>OX493334.1:14262019-15671889 GCA_950371115.1 Anania fuscalis | reverse complement strand
CCTACATAAACTTAAAAGTTGAAGCGTTAAGTGTAACCATTAACAAAAAAAAGTAAAACAATTATAAGCAAACCCCATCGATTCACTTCATTTGCAAACGGGCAATTACTGGCACTTAAAACGATTACGAAGACAAGGGTCGATTTCACGACCTCCGTAGCCGAGAGGCAAGTATGCCGGACTTAGCGACGCCATCTCTAATCTCTTCCCAGGTTCGATTCAATGTAGAAAATGAACTTTTATAAATTGTCTCGATCTGGGTTTTGTATTACCTTCGTTGTTTTATGATTTCTGTAACACAAGTGCTTTCGCTACTTACCATAGGATCAGAGCAATGTATGTGATGTTGTCCAATATTTAAAACATTGGTAGAGCATGGGCTGCTAACTTTGGTTTTACAATGAGTTATTTTGTGAATTATGAAATACCAAAATAAAATCTACGCAGAAATAGAAAACCAAGTCTCTCATTACTATTTTGTGTCATTGACGATTAGCGGGTCAATCTTCATTTCTCAATGTCCTTTACGGCATCAGTATAGTCATTCAAATTTATTCCTGCTTAAGCGGGTGTTTTTTAAACTCTATATGATCACTTAAGGTAGGACAGTACCCTTAATATTGATGGCGCTCGTAAACGTTGCCACTAGATCAAGAGCATTTATAAAATTTACCACAATTTTAGGCTAAATCTAAATTACTACGATGACTATTTATTGTACTACATAGCTGCTGCATCAGCTACTTCATTTGTCAGTTTACCTGTATTACTTAGACAGAAGCTTTGAGGCGTAGTAAAAGGTATCTCAGTAAAATTATCTCTGCTTGTTACCCGTGGAGGCATTTCACTCCGTGGGAATTAGTGAGAATCTTTAGACAAAGCGTCGGAGGTACTATCCACCATTGTGCCCGAATGTGAGACACGCGGTTTTGTTATGATAAAGTGAGCTGATGGGGCTTGAATGGGCTAGGTATGTGATGTAACCGGCGCTATCTAGATTGGTTTTGTTGTAAATAAAAAAAACAACAACAAATATATGCCTCTTTTCCTTGATAATAGAACCTGCTCTCCGAGTACATTGAAAATGAGAAAACTCTATGACACTAGACCAACAAATGTACCTCGGTTTGCGTTTTCTAAGTAACTTGAAACGATACTGATTTTACTTCGATGATATAGCTTCCTGAATTAAATGTCACCGCTTCAATTTTAAGGTTCCGTGCCCAGAGAGTAAAACGGAGCCCTATATCTAAAACTCCGCTGTCCGTTCGTCTATCTGTCTGTCCGTCTGTTACCAGACTGTATCTCATGAAACTTGATATTTACACAGTTTTAAATTATCACAGGTGACGTTTTTCTGTTGCCACTATAACGACAGATACTAAAGGCATAATAAAATCATTTAAAAATAAATTATTATATTTAGAATAGAATAGAATAGAATAGAAAACGTTTATTTGACACACATAGGCATAGTTACAAACAGGATTACATTGAACATACAAAAAGAGTGTCAAAAAGGTCCCCGCTCAGCATTTGTCGTTACAGCCGAAGCCGTAACGACGCTGGTTTTCAGCGGCAACCCCGACTAGGACGTGGGACGAGTAGTGACAGCGGTCTATCGGACCACCAGAGAACCCCAAATCCCTCTGGTCGACTCCGGCTCGAATTCAGGCAGCAGGCTCCTGAGGGCCGATACACCGCTGCACACATACCTTTACAGAACAGGAGACGAACAGAGACAACAAGCACAATTACAATAACAATACGAATCGAACGATCAGAAAGCAAAAAAAAACAAAAAAAACAAAATGAACAATTATAAAACTAAGAAACCTAAACATAGACCAGTAAGGTCAATTTTTTTGAACGGAGCCTTGTGGATGCTAACGGATTCCGACAGCGTATAGACCGAGCCGACGCGTCAATCGAATAGGACACGTCAAAATCGACCTTGGCTCATTTCGGAACGTGTGTCGACTTGACACTTCGCCCGACCGCAAACCACAGACTAATATTAATTTGTTTGTTAGTGATCTGTGATTATCTGATCATTGTTGATATCCGCAAGCTATGAATCTACAC
This sequence comes from Anania fuscalis, assembly GCA_950371115.1. Lineage (NCBI taxonomy): Eukaryota > Metazoa > Arthropoda > Insecta > Lepidoptera > Crambidae > Anania > Anania fuscalis. Next base: position 15,669,804 of record OX493334.1, on the reverse strand, counting down.
AGTATTATTTGATCAGTGGCTATGAATGATGAAGCCAGTCACTACTCACTATGCCAGTTTAATTATTGTGATTTACTTTAAAGGTACCTCCGTGAGCAAAATTATAAAAAATATTAATAAAAACCTGCCAGCAAGTTCCGGCATGTGCGATTGTGGGATGGAAACCTATATAATTTCAATCCAACTATAATTCAAACATAAGTGAAGTTTTCAGGTGTTGGGACGAGTTATGTCAAAACAAAGAAGGCAACAAATGCAGGAGATTACAGTTTGCAATTCCCCAGCCAGGTGCGCGCGAGCGTGGCAGCAACATGATTGGGGCCCCGCTAAAGGGCACCGACCTTGATCAGAACACCCAATGTCACCCTCGTGCCCACCGCAGCTCCCTCCCCGGCTAGCTAGGTCTACCTATCCTATGGGATACTATAGTCGACAGAGTGCTAGAACGGAAAACCCCGCGTGTCGCGCATTCCTCGATGGTAAGTATTCTCATAATATTTCATTTATTTGTCTTCTGTAGGGATAAAAGATAATTTTTGAGATGTACTTTAAACGTATTTTTAACTTTAAGGGCGCGCACAGGCGGAGGCAAATCGTTCCAGCAGCGCGTGGCGGCAAATTTGAAAGATCCTCTGAAGGCTACGGTGCGGTGCCTCGGCGTAACAAAGGTGTGTGTGCACTCTCTCTTGGGGTACCTGCTACGATCTTGTGTCCATACAAGTTTGTCATAAAGATAACTTGGCTTCTCGGTGGCTATGATGCCAAACAGCAGAGATGCCAAGTGCAATCTTCTACGGGCTTCCATATTCATATGATTTGCGGCATTGAGGAAAGGGTGAACATGCGAGCGGGGCGGAATAGAGAAACAGTACCGAGCACAGGCATTCTGCACTCTCTGGAGGAGCCTGGCAGATCTCTTCAATAGGCAGGGCCCATAAACAGTGTCGCAGTAATTAAGCTTTGATAAAACTATGGCCTCACATAGTGTGATTCTAAGTTTTTCATTTAAATATGGCCTTATTTTGTAAAGAAGTTTTAGCTTGTAAAGACAGTTCCTAGCACATTCCATGACATGCCCTTCAAATCTAAGATGGCTATCAAAGATCAGACCCAGGTTCCGTACCACCTCTACTCTCTCAATAGGCTCTCCATTTATTTTGACATTCAGAGCAGCATCATTGATCTTGGAAATGGTTTTAGGTGTCCCGGTTATCAAGAGCTTTGATTTCTTTGGATTAAGAACAAGACAATTCAAAGAGCACCAGTCGGCAAGATGTTGCAAATCCTCATTTACTTTTGAGACAGCACCTGGGAGCTCAGACGGTGAGAACGATATATAAAGTTGTAAATCGTCCGCATACATCTGGTATTGGCAGTGAGTGACTTTGTGTACTATATCAGCACTATATAGGATGTATAAGATGGGTCCCAAAATGGATCCCTGAGGGACACCACGGGATAACATACGAGCCCGTGACCGTGAGACAGTACCATCGTTCAACCCTAACTCCACATACTGCTGCCTGTATGACAGATAGCTATGAAACCACTTCACAGCACTAGGATCAAGGCCATAGTAACTTAGCTTTGATAATAGCAAGGGTATATTAATAGAATCAAAAGCACGGGAGAAGTCGAGCAGTAGCAACAATGAGATTTTTCCCTGATCCTGGGCTTCTAATAAGTTGTCAACTACGTCTGCAAGTGCAGTTGCTGTCCCATAGCCCTTTCGAAAGCCTGACTGTTGGTGAGGTAAAATATTGTTTTCCTCAAGATACTGGGTCAGCTGGTTACACACTACTCTCTCCAGGACCTTAGAAAGTATCGGGAGAAGGCTGATAGGCCGCAGATCCTGAACAACTGAGGGTTCAGTAGTCTTAGGTAGTGGTTTGACCACTGCCACCTTCCAATCCTCAGGAAAGAGACCTCGCTGAATGGAGCTATTAACTATTCTGCGTAATTCTGGTAATAGCATCCAGAGAGTAGGGGAGAGTCAAGAGTAACATATCCAGTGAGATCCCATCATTTCCTTGAGCATTCGACCTTAGTCCTTGGATAGTCTTCAGTACGACCTCCTTCGTGACAGTTGTGAGTGAGAAAGAAATAGAGTTTCTGTGTCTGTGTTGCTCAAAGAAAGTGAGTTGCGATATTGTTACGTTGTTCTCCCCTGGCACATTTAAGAAGTGTGCATTTAGAACTTCTGGATCATTTAGTGTTGGTGGCAGATCGGCTGAGACTTTTTTGCTAGGCAAGACCGTGCGTTTCAAATTGTTCCATAGTATTTTGGGGCTGTTGAGATTGGTAGTAAAAAATAATGTGTGTGGGTGTTAGTTATGAATCAATGTACTCGTATTTATCTTCTAGGAATAACAACAATTTCACGCAAAAAAACAACATTCAGGCGAATTGAGAACCTCCTTCACACCTCCTCCCATTTTGAAGTCGGTTGAAAAGAACAAATGAACAAACTATCTAGTGACTTCACTCTGCGGGACTTCCCCAAATCAATTACCACTTTGAGTACAGCCTTGTAACTTAAGTCGGTAATACCCAAGGGAGTAAAGGTAATACATAAATAGTTTGCGAAAAAAATCCTCTCACTCAACCAGAGAGAAGGCATAGACTTTTCTTTGCACTCAACCTATCAATATCTGTAAGGATATTTGTGATTCTTACTACCTACATTTCTTAGTTGTTTAGGATACCTATGGATTTATATTAAAAAAAAACTTTGATGTTAAATTAATAAGAGAACCTCTATAATTAAAAATGTAAACATATCAACTTTTTAATGCATTTGTAACTGTTATGAGCTGTTAATACCCGGTTACAATTTCACACTAATCCGAAACCGGTTGGATTTTGTAACAGCAGTGTAACAAATCATGCGTTTATGGCAAAGCGTTTTTTCGTCAATTAGTGCTCCGTGACCTGCTTGATGTTACAGAATTTTCGAAGAATTATAAATATGAATGGCACCAGTTTCGTTGATTTGTTTTTTTTGCAAATTCATAACAGTTACGTTAACCAGTAAGTAGAGGAATCTTGAGTATTTTGAACACAAAAGGTAACATTAGTAGCATTCATTAATGTCACATTTTACTAAGCGTTTTTGCTGCAGCAGTAATTTAGTCATATCAAAGCGAAACATTCAAAAGTTAATTCTTTTTTTAATAAAATTTTGTTTGGGTTAATTTAGAAAACTAGTTTTTTGAATGGCATTGTAGGTGTGCTGGGAGACGCCTAGCAAAAATTGATTGTCTGGTACCTACAATAACATTAATTGATTACTTTACGAGACCAAGCTTATTGTTGTCTGGCGCATATTTGTCTAGAAAGAGTTATTTATATCTATAGTTATGTTTTTATTCAATTGTAGTGTTGTCTTTTTTTACATGTTGTACATGTCTCCCATAAACACATAATGTTAACAGAAACACTGCCAATGCCAGAAGCATAAAACAGCAAAGATAAATAACAATAATATCAAAGGGTTTGCTCTTCAATAACATCTACATTTAAAAGCCAGTTCCTAGCTTTGAAAAGCCCACTAAGCTATGCACACTATATAAATTGCATTGTTGCAAGTATATACTCCGTAAAGAAAACAACTTCTACCGGCTTACAGCCTTTATGCAACGATGGATAAAAACAAGCTATCATATAACTCAAAAGCGAAGTGATCCATGGAAACGAGGGTAATCCACAAGAAATAAGCTGTTATGTATGCTATGAGCCGGACAAGACTAAGACCATAAAAATAATGTGTCTGTTTTTTATCCACAAGCGAATAAGTACGGTTTAGTTTGAGCGTAAAAGCATATTACATTACTTTGGGAAAATAGCTTTTAGACTGGATCGGCGTAGTGCAGAGCGAGATTCCCCTTGAGCGCAAAGCGTCTCGGGTTCTATTTTCTGTTTGGGCCTATTTAAAAAGTTGTTTTTCCTTAAAGATACCCCAAATTTATTATTACATGTAGTGCTTTTCTGTAAGAGATGAGGCACTTAGATAATTAAGTTTGTGAATTGTAAATTTAGCTTGTAATGGTGTACTCATTGTTGAAGAGCCAAGAAAAGGAGAATAAAATTGTATTTGTGTCATCTAATTATATATGTATATTGTGTCTTTCTTCTGTCTGTTACTATTATTATTCTTCTTCTTCTACTGTCAATATTATTAATTGCTTGTTAAGCTGTTAGTTTTAGTTTTTTCTTTTCCTGTCTCTAGTGCCGTGCTTTTGTACCCCTAACGTCAGGGTCCCTGCTGAAAATCAGCGTCGTGATATGTCCCTGGCTGTCACGACAAATGCTGAGCGGGGGCCTTTTTGACACATTTTTTTTTTCTAATCTTAATTCTTTTGTATTCTATGTATGATGTGTGTGTCAAATAAATATTTTTCTATTCTATTCTATTCTATTCTAAATAAAATAAATAAATATATAAATTAGCTCCTCACACAAGAAGACGACACAGATATTGTCTACTCGTAGCACAACTTTAATTATCATGACAGTTGGTGTGTTCTCTGGCGCACATCTATTTATATTAAAGTATAGAAAAGGCTTAAAATACTGGCTAGCGTTTGTCACATTTGTCACGACGAATAAGAGAAACGATGGTCGACAAAACTAAAACTAACCACAATCAATTATCTAAACGGCAACCTTGACCGCCTTCTGTCAAATCGTGATATTCTAAAATTTTAAAGACAAAAGTGCTGTTATAAAAATATCTGTTTATTTACTATCGGTTAAAAGAAAACTTGTAAGTTTTTAATTTATAATGATCTATAAGCTATAGTCTTAGTTTTTTTGTATGGATATTACGAGCATAGGTAGAATAACAGATTTGTATAAATTACTTTTCCTTTTGAGTATGTTTAAAAATGTATGCTTAAATATTTCAAATAAAGTTTTTTTACTGTACTTGTAGGTAACCTTATTTGAATAATAATATTGTTTTCGGCATTGTATTATTATGTCCTAAAGTATCTGCGTAGCTTACACTACTTTTGGATTGTTTTTCAAAGTTAATCACGTTAGTTTTGTGTAGTAATTTGAAGAAAACTAAGCTATTATATAAAAATCCGTGCTTAAGTTGATAACAGTGAAAACTGACGTAGCAATCAAAGTTTATCGCCATTGTTATATGTAACTCATTTAAATACACTGCGAAAAAAATCATACCTACACAATGTAAAGAAATCATAATTCCATTTTAATTGTTATTATGTTAGTGTTTTATGCGCATGCGTGCGGTGCGTGTAATAAGTGTATACGTACTCAAGTATGCTGACGGGGATATCGGCAGCTTCCTTTCTTTGGGCGGCGTGCTGTACACGAAGGCGGGATTCACGCACCCCCTAGGTTGATTGGGGCACGTGTCCCCCTCTGACCCCCTTCTCGTCCGTCTGTATCCCACGACATCCGTCACCGATTTCGCAGACTCCGACTTCCCGATCCCCTTCAGCTTCTTCTTCCCTTTATCTGGAGAATGTATATGCAGGATCGCGGCCGCTTTAGGAGGTATCTTCTCCGGCATGAGCAGTTCTTTCGCAGACTTCTGCTTTTTATTCGTAAACAAATCACTGAACTTTGACTTCTCCACTTTCTTCACCCGCTGCGGCTTCAAATTCAGGTCGATGTCACCACTTTTTCTCCGCTGCTTGACCTCGGGCTTCTTCCTCGCCATGGTTGGTTCCGTCGACTTGTACGTTCCGTCGATTCCAGTGTACGCAACGTCGAGCTCCTTGTCAGCGCTCCAGATCTGTGTCAACACAACAGTGTTCCGCTTTATCTTTTCAATGTCGTCCGTCGGCTCTTCGTCCTTCGTCGACCGCCAGCGGTTTCCGATCAGACGTAGGGACGCACGGACCGACCGAGAGCGTCGTAGGCCTCCTTGCTCCCGCTTGAACCTGTCGAGGAGGTTCTCCATAGCCCTGCAAGGGGTAGGGGGGCGCGGGCCCTGGGCATCGCACGTCACTCGACTACGCGCACTCTATTCACTCGAACGATAGTTACGTGAGTCTTTCCGACGTTCACTCGAAGCGGCGTCGTTGCGTCAAATGCGGCCTGCTGGTGTTATAGTAAGATTGGTAGGGCTTCGATATGGCCCAGCTCGCAGTACCCGGTTCGTGCTCGACAGTGCGTCAGCCGTACTGATCTAATTTGCACAATCGTTTTGATTTGATAACTTATCTGATACGACTGTTTGGAGTACTCACGCATCACAGATTTGTTTGTAGTGACGTAGGGTAATAAAGTATTAAGGACAAATAATTAGTTTTAAGCTGGCGCGAGCGATATTTTTAACGTACCGTTACTTTTACGTGTTTTCTTGCTTAACTAAAGGTTTTAAGCTCTCCGTTACAATTACTCGTATATTAATAAGAACGGATCGTCAATCTTAGTATCATTGGCGAAACTTTTTTTATATTGAAATTACTTCTAAATCATTAAATCAAATCAATATTTGATATACACACGACTTGGCTCCGCGTATGATAAGTCGTTCACCTTGCAGTGTGATTATTACGCAAAGCTTATATTACTTTAATGCGTAACTATCCAATTTCGATAATTTTAACAACCAATAATTTTAAATTAGAAATGCTACATTGAGTAGTATTAACAATTTAATCGTACTCATTTGTAGTATTTTTTTAATACATAAAGTAACAAAATTGTTACAGATTTTAAGTGAATGTAATTATTTTATTCAAGCTTTTCATATTGTCATGTTGAGAGATACAAAACACAAAACAATCTTAGTTACTTATATGTTAAAGCAATTAGTTAGTTCATGTCATAATAGGTACCATACATTTCATAATTAAGCTGTTCAAGTTCTAACCTGACACTAAGAAACTGATTCAGAAAAAAACAAAACCGGCCAAGTGCGTGTCAGCGCATTTTAGAGTTGGCACTTTAGCGTTTAATATTTCGCAAACAAATCCTTTAATCGAAAAAAAATCTTAGCAACCCCTATGTCATTTTAAAGGATCTATTCAATAATACCCCACACGATGGGGTAGACGATGAAAAAAAAACATCCCCACGTCAAGTATGGGAGATACCTTAATTATTTTTTTCAAAATTTTATTCTACCTATTTTTCGGCGTGATTAATTTACATATCTCTACAAAATTATAACTCTCCAGGGTCAACAGTCTCCAAGCAAATCCTCGGATGGACAGACAGTCAGACAGACAGACGGACATGACGAAACTTATAAGGGTTCCTTGTCTAAAAGGATTGTCATGCGCAGTGTGCGAAATATGCCACATATAAAAAACAAGTTTATTCCATTTCGAACAAAATCATACGTTTTCATTTGTAGTTTTGCGGATTGGTGTCCGATCCGAGTACCGTGCGATTGGACCCGCCATGCTATCGCTCGCCCTGTCACCGCGTGATGCATGAGTGCACAAATATTTAGGGTTGCCTACTAAACTGTAAAAATATTACATTATTTTCTTTAAACTAATTAACACTACACCGCGTTAAACGCGTGGAAATTTGTCTTGAACACGAAAGCCGGATTTCTGTTCGGCTGAATGAAACGGTTTTGCATGAATCGGCTTGGGTCTGAAGTGAGTGTGGTAGGAGATGCTCCATGATAAATGTATTGCCTTGTACATCAAAATTCAAGGGTAATAATAACGGTAAGATCAAAACAAAAATTGATTTGCGTGACGCATATATTAAGATTTATTTCATATATTTATATTCTTAGAGATATTAAATGTTAAACGGCTAAGGCCTTGGCTCACTTCTAGGATACCCAAGGACAGGAGCAGTAATTTAAGTGTTTTCGTAAAGTAAACGGCTTACATACAAGAATATTTACTTCTCAACCAAACTGCATTCAAGAATCATCTGCATTTTTGCAGTTTGGAGACAATAATCATGTTTTACCAAAATTTAATAAACAATTGCCTTTTAAAAGCAATCAAAATTAAGGAACATCGTTCACTTAAAAGTAGTGGCACGAATTAGTTATTTATTAGTTTTATTAACTTATCTGAAATGAATAAAATTATTATTATTAGTCGTTACTACCGGCGCGGCTTCTTGATTCCCGCAATCACAGTGATAAATTGATTTTGATTATTGTATATTTTGCTAAATGCCTTATCATGAAATCAATAATCATAATGATTAAGTACTTATGGATTGAAGTTTATAAACTTTAACAAGAGTAGGGACCTATTTTAGTTTTTTTTTAAACTCAATTAAAATTTTTCGTGCCTTATAATAAAATAAACTTAAGAGTTAAATGTGATAGTACATAGTATTAGGTGTAGGCAATTTCACCAAAAAAATCATAATAAGGTTTTGTGTATATGAATTGATACTTAAATGAGTCTAATGCAGAAAACGACAAATCAAAAAATATTTTAGGGACGTGGTACCTATGAGATTTTTAGAGGTGTCCAATATTTAGTGCTAACCTTAATTTTATAGCCATTTTGACAACCCTAGACCGCAATGTCACAGTGACTTGTGCTACGATCGATCAATTGGCTAAATTACTAGACAATGTCAGTTTGGCGTTGCACACATATTATTATGTAAAAGTGTTTAAAAGTTACGTAATTTCATTGTTATTAAATATTTAAAATATTTGTGTAATACCGATGGTAATCTACAATTAGTCATGGTCTGAACGCTATAACAAGTCTCTGTTTTTTCGTTTTCGTAGTATACTAGGATTTGGGGCCATACTTCTTAGAGCAGTTGGTTTATTGCTCTAAGCCATACTATGATAAATGCTAAAGTGTAGTCAAACCCTTTTATTGCGGAAATTCCGTCCCTTTCTAGTATTTTTTTATTTATTTATTTTAAAAGGTACACCAACAGTACATGTATACAATAAAATAAATTGCATTAAATACACACACACACACACACATTGACTTATACATGTACCTATTATAGGCGCACACAACGTTGACAGGTAAGTAAGATCTAATAACAACAAAAATATCTACACGGTAACAGTTAAACATAATAAAATATCCAAAACAAAATTAATGAATAAACATACCAATAAAAAAAAAACTAATAATCAGAAAGTTTCTGTTTAAATTTTAGTAACGAATCGTGGAAAATATCTAGGCCACTATTCTCATTATATACGAGTATAGTATCTTAGATGAACTTGCTCAAATTTCCGCCCTTGTCACAATATCGTATCATCCTATTGCGACATCATAATTATTCGTCTCGCCTTATTAATTATTATTATCACCTGCAAGGAACTCGGTAACGTTCACTGTAGAGGTTGAAATTGTTGGTGAAATTTACAGAAGTGTCAGTGAAATGTAAAACATTTTCTTTGTCGCAGTTGTAGGCTTTAACGGTTCACTTGTTGTAATTGTCAACCATGGCTTTATTTATGGCAAGCAGTCGCAAATAGGTTTGTGTGTACATTGAAACATATTACACTTACCTCAATAGCTTTTATGAACAGTCTGAGGATAATGTTAAAAAAATACTTGCGCAGAAAATGACGAACAAATATTGTAAATTCCAAAAGAAAAATAAATTCACTGCACACATATTTTCGTTTAGGACATACCGATACAGTTAGAAACTTAGATCCTTTGAATTTAAAACATGCTCGGGCTTTGTGAAACTGTGAAAAATGTGTAGTGGTATAACGAAAAAGCGGAATTCGCAGCAATTGCAGTCCGCCTACACATATTTCACAGTACGCAGTAGGATTTTTTCTCAAAGCTCCGTTTGTTGAAACCGGTTGAAACCAAAAACAATTTCGAATTTCAAACTAGGATTCCAAATTTAAATCTGTGGTATTTCGCGCGAACGTACGGTCTATGTCTCTTTTTAAAATAAGTTTGTTTTTGTTAAGTTCCAATGCAAATAGATTCCGCTTACACTTCCTACTGACTGTGAGAATCTATTTTGCATTCTGAGATTAATCCTAGGTTAAGTTAAATAAATGTGCGGTAAATCCATGTTATTCAATTGTTATCTATTTTAGCTGGGAGTTGTAAAATAAAGATTTTCAAGTCTTGTTATATCAGAATTAAAATCAGCAGCTAAAGCACTTGTATTATAGAAATCAGAAACAATGACGGTACCACAACACCCATACCAGAAACTTATGAGCAGAAAGCAGAGACAAGAACAAGACTTTGGATAGATTCTAGACAAAATTTGATTAAATATAAGACCAACACCTGTAGGAAAAATTACCTAAACAAAGCAATAAATAATGGCGTAGAATTTAACATGTTTTGGTCAAATAAATAAATGAAATATTATCAAATTGGCGCTTAACAATACGTTATACTTTCATAAAAGGAACTGTTGAGCTACATAAAAAGCCTAGAATTACAAACGTATTTAGGTATTCTATAGTATTACCATAGGTATTACTAAATTATTACCTATTAGCAGAATGATAAGTGATCTAAGTATTAATATTATTGCTAAATTAATTAATATAGCAGCTAATTCGACTATCCTTGTAATTGTTTTACGTAAGCACAACACAAACTTACTTATTTATGTGTGTTGGTTGGTAGGTATTTGATCATCCCACGTCATAGCAGTGAACTATTACTGCTTCACAAAGCTTCTCTTAAAGAATCCCACAAAGCCTAACCTCAATAATAATGCAGTATATTCTATTTAGTATCTTTAAAACCTCTTCTTTTGTGTCTTTCCATCCGTGCACGTTGCAAAAGCTTCCATTCTTTTTTCTAATAAAAAATAAAGTATTTCCCTAATCATAGGTGAGCACGTGAATCATGGCGTCGTCATCTCTGAGGTTCTGTGTTCGATCCCCGGTCGGGTCAGTGTAGAAAACGAACTTTTTTATTTTGTCTCAGGTCTGGGTGTTGTGTTGTGGAACCGCCGACGTTTCTGATTTCTATAACACATGTGCTTTAGGTACTTAGGATTAGAGTAATGTAGGTATGTGATGTTGTCCAATATTATTATTAATATCATTCGTAAGAAAGAATTGACTTCATTATTAAATAATACTTAAAACGCAATGTTCCATAGAACAACAGCTACAGCGTCGTATATCAAGCGACTTCAGTTCACAATGCAAGCTTAAACTCCAAATTCTGTATTTCATTGTGCGACTGCACAACTTCGCGCCTGTTTAACTTGCCTAGCAGCTGATGCAACTAAACAGAAACTTGGGGAAATATAAATAATTGCTGTTGCACTTGGACTTTATGTTAAACTACTAATTTTACACTTGAAATGAGGCAATACAGAGCGCGGACGAGTCAAGTAAAAGTTAAGAATTGTTGACTTCTGATGTTCCTACAATTTCTCGTAGTAAGTATTTTAATTGCTTAAGGTGGCTTATTAAATAACTTTCATAGAAAAGGCTTTTATTAAAAAATATATTTATGTCATAATAGTTTTCTACTGAGGGATCGGGTTTTCACATCGCTTATTAAAAATAAACTTTGGTATTTACCAATGACTAGTTATGCTCGTTCACGTAACTAATCATTTCTGCCATGTAACGTTTAAAAATTAAGGGTTCACAAACCAAATATTGAAACTACACTTAGGCTTAATGCTAGGCCTCTTGTTGTTTTATTTATTTTATTATTATTTTATTTTGTCCGTCATCGTCCATCGTGGTTTTAACAATATTGTGTACTCTAAGTTACTGGAAAACGTCCGTCAATCCCAATGTCTATTACGATCAACTACAGTAAATTGACGTTACATAAACATGATAGCGGAGTCTTAACTTTGAGTTTTTTTCAGTATTCAAGGCTTTATTCAGCATAACTTACTCGTAGTGAAAAAATAAATCGGGTGCCTCCGGGACGGGGCCCTCGGGGATCGGGGTACTCAGGGAATAACCCATGAAACCTTGTCGGTTTTTTTTCTGTTTACAACTTTAAAACTAGAATGCTTACGAAGCAGTTTACTTACAAGTTATAAAAAGCTTGATGCGTTTAAGTCAAAAGCGCCACATTGTCATAACTTCATATTGTGCCTAAGTTACAAGCTAGTTAGCGTTCAAGCCTTATAAAAGAGTAATTTGTCACCGCTAGACTTGTCAGATATAAATACGTCAAAAGGGCTGTAATACCAACTTTCATGGAAACTGTTGCATTGCAGTCTTGCAGATCATTAACCCTTTATTTTCTACACTCTGAAATTCCAACTGTCGCATTGTAAGGTTTTTCTGAATATAAATATTTACATCTAGGTAATTCAAATTTTGTCTTTTTATTTTAGTTCGTAGGAAATATGTTATGTTTAGTTCCTTTAAAATATATCGCTATATTTTCTGTTTATTTGAATATATTTTATACTAGCAGCCCGTCCCGGCTTCGCACGGGGTAGACAATTATCGCTAATAGTTTCGGCAGCGCATTCGACGAAAGACATTTTAAGACTCATTTTTCTACACCTTCGGTTACATTGTTCAAATTTTACCAACAATCCCTAATTTTTTTCAAAATGATAGCCTATATCAAATTGGAAGAATGTAGCATTCTATTGGTGAAAGAATTTTTTAAATCGGCCCAGTACTTTTTGAGCCTATTCATTACAAACATACAAAAATAGGTACAAATATTTCCTCTTTATAATATTAGTATAGATCATTACAAACATACAAAAATAGGTACAAATCTTTCCTCTTTATAATATTAGTATAGATATAGATGTATTTATTTATGTTTGCGATTAAGAGTTGGAGATCCCAGACTTTTCTTGTAAACTGACACATCAGGCTTTTTTTGTGCAGTGCAGATTCCAGGTTGGGTCAATTTTACTTCTGTTCTAGGACATCATTAACTATCATCATACGAGTTGAGATTACGCCCCCTCGGAAACAGCGCTTATAAATTGCAAAAGGAGATCCTTTAGACTGCTCTATCAGTTACTGTCTATTTGGACAAAAACTTATCTTGCAAAGTGCGGTCTTATGTTTCACTGCCGTAATAACCGGGTAATATTCTCAAAGGACTCCAATAAGTGTAGGGTTGCCGAGTTTCTAGACATTTCTTTTCTTAAAAAACCTTTTTGGTTCAAAACCTTTTTTGCGATGCGCTATCTTTTAGCACCCGTGATCATTATTTCGCGGCTTCAAGACGCCGATCGTGGCAACTAGCAAAAGCTGTGATCGCAAACAGTCGCCAAAACGCTGTGTAGCATCGATATGATCGCAAAATCGCTGATCTCGGTTTTTACAATAAATAAATAAATAATATAAATATTTGACAACATCACATACATAGCTCTGATCCAAAGGTAAGCTATAGCACTTGTGTTATAGAAATCAGAAACAAAGACGGTACCACAACACCCAGACCCGAGACAATATAGAAAAGTTCGTTTTCTACATTGACCCGACCGGGGATCGAACCCGGAACCTCAGAGATGGCGGCGCCATATATAGTCCATAACATGTAACTCTGCCTTAGTGACTGGCTTTAACGTGCAAACTGAACCTTGTGGGGCTAAGGTCACGGATGATTGGGAACCCTAGCTACGATAAATCCTTGTTTCCATTTGTTTTTATTTACAGGTAAGCACCGCCACGTTTCTTACAGCTTATGGGAATTCATACGTATTGATATGGAATGGAAAGAAACATACAAAATAGGTACTTATATACATTTTTAACTTATATTTGGTTGGTTGGTAGAGTTTATAGATGCAAAGATAATTTATTATCGTAAACTTAAGCATTTAATCATAATATTCAGAGTTGAGAATTCGAAAGATATAGTGGTAGATAGTTTATCCATTAACTTATGCCAGGTACACGTCGACTACCTTGAGTTCTTTTTGCGATGATTGTTTCTCCATTCGAATAAAATCTGTTTTACATTTCTTATAGAAACCTTGATGGCTTTTACATTTCAATACTAAATGAGACCGGATAGCACTAAACAGGAAGTTAAATCGGTTCTTCAAAACTATTAAAAGAATATATTGTTTTATAAACTATTCTATTAAAAGAAATTCAAAACAAAAGCTTTCTTCATAACGCCAAAGATCATGCGTGAAAAAACTGATTCACAAAACTCTTTGTGCTTCAAAACTTGGGTCAGGTAGCAGGTGCAAGTATAAATGGGGCAAGCAAGTCCCCTAGCGATGGTTCCCGGTGTTTTTTGTTTAACTCAGAAATATGCGTGTCGCCTGTTGAAGGATTTTATAATTTTAGTAGGCCCTACAAAGTCGTGAATGTCGTGATGCTATATAGAGAGTAGTGTTGAAAAATATATTTAAAAGAAGCTAATAAACAAATGTTATATTTATGGTGTCAACTTTCAAACCCAGATATTCACAAAAAAAGTTAGTTAAATATTTTTAAATATTAATTAAGTAGCTACCGATAAAACTTTCTTGAGGTTGGCTTCGTGGTTTAGCAATATTTAGTTTAGTTGTCAGTTTTACCTGCCAGCATTTCTTTTCGATAAGTCTCAATTTGTTTTTGTCTTTTTACTTATTGAGTAGTTTGAGTACTACTAGTAGTACCTACTTAGATCAAAACCAGTTCTTTTTATAAAACACAGTTATAAAAAACAAAATATACTGTTATATTTTGAACCTAATCGGTTTGCTTCTTGTATGTGCCGGGTTAACTGCTGGCCGTCTGCTACAAACTGTATATCTCTAATTACTTTTTATTATACTATTCGAGTTGGACTTTTGAAAGGGAAGCTTTGTACATAGGTTTCTAACAATGAGCTCTATTGTATGCGGTCACGCGATACATCCACTGTCCCAGATAACTTGATATTTTAACGATATAATGACCAAAGTTATTTGAAGTTGAATTTTTTAATATAACATCACAATTTTTAGGTATTAAGTACAAGTTGTTAAAAATAATTGATGTACAAGTAATACTTTAGCATAAAATACCAGTAGTTCTATTTAAAAGCACATAAAACGTCGCTGCATTGTGAGGAAATCAGGCTATATCTTGGTCAAAGCACTAGTTGGTTCTAAAATGAAAAATCATAATAATACAAAAGATTGTAATCTTTTTCAAAATGATTTCAATTGACTGACTCTGGTCACCACAGTTATGTTACAAAAGATACGTGTACAATCTACACGTCAATACCTCGTTGTGAAATGTTACCAGCTAAGTGTCATCAAATTCTCATCACCATAGATAGCTCCCCGTCTCATTTAGGGCCTGTTTCACAATGTACGGATAAAGTTATGTAAAATATCAAAATACGTAGAGGATAAAAGTGCTTGAAAAACGTGTCAAAAATGTGTAAATCGTGTAAGTAAGATAAGTAAAATCAGTTAAGTAAAATATAGCATATTCAGTAGTACCTACTATGCAGACCTTATACCTTGTGGAACAGGCCCTTAGTCTTATACTTGTCTTGAAGATTCGCGACCAATCAAAATCTAATTCCGTAGAAAGTTGTCCAAAAACCCTTAAATCTGCGGTTTCAGTTCTCGATGGAGTTTCGGTGCTTAGTGGAATGGAAAGGTAAATATCCAATCACGTTTTGATAGGTTTTGCTGATTCAATGTGAAAATGTTTGAATTAAAAACAAGAAAAATAGTAAATTTTCAATTTTTTTGTGCTTCCGGTTTGCTTAATTTAGTATAACCTATTTTTATCACTGATTTTCTTGCCATTTTAGGATACTTATACCTGACATATCTTCCAAGCTCTATGCTTTAGTAGGCACCTAAGCTAACCGTTCCCTTACAGTTACTAACTACGTTTGACTACTAAGTAGCTCAAAGAAGAAAAGCAAAATAGGTTGAAGTTACCTACTAACTACGTTTGACTACTAGCTCAAAGAAGAATAGCAAAATGGAAACGAAGCTGCACTTAATTTGTGCACCTGAAAACACAGGTCAACATTCCCCTCGAAACTTTGCAAATGAGACTTCTCGAGCTGTTGTCACTTCCCTGTCTATAATGAGCCTGCTTCGCGGAGCTTTCCACAACGACTCTTATAAAATGCAAATTTTCGCTACTGACCCGTCAACCTAGATTCGATAAGAGGCAGAATTATTGCTTCTTTGAGGAGACAGTTTGCGAATAATAGCTTCGTCGGATACCGTGTTTGGACACTTTGAAATATGGACCTCTTTTATTGGGACTCGTTTATTTGATGTTTCGTCCAATAATGTAGAATAAAAAAGGATCGGCATTCGTATTTTAAAGCTTGGAGCCTCTTTGTTAACAATAATACATTCCTATCTTAATTATAGTGAATTAACCTATTAATGACCGTATGGTCCAGTGTTTTGTGCCCTGGACTACAAAACCAGGAGTTTGCGGGTTTGGGAATCCCGCAAGGGGCAAATGAACAAGAGTATTTATTCCAAATTTCAATGTTTTACAACTCGTCACCATAAGACTGAACTATAAGACTTTAGTAGTCTAACCTGAGGCTAGATTAAATGCCTTGTTATTAGGCCAATGCCTTACAGCTACGAAATTTCGTTTGTTGTACAGTTGCGCATAATATTGACTTCCTAGTAATTCGATAGCGAGTAACGTTGTTTACTTTGGTTCCAAAATCTTCCTTTTATTTATTCAGCGGGGTAACTATGAACCCTTAAAACAATCTCAAATCTGTCAATTTCGTATGTTATTACGTACAAAATTTGACAGATTTGACAATATTTGACAGACTTGACATTGTTTTAAGAGTTCATGGTTACCCCCCTGATCATTTTGTATTTTCTCTTCACGGTTTACGTAAGGTGCGATTAAACATAAATATAAATATTGTCAGGTGTATTTAAATGGTATTGGAAAGTAAAAGTAGTGCTTGCTCTGCTAGAAATTTATGAATATTTGCCGTTTATGTATTTCAATATTCGATAACGTTGAACACTTGAACCACTTCTTGAATCAAGCCATGATTTTATTGGTGATCTTTTGTTGATTTACAAATCTTGTCATCGAATTATTTTCATTTATTATTTGAGTCAAATGTTATATTTATTTTTAAACGTTTGATTAAAAATACTTTGTTCATCCATCGTTATGGGGAAAATGATAATGAATATCGCTTTGCTTGGTATGTTGAATAATATGATTAATTATTATATCTCCAATGACGTAAATATACCTAGCTATTAATAAATGATTAATATTGTTCATTGCTATGTTTTTAACACCAATAATACAATATTTGCTTGGATCTTTTTTCTTTCTTTTGTCAGGTTTAAACGAAAAATTTGGCAACCCTTAACTAAATTTCAAATCGTCTGCTGATAAATCATTTTGTCAGAATAACGTTTTTGGAAATAAATAAAAATGTCCATGGATTGATGAATTTATACGGTTCTCAAAACAAGTTACGTAATTCAGTTAGTTTAAGTGCAAGTTCAAAATAATTTATAATATTATTTGAGCCCACGCTTTCGATTTAAGTAATTTATCATAATACGATAAGCAAAAAAGTAGGTATTATTTTGCAA
The DNA here is from genome assembly GCA_950371115.1 of Anania fuscalis. NCBI lineage: Eukaryota > Metazoa > Arthropoda > Insecta > Lepidoptera > Crambidae > Anania > Anania fuscalis. The sequence continues at coordinate 15,652,368 of OX493334.1, read as the reverse complement.
AGTTTTTGTAAAGAAACCTAAAAATTCGATATTTTTCACATTAACCTTGCAATCTTAACATATCGATAAAGTTATGAGCACCTGTAAAGGCGATTAGAAATAGACCGGTCTAGTCTAATGGTCGATTGCCTTAAACAGATGAAGGTCTCAAATCAAAGACCGGGCACTGCGAGCTCGCAAATCGATATAAACCAGCTGCTAAACCACTCGATACACACTTATTTATAAATAAATAATACTGCACATATTCACCACCTTCAAATCATCGTGTTACAAAACAAGGAATCGGCACTGTCACTGAAGCAATAAATTTAACTGTCAACATAACCACACTTTCACTGATTTGTAACGCAATTTCAAAACATTGTTTTGTGACACAAATCGATTAAAACAAATCGATTTATAGTCATACACTTGAAAACATTAGTCCGATCCATTGATAAATCGTTGATTATCGTAAAGTTTTGAAGATCGAATGCACACACAAACGGTTCAAAACACAACTAACGTAACGTTCGTGTAAACAACCGCTGCGGTCCGAAGTTGGCGCGGTTGGGTTGCGTCAGAGTCAGTGCTGCCATATTACAAGTTGCTGGCAGTGTGGCCAACATTACGATTAGAATTCCGCTCGCATCAGTCAACAACCTTTGATGAATGGGGCGAACGAATGAACTTCGTCGAACTTGTTTGATGCGCCGGCGCAGATGGACGCACTCTCACGCAGTTCGAGATTCAGAGGACAAAAACACGCGTGTGGTGTTACATAATGTATTGTATTACATTATTTTCTTATTATGGACTGAAAAATATTCATGTCGCTGCATAACGAATACTGAACATCAGATCATTGTACCTATACTGCGAAGTTTTATTGATCTGGTTGAGTTATTTTTATACGGAAAAAGGGTTAATTGTGACAGGTTTACGTTTTGGTCAAGTTAAAAGCGGCGACAGAACAGGACAATTCTGTCTTATTAATCCCTAAATGATGTTTATGGTTTTAAAATACCCTTCCGATTTTAGTAATAATAAGATGACGTGAACATACAGTCAAATTAATTTTGGAAACTTCAGGATGTCTAAAATGAATTTAATACCTTAAATAATATATCGAAATCCCAATAATAAAATATCAGCCAGCCATAAGATGGCATTGTTATAATTTTTTTGTTACAATACAACGAAATTTACATATTTTTTAAATAAATAAGTAATAAAAAATATTTAAAGTCACGAATTTACGAACTTTATCTACGATCGAATACGAAGGCTTTTTTCTTGATAAGATGCAATCTAATCCAAAAGGTGTCTATGCATGAACTTTGCCAGAAGAAACCTATCTAAAGAAAGTTTCTCAATTGAATTGAAGACCACTAGAACGACGACACTAATAATACAAAAATACTTGCAAACAAACGAACATCGTGTATTTACTTCAAATGCTTTAATTAACAGGCATCAGAAACAGGAATCTTAAAAAACCGGCCACGTGCAAGTCAGCCTCGCGCACGAAGAGTTCCGTACCATTATCTATAAAAACGGCACAAAAATCACGTTTGTTGTATGGGAGCCCCCTTAAATATTTATTAAAACCAATAAAACCAATTTATTTCTGTAAATAAGCGCTTTTACACGTCCCAATATTTTTCCCCTACCACTACTTCGTGACAATTTTGGGCTAGCGCCGAGAAGAAGTAGCGCAAGAAACTCGGTCACTATTGTCAGGCTCTTTTTAAATAGTATATATTTTACATTACAAGAAAAATGTACATGTGCGAGCAGGGCAGTATTTATTTCTAAATATTTTTATCATCTATATAATCATTTACAGTATAATTTCCTTTTTTCATTAAAGTTGTTTTAATATGCGATTTAAATTTTAACAGGGGCAGTTCTTCAATAGACGCTGGTAATTTATTAAAAAAGCGAATACATTTTCCCAAAAACGAATTACCCACTTTATGCAGTCTGAAATTGGGAACGGCAAGCTTATTCTTATTCCGGGTGTTAAGATTATGAATGTCACTTTTCTTAAGGAATAAGGACAGGTTTTTGCGGATGTACATTATATTTTCATAAATAAATTGGGATGCTACTGTTAGTATATTAATTTCTTTAAACAGTTCTTTTAAGAAGTCTCGGGGTCCAAGGCCGTAAATTGCCCGTACAGCTCTCTTCTGCAGTACAAATATAGATTCAATATCTGCTGCTGAGCCCCATAACAATATTCCATATGACATTATACTATGAAAATAGCTAAAATACACTACCGTTTCAACATCAGTCAGTTGTCTTATCTTTCTCACGGCATAAGCAGCAGAGCTAAGTCTTCCCGATAGAGTCTCGATATGCGCACCCCATTGCAAACGGGAATCTAAAGTGATTCCTAAAAATGTAGTAGAACTAGATGTATTAAGTTGTTCATCTTTTACAGTAATATGTGTTGAGACAAGTTTTACGTTGGGCATTGTGAATTTGATGCACTTTGTTTTATTTACATTGAGCATAAGATTATTGGTGGTGAACCAATGCAATACTTGGGAGAGTGCATTATTTACATCGTCAAATGAGTCTTTACCTCTTTTGATTTTAAAAATCAATGAAGTATCATCTGCAAATAACACTGTCTCACAGAGGTCTTTCGTAAAAGATGGAAGGTCATTTATGTAAATTAGAAAGAGCAGAGGCCATAATATCGATCCCTGCGGCACGCCCATAGTAAGAGGCGACCCAGAAGACTCAGCTCCATTGATAAAAACTTATTGTATTCTGTTTTTCTTTGTTGTTATAGCGGCAACAGAAATACATCATCTGTGAAAATTTCAACTCTCTAACTATCACGGATCATGAGATACAGCCTGATGACAGACGGACAGACAGACAGACAGCGGAGCCTTTGTAATAGGGTCCCATTTTACCCTTTGGGTACGGAACCCTAAAAACAGCAGACAGAAATACAGGCACGTTAGTAAGTATTTATTGTTATAACCCCAAGGAAATTGTATTTGTGATCAAAAACTTCCCAAGCATGTCCTTGCCTCGAGGAGCTCCTTTTCAATTATTAGTTACGGAAACTTTTGGCGAATTTATATGGAAACTTGGTTAAGAATTAGGTGTGTAAGTAACTTAACAACAATTCGGTGACTTTGTCTTTGGAGATTTAGGGAGCTGCTTATTTAAGAGTAATAGTGCAAGTTTAGGTTGACTATTTCTAAGCGTTGTACCATATTAATTAAAATATTGACTGGATTTAAACCATGAATACATAGCCCAACAATATATACGAGTATGTTTGTTACCATTATTGTGACATCAATATTAACATTTCAGAGAACAACATATAATCCATACACTAAACCTTGGCGTGAGGTTATTCCAGGATAAAACGATTTTGATTTGATTCAGGTAAAAATAGAACGATATATTTTACACTAGACTTAATAACTAAAATACGAGTAACCAAAGGTCCAAATAACAACAATAATACATAGTTCACACAGTTTATATTTAACTGCAATACGGCTTTAATTAAAGCTATGTAACAGTGCACTGCCTTGATAAAAATCACGTATTATTTGACACTCACATTTGCGTTTATTAAGGTGCTAAAAGTTCACCGAAATGCATAATAAGGTTTGTTTAAAGACTGTTTAACTTCGGAAACTTATAATTCAATTCAAAAATACACTCTCCGGGTATTTAACACGTTCGTGCATGGCTTTGTATTGGTTTTCGTGTCTGATTAATTGCCAAAAACTTGCAGCACACGATTCAGTTAGCGAAGTTGTTTTAGGAAATTATATTTTACTTCCTTCGACTATTGATCGTGTACACAGATATTGGTGTTCACAATTAATAGTGTATTCGTAATTGTAATTTATTACTTAATGCAGTCCATAATTCAAGCATGCAAGTCCGTTGTGTAAACATTCTTAACAAATTGTAAAATTTCTGAACAATTTAACAGCTAATCAATAAAGTTACATAGCGCGGTGAAAACCTTATAAATTTTAAAGTGCTTCAGTTTTTACTGAGATTGTACCTTGCGCGAATTAAGTCTAACAATAAAATTTAGTTTACGAGCACAAGCACACGCTATTTCGATCCCTTCATGAGCCATTGCTGATTTCATTTGTTTTATTTTAGTTGTTTTTTTGGTCAGTCGAGAATCGAGATGGCTGGCTCTTGGCTTAAACTGAATGTGCAGTGGAGTTTATGAGTGATGGTAATGATGGCAAGTCGCAGTCTTCATTGAAAAAAATAGGTACTCATAGGCTAAAAATGGTCTTTATCCACAGCCATGTCGTATCTACTGCTAGGTCCTATAAGCCTCCTCTCCTTTGTGATACTTATCTCTAAGAATATACCAGAAACGAATTGTTATCGAAAAAAAAACAAGCAGTTATCGGATTGCAGCATACCATTACATAGTTTTTTGTTACGTCTCGCTGGAGTAGCGCTGATAGTGAAAGTGCTTGGGAAAACATATTACGTACGATACAATTGTTTTCTGATAATTACCACAGTGAAAAAGGCTTAAATTGCAGAGATACGGAACGAGGGGAAGGGTGTAGGAAACCATGATAGTAATGGAGCACTCATGGTAAAACTTTACCTGTAGACATAACTGTTTATATAATTATACCTAAATGTTGATAGCCAGACATGCTCTGTACTTTTGGCATAATCTTTTGATCGGCGTTTATCAACTGCATTGTTGATACATCCCATTATGGAAACTATTTGATCACTCATGGAAAAACTTAACCTGTAGATGATTAAATGTAAAGAAAATGTAAAAAAAATGTAGGTATTTCTTAATTTTAAAAATGATAAAACTGTAGCCGTCTTACCATATTTTTGCAACACCTGTAAATAAGGTTACTAAGTTTAAGCACAATTGTACCTAATTTAAGAACTGTACACAAATAAATACTTGAATACTTGATAAAATAAACGCAGACATATGATAGCAGGTAGATACTTTAATTATCAACGGTAAATTTACAATTACATCCATGCTGTATTCCTACTTTGGGAATTCTCTGAGTTTGATCGTCAGTCGTATAACCTGTTCTCTACTACGGATGTGAAGCTTGGAAGTTGAAAAAGGATGTAAGCAGTCGAGTGGCAGCGTTCGAGATGTGGGTATACAGACGTATGCTTAGGATCAGCTGGGTCGATTGAGTCAATAATGAAGAAGTCCTGAGTATAGTGAACAAGAACCGGGAGCTTCTACTGACCGTCAAACGGCGGAAAACAGCGTATCTTGGCCACACCATCAGACAGCGAATTGAAAGCAGCAAAACGAATCTAGTGAATGGCTGATAATAAGTAACCTTTTATTTACTGAAAAATAAGGCCAAGCAGATTTGGTAGAGATAAAATAAAAAATATCTTATCAACCTACGGTTGTCATAAGCAAACGTCAAAACAAATGTTTTTCTGACTTCAGAGGATAATACCGTGTTAATGAACAATTAAGTAATTAATTAGCTAATCTCGACATGGCTGAGTTGAGATGACTAGACTCAATTTTTTTTTTAACTTACAATATATTTTTATAATTTTAGTTTAACAATTTGTTAAAAGTTTATTTTAAAGAAAAAGTTTTCATGAAAGAAAATAATGTTTGAGTGAAATGGTATAATTCGGGAAAGTTTACTTCGCAAAACTCGCCTCGTCATTGCTAATAAGCTTCAAAAATATTGTTTTAAACAGGACAGAGTATATAGACTTAAGGTGATGTCTGTTAAGTACCAACTTAAAGTTCAGAATACCTTCAAGACCATGACATTTGGCACGCCTGACGACCAATATTTTATCCCAAATACCACGCGAGTTGTCGCTTAGCCAGCCAAAATTAAACTTATTTGCATAAAAGTTTTCCAAGGCGTAATATAAAAAGATGCAAAAGTAATACTACAGATAGCGTGCCAGTAGTATAATAGTACAAAATTTAGCGCACGAGTGCTTATTTAAATTAGTTGTCATGTTTTGTCTAAAATCTTGAGGTAATAAGATGATTTTTCAATTAAAAAAATCGTCTGCCTTAGGTGAGAACCAAAACTTCTTCGCTATCTAAGCGACTGCTTTTTCGACAGAGCTACAGAGACATTAATTGATCATCATTGATACGATGACATTCTAAACGATGTTAGCGCCTTATTCTTCTATTAGCTATTTGCCGAGAACTAAGTAGTTTTAACCATTCAGCCCAACAGTCAGAAGCCTCAGACGGAAAACTAGACTAGTGGTAAAACGAAGTGTTCTTTTTACCTTTTCGAGCGAGGTATAGGACCCTAAAACAGTATGATAATATTTCGCGGGCTGCCTTAAACGATTTGAAGGTCTGTAGGTACTAACTACCATTTTTGAATAGCTGCTGTCGTGGACTTTTTAAGTGAACCTACTGCATGTGTCCACCGCAAATGTATCCAAGGCGAGGCACGCGGCATTCTGGATTATAGCAGTTAATCATGATGTTCATGTTCCACAGTTATTTTGGCACGACAATTTTTCACCGAATTTATTACCTGAACCGTGTGAAAACGTTTATTACAGCCCTTCGTTTGTGCGAAAAATATGTTAATGAAATACAATTGTTTTTTAAGAGACGCTCGAATGAGCTACGTGGGAAATATACATTTATTTTTAGAATGAAAGTAAAATTAATAATCTGATAACTGCCTGTAGGTACGTTAAATAATTTAGGTTTGAATGACGTAAAATGATGATTCATTACTAGTGTATTATTAATTTTTTTATAGGTGAGACTTAATAAACAATTTATACGACTCTACTAGTAAATACCCAGTTACTTTTTACGCATGTTGCAGCCATGTAACACAATATGGATCTAAATTATTTTATAGTTAATAAAAAACACATTATCCAAAGTGTGCCTACGTAACATAATAATATTATGATCTGGAAAATGATGCACATAACACGTAGAACTGGAGGCCGATGGGACAGAAAACGTGGATAGACGACCTGGTAAAGGTTGTATTTCAAGGATGCAGGCCGCTTCCAACCGGCCAATCTCGAAATCATTGGGGAGGCCCATGTTCAGCAGTGGACATACTGTGGCTGAAATGATGATGAGTTTTTTTTTCAAGTTTTTGGCATAAGTTTTTAATATCTTTTTCGCAAAATTTAATAATATATCAAAAAAAATATAGAGAATGAGCTAATGATTCAAAGACTCATACAAAATTGTTTTATTTGAGCAGTAAAACACTTCTTTAAATTAGCTCGTAAATTAAGATCGCAAGATATAAAATATCTCAGGCGTAAATGAAAACCTTCAATTTGCTAAGCTTGCGGGAGTTGCGCAGTCTTAACTTGTTCTTTTAAGCTTTAGACGGATTTCCAAGTAAAATTATTCAGTTAGTAACTGGTTAGAATCTATCCTTAGAATATACGGTTAAAGTTAAGTTTGACTTGAACCCTAGAACAAAGGAGAATTAGCCTTCAACAGCATTTGGGTTACCTAAGTTTTGGGTCTATTTGTTTTGATTAAAGGGTTTAGCCCTAGGATAATTTAGAATATGGCAGGGTGATAGGTTGCATATTTAGATAAATAGTTTTGTAAGATTCCTACGATGAGTATATTTTTTACGGTAACCAAAAAAATGTATTTATAAAAAAATACGTTTTTTTTTGTTATAAGCCCGATTTCGACGATCCAATTGATTTGTGATACACTGTCTTATTCAGAGTGCATTTGCTAGTCATTGAGGTATAATGTACTACCGTACTAGAGAACACATCTCGAACTAAATGTTTCAGCAAAGCATTGTAGTCCAGGGCCATAACCACGAACTCATAAAACAATCTCAAATCTGTCAAACATTATAATTTCTGTCAAATTTTGTATGAAATGACGTACCAAAATTGACAGATTTGACAACTTTGAGATTGTTTTAAGAGCTCATGGTTATGGCCCAGTGGACTATAAAGCTTCAGTCAGTGTCAGTAATTGAAGTTGTCAAAACTGCTTATTTATTGTTTACCGTTCAAACTTTGTAGTCCACCGGGCAACAATGCTTGGCTGAAACATTGAGTTCGAGATGTGTTCTATAATACGCTAGTACATTATACCTCAATGTTGCTAGTCCGGGACTTAGGATAAACCACTGTTCTATACCTAAGTCAAAATACATTTTGTCTTTTTTTGTCAAAAATAAAACAGTGATATTAACGTAAAAAATTATGAAGGCCACCATTCGAGATTATCTTTGCCTGTGATTTCATTGTGAACGTGGAATCTTCAGCTAATCGAACGAACTGCACGCACACCACTGTGGTAATCACTTCTTGTAACAAAAAAGTAATATTTCACACTTCACATATATATATACACACAGTCAACCAAAAAAAAAAAAACGTACCGGCAGGTCAACCTACCCAAAAAGATAATCCAACTGATTTTCAACTTTAAGTCTACACAGAGATCAATATCAATTATGAAAATTTAACGTTTTGTGGTAGGTTGACAAGCTGTTGTCTGTATCTGTACAGTTATTACTTTTAAACTTTCGCGTTGCATAATTTAAAACTCAATGAAACGGAAATTAAAGAGGTAACATTTTGTACTTAAATTATGATCGCGTTAATTCCCGTTTCATTGAGTTTTAAATCTGTACAGTTGTTACTATTTTAATAGTTACAAGAGGTAGCATGTGCTACAAATTGCAAAAAAAGCATTCGTAAACAAAACGCAATGCGCAATCTCTATCAAACCTCTATCTAGCAATCGCTTTGTACCAAACCTCTTATCTAGATGGTCAATTAACTCTGTCGTATGTAATAGTAATCTGACGAAATTAAGATCGCTATCGACAATAGGGGTTCCCACATTAATCTCTATGCAAAATAAGTAGAAACTCCTAAACGATTACTTGTACAAGTGAATGAAATCGCAAAACAATTGTTCCCGTGGTTGATGTTATGCAACAACGATTTGTAGTTGTCTGTTTGTTTAACTATAAAAGTGGTGAAAATGACTTGGATTTTTATATGTTGTTTAAATATACTTTCATTTTTATAGTGGCTTAAATTTATATTGCATGTTGTTTTAAAATCCGTACTTCTCAGAGTAATGTCGATTACTACTTATATACCATAAGACCCTCGCAAACTATTGCAATTCAGGACAACCACTTAACTTCTAACAGTGTATTTAAATGTCTGAGTTAATCTTTTAATTAAACAAAAAAGTTACCACATTACTCTCTTTTCTCTTACAAGCGAAATTAATCTACTCGTAAATAAAGCATTTATTCCCGGACTGACGAACATTTTTCTCTCGGAGAAATAAAGTTTTATCGACTAAGCCAACAATGCTACAGAGGCAGGGCATCTCTGCATAATTGACCATTTGAGCCTGCGAAAATTTGCGCTCTGCAATCATCGTTAGGTCCAATCGACTCGAAGTTTTGTTAATACAGCACGAAATTCCTCGAGAATAGCGCTTCTGTTGCGCTTAGTTCAAATATCAGCTTTATGTCAAGGTAATAAGAGTAATACAGCCAGAATTTGGGTCCAGAGTCCGAGGATGTCAGTTCAGTGAAGTATGGGGACATTTGCATGCGATCTCCATAGGGCAATTATAAAAATTGCGAGACACTAAAGGCACATCGAGCCATATACGAGTACAAGCGGAGGCAAATTGACAATTACCAACTCGAATGCGCTAATGAACTCATTGTTTTAAATTAGGTTTTGAGATCCGTTGTCTATTATTTTTCGCTTTTTAGGGTTCCGTACCCAAAGGGTAAAACGGGACCCTATCTAAGGTTCCGCTGTCCGTCTATCTGCCGGTTTGTCTGTCTGTATGTGCATGTACACAAATGCTTTAGCTACTTACCTTGGGATCAGAGCAATGTATGTGATGTCTAATATTTATTAACTTATTAACATTTATTTTTAAATTACACTGGTTAATGACGATTGTGATCGTAGCTCGTGGTTGCCTATTGCATATTTGTAAGTATAATATTTTAAGGGATTTAACCTCATCGGTTAAAAGTATAATTATCTCATGGAGAAGTTAATTGGCTAGATCTGTCGGACAGTTCAATTTATTTAAAACGTACTTCTATAAATTGTTTCTGGTCTGAATGAGCTGTCTTCACAGCACAGTTCCGGGCACATGTTTTGTTACTCCGAATATAATTTGATAACCCAATTGGCGTCATAGCTGTTGATTTATCATCATCATCATTTCAGCTGCAGGACGTCCACTGCTGAACAAAGGTGACCCCCAGTGACTTGATTGATAACTTATTATACATAGCTGTTGTTTCCTAACCTCGAAACTTAGTCAACTGGTATAGCGTTTATAATGTGAGCACGTAAATCATCAGTATTAAAAAAATAAAACCATAGCCGAGACGAGTCGAAAAAACGAGAAGACAAAAGAATCCTTCATGCTGAAAATCACAGAATAATTTCCGCGGGTACTACGAGTAATTGCATTTTTGGAGTTCTACGCCGCACAACGGCGGTAATGAGATTCATTGCCGCGGGTCAGTTGACGAAGTTAGTATAATTATTATTTTACTAGCTTTTGCCCGCGGTGTCACACGCACTAGCGGCCCCAAAACTCTTAAAAATTAAAAAGGTAACATTGATTTTAAGACTTTTTTACCCCCATTTTATCCCTTAAAGGGTTGATTTTTGAAAAACCTTGAAACAGGTATTTGCTTATATTGTAAATTCAGGATTGCCCCGAAAATAATACCACCAGGATCCAATTTAGCTGCTTTAATCTCTTCCTCTATAATATAATTTTCTTAATAATAAGGTGCCGTACACGTCACTCCCGGATGACTGCCGATGTCGAATGGCGCTTGATTTCAAATTGGCATAGAAAAGAAAACCTGTATTTTTATTTTTGTTACAAAAAATCATTTTAATTGTTTTAGAAGTTAATTCTGAAGAAAGATGTCTTAAAGCTAACACTTATTAAGTTAAAGGATTAACCTCGCGATCTTGTGCTCTATGCAAACTTTGAGCCCTCGTTTTACCTCTTTAGAGGGTGAGTTTTGAAAAGTCTTGATAAGTGTACCAAGTTTCAGCGCAATCCATTCAGTGGTTTGAGCTGTGTGTTGATGGATCAGTCAATCAGTAACGGTTGCGTTTTATATAGACAGAAGATAACGTTACCCGTCAAGTGATAAATAACAGTCGAAATTATAATTTTGCATTACAAAATTAGTATTTACAATACGAGTACGATGCAGATAGATGCAGTAAAACGACTCAAGTCCTATTTTACACAAATCATTCGAGTCACTAATCAATTTCACTTGAGTACCTAACCCCCGAATGGCTGGGTCACTCGAGTGGTTCTAAAGTGGTACCTATATGCCCTAAAAATTAGCAATCAGCAATAATCGCGCAGTCATCGCCCGATTGATAGTAAGTGTCAAAATCTATGGGCAGCACCATAGACTTAACATTTGCTACAATAAAAAAACAGCTTTTTCGACGAGTCTGAGTGAACTCGAGTAACTTTTTTAACTCGATACATTTTTTGGGGTTTTGCTCGAGTAAAGGTAGACTCAAGTCACATCCTAGTTTGATTTGATGACTTTCTTTAAATCATAACCATAGGTAAAATAAAGCTTCAGATATTTATTAAAAGACACTAGGCTAATTTAATTTAAATATTAATATAATATTCAAATGCCTAGAATAATTATTGTTTACGATTGTTAGTGGTCTCATTATGTGCTGGAAGCTTAGCAATTAGCTTAAGTTATTTTTTTAAATAATAATCGGAATTATCGGCCTCACCTAAAGTCTTTAATTTATGTCGTTTTAACTAAAAAATATGTTTTTTTTTCCAAGCATTCAGTTTCATCCCTATTGCGTCCAAGTTGCGGCTCATTTGAGCCTCATCAGGTATCTCGTTACTGCGATCTCGTTATTTGGAAGCGTAGAGAAACTGTCACGCGATATCAGAGTGCTATTGGAACGAGTATTCACCTGTGAAAAATAGCAGTACAAAAGAGTAACCTGAAAATAATTACTTCACTTGAATTTTGATAGTGTACAAACACTTATTTTGTTCATTGAAAGATTTGGGTATTTTCTTTTGTGTGTCAAATTTTATTTAACATAGAAGGCATTCAAATTCAAATATTTATTGCGTGTCACAATACAATATTTGTGCACACATATTTTACATATAAAGACATAGGTATTTGTGCGGTGTGACAAACCAATGAATAATCCATTCAATCATAGAAAAATATTTGAAATTCGTGTTACGAACAGATTACTCTGCACGTTGTTTTGCGGTTAGCATTTGTGCCACAGTATAGTTATTTTACAGTAAGCCTGGTTCTAGTTTCGTGACTTTAATAACCATATAATCGATAATCATATGCAATATCAGCAAGGGTAATCGAAGCAGCAATAGCTTTATAATGATCAAGCTAAAGCTGTAATACGCAGGTCAAAGCATCAATAGATGTATCTATCGAAGTAGAAAAGTGCATTGCAATGAGCAATGCCAATCTTCGTGTGGTACGGTACGCGGTCTCGTGTCACGAATTCGTAACCGAAAAATATGGAAAGTTCCTCGGTCCAATGATTTCATAGGGTTTGGGGTTATTACGTGACTTAGAAGAGATGGGCGTCTGTTAATGGACATGGATCGAACCGGAAGATAAATAATAGGCTAAAATGACTCAAAGAATCTTTGACTATCTGTGATCGTTAAAGATTCTATGATAATCGACCCAACCCCGGAATCAAAGAACTTTTCTATTTTATCTCGGGTGTAATAGTATCGTCGCTGCTTCTTTCTATAACACAAGTGCTTTAGCTTCCTACCGTAAAATCACAGCAAAGTATGTGATGTTGCCCAATATTATATAAAAAAAGCTGCATTAAAAAAAAAATCAGTTGCAAACTGTCAAGCTTGCTGTCCAAACTATCTTGTGACCAGTCTGTTAGCGTGCCCGTAATCCGTCTGCCTCACGTTCTAATAGAGCAATTGGTTAGTTTCCTATTTCATTATAGGTGAGCAGTTTTTCAGATTCACGTGACGAGGTTTTGGAACTCATGTTTCATTCTTTTTGTGGGAATAATACGTTTCGTCTTTTTAACTGAGGTGAGAGAATAATTTACTATTCAGTACTTTAAATATCTCTTAAATAACTAATTTATACAGACACACACAAGCGTGACGTTTAAACTAACAGTCTAAACAGAATCACAAAACTACAATTGATAATGAACTCTATATATGTCGAAAGTAATGGGGACACACGGTACAGTAAAAAAAAACTATAAAAAAATACTTAAAACAAAACTAATTTGGCTCCTATAGGTGATATTCCCATAATCAAAAAGAATATATGTAATTACATTACACGTCCTTGTGCGGGTCACAGAAATTAATATTTATCAAATAATCAATCCAGTAGATTCAGAGCAAATTGGCTGCGTGCGACAGACGGACAGACAGACAAGTGATCCCATCAGTAAGGGTTGCGTTTTCATTTAGATATGAATCAGAAATATGTAACTAAATATGTAGCTTATACAATTTGTAGCTTATGAAAATGATTTTCAAGGGCCACTCGTACCATAAGCCACAAAATGGCTGTCTTAATAAAATACCTATTATTACCAAAATATGCATGTAAGGCGTTCGAAAATCGTTTCAGATTTTCATTAAAGATATCGTATCTTCTCACGTTAAAAAGATACGAAAGTAATATAGTTAAATGAAAAATTATTATGTGTATTTTATGGAATGTTAAGGATCTAAAAACCCCTTTTTTAAATTGATTTTGTTTTTAAAACTTATCATGTCAGCACAATATAACACAAAGATGTTAATAAAATACTACGCATGATCTCGTGGGCGTGTCGTATGGCGTATATATTTATTTTAAATCGTGTCTTAAGCTGATTTAGGTACTTAACCCAGTTTCTACACTCAACTGTCTAATGCAGTTGACCAGCCTTAAATTATAGACGCCCATTTCACTCTTTCAATTTATATATTCGGGTCGAGAGGAAAGGTTTTTTCTATGAATTCTAAATCAAACCTTCCTGTAAGTGGGCCTTTTTAAATACGATGATGTTAAACATACCTTCCGAAAAAATCTCGAGTTCCTTTAGTAGGATTGACACTTTGAAGATTACTTTCAGTTTCTTGTAATCGATGAAGGGCTAACCTAGACCTTAAAATTGGTTCAGTGAACTCTTTTTTAACAATCCAATGATAAATTGAATGCGAATTAACTGTTAATTTTAATTAACTTTCATTATTTTCGAGTTCCACAACGAATGATTGCCATCACTCGCGTTAATTTTGATTTATTAGTCTTCGTTTTAATCTAAGTCATGGTAGTATAATAATATACTTTTTAAACTGTCCTCTAGCTGTATGTTGTCTGGAAGAGGTCGCTTCTAGCGATAAACCGCCTGAATTGTAGGTACCATTCCAAATGATTTATTTTCTTGTAATGTTTGTTTTGTGTAGTGTGCAATAAAGAGTATCTATCTATTTCATATAAAGCATTGCATTAGGTACACATTAGTAAAGAGAAAAATCGTAGTTGCTTTTTAGCAAATACAGATTTCAAACATATATAGACATTTTATTGGTACGATTGTGTCTACTTTATGGACAAGAAAGGGGTTAAGTATTGTATTCTTTTTGATATTTATTTATACAGGGTGTTAGGTGAATGGTAGGTAGGTATGTCAAGCCGAAACTAGTCAGAACTTTGATATCATCATTATTTTTATAATTCTCATACAAACAACATTTTTAGAATCTAATTTGTATGAAAGAATGATATTAAATTTCTGACTTCACTATATTATTTACATGCATATTATGTTAACTTGTGTAGTTTCGGATTGATTGATTTAACTAACACCCTGTATAAATTCGCCTGTTTCACAATCGCTGAGTAAAGTTCTAATTAAGCTACCATACCATAAACCCAGCAAATTAGACCGAATCGCGAAAAGCAAAACGATCTCGTCTAGAAAAACATTTTAATTTTTCTGGCGACGGAATAGTTTGTTTTAGCATTAAATTATATTACTCGGTGCCAATCTCCCACAAATATTTCTAACAAATATATTTTCTATTCAGGGTTTGTTAGAGTAAGGAAGAAATGTGGTAACAATTTAGGTGATCGCATTAGGCTTTGAAATTTGTCTTTATTAAGATTAAAACCAAAGTAAAACCATTGTTTAGAGAATTCGGATTTTACATAGATATATTAAGTTATAAGTCAGAACTAGATACTATGGCGTTTTCTTGTTCGATGATACTATAAGAAGCACTTATCTCGTAATTTATACTTCGAATTTTTAAGTAAATTTTTAAACTAATCAAAATGGTTTGGTGTACGCGCTGCGGTAAAAATGATATGGTCCACCATAAAAAAAAGATTTATAAAATACTGCAAACAAATTCCATATTTCACTATTGAATGTATGTACCATGCATACCATGCATGCCAAAAAATGCATTCGACGCGAATCTGTAATTGGTGAATTTGCTACGGTAAAAGTTACAGGCAAAATAAAACTGATGCTCTCTCCTTTGCTTTTGAACTGGAATGATGGATGCTTGAAAAAAGCAGTGCAGTTCAAACGCAGGCTGGCTTTAAGAGCTAAGATTAAAGGGACCTGAAATTCTTGATGATATTACAGCTTGCATCATTGGTTCTTTTCCACGTTAATAGTATTTTAAAAGTTACTACGGGTAGGTATCTTAAATTTTAAGTTAAATTATATAAATTCTGATAATAATACTTGCCGATCTCAAATCAATCTTCAAATCAAAAGATCAAAAAATTTAATAGGTTGTAATAAGCTGCGATTATTACAGTTAGGTCTTTTTGAAATAATTATTGATAACTTTATATGCCTTAAAATGATAATATGCCTACAAAAGGTACCTAATGCGGCCAAATTAATTTGGCTAATAAGGTTTTCAGTTTAATTAGAAACGGTAGAAATTTTGTCATAAAGTGGCGGGTTTCATTAATGATAATGGCTTTATTTAAATCAGTTACCGACCTGCAGTGGATAACGTTGTACAATTTTGTTTGAAATTCCTTGTAAACAGAAGTATAACAAGAGTGCTGTCCGAAAATATCTCAAACTTTAGACCCATACAATTTAGTTAACTATTTGAAATCCATCCATCAGCCGAAAGACGTCCACTGCTGGATATAGGCCTCCCCCCCAAGGATTTCCACGAAGATCGGTCCTGTGCCACCCGCATCCAGCGGCTTCCCGCGACCTTCACCAGATCGTCGGTCCACCTTGTGGGGGGCCTACCAACACTACGCCTTCCATCAGTCCTGCGAGCAATGTGCCCCGCCCACTGCCACTTAAGGTTTGCGATTCTGAGAGCTACGTCGGTGACTTAGGTTCGTCTTCGGATCGTCTCATTTCTGATTCGATCGAGAAGGGAAACTCCGACTCGAGGGGTGTAAGGGGTGCCAAATAACATCTTCGGCCCCCAAGCCAACCTCTCCTGCGCGTGGTACACCCTGCTGAACAACGAACGAGGCTCTGGCATCCATATCCCCACCAACACGCACTGGGCCAGCGTGGTGGGTGACGGCCCAAAACCCCCCAAATGATAAACACACCCAATAAACTATTTGAAAGCATTAAAATATTTACTTTTTATTTTTTTTGTCTATGGTAATATACCACCCTCATTATAGCTCGATAGTGATAATTTCTTGATTAAGTATTCTATTCTTAACCTACAATTATAGAAAGCTTTAGTATAAGTAAGCTACTATTATTATTATTTATTTATTATTATTCTTTTACAAAAAATTTACTTAATGAATTGCCTCGCAAAGCACTTCCGTGGTTATACTATTTGTTGTATTAAGTTTTAGTATAAGTAAGCTACTATTTGTAAATCGAGTCCTGTAAACAATTTTATGTTGTATTAACGGATGGCTCAATAAAGTGTTTTTGATTTGATTTGATTTGTAAAATAATTAAATATTTTTATGATAATTTGAAAGAAAGCGTCAGAAAGCGCGATCTTATCTCAAGTGTTTGTTTTAAGTAAAACTTATTTGGGTTTATAAAACTTTCAAAAATAAACAAACTAAGGTAGCTTTATGCTTGTAAGTTTTTTTGGTTAGGTTCCTGTGTTTTTTACAACCGTAATACTGTAAGTACCGTATTACGATAAAATATTTTGAAACATTCTTAGGAATTTTTAACTTTCTATGTATTATTTACACTTTAGGTCTTTTTTGCATACCATACAAGAAGTTCCAGTTGGTTTTAACTTAAAAGTTGCAAAATTTAGGCGGTCTTCTCGCTAACAGCGATCATCATATCGTATGGCGTTTTGCTGCCAGAATCCTATAATTAAATGTCGTTTTTCAGTTGACGCAACCAGTCCTCAGCGGCTGGGGTGAGAAGTTTAAGTTCCCGCAAGCCACCAGGGAAAAAGTGAAGCTGGCAATCGTTGACGATGTGAGCCAGAGTTTGATCCGCGGCACCACAATCGCAGGCCGGTGACTCCTTCAGCCCCCACTTATAAAGGTGGTGGTTGGAACGTCCGTAACCTGTCCTGAACCTGTTTAGCCTTACCCATACTTGTCGTGTGGAGCCAAAACCAGCAGGCTTTGATGTCGGATCCACAATCAGGTCTTTTTGTGGGTCCTCAAAGGTGTCCCAGGATGACTGCAATGCTGTCCTCAGACTAAAGTCGGTCTTCAGGCTGTTATCAGTCCAGATCGGGGATCTGGATGGAAGTCGCTGCGGTGGTAATGTCTCAAGTGTACTTCGGATGGGCATTCCTTGGCGTAAGCACTTCTTCCACTCAGACGCAGCAGCGTTGCTTCGACAGCGATCTTTCCACTTTATAACACAGAATATGAAAAATGTTCAAAAAGATGTGTACCTATCTACTAAGGTAGTTCTACGTAGTATTCTCTGTCAGTCGATCATTGGATAAACTGAAATATTTCCCGACGTAAAGGGTTTAAATGAAATAAAACGTGATACGAATAAATGGTGTTCCAACCCTATTTTCAATTCACCGGGAATTCCGCTGGAGACTAGAGATTAATTTGCTGAAGTGGAACAAATTGTGTCCGAGCAGGAAACGCCCGGGAAAAACTGAATCTAACAAATACCTACATGCCATTTTAGAATTATTTGTCTTTACAATTTGAACACTGATGACAATTTGATGTAACTGAATGCGGGAAGTGACAAAAACAATACAGTTTGTTAACGAACCCATACAACCCCAACCCATGTGTAACGTTGCACGTACATTTTCATACAATTTTGCATATTTTGACTATTACATGCATTATTTACACTTAAAAATATTCTTAACTATTTTTTCACTAACAAATAAAACTAAACCTATTTAAAATTAACCTACAATTAAATTAAACATAACTATATGCTATATTTCTCTTAATAATTAACTTAATCATATTACAGTAAAACGATCAACCGTTTTATTATTTCACGGGTTACTGATTAGGGATTGTAGACCTTATCTAGGAGAAACTGCAGCTTCTGGATGTGTCTTTATATATATAATAAGTATTTTTGAATAAATATATGTAAAAAAAAAAGATATAGATAGATATATTCATACATCCACATACAATGACATTTGATGTTGTCTGATGCATACATTTAGATAAAAACAAAATCAGCAGTTACACCGTTTATAAATCAAGAATGGCTTGGCCGATTTTGATGATTATTGATTTTTTGATTTGTCTCCACTTCATATAGCAAAATAACTATAAAAACGTCAAAAAAATTTACGAAATCATAAAAAAAACACTAACAATCCATTATGTAAAAAACATTTTCTATAAGAGCCATTTTCATTGGTAGTTAGCGCCCGCATGCGCATATGCGGGGTGCGGAATATTTTTGAAATGCATGCTACAGGGCCCGTTTTCATTGGTGGTTTTCATTTCATTAGTCGCTATCCCGAATGCGGGAAGCCCCCGCACGCATTGAATAGACCGACTTATCACTAATGAAAATGCGCCTTAAGCCATAAAGTTGCTACAGGCGCTATACCAGAGAAAACAGATTAGAGTTGCCGAACAAGTAAGTCATTTAAATAGTTAAGAAGTGGCAACTCAAATATTGAATAAGAGTCTTCGCTGCCAGATCTTCAATCCAGAATTCTATCGTGGCTGGATTAATTTGTTTGCTATTCGTTGACGCGGCTGTATACCGGGAAATACCCGTAAGGATTAGATTCCTGAATGCGGCCGGCTTTTTAGGATTAAAGGCTTACCTGAGCTAGTTATTAAGCCATCCTGATATAGGAACTAGGTTTTTAACTTCTCCCTTTAGACTACCTTGTAACAACGTAATAAAAGAGAGCGTATATGGAAGTATTTTGTATGTTTTATAACTGTAATATTAAATTATTACTAGAATGTAAGTCATTTATTTTGGTCAATAAATACCTAAATAAATATTAAATATTGGACAACATCACATACATTGCTCTGATCCTATGGTAAGTAGCTAAAGCACTTGTGTTATACAAATCAGAAACAACGACGGTACCACAACACCCAGACCCGAGACAATATAGAAAAGTTCGTTTCCTACATTGACCCGACCGGGGATCGAACCCGGAACCTCAGAGATGGCGACACCATATTAGTCCGGCGTGCTCGCCTCTCGGCTACGGAGGTCGTCAATCTCCATCAACATCAACACATTCCTATCGAAAGCAAAAATACCAAGAAAAAAACCTTTAAGGTGTTAATTAGATGTCACAAGAAAATTATTTTGAAATTGAAGGGACTGCGACCACAAATTTCAATTTAAAGTAATCAGGCGCGAAATCTGCCTGGTACAGACAACACCGAAAGTAACTTGTTAAATTTAACCTTCTGTCTTTATGGGTGATGGTCTAAAAACGGTCGAGCCATTTTTGGAGCCGACTGTACAAGAGATTGCAAATTGGAATCTAATTCGGAAGTAATTAAAGTGGCCATTACATTTCTACAGGTAAAGCTAGGCGTCGGAAAGTTTGTGTTTTATAATGTAATCTTTTATTATTTATGTTTTAGAGACTACATTTTTATGTTTAATATAAAATATTAGTATGCTTAACAAAAATAAGGTATACGAAACATTTGGGTTCTACACCTACATACTTTGTACAAACAAACTATAAGGACTACCCGATTAGCGTAGTGGCTCGGCGATTTTTCTTCGACGCAAAGGGTTCGATTTCCAGTGCAGTTAAATTCGTAAAAAACTTTGATAAATTGGCTTGAGCCTGGGTGTACTGAAAGACGCTTGTGGCAATATTAATTATCAGATAAATGGTGAAAATGTACATAAATTATATTGAAAAACATCACATAGGTACTTTGCTTTGATCCTAATCCGAGCCGCTAAAGCGATGTGGGCAACCAGGGTTGCCTGGACCCAGGTATCCCTGAGGGCTGCGGGCAACTACGGTCGCTCCGATGGCTCGAGGTGTCAGTGTTGCAATTATGTGATTTTTTACCGTAACTGTGATAAACAAGGCAAAATAACTAGTATTAACCGATATTATGGTAACAATACTATCCAAAAAAAAATTTTTATCTATGAATACGTCTGATTGTCTGTAGGGTTGTTTACAAAATGCAGTCAGTGATTGTGAATTTCGTGAGTGTTTTTGGTGATTTCTAACAAACGTGTTACAATGATTACCTATACTGAAAATAAAAGATCAATAAATATTTTTTACGTGACAGTAATTTCGTAAACGTAAGCTGATTTTAAGTCATAATAATAACATATTTACCCAGCTGTAGAAAAATCATAAGACGGTAAGCAAAATATTAATATCAGAGACAAAATAGAAAAGTTCGTTTTCAAAATTGACCTGAACGGCAATCGAACCTTTGAGATGGTGTTGAAGTCAAGTCACCAAGTTCTTTATGCTCACCTCTCGGCAACTAGGTCGTCAAGTCTATTTAGCATTCACGTTTTGGAGAAGAACTACCTTAATTATAAGAATAGCATAAAAACACAAACAAAACTATGTATTGAACTACTTTTTATTCAGGAATAAAACAGTATTTAATAATGATAAGCATAAGTTAAAAAACTTATGCCCTTTCGTTTACTCAGGCCAAATAATAAGACTAATTTCAAAGTCAACAATGTAGCCCAAATAGTACAGCAAACACACATTTGCATAATTTAATCAAATTTCGTTCGTTAGCACCCGCAGTTTAGCATAATTTCTGTATTCTTCGGCACGGCCCACGGATTGTAGGCATTACTGTTATAGTTCACGCATCATCAGAACTTGTGGCATGGAAAATGATTTTAGGGTTCCGTAACTCGTAAAGTCTAAAAGATAAATAAAACAATATTGTGTCAGCTTTTTGTTCGCATGTCTGTCAACAAGACTCTTTTTGTCAGGGACGCGAGGGGTATAAAAATTAAAATTACAATTTGTAACTAATAAATAACGGACCTCCATAGCGAGCTCGCCGGACTTTATTTGGCGGGTAATCTTTGAGGTTCCGGGTTCGATCCCCGGTCGGGTCAATGTAGAAAACGAAATTTTCTATATTGTCTCGGGTCTGGGTGTTGTGGTACCGTCGTTATTTCTGATTTCTATAACACAAGTGCTTTTGCTTCTTACCTTAGGATGAACTGAAATGTATGTGATGTTGTCCAATATTTATTATTATTAAATACCCAGATCTACATTTGCTTGGAGTTTACGCAGGTTTCTTTTTTTTGCGATACTGTATGGATTTGCTCTGACCGTACAATAAAACCAATTTGTTTATGTAAATAAATAGGCTTAAACTAAGCGCTTATACACAACCCTGTACCTAAAAAATTCTTAACCCTACCATAAAACAACCGATGCACGTATATTGGAACTGCCCAACACTCATTCAACAATTCACATATCAATAAAGATCGGTTTCGCGGGAAACCTCTTTAAAGTTTCCACCAAAAAAGGTTTCCCGAAATTTCGGAATTTCAATTCTTAAATTATAACAGTCAAAATGGCAGGGGACAAAAGTACCCCTTCACGGTTCTGTGGTCAAAACGTGCATATCTTCATTACCCGTGGTATCTCGAACCATATGTGCGCCTTTTGCGCACCCATCCGTAGCGGAGGGTTGGGTTTTAAGTTTTAGTATCATGTGAATGCGTGGGAATTTAAATTCTCACGAATATTGTGGCCAGTTGGTCTCTAGGGTACGTCTTGAGGCTGCATTAACTTGATACTTGCTGTTGATTAAAGCGTTATATTTATGGAACGTAGTGTCCCAAGGGATCATTATTAACTGCAAAAAGTTTTTAGGCACGCTTTTATTTAGCTAATAACTACGTAAAAGTAAGGGTAGACGATTTTAACCTACTTCTATTGATCGTATTGATTTGTAACCTTGTATAAATTTCAATTGATAACACAATACATCATAATAATCTTTATACTTCATGGCCTGATTAATATCTGGAATTGGGAGTCGGATAGAAACAAGAAACCTCTTTAATGGTTTCTAGTAAAACTTTCGAGTTTGGAGCTCATTCGATTCATTTTGACGAGTCCCATTTATAAACAGAGTATTTTAAACAACCATTAAAACCAATTTATTTCTCTAAATAGGCTTAAACTAAGCGCTTGTCTTAAAGACAGGTTGCTGGTAATTTATTTATATTATTTATTTATATATTTACGGTTAGCATCGATTTATAAACTCGTATTTAGCAGATTTGACTCAACCGTGCAGCAAACGGGTGCATTCAGCCGGTACTAAATCGACTTGACGACCTAGTTTTCGAGTGGTGAGCTTCACCATCTTAAAGGTTCGATTGCTGGTCGGGTCAATGTAGAAAACGATTTTTTCTATATTGTCTCTGATCTAAGTGTTTTGCTTACCGTTGCTGTATGTTATTGCTACTTGCCTTAGGAAAGGAGCAAAGTATGTGATGTTGTCCAATATTATGTACGTATTTTCTCGAGAGAGGAAAATAACAAGACGTAATTAAAAATCTATTTGACGTGATAACGTCTTAACTTATAAATCGAAGAACACCGGCTACACGCACAAAAAAGTATCACGTTCCGCGTGCAAGCGAGAGCGCGGAACAAGCGATAGAGATTCGAGGCACGATCGGAGTGAGCGTTCGGATTGTGACGCCTATCTCACTTCCTCTAAGTTATATATTGGGACGTGTATAAGTGCCCGAAGGAGGGCCTACATACAGAATAAATAGGGTAAACCGTGATAGACGCCCCAGTGGTAGGTATAGGTGCCCCGATTGTAATTACTCTAGTTTCGAATACACACATAGCGTGTAATTTTATTTATCTATCGAGAGATTTTCCAACTACCACCAAATGGTTCGTGTCTCATGTCTCTGTGCGATTGCATGGGACGGCTAGGTGCCATCAAAGTTTTTTCGGGATAGATGCCCTATTTCTCAGCGGGTCGTCTATCCTTAATGTTATTTATATGGACTTGGCAACTAACCCCTATATGGGATAGATGTCCCAAAATTTAGAGGTCAGCCAGTGCCAGTTTTACAATTAAAATAATGAAATAATTGTACAGGGAGATATAACATATTTTCAAAAAGTGTGGCATCTATCCTGGTTTTACCCTAATTTTCATTTCATTTCATTTCACTCCATCGGCCGATGAGTCCGAGAAGCTTCAATGTTTTCTTATGACGTTATCACGTAAAATTATCGTCCGTTTACCGACTTAATAGATTTTTTTTTGGTTGATAGATGATGCACAACTAACATACTGGTCGGTAGCCCTAGCCCATACCCTCAATTACCGTATCGGCCCGTGGCGCTCGTAGACGCAGGGCTATAATACTTTCCTACCTGTTCGGAGGTTGTTCTTCGGTAGGGATGCTACGCATGGGATATATCGATTACATATATTCGTATATTAGCTTCGGCTAATCCAAAATAAAATATTGTGTTTAGGGACCCCTCACACTAGCGTCTTTCGAGCGTCGACATCGTGGCAACGTCCAATTAGTGTTGTGTATGCATCACATGCGTTGCGCAGCGGCATTTACTTTGCGCCTTATTAAACTACTATCTTATTCAGAGTGCATTTGCTATTCCGGGACAAAGGTTAAACCACTGTTTTTTCGTACAAAAATCTGTGGTTTAAGCTTAGTCTGGACTAGTAAATGCACTCTGAATAAGACAGTTAAAGTATAACTAAGATTCAACACAAAAGATCATTGTAAACCGATTTTATCATTCAATCGGTCGCCTAAGTTTTTATTATTATAATTTCATCGTAAAGTGCAGACAAACAGTCAAAGTTCGTAAAAAATAAGGGACAGTAATTATTTTATGTATGTTTTAAAGTAACGATACCTACTATAAAATTAAGTGTTACCTACACATACATGAAAAGTAATTCTAAGCTATAGAATTACAAAACCTGACCTTTAGCTATCGTAATTGGTATTTAACCTTATCGCACTTGCCTATCCAGGCCTCAAGTACACATCAAAGGTAATTTTATGGGTACTTCAGAATATTAGAAAACCAAAATACCCCTTTTCAAAGTTCTTTGAAGTAACGTCGGCTACCCTGTTAAGTGCCGTGTCGGTTAAATAAAAGATATCGGTGAAGCAACTTAATTGTCGATAGTTTAATAAATATTCCAGAATAGTATTTTCTAGTGAATTGAAATTATTAAGTAAGTAGTAACGTTCTAATGATTTATGTATGATATTTTCTAATTTCTTGGTGACTTAACTTATATGAAATCAAGAGCAACTCTGTTTGACGAAAAATGTTAGTACAAAAATATAAACGGGACATGATTCCAAGGGCAACTTTAAAGTATATTCGAAGTAAATACTCTGTCCTATATGGCTTCGGGGTAATGTACATATGTAGGAGGGAAAATACACCTAAAGCATAACATAATAAGAATAATTAGAGGTTACCAAAATCTGATAGGAGTGTAAAAAATGTTTAAGAAGAACTGAATAGTATCGACAATGAACAATAATAGATAATTTGGCATCACTATTCCACCCAGGAGCATGAGCAAAAAGCCTCCGTTATCTGACCCCAATGCCCGTCGAACGGTAAAAGCAAAAATTTCGCCGCAAATACGGACAATGTCAACCGAGTGCTATTAAGGACCGCCAGGTTAAAGTGTTCGGACAGCGAACTAACCCTTTTATATTATTAGTTGTAGTGAGGGGAAAAATCGGACACAAACGATTTTATTTGGCTGTAAGGACACACGATTTTTACGATTCATTTTTGTTTATTTAATCATCAATACAACTGAATCTGTTCTCTTGGAAAAGTTTATAGAGCGGTCAAGTTTACTAATTTTAATAATTGTATATCGAACTTCTTCTGCATTATAAATTAACTACTTTTACGACTTCACTGATTTGGTTAGCATAGGCAAAGGTGATGCTGCGATCTGGGTTGGGTTCCCAGCTCCGGCTAGTTACGATGATATATCAAACTAAATTGGCCCGGTTGAAATGGATCTGTGTGTATGTAGGCATGTGTATGCAGATGCCAAGTAGCAATATTAGTAAAGTGCAAGTAAAAATATTGTATGGTAGCTACCACGTTACTAACTCACGTTAGGTCTGGCAGTCTTGCAAAAAAAAACACTCAAGGACTTCGGTACCAAACATTTTTAGTTAGGTACTAAACACGATAATCATTCCCCTGCCTTACAAGGCAACAGCTTACTGACTCACTCCAGTTTCCTAGAAGCCTAATCGCGGTAACCCATCCAGTGTTTGTTATACTAAGCAACCTATTATAGCACAAGGCATTCGCTAACGAATACTCTTTAGCATGCGAAACGCGGTCCGAGCCAGACACTGAGCACGCCGGCATAATTTCAATTTCAAAACGAACTACTAAATGAACTAAACTAAAAAGTGGACAAGAGCGTTCCTGATTAGGGCATATGGTTCTATTAATAAACAGATTCAATGAAATTACACTCTTTTTGATAGAGAAGTGTAAAATCAGGGCTGGTCGCTTGTTTATAATAAATATAACTCAAGTGTTATCTAGTTTAAGGTCATTAAGTAATTATTTTTAAATCAACAAAAGCTGACATAACTTTGAATAAATTAATTTAAATGAGCAAAATTAATTTAATTTGAGCTTCAATTAGTCAATTAACCTACCTCAACTACCTATTATGATAATGATGATTAAGAAGAAACATACCTACTTGCTTAGCCTAGCTAGAGCCTAACAAAAAATAACACGTTATTTACATGTGGCAAAAAAATCGGTGGTAGATGAATATAGAATTGGTTCTTTTTAATCATCCTAAGGAACCCAAAAAGCCAATGTGGTGAATTCTGTTCCTAGTTTTCTAGTAAAACGTAGCTGAAATTCTTGAGCGCACTTCAGCGAGTGTAGAGCGCATTTAAAATAAAATACTGACGCGAATTTACTTAGCGGACGCGGGAATTTACTGATGCACTAAAATGCGACACTTTAACTATAAAATAAATGTACCGATAACACATAACATTAGTAAATCTGGCTGTAGACATTAGAACTACGAATAGAAGCTATTTAATTACTATCCTTTAGATAGTTTGGCCCCCTTATTAAACAAACAAATAATGGTCTGAATTTCACCCATGATATACCTATATTCGCCATAGATTTGGTTTTTATCGCTATTATTAAGACTTGTCAAGTTTAATATTTCAAAATTTTTATACTTTGGTGTAAAGTTATTTCGATTTTTAAAAAGTTTAATAGTAAGACAGTAGATCATTTTGCTTTTTTTTCTTATCGTAACGTGTCTTTCGATGTGTAATTAACTCATAAGCTTAATGGTCCTGTCGGAAGACAGAAGGGTAACAAGTCCTTAAGGCCAGGGTCGTCGGCGGCACCTCTTCTGTGCAATTAATTGTAATAACTCATGGAAAAATAGGTTTTTTCGATTAAAAAAATAACCAAGTATTTGTGTAAAACGATTTCCGTAGATGATAGGCGAAAACGACGGTATTTTGGCGTTACCATTCCTGAATCCCAGGTTCGATTTAAGGTTGCGAAAATATCACGATGTCAAACTTATTCGCCGTATAAACGGTATCTTCTTCTCTGTGACCACGTGAGGGAAACACTTTGTAGCCAAGACTGCCGAGAGGCGAGGAGCAGGAAGGCCGGACTTGGCCTTGCCATCTCTGAGGTTGGATTCCCGGTCGTGTCAATGTATAAAACGAACTATTCTATATTATCTCGGGTCTAGGAGTTGTGGTAGCGTCGTTGTTTCTGATTTGTATAACACACGTGCTTTAGCCTTTAGCCACCTAAGGATCAGAGCAATGTGTGTAATGTTGTCCGATATTTATTTATTTATTTAATTGGGTATTAGAAAATCGGCCCTAAGTGGAAGAGAGAGAGAGAGCAGAGTAAAATAATATTTAATACTTAACTTCTGCTCGTTTAGTCTTATCACTTGTTACGCTAAAAGCGTGCGTATCAAAAGACTATGACGTAAAGCAATTAATTAAATGAACTCATTATACAATTGCACCGACTCGCGACGTTAATAAGCGTCGGAATCAATTGTAAGGTGTAATTCTATGTGGAAATAAAAATGAAAGTAAATACTCTAGGTGACTCGTTATGAGTTTGCAATTCTTGAAATTTGGACGATTTTAATTGGTTCTGATTAAAATTATGTTTTAAGATTACGTTTTTTGTAAAAATTTAAGAAAGAAGAAAAAAATAATTTTAGTTTCATTTAAGAAATGCCCGTTTCGACAAGTGCGTTTTTGCGAAAATATATGTATTTTAAATTAAGTGTGGTGTTCATATTGCATGTAAAGTACGAGTTTTGCGCCAAGTGCACATTTTGCGGCAACCCCGCATGGAACCACAATTTGATTTTTAAATTATTTAAATTCAATAGGTAATAGTCAATCAGTTTATTATAAAAGGGCGTGACATCACAAGTTGCTATACTATTACAAAATTTATAAAACAATAATGTTTTAACAGTCTATTAATAAAAAGTTTGTCAAGGTAAATCTGGACGTTATACAGAATGGAGTCTATCATAAGACAGTAAATTAAAACAAAACACAGTTTGTATTAGTATGCTATCGTCTGATTGGAGTATTTTCCCCGAGTTAGATGTATAAAAGTTGTTTGTTTAAATTAGTAAAAACATTTTATTTATTTTCGTACTTGTCGTATTATAGATTCTCCATCATAAGGAGTGGTGACAAAAAATCAGACCCACTCAATATTTTTCACGCAACCATATTTCCTTCCGATATCGCTCGTAAAAACTTAATCGGTAGTTAAGAATCGCAAACACGGCAGTTCATTGTTGTAACTACATAAGTGCTTTGTCCTACATTCGTGGGAGTCAATATTTTGATTAGCGCTTCATCAATTGTTATGACGACTACGAAATGTAATCGATTGTTTAAGTCGATATTAGTCATTGAAGTTACGCGTAATTTTGCGTTAAAATGTTTAAAAAGTAAATGCAAAGGCGTCCGTAGAGCTCTACGATTCTTTTGATTGTCTAGCTGAGTCGTTCTAGAAAAGTCTTAATACTGATTAAAGTAGAGTAAAGTTTATCCGGTATAGTTATAGACAGTGGCGGGCATTGGTTTTATTTCGAGGTAGGCAGTAGATCTTACTTATTTGTTTTATTGATGAAAATCAATGGTTTTCACCAAGAACACACATTTGTAAGTACCTTCTGCCTACCTCATTTCATTTACCAGGTAGGCACTGCCTAATTACCTATATGCACCGCACGCTCCTGGTTATAGAAAACTAGTTCAATACTCAAACTTTAGTTAATAGCTAGACTAGTAACTCTATTCTTACCCTTTTCTCCTATAGATGAGTGATCGGTTCGGCAAAAGGGTGCAGTGTTTTGCTCTTAAACAAAATGTTTTTGTAGAAACAAAGTTTTAAAAATTAATTCTAGTTTTTTCTAGGAGACGACCTTAGCAAGAAAAAAACAATGAAATCTACGTTTATTCCTTACTTTGAGACATAGTGTATATTGTTATTTATTATTTCATTAATATAGAAGCGCGTCACATGGACTGCTAGTTTTAAAAAGAATGAAATGAAAGATTATTTATTTCCGCGAACAAAATCGCGGTAAAATGCTAGTATTCCAATAATTGTCAAACATCTAAGTAATTAATTACACTATAAACTAGTTTGTACGAATAACAGCGACCACAAAGGCTGCAATTTAATCAACGCTAATTGCAGTATGAGGACTCATTAAAACTTCATGACGTATTTGATGGGTAAAGGTTAAAACAGACAGAAATTTCATCATCATCATCATTTTAGCCACAGGAGGTCCACTGCTAAACGTAGGCCTCCCACAGAGGCATTTATTACTTTATTAAATGTATTACTCAATAATCCTAGAATTTAAATAAAATTCGACACAAAATCCGTTAAAATTATTAAACTTTTTACTGTGGGCTAGTAAAGCACTAGTTTCGAAAGAAGTGGCTACGGTATCGGCCCGTCAAGTTCCTTACGGGGTATTGTCACAGTACATAGATATAGATATATTTACTGTGGTATTGTCTAATGTTCTAAATAGGGGCGTGCTCAACTCCCCCATTGCACCACCTGCCGTCAAAACCTGGCGCACCTCATCATCTTCAGCGTATGTCGCCCCGCATGGGTTAGCGCACGAATTTACGGTCTAAAATTCATCAGATAATTCAATTTTGGTTACCAAAATTGGGTATTCACGTAGAAATGTAACTTTCGGCCTTTCGAAAATAAGAGAAAACACTCCATACTGGGTATATAAGAATGTCAAAGTCAATGACTATTGATAAACGATGAATAGGGTTCTACAAAGCTAAGTAGAGTAATCAGAGGCCGATATTGTTACCAGATATTCTCCTTATATTTAACATCTGGCTACTAGACTATCTGATGCCTCCTATGAAGTGAAAGTACTTTGAACTTTAATTCCTCGTCATAAAATAAAAAAAACATGTCTTGAATCATAAATGGTTAAAATTGAAACACTAACATCTGAACCTGAGTATGAGAACGGTAACACTAAATAAAATACCTTTGTGGATACGTCGTACCCGAGTATTTTCTCATAATGTTTGGTCTTCTTCTTGACTATAATCTGAATCAAATGAGTATTAATAGATTTTGATGGAACGAGTTTGCGTAAGATGCAAATTACCTAAACGTGGATTACTCCGTCATCTCAACCATCAGCAGCTAGTTCTCAAATGTGATAGATTAAAATGACGACTATTTTATTAACAAATCTGGAGACCAAAACAATTTTCGTTTCCGATTCCATTTTACTTAGTCTCGGAATACTAACAGTCCGATCTTGCAAATTCCTCGTAAGTTCCTTGTAACTGCTTATCTTTTAGCGTGTTTTGCAATCCTGCTTAATTGGGTGCCTTCATTTAGGTACTTATATAATTCAATCAACACTGGCTTTAATAAGAAATTCTGAACGATTGGATTAATAAAAATATATTTTGGAGGAAATTTTTAAAGGTGGAAAAATTAATCCTTAAATTCTTATAAGTACATAAGTACTACATTTCACTCCAGATAAGAGAGGCTTTCACTCTCACACACGAATCGAGTTCAATTAGTCTAAGCCCTTATGGCAGATAATGCTGTCAGCATCTTAATCTTCCAAAAGGAGCTCAAAGGAGTAAACAATAAGAGAAATAACATTATCTAAGTTTCTTTCCCGGAAAAGGATTTGCTCAAACGATTTTTCCAAATGACCACATAAAGCCAAATTAAGATTATCCCCGCAAAGGTTCTGTTTCCCTTTATTGTATTAGAATTAAATATGATACGTACGTTTTAGCTTTATTTTGATGCTGTTCTTCGGGCTCCAAGACAACAATCCCTGTATGTCAACAATACCACGAACGTTCATTTACTAACACAACCACACATTTTTTTCACACACACATGCATCTGAGCTGTCATTTTTGCGGTCACAATAGATAATTCTGCTAAAAAATACAGTTAAGTTTGAGTTTT
Source organism: Anania fuscalis (assembly GCA_950371115.1). Lineage (NCBI taxonomy): Eukaryota > Metazoa > Arthropoda > Insecta > Lepidoptera > Crambidae > Anania > Anania fuscalis. The sequence goes on along the minus strand of OX493334.1, from coordinate 15,621,278 downwards.
AGTAGCAAACGTGGTTGTAATGATACGTCGAGCACAATACAATACAAGGAACATGCGCATAGGCAGCTGTCAGATGCCTCCGGTAACGGCCGCTAGTTGTCGCGGCGGTCGCACGAAAGAGACAGCTGTATGCATTATCAATTGATACGTGAGAGAGACAAAGTGCCAGAGCAGCCGGGCAGCCTTAAAAGCTCTATACGAGGTTGTGTATTGGCACGGATTCGTAATAATAATATGCGCTTTAAGTAGGCGTCACAATTTTCTGGTTTTCTTTGTGAATGAGTCTAATGGTGTGTGAATACATTTCAATGAAGTCAGTAATTCCGACGATTGCTGATGATGTTTTCGCATTGAGCATGAAACAAAAATTGCCTAATAGGGTATTGTGGAAATATATATTTATTATTATAGTAGTTTTTGGCAAGTGTTTTGTTTTAGTAACAAAAAAATATATGCTTAGAATTTAACATTTCATGAAACGTGCGACTATTTCACTAAATGGATGTTTCTCCTGAAATGCCCAACTTTAACTGACCGTATCGTTAAAACAGCAGCATTTGTTTACCTATAAGTAAATAATCGTTCGATCATTTCACTATAAAGAAACAAACTGGTATAAATGTACTACATTAGTTACTACAGTTTAGATATTAATACAAAAATATTTTAACAGTTCCCACGCTGCGCTTGCCGGTACGTGGCCGGCCTCGATTCCAGAACCTTTCTGCCCCATCGGCCGTCAGTTCTACGTGCTATGTGCCCCGTTAGCATCCACTCACAAGGTGGACAGACGACCGGGTAAAGTTTGCAGGAAGCCGCTGGATGCAGGATTGCAGGTCGCTTTCAACCGGCCAATCTGGAAGTCACTAGGGGAGGCCTATATTCAGCAGTGGACGTCTGCCGGCTGAAATGATGATGATGATGATGATTTAACAGTTCTAGTATATTTAGGAGGGTTAATAACGTCTTTAAATTATGCTCCCATAACAACAATCAGGCTGTATTAGCACATTGCATATTAATGTGGAGGAATCACAGAGGGTGACAGAGTGTAGCAAGTTAGTAACATATTGCGTATCATGTTTAATTTAGCAAACATCGGATGTTCGCGTGATGGATGCGGCTAAATGGCAAGATAAGCGCCTCCATATCACCCAATGCGGTGTTTATTTACAATATATCCGTTATGCTGGGGCTTCACCTGCGTCTAGTGTCGTTATTTAGTGCTCTATTTGACGTAATACGCAGGTGTGGCCGGTCTTTGTGCGCTAATTTGCTTTAATAACATTAGACGTTAGTCGATAGCTCGGACCGCGGTAACTTTTGACACATCAAAGGGATTAAGCGGGCGTTTAGTGCGTTGTTGTGGCTACACCTACTATACTAAACATGTTAAAACACGGTCACATTCAAAAACTCTTTGTGAAATAAATGTTAAAGTGCATAGTTATTAAGTTAGAATGGAGTAGACAAAATAATAAAAGTATTGAGTTCTTGGAAGCGTTTTATTTTATTTTAAAGAAACACTCACAGATCACACGCTAACTAAGTCGTTAGACGCTAGAATCAAACGTCAAATAAGTGTGGCCACGCACTTAGCGCGTAGCTTAATGCTTTAATTTAGTTAACGCTAGTCATGCCTTTATTTGAACGTTAGGCGTCACGCAGGTGAAGCCCCAGCATTACAAGATATAATTAAGCTTGGAATTAGTACAATTGATACAGCTTAAGGGTTTGGAGGAAGTTGATTAAAAGAGTGACCATGAACTCCAAAACGTGGCAGTGTTGTCTTTATGTCAAACGAAAGACGATAACGTCGAAGCAAACAAAGCAATGAATTTGAACAGAACGATAACATCACCTAACTATAAAGAAAAAATAAAACAAGATTGAAGAAACATTGATTTAAGACGTCAACATGATAATCTCCTTGGAAAATCCAAAACACATGAGTTAAAACAACGCTTATGAATAATATGGTTGAATGTACACTAAATAAATTAATGTTACAGTCGTGTATTTTCTCAAAAAGTACACAGTCAGCTAAGAATATCAATATACTTTATGTTTAAAAAAATGAATTGTTGTTCCTTTGTCTTGATAACGAGAGCGGCTCGACTGATTTGGCAAGTTTTGTTCTTAAAATATCCGTGAAAGTCCAGGGAAAGTTTGAACGATAAGAAATTGTGGTAAATTGGCAGGGAAAATACAAAAGACGTCAATTTTATTTCATCATACAAACTGTTCGTATACAGGGTGCGTAGGCGGTACGAAGTTCGTCGGGTCAGCTGGTAATAATATAAAAATAATATGGGAGAAGACGTACTTTTTCTCTTGCATTATGTATCTAGAATTCGAATTTGTGCTATTTCAATATTGGCTAAATGATATTTTTAGCTTCAGCTGATTACATACTTTCAAGTTTCATAATCTCTTAGTTGATTGTGTGCCCAGTCCAAAGGCCTTCCTCCGTGGACGTAAGATTGAATGTTGAGACTAAGCGCATTGGGATGTAGAGCCGCAGTACTCATTATTATACTATGGTAGAGCTAAGGCATAACAGTATTACAGGTTTAAGAAAATGGTTAACTTAGAACCGATTTATACTGAAATTGAATGTTTTATCTATGTGGAATCAAAACTCTATGGTAAATTTACTCAAATGAACTCTAAATAGTACCTAAACAGAGTTGTTTAAACGTTGTCTTCTCATAAAATATAACAAGGCTGTTATCTTTGTAAAGAGTTAGACGTAAAAACAGCACTGCTAACGTACTGTTTAGCGTATAGGGTTAAATTCAAGGTTGTCATTTTTGGTCAAACATTACATTACAACTATTATGTTAGAATCAGTAGATTAAAGATGGATAGAGGTAAGCTGAGTTTCTCAGTAAGTGTATTTGTAATTCTAATGAGAAATAAAAAAATCTTTTACCTCAAGCATAGCTTATAATCGAGCATACCTACACGACACAAAATAAAAAAATACCATGTCAGTTTTATCGGTAAAATCTTTCAGACAAAATTACTACTATAATAAACTGAAAACTACTATAATACAAGTATTTAAAACTGCCTAAAATAGGTACCGGATAATTTAAAAAAACGAGAATCTATTAATTATCCTTCTAAAATGCGCAGTAGAGTTTTTCCCACCTATTTACCACATGTCAATTTGGTCACGCTTCGTTTCACTTGCCCGTAATGTTTCTGAATATTTAATGATTACCGGTCTGGGTGGACAAGATAAATAAATGAGAAAAGTGGATATTGGAAAGCATAATGTCAGCTATGCTAAACAAATACGTTTTCAAAATAAATAAAACATTTCGTTATGAAGGACCTATTTTAACTCTACCGATCAACAACACAAAAAAAGTTTCCTATTTAAACGGTAACTAGGTAGCTGATGAGACATTTAGTATTAAATAAAGTTTTCTTTTTTTGGGATTTAGATGTTTTTACAATAAAAAAAGTTGTTTTTGAGCACCAAGATCAGACTGTTAAGAGAATGTGGATTAATTCTGGCATACCTTATAGAAAAAGATGAAAGTTCCATAAACGTAATGTTGATAAAATTGTATTTTATTACCCAAAGTCTGCCAATATTGAACTTGATTCAAAAACAAGAATACTTATTAATGCTAATTTATGTGCAAATGTGCCCTTTCAAGTAACGAGAGTGTCGCGGCCAACGTCATGATCTAACTGTACACTCGCGAAACTGGTCGCGCCTAATAGCCTGTCCTGAATGTGTGAGGAAGCGCGTAGTAAAGGTGGCCGCTCATCTGTCAACACTGTAGTACACGCACCGCAGTCTTCGCTGTTAATGATGGCCTTAGCCGCACCGCACGCAGCGCTCGCAACGGATGCAATAGCCGAGGATCGGGTTCAGTGGCGTACCTTGGGAGAGGCCTATGTCCAGCAGTGAACTGATGTAGGCTAAAGGCCACCTTTAACTTTAAGGCGCATCTATCGAAAGCATCTCATCCATTGGTCTGATCGTAAGGTAAGCAGTTTAAGCACTTGTGTGATAGAAATCAGAAACAACGACAGTACCACAAAACCCAGACCCGCGCCAATATAGAAAAGTTCGTTTTCTACATTACCCTGACCGGGAATCGAACCAAGGACCTTGGAGATGGCGACGCCCAGTCCGGCGTGCTTGCCTCACGGCTACGGAGGTCCTCAATGCAGTACTTAATGCAGTACTCACTGCCCACATGCACCGCATTTTAGAATTCATTGTATTAAATCATTTGGAACCTCGTGCACCTAGACCCGCGCATCTGCCGCATTGGCTCCATGATCCTCAAAATACGGACGACGTCATCAGACTCGAAACGTACGCTGCACAAGTTTCGCGCGGCTAGGTGGACGGGATTCATAACTATTTCATACAAAGAGCTCTAAAATGCAAAGATGGTGCGTGACTGCAATGTGTTGATAGATGTGCGGCCACCTTAAGGGTCCAAGCGCGCATTCCTGGGATTTTTCATCGATTATGAATACGGCACGCGGGGTCAGTGATCACGAGCCAGACAATGTTATTGTATAAGTTTTATTGTACCTACAAATGTTTTACTTGCTGGCTGTTGCCCGTGATTTCGTTGGCGTCTTTGAATCAATGTAAAAACTTTTGGATTTAAATCGGGTTTTGTTCAACATGTGTTTCAAATTTTCAATAGTTGGGAATTTTTAATTCTTTTCTTAATTAATACTAACTAGAATAGAATAGAATAGAATAGAAAAAGATTTATTTGACACACACAGAATACAAAAGGAAAAAAAAAACATTTACAGCATAATAAAAAGCGGTATGTGTCAAAAAGGCCCCCGCTCAGCATTTGTCGTGACAGTCAGGGACGTATCACGACGCTGGTTTTCAGCAGGGACCCTACTAACTACACTAAGTTTCTCCATGTAATATTAGCTAAAGTGAAAATAAGGTACGTAAAATCGTTTAGACTCAAAAAACATTTAAATATCGCATAAACTTTTTTTATACAGTCAAAAGCTTCTATTTTGACACTACATGTATACCGACACTTAAACTTAAGCCTACATACTACGAGGTGCAATATTAATGGTGTAGGTATTGTTCATTTTATGACGTCGCATAAACGCATTTGTAAATCATAGAGACCATTATGTAGAATGATAGCCAACTATTATTATACAGATTCTCGCGAAACGTTGCAGATATAATGTAGAGCAAAATTATGGTTGTTAACAACCTACCTATGAGTTTTAATGTTAAAGTTTTATGTTGACTATGCTTTGTTTGAACAAGCAAAACATATTGCAGATATTTTGATGATTCAGTTTGCGCACAAATCTAGCAGCGCGCATGCCTCTCCAACAAGGGCCGCAGTTTTGAGTTTTTAAATACCATCTGAGACAAAGAACATAGGGTTTGAAAGCTGACAAAAAGATATGTATTAGTTTAGAACCTTCTCTAGCCAAGTTTGCATTCAGTTACATGATCTAATGAACTTCACTCGATAAAGAAGATCTAAGAGATACCTCTTTTTGTTATGTTTTTTCAATTATATGGCTATACTTCTCATATTTTACATTTTTTTTATACTCAAATAAAGCCATTGAATAAAGGTAGACAAAATCGCTGTGCTTAAATCGATACAATGATTGTCTTACTTACTATGCTTAAGTATCAACTAAAAGTGCGAGCGCGCCGCGTCGGCCCGGCAACCTCGAACAGTCGCTTGCTGGCGCTTTTGCAGGAATACCTGGCCTTAAAAGCGCAACTTATGCAAGGCTTGCAGAATGTGCGCTCTCAGTTTGCGCGAATGCAGTCCACTTCTATTCTTGATTACACAAACAAACACGAAGCTGTCTGATTAGGTGGAGACTGCGATGGTGTGCAAAAAGTTCGCACTACACAATCCGCGCAAACACAGCGCATTCACGCATTTGTCAGCCTATTCCCGAATTTTAACAGTTGTTACAATCTAGTTTGGGTCCGGTCAGAGTACCATTAAAATGAGAAACGGTATTTCCATTAACCAAAAAATGCAGTTCATCATCATCATCATTATCATTTCAGCCACAGGACATCCACTGCTGACTGAGAACTAAACTAAAATAAAAAGAAAAATATGGAATGAATAGGTGTTACTTATATTTTTTTCCAAGTATGATGTTACTAAAATACGTACAAAATCCTGCATTCGACTCAAAGGGTAATTTAGTCCCCTTTTGAAGTGGAAATGAGAGTCATGTGTGAGTGAATATATTTCGCTTTACAACAAAAAGGAAAGTTCAAAACTATTTCCTTGAATAAAAGAATAATCCTGAATGAGCATGGATTGACGATAGAAAACTAAATGTAGGTAAATGTTTAGATGATTGACACGCTTAAACGACTGAATGGAAATTTCTGAAATTTGACACATGACCATGAGTATTGATCTAGCTCAACACATTGAAACTTTTATCCCGTTTATTTAGGAGATTTAAAGTCTATGCTGACGAAGTCGCAGGAAGAAGACAGATTTCCATATTGTTAAAATATCAGTGAGGATACAATAATTTAGGGCTGTAATCAAAGAGCCTTGTGCCACTTCACTACAGAGTTGACAGAGTTAACCGAATACGCTTGTAGTATAAATGTGCCCGGGTTGCAAATCATTCTTAGTTTACCTATATTTTACCAGGATCTAATGCCGATATATACATGGGTGTATACATGTACAATTGTACTCAAATTCAATCAATTAATGACATGTATTATATTTTAGGAAGGTAAGCCAATAACATTGTGTTTCTTTTGAACTGATGAAATACCCTAACACCCATTAATCCTCTAGATAAAAAATATACAAAAGTGACTTAAAATCTATATAAATCTTGAAGAGTACGTATATAAATTGATATAAAGTTGAAATATGTACACTGTACAAAACGAATGGGATCGTAATAAGAACTTACTTTGGCGAAAAATTATCCATTACAGTAAAAGCTAATTTAAGTAGCTGATTAGGTGGATTGAACGATTATGTTATATTCTTTTGTTGGTATAATAAAGACGAAAATGTATTGCCCATAGTATTATTTAAAAATATGCTAGGTATAATGTTTTTATCTATCTACCTGGTCTACTAGATAAAATGTTCTTTCTAGGAAGCAGGCACAACACAACATGTGCATTAACTTAGCTCTTAGAAGCTTCTCAAGTTTCAACCTATAAGGAAAGCTAACAGTGTTTTGTGAAATATAAACTCCTTCCAAGACTTAAAACGCAGCATTTTGTAAAACACGTTGCTAGAAAATACAGCGCTTAGTTTAATGTTCGTTAGGATGTACCGCTTCTTGTAGTTTTGTAAAGATAAATGAACGAAAAAAGGATGATTATAATAAAAAAAGGTAAAGCAATCTTCTTTTCTTATTCTCGTGTCAATGGTTATAAAATGTTTTTGTGTGACTTATTGTAGACAAAGTATCTAAACTTCATATTTATACAGTGTGTTGTTGGAACAACACCGCTATATTTCAAACTAGTGAGTCCTGATGACTCAGAAGTAAGAATCAATTATAGCCCAATGGTGACAATAACCGATGGTTTCCAACCAACATACCCTAATTTCAATTGTTGCATATTACGTAGGTTTAAACCTAAAACCCAATGTCACTTAATTTTTGGGACGACCATTGGTATGTAAACAAACATATGTCATATGTATAACAATTGGTTTTTCGACACGTCAACAAAATTGAAAAATTTCATTATGTAGGTAACATAGTGGAGTCGTGACCTGAAAAAGCAGTGGATTTTAAGAATAGCTGGAAATCCGTGAAATGAATGAGTAGGTACTACTCTGTCTGTTATTCCTTCGTTAGTGATTACTATCAATTACTCACTTAATCCTTTGTTAGCTTAGGAAAATTATTTTTTTATTTTTATCATTATTAACCTCCTGAGAACCAAAGTATTTTTTTTTTAGGAATTTGACTAAAAACTATCTGGATCAATTAAATAGGTAACTAAATGTACCCAAAAAATGTAAAAAAAAAATCTGTTGGAATATCTTGATTTTCTCAACGTAGTATATATACAACATCAGTTGTTTACACCTAATGTGTAAAATGTAGTATATTCACGACATAAAAATATTCTATCAAATGATGGTATTATTTATTTAGATTTTCTACTTCAATATTTTAATGCATAGTAAAAACAACTTTAAAATCAAGTAACAAGCATTTATTTACTAATTTTAAGTCTTTTATAAATCACAGTCAACAGATTAGCTTAAAATTCTAACATAAATTTTTGTACATTATCATCTCGTCAATACTTATATGGTCTGGCTTTGGGTTTTTGACATCCAAACAGTACAGTATTAAAAAGTGGGGCCACTTTCCAGATCTTGTTAGGTCTTTATCAGTGATGTCGGCATCATATACCAGTTTCAAAGATGCCTTGATAGAAAAAAATCGCCTTCGACTCATTCCTGATTTTATGATTTCAATCCCGTGTTTACCTGACCAATACATAATAAGTATGGTCAGGTAAAGCTGGCAAATCAATAGACCCCACGACTAACAGGATGCCTATAAATGTTTTTAATTATTTTAAAGTCATCTTCAACTCATCTCCTTTTTTTAAAAGATATGTTCTATTCGTGGCATCAAGCATCTGTTCAAAATGCTGTCAGATATATATTGTTTAAAAAAAACTTCATCTGTCCATTAATCTGTATTCAATAACATATATCTTGGCTGATAAATAGGTTTTTTTAAAGGAACGAAATTATCGGTCCAAGTATTAGCAGTGGCCGATGATGGTAAATATGCTGTGCTTTGTCCACGCCTACCTCTGGTTCTTGCACGGCCTCTAGACCGACCACCACGCGTACGGGGTCCACTTCTAGGTTCTGGCACGACTAATGTGGGTAACAGTAATAGAAGAGCACAAAGAATGTTCAGATTCCGGACGGATTCTATCGTCTGTGTCCGAAGAATTCGAAGAACCAGGGTCGGAGCCACTGCTATCATCATTTCGCGCTGAATGGACCTCTTCTGCTGGGTTCTCTTTATCCGACAAATCAATTTCTGAATCTTCTAAGATGTCTGTTATTTCATTTTCCAGTAAACCTATCGAAACAATTTAAAAAAATGTAATGGAAAGCAAAACAAGTGTAAATGTTTTATGTTGTATAGTTACTACACTGGAACTGCTGTGAACATACACGTCGTTGAGAACGAATGTATTACTAGTACGACATAAAGCTTTCATTGTTAATTCCTTAGTTTTTGTGCGTTGAAACACAGAAACGTTTTGTAATTAGGATAAATGCATCTAAACAAACAAATAACTACAAAAATCTTTACATAAAACATAGTATTTCTAAAAATATCCAAACAAACTTACCACGTGGTCCCAGTACCGACGCCATCGTCCAAGTGAAATAAACAATAAACAAAATCTATGCCACTTCCTCAGCCAATCAACGCTCAGTATGGCGGATAAGTATTTTGCCTTTCCAACAAAAACAAAAGTTTAAGCAAATTACGTTAGATGGCAGTGTAGGATTTTTTTCTTTCTATGTTGTAAATATACTACAGTTTCACTCAGGAGGTTAAAAGACACAAGATACATATAGTCAGTACAAATAAAATTTACATGTGGAAAAAAAAGGATCTTTTGTTGTGTTTTAAAAGGTATAAAGTACCTACATCGCTACGTCTGATAGCCGACAGACGTTTAAATAGCAATCGTTCTTACGTGTTTTTTCAACTGTTAACCAAATATTAAGTTTCTGTTATTAAATATCCTTACAGTGTTATTTCATTTACCTACGACTGTTTACGAAGTGTGTGATGAGCACTAACTTCACGTTTTGGTAACCACAAAGTTATGCTTTCAAAGAGGGCAACTCTGTCTGAGGGACTTTGGAAAATTACGAGCATGAAGTTTCTTACCTGAAATTTGAAACTGAATATTTGGAAAGTGAGAGGTCGGGGTCTGTTTGCTTAGTAATATAGACACAAAATGTGTAAAGTGATAAATAAATAAATAAATATTATTTTACTGTTTTACAAATAAATTCACTTCGAATCAGATTTTAACAATTTTAAATAGAACTTAACAAGTCAACAATATTTACATCTAACTCACAATCATTTACTAAGCAAGGCTGCGCTGTTAATGAGCTAACGCCTTCAAGGTTCTCACAGCAATTTTTTACGTTCTATCTTGTTTGCCATTAGCAGATACGCAGGTGATTTCTAACGTAATGGTCAATCCAACTGAACTAAATTAAATCTTATCATGCACGTTGTGAATGAAATATCTCAAACAAAATTAGATTACACACTACAGCACATGAATATTGTAGTAATGAAAACAAAATTGCCAGTGAAAAAAGAAAAGTCTATACCTATAAGGTAAAATGTTAATCTCATTTTCTTGTCATTATATCACAAGCGACCGTTAATTATTTCTTTTGAGGCAAACTAAAAAGCATTTTGGCAAAATCTCAATAGCCACTAAATAGAAGTGGTAGAGCTTACTAACCTAAAATGTTTTTAGATAAGCTTTTCTTTTGTTCTTAGAGCGAAAAGAAAATTATATTTTAAGGATGCAACTAGGTATGCCACGGTGCAATCTACAGGCAGCGCCATCTTTTAGCGTGTGGAACTACAACACTATTAATAGAATATTGATGATTGACTCCATTGAATTTTCTACAACCAACTGATGTGTCTAATTTGAAATCTATAAGCAAAAAAATATCTAGACACGCGTAAAGATATGAAGTTTGTTAGCTAGCTCAAACGGTTATAAAGATATGATAAAAATTTGAGATCTTAAAGTAGGTTAGATTTGACTTGGCCAGTTTTTATCAGAAATCAGAATTAAAATATATATATAAGGTGTAAACGTATCAGGTAATTATTTTCTAGGAGGTGGTTCTACTGCTCAAATACAACAACTTTTTGTATGAGACCAATTTCGAAATCGTAAATATTTTTTTCATATCTCCATACAAACTGATATCAGCTGGTTTGCCGTTTTGTATGGGGAAATGGTTGTTTGTTTTGCAATTTTGAAGTTGGTCCCATAGAAAAAATTGTTATATTTGAGCAGGAGAATCATCCCCTAGAAAAGAGTTAACTGATAAGTTTACACCTTATATGTTAAAATATGGCTTTATAAAATGACTGATGTAATGAAAACTGGCCAAGTCAAATCTAACCTACTTTAAAATCTTACATTTTTTAAATAACAGCAATTGTTATAGATATCCAATAAAGCAAAGAAATAGAGCTTAATACTTGTTCATAATGTTATTTTGTTCCTATTAATACATTTTTGGATTTTGCATAGAACTTAACACTCATTTAGATTTCCATTCTTTTTGCGGCGAAGCCCACAGCCAGGCATAATTTTTGTATTGAACTTGGCTCTCCTTTTTTACATTTACGTTTTTGGTGGGATGTCCAATTCTCTTTTACAAACGACAAGTTAAGAATCACGAGTTAAAAATATCACTACCGACCGAATAACAAATACCGAGCCGCGGCGGCTCATTATCATTTCAAAGAGCCTCTCGTTCCTCTGTCTTACCTCGGAAGTCTTTTAAAAGTTAGCAAATTCCAGGCAAAGGAATAATATCATGCTGTTTGTTTCGGTTCTTTTTAAAGAGGTAATTATGTTTTGCGAAAGCGTTTTTATTTGGAGAGATAAAGGTGTATTTTTAATTAATAGTTAAAATTACTTTACTTTGAGAAATCAATAGGCGTAAAACTCATCTCGACGTATGGTAAATACGTTCACGTTATTTGGCTATGAACAATTTGTACGGAATACCCCACTTAAATCATAAATGCGAAAGTTTGTAAGGGGATATATGTTTGATACTCTTTCAGGAAAAAAAACTACTGAACGGACTTTGATGAAAGTTTACACTAGAATAACGCAAAAGCTACCGTAAAGATTTTGTATAATTTCGCTATATTATGAATAAACTAAAGACACGAACGAAGTCACGGGCAATAGATAGTTGAATCTAAATATTATTATACGCTACACAAGTACTTATCACCATGTCTAACACAATATTCCAACGTTTATTAAAACAGCCACAGACTTTGCTTTTAATTAATTAACTCTTTGCTGCTTATCCAAATGTAAAATGTTGCTAAAATCAGAATACTGAATTATGAAATTAAAAATTCATACTGTGTGTACACTCGGGAATGTGCGCCAAGATGCCGCTTTGATTTACTTTGCCAATGGAACGGTTTTATTTCTGAAGATACTCAGCAACATAAAAAAATATGCTATAATGTGTACTTACATAGACATAGAACCTAGATAGAGAGATAATATTAAGAGAAGAAAGTAAAATCTAGATTGTTACGACAAAAAAAATACTGATCAATAATAATTATTATGTTATCATTACCTTACAAACTCCTTTTTTGTATTTACTTCAAAATCTATTTATAAAAAGGTGGAATAATGATGTTTTGTATGAGAGCTGACTAGACCTCCCTTCTGCGTAAAACATACTACCTGATCATGACCAGCCGTGGTAAAACCAGAAGTCATTATTTATTTATTCATATACCTCTGCAGTCAAACCTAGTAAGTTGGGGCTTGAGAGAGGAAGCGTCCCACATCATAATAAACATTTTCTTTAACTTATTCCCTGTTGGGCAGATTTGTTGATCAACATTTGTTCAACACATTTGACACCAAATATTTGTTCTGCATTTTTTAAACTGGTGTTATTTCTAAACAGTAAACAAAAAACCAAATGTACTAACCTGCCAGTCCTCTCTGCGATTTCGCTCTCCTCCCAACCACCGGTGACGCAAGACTGAAGGCTCTATCCGTTCTGGTGGGTAGCTGAAGAGTGGTGGGCTGGCTGGGCTCCGAGTGACGCGCACAAATGGCTGCCTCCACCATGGAGTCGATGCTGGCTGACCGGGGAAGCTGGCCTGCCGATTCGCGCCTGGCAACAAATTTTTTATGGTAGAGCAGAGTAGAAATAAGAACAAGAGTAGAGATATTATGTTAGTACTCTTTATTGCTCACCCAACACAGAAGTTACAGTTGATTTTTAGGGTTCCGTACCCAAAGGTTAAAACGGGACACTATTACTAAGGCTCCGCTGTCCGTCTGTCTGTCTATCCGTCTGTCTGTCCGTCTGTGACCAGGCTGTATCTCATGAACCGTGATAGCTAGAGACTTAAAATTTTCACAGATGATGTATTTCTGTTGCCACTATAACAACAAATACTAAAAACAGGATACAATAAATATTCAAGGGGGGCCCCCATACAACAAACGGGATTTTTTTTGCCGGTTTTATAGAAAATGGTACGGAACCCTTCGTGTGCGAGTCCGACTCGCACCTGGCCGGTTTTTACAGAAAGATGTACAATTTAGGCGGTTTTATCGCTAAGAGCGATCTCCTTGAAACAAACTTTCAGGTAGATAATTAATCAATCATAATCATCATCTCAGCCTATTGCAGTCAGTTGACTGCAATAGGCTGAGATTATTTGTCTATCTATTAAATACTCTCTATTGCACCCCAGACAAATTAAATAGCACATGATTGTTCTAGGAAGACGTACAACACAACTTAGGCGGTTTTACGCTAGTAACGATCTCTTCCAGACAAGGCAATAAGCCTCCTCCGAAGAGCGCCAAAAGCATGATGATTTCCCGCTTTTACAATCAGCCGCACAACTTCCTAACGTCCTAGGTCTATCGAGCATGGGGCATCCTACACTACATTTACCATTTGACGACCTCCGTAGCTGAGAGGAGAGCACGCCGGATTGTAAATAGCGCCGCCATCTCTGAGGTTCCGGGTTCGATCCCCGGTCGGGTCAATGTAAAAAACTAACTTTTCTATATTGGCTCGGGTCTGGGTGTTGTGGTACCGTCGTTGTTTTTGATTTCTATAACACAAGTGCTTTCGCTACTTACCTTAGGATCAGAGCAATGTATGTGATGTTGTCCCATATTTATTTATTTCTTTACCGAGACGTAGTCTCCACTCTCACACGGATTCTCCGTTTACTTCAAGCAGTAGCAGCAACTGCCAATATTATGAATACTCGCACAGAAACTATACTACTACACTTCTTCCCTTTTAAGGGAATCAGCTTCAGATACCTATAGGTACGTTTGTGTGTAACATTTTACTATTTTAGACTAAAAAGAAAAGATATATTTTTTTAGTATTTTATAAAATCTGATATACACATTTTACAAATTGTTAGTGTGCACAAAAGTTCACAAATTTTTGTACAGTTAGTATCAGTGTCTTGTCACTGAAAAATAACAGGCAAGTACTACTAATTATAGAAAGCGTAATTTGAATGTGACCTCCAACTGCTTCTGTCTGTTATCAGGTTTAAAATCGCTGTCAAATAAATCATTTGAAAGCGAAAAGTAATCCCAGTGAAATTGACAGCTCGATGAAGAATTGCTCGAAATCTAAGCTCAAGTAATTTCAGTACACGCGCCATTGCGGCGTCGCCTTGTCGTGTGTTTGCCGCCATATTTGCATTTTAATTGAACTGAAACTTCTTGAACGTCGATCAGACGTGCCTCGGCGCTTGCTTTATCACTTAGCGAGACGGGAATTAAAAGTTTGGCAAATGAGAGACGTTGATAATAATTTACCCTCTAACGGTTTCTATTTGATGATCTGATTAGCGTAGTATACCTTCAACCAACACAAGGAACTGGGTTAGATTCCCAGTTCGGTTGAATTGAGAATCCAAGTTCTCTAAATTATCTTGTGTCTGGGTGTGTTTGGAAAAGCTCGTGCCAAAATTCACTATAGTCAGTTATTGGTACCTCGTAACACAAGGAAGTTAACTACTACCATAAATAAAGCTGTACAGAATGTATTATGTGTTGACTTCAAGAAACGGAGGAGGTTCTCAAGACAACCCGTATTTTTTATTTATGACCACGTCTAGTTTTTTGGACAGCAATCCGACTCAGATATTTATTTTTTGTTGTAAATACCCTATACATTTTGATTCCTTTGAGAGTGTCCAAATATGCGTTTATTGCAACATACATGGTCGCATCTTTTTTTCAAGTTAACTTACAAGTTTGATTTTTTCACAGCTTCAAGAGACCGGGGCTTGAGTATATCATTTAAATTTTAACTCGATACCTGCACGCCTTGCGGCACTAAAGGATCTTGACATACACGTTTGATGGCGTATCTTTTTTTCAACTTAACTTAAAAGTTTACTTAAGTTAACTTAAAAGTTTGATTTTTTCAGTTTCTAGAGACCGTAGGCTTGAGTATATCATTTAAATTTTAACTCGATGCCTAATTCCTTGCGGCACTAAAGGGTCTTGACATAAAACGTTTGATGGCGTATCTTTTTTTCAAGTTAACTTAGAAGTTTGATTTTTGCACAGCTTCAAGAGACCATAGATTCGAGTATATAATTCAAATTTCAACTCGATACCTTCACGCCTTTCGGCACTAAAGGGTCTTGACAGACAC
The DNA here is from genome assembly GCA_950371115.1 of Anania fuscalis. Lineage (NCBI taxonomy): Eukaryota > Metazoa > Arthropoda > Insecta > Lepidoptera > Crambidae > Anania > Anania fuscalis. Next base: position 15,605,757 of record OX493334.1, on the reverse strand, counting down.
GACGGACGGACGGACAACAAAGTGATCTTAGGGTTCCGTTTTTCCCTTTTAAGGTACGGAACCCTAAAAAACAGTTTTCACGTAGAAAAAAAAACAAAACAAGTGTAAAGAATTAGAAACTATAAAGTTTTAAAGACAAAATAAAAGTATTTTTTTTAAAGTAAAGTAATATTTTTTTAATCGAAGTATTAGCCATTATTGTTCATTCACTTTTACCGTCATACTAGCCCGTTTCAAGAATCGGTAATTTTACAAGTAGGGCCGAGATGTCCAAGAAATTCAAGAAACTTGCAAATACAAACAAGATATCAAAATTGTGTATTGGGAGAGGCCTATGTCCAGCAATGGACAAAACGTAGGCTGATTATAATGACTCCTAATTATACCCCACAATAACCCTCTTTTGGCAGTCGGTTGAAAAGGATATAATTACTGGAATAATTGCATAAAAAAACCTTCAACTGCTAGAAAATCTACCAGGCGGTCATAAAACGCAAACAGATTCATCAGCTCCGTTCAGCTCAGCAATTTTCGCGTTTCCCGCCCGCCAGATGTCTTTATCCTTATTATACCCAGACAAGGGGTAGGTATAGCAATCTCGTTTCGCTCATCATTTGTTATTGTGCGATTTTATTGCACATAACGTTTTGTTTACACATTTTACGAATGGTAAGATTTCGGAAATTCTAAAATGTTTTGTGGTTCGTCAAAGTTTACGACGTTCGTGGGAATATTCTGCCATACTATGGCACTTTATTAGAGTTTCAAAACAAAAATATGATACATTGGTATACTATGGTTAGAAATAACACCAGTTAAAAAAAATGCAGAACAAATATTTGGTGTCAAATGTGTTGAACAAATGTTGATCAACAAATCTACCCAACAGGGAATAAGTTAACACATGTTTAGAAAATAACAGAAGCGTGTTCAATGAAAGAAAATATCCAATGTGTATGTAAGCCATAAAACAAATATCTGAAAAACCCTCTCCGGACAACTAAATAATATCAGCCTACTCTGTTATTATCGGTAAACCGTTCCTAAACGATTTCACGGCTCGTATACAGCAATTCGGTGTTGGAGGGAAGGTGTTGGGCACGATTACGACTACAAATATTTGAGCCCAACGTTGGAACCAACACGTGGGCGTAGAATCCCTTAACGCGAGACGAAAAACGCTGAAATGTTTTATAGTAGGCACTTAACTGGTTTACGACGAAAACAAGATTTATTACGATTTGTGACACCGTTCTTATAGCTTCGTAATAAATTGGATTGGAGAATTATTAAAGACTTTAATATACTAAATGGAATAGTTGAGTATAAATAATAAATCTTTAGTAATTAGTGAAACTTGGATTTGGAACCAATACTTGCTAATCGCTCATCCAACTGCCGCAATGTGCAAAAATTGTTTTTTTGTAAACAAGTGTTTACAATGAAAAGGTAAAATTCTTTATTTGCAATACAATTTTTAAATACAATTTATGTACTACTTTCCACATTATCTTCAATAACAGGCTGTTTCTTATTAAAAAAAAACTTTTTATAATTTGGGTAAGACCACGCTCACAGTCCTTAGCTAAATACAATTATAACTTAGTCTGTTACAAATTCTAATAATGATTGAAAGGTCATAGATTTTTCTTAACTTAAATGAAAATAATATTTTGTTTTCTAACCATTTGAAGACCTTAGGGGTTCGGTTCAGTTTATAAAATTATCTTTTCTAAATATACTCGAGACTAGATGTGCTGAGAAACGCCCCTGGGAAAATAAATCGTCTGGTACTTCGAAACACGAGGATATTAAATCGTTTTTCCGACCATAATAATTGGGTAATGATTTTGGCAGTATATATATGTATGTATGTTTGTGTGTTCCACTGTAGCCCCGAAGCCACAGAACCGATTTTAATGAACAAGGTGTCAATAGATTCATAATAATGGCCCGGGTAACAAAGGCTACATAAATTTTATAAAAAAAATATATGACGGAATTTAAACCTAAGATTTTACCCTCGAAAAAAAAACGTGTTTGGTATAAAAAAAAATATTGGCGAGGACATTACAAATATCTATAATATTATATTTGTTTAAGTCAAAATATATCTTTTAAATGCGGTTGATTGCGTTTTTAAAATTTTGTAAGTAGTCGGGTTATAGTTTTTTAGGCTTTATAATTATTATATTAACTATCTTTCTTACTTACTTCTTGTTTTCAAATTATTAATGATTTGACGGAAGGCCCAATAGCAATGTAGTCATGTATTATCGTTTTATTACACACATGTTAATTTATTTATTTTACGCCAAGATTAATAGGGCTATAGACTATTTTGTTATTTTTAATACCTCTTTAATACCTCTGTCTACAAAGAATTCACGTTCTTATTGACCTCGTAATAGAGGTCTAACTTACTTATAACAAATGACAATCAAGCTAGCAAAACTTTGTACAGTACTTATTAAGTTACATCAACTACCGCGTGACTGCTTAGCCAAGCTTCGGCTGAGTTTCTTTGGAGTTAGGTAATCATTGTCAAACTGTAATAGAAGGGTAACTTCTATTAAACTTATCCTATCAATATAGTTAATTTGTTTAAAGGGAGCGCTAGTATAATTAAGTTGGTAAATTAGAAACGATTACGGATTACTAAATAAGTATAGAATGATTTGTGTGTAACGTAACATGTACTATTTTTTAATAAAGTAAGTAAATAAATTATGTTCATTAAACGAATAGTATACATGAAATGACTTGTAACTGTGGTTACCAATGACGCCGCGGTTGTGAGTGGATGAACACCTTGCTTTGGAAGGCTCCTTAAATGTTGGCCATGGCTAGAGGCCCTATAACACCCCTCCATAATTCGTCCTGCTTGTAGAGTATAATGGCCTAAACCTCATAGTTGATGTGAGGCCCATATGCCCTGCAATGGGGCGTAAATAAATAAATAAATATAAGACAACATCACATAGCTTAGGTACTTGTTCTGATCCTTAAGGTAAATAGCTAAAGCGCTTGTGTTATGGAAAGTAACTTTAGATAAATATATAAAATTGAAAAAAAAAACCTTTTCTTTAAACAAAGAAGTTACTGTTGATGTTTACAGAAAGATGTACAATTTTGGCGGTCTTATCGCTAAGAGCTCTTAGCGATAATCTTCGATCTTGCATAATGTTACATAATGCAAGATAAGAGACCGAGTTGACTTACCTAAGGTTTACTTTTACTCTAACTATCTTGTACTATGGCGACAAGAGCATGCAGCTGCTTGGGTTTGTATATACAAATTGACTATATAGTCAGGAGTGCGAAATATGACCCAAACCGTATATAAAAAGTAGGTTTATTAACTTACGTATTAACGCAGGGTGTCGTTATCGCTTTTGTAGAAGAACTTGTTTTCTGTCTATTTAATACTTGACTTTAATATAAATATAACTACTCAAGATCTGGCTGTATGGCTTTGCGTTACCATCAAGGACAAATATATTTTCAGAAGTCATTATTGCTCTAACTTGATGATTAAGTATTGATCAGCGAAAGTTTTTTTTCATGTTTTCGAGATCAACCCCATAGGCTACTGTACAAAAGAAGTCTAATAAATAAGCATTTCACTTACTACAGAATAATTCAAATTCTCAATTCAATACGAAAAAAGAGTAAAAAGACTTGTAAATATCAAATGTATTGAAGAACTCTTACGAATTATGCATATTAATCTAGACAGCCTTTTTAAAAGTAAATAAAAAGCTCTCTTTCTAGCAAGCCTTTACGAATAGAATCGTTGAAATGAATAGCTATTACTTGCCTTTATATAAATAATGAAGAGATACTTATGTTAATTTGAGAACAACTTTTGAACAAGATCTCTCCCCAACTGATGCCTAGAGAGTTGGGAAGAATATTAAACTTTTATTTGGATAAACTCTTAGAATTATGAGAGGTCATAGTTTAAAATTTTAAGGTATGTTTTTGTAAAACTAATCCCTAATATTTGCACGAGGATGCGGTGTTGTCTCGTTCACTGAAAATATGTAGCGGAGCGTAGCTTGTCTTATACGCAGTACTCATTATTATACTATGCCTGTAGTCTGGTTCTTGTGTAGGTAAAAATCGAAAAACATAGCTAAATAAATGCCATAACATGTCAGCGAACTTGCCATTCTGACAAGTTTTAATGGTGTAAATGATTTCGACGAATTTTTATGTATCGCATTATTTATCAGTAGAATGCGAAAGCAGGCTAAGCCTTTGAGTATGACCTATAAAAGTAATAAATTAGACAAGTAAATAAAAGCATTGCCTTAGTTTAAGATTTGGCTGTAAACATTATTTATAGGATTAATTTCCATGAAGAATTGGTTCCGAACTGTTTGTAAGATATGTTAACACAATCAAACCAACTCATTTACATAGTTGTATTTCTTACACGGGAAAATGTTCAATTTAATTACTAATTACGAACACATTTAATTACTAACACATGCCTTTCCGGCACTTGTTTTATTCTCAAAAAATGAACTGTAAATTATTTTTAGTTAATAAATATCTTAAACCGTAAATTTGATGTTATTCAAGTAATCGGTAATCGGCGTGAAGGTTTTGGCCTATGGGCATAAGATGTTATAAATAAAGGATAATTAAACAATAATAATAACTATAAAATCAAGTAACTATTTAAAAATACTAAAAATACAACAATTCAATAACAAGGGCCCCGTCACACATGTGTGCGCGAACTGAGCTAAAGGGTGTAAACAATAATAAATTTAATCAGTTTGAGGCAAATAATGGATATCATAGGTTAGTCAAGAGCACAAGTTAGACATGTAAAAAAAAAAAATATGCGACAGCTAAAAGCCAAGTTTATAGCTGGTAGCTAGAGATTGTGTAGATGTTTTAGTCAGGGTGGCCGACTTTCAGTCTAGTCGCGCTAAATCAAGCACTAGGTTTGTGTGTCTTAAATTACTTTTCATGTGGTTGAGACACACGGCTACAGAGTTAAGAAAGCTAAAAAAGACAATGTAAAATTATTTTGTATTTTATTGAAAGACTAGGAAAAACCGGATTCACTGTTTCTTTGATTGTTGAAAAGTGTCATACAGCTACAAGTAACTAATATACTATAAACCATTACATTTATTCAATTATATTATCTACCTACACATTCTATACCAATCATCATTACCATCATCATTTCAGCAATAGGACGTCCACTAGACCTCCTTCAGTGACGAGAGATGAGGTTGGAAGCTGCCTGCATCAAAGAGGATTTAAATAATACGTTTTCTGAAACCTTTACCAGGTCGTCTGTATACCTTGTGGGTAGACATCGCTGGCCGGTACGTGGCCTGCATTCTTTCTGCCCCATCGGTCGTCAGTTGTACGTGCTATGTGTCCCGCCCAGTACCACATTTGTAAAAGTTTTCCAGATTTGATTACTAGATGTCCAAGCATAATTATTATTATCAGCAGTTTGACATAGCTATGGTTATTTTCATTTCGGGCATTTTACCGATATCGTGTACAGTAAAAATTTAAGATTGCTTATCCAACTCAATGTCGGTGTGTCCATTCGCTTTCCTCAAGCAATCTCGGTGGGGCTTTCAAATAAATGCTGTCCGGATATTAACATCTTATCTTAACGAACGTGGCCGGTGGGCAGGTGGCTTTGTAAGGAAAATTGAACCTCGTGGCTGACGTTCGGCGTTTATTAAGTTTGTTATTCGATGAGGCGTGAAGTGGCTGGTTTTTTACATCATTTTATTTTCATATTAGAATTGCTTTGCGATCACGGATAAAAACTCTTTAATTTTACCCGACTGTTGAAGGAGGTAAAGTTTTAGGATGTAAAGAACTCTAACAAGACCAGAAAATCTAAGCCTACTTGACCTGGGGCTTAACCATGAGCTTCTAAAATTGAATTAATTCTCTTAGCCAACTTTTCTTGGTGCTCCTAAAACTGTAATACTTTGATCTTATTTTGTTTTTCAATTGACTTAAAAAAAGAATAACTTCTCTCTTGACATAAGTCACTGCTAGATACGGTTTAGAGTTCATGCTTAAGCCGTTGCACGTATAAACTACTTCATTACTTTTTATCAGCTGGGTGAACTATTTAATCTCAATTTAGTCGCAATAATAAATTAAACAGATTGACAAGAGGTAACGAGTATAATGTCTTAAGATAAGTTGACTAAAGTAAGATTTTCATTCGCATTTTTCAATACTCTAGCTAGAAACCCTCTGGTCAACCATAAGCTTCGCTATTGTGCCTACTTATCGTCAGTTCTTTAATATAGGATAAATATACAAGTATATCTCATATGTAGAAAATAATTAATTATGTCATAACGATACCGCACAACGGTTACATAACTTACAACCAAAGATGTTTCCAGATTACGATCGGGATACTGACGCGGCTGATAATGAAAATATCCCTTTCGGATTACTTCACGTGACCACGTGAGTCAAATACAATGCCATTTCGACCAATATAACAAGAGCTCATGGTACGCTTTGTTTCCCACATGTCATAACCAGAAAAGAGGTTACAGAGGTCTAAGAAAAAAGGTTGGAAAATTTACTACTATTCCAGCCAGTTATCTAAGACCTCTGAAAACGTACTTGCACGTAATACCTTGGTACTTGTAAGATGGCTTAAGGGGATCTTTCAGGATGGTAGTAGGGATTGTTGTCGGGTGGATATAGTATGTAGATTCTTTGGTAAATTGGCAATGCTCGGTCCCGGCGATAAAATTGTACGTATCTGTAACAATCTTGGCGATGGGAGATTTTCAATTTGCATCATTTGCGTTGAGCGCCGGTGTTCGACAACAGAGCGGGATTGGTTTAATATTTGTGGAGATTTAGCACGGTTATATTATCTCTATAATATAACCGTTTATTTAGTGAGGTAGCTTCTTTAAAAAGCTCCAAAATACTCCGATGCTCTTACGAGTTTGGACAATTGTTTGTTTTTTCGAACCTTGCAAGTCAAGACCAAGGTAGCAGGTTGCAGGAACAAGACATGCAGGTCACAGAGACATGAATTATTGAGATACATAACTTGTTTTTTTTTTCAAAATAGGTGAACACAAGCACATGGGAATACTTCTTAGGTTCGAAAACAATTAATGGATCGATTTGACATACCATTGCGCCATAAAAAACGCTTATTCCTGAAATTTAAAGATCTGTTGGTTATTCAGATAGCCCTAGGTATTCCCTGCTCGGATTTCTGGACTTCCGCTTGATGCTAATATTCTTAGAATTACCTGTACAAGGTGTAAATAATTATGTTCGATGCAAAAGAAGATGAGATCCGAAAAAACTAAACCGTTAACCAGTTAACATCAGTTTGTATGGAGAAAGGATTTTTTTAAGATAAGATAAGATAAGATAAAAATTCTTTATTTGCATAAAACATGGTAAATCAATCAGTTATTCAAAATCTTGTTAGTACAGCACATTCATGTTTAGTCAGTTTGAAAGACATGCAAATGTGAATACATATTGGACATTATACATTATACATTATACAACTCAGTCAGGTGTTCTTAGAATACCTAGTGCTTTTTGTCGAAGAACTCGTTTAGGTTGTAAAAGCACTCTATTATGAGCCATTCATGTAAGGCGGACTTAAACTTATTCAACTGTAACATTTTATATTTGTTTGGTATCTTATTATATATCGTGACACACATAGTTAAACAGCTTTTATTATATTGTTTTGTCTTAGGAGTATCGTGTAATACTAGCCTATTAGGATTTCTGCTATTTCTTGGGTAGATATGAAATGCTTGTTTGAACAAGTGACTATTTTTATGCACAAATACACAAATTTCAAATATGTAAAGAGACGTTAAAGTAAGTATACCAAGCTTATTAAACCAAGGTCGACATGTTGTGCGTGGAGGAAGACCACATATCGCTCTTAAGCATTTTTTCTGTGCAATGAATGCTCGATTGATGCTTGTGCCATTGCCCCACATAATTAGCCCATAGCGCAGTATGGATCCTATATAGGCGTGATAAGTAGCAATGGCAGTTTTAATGTTCGTCACAGTTCTGACTTGTTTTAACGCATATACAAATCTATTGATTCTACTACATATATTCTCTATGTGTGTTTTCCAGTCAATTTTTTTGTCAATGGTTAAGCCCAGAAATTTAATTTCATTTACTTCGTCAATTTTATTATTATTGTAATTAATGTCAATTTTATTAATGTCCTTTTTCTTGTGGTCATTAAAGTGTATGAAGCTAGATTTATTAAGGTTTATTTTTAAATTGTTTATTTCAAGCCATTGAACTAATTGTTTAACAGTATTATTTATGTCATTTTCGTGGTCAGAAATTGTATTTTTGGTTTTATTTGATGTCACTACAATAGAAATATCGTCGGCAAACATAATACACTTATGCCCCGTTACATGGGTGATGTCATTTATGTATATAAGAAACAGAATTGGGCCCAACACGCTTCCCTGTGGTACACCATATCTGTTATGTTTGTATTCAGAAAGGTGGGACAAAACTTCGTTATTGCTATCTAGTCTATTTATTACGACACATTGTTGTCTGCCACACAGATAACTTTTAATCCATTTTAAGGCTGGACCTCTTATTCCGACCTTTTCTAATTTTTGTAACAATAGTAGATGTGATACATGGTCGAACGCTTTAGACAGATCAACGAATAAAGCAGTTGTAAAGTTTTTGCTGTTCATTCCAGAAAGAACAGTGTTTATAAGTTTGTAAATAGCTAACGTTGTAGATTTGTTTTTTTGAAAACCATACTGATCATGATCAATTATATCAAACTTATTAAAAAAGTTAGTCAATCTTTTGAGCATACATCTTTCAAAAATTTTAGAGAGTATAGGTATCAGAGCAATAGGTCGATAACTGGTAACATCATCTATATTGCCTTTCTTATACAGTGGTTTTATAATTGACCGTTTGAGGACATCAGGAAAAGTTCCAGACGAAAAAGAGGCATTTATTAGATGTGTTAGAATAGGAAGAATTTCATTTACACATTGTTTAATGATATTAGTATTGATATCATCGTATCCCTCCGAGTTAGTGTTTTTCAATGAAACAATTTCGTTTTTTACTTCCATTTCTGAAAAGGGTTTTAAAAATATGGAGTGTGAAATTTGCTTATTAATTGAGGCTCTTTTTGGATTGTCAGTTTCTGATTTATTTGTCAAATTGATATAGTAGTCATTGAATGCAGCGGCTATGTCCGAAGGGTCGATTAAAACTCTTTTCTCGAATTTTAGTCTCTCTATTTCATGTCTAGTGTTCACGTTGTTCAATTCATTTTTTCCTACTTTCCAGGAAGCTTTACATTTATTTTTACTATTGCATATTATTTTTATATTTGTAAGTTTTTTTGAGTTGAAAATACATTTTTTTAATATCTTCGAGTATTTAGTATAATTTGATTTATTTGTTTCTGTTTTGTTTTTATAATAGTCGTGACGCAGCTTTCGTTTATTTCTACAACCCAGTTTAAGACCTTTTGTAATCCAATTTTGTTTAGGTTTCTTTGATGAGTTAATGTTAATTTTAATAATTGGAAAACAAAGTTTGTAAAAAAGACATAGTAATTCATGGAAATTCTTAAAGCTTTTATTAAACTCATTTTCTTCATAAATATCAGACCAAGATAAATCTTTTAAATAATTTTTGAATTTTATAACATATTCATGACTGTAGTCTCGTTTATAAATATAGCAATTCAATGGTTGCACATTTTTGCATTTAACGGGAAAACTTAGCAGTTGGGCTGTTTCGTGGTCGGAGAGATGTAGTGGCAAAACCCGCACCGTTGCATGTTTGATGTTACTTAGTATTTGGTCGATACATGATAGCTTTCTAGTAGGTTCGTTAACGTGAATTGTTAAATTGTAACTCTGCGCTAAATCTTTTAAACTATCATTAGTTTTACTTTGGACTAGTGTGTTAATATTAATGTCACCTGCTACGACTACCTTTACTTTATATTTATATTTCTTAAAAATATCATGTAATACACATTCAAGTTTATCCATAAATATTTTTGGGTCAGATTTAGGTGTTCTATAGACACACATATAATTATTAATTTATTCTGTGTAATCTCAATTCCGCAACATTCAAAAGTAAATTGGGACGCATAAGTTTTTAGATTTATTAATTCTTTGTAAGCCAAGTTCCGTTTTATCAAAATGCAAACGCCACCCCTATTTTTGTTTCTAGAAAAAAAAGAAGCAGTTTGATAGTTATTTATATTTACGAAATTTTCCTGGCCTGACTTAATAAAAGTCTCAGTAAGACATATAACGTCTGGTTCGTTCCCTTTTTCGGCTAAATCTATTACTGTCAGATCTAGTAGCTCTTTTTTGGCTAAAACGCTAGCTATGTTTTGATGTAGTATTTTAAATGTCATATTACTTGCTGCAGATTTACATTTGCGAGGCACGAAAAAAAGTAGTCTGGGACGTTGTAACAGAGTCAGTGGTATGCGAATTATTATGACGTTGAAAGTAAAAAGGTATAGTCCCTTTTTTCGGGATGTCTGTCAGGTTAGAGGTTTTGTTATTAATGATTAAATTAGTCGAGTTTTTATCATTAATTTTAAATGTCATGGTTTGATTATTATTACTTTGAGCTGTCATAATTGATTTATTGTTTTTAAAAGTCAAAAATGTTATTCTATATTCATGATAGTCAATACAAACATTAATTTTATTACTAATGATTTTTATATAATTAGGATTGTCTTTGTATTTCTCACTATACTGGATCACACAACATTTTTCAAAGTGTTTTGTCCACATTTCTATAGCTTTATACAATTTATATTCATTAAAGTAGCGGCTACAGTTAACCGGAATAATATAAACTGATGTTTTACTAGCTAATAGGTTAACCACAATACACAGGTTTGAGTGGAATCTCTGTAGATCAGTGTCGTGGGAACCAAAGCCAAGAATAACAATGTCTTGGGGGGAGACGATTTTAGCGATATCTTCACAATGCGATAAGAATTCAGAGCTTGAAGCACCTGAAAGAATCGTTGCAGAGGTGATATATTAGTCGTTCCATTTTTGAGATCTAGAGCGCAAAATTATTGAAGATAAGCCTCTCAGCTGTTCATCGCCTATAATATGGATGGTAGGTTTATTCTTCGTTTGTGTTAAACAATTTTTGTTTGCAAATTGTATTGACATACTACCCTTATCATCAAGCGAGGGTGATGAGTTAATTATCTGTAGTCTATCTTGTAGGTCAATAATTTGCTTGTTCAAACATTTTATTTCTGATTCGGCAACCTGCAAAGACTTCTTGAGTTCCGATATTTTGGTTTGAAGGCACTGGAAATTAGTAGCATTTTGTTTTTTCTCTAATGATGACAAAGCTTTTGGAGGTGTAGCGAAGAGGGATGGTGGCAAGGATAGCCTTTTGCCGTGTTCAAATTCATGTAGAGGCTTGCAAAGGGTTTTTAGCAAATGAACTTCGTTATTAAGTTTGGTAATGCATTTCTTTAAATTATTATTTTCCAAGATTGTATTTTTTAATTCTGTTTCCGTAGAAATCAGGTTGATTTTTAATTGGTCAATTTCCTCACGCAATTCGTATTCAGTGCTAGTGTCGTTTAATATGGTATGTTCCGTACTTTTACATAGCCTTTCTGTGGCTATACATGAGTCATCGGAAGTCGATATGTCCTCCTGTGTTAATATGTGAGAGTCCAAAAATATTTCAGCAGATGCTGAGGAATGCGGCGTTGGACTACTTGATTTACACCGCTGTGACGCCGAAGTCTTTGGCAAATTGTTTGAGCTGATTGTCGCTTTATTGGCCGCTTGTTTTCTAGTTTTTATATTACTTTGTTCAAAGTTTATTTTGGGTTTACAGGTAGCACATTTCCAGTTTAGTTTTTTATCTTTATCCATAATACGATATAGTTTCTCTGAGAGACCGATACAGGTGAATTCAAATCTCTTAAAACATTTTAAGCATTGAATAGTTTCATTTTTATAAGCATTGGACTTGCATTTGTTACAGCGAACAATCTCTGGTGCCATATTTTAATTTTTGTATTTACAAAAATGTTTATTTAAAGAGAAGGTTTTGCGTGATTTGATCCGTGTCCCGCTGGATAGCAAACGGTGCGTAAATCTAACGCTCGAACCACTGGGCTACCGCTGCAGTTGTCATTCTGTGCGAATATTTTGACCAGTTTCGTTTTGCATAGATTCGGTTAGGTTTTGTTAGATGTCGCTACTAGATATGGATATTACCGGAATATGGTGGTGTAAATGTAACGAGGTGAAATGCCTATAGATGGCGCTAGTTCCAATCGGTTAATGTTCTTTCGTGCGTGTATAATAACATTAACAATACCGTCAATCAAGTATTTATTGAGATTAATGCACTTTATTATATTTAGGTATGATATTCACTTGGTTTGTTTGTATCCACTTGTACACAATGTTTTTCCAGGTTTGATTTTGTATTGCCTCAGTTGATTGAAATCGTTTTAAGTATTATTATGTTCATCACTTTGCACACAGTATTATTGTTAATATCTAATACATATCGTCAAAAATCACTTTGATAACAATGTCACGCAAACTTGGTTATATTCCGCACACGTTTTTGATAAAATTAATTACTAAAATGTTTGTTTTATATTTTATACTATAAAAAAATTATACGGAGCTAATGTTTACTGTATGGCAGCGCCATCTCTCTTCATCTTAAATTAAGATGATCAGTCCCATTTAAAAAGCTGTTGATTTTGAGCATCAGAAGCCCCCCATTTTGCATCGAACAGAGTTTTTGACCCTCCCTGTATAACTCAACACAGATTTTTTATCATCACTTATTCTAAGACGCTTCTTTAATTAGTTTGAGCCATCTCAATTTACAACCATGACCACTGAAATAATTACACGTGATCTAATTAATGCCTCTGAGACGTACGTTGTTTACCGGACGTCCGGAATGTCCGGGTATTGTGTGCACGGTGTCCGGTTAAAGCCAATAGTTCCCGGTGCAAACAGGGTCCGGTGGCGAGAGGGGATTATTTTCCTTAACCCAATTACAGGGATGTTCGAGTTGCATAACAGTTTACCTATGTTCTTATTTTTTTTAGTTTTTTTATATATTTATTTAAATCTTCATTCAACGATCATCTCTATCTTTCTTAATACGAACCCTTCTACGTCCTAAACATTTGTGAACCGACCCAGCCAATACTTTTACCTTCATCTGTTCAAAATTATTATCGGAATTAATAATTATTGGTAAGAATAGACCACTCGCATTCAATATCAACTCGATTTTATACCTTTGTACCTAGGAACAAATAAGTTAAATCGATAAAGCAAGTATGACTAGAGTTTAAAATGTCGATCAAACTTCGAATTAAAGTCACGGGTATCGGAAAACCAAACCTATCTCGGTTGTCAATTCGTTATATTCGTTTTATTTTATGCCAGTTTAATGAAATACGAAGTCACGGTGTTTAAATACCGAGAGGTGACGTCAATTTAAATCACTCGCTTCTACGATTATGGCCACCAAAAATCGACAGTTTTGTTTGTTGTTTGTCGACAGACAAAAATATCGAAAAACAGACACTTTAATATTAATATTACATCAGATATTTCTACAATTACAACAACAACGCTGTCTAGTAGTAAACGCGTATTACACAGGATTCATAATAGCACTGCCTAATATATGTATATGCCTAATGTATAGGTCTATGTAAATTAAATAAGTAAATACTTTTTGAAATCACGTATTATTAAAATGTTTTTCAAATATTTGCTCGCGTAAGGTGAAAAACTCGGAACGCTTGACCGCAAATAACGGCAAATACCTACTAACTAAACGTCAAACAATGGTGGTTTGTAGTATTTACAGTAGTAAGTTAATAATTTTATTACTTTCTACAACCGGCAAGTGGTTAAACATAGTTCTTGCTTTTTTACTTCTTTTTTTTGTTTTTTTTATTTAATACATAGTTAGGTATGTTTACTACCTATGTTTATATATTTTTTTTAAATTGATTAGGAAAATAAAATAATAAAAATTAATTTTCTTCAAGATAAATATAGAGTTTGTTTTGTTTACTTCGCTTACCAAACTATGATTAATTTTACAATATCAGCTTTAATTACAGTCAAATTACCAATTTATACTATCTAAACTATCGATAAATGACATCGTCGATTGTTTATTCGCAACACTCTGTTGGGGATACTGATAAATAGCAATTTGCCAATTTGCAATTCCACTTTGCATAATAAATATTTGTATCGCACACAAACTGAAGAGAATAATTAACTAAACACACATAGAGTTGTATAAAGCAAATTAAAGTAAGTATGCCTATACAGGGTTAAATTGCAAAGGGCTACCAAATTTTCAAAATAAGATCTAGAGGTGCACTGCTTATGGTATTTGTTTTCAATTTGAACCTCTGGTATGCGCGGACGCTCCTGCTGTTAGACCTACCTTACGTCGAAAAGGCTAAGGTTTGTTTTCACGCTTTATTGTGACTATTATTGCATTGAACTTTGCAGTTCTAGGTTGCACAGAGATAGAGCTTGCTTGTTTTTTATGAATGAGGCAAGATTATCCACGCGTACCATGATTGAACAGCGGATAGTAATAAAAAAAAAATGTGTTTGTTTTTAGGTCGTTTATATCGTAGATCGATTTGGTTACTGGACGTCTACTACGAAAAACGAAATCCGTCAATACGATAATCGTTTTGCGGATTGCTTACTATGAAACGTTTCGGATCCGATATCGGCAACGACGTTCGTTGTTTGACGAAGACATTTGTTTTATTTTAACATTAATAATCACAATAAATATCATAGAATCTTAAAAAATTGATGTATTGATCGTTTTAAGCAGTAAAATAAAAAAGCACGTTTATTGTTGCTTTTTTTTAAATGATTTCCGTTTTTTTAATAAGTTCGGTAAATAGCAACTTAGTCATTCGTTTCACGAAGTCATTCCGAAATGTGTCTATGGATCCGATCGAAGCATTGAAATCCGATAGTGTTTCGTAGTAGGCTTATCGTTCGTGTTTCGTTTCGTCCGAAACATCGTATATCGTTTTTCGTAGTAGACGTCCTGATCCATGAGTGGTCCCTGAAAATTTGGCACCCCTTTGCAATGTAACCCTGTATACGTCCTAAGTATACGTCCACAGGGCAAAGGCCTTACCTGAACTATGAGGTGGTCTGGGCCATACTCCACCTCGCGGCCCAAGTGCGGATTGGCGGAGGGGTGTTGTAAGGCCAGTGACTAAACCTTACTGTCAGATGTAATCAAGCCGCCATAAGGCCTCTGGCTAATATCAAGTTATAACAGCCGATACCAATTTTTAACGTGCCTTCCGAAAAACGGAGATGCTCGTGAAAAAAAGTCACTAAATATGGTTGGAATAGTCATCCATCCACTCACAACCACGGCGTTGGTTGCTTAACTTTAGTAATCGATACTAAAGCGCTGCCACCACTGAGCCACCACCACCTACGAGCACTAAGGCTAAATATTTAAGGCTGAGTTTGTTACAATTTCCCTTATACGATTCAAAATCCGTATTTTCCTTGATCTTCCGTGACTAAACCTTACTGTCAGATGTAATTAAGCCGCCATAGGGCCTCTGACTAGGCTTTACGACTTATATCAAGTTATAACAGCCGGGACCAACTTTTAACTTGCCTTCCGAAGCACGTAGATGGTCGTGAATATGTTACTAAATATGGTCGGAATGGTCACCCATCCACTCACAACCGCAGCGTTGGTTGCTTTACTTTAGTAATCGATACTAAAGCGCTGCCACCACTGAGCCACCACCACCTACGAGCACTAAGGCTAAATATTTAAGGCTGAGTTTGTTACAATTTTCCTTATACGATTCAAAATCCGTATTTTCCTTGATCTTCCGTGACTAAACCTTACTGTCAGATGTAATTAAGCCGCCATGAGGCATCTGACTAGGCATAACGACTAATATCAAGGTATAACAGCCGAGACCAATTTTTAACTTGCTTTTCGAAACATGGAGATTCTCGTGAGAAATGTCACTGAATACGTTTGGAATAGTCACCCATCTACTCACAACCGCGGCGTTGGTTGCTTAACTTTAGTAATCGAGCTACGAGCACTTCTTACAAGATAGAGAGATAGAAGATAGAGTAGCATACCAAGGCTAAATATGTAAGGCTGAGTTTGTTACAATTTTCCTTATACGATTCAAAATATGTATTTTCCTTGATCAAATGTTATATGATTTAAGTTGAGGAAATTCTAATAATTATTTTGAAGGCAAATTTTGCTGGAAAGTTGAAATGTAAATATTAACTACCCAGCTCATTGTTAGAATATTATTCATACGTAGACTCCTCGTTTTCATAACTATCTATCCTATGGGCACTTATTTAAAACAAATACCAAAGTTTAAAACGGACACATTGAGAATTAATGGAATATATTAAAGGTTCAAGTTTACATATTGTCTGTTCATGATTGTTTTGTATTGACACTAATCATCTTTTTTTAAGGAGCTAATCATTATAAAAAACATCTGTCATGTTTTCAAAGAATGTACGCAATAAACTAATCACACAATTATGAGGTAATTAGGCAACGACGACCTCCGTAGCCGAGAGGCGAGCGCGCCGGACTTTAAATGGCGCCGCCGTCTCTGAGGTTCCTGGTTCAATCGGTTGGGTCAATAGAAAACGAACTTTTATACACCGTGAATTTTGAGATACCCGAGAAAATTAACTAACATACTCAGATATCGATATACATCGAATTAGGCGAATAAAAACTTTTTTTTTATGAGAAATTGATTTAATAGGTCCCTAACATTCCTTGAAAAATATGCACTATAAATGTCCTGCTAATTCAAATAGTAATCATTATCATTCCAACATTAACGGAACCAAAATCCACCTAATTTAGTCGCGTAATATTGGCGTACGGAAGGAATAACTATGAATGTTTTTTTTTTCATTCATAGTTATTCCTTCCGTACGCCAACGCCGTACGCCGTTACGTTTTTTTTATTCGCCAAATTCGATGTATATCGATATCTGAGTATGTTAGTTAATTTTCTCGGGTATCTCAAATTCACGGTGTATATTGGCTCGGGTCTGGGTGTTGTGGTACCGTCGTTGTTTCTGATTTCTATAACACAAGTGCTTTGCTACTTACCTTAGGATCAGAGCAATGTATGTGATGTTGTCCAATATTTATATTTATTTATTTATATCTTGTTCTATATTTTGTTCTTGTTCTATTTTAATTTACTTTCTTTTCAAAGTATTATAAGTAGACCCAAGTCAATTTAGAAAAGTGAACATTAAAAGTACACCTTAGTACGTCCCACAGGCCTCACCTCAACTATGAGATGGTATTTAGAACAGTACTTTTCTTAAATTGACTTCAACTAAACGCGCGCCACTATAGCTGTGTGGTCGTCAAAAACTTCTTAAAGATAATATTGAACGACAATGAAGGCTTACGCATAGCCAGAAACCCTTCTTACGTCGCACACGAAATATTGAAGATGACAACGACATTAAGGATGTCTCCGTGTCAGCTCAAATCATACGCTCCGCCGGGTTCGCGTCGCCCGCGCGAGACACGATTTGCAATCCATTATTAAATCTTTACTATACAGGGCTACATTCCAAGGAAGTGCCAAAATTTAAACATAAATCCTGGAGAATATTATAAAAATACAACTTTGTTGTTACTTGTTTTAGAAATCGTTTTTAGGGTTCCGTACCTAAAGGGTAAAACGGTACCCTATTACTAAGGCTCCGCTGTCCGTCTGTCTGTCCGTCCATCCGTTTGTCCATCTGTCCGTCGGTTCGTCTGTCACCAGGCTGTCACGTCGTATCATTAAAAGTTACTGATATCAAATTTTCAAGAGCAACTTCAGAGTTAATTCTGAAAGGCACTATTTTGCAATGTAACCCTGTATTTGTTTCATCACTACAAGTATTTGATATTGAACCACATTCCTCTTAATCTGTAGGGAATAAAATGAAATTCTTTATTCGGTATATGGGCTATATCTTCCGGGCACTTATACACGTCCTATCGGATATCGCTGGGGATAGTTCAGCTTGATTTTTATTTTGAGGAGATATTTGGCTCTTTCACTAGACTCATCAATACCTTAATAATACCCTAATGTCTTAGAGCATTGAAATGCTCTAAGACTAATGCAGACCAATGATAAACATAAAAGTGAAATAACATAAGAAGTTTGACATATAAAAAACAAAAGATTTTTAATTACTGGAACTCCAAAATGAGAGGCCAATCTTTTGGCTTAATTATTTATATGAATTAGATTTAGACAGTGATTGTAATTCAATACATATCTCTCAGGGGTTATAAAAGCAAAGTGCAACAACATTTCTGAATAAACTAACTTGTAGGCTAATAAGTGTCATTCACTTTTCGGGATAAACATTAATGAAGATGTGGGTCTATTAAATTAATTTAATAAAGAAAAATAGAAACGCACCACTAATGAGCAAACAGTTCTTCAATGAATGATGATGATCAATTTATTGAGTAGTAGTTTTGAGATAATCTGTTCCTAAATTCTGTAACCAGTGTCTTTATTGGCCTAAACCCTGATGGCCGTACTACAAAAAGATAGACTAGTGTTGAACACTTGTCTAAAGATTAGTCAACCAATTTGAAATGTTTGTTTTAATAATAATATGTCTCGATGTCTGATGTGTTAACATTTTAAATTGGTTGACTAATTTTAGACAAGTGTTCAACACTTCTCTATCTTTTTTGTAGTAAGGCCATGAATATCTATCTTACTTCGATTCCACACATCGACGTAATTCTAGTGCACGTACAAAGCCTGTAATCACAAATGGGCTGAAATCATTAAGCCCCTTAATTAGATCGACGTATTTGTGCAAGGCCACATCAGCTCCATGAATTTTGTATGAGTGACAGTTGAATGACAGAACGAGGGATCCGCTTTAGAGCCGATTGTAGTTTAACAACCGCAATGTCAGTGATGATATTTCAGAAGATAAATTTTAAAGGAGACGACCTTCAATCTTCTTATACTAACAAATACCCTTTTGACACATAACTTAACAGATCTGAAAGCCATGGAGAAAGTATAATAAACTTAAAAGACAGAACACAAGAAAAGTTGCCTACAGATTATAAACCGGCCAAGTGCGTGTCATGCCACGCGCAGTATAGGGTTCCGTAGTTGCCCGTCGTTACTACAATATATTTCAGCAATTACTTCATTTAAGTCACTTTTAATGTTTTCCTCTTTTCTTCAAAAGTTCATAAAAGCACTATTACCTATCATGGATTTTCCCAGATTTTTCAAGCCAACAGTTTAGCTTTTAAAGGGGAGGGGGAGGTCTACTCAAACAGAAATTGGCACTTTATAGTTTAATGTTTCGCAAACAGATCCCTAAATCGAGAAATAGTCTAAGCAACCCCTACTTCAACGATACCCCAGATGATAGGGTAGACGATGAAAAAAACCACCCCTATGCCACATGTAGGCATGGGAGCTACCCTTAAAAAACTATCTAAATTTTATTCTATCACTTTGTAGGCGTGATTGATATACATAAGGGTCAACATACAGCAAAACCTCGGACGGACAGACAGACAGAATTAACGATACTATCCTTATAGTTTCGGTAATTCCGTCTGTCTTGAACCCTTGTTCCTAGTCAAACCTACGGAACCCAAAAAACTATAAGAAGTACGGCACCTACGCGCGCTATCTTACACTTGTCCGTTTCTTTTACTTTCTAATAAAATTGTTAATTAATAAGTTTTGTTGAAAGCAAATAATTTGAGAACTTACTATTCAGAACTGGGCTTCCGATTCGTTACAAAACCAATTACAGTTCGTTAATCAACATTGTTTCACGTCAACTTTAACCTTTCCGATCTCGTCGGGTCAATTAGAACTCAATCAAGTTATCATTTTGAATCGTTGGTAAACCAAGGACGTGTTTTCATGTGCCAGTTGAGTTTTATGGGAAGTAGAAACGGAAGCAGACGTCAAAATTAAATTTTAGCAGAAATGGAAACTGATGTGGAAGCGGAAGTATGGAAGCACCATGAAAACGTTGTCACGAATGTTTTTTTAATATTACAAATTAAGCGGAACGTTCCATAAAGTTTATGAAAAGTATTATGGCTATACTTACGTATCTTACAATCTGTAACCTCCTGCAGAAGCTGTAAACTTCTGATCAATTCAGTCATGCAAGTTGCGTAAACAAAAACAGCAATCTGTTGTATTACCAGTTTTTTGTATGTTTACAGCCTTTACGTATTTTCGATCCGCTTAAAGTGCCTCGGTAGTCTAATTAAAGGTTATATATACCCTTTTTACCAAGAACGCGCGCGAATTGAACTTCCCCTTAACCTAAACACTTGAAAACGGCGAGATGCAATGTGTTAAATGCACAAAAATTGGAAAACCCTGAAAACCGTTAAGTTAAAACATCACAAAAAAACAATATACAATCTCAAAAAGCGAAATATTTGTGATGATATATGAAAGATAAAAATATTTGTGACTTAGTTCCCGTTATGGCTAAACTAAATAATAAAAAATATAAATTCACGTATTTGTATACGGAACCCTCGGCCTCGGTGCGTAAGTTCGAGTCGAAATTAGCCAGATTTCAAAAATAAAAGTAAAGGGCCATTACAGTTGATTACTTAAAGGCTTGAACATTGTTTCGCCTTCAACTTCAACCTTGTACCTTTGAAGATTTCGTCTTTTGACAGGCTCCTCGTAATTAATTCTATGTTTTAATCATTTGAAGACCTCCGACCCTCCTTCAGATGTTTAAACATACTTTAAAGTTAATGATAATTGAGTAGTACAATTTACGATTGTGTTTTCCTTAGAACATTTTTTTCATATTAACGATTCATTGAAACAAGTATTACTAATTAACTTTATTCTGCTCTGATAAACTGTGTGATAAACTATGTTGTTAAAAACTCAATTTTAATTTGATTTGATTACTTCCTAAGTCAAGCAGTAGGTCTCTACAATTGCATTTAGAAGTTACGTGGATAAATGGGGAAAGCACGATGTACATACATTGATACGGTATAGGTTAGATTAGGTTATTTATCTTAATAAAAGCGTGTAATCTACATAATATTAATATTCTATAGTTTGTTATTATACAAGGTGTAACAGAAATAATGCACATCCTCTTAAGGGCTGATTCTGGTGCTCAAATACAACAACTTTTACTATGGGACCAACATCGAAATCGCAAAAAAAAATCACCTCCCCATATAAAATTATCGATCGGCTGACATCAGTTTGTATGGAGAAGCCAATTTTTTTTGAGATTTCGATGTTTGTCCCATAATAAAAGTTGTTGTATTTGAACACCAGAATCAGCTCTATAAGGGAATTTGCATTAATTCTGTTACACCTTGTATAGGTGTCGCATTACATTTGGTCTGCTTATTTGAATCGATTTGATCATGTTGGTTCTACTTTGTTATCCAATAAACATGTAACTTAATATTATATTACTTTTTTGTTAGTAAAATATGCCGTGCCGTGTGGGGACGGCCGTAAAGAATACACTTCCCCATCGCCAACAGGAGGCCTGTCGTTAGAGGCCACTAAATACTTTAGCACGAGACGAAACAATATAAAAAAACTGCGCTCGCCAACCCGCCTGCCAAGCGTGGCGAGTATGGCAACAACCCCCCGATGACAATGTCACTGGGTGAGCCTGCCTATGTTCAGCAGTGGACGTCCTGTGCCTGCAATGATGATGATGATAGTAAAATATTGTCTATGTACCTAACAAAATAAAAGAGTAGAATGTAATCTACATAATAATATTCTATAGTTTATTTCAGAGGCTGACTATTCGGTTGTCTAAAAATAACGACGATAAAATAAAATTTACGATGTAATCCTTTTGCTTTGTTACAAATTTCTTGAGTATAACAACGTAAATGGATTACTGTAAAACATTGGTATTGTCATAGACGTAGAAAATCGTTATGATAACTCAAAAGCGATGAAGCACAGACAGGGTTGGGGCAAACGCAGTTAACCCTAATCGAATGGCCCGGGGCAAGCCGGCTGGCCGGTGCCTCTCCGATGCGATTTATGGCACAATTCTGGGCCAACTTTTGCGCCATTTCGGAAGCGATCGTATTAGTAAATGATTTTTAAAGCTCAATAAATAAGTAGTATTAGATGTCTTTTTATATTACTGATAGTAAATACAGGGTGTTTAAATAAATGTTTCAAATTAAACACCAAAGAGAATTGGGTCTAATTTTTTTTTAATTAACCTCATATTTTTAAAATAAAAGCAATAAATAGAAAATAATTCCTGTGATATGATACCAAAATGAAAGTGCTTTTTATCTAGACTGTTGGTTGACACTTTTTTTTAGAACATTCTGTATGCTCAAACCATTATCTTTAATCAATTTATTAATTAGTAAAATTATATTGTATTAAAATAGCTACAATAGTTTCAGAGATTACCCTTGTCGGTAAAGGCATAAATTCCAACAATTGCTACATAAAGCAAATATACCAGCTGGCTTGGAAATTCGCAGTAACTGATACTTATAGTACGATATACTTCTTGTATATATTGTCTTGAAACATTGCTGTGTGGCCATGTTTATTTCGCTGTGCACAGAGACGGGATGTATCATTCATGCATGTGGGCTATCTCAGGATATTGCATTATCGTATAATATTGTGAGACGAGTAAGCAAGCATATACCTAAGTAAACAACCCAGGTCCGGTGCGGGTTGTTTAAACTAATGTCTGCAGCCTGAAACAATAAAAACAATAACGTACTAAACGAAATACTAAAGCTGATTTTCAAATAGTATTATTCCATTGTCTAAAATAGCACGTTTTGATTTTAGGTTTATCTAGTTGGCTTGGCTACCCGGGCCGGCTTAGGACGCGGTTAGTTTACTGGATCATAAAGGCTTTAGAATAAGTGTATGCATACTCAGCCAGTCGACGATACTGACGAACTGAACAGTTTTAAGGTCCTATTTTGTTGGTACCCATCCTTTTAGGAGATAAAACTTGCTAACTACGTTAGTCAACTAATAATGAGTTAATGATAATATGCTACATGCATAGCATCAAACGTTGATAAACTGCGCTACTACTATCGATACCTTTTAAACTATCAATACCACCGATATAATTTATAGCGAAGCGACTTTACTGTTGGTATTATTATCGATATCGACCAGACCGAAATTATCGATACTGTTGCTAATACTATCGAAATCTCGTTAAGGTTTAACAGTACCTAGGCTTGTGATCACTAGTTTAGAATAACAACGATAATGACACTAAACGAAATATTAAGATGTATTACAGTTAGAAAGTTCCACTGTCTAAGTATACATGGTGGCATATTTTGATTCTAGGTTTATCAGTCGTTCAATCGGCCGGCTAAGAGTGCGGTTAGTTTAACCAGACTACCAAGGCAGTAAAATCGGGTGTAAGCAGGGACGCACACTAATCAGCCTGCCGGCGATACCGACGGATTGGCCAGCTGTAAGGTCCTATTTTTTTAGTAAGCATCCTTTTAATTGTTAAACGTTCTTCCTCGTTACTCGTAAACGTTAATCCCTTCAATTTACAATCAGCATCCTTTTAATAATCAAATACAAGCTATGTGATAAAGAGTTAAAAAGAGTAGATGAGGTTAGGTTTTTGACTCTTACTACGTTAGGCAACATATAAGAACTAAATATAAGAACTTCCTACAAAGGTATCACAATACGCGAGCTCTAGTTTGGAGAAATTACAATAACGTCACTAAAAAAAAAAACTTTAGCTGGATTTCAGTTTTCTAACTGACTTTCTAGTCCTAATGTCTTGAATACATGGCCAATCAGGCCGGCTTAGGCTGTGGCTAGTTGACTCAGACCGTAAAGGCAGACAGTGTTAGGATCTAGTGTAAGCAGTGATGCACGCTAATCAGCCTGCCAATAATACCGACAAACTGGTGAACTGACTAGTTATAGGCATTTTATCAGTGAACATCCATTTTAGAGCTAAAACTGCATAAAAAACAACTTTTACTACTTTGGTCAAATAACTACTAAGCACCTCATTTCCAACAGTATCGATACAACTATCGGTATCTTGTCAAGGTACATGTGTGATCACTAGTTTACAATAACGTCACTATAACAAAAAAACTATAGCTGGATTTAAATTAGAAAGTCCTACTGTCTAAATGTCCCTAGCACGTTTTGTTTTTGAGATTATTTAGTCGTCCAATCAGTCCGGCTAAGGGTGCGGTTTGGTTCGAACAGTACAGCATACGCTGTTGGGATCAGTTGTAAGCAGCGATGCACATTAATCAGCCTGCCAACGATACCGACGAAATCACAAGTTCGTTCTATTTGTTTATAAATTTCATTTTATTGGGTGATTTTACTGCCTATTAACAATAACTTTTAATAATAGGATTAATAATATAGATCTCAAAAAATAAAGTTAATAACGGTTCCGTGCAGCTTACAAGCTGATTGGCAATTTAATATGAAAAGCACATGTGCGCTTTCGAGGTTAACTTCCCAGTAAATAGAAGTTGTTGTACTCGAGCAGTAGAAACAAGATTACATATTTTTTAGTATTTTTTTTCTGTCGATCCTTCAAATAGTATTGATATCCTCTATCGACAATAGTGTCTTCCGTTTACCATAATATTTAATGATAATCGATACTAATCTATGGTCAGTACCGATTCTATTTATATGTTGACTGATCTAAAAAGTAAGCAATTAGGAATTTATACAAAAAATATTTATAAATCCGAGTTCCAATTAAAGAAACAAACGCCTGTTAATTAGTGTGACCTAAGTCTCAGGGCGCTGCAAGTTTACTTGGGCCGTAAAGACAACTTATTGTTTGCCTGTGTGTAACTGATATGGCTTAATCTTTTATTCTACGACATACCTGAAAACCTCTTTATACTCAAGTTTACAACAGCGGCATTAATATGGAACCTGATTAAGCCTTGATATTAAATTTCAGATAATTATTCACTACATAATTCATGAATTCAAAGTCAGGGTTAGTTATGTCATATTTAAATAAGATTACAACAAAACAAGGCATTACAAGACAACGAACATATTGTTTTATTTGACTTGACTATGAAAATAATTTAAAAAAAACCGGCCAAGTGTGTGTCATGCCACACGCAGTGTAGGGTTCCGTAGTTGCCCGTCTATACCACAATATATTTCAGCAATTATTTAATTCAAGTCCCTTTTTTTATGTTTTCCTCTGTTATTAGGTAAGACATTTTCTAATACATAAGTCGATTTGACGGCTATTACTCTTAAACTAACTGATCTATCTTAACCCTTATGATTTTCCTTGAAAGTTAGCATTATAACCATGATTTCTTTTCAGGTTTTTCAAGCCAATAATTTAGCTTTTTAAGAGGGGGGGGGGGGGGGAGTGATGATATACATACCTCCACAAAATTACAGCTCTCTAGTGTCAACAGTCTCCAAGAAAAACCTTGGACGGACGGACGGACAGACGGACAGACAGACAGACAGACAGACAGACGGACATACGGACATGAAGAAACTATAAGCGTTCCTTGTCAGGACTACGGAACCCTAGAAATGAGTTATTATTTGAACACATTGTAGGTATTTTCTTTTTTGTAAGAAAAATACCTTCATCAAATCATAAGGAAAACGAACCATAAAATTCCAATATTCTGAATTTGCAGAAGAACAGTAATGATCATTACGTCTTGTTGCTTGCTCGCAAAACAAAATGGTAAAATAGACGTTCATTTCCCACGGAATAAAAATACATCAAGACCATAGTGGATATTTTCAGTGAAAATTCTCGCCTTCGTCCAAACGGTGGCGGAAACAGCCACGGAAATAAATAACGTGTCATAACTCTGCACGGGTAAGAGCGGAACGGACCTAGAAATGAAAGAAGTAAGAAAAACATTTTAATAAAAACAACTTAAAACCTCTTTGCAAGACGCCAAGCTTTAACTTCGACTAAGCAGCACTTAACGTGCGTTGTTTGAAAGTAATAGGTGCAGTTAAGGCAAATGCAAAAAAACAAGGTATTTTTTGAAAAATGTTTTAAGATACAGTATTTCGATATTTTCAAACATCGTTTTACATATTAATATCAAAATAAAGATTACCAGTTAGGATACCTATTTTTTAGCTTTTTATTCATTCCTCAAAATATATTCCGCCTTATAGCTTTATTTATAACTATTTAGAGTTTTTAATCAATATCATGTTTAGAGTTCCTAACCACTCTGAAACCTAACAAATCTGCAATATAAATCTTGATTTTATCATCATCATCATTTTAGCCACAGGACCCGGTGACTTCCAGACTGTCCGGTTGGAATCGGCCTGCATCCAGCGGCTTCCTGCAACCATTACCAGGTCGTCTGTCCACCTTGTTGGATGTCCCACGCTGCGCTTGCCAGTACCTACGTGGCCTTTATTCCAGAACCTTTCTGATTTTCATGTTCGATAATATTGCCAATTGTAAAGTTATCTTAATAACTCCATAAAACTAAACACTAGGAAGTACTAATATTATTATTATCTAGTAATTAAAATCCTCGACTTTTTCCTAAAAAGTCTTAAGACTGCTGGAAGCGAATGAAAAATAATAGCTGAGAGGAGTGCATTTAAAAAAGTATGCATAAAATGCATAAAACAGACATTTCGCTCACGTGGTCCGATTAAAATAATAATGAAGTAAAGTGGTGTCATCGGATTTATGAGCAAAATATAACAATAAATAGACAAAATACTTTTATCAGAACTTATTTATAATGTACTCTCTAACTAACTACTCTATAAGCAATGATACTTCTGTTTTTATATGAATATTAAAATCATTGTTAACTGGTAACAAAAGCAACCACAAAAGAGATAAAAAGAAAGGTACTTAAATCGAAATCAAATAAATTCGGAAAAAAGTGTCCCCAATTTAGTCAGTCTCATTTTTAATTGTGTTACAGAAAAACAAAAACGACACTATACGGCAAAAAGTCGACATCACTTTATATCTTTTATGAGCCATAAATAAAGTGTCGTCCTTCACCAAATGGCGCTGCGACTAATCCCGCTTGCAATTAGTAGCTAAGCAGTAATTAAACAAGTACTGGGCCATAACCATGAACTCTTAAAACAATCTCAAAGTTGTCAAATCTGTCAATTTTGGTACGTCATTTCATACAAAATTTGACAGAAATGATAATGTTTGACAGATTTGTGATTGTTTTAACAGTTCATGGTTAGGGCCCTGGAGAGATGTTTGTCAGTGAAAATTACTATTTATGTTTCAGAGCCTACATCACCATCGTCATTTAAAAACCTAAAATATGCCTGATTACAAAATGTCTTTGTCTGTCAAATGGTGCACTTTCTCTATAAAGTGAAAAGAAGACATTTTTATAACCTATCGAAATATTTAATCTACAGAATTCTTAAAAGTCAAATTTTATCTTAACTTTCGTGGTTTCTAGACACCAAATAAGCGAGCATCGCCAAATACTAGTATGTGGTCTTGATTTTTTCTATATTATTTACTCAGCCTATAAAAAGATTTAAATTAATTTAAATATGGCAACTCATGGTAGGGACACGCGTAATCACGCGAGCCGATTGTTTTTGTACTGTACCTACATAATAAATGGAGCTGTTCCGGATAGTTTTCCCGGGTTAGTTACCATATCCCGGACTCTCCCGGGGGACCTGGGACAAAACTACCCCACGTCCGTAAGGACAAATCTGAACAACGTTTATTTGCGGTATGAATACAAAATATCAATGTTTATGTGCGCACTATCTATTTATTGCATAGCGAGCCGAAACACACATAATGATCAATGTTTCCCAATATTATTAATTGAATATTAAAGATTAACATATTTCGTCTTCCGATTTGACCCTGCCTATCCAATTTAAAATTTGAAAACAATTGTTTTTACATTACTAAATAATTGAACCATGAGAAATACAACTTACAACTTGTAACTGTTTGCTCATAACTCATTTTCTACTGGTGAGAAACAAGATGCTATTTTAGTATATTGTGTGACTTATACATAAAAATAGACTTTAATTTATCATATTATAAATGATACTATTCATTAACGTTACGATTTAATTGAGATACCACCTGTCAAGCAGAAAGCAAAAATAGATATTTATTATACTTTATCGTAGGGGGTCTTCGTTACAAAGAGGAATGCCTCAGGGCTCAATATTAGGACCGTTGATCTTAGTACGTTTACGATCGGCCTAAATATTATCAACACGAAATTGACTTAGGTTCTTCCGCCGTTTATCTATCACCAGCTAATCAAGGTCCTTGATTCGATTGCTAACTTCCTCCTTCTCCTTAAAAACAGTGTCGATATGAAACAATCATGAGGGTGATTTGGGAACCCTAACGGGTGTTCTATCTCTAGACTTCCACTTGACACTATTTTTGGGGCATAACCCTGTATAGTGAACGAGCGAATTATTAAGGGCCCGTTTCACAATGTACGAATTAGTTCTACATAAGTTCTGAATAAGATATTTTCTACTTATATAAAGGGTAAACTTTTTTTTTGCGTTTCACCACCTTCAAATAGCGCTATACGAGACATTCATTCAAGCACTTATCCTCTACATATTATCTGTTACATAGCTATTTGGCACTTTATCCGTACATTGTGTAACATGCCCTAAGTATTATAAGATAAATATTAAACAACATCACATACATCTGATCCTAAGGTAAGTAGCTAAATCACTTGTGTTATAGAAATAAAAAAAACGACGGTACCACAACACCCAGACCCGAGCCAATATAGAAAAGTTCGTTTTCTACATTGACCCGACCGGGGATCGAACCCGGAAACTCAGAGATTGTAGTACTCACCTCTCCCAGCTGAGTCGTCGTGGAGCATCGACAGCCACATCCTCAGGAGTGCCACGGACGCCCTGCGTGAGGAGCCTGGCCAGCCGTGCTCCAGCTGAGCTGCCGGTGCTCGACACTGAGCCCCGGGGGGTTGGAACCCTGAAAAAGGAGATACAGTTTATGCTAGGTCATATTATTAGACAACATCACTTACATTGCTCTGATCCTAAGGTAGATAGGTAAAGGACTTGTGTTATAGAAATTAGAAACAACGACGGTATCACAACACCCAGACCCAAGACAATATAGAAAAGTTCATTTTCACATTGACCCGACCGGGGATCGTCCCGGATCGGATCCTCAGAGATGGCGAACCTATATAGGTAGTCGGGCGTGCTCGCCTCTCGGCTATGGAAGTCAGAATTTGCAGGACACAATGCTTCTTTTAACACACAAAATGATGCGACTGCATCGCGATTTCAAGACTTTTTGATTGAGAGAGACTTGACACCTTGACAGCAAATGCTAAAAATTGCAGTAAACGCAGAATGTGGGGAATTTTTCGTCAGGTTTATTAAAATAATGCAGCATAGGATATAATATCATAAATGATACGTTTGTCAGGATTATTAAAATAAGTTGAGATAGTAAAAATATATTGGACAATAAACACAGTTGTCTTATCAAACTAAATTTTAAAATAAAAAGCGTTACGTGAAAATTCGTAGAATTAAATTACCAACTGGTTACTAAAATTTAAATTAATTGAGCTCTTTTAAATCATAGGAAATCTCACCTCGAATTTACTGGATACCATTTTCCCAATCTAAAATTATGATTATTTTACTGCGCAGATATCTAGTCGAAAAACCTACTAGGTTTGCATACTGGCATAAATTTAACAAAAACCAATAACTACTGTATTCATTAAAATCAGACTGAAAATGTATCGAAAATTGACCATTAACAATAGGAATGTGGCTTCTATTGTTACAAATGTACAATATAAATCTGTACCCTGTAACATATGAGAGAAAGGTACAGCAAGTTAACCCCATTCCCCACAAAAAAGCAGGTAGGTAGTTTAGAGTAATGTGATGCTTAGGAAAGAACATAGGCTAGCTTTTGTTGCGTAAAAACGCTTGATGTGTTGAAGAAGATTGGGGTCAAGAGTAAGCCCATCTATACTAATATTATAAAGAGGAAAGATTTGTACCTATTTTTGTAGGATTTGTACCTGAATAGGCTCAAAAAGTACTGGGCCGATTTAAAAAATTCTTTCACCAATAGAATGCTACATTCTTCCAATTTGACATAGGCTACATTTCATTTTGAAAAAAATTAGGGATCCTTGGTAAAATTTGAACAATGTAACCGAAGGTGTAGAAAAATGAGTCTTAAAATGTTTTTCGTCGAATGCGCTGCCGAAACTATTAGCGATAATTGTCTACCCCGTGCGAAGCCGGGACGGGCTGCTAGTTATGAAATATAATACCACTAGCCGTGCGCGCGACTTCGTTCGCGTGGGTCGCAGGATATTTGGTATGTCTCATAATTAAGCAACGTTGTGGTCTGCGCTGAAGCACGCTTATGAAGAAAGGAGCTTTTTACACTGAAACTCTTAGGTTGTGCTTATCAGATGACAAACAGACGTAAACGTGACTCTGTTCGCACTTCCATACGGCCTTTAACTGCATCTACACAGGTCTAAATTGCATAAATGCTAAAAAAGTCATGCTTTATCTTTAAAACTTAATAAAAAAAGTCTTGAAAGGGTTGAAATGGGGGATGTATGTTTTTTCTTTGATTACTACTTACTTAAGTACTTGGACTATTACTCTTAATCTAACTGGTCTATCTTAACTGTTATGATTTTCCTTAAAAGTTCTTGAAAAGCACTATTTTTCCAGATTTTTCAAGCCAATAGTTTAGCTTTTAGACCCCTTTACAACGGGACGCGCTACTCGAACAAAAGTTGGCACTTTAAAGTTTAATATTTCGCAAACGGATCCCTAAATCTTAAAAATAGTCTTAGCAACCACTAAATCATTTTAAGGGACCTATTCAACGCTATCCCTCACGATGGGTTAGACGATGAAAAAAAAACAACCCCACGTTACATGTACATACCCTAAAAAAAATATCATTTAAAATTTTATTCTACCACTTTGTCGGCGTGATTGAAATACATACCTCCACAAAATAAATTGTATCTTTCTAGTGTCAATAGTCTCCAAACAAAACCTCGGACGGACAGACAGACGGACTGACATGAAGAAACTTATTACAAGGGTTCCTTGTCAGGACTACGGAACCTTAAAAATGAGCACTTATTCTTATTTGGTAGGTATACTAAATGGTTAAATTTATAAATAAGACATAAAATAGGCTTTATTTCAATACGGTTAAGACTCTAAATTACGATTCATAATAATGGACTTACATTGTAATTTAATTAGCAAAAGTACCTTACGTTGCATTATTTTTTTCATGTTCCCTAACTTCTTGTTACTTACATTATTTTGCATCAGCTTAGAACCGAAATTCGAGTAACGTAAGGCACAGGTAAATCATTTTTTAAGGTAACGGACAGGCTATTTTGGAAAATACAAGGTTTTCTCATTTTTTGCTTTTCTATAATAAAAGAACTCAAAATTTTAAGATACTTTGCCATTAACACCATTTCAATCGGCCTGAAAACAAAAAAGTTACTCTCAGTTTTCGAAAAAAAAAAGTTTTTTGGCTCTCCTGAAAAACCGTGGCTAAGCCCATACTTTATTTCATACTTCCTAGCCTACAGTTTCCTCTATACGTATAATGCTGGTAAAGTAATCCAGGCTTTATTGGAACTACACATAATTCAGCCAGAGAATAAACAAGACGATAAAACGTACCTGGCCAATGAAACAAATCTTCGTGGAGAAAAATAAAGCTCTCTGGGTCTCGTGGGAATACGTAGTCTGCTTTAATATAAACCTTACGTTACAGTTAAAAAAGAAAAGCCAAATGGCCTTACTACAAAAAAGATAGACTAGGTTTAAACCATGTCTAAAGAACAGGCGACCAATTTGAAATGTTGATACATCAGACATTCGAGACACATTATTATTAACAAACATTTCAAATTGGTTGTCTATTCTTTAGACAGTGTTTAACCCTGGTCTTTCTTTTTTGTAGTGAGGCCAAAAGTGTTTTGACAACACCTTAATTATCAAAGTCATCGATCAACACAAGTGACGACTTAAGTCCAACTTCTTATACCATACACGTGAAACAAACAAATATAAAGGAATATCAATTTAAATTAAATGTTATGTAAAATTTAGGTTAAATGATTTTTTGAGCATACATGACATATAAATTATTTTAATTATCAACATAATTGACGATAACGCTAGTTACCTTTATAAATCAATTGGCATGTACGTGAAATAAATAGATAAAATAGAAGATGACAATTCTTCTAGATGTCGACCGCAAGGAATGCCTCTCAGGTTACATGACAAATTTAATTTATTTCAAAATTAAATTGAAAACTATAATACTAAAACCTAATTTTAGCGTCAATACTAACCCCATGGATCGTTTTTGTCTTTAAATAAATAAATTTTTAAAGATAAATAACACTTGAAAAAAACCATCGACCTCTGGTGGGACCCACCTGCGGTCGATGGTTTTTTTCAAGTGTTATTTATCGTTAATTAAACCTTGCATGGAATTGCTAAAAACAAAAATTTACAAATAAATTTTTATTTAAAAAAAAACAATTGTCGTGTTTTGAGGTACGTAGTTTTTTTTAAATTGGAACACCGTGTTTCCATTACAATCCATTTATTTAGGAAACATTTCTGTATAAAACAAATGAAATACGAATTTTAAAACAATATTTTTCTGGTTTTATTTCGAAATAAATTTGAATTTGGAATTGCTAATAAAACGCAAGATAATTTGATTTTAAACTTGCCAGTATTGAGTATCGGCAATTTCATGTAAGGACCTAATAGTACATACTATGTACTAATGATACAATAGGTAGAGGGCAAAAAGTAACAGGGTAGAACAAGGTGTGACCAGCTAGTTTAATGTAACTTAGAACAACAAAATTCAACAAGTTTATTAAGACAGCTGAATCAACGTTCAGACTGCGAAAAAAGATCACGTACTATAATAGAAAACTTATTTTCAACTTTCACAGCTTAAGCTGAAGCTGAAGCTTACGCTTTAACAAACAACTAACTGACCCGTCAAAAAAAAAGGTTATAATGCATAATTTGCAAGTAAGCTTCGTATTATCATAATCTGTACCCGCAGGCTGTTCTCTTTTGCTTATTTTGAATCAAATAATGTAGGTACTCAAATAAGGTTGAGCTTTATTCCAAGAGCAATGAGAATATCTTTTGTAAGGTTTTCAGCGAATTACGGCTTCTTGCACTGCCGTAAATTGTAGTATCCGAAAGGGGTAATTATTGCCGGCACAATTGTATACTAATTATCATATTAACGGTTTCGTAATAGTATTAATTAGGATATACTGAAATAATTAAGGGATATTAAGACTGTTGTAGACGAGATTCGAATAATTGTTTAATTCTTTAAAGCAAGTAACTATAATAACATTTTGCCAATATTCTATGTATATGACAATAGATCTCATAGGTCTTGATTTTTGAGCAGCTAAACACGCAATATATTTTAGCCATACTCATCATCATCATTATCATTTCAGCCAAAGGACGTCCACTGCTGAACATAGGCCTCCCCCAGTGACTTCCATATTGGCCGATTGGAAGCGGCTTGCATCCAGCGGCTTCCTGCAACCTTTAGTCATACTCGAGTATTCAAAATAAAATAAAAACTGATACTAGAATGGATTTAAAATTATGTTTTTTTACTAAATATAATCAATTGTTATTAATTTTATCATTCAGTTACACACTTTCCTATCATCACAACAAAATAAAACACTGTTCTGGCTCTGATATTAGTTTACAGTTCTCAATTTCTAAAGTTCTCGAAACCTATTAATATCAAATCAATCAAATCTACCTAACATGACATCAAACGTTTTTGAAAAGCACTAGACAGAACACTCAAGTGCAAGATATTGCCATATTATTGGTGTAACAAAATCGCATACACCCACACAATACAAGTTTCCAGAATACTTATACACAAGTACCTAACCTATCTACCAAGATCGAACCGACACTATTTCCAAAGGTATGTCCTCAAATGCAATCCACGATATCTGTTCACATAACTCTCTACGTTATTCGTCCTGTTTGATTTTGTGAATATTTGAAGAAAAAGATGCATGCTTTCGCTTGAATGATTTAAGAAGTACAAAGATGCCATAGCATACTATGACATTGCATGCTATCTTATAATGTACTAGAGACAACAGCAACTTTATTGTATATTTTATTTTACGACCTACACTAAAAATATATAGTTAAAAAAAAACAACATTCAGACGAATTGAGAACCTCCTCCTTTTTTTTGAAGTCGGTTAAAAAGAAATAAAAGCAATGGTTTAATACCTAGATACTAACTTACTAATTTTTGAAATGAAATTATTTCTATATAAATACCTCAGAAACCGAGGGTTACGTACAAACTTGTAGGTATGTAAATGTTGCACAGCTCTAAGTAAAGGGATTGTAGACCTAAATAATAACATAAGACCTTAACAACCCCACTCGTTCCTTTAAATAAACGTTTTGACAAAGAGATACAAAACCAAGCAGGTATTACAGTGTATATAACAGTTATTTTTTCTTTAAAGGTATCTAAAACGATAGAAGTAATCGTTGAAATATGTATGTGGCTTGCTCTATGAACTCTTAAATAATCAAATCAGTGTTATTTGTGCGTTAATCTCTACAGACAAGGTTTATGAACTTATGAAATAGAAAGCACTTTATTCTACAAAAAAAAACATTAGAGGCCTGTTTCTCAATGAACGGGTAACGCCAAATGGATACGTAACAGATAAGCTTTTGTAGAGGATAAACTTGCTTGAATTAATGTGTCGTATAGCGCTATTTGACGTGACGGTCGTATAAAGCAACATCACCAGCCTATATCAGTCCACTGCTGGACATAGGCCTCTCCAAAAGGAGGATTTTGCCATAATCGCCACGCTTGGCATGCGGGTTGGGTGAAACGCAACAATAGTTTTTAACCTAAAGATAAGTAACAAATAGCCTATACAGAACTTAAACAGAACTTATTTGTACATTGTGAAACAGGCCATACAGGTTATTATTACAAACAAGACACAGTTACAGAGAATACACAGGTTGACTTTTTTATCACCATTCAAAACTTCTGAGAAGACTCCCGTGATACAAACAAAAGACTATTTCTATTGGACGAACTCTCTAAGTGCAAAAAAAATCAGCTGTCCCATACAAAATATCAATAATCATTCGACCAAAATGTATGGACCAGTTGAATTTTATTTTTGAGTTAGGGAGTTGGTCCAATAGAAAGAGTTGTTCGTTTGTATCATGGGAGTCTTCTCAGAAGGTTTAGACGGTGATAAAAAAGTCAATCTGTATAATAAAAAGGCTACCAAACCTAACAACCAAACCTATCGCCTTAAGCGATAAGTAAGTGAAGTAAGATAAGTTAAGTAATGTTATTTTAAAAGCTCAAATAGTCCTCACATTACGATGCAAAGGGAATTATTTAATAAGAAAGAAAATACATTTGTATTATTAACATTACATTAAATCTATTTGAAAGACGGTACACGGACGGACGGACATTTAATAATATTTTCGAGGAAAAACGATGAAGGAGTAAGAAACTGGAATAAGGAAAATCCATTGGATAATGAATTGAATACAAAAATGCTCAGTATAAGTTATTTGGCTATTGTATTGTAGGGAAGCTAATTTAACTCGTAAGTAGAATTAATTCACTTCATAATAAGTAATTGTACTGTTTATAATTTGATTGATTGAAGGCTTTTTTTATTACTCAAACGCATATGCTTTATTACTTTTACACGAGTAAGACGTGAAGGGTATAAAAGAAGCTTTATCATTTTTTTTGTGTTTTTTAAATATAAATATTTTAAGTAGGTAGGTAAATGTGTTATTTTCTATCAATTAATATTACCTACCTTTAAATTCATACATATACTACTCTGTCAAAAAAAGTACCGGGAAAAGATTAATAATACACAAAATGTTAGTTATTCATCCAAATTTATTTTATCACCTTCAAAGTATGCTCCTTCAGAAGCGATACACTTACGCCAACGAATAATCCAATCATCAAAACATTTTTTAAACGCTTTTTCCGGAATCAAGTTCAGTTCTCGCCGCGAATTCTCCTTTATGTCTTCTACCGAATAAAGCTGGGTGCCACGAAGTGGTAATTTGAGTTAAGGAAAAAGAAAGAAGTCGGCTGGAGCCATATCGTGTGAATAAGGTGGCTGTTCGGTGGTATTTGTTGAGTTTTTGGTCAAAAATTCGTTCACAAGGATGGCCTTGTGGGAAGGCGCATTATCGTGGTGCAAAATCCAAGAATTTTCATTCCATAAATCTGGCCTTTTTCGTCTAATTTGCTCTCTTAAACGCCGCATAACGCTTAAATAATACTATTTTTTTATCGTTTGACCTTCTGGCAAGAATTCTGAGTGCACAACACTGCGACATTCAAAGAAAACAGTCAACATGACTTTGACATTCGATCGAGTTTGGCGCGGTTTCTTCGGTTTTGGTTCAGTTCGAAGGCGCCACTCCGAAGCTTGTTGACTAGTTTGCATGTCAAACTCGTAAACCCACGTCTCGTCACCAGTAATAATGCGTTTCATGAATGTTGGGTCGGAATTGACTCGTTCTAGCATGTCCTCAGCGACTCTTTTGTGATTGAGTTTTTGGAGAAAATTCAGGTCTTTTGGGACTAGCCGAGCGGCAACATGTTTCATACCCAATTGATTATTTAAAATGGTACGAATCGACTCGTGTGACACAAAAAGTTCGACGGTTAGCTCTCTCAAACTTGAATGAGGATATTCAGTTACTATTTCCTTCACTTTTGCGATATTATCTTCAGTAGCAGACGTTGATGGCCTACCAGAGCGAGGCAAATCTTCCATCACATCTCGACCGCTTTTGAACGCTTTGTACCACTCATAAACACGTGTTTTTGATAAAGTCGATTCACCGTAAGCCTTCTGTAACATTTTCAGAGACTCCGAACACGAAATCTCATTGGCGATGCAAAATTTAAGACAAACTCTTTGTTCGATGTTTTTGTCCATTATAAAATTCGCAATACACACTAGATATGGTATAACTAAAAACAACACTGTATTTAATCTTATTATCAGATGCAACTCAAACTCCGCGCCAAAAAGGAAACCAGCTGTGCCAATCTAACAACAACAAAAAAAATATATAATTTTGAATTTGGAACCATAAACAAATCCCGAAACTTTTTTGACAGAATGGTTATTATTTCTAAACTGAAACTAGGTTTTATCCCCGAATTATCCATGCGATTTATCTTGACCTACAAAACTACCGCTAACACAAAGCAAAGCGTGGCATCTACTCACGATTGAATGCGATTTTAGTGGCCATTTGACACAAATCTCTTGTGAATGGAGCGAAGCCTTATATTCTCACTCGATTCGGGTGTATAAAGGCCCACCGAGCCGACCTTGGGGTGTATAGAGGCCCACCCAGCTGACCGTGGCGCTATCGGTTCCCTTTGTCACTTCGGACTAGGCTTGCATTGAGATTTCAATATATATTAAAGTGCAACCTTTTCACCCATGCATGCGAATTTGGAAAGCTTATTTCACAAATTAATTTCATCTTTAAAAAAACCAGACATTGCCTTTACGAAATTGAAATTATGGCGCAAGTAAAATTATTATTTTTTTGTAAAATCGAACCTACCGCACGCTCTATGTCCGAAATTCCAAATCTATGTAAGAACATACTTAAATTTCGAAAAATATAGAGGATCGTGCTGTTGGATGCAAATATAGATAGAAAGATAGATATACATACTCTATATTTCACACCAAACACAGAAGTTACAGTTGATATTTATAGAAATATGTATCATTTAGGCGGTTGCTAAGAGCGATCTCTTCCAGGCAACCTTCACAATCTACAATATACGACCCACTGATGTAAGGCAAGACTGAAATACTTCGAACGCTACGCTGATTCTAACGTAAAATTCAATTTGCTATCAGTATTTGATGTGTTTCATAATGTTCGTTACCCAATAAAAACTCTCAAATGAAAGCGCTTAAAACGTAAGAATAAAAGTAAAAATGCTTTTATGATCGCTGACAAAAGTTAGGCATCCCTTAGAGAGTAAATCATTCCACCAATCAGAAATCACTTGGATAATTGAAGGGCGGAATTTATATCTGACTAATGGACATTAAATTGCAGTTTTTTTGTAGTGGAAAAGTACGTAAATTTCTTAAAATATGTATATGAATTCTGAGAAACACGCTAAAGAAAGTATATCGTAAAAGCTGCATAAAACGATACAAAATATCTTTCCTCATTTAAACTTGATAACTGACAAATTACATAACAAAGTCTATTGCTATCAATCGAATTAGGTCAATGAAATATTTAATGAATATATCCCAACATTCCTGCCAGACACTTCCACCGGTTCTGGTTGTGGTTCTAATATGGCTTATCCCTTGTTTAAATCAGTGATCAGTCGGAAACCTGGGAACCTGGGAAAATGTTGCTGCTGGTTGCTCGTGGCTAGTTGCCCAAATATTGCACAATATTGTCGCTACAAGTCGGCACGACTGAAGTCGCGAGAAATCGTGCGTGTTAAGTGCGCCTTATGCTTGGGCTTCACCTGCGTCGAATGCCATAATTAGTGCACTATTTGATAGGTTATAGGATAGGATTTGGTAGTACGCAGGTGTGGCCGGTCAAGCGTCAAGTGCGTAGTTGTGGCTACACCTACTACACTGAATATGTTAAAAGACGGTTACATTCAAAGACTCTTTGTGAAATAAATGTTAAGGTGCATCGTCATTAAGTTAGTATGAAGTAGAAAAATGAATTTATTTTTTAATTTTATAGACTAGTATCTACAGAGACACGCTAACTACGCCACTAGACGCTAGAATACACAATCAAACGTCAATTAAGTAAGGCCACACATTTAGCGCATAGTTTTGTGCATTAATTAATGACGCTAATCATGCCGTTATTTGAACGTTAGGCATCACGCAGATGAAGCCCTAGCATTAGAGAAAGTTACACCAAGTTACGTTACTCTCAAGGATTCCTGCGGTGGATTAATCTTAGCTAATTTGTTTGCGGAATTTTCCTTTTCGTGGTTAGAGTCGAGATGACTGATTATGTTGGAGTAAAAAAGTTAAGCTAAAGATTAATCCTGGAGTAAAACGAAGATGTACGAAAGTCATTCTGATTTATGAAATATTTACGTATGTAGCTACGTCATCCATGCAGCGTGTCCTATAAACTTTACTTTTTTAATAAATCTGAATGACCATCGACATAAAGTACGATCATACTTTATAAAAACCACTGTTATTTTATTAAACCTATTTTAAGTAGATGCATTTTAATAAAGCATATACAATTTCACTTACCTAGTTCCTTTGACTTGTATTCTAATTTTAAACCTCACAATTCTAGACAATGGTTCCCTATTGTAGTTTTCAATTCATAGCACTTATAGTAAGTATCTATGCTATAAGATGCAAACAACTAAGAATTTAACTGTCTGTAATTTATTTCTATGTTCTCTACGAGACGGGTAAATAAAACTAGCACATACTGTACATAAACAAAATAGATGGTAGTAAATTTTAAGTTCCAGAAGAGTGCTCGAAGTTAGCAAGTTCGATAGTTTCATGAAATAGTGGTGCCGAGGTATCAATCTTAGGTACTATAGTCATTTTTGTATAATGAAAGAACTTTAATCTGGAGATGTCCAAAAGTAGACATCCCAGTGGCGTAAGTCGATCGAAGCAAGCTCGTTTGAAGGACCCATTTTCTAAACTGAGGTAATAAACTAGACTATTACATCATTTTGGCGTAAGTATTATTGCTGTTGAAGGCCAAAGAGATATTGAGATACAGAGCTATGCTGTTATAACAAAGGCTTAAATTATTTTACCCCTAAAAAAAAACTTTGATTCTAGGTTTGATAGGCTGAGTGAGACGTTCATTATAGAAGAGATACACATGTAAAGTTTCGATACCAAATTGTTTATGCTATCGATACTTTAATGATAGCCGTGTGGTGACATCACTATCATTAGGGCAGACTCTCCGGGAAGCAGGGTTGGTTTGCTAAGTCTCAGAAACTTATGCTGGTGTTCCTTCCTTCAATTCCTAACCTAGAATTTAATAACGTGAAAAAAAAAAATTAAAACCTAATCCCTGAAGAGTTTCATCCAAGAGTTTGTGGATGAGGAAAATATGTATTTTTCCTTTATTATTAAACTTTAAAACACAGTTAGAAAATAATCTATGTTATACTTTGCACAAATTATTATAAAATTCAGTGACGTAGAAGAGGCTTTTAAATTTATGATACTGACTAAGCTATGAGACTAAATAAGATCAAATCGTATCACAGAAAATATTGGAATTCAAGAGTCTGGCAATCTAGTAGCTATTTATAAGTTTGTAAAGTGGAAATGTAAAAATATATATAGGTATGTGCCTTAAATGGCCTATTTGCAAAACACATGTTCATTTTTTTAATTTTGCTTAATTTAAAACAAACGTTTAATTGAAGTACAGAAATTTACCATCTCTAGTATTATGACGACCGCTGCATAAGTCATATAAAATTTACAGCTTTTTGTAGCAAAGATATGCGTTTAGACAATACATTATACCTTTATTTATTATTATTTATTTAGAACTTTATTGCACAACTTACAGATAGTGTACAAAAGGTGGACTTAATGCTAGAAGCATTCTCTGCCTACCTACCTACCTTACCTTTGCTTATGATATGCGACTTGCAGCCAGTAAAATACAAGACACTCTGTTTTTTTACCGTGAGTTATTTAGGGTAATAGAACCTTTTTAAAAATATTCTATTTCGAAAAGAGGACCCAGTGCGAGTGGCAAAAAAAAGCGAAGCGCTTGTATTGTGACACTCAGACTAAGCTCTCGGAACTTAACTGGATTTTATAACGCCCCATCCCTACTTTTTTAACAATTTTGTTGCGATCCATGTAAATACATTACATTTACAGCTTTTCGTAACGACCACAGAGTGCGGAGAGGAATCTCGCATTTCCGCTCTCCGCGATTTACCGTTGTGGCGATCCCTAGAGTCGAAATCTGAATGTAGCGCATTTTGTTACACAATGTAAATGGTAATGTTACATAAATATGAGAAATGGATACTGAATTTCTTTGCCATTTGTGTTGAAAGTGATCGGTAAAAGGCACTACGTAAACTTTGTTTGCTGTAGATTTAGGCTGGATTCAACGAAACATTAACATAATCCCAGTTTAACTATGACAAGAATATTTCGTTCACGTTTTCCCAACCTACTTATGGCATACTTTTCTTAATATTGTTGTTCTATGGTTGTTGTTTAACTCATTAGATTATAACGTTATGTTCGATATTAAAATCTAGAGGTGACCACCTCAATCGAATGTATTTTTGATGCAATGTGCAAAAATGTTTTCGTGACTCTTTGAGTGATTGTTTAAAGGTGTCCCTAGAAATCGATCTGTAACGAATGGTGCGTTAAGAATAATAACCTTTCTCACAAAAAAACAATCATCAAAATTCGGTCTCCCAATAACCAAATAAGCGTCATCAAAATAGTAATCAATTAATACGCATTGAATAGAGAATGTTCTCTCCCGTGCAGTCACACGAGACCGATTTTGCTTTATTATTACGAGTATACATATTAATGTAGGACCCATTGTTGCCGTTTTTAATTTAACTTTTACTATCGTGTATAAAAATGATATATTTAGTAAGCACCAATAAAAGTTCTATCAAAATAGCTACATAAGATCATAAAAACTACTAAAACGCTTACATTTTTTTCATAATAATGTAAAAGATTTATCCGCTAACAATGCCCCTTTAATGATGTCTAGCCTCGTAATAAACTTTAAAACTTTTTGTGTTCATAAAATACAATTATGAGGCGTAAACTCTATTTTCTTATAGCCAATTTAAAATTGACGTTGTTAAAACTTTGAGAAACAGTGTTTTGATGTTTATATTAGGAGCGTATCTCCAGGAATATGAAGTAAAGAGGACGATAATAACAATTGTGAGTTACTGTAACTTAATTTTGTTGGATAAGCCAAATTATCCTAAATTTCTCTTCTTGAGTTTTTGTTTCACTACGTTTAAATTTAATTCCATCTTGTCATGATTTATTTTCTCTTCTCAGTCATGCACTCTTGGCAGAGTGGTCGTGGTCATGTCTCGGTCGATTCTTGTGTCACCGCTGTTTTTGTGATGCGTCGCCATGATGCTCGATGTTTGGTGGAGCGAGAGCAGTTGTTGATGTTGGAGTGCGTCACAGATTTGATGAGGTCTGTCCATCTTGTTGGAGAGCGCCCACGTAATCTCTTACCCTCAACTTCCCCTTGAACCACCAGTCGTTCCATTGAGTCCTCGTTGCGGGTGATGTGCCTAAAGAACTTGAGAATTCGTGGTTGCACAGTCGACAATTACTGCAAGCGATGCTCACTGCTAATCCATTTCTGAAAAGGATTTTGTAAGTGGCGTAGTAGTCCTGACTACTGACAACTCATGAATTATTTATCGCCAGTCATCGGCTTTCTAGTATCAATATAAATGGTATGCCCAGTATAATTTAACATGTAAGAAGTTGTAATGTTTCCTCATATAAGTATAAATCTACTCAGTTGGAATTTTATACTCCTAGATTAAGATTTTTGAACTAATGTCTACGTACTTTAGAATATTACAGGTAAAGTTGATTTATAAACAGCTATTTTGTTAAGTTCAAGTATAGCAGTATTTATAAGGACGTTGGAAGAGCCATGGTAAATATCTTATACTACCGACGAATAGGTCATAGTCTATTGTATTTTATTTTAGCAAAAAATGAGCTCATTCTCATCTCCCAATTTTCCCACCCTGCTGTGCGGAAAACATTATAAGTTGTGGTCAGAAGAAGCAGTACAATAAACTCGGTCATTGTTTACAGACACTTTTATAATAATATGTAACAGAAAAAGGCTAAAACAACTTCAGTAAAGTGATAAGATTATGTCACTTATATCATAGGCAGGTGAACAGTCTAGCCAAATAAGTAATGAACTACTGTTAGTTCCATTACGAACTTTTCCAATTCCGCCAATAATAGTGTGTTCTGTATACACAAAACTTCCTCGCGTTACGCAATGTCTTCGATATTGCCAACTTGACAACTAACAAAGTAGTGGTTTGCACTTTGGACTACAAAGCCACGCAGTTATGTCATGGACAGATGTTTGTGTGATGAACACGAGCATATGTATCTAAGTCTGAAAGTCCATACCAGAATGAAGAAAAATGCTTGCGTGGCATTTCCTCAGATACACACTTAATTCTTTATCGATGTTGAATAAAGTTCAACTTTATAACCCTTT
Organism: Anania fuscalis; assembly: GCA_950371115.1. Classification (NCBI taxonomy): domain Eukaryota; kingdom Metazoa; phylum Arthropoda; class Insecta; order Lepidoptera; family Crambidae; genus Anania; species Anania fuscalis. Next base: position 15,562,079 of record OX493334.1, on the reverse strand, counting down.
CTCAAATGCATCTTTTAGCATCTAGGAGCGGCAATTGCAACTTTTGGCAGGCGTTTAAAGCGAACGATGGGTCAATAATGAAAAACCGTGCAGTGCCAGCTATAGAAAACTAATCTAAACGATTAAGGAGGAACTCCTTAACTCAACTGATTTAGTTAAAACGGAAGCTACCGTTATAGGTAATTATTATTTTAGTAAATAATTATTTTTTACAATCCATCATTATTAGCCCTTTAATAAAGTCCGCTGCTAAACATATACCTGCTTTATAGAACAACACTGACTTCATTTTTAATTAATTAAATCAACGTACGCTAAAAAAATATTAATATTTAAATTACTATTAATTAACCTATACCTGAAAAATAAATGGTGCAATAAGGGCAGATTACTTACCTAAGCTAAGAGCTATGTATTATTAATTATTACGTTGCTGCATTTCTGTCTTAATAGTCTAGCATTTAGAGTTCAAAGTTCGATGAACATGCTCTAATACTTTAACCTAAGGCTGTTAGGGGTAGAGCTAGATGTCACGGTCGGTTTAACTCGGTTCAAGCTAGAATTTCTAGGTACATATGAGAGTTAGCTAGAAATGAGTGATAAAATGCAGGTTTTTAGCTTCCATTGCAGTTTACCGCTTAATTTAGTTTTTCATGGATCGCTATATATTATTATACGCAGTCTTTATTAAGAAATTCTTTTAACAAATATGGGTATCAGTGTAACGCGTTGTCCACTAACTAATAAAATAAAATTACATAAATTATTGAATTTATGAAATTTCATTTTATTACTTCTAAATGCCGTGGGACTGTATAATGTATCCAGTAATAAAAAGTAGACATATTTTTCTTAAGTCACAGTATAATATGTATTTACATAAATATTGGACAACACCACATACCAATTTATTTATTCTTTACATACATTGTTCACGTCACTTGACTATTCAATTGGCAGCTTCCACAGACAATACACACCTACATAGGTAATTGAAGATAAATAACACTTGAAAAAAATCATCGAACTTTCAAGTGTTATTTATCTTCAATTAAACCTTGCATCGAATTGCTAAAAACAAAATTTTACTACATAGGTAATTTCATATTTTTTAATATACGTGAGGTTTTGACTGCCGTTCTTTGTCTTTGTATTTTTTAATTTAAACATTTCACCTTGAGTTTCTTAATGACCACTTTACTTTGTGTTGATTTAAAATTTTATTGCAAATTTTATTATAAATAGGCCAGCATTCTAAATAAATTATTAACAGTGACAAATTAGGTCATAATTATTAAAACATTCCATTTTGAATGCGGTACCTATCAACTTTAAAATAATGTTTTTCTCTATTCTGTTTTGTTTTAAACTAGAGTCATCTTTGTTTAAATTTCTTGAACTACTGATGTTTTGAACATGCCCATTTTTCCTTAAACAATATCTTTTTCCTATTTACCTCATCTTTTTTCCATCAATATATGAATTCCTTACCAACAAAACGTGCATTTCCACGCGGTTTATCTCGGAACTTAGGGAGGATAACTCTCACCGCAGATTGCTTTTGTTCCGGAGTCACGTACGGGGAACCTTCCACTCCTGCTCCTCGTACTAATTACTGATTACAATCCACACTCATCACTCATGAGATCAGCCTTTGTTATTAATTGAAGAAGAAATAATTGTTACGACTTATATTTAATGTCCTGGATCTATTGCATCTCCGTATAAACTAATAATCACTTCTGCAAGTGAAGCTATATGACATTCAACAGACAATTATTATTATTAAAATTGGATCTTTCATATGCACTTGTTACAAATTGATATTATTACAATGCAATATCAACTTTATATGCGACAAACGAATACATGTGCTTGTGTATATTGCTTTTATCGATAGGACCGCCTAAATTGTACGTCGTTCTGTGATAATAATGTTTCCTTTATGTGATGTGCAATAAAAAGAAAATTTTACTTTGTATGGTATGTTTAACTTTATGCCTTGATGTTATGTAAAAAAAAACCGGTCAAATGCGAGTCGGACTCGCGCACGAAGGGTTCCACACCATTACCTATAAAAACGAGCAAAAAAAAAACACGTTTGTTGTATGGGAAGCCCCTTATATATTTATTTTATTCTGGTTTTTAGTATTAGATGTTATAGCGGCAACCGAAATCCGCCGTGTAAAACGAAATCCGAAGTGAAAATTTCAGCTGTCTAAGTATCACGGTTCATAAGATACAGTCTGGTGACAGACAGACGGACAGCGGAGTCTTAGTAATAGGGTCCCGTTTTACCCTTTGGGTTCGGAATCCCTAACAAAACTGGCAACAATTCAAAACGAGAACGGATAGAGACGGCTTACAAAGTTTACCGCAAAAGTTAGAAGATAAAACCACGCCTTGCTTTGTCCTCTAGTCACGTATGCAAGGAATCTACTCTACTTACTCCACTACACTACTCCGAACTACTTGCAATTATAAGCCGCATTCCACTGTTGATGAAAAGGGGGAATTCTCTGGCATTCGTAAGTGCTGTAATTAATTTAAAACTGCGTCCAGTTCCGTAGTCTGAAAACGTGGCCTACTTAGAGTTTTTGGTCTCCAAAGTGCTTCTTATTCATAAATAGTTTTCCTCTCATCATAGTTTAAAAACTTTTAACTCTTCTGCATGAATTGGATTCGTCACATCAAATCAAAAGAGTCCTAACCCGAAGCTTTTATATAAGATTTAAGTTTTGCTACCCACCACCTGGCTTCAAAATAAATAAAAAAATAGACGACGAGCAACAAGCATGCTGCCATAAATATTGCCAGCCAGCATCCACTTTCACCTAACTAATTTTCGTATAACGATAAAACCTAACTATTATCTGCATTACATAGCAAAGCATATTACATAGCCAGTTCCCATGCTAACATTGCCGAGTTGCTGGGATGCTATTCAAATATCCGGGTAGCACATCACTACGAGTGCAAATTTCCGGTCTGTTCCGACAAGTTATTACTCTGTCACACTCATTATTAGTCTTTATCGCTAGCAGGCGAGGAGTGTGTAAAGTGATGCGTCCCTTACACTCTATTATGGGGGGTTAGCAAAATGATTTTTAATTCTGATTCAAATGTCGCAAGGGACAATTTGTTTGCGTGATGGGCGCGAGTGTTTGTGCCTAAGTTGTGTATGTTTTGAAAATGTTTTTAAGTATGTTTGTCCCACTTACTTTCTTACTTTTATCCGTTATTTAGTAGCCAATTTACGAGCTTTGCTTTGTTCAGGTCGTTATTGATTCTGTAGTTTGGGGATTGTGATGGCATCTCCAAATATCACGTTAAAAGTGTATCCCCTCTTAGTTCGCTTGTTATAAGATAGGCTTAATCAGAGATAATATGGTGGTTGAATTATCAGCCAGTAATATTAATAATTTGCTTTAGCACTACTTTGCTTACGCTAATCAGGGTCAGGGCTAGCTTGATGAAATATGGCCCAAATTACCTCATAGTTAAGGTAAGGTCTGTGGCCTTCGGTGGAATTATAAAAACGTTCCATTCTTATCAACCCGTAAAAAAAATATCTTGTACGGATAATTCGTAGCCTTAATGGCGCGAAGGAGATCCTATTGCTTATCGGCTTCAACATAATTCGGTTTGCTCCTCGATATCTAGGCAAAAGCTAGGAAATATAGTGGCCACTGAAAACAGCACGATATCAAAATTTAAACCTTAATCCTACGGGCTAGGTTCGTTAATACCTTGTCTTTAGTTTTACGAACTTCAAGCTAGAACTTGGTATGAAGTAGAAGTTGTGCAGTGTGATGAATTTGCTAACAAGTTTGCGGTTGGCTTATAATAATGTTTCGAGTTTATTTCTGGAAGAATGTTTTAAAATATCTCTGGCTGGCCACTAAACCCCTAATATATTAAAGAGTTCTCTACAAATAATTATTTGTTTTAAGAAACATGTTAAACAGTAATTACGTGTTAATTAGGCAGTATTTTTTTCCATGGAAACAATATCACTATTTCTTTTAAATTATTTTTCATACGAAAAGATTATGAGATTTTAGGATTTGGATTGGGAGATGAACTAAAATATTCAAGATCTCGACAATGTCTCTCTGGGGAAAGTTATTTCAAGCAGCAGATTTTTTTTTTTACAATTTAGTGTATAGCCTAGCGGTTGCACCGTGCCGTAGCAAACACGTAGAATAGTGCTACGCTCAAAGATGACTACGCACTACGGGCGCTAAACTTCTACGAGTGCTACGATTCGTAGTCACTTTTCGTAGCATGATGGCTTTTTGGCACAATTTGGCAACCAGGAAAGGACCCGTGAAAACCCCTGATGGGAGGGATAGTGGTGAATATAGCGAGTAGGTTGATCTCGCAGCGCGGTCCGCGTGTCGCAATGCTGTCTCAAGTGACGGCCCAATTTCGAAAAACTATTACCTTTTACCCTGACTTCAAATCAAACCCCGCCCGGACGCTCTCTAAACTAGAACGAATCCGGGGAAACCCGGACGGATGGCAGGGTTGGTTTGATCTGTGATGAATATCGTGAAATATTGTCTCTGCTTTTCTATGACAACCGAGGAGTTACTGGTCGACTAATCACAATACTTTAATTTTAATATTTAAAAAAATCTTTATCCGTATGAAACTGAAATAATAGTTTCTCTCAGCTTCAGAAAAAATACAGATTTTTATTCGGGTCGGCATTCAAACCGGCATCAAAACCGTGCGGCAAAACTGAATATGTTAGATGAACGTAATGGAGTAGATACCTCGGGTCGTATTTGTTGTTTGACAAATACTGCTGACGAACCGAACCGAATAGGTGTGTAGCTATCCTAACGGAAAACTACGGAAGCCTACACCTACACATACATTGCGCGTGGTCATGCACCTGGCCGGTATTCTTTTTTTAGGGTTCCGTATCCAAAGGGTAAAACGGGACCCTATTACTAAGACTCCGCTGTCCGTCTGCCCGTCTGTCTGTCTGTCTGTCTGTCTGTCTGTCTGTCTGTCTGTCTGTCTGTCTGTCTGTCTGTCTGTCTGTCTGTCTGTCTGTCCGTCGGTCTGTATGTTTGTCTGACTGTCTGTCTGTCTGTCTACCTGTCCGTCTGTCACCAGGCTGTATCTCATAAACTGTCTTAGTTAGAAAGTGGATATTTTCGGAGATGATGTATTTCTGTTGAAGCTATAACAACAACTACTTACTAAAAACCAGAATCAAATAATTAGTAAAGGGGCTCCCATCCAGCAAACGTGATTTTTTTGTTCATATTTATAGATAATGGTGCGGAACCCTTCGTGCGCGAGTCCGACTCGCAATTAGCCGGTTTTGTAAATACTTAATTCAATAGCCCGATTTAAAAAAAAGTTCGTTAGACTCACCTAAGCGCCAGCCCATCCCCTCTCTCCTCGCTCGCTATGCTCGTCCGAGGCGAGCTCCCAAGTCTGCTGCTCGCGGATTTCCGCCGAGTCTCGTGCGGATCCGCCTCGTCCTTGTTCGTGAACGAGATCCGCGGAGCGTGACCGCGGAACCCGCACACCTTGTGGGCGGACACCCCGCGGCATAGCATTTGGCTTTGGGTGATATCTGCGGACAAAATTTAATGTGAGTGACTGTTGTAAGTGACTTGTCTTCCATTTCCGTGAGAAACATTCCTCGGAGTGCAGATTACTACTTCTTTTTTTGCACTTTTAGGAATGATTTAAGAACTCATAGAGGACACAACTTTTCATTTATATTTTTCTGGAAGAAGACCTTTGCTTTGCTTAGTTTGGGTTGGGGCTAGATTTATTTTTATTAAAACAAAAGAAGCACAAATATTTAACATTTTGTTATAGGATTATGTACCTATTTGTATACTAATGAACGTAATACAAATAAGAATTAATTCCAAGCTATAAGAAAGGTTTACTTCATCACTCATTTTCTGCGTGCGAATTGGACTTTTAATAACAATTAATGGACTCAGTTTCACCATAACTATGATTTAATTAATTTAATAACAGCAATATGACGCGACCAATAGTGTTTCACATCCACTCGTTGTCTTCCAAAATGGTATATAATCACGCCATTATTCAATCCATCATAATTAATTTGCGCGTTAATTTTCGTTATACGTTGCCGTATCTCCATTATCAGTCAAATAGCTTCTGCCCACGTCTTCGTATAACTTAAACATTAAGCCGTCAATCATCATCATCATTATTTCAGCTATAGTACAGTCAACAGCACGTCGACCTACCCCAAAAGTCAAAAATTCTCCAATAGATTTTCAACTTTAAGCCTGGCATATAGAGTTCATTTTCAAATGTGAAAATTTTACATTTTGTGGTAGGTCGACGTGCTGTTGTCCGTACGTCCACTGCTGAACATAGGTCTCCTCCAGTAACTTCCAATTTGACCGCTTGGAAGCGGCATATCCAGAGGCTTTCTGCAACCGTAACGATGTAGAACTTCATCATCGCCTGTCAGATAATTATGATTACGTTGACAATTTACCACGTTAACGTTGACGATTTTCGACGAAATGTGTCAGCCAAAACAGAAAGTATCACAGGTGTATTCAAATAAACTTAATCTTATTATATAAACACGAATATATTCAAGTTAATCGGACCCTTTTTAATGTCCCAAAGGTTCAACCATTGCGATCCGTATTAACTCAAGTGGAGCCGTATCACAAACTCAACCGGTAAATTTACGGGAGCTTTACTTTAATCCCATATAATTAAAATTAAAAGAGTAGCTCCAAAAACCCCATTCGTCAAATGGTTAACTAAAAATGCAACATGCTTATCAATGAATGGAAAAGAAAGTTTAAAACAGCTCACCCGGTATTTAGTATGAGAAAGTGTTTTTTTTTTGTCCTGATTCCTTAAATCATCCCCAGAACGGATAAAGGAAAGTTAGCAAATAAAATAGGATTTTGTATTTATAGTAAGCAGAATATTTATTAAGATCAACTGCCTTGTGTGTGTAAGTGGCATAACAAGAAGGAAATATACATTTAACACAACATTTTATTTAGTTTTTTTTTTATTTATACAAATTCTTACCATAATTATGTTAGAACAGTATACACCCAATGGGATAATGTATCTTTGAAGTAAGTTTACTTAAATATAATTTATATTCGTAGAACTACAATTTTAAGACATAGGTATTTTTAGACAATAATAAAATGTAGGTATATGAGCTATGTCTATATGTGCAAACGCGGGTCACGTGGGAAATGAAACTACTATTTTCTCTTATTTTGTGATTCCGGGAAACCTACTTACCACTCAAGCAATTTATTTAAAAGTTCACGTTTCACCTAATGTCACCCCGTAAATTGCTCTAGAGCAGATGGGGGACTAGTGTTGTCTAATGGTTTGTTTATCGATAACGAATAAATAGTCTCGTTATTTTTTTATGATATCGACAGGGTAGCATAATTTATAGCACGTAATGAGCAAATGGGAAAATACTCGTACCACATGATATGCAATATTCTTAACATACTTCTATAATTCATCACTGTTACCTTATGAAATACTGGCTCCACGATTAAAAGGTGCTATTATATTTCTAAAATCCTTTTTACGGGGTGATTATACTACTCAAACAATAACCATTTCTGTAGGACTTACATCTAAACCGCAAAAAAAAGTACTAGGATATTAAGTATTTGCGCAGTCTAATAGGAAGTTAAATTATAAAACCGAACCACAAATTACGTGTTATAGCGGCGGCGCGCTACCATTTGTGACCGAACTGTGTTGAGGGTGTAATAAGAATGACACGAAATTGCGTAATAATAGCTGCTTTACAAATCATCTAAATCGTGAAAAAAATTGATACATTCTTCATAATTTATTTACATAGTCAATAGCCGTGAGAGCATATGATATTTGTAACAGCTTAATAAATTCCATAAGTTTTTTTTTTAAACAAAATCGATATGAATTCTTCTTAATATGTCGTAAGTGCGCAACTATTGTATTTGGTAGCGACCGCTACCGCGTTTCGAGGAAACAAGGCGCTAATGCTGAGCTATTGTTCCAAGCGAGACACTTTGACGTAAACACGTTATTTCGATTTACAAACGTAGTCTTGTTATTATCAACTACGTTTTGGTAATTTTGGATCTTAAGTACCTACTTAAACCAATTTCGGCATCGTATGTTGATTTAGTAGAGGGTGTACGATTACATAATGATATAGAAGCCTTGATAATTGAATCACGACTTATCGTTGTGACTCGTCAATTCACCTTGGCAAATCGTTCCGTTTCCAGTACTAGTCCCTTCAGGAAATGAGCTGTTCTAAATTGACTTTATTGGCAGACAGACAGACGAGCTAAAAATGCATTAACAAGGCATCAAGACACAGTTTGAGCTTATATCATCTGTTTTTACATTAATTAAGGTGTACATAATCCTAAGGTCCTATCCTAAGGTCATAGAAATCAGAAACAACGACGGTACCACAACACCCAGACCCGAACCAATATAGAAAAGATCGTTTTCTACATTGACCCGACCGGGGATCGAACCCAAAACCTCAGAGATGGCGGCGCCATTTAAAGTCCGGGGTGCTCGCCTCTCGGCTACGGAGGTCGCCGAATATCTAATGGAAGATCCAGAAAAAAACCCAAGACAAGATGGAAGAGTGTAGTGCTGAAGGCATGAAGAGTGCGAGGTTTTCGAAGATGATGCCAAGGATAGAGCGAAGTAAAAGATAAAAACACGGAAAGATGACGCCACTACTATATGGGATAAGTAGCTTGAAAGAGGGAATAATTATATCTAATAAATCATATATAAATCTACTTGCACATAAGAAAAATGCACTGTATAAAATGTATGTGTATCTTCATAATTTCATTTTGCATAAGCCAAATCATTTATTATCAAAACCACACTTATCTAGATTTTTGTGTCATGGTAAGATTTCTAGTAAGTTCACGTGTTCCACTGTCCCACTTTCGTTCGCCCTTAAAATCTGGCGAATTCGGTAGTAAATTGACCAAACACAATAAGAAGGGAGCCAAATTCCAATATCAGAGCAAGCAATAAAAAAATTCTTCACCTACCCATTTCCCGAACGCCTGCAAATATTTGTTGTGCTAAAATAATTGCTCTGGAACATCCGCAGACAAAAGCAGAATATACCAGCCAGTCAATAACTGTGGATTTAATGATATTTTTTACAAAATGAATCCAGATGCTCCTACATAAGAAAAGTATTTAGCACGTAAACAGGGTAACATTGCAAGGTAGTGCCAAATTTTAAAAATAAGATCTAGAGGTGCACTGCATAAGGTCCTTGTTGGCAATTTGAACCTCTGGTTTGCGCGGGCTCTCCTAGGCCATAACCATGAACTCTTAAAACAATCTCAAAGTTGTCAAATCTGTCAATTTTGGTGCGTCATTTCATACAAAATTTGACAGAAATGATAATGTTTGACAGATTTGTGATTGTTTTAACAGTTCATTGTTAGGGCCCTGCTGTTAGAAGTGTACTTACATCGAAAAGGCTAAGGTTTGTTTTCGCGCGGACTATTATTGCATTGAACTTTGCAGTTGTAGGTTGCACAGAGATAGTGCACAGAGATAGTGCGTGCGTAGTCTTTATTATTGAGACAAGATTATCCACGCGTGGCGTGGCATCTTTTAACAGCGGTAATAATTATTTAAAAAAATATAATAGTTTGTTTTTTACGTATATCGATATAGTTACTGATTCTAAGTGGTCTCTGAAAAATTGGCACTACCTTGCAACGTAACCCTGTATATCAGTCTTATGAAGACTCTTGTATCATAAAATTAGTTAAAGCATGTAGAATAGTGGTCCCATGCCTAGGACATATAGATAACCATCCAACGTCTCCGGTCAGATTTCATTTTATTTAACTTTAATGATAAAAGAAATGAAATGTATAAGCTGTTTGGCTTTAGCTGTGGTCAGTGATAGTAGCACCCATTAATAAGATTTCACCGTAACCCTTTGGTTACGGTAACGGTTATAATAACGAATAACTGCCGTAATGCTCTTGAAGACGTGAAAGAAATAGAATAAAGGAAATAAGTTACCTATATACCTACCTATATGTACATCTCATCTTCCTTAATTGTTTATTAGTTGTTAAATTGTTGTTTTAATTGCTTACATAACTATAAATAAATAAATAATGATATCTCTCTTACAAGTGACGTAACTAAATGATACAATAGTTATAAAACTAAATGTATGCCTATAACGACATTGTCACGTTCATTTATAGGACATCCACTGCTGAACATAGACCTCCCCAGAGACTTCCAGATTGGCCGGTTACATTCCCGTAGGTTGCTGTTAAATAATATTACAATAAGTAATAGGGCCGTCATTGGTACACACTAAAAATATCTTGTTAACATGTTTTGCGAATTGAGATGTCATTTCTAGTGTGTGTGAAGTGCATTAAATCCGTGGCAACGAATAGTGATTCCTGGACACCAAAGAAGGAATGTAATAGGTTCCATTTTTGCCGAAATTAGTTCGAACCGCTTCAGTGAGTAGTTGGTAATTAGAAACGGGTTGCTTAAGATGAAAACACGATTTTCAAAGAGTAACAAGATTTTAAATTTGAATAAGAGAAAATTTTAATTATGTAACAGGAATGATCTTCTTGTTTTTACCACAAGTGCTTTGTCACGAGAATGTTTACCGTGGTAAAAAAACCACTCCAATAAGAAGGAGAAAAGTATTTAAGTACCTATTTGCAAGAGATGTGCTCTTTCGTAATCAAGTTCTTATCTTAAATTGAGACGTTGATACATTCAACTTATGTAGATAACCAATTTCAACTTCTGACGTTAACTTATGATGCAAAGTTTTCCACTTTCAGTGAATAATGAACTGGTTGGCATAAACAAAGACACTAACATTTTATTTACTGACATAAAAAACTTTCTTGGTTTGTAAGTTCATTTAAATTTTGATGGCAATTATGAGGCTTAAATATATGCCGAAAATACTCACATTAAATACTTTTTTTTGGGGTTATAGGATCACTTCGATGTCCTACTATCTGTCTGTCCGTTTGCCCGTCTGTCCGTCTGTCTATTTATCTCTTTTTCTGTTTTTGTGGCTGTCTGCCAAGACCCTTTAAACCAGGAACCCGTGGAGGTATCAAATTAAAAATATACTCAGGTCTACAACCCCTTAAAGCTGTGAAAACCTCAAACTTCTTTGTCAACACAATCAAAAGATACGGCTGTTTATACCGCATTTTTATTACTAAGCACTTAGGCTACGCACTTATCATCCCGCCAAAGAACAACCTAGTAGTACCAGTAGTAGAATATATACTACTTTTACACAAGAGATAACAAACTATACAGGTTAATCAAGGTCAACCTTGTAACAACATATTCTATACATCATATTGAACTACTTTTGTTCCATCACTTTTTAAATTAAACATATGTTTTTCTTTACTGTCTTTACAAACTAATTGACTAATTTGTTAATTTTGTATGGGAAGTCGATAAATATTCATGCAAATTTGCAAAAGTGATAAAACAAAATTTGTTCAGCGTGATGTATAGAATATGTGGTTACAACGTTGACCTTGATTTACGGGACAAACTGTATAAAGTAAAAGGAAAAAAAAGAACAATCATTTCGTGTTACCATGTTCATGTATGCTACGTTAGTACAATTTTAATAAATTTGCAAAAAGTAAAAAAGAAAAAAAACGCTGTATCAGGATATTCCGTTTATCATGAACAGCCAGTGAAGTATGTAAATTATTCATTGAAAAAATACTTCGCCAAAGAATGTGTTTTTATTTCATCTAGTACGAGACTGTGAAACAATTTCGCTCTGTGCACTAAATTATTTTAAACTGTTGAACGCCAAGACCTGTAACGTGATGCCGACTGCGGTTCGTGTGGCAGAATGGCCATCAATAACAAAATTTGACGATCGTAATGAAGTTTAATGATAGCGCTTAAGTTTAAATAAATTATTTTACTGTCTCGCCACAAAATAGACTAAGCTTAAGGGTATTTATGCAATGAGACAATTTTAGTTCGGTTGCAGTTCAGTTACCGAGTCTCATAAAAAACGTATAGGACCATTTTTTCCGGGCTCCGAAAAAAAATCTATGACATTTTCTTAAAATAAATAACGTTTCTTAATGTTAAGTGTAATATTATACTTACTAACTGTGGCATCGTATATTTTACAAGCAAAAATTAACCCCACCAATTATACAACATGGCGTATTGTTCCGTTAAAATCTCACTGTAAACTAATTTTGTTTGGTAAACAAGATTTTATTGAATTAGGTGCGCTGGAACAAATGAGTTATCGTCACTTCTGGTTGGATGTGCTAAATTTCCCGGTCAATTTACAATATTGATAAAGGTTGATATTGACTGGCGTTACGGGGCGTAATGTAACGTGTTATTAAGCGAGTCTTCGTGCCAGGGAAACAATTAAGCAATTAGCCGCTTGTCAACGGATCTTAGCACACAGCATAACGTTATTAAAACGCATCGATTGGTCGGCCGTATTAACCGATCAAATTATAACATCCATTCCCCTGTATCAAAGGTTTGACAATTTATGAACAATTGAAAACGGTCGGGTTTTTTACACGGCTACATTGAGTTGGTCATATTTTATCAAAGGACTGACACATGAGACTGACCATTTTAATTTTTTAGGTTTATATGACCGAACGAAAGATACACTTTCGTGCTAGGCCCCCCCGTACGGGGATACAAGCGGACAACAAGCCGCTTGCAGTATCACGTAACATGCTCGCAGCGAATGTTACAATACTCCCCAAAATGGCGGTCAGTACCGTGAACATGTCTACAGCTTCCTCATTACTCTAAAACGAATTCTAAGCCTGCCATAGTTTAACACATAATGAGAGCCATCGAAATGTTCCAGTCATATAATTGCAGCAATCAGATCTTCGTTACTATGAGGTGTTTTTTGTGTGTCAGCCGACGAAACGTGTCTCCAGCTGACACATGCCGTTTAGGCAAACCAGGAAGGTTAGGGTTTTAGAATAAAGTTAGAAATTTAACTAATAATGACAGCAATGATAGCCAAAAAAACTAGCCATCACACTGAATTACTGTTGAAACTACGATCGTAAAACTATGTGCGAGCTGGAGACCCATGTCTCTGGCTTGCACATCTGTATCTTCGTAATTACTCAAGATACGATCATAATTTATACCTCAAAATTCGCGGTCGAATTGCAGCATTCGACTCCAAATATATCAAAACTTAATCTTGAATAGTTTAAGAGCTACGAACCGATAAGTATGTGTAAGCTGGAGACCCATGTCTCCAGCTGACACATGGTGAATTAGAGTAACTGTATAAGTTAGAGTTTCATTTTAAACATGAAATGATTCGTTGTAATAGCAGCACAAACGATGTTTAATTTCAAATCTCTGGGCCTCTTGGTTTCATAATTATAAGCCAAAACCTGTTTTCCCGCCAAAAAATTCAAAATAATGGCTCGGAAGCGGGCAAAGCGCGACGTTGCCGTTCCGTGCACTACACTATTGTAGTCGAGTTTGAACTCAAGAGCTAGTATTATTTGGAGTCATTTTAATTTGCACTCTCGATCGTTTTTAATTCTATACTAAGAATGATAGACAAGGAGCCTTAAACATAAGGACAAAATAGTTCCTCCATAAGTTTTTATATTTAATTTTGGTGGTAGTGATTTCACACGCGGATGATTTTATATTTGTAATTTTTTGATGAGAATGTAATCTGTTTTTTCACATTTCGCTAATTTACATTAAAATATCATTCCAATAAACAAACTAATCTATTCTATTGATTTATTTACTATTTCAATGTTTTTAAACAAAGTAAGTAATGGTTCAAAATAATATCTATGGTCGATCTCATAAGTTTTTTAACGGCATACGGTAACCTTACATCCGCTCGTTATTTACACAGAAAAGCCATTTTGTCATCGGCTCGGACCGGGCCGACGATTGAAGTAAAGTAAATTAAAATATTTTTACGTTCTAAATTGCGCTAAAAGCACTCAGCGTAAAACCGACCAAATATAATAGTCACAATTAATATTACACAAAATAGGGTTTCATTACCTACCTGTTGCATTTATATGGATTCGTGCTAATAGTGCTTTAGTGCAATTCAGAACAATAGGTTATTATAGCGCGACTTCCGTTTGATACTGTATATATGGTAGACTCTGACTTATATGTGGTATCTATCAGGATTAGCGTTGGGATTCCACCCGGGTATATTCCCAAAAATGGGAAAATATTCGGGAACATTCCTAATGAACCGGAAAATAAACGGGTGGATTCGATTGTTGATATATTTATTATTTAACTCAAAATAATGTTAAAGCTTAGGTTCTAAGCATTTTTGTTGTTATTTATTTACACATACAATAAAAAACAGTACCTACCTTATAATCCATGAATTGATTCTTTAATCACAATAGGCAAATTATAAAACGTGTTTATTTTTCCAATCGATATTTATCATCTGTAGTTTTCTATTTACAAATTAAAAGGTTTGCAAGTTACTAATTTAATAGGACAATCGATGGCTAAGCGACCCCATGTGAGAATAGCTGGTTTAGTTATCCATCGTGGCGTAGGTAGTAACTGAATTCACAGCATCATTCGGAGCGGAGCGGAGGGCATGCAGACCAAAAGTTAAGTTCTACCGGCAAGTTTACCTACATCGTGTGATTACGTGCCAACAATTTACCAATAGAAATAGGTATAAGTGTACCTACTATACGTTAAAATCTCTCCTATTTATTATTATTTTCTAGGTTTTCAGTGCGAATAAATTGATGAATATAGAAATTCTTAACATTTATTAAAAACTCCTATCTGATTTATAAATAGATCATGAATGATTTAGAATTTCCTGAGCAACACAAACATTAAAAACATAAATAATATGTAATAATCTCACACATTATAACTTCTCTGTATTATAAGTACTTACTTAATATCATCTTAAAAATCACTCTAACTCGGGACTATCTATAGACTTAATAAAATATTTACGTCGTTTTATTTCCAAGTTCTCTCTAATAATTCTGACTGCTGTGTCATCTCACATTAGGAAAAAGTTTCAAGTCATATTTTTGTAATAGAGTCCTAAAAATGGTGGCAAGTCTTATAATTACATAGACTTTTCGTCACTAGCTCCTAGTCTATCATTCTTAGTATTAAGAATAAAAACGATCGAAAGCGCAAATTAAAATTACTCCAAATAATACTAGCTCTTGAGTTCAAACTCGACTGCAATAGTTTAGCGCACGGAATGGCAACGTCGCGCTTTGCCCGCTTCCGAGCCATTATTTTGAATTTTTTGGCGGGAAAACAGGTTTTGGCTTATAATTATGAAACCAAGAGGCCCAGAGATTTGAAATTAAGCATCGTTTGTGCTGCTATTACAACGAATCATTTCATGTTTAAAATGAAACTCTAACTTATACAGTTACTCTAATTCACCA
This sequence comes from Anania fuscalis, assembly GCA_950371115.1. Taxonomy (NCBI): domain Eukaryota; kingdom Metazoa; phylum Arthropoda; class Insecta; order Lepidoptera; family Crambidae; genus Anania; species Anania fuscalis. Next base: position 15,546,543 of record OX493334.1, on the reverse strand, counting down.
TGTGTAAGCTGGAGACATGGGTCTCCAGCTTACACATACTTATCGGTTCGTAGCTCTTAAACTATTCAAGATTAAGTTTTGATATATTTGGAGTCGAATGCTGCAATTCGACCGCGAATTTTGAGGTATAAATTATAATCGTATCTTGAGTAATTACGAAGATACAGATGTGCAAGCCAGAGACATGGGTCTCCAGCTCGCACATAGTTTTACGATCGTAGTTTCAACAGTATTTCAGTGTGATGGCTAGTTTTTTTGGCTATCATTGCTGTCATTATTAGTTAAATTTCTAACTTTATTCTGAAACCCTAGCCTTACTGGTTTGCCTAAACGGCATGTGTCAGCTGGAGACACGTTTCGTCGGCTGACACACAAAAAACACCTCATAGTAACGAAGATCTGATTGCTGCAATTATATGACTGGAACGTTTCGATGGCTCTCATTATGCGTTAAACTATGGCAGGCTTAGAATTCGTTTTAGAGTAATGAGGAAGCTGTAGACATGTTCACGTCAGTACCCACCTTAAACTTATAGTGCTAGTACGGATATGACGACTCTATTTGCGTATTGGCGCGGTGATTTACCTTGAACGCAACGGGTCCGGGTTTGATTCGCAATTCGAATCAATTTAGAAAACGGCTTTTTCTAAATTGGCTCGGATCTTACTTAGGGTTAAGGCAAGACCATCTCAAAGAGTTTAGTGTTCTAAAAAACTTATAAATTGTAGTGGAGAATTGATTGGCGAAGTAACGTAGTTATTAACTTGAATAGGTCCAATTTTCGCAGATTATTTCAAAAACTATATTTTCTAAATTGGATTGTGTCTGGGTACAGAAAGGCGCCTCGTAACACAAAGATGTTAATTCCTTCCTTTGAGACAACGATTAGTGTGTTCTGGCAGAAAGTTATTTAATAATTATAACACATGTAAACAATAATTTATAATTGAATGTAACTCTCAAATATATCCAGCATGGAAAATGTAAGTGGCACAGTTTATGCCCAATAAACATAGTTCAAACAGCCGGGCCGGCTGGGCAACTGCTAATATCACGCACATGTGATCATGCCCAATTTGCCGCACCGGGCCTGAATAGCAATTATCACGAAACTGCTTCAGCATTGGTCCTTATTAACAACATGTTATGATACGTGTATCTGAAAACATAATATCGGAAAGTAGTTTGTCATGTCTTGTCTTTAGAAAATAAGTGTTCGATAATATGAAGTAACATTTTATTTTAAAAATCAATTATTTAGTTATTTTACAAAAAAAAAAACAATAAAACGTGTTTCATGTTCTAGAGTGACCAAGGGGTGATTGTCATCGCCTACATCATCATCATCATTTCAGGCACAGGTGTCCACTGCCGAACATTAGGCCTCCCCCAGTGACTTACAGATCGGCCGGTTGGAAGCGGCCTGCATCCCGTCCTCCTGCAGCCTTTACCAGGTAGTCTGCCCATCTTGTGGGTGGACGTCCCACGCTGCGCTTGCTGGTACGTGGCCTCCATTTCAGAACCTTTCTGCCCCATCGGCCGTCAGTTCTACGTGCTATGTGCTTTAGCTGGCTATATGCTATCGTCAAAGTAAATAGATTCGATAGTTTAATTTGTTAATGTTAACATTTACTTAGGATATCAATTCGAAAACACAATTCAGGAAATAGGACAAAATTTTGAGCAAACTTAATCAAAGTTATCCTTTTAAGCTAATTATTCGCTAAGAATATCCAAAAGCAGGTAACACAAGAATTAATGAATGTTGTTTCTGAAATGTTAACCGTCAAACGCAGACCAGCCTTTCTGCATAAAAAAACCCCTTGGCTTAATTAAATTTTGATAAAATATAAAGCAGTATCATCACGGTTAATAAGCTAGAATGTCGAAGAAATAAACTATTTTACAAAGTATGTTCCAGGGATTATTTAGCAAATGTTTTGGAAAACTTTATCAAACACTTTCGACTCAAAGCAGAGATATTTGAGAGGACTTGACGATTTTGTTTCACTATCAAAATAATTACAGAAAAACTATAACGATAAATTTATACAAAATAATATGTGAGTATAAATAAAAACAAATCGCCATAATGCATATAAGTACGCGCATAGCTTCCGAACGATTAGACCAATTGTTGTTAACACATTTACATGAAATCTTTTCGTAAAATTTCCAAATTCTGGAAGAACTGTACGTCCTTTTTTATAATGGGGTTTTTACTAGTATGGGGTTATAGGCGCACGTTAGACATATAAATTGGGATAAGACAACGTTTGTCGGGGCTAGCTTGTAATAAATCCAATCTGCTTGTAGAGCTTATTATAGAGTTGGGGAACTCTATAGTTGCTGGCTTCTTTCCTAGTTACTGAAAGAATTAACAGTATTTTGCTCTATGAGCAGTTTTTTACTGAGCCTAGTTTAGTGTTTCTGCTTATATTATCTGTGTTATTATCTTATTTGAAAAATAATATTTTTATAATGTATCTTTTTTATTTATTTAACCTGAATCATAAATCAAGCCTCAAAATTCAAATAATCGAATCGTCAAATATCGTAAGTATATTATACTCGAAAAAAATATTTTGAGATTTCACGTATAGTATTCTATACGTAGTATCTTCGTATTCTTCGCATGTTTCTATATAGTGTCAACGTAGCTAAATCCGCTGAAGAGATTTATAAATGTCATGCGTGCGGCGCGTGACTGGCAGGCTGACGGGTGTCACACCAAACCCATAAATCTCGGGGGATCTAAAATACTCTATCGAGATTTGCTTAGATTGGGGATTTTATTTATTTACCTTTTAGAATATTTTATGCTTTAAAAATAGGGATCGCTCGTGGTAAATAAGAAAATAAAATTTAAAAAATTCTTGTCATATTATATCGGGTGTAAAAAAGGCTTAACGAAGCCGAACACCACATATTCTACGTATTATTACGATCATTTTTTTCTTTTACGCTATACCTGGGAAATGACGGGTTACCGAGTTATTGACAGTCAAAGTTACAATTTTTATTCAAAGATTTTTTACAAAATTGACTCCTGTTTGATAATACTAAACTTTTTTACAAAGAAACATGATCCGCTTACATACACAGGCATAGTTTGTGGCGTGCGCGCTATACATTGCGGGTTAGAAATAAGTTATTTTTTTTGATACCCAAAAATAAAAGTCATTTCCCAGCAATTTTTTTTTTGCATTCTACTTGGTTTTATGTATAGAATTCGTGGTTTAAGGCTTCGTTAAGCCTTTTTTTACACCCTGTATATTAGATGGCTGAAAATCTGAGTTCCATGACACAGTCACTGCCTAAATGTATACCTTTTTTCAAGGGAAAATAAATATTTATTTCATATTATGTCAATGGTTTTGCAAATCGTGTTACATTTTAAAAGAAAGAACTTAAAAGGGTCTTAAATATAATCTAAATACTATCATAGATACGAAATTTTGTTTGGATGGATATTTTTCGCATATTTTTAGAAAGGCTTAACGGATCTGGATTTATCCAGATTTACTATAGTAAATAACCTTTTTTTCTTGTTAAAAACAATACGTTTTCCATGTTATAGCATATTAATGTTTTTTTTTCAATTCACCTCTTATAAATAAAGGTAAAGCCGCGAGAACACTAAACTTTTAATTTCAAAATAATTGGTTCAAGAAAATAAATTATCGTTGACCATTTCACTCCGATATTAAGGAATATATTTTATATAGATTCAAAAAGTAAGTTAGTTGTTGGTAAAAAAAAGATAAGAAGTTTCAAGTTACCTTGTACACTTATAAATATTATATCAAAATTCCAAAAAAAAAGTTACACCTAACACAACATTTCAAAGGCCCAGAATGTCTTAACTTCGGCCGCTTAAACTCAGTCCCTGAATTTATAATGAGCGAAACTGACGATAATTGCTTGGCTCCTCTTAGAGGTACTTAAATATGAGCGCGAGTTTCGGCTTGGCTTTGATAATGGGGAGAAATTGATACGGTTATTACATTAGGGTTTTCATGGAACTAGGAAACTGTAACCCAGGTAACTATGGACTGTTACCACAGGAGAACTGAAACTGACAAAAATAGAAACAAAGATTTAACACAATTTCCTTTCAGTAACGCATAACGGACAAATTAAACCACTTTGTAAAAATAAAAGCTTATGGTGATTACTAAAACTTACTCGATTTGGTTTGAAACACGTCAAAAATCGAGTAAATGTGTAGGACGCAAATTTTTTTTATTGTGCCGATCGATACATCAATAAAATTAAGTCGATCATTCAGTAGAAGTAACACATTTTTTTTTAAATTATCAAACCAGTATAAATCTGGAGCCAATAGCGATATGAAAATCGATCAAATCGGTTAGTGGCTGAAGAATTTTATTGAACCACAAAATAAAAAAAATCAAGTCAAAAATATGAGTAAACACTTTTAGGTAGGTAATAGATAAACACTGACCACTTTCAGACCTTGTCACATTAACTTGACCTCGTAATTCTAATAATTAATTACCTGACACAACTGTCAGGACTTGCTTTGTAATTGTGACAAGGTCGATCATAATATTACGCACAGAACAAGTAAGACTTACTACGCCTGTGATATTACGTGACTACCGATATCGTATATATCTATTCATTTGCTTACACAAGTACTACACCAGAAACATTTGCGCGAAATACAGTCACTATTTATGAATATGTATTAATAAATGTGCCATATAATGATTTTTTTAAAAGTAATCAACAAAATTCCGTTAATTTACTAGCTGACCTTTGATTCTGAGTTTTTATTTAGCGTACCTACTGTATTATTATGCTTACACTTCGAACTCGCTACCAAGAAAATAATTACTTGCCAGCATTTTAGCTGCGTTTATGAATACTTACTTACATTACACAATTTTTAATCACTGCTAAATAATACTTAACAAGTTGACTAGCAGTTTTTTCATGAATAACTATGTTATGTTTCTTGTTTACTGTATACGTTTCGTTTTTATTCGCCTAAATCTCTCTAAGCCTGACATTCAACTTATCCAAGTATCCAGTAGGAACTCCCATTCCTACTGACCCCTTAATCCGGTTTATGGGAAGGGTTGAACGATATGAGATCCCGGTTTAGCTACTGATGGAACTTAACACGGGATTCTGGCACGATATTATTTGAGGTGTACTTACGCAAATGTGGTAGATCATTAAATGTTATGATAGCAATAGTTTTATTCAAATAGTTTCTGAATCCCTGTGTTTTGGGTTAGCTGGTACTAATAGAAGCAGACTGATATAAATAGATAGAACTGTCTAAGCGTAGGGAATTCTAAGTCTATGGTCATAACCGACTTTAAAAAGAGGAGGAAAGTTTCAAGAAAGTGCTTTCAATAAAAAGTACAAATCCAGCTATTTTATTGACAACTTAATATAGGTACCTTTCATTTAGTCCCATAAAAATACAAATTAGTTCAGTCGTTGCATCTTAATTAAAAATGCTAATGTTTGTTTAAGGCTGCGCACACACAGGTAAAAATATACTTAGTCAAAATAGGTCAGTATAGTCAGGTTTCTGGCGCTGCTTTTTTTCGGCGCCAGTACGATATTGCGCCAAAGAATTGGTAGAGTAATTATAAAAAAAAAGGGACGTGTAAAAGAGCTTAATTAAATAGGTCTACGTTTTGCAGAATTAAATTCTGTTATTAAAGCCCGGAGATGCTTGTGGAGATGTTACTTCATGAAATATGATCTAAATAAATAAAATTAATTAATTTAAAAAATCAAAAAACCCGACTGCTTAAAAAGTGAACTTAAAAGATGAAAACAAGATTTAATGAATCAATTTGCAGTCTGAGGCATCAAATCTATATTACATGATTCGACTTTTTCTACACGGATTTAAATTACTTAATAAGGTACTAACGCAGTGCATACGAAGTCAATCATCATTATGCTGTTAATGCTTTCAATGCCTCCGACTGCAAATTGATTCTTTAAATCTTGTTTTCATCTTTTAAGTTCACTTTTTACGCAGTCGGGTTTTTTTGATTTTTTTAATTAATTTTATTTTTTACTTTTTAGTTTATAGTGTTCTATTACTACTTTTCAATGAACTATCAAGCCTTATTTGTAACTCTTCATTGAGAAAAAAAAGGTTTTAACTCGAGTAAGTAGTATCTGAAATCGGTTGTTCCCGTTTAATTCATGTTCCAATTCCGGGTAATAACATAGCCTATGTCACTCCCACAACTGAGACGAATCTAATGACATATCATATGTTTCAATCCATTAAACGATTTTTCCTTTCTATTTTTTCAGTGTATTTTTTTGCCTGTTCTCGTAGGAATTTTGGAAAATAAAGCATTGAATACGTACAGATCCGTTTTTCCCGCATAAGTTCTGTTCCCGCGGGAATTTCGGGAAATAACATACCCCTTGTCACTCCCACAATTAAGACGAATCTATTGATATACTATACTTTTATATCCGTTAAACGGTTAAGGCTATACTTACATACATACATACATACGCTCGAAAAACATAACCCTCGTTTGGCAGTCGGGTATAAGGACTAAATATGGACACTAATCTCACGACTGAAGCACTAAACCTCAAGCAATTATATGTAAGTATTAATTTATTTTAATCTGTGCTTGCTATCGCAAATGACACATAAAGTTTTTATTCCTGCACAAGTCAAACGATAGTTCAGTCTATACTAGTGTACAATTAGTGGCGCATAAACATAATAATAGTTAGAAATAGTGGAAATAAAAAGAGTTTATTGTTCTCTAATACCCGGGCGTTTAATAGTTTCATAAAATATTCAAAGATTTCTAGCGTGTTGCTGCGTTTTAGTTGGTGTTTACAAATAATTACCAATACTATTTCAGTTTTTACTAAAACGATACGAGTTGTATGATAGTGTACTTGGTAAAGCAAAACAAACTGTTATTATCACAGTTGTATAGCCAATTACGGGATATGTAGGCTCGGGTAAATAAATAAACGTGATTTAGCAATCTAGCTTCTTCATAAATATTTACCACGCAATCATTGTTTTCCCGTTTCGGGAGTTCTAGAAATATGCCGGTTTTGTAAGCTTGCTCAGAAAACGTCTCGAGAGAAATGAACAGGTTATAATGCTTTATTCAGAATGCGGAAAGAGCTCGTTTTAGATAAATTATAATTTAGCACGGTTTGACCCTTTTTACCAGATAAAGATTATTAAAATCCATTTTCCGAAATTTTACAAATTATATTTTTTAAAACGCAATGATGACGCGACTATAAAAATGGAAACAAACCGTAACCGAAACAAAATGTTCAGTTACATAACGAACTTTTTTCAAATCGTAATACTTTAAGTATTCGACAATATTGTTTAATTTCCGTATTTTCCGTTTGGGTTCCGTAGTCAAAACGAAACTCTAGTTCGTTCTAGTAAAATGTTTATTCTTCATTGACAGCTTTAAAAAAAACGCTTCACCGCCTGCCCCTCTCAACTTTTAATTGTCTGTCCTCTAAGTACATAAAGGTTGTCTGGAAGAGATAGCTTGTAGCGATAAGACCACCTAAATTGTACTAATCTTAATGTACTTTTCCTGAAACTATTTTTTGTGGTATGCAATAAAGTGTACCTATCTATTTATTTTTGTATTCTGTAATCCACTAAACATAATCAGCTCACCCATACCTTTTAAATTCCATGTCAACCTTTTTGAGAATATTTATTGGAACGAAACCTTAACTCAAAGCCGATGCCGAAAAAATGTGGCTCTAGCCACAACACACGTACATACAATAGGTTCAGTCTTTTTTTTACATATTTTCTTCATGGACGTTACGTTATTGACACAGATATACTGACATAAGTAGTGCAGGACATCACTACTTAAATCAGTGAATCTGGGTCATAAACAGAAAGGTCTTGGCGAGCACATTACAAATATGTTTATATATCATATTGTTTGAGTCAAAATATATCATTAAAATGCGGTCGTACAGTTGGCGCGGTCCAGTCGTAGTCGGGTAATAGTTCCAGATCAGAAATTGCATCAATGTCCTCCCACTTTACGCGGGTAGTACTGTGTCTGCTTGTATTATATCCCAGCATCGGCATGACGGGGTCAAACCTTTTACAGGGTCGTTCAATCGAGTCCTGAGGGAGCAGCTTCCATAATCAAATTGGCCGCGACATGTCTGCCTAAGACATATCATCGCGAGACCCGAAATTGAAGAGTGGAGGGTGATTTTAGCTCGAGAATTCTACTTAATGCTTGCGTGGCCTCTTAAGGAGGTGTCGAATCGAAAGGATTTAAATGCATATTAGATTTTTTCTTTTTTGATTATTTCTTTTCCAATTGACGACATTTTGGCGTAGTGTAAATAGTCTAATTTTACGAAGTTCCGAATATTTCTCTTGTGTCTGGTATTATAAAAATAATACACTGAACATAATATGCTTTACACCTATAAACATGATTACACCTACAAATATTTACGTCGTGTTCTTAAATAAAATCATAATTTAAAATTTAAATAATATTATCATCAAAATAAAATACCTAACCCCAGAGACTTCTAAAAATATAATACAAAACGGTTTTTCTGATTAACATCAATTTAGTTACAGGTTATCAAAATTTACATTTTGGTTAAGCGTTTAGGTACTATAACGGATTACCCCCTCAGGATTTGCTCTAAAGCAACAATTTGGCTCAAGCACCCGCCCTAGTGAGACGGTAGTTAAACGGCGTTTGTTTGGAGTTTCGTGCCTTAAAATAAAAAAAAAGAAACCTTTACAGAATCACTTCGTCGTCCGTCTGTCTGTCAAGAACCTTTTCGTCAAGTTTAAATTAAAAACTAGAAAAAAATACAACTTCTAACTCATCATCATCATTATCATCATCATTTCAGCCACAGGACGTCCTCTGCTGAACATAGGCCTCCCCCAGTGATTTCCAGATCGGCCAGTTGGAAGCAGCCTGCATCCAGCGTCGTCCTGCAACCTTTACCAGGTCGTCTGCCCACCTTGTGGGTGGACGTCCCACGCAGCGCTTGCCGGTACGTGGCCTCAATTCCAGAACCTTTCTGCACTATCGGCCGTCAGTTCTACGTGCTATGTGCCCCTCCCAATGCCACTTTAGCTAGCTAATCCATCGGGCTATGTCCGCGACTTTTCTTCGTTCACGGATCTCCTCATTTCTGATTTTATCTCGCAAAAAAACACTGAAAATAGCCCTTGCATAGCGCGCTGTGCAACTTCTCACTCAACGCAATTATACGTTAATATGCCGCACATTTAGGAAGCAAAAACAAGTTAATTTATAGTAACAAAAAAACAAACGACTTATTATTTACCTACAAGTTCGTTCGGAACCGTGAGGCCGACTCATACTTGGCCGTTTTTTAGTTTTAGTACTAGGTTTTTACTCTTCCAGTCAGAAGTAAGATTGATGAAGGTTGGGTTTATTTCAACGAAAATAAATGTGTACGTATAACTACAAAAAACATGAGTTAAGTACGATTATTTCTTGTTAGCCTCCTTTTTACACGATATCTAAAAGTTTCATTAAGTAAATGATAGTAATTTGACGACCTCCGTAGCCGAGAGGCGAGCAAGCCGAACTTTAAATGGCGCCGCCATCTCTAAGGTTCCGGGTTCGATCCCCGGTCGAGTCAATGTAGAAAACGAACTTTTCTATATTGGCTCGGGTCTGGGTGTTGTGGTACCGTCGTTGTTTCTGATTTCTATAATACAAGTGCTTTCGCTACTTACCTTAGGATCAGAGCAATGTATGTGATGTTGTCCAATATTTATTTATTTATTTAAATGACGTAATACAGGTAAAAAATAATTACGTAGTTAATAAAATAAATTTCATCTTTATTCAAATTGTTGAAAATTTGTATCAAAGTAAGTATGTTAGTATTGATCACCTTTTTTTTTCTCCTCGCGCTATGCCCCCCCGCATTCTTAGTCTGAGTATACGCTTGACAATGATCCTAGATTCAACAAGGCTTGTTATTCATTAGCAATTATTACCAATATACCTCTATAATCCTAATAGTAGGTAACCAGACTATTTTGGATCATTACTACACGTCCTGAGTTTTCTGAATAATAATAACTTTTCAGTGGCTGAAAATTGAATACTTATCGCATTTAGTTAATACGGATTCATGTTAGTAATGTTGAAGACCCTATAGAAAGCAATCCCAAGTGGTTGTTGAGCCTCAAAAGCAAAGTAAAGTAGCAACGTATACCCTAACGCCACAATGAAGCCTTGAACGTAATAATAGTAAAATTTTCGCCAGCTTTCACTCGAGTTGTCGAGGGATCGCACGCTTTTTCTATTTCGGATAAGAGCCTAACCACACAACTATGGCTTGGCGAATGGTGTTATTGCGACTTTTGGGAGTCGAAAGCTGCGACTAGCGACTTGATGCTGGCTTCGGCGATGGACATTTCGCCACTTTTTAAAGCCGATCGAACAATGGAATCCCAAATGCAAAGAAATTACCGAACGTGATACAGTCTTAAATAAAATCACTGTTTTATAACTAGTGATCAAACGTAGAAAGTACGTACGTACCATAATGCCATGCAATTAAATCAAATCCTGAAGGTAGTGTGTAGCTATTCAACAAGAATAAAGAAACAGATGTATTTGTCTTAACACTTAAACTCCCAGGAGAATTGTAACGATTTAATAAAAATGGACGTGTGGCAGCCGGCTGCACTGAAAATGAAAATTATGCAAAATAATTTGACATAAGTAACACTACTTCAAAGAGGATCTAAACACTTGCTATGTTTTTGTATTAATGTAGTTAGTGAAATGACACTTGCCGCACCCGCATGTTCAAATTTCTCGGCCACATAGCGCGGAGAGAACCAGAGTCCCTGGAAAGGACGATACTGATGGGCAAAGTGGAGGGAAAAAGACAAAGGGGCCGAGCTCCAGCCAGGTGGTGTGACCAAACCAAACTTCTACAACTAAATCTGCACGATGCTGTCCACGCCGCTGCTGATAGAGCAACATGGAAGAGCTTAACTCGGTCCCACTCAATTCTGTCCTGACTTGACCTCCTGATGGTCACGATCCCCAATCCCTGGGGTTACGACTGAGAAGAAGAAGTTAGTGAAATAAACACGGTTTTATTTTGTTAATATACAAAATGTTATATGGCTCAGTGGTCGCACCCGCTTACTTTTTATTCTGCCTTAACCTTTTATATTCTTAAAAAACAAGGTTTTGTTGCGCCATTAGGGCAAAATTTTGTTTATCCATTGGCAGGTAAAATAGTCTTTGCTTGTATCGTAGTTGGGATGCGGATTATGTGACACATGGGAGACAAAATGGATAGGAGTATCAGTATTATGCCCAAAAACCCTTCAAAGTGAGCTCAGGTGTATTATCTACGCTAGTAGCGAGCGAGTGGGGTCTTTTATACAGGGTGTACAAGAGAATAGGACACTCCTTAAAACCACGTGATCAGCTGGTCATATACAACAACTTTTTATATGGGAGCAACATCGAAATCAATTATTTTTTTTCAGCTTCTCCATACAAACTTACTTGCATACATCGATGTAAATGTATAGAGCATCTGAAAATAAAATCATAATTTCGATGTTGCTCCCATAGAAAGAGTTGTTGTATATGACCAGCTGATTACGTGGTTTTGAGGAGTGTCCCATTCTTTTGTACACCCTGTATGTATATCTATCGACCCTGGTTAAGTCAAAACTCTTATACCGATATCAATGTTAAGTTGTTGGTTGCTGTTTACTTAAAACGATAATTATAAAATTAAAGCTACAGATGTTACCTGTGAATGTTGTTAACCACAAAATATTAATGCTTATTTGTTTTGATTGTTTGCTATCCGGCAATAGCGCTCTTAAGCATTAACTGTATGGTGCCTAGTAAAGAGGACCTGTGTAGTGGTAACCATTAGTTACCAAGGTTAAAATACCATTAATTAAGTCAAAATTTACTAGATTTTGCATATCAAACTAAATGCAAATACTTCGACGCATATGCACTTGGTATTATCTCTTGCTATCCTTTACATAAGCCTTACAGAAACTATCAGTAAGCAAACTGATCAGTATTTAAGACCACCCGCAAACTTCAGTAAGTAGTGTTGAGTTAAAATTGATTAGGTAATCTTTGTATCGATATCTAACAGCTGTGTTTATAGTTAAATAAATTGTATAAATGATTCACGTGCATTATTTGTACGCATGCGAGCAAATAAGCATGCAAGTATGCTAGAAAGCATACATAACTCTGCTTTACACTACACTACGTAACACTGTTATCATTTTTTAATTTCATGTAACTATATTGTATGCTATGCATGATTCTGAATAAACGATCTTCTATTCTATTCTATTCTTCAGATTTCAGTTTCTCCGGTGCAAGAAAGTGCAGGCCTTTTGACCATTTTTTCTAACAGTGCCATCTGGAAATGTAAGTAGCAAACGTACGTAAATATTGTTAGGAGGGAATAACAAATGTACTAATTTTGTGTTAATTGGTTCGTTACTCGTTATCTTATTTTTTTGCATATTATGTTTTACTTATCTGTAATCTGCCTTGAGACAAATAAATACACGTAGTATAATTTTTTCTCTATGATTTTATTCTATTCTTGCTATAGTAAGTTACTTTAACTTTATCCATGTAGTTATGGCTGACTTTAAAGGTAGGTAAATAATTATCGATAGTTTTGCAACTACCTACTACTACTAACTACTAGTGCTTGCAACACGCTGGACTAAGTTTAATCAATAATCAAAGGATCAAATGGGACGAATAGGTAATTGGACTTAGGCGATAGTTGTCTGAAATGGATAAAGAACAGATGGGTAAGCTCTGGTACGCAATACCTAGTAAAATTATATTTTAAATAACAAAAATTTAAATTATTTAAAATTTAAGTGCAATGCAGTGCAATTTAAAAAAATGATCCAACATTCGTATAATTTGAAAGTAAAAGACGTTTAATTTGAAATCGATATGTTATGAATTTATGAGTAATCACTACAAAATTGCATATGGACAATATTGTCCTGTCTGTCTGTTTGGTCCAATCGCTGCAACTACACTACGAATTTTGATACGCCTTTCACTAATAGACTGATTCGGTAGAATGATTTTCTGTTAAATTTAAAACAGCAGCTTAGCAGCTACTTATACAATTAGTGGGTACGAAAAGCTAATTTTATAAATATTATTTACTTTACGCAATAGCTCAACGAAATAACCTGTAATTTAGCACTAGTGAATTATTTTGGTTTTACCATGTTACCGTTACATCCCGTGATGACGGAATAAAAACGACTTAGGTCTCCCCCACTTTCTTTCGAGCGTCGACGTCGTGGCAGTGTCCAATCAGCGTTAGGTAAATGCCGCTGCGCAAGCGTTGCGTCAACTCTGATTGGACGCTGCTACGACGCGGTCGACGCTCGAAAGACGCTAGTGTGAACCCTCACACTAGCGTCCCCCCCACACTAGGGACCCCTCTTACATCTTATTTGGCTTATCTTCAAGACTAAGTCGCGGTCATAAGCTAGTCCCACTAATATTGTAAACACAAAAGTTTGTGAGGATGTTAGGATATTTGGATGTTTGTTACTCAATCACGCGTTAACTGCTGAACAGATTTGGATGAAATTTTACACACATATAGATTATTATCTGGATTAACATAATACTACGTATACACTCAATATACTTTCTATCCCGGTTTAATCTTCCTGTGGGATATATTTTTCTATATTGTTCTCTATTTGAATGGTTTGCGTTATGCATCATATCAAACGTCATGTAGTCCACGCAAACGAAGTAGCAGGCACGTCTAGTAAAGATAATAATAAACAAATAATACATCCTTAAGGCCTTAACACGCTTGAATGACCTTGACGCGTCGCACCCATACAATTTCGCGCGTGCGGAGGACCTATAAATAGGTATCGGGAAAACATGATTTTTAATAAATTAATACCTTTAACGAGAATTTTTAAATAAAACTCTCGATTCAAAACATGTATATTTCCAAAATCTTGTTTTGTGTGAAAACAGTAATGCCAATAGGTTTTGCCGTTTAAGAGAACATTTGCAATTTATGAAAAAAATAGACACTTTTTTGTGCATGTTTTAATCCAAGGGACTTAACGGAAAATCAAAATTATTAAATTTAAGATGTTTTCTAAGTCCTCTTCTAGCATCTCGTATTTTAAATTTTTAGATTAAATTAACAGGTATTCTGTAAATTTGATTTTCATATTCGAGATTTTAGGCACTTGGGTGGTGTTAAGGCCTTAACTGTCTAATTCATTGTTATTCTAACCGCTCGCAACTACCATGTTTCTCACACGAGTGAAATGTGAATTTCTCAGCTCGGTTTTCTAGTTTATGCGTTTACCCTAAACAAATAAATCTGAGCGGTTTTCTTCATGCACTGCGCCCGACTGAAGGTGCGTTCCCACTATGTCGTTACGATTAATTTATCGTGAGACGACTATCGTCTGTAGCTGTTCCCATTAGAACGACTGTCGTCATTTTTTTATCGTTTAGTGACTATCGTATCTAGCTGTTCCCATTGGATCGCGACGACATTTTATTGTTTCACGGCAGTCGCTTTGTTGTTTGCACATCAATAGCAAGCTACAACAACGACACATGATTTGCTATCACGATTTAGCCGTGACGATTTTTTATCGTTCCTGACAATCTATGGACACCGCAAGAAAACTCATAGACGACAGTTAATCGTATTGTCCTGTATGTGGACACCTCCATTTTAATAAAAAAGCCACGATACTTAAAACTACACGATTATCTGTCGTTACGACATAGTGGGCACGCACCCTAAGTATTTTCCAAGGAAAATGGAATAAGTTTTAACAAAACAGAAAGTACAAATAGACTGCTTTAATTTAAAACGAGGATTAAGTTAAATTAAGTGGAAGAACTAATGCAATGCAGCTTCTTTAAATTACTACCAACGAATATAACAAATCAATTTAATGTAGTTTGTGCTCTAGCAAAGAATCGTTTTTAAAAGTGTAGACATGACAGGAAAGATGATTTAAAGACATATTGGAATATTTTCATTAAAGTCACTAAAAACTAACACTTTGTACAATAAAAATCGCATTTCATTTAAAAATATTATTATTTATATGTGAAGCGATGCCGTAGGTCCTTTCCATTTGCATAAATATAAAAAAAAATGTCTCTTACAAAACTTAATTCGAAGACGAAGCACAAACTACGCTTTTAGTAGAATCCCCAGAGCGAGACTCAAACAATCCATTAAGTTCCATCACAGACGTGGTTTTTGCTCCAACGTGACCTTTCCAGTAATGTCTGTTGCACATTCGTGGTCGTGCTGCGTTTGTTGTTTCGTTATTTATTCTTGCTGATTAAACTTGCTAACAAGTTATTTAATCGTTGCAAAAACTTTAACTAACCTTAATATTAACATTCCATCTAATGTCTTAATATTCTTTGGCAAAACCAATTTTAACCATCGGGGACTTTTTAATTTACCTAAAATACTTTTCTGGTATCAGAAGCGCCTCTTTTGCCTTACAATTATAGCTAATGTTTAAAAATATAACGTGAAAACAGAAAAATAGCCATTCTAATGGAAAATGCCACCTATTTGCAAAGCGAAGAATCTCTGGTTTAGTAATTAAAACCACCTGTCAGATCTTAGAGGGAATTCTGATCCCCATGAACATGATTAAATCGCAAAAAAAAATACTTCCCCATAAACCATCGATTAGCTGACAGATATGTAATAAGCAATACAAAGACAAAATAATCTATCAAAAAAACAGGTTTCAGATAACTTCAAAACATTGTCTCAATGACCTTAACTTAGGGTAGATAAACCCATAAATAGCAAAACAAAACACATACGACGTTTTTCGTCGACGAAAAATACGAGCTAAAATCAGAG
Source organism: Anania fuscalis (assembly GCA_950371115.1). Taxonomy (NCBI): domain Eukaryota; kingdom Metazoa; phylum Arthropoda; class Insecta; order Lepidoptera; family Crambidae; genus Anania; species Anania fuscalis. Next base: position 15,530,555 of record OX493334.1, on the reverse strand, counting down.
GAGAACGAAAAGGATAATTCTAACCTAGCATGCTGCAACGTAACCGAATGATCAAAGAAACAAAAGACTCATCGAATTTAAACGAAAACGCAATTTACATGCTAAATGCTCGCCGACGTCAAAGGCACAAACAAAACCAGACCCTTTGAGTACATAAAGTATTTTTAAACTCTCAGAAAAGACTGTATTTGTGTAAGGAGCAATTTAAGGCAAGGACTTCTTAATTAATCCTGTCAATTGCATTATTATACGGACTACTAAAAAAAAATTTTATGTTTGCCACCTCAGTGAAAGCAGCTTAAAGACTTGTACATTATAATAACGCATAACGTTACTTTAAATAAAAGGCTAAACAATAAGTACTTCTCCACTTGATAGTTATTTTAGTACATAAAAAATAATCTCACTTGTTAATAAACTAATATAAACAGGGCCAACTGTAACTTAATTCATCACGCCTTAGAAACACTTGAAGAAACAAACGACAGCAACCAACAAAAGGGTTTTGGTGTAAAGTTCTGACTTTTGGGTACGAAGCCCTAAAAAACAGAGTATATCTAACATTGTTAATTAGTATTTTATAAACCCATTAACTGCTAAAGTTGAATTAAACTTAGTTTGAAAATGCCTACAAAAGGACAAACTAATCGAAAGAATCATCGCAATCCTTGATTTTGGGGTAACACTAAAACACTCATTACCCTATAAATCACTCAAAAGGCGATGGAGAGAGCTACGCTCGGAGTTTCCCTTCGCGATCGAATCAGAAATGAGACGATCCGGAGGCAAACCAAAGTCACCGACGTAGCTCTCAGAATCGCAAACCTTAAGTGACAGTGGGCGGGGCACATTGCTCGCAGGACTGATGGCCGTTGGGGCAAGAAGGTCCTTGAATGGCGGCCGCGGGCCGGAAGGCGTAGTGTTGGTAGGCCCCCCACAAGGTGGACCGACGATCTGGTAAAGGTCGCGGAAAGCCGCTGGATGCGGGTGGCACAAGACCGATGTTTGTGGAAATCCTTGGGGGAGGCCTATGTCCAGCAGTGGACGTCTTTCGGCTGATGGATGGATGGATGGATGGATTGATTAAATCTGACACCTTCTTTTAGGTCCAATAACCTAGTACATTATCATTTATTCGAAAAATCTGATTTTTGTTTGCCCAAAACCAATAAAAAGTTAGTCAGTTGAGTCCGGTAAACAATGACGTCAAAGCTTACTATCGCCATACAATATATATAATACATAGGGCAGGGCCCTAACCATGAACTGTTAAAACAATCACAAATCTGTCAAACATTATCATCTCTGTCAAATTTTGTATGAAATGACGTACCAAAATTGACAGTTTTGACAACTTTGAGATTGTTTTAAGAGTTTATGGTTATGGCCAAGAGGTGCATTTTGACAGCAAATAAAAAGTAGGTATGTCAATTGATTAGTGGTGTCAACTATCCTACTGTAACATTTGCGCAAAAAGAATGGGTCATTCACACGAAAAGATTTTAGACAAACGAACTGTGCACAAATTTTAGTACGAGTATTAGTACAATTCCAATAAAAAAATGTACATAAATATAATAAAGGCTCATGATTGTGATGTTTGCGTATTTATGCTATCCTGAGAGCTAGTATTAATAGTATAGTCAAGCAATACACTTGACTAAATTGAAATTAACTACGTTTAGTATCAAACGCTCGATGTCAAAAGAAAATTGTATTTATTATATTAGGAAGAAGCAGATACTGTTATTTTATTGTTGTATCAAGAAATACAAAACAAATAAAACTTTTTCTAGATCTACGTCGTAACTCTCTAGTGTAGCATATAAACGTATTTTGCGGCCTGTAACTCCGACGCAAGTTATCAGCTAGATCGACCTTAGCTGTTCCCAATAGGGAAGTTACTAATTCCTAGTTGTCCCGTTACTCAGTTACTTCGAATAGGTTTTCCTTGCGAAACTTAGTATTTTTCCCCGGTGCTCAATAATAGGTATTATACAATACAATGCTTAAAATGCACTGCACAACCTCTTTGGTGTATAAGTGTCGCGGTATTCCGGAAAAAATAGTTTGTTATTTATAACCTATACTAACTTTGAAACTCTAACGATGCTTATTCATTGACCGCTGACAAGATAACAGCAGAGTATTAATTATTTTCAATCTTGAACATGTCCATTAATTAGATATCTAAATTAGGGACATCGACCTTTCAATTAGTAATGCTCTCCAATTTTCAAAATTCAAAATTCATCGACCTCAGGTGGGACTCGAACCCACGTCCCATCGCATACCGGGCGAGTGCTTTTACCACTAAAACCATCAAAACCATTAAAACCAATTTATTTCTGTAAATAGGCTTAAACTAAGCGCTTTTACACGTCCCAATATTTTTTTTCCCTACCACTACTTCAGGACAATTTTGGGCTAGCGCCGAGAAGAAGTAGCGCAAGAAGCTCGGTCACTATTGTCAGCCTCTTTTTAAATAGTATATATTTACATTACAAGATAAATGTACCTGTGCGAGCAGGGCAGTATTTATTTCCAAATATTTTTATCGTTTATATAATCATTTACAGTATAATATCCTTTTTTCATTAAAGTTGTTTTAATATGCGATTTAAATTTTAACAGGGGCAGTTCTACAATAGACGCTGGTAATTTATTAAAAAAGCGAATACATTTTCCCATAAACGAATTACCCACTTTATGCAGTCTGAAATTGGGAACGGCAAGCTTATTCTTATGCCGTGTGTTAAGATTATGAATGTCACTTTTCTTAAGGAATAAGGACAGGTTTTTGCGGATGTACATTATATTTTCATAAATAAATTGGGATGCTACTGTAAGTATATTAATTTCTTTAAACAGTTCTTTTAAGGAGTCTCGGGGTCCAAGGCCGTAAATTGCCCGTACAGCTCTCTTCTGCAGTACAAATATAGATTCAATATCTGCTGCTGAGCCCCATAACAATATTCCATATGACATTATACTATGAAAATAGCTAAAATACACCAATCTTGCCGTTTCAACATCAGTTAACTAAGCTACCGAGGACGTCACGTGACAAGATGAATTTCCTCAAGTGTTTTTTCTCGCTGTCAAAGCTGTGTTGACGGTAGTATACTACTCAGCTATACATATAGCTACAACATTGATCAGAATACGCTGGCTTTGACAGCGAGAAAAAACACTTGAGGAAATTTACCTTGTCACGTGACGTCCTCGGTAGCTTAGTGGTCAAAGCACTCGCCCGGTATGCGATGGGACGTGGGTTCGAGTCCCACCTGAGGTCGATGATTTTTTTCAAGTGTTATTTATCTTCAAATTTGAGATTGTTTTAATAGTTCGTGGTTACCGCCCAGACCTACTAAAGACCCGAAATGCCATTCCACAAGGTACAACTAGAGAAACGGGAGTTGAGCGCACTGGTTAAAGAAGACTATGGGTCGCGCGCCCTGCCAGCACTACCAGCCGTGATTGGTTGTTCGATTTCTGTGGTTGTAAGCTCTGCGAACACGCGTCTCTTATACGATGGTCGTCTCGTAAGTTGCGCAAAGTGATCCCCACCCTTTGATCCAGAGCTCAACATCCATGCCGCGTATCAACATCAACATACTTTATATACACGGTGTTACTTTGCATCCTTGCCATATTTACAGAGGTAACTATATCACTGACAATGATAACAAATCAGTAAAACAAGAAAGACCTAATTCTATTTTTTTTTAATCTTGGGTATTTTATTTTATCGACAATCTATTAAACACAACACTAGTTATTGAAACGCATGCACATCACTGTTCTTATTCATCGGCACAAAAGACTTTGTAGTATTACTTGATTAGTGATCGCGTACCGTTCGAGACAAAATCGGTTTATTCCTATGTGTACTGCAAAACCAAATTTACTAAAAACTTAGTGTACTTTATTTATGGGAGTCTCTAGTTTATCTAAACAATATGTATTTTTCCCTACTTTTATCTCTGTGAATATAGCAAGGATGCAAAGTAATACCGTGTATAAAACAAAGTCGTGTTTGTTACAACACTTATAACTCGAGAACGGCTGGACCGATTCTCATGATTTATAGTTTGTTTGATTTGCTGACGAAAAAAAACTGTTAGGCGGTACGAAGTTCGCTGGTTCAGCTAGTCTCTTATATAAATAGACGGGGTCACGATCCTCATAGGAACTAACTGTAAAGGAGGATTATGCTGTGTTCCTGGGTATTAGCAGCATCTGCCTCATATAACAGCTACTAAGCTACGCCCTTACGTGAGCTTCATAGGCCGAACCAGAAACAAAATAGATCAGTATGCGCATTTGCTAAAAGCCAGCTAGCAGTTTAGTTTAGAAGAGTAGTTAAAACTTTTACCTGGGCCCTAACCATGAGCTGTTAAAACAATCACAAATCTGTCAAACATTATCATTTCTGTCAAATTTTGTATGAAATGACGTACCAAAATTGACAGATTTGACAACTTTGAGATTGTTTTTAGAGTTCATGGTTAGGGGGCTGTTTATGTGTGTGGGTATTTTTTTGTCTTTTGCATCGGGGGGGTCTTGCTTATGTGTATGTAAGAAATTTACAATTTCTGTATGGGATGCGAAATAGCTTTATGGGATCATAAAAAAAACTTACAATAAGATTTTTTATAAAACCTACAACAGGGTTTAATGAAAAAAAAACACTTGAGTTTTTTTTTTGTAAAAGTTGTCGTATTTAAAAACTAATATCATCCCCTGAAAGCAAATAAACAAATACTAAAATTCCTGTCTTATATAGATTTTTTATTTGATAGGTTAGATACTAATTATGACAGGCTTTATTTTTGGACTGTGGCTTTGTTGAACATTAGTTTACTCATCACGTCTCTTGGAAACGCTTTTCTTGGCTTAATGTTGATTAAATTTGTCCACCTCTATTAAATTCATATACATCTAACTACAGTGTTGTGAGTCTATGTGGGTATAATATTGAAAATAACTTTAAGTGTAATCTTAATTCATCATCTTATTAAGCCTCCCCATTGGCCTTTTTGATGATTATAGTTCGCACTGGCCTTATTCTCGATTATAAGTAGTTGTTTATTAGTTGAAGTTAATTTTGTAAAGATAGCTGAAAGCTATAATAATAATAAATAAATAAAAAATAAAATGTTTATTGGTTTCAACAAGTTTCATATCCTAAACTAATAGTGACCAGCATCTCCTTTTAAGCTTAAATAAAGCCTGTGCCAGGAGACACCGCTCTTCAAAGGTACAAGTAGGTTACATTATATTTCAATATAATTTAAACTGTGCGTAAAAAAAATTATGATTAAGAGCGTGTGTGTGTGTGTGTGTGTGTGTGTGTATGTGTGTGTGTGTGCGTGTGCGTGCGTGCGTGCGTCATATTTTTTTGGTTCCAGCCATGTAGTCAGTGATTTCTTACACTCATAGTACAGCTAATTATATACATCAATTTCCCTATTTACTCTATTATAAGATGTACTGACCGTTTCGTATAATTTTTCTTGGCAAATACAGTGTTGGTTCTGAAGGATTGTGCAACAATGTCTTTCCTTCTTCTGTTCCTATTGTCAGGGTAATAGGGTAAAGATTTGTGTTTTTTTAATACTATTTGTATGTCATATTATTATAGCTTCCTAACTGATAAAAGGCCACTGATTTGGTAAAGGCATTCTGTTAAGAAGTGCATTTTTTTAAAGTACATGACCTTTATTAAGTTGCGTTGTGCTCGTTCTAGATGAATAAAACGCGATTTTGACGCACCTCCCCAAACCGGTATGCAATATACCATGATTGATTGAGCCAACGAGACATAAATTTCAGTAAGAAGATTTCTGTCCAAGTTTCGAAACCCAGCAACTGTTCTTGGCACCACATACCTGAGTGTTTTAAAAATCCATATTAGTTTCCTAAGTCTTGTTATAACTTGTTCAAGATGTGGATACCAAGAGAGACGCTGGTCCACATAGAAACCCAGATATTTAATTTGCTCAACCCTTTGAATAATTGGACAGTTGCAGCTCCTATAGTTAGACTGGCAGTAGTACCATTGCAGTTATGTATTTTTATGTTAAAATCTGCATTAGGCTGTTTATTGTTATATATACTAAAGCAGATATAATTAGTCTTTGCAGTGTTTAACGTTAGAAGGTTGCTCCTTAACCACTTATTTATTAGTGCCAGCTATAGTAGAGAGTTAGTCCAATGTATGAGTTGTTCGTTTGTATCACCGTATGTAGTCATCTCAGATGGTTTGGACGGTGATAAAAAGTCAACTGGTATAATATTTTTTTTAATTTCAATGCATTTTCAAAATAAATACTTTTATTTATAAAACCTTTTACAAGAAATGAACCGTAAAAAGGATTGTACTTTTACAAAATATGAAAAACAGTGAATTGATGTCGACTCTTAAAAAATATGGATCCAATTATTAATCTGTGAAAGCAAGCAAAATGCCACCCTTAAAGATTGAAATATGAATGAATACTTTAAGAGCAGCGGTCCTTGCCTTGATTACGCAAAAGCATTAAAAATAAAATGCCTATTCAGTATTGGGAACATAGGGATGAAAATTACAGACTTTTCTGCGGCGTTTTCATGGCGTATGATGGCGTGTGTATCATGGTTTATGTTTTTCAAAATGCAGTTCATTAGCATTGCCACAAGTTGTTGCTGTATGCAGCAATTTTTCAGTAAATACTCTAATTTTAGCTTACAATTTAACTTTCATAGGTTTTTTTAAATTAAATAACTGGCTTATTTTGACATCTTATTGCACGCTTGCTAATTTGATAAAACGTGTTATGAATGAGAGAGGTTGCGAGGCAAATACCTAAATGAGGAAATCCGTAAAACAAGGTAATTCACCGACATAGCTAGAATTCCAAAGCTGAAGTGGCCATGGCCACTGAAGAAAAAAGGTGAAAGAAGGTTCTCGAGTGGTTGTGAACTGAAAGAATAGCGTGGTCAGGTCTCTACCTGGGTCCCAATTCCGCTAATTTAAAAGTGGCTTAATTGAATATCAATTGTATAGGTATTGTAATTGTTTGATACATTGGGTACGCTCCTGCTTATTTAAGACTATGATTGTGTCAAGCAATAACACATTTGGTGTCATATTCAGAGTGGTATAGATCAGTGGGTTAACCTTAGTCCCGGACTAGCAAATGCACTCTGAATAAGACACTTGGTGTTCTTCTACTAATTTGGGTCTTAAGACTTAATTAGTAGCAAGATACCAAATGTGTCAAACAATTACAATGAGATCCAATTGATATTCAACTATGCCACTTTTAAATTAGAAGAATTGGAGCCCTGGTGAACTGACGTCCTTTTCAAGGTTAAGGACAGCCACAGAATCCAGTTCAAAGTTCAAATCCAAGTTCAAAGCTGATCGCTTTAACGTTCTTTGCACGGAATAGTTTGTAACTAAGTATTCCGTGGTTCTTTGTCCAGCAGTAACCATTCAAATGCTGCTAATTATAATGACAGAGAGTTTTCTTTCTTAATTGGTATCCTTCATGATGCCCTAAAGTCTATATAGTAGTATAATTATTTGACTGCAATGAAATTAAACAAAAAAGATAAAAACCTTCCTAATGCTACAAATCGCACTCATGTTCACGTTGCTATAGACTTTAGAGTATCATATATTTTTGCAGATTTTCTTAGCCTAATCTAAACGAAACACTTAGGTTGTAATAAAACAAAGACAAAAACAGACCGTCGAATTTGACGAAAGGGAAGAAACGCCTGCGAGATAAAATTCAGAGCGGATTATAAAGCTTTTGTTGTAAGATAAGTAAAATAAACTGTTACTTTTCTTGTCAATTCTTATGAAATTTAGCTTCTATCTTAAAAATGACAAACAAGAATTTTCCACAACAAAACTTATGAGACATTAAATTTAAAAAGTTAATTTGCCATTGTAATAAATGCAAATGGTGTTATCAACCCATTAAAATCTAAATGCAAAAAACTTTGTAGCAAATTTAAAAAACCTACATTTAATTTAAAGCTTCTGTCATGGGATTTGATAAAGATCATGTTATTTGGCACTCTTTGGTGAAGGCTTACGCTCAGCAATGAACTGCAATAGAACGAAGTAATTGTGAATCTCAATATTAAATTAAGTGCTCACTATTGACGCCCACTGCCTATCTAGGCACCACAGAATGTGAAGTCTTGCTTTAATGCTTCCGCTAATTAAGATCATCATCAGCCGTTAGTAATCCACTGATAGACATAATAAGACTCACCCATCAAACGCCACACAGAGCGGTTCTGGGTATTTTGTAACCACCGGCTTCCTGCAATGTCGACTAGGTCGTCAGTTTACCGGGTCATGGGTCTTCCTACTCTGCATTTTCCACTCTAGAACCATTCTTTCAAAACGGAAACAATTTCTATATGAACAGGATATTTAAAATGTTATTTTTTATTAGTACCGAAATTTGCTCACTGATTTATGATTGATACGAAATGAACACAAAAAGGAAAATTATATCAAAATGTTTTCTTTACTTAATGTTGGTTTTGATGCTGGTTCCATTACACGTTTTTAATTTTCAATGATAAATGAAAGCTCCTCCTCGTAATAGGCATTATTATTTAATGTTTTGGAATTTAGAGTACCTTTCGTAAATTATATCTGCCATGTTAAATTTAGCATTTCTAATGCAATAGCACAGCCGGATGTGACGATCCGTCCGAATTCCTGGCTAAACAAAGTTGCTCATGCACAAAACGCTGCATACGGCCAAACGCGCACATGTCCTGTATTCACCATCTGGCTACAATATTAGCTGCTCAGTGGACACAACGGAATTATGGAGCTACGGATCTTTGCCATGTGGACGGCTAATTATCATGTTGGGTTATTTAGACGTATTATGGTGTACTACGAACTACAGTGCCTAGTATACTGGCATATTAGCTATACGCATATTAGATCGACGACTGCAACATGATATTTTCCATTTCAGACTAGCAATTTGAATTAGCCTTTTTTGAAAACGGATGTTAATGATTTATCAATAACATAATATAACCATAACTAAAACATTTCTATCCTTTACAAGAGGCAGAGCGTTTCAGCTTTTTGAACATTACCGACTACAGATTACATCTACCTATCCGCTTTGCCGCTCCATTGTGCCTTGCTTTTGTACCCCTAACGTCAGGGTCCCTGGCTATCACGACAATGCTAAGCGGGGGCCTTTTTGACACATTTTTTTAAAACTTAATTATGTATTTCTTTTGTATTCTATGTATGATGTCGATGTGTGTGTCAAATAAATATTTTATCTATTTCTATTCTATTTCTATCTCGCCTTTCTCAGGCTCATTTCTCGGGCTCACTACATGCAACATGTCCCAATCTGTTATGCTGGGGCTTCACCTGCGTCTAGTGTTGTTATTTAGTGCTCTATTTGACGTAATACGCAGGTGTGGCCGGTCTTTTTGCGCTAATTTGCTTTAATAACATTAGACGTTAGTCGATAGCTCGGACCGCGGTAACTTTTGACACATCAAAGGGATTAAGCGGGCGTTTAGTGCGTTGTTGTGGCTACACCTACTATACTAAACATGTTAAAACACGGTCACATTCAAAAACTATTTGTGAAATAAATGTTAAAGTGCATAGTTATTAAGTTAGGATGGAGTAGATAAAATAATAAAAGTATTGAGTTCTTGGAAGCGTTTTATTTTATTTTAAAGACACACTTACAGATCACACGCTAACTAAGTCGTTAGACGCTAGAATTAAACGTCAAATAAGTGTGGCCGCGCACTTAGCGCGTAGCTTAATGCTTTAATTTAGTTAACGCTAGTCATGCCTTTATTTGAACGTGAACGGTGAAGCCCCAGCATTAAAAATGCAAGCAGATCCGATATTCGACCGACCGAAAGGGTCCAAACTAAAATGACATGACGTATTTTATGCAATAGAGACTACTATCTATCACGATATGAAAATTAAATTTATGATAGCTACTAAATAGCACAGAAATTCTAATATCGACACTATTATCCTGGTTATCCCGTAGGTTATGCTTTTCATTAACCGTTACAGTATTGGGCAATAAACTGCGAGCAACTATGTAGTTGGATGTATATGCGTGTTAATTTTGCACGAAATTCATGGCGACGTGCAAAATTAACATCATTAACATTTTTTGGGCGCGCTATTGTAACTTTTTATTTTACTTTTTTTTATTATTTATTAAAGGACAGTTACAATATAAACACAATACAGTTTCAAAAATACCATGAAACCTTATTAGGTTTGAATTGGCATTTACAATCGAAGCTACAATTAGTATAAATTTATATTAATTACATCGTTTAACGTACATTTATTAGTAGGTATTATTTAATTAAGATAAAAAGAAATAGGTAATTTACAATTATTGATTGAATTAATTAATGGTAAAAATACACTTAAAAAAACACACAAGCAGTACCTTTTGTACAGTATAATTATTTTATAAGTTTGTGCAATAAAGTGTTTTTTTAATTAATTCAATACCGTTTAGTCTAGTGCTAGCGTCAGTACTTGGAGGAGACATACCAAAGCTCACCCACAATAGGTAAACGATTAAAATTTCGTGCCTTCTCTTTAGTTTCAATGTGTGCTTCGACGTGTTCAAGGGTGTGTTTCAACGCTTGCGCCATCTCTTTACATGTACATCATCATCATCATCATCATCAGCCTATATCAGTCCACTGCTGGACACAGGCCTCTCCAAAAGGAGGATTTTGCCATAATTGCCACGCTTGGCAGGCGGGTTGGCGATCGCAGTTTGGCCAATGGTGGAGAGGAGACGCTGCTGCCCGTCTTCTTGTGGCAGTTCTCCTGTAGTCGCCTCTTACGACACCCATAGGAAGAGAAGGGGTGGTGCAATTCTTTTAACGTGCCGGCACCACACGGCACATGTACTTATTAAAATTCATTAGTTTGATATTACAAAGGCATGAAATTTGAAACGTTTACCTGTTTAGGGCGAGTGACCCGTATTGGGCTGGTCTTTCCTACACGGTGTCGTAGTCATAAGTTAATTGGCCTGATAATTAAGTTACAAGCTCTAATTGTACGCGTTAATGAGGTAACACAGTTGCAATGGTTTGCTTTACTATCGCTATGAAAATTGACATAAACAGAAATACCTTTTTCTTTTCAACACAATAATATAGGTAAAGCCAATTTATGTGTTTTTCTTATGATGGTACCTACATAAGAAAATTACGACAATATATTGCCCATTAGAATAGAAAAGAATAAGATACAATAATCATAATTTAACTTCTTACCAATTGAAAATAATATGTCGTGGAGGTAACCTGAAGATTTTGTACAAAATTTGATTAATTTTTGATTATACATTAGTAACATTATATATTACAGACAAACAGATTAACGGACTAGCAGAATTTATAAGGGCTACGTTTTATTCCATTTTTCTTTACAACCCCAAAAAGGATTTTAGTCGTTTTTTTCTTAATAAGCTGTGAAGAGAAAATTGTTTGTGCTAAAGAAACGGGATTTTTTGAAGAAGAAAATATTTTATTCTGTGGGAATCCGAATGTTTTTACGTACCCAGATGATCGAATAATGTAGCTCATTCAGTATTCACGCGGGAAACGAGATACTTGTAACGTCAGACTGTTGATAACACACACACACACGGGTGTGATATGGTTTTGGTTTTTATTTCAGTTTTCAGACCACGTTTTGGATTTTATTTTGCGATTTTGTTGAATACTAATGTAGGTTAATCATTGATACTGGGTCCATAAAATGGGACTAATAAAATTGTAAGACTTAACTGCTTAAATGCTTAATCAGAAAATGATTAAATATTCAATAAGTAATGCGGCCCTTTTCAATGCCAATTAGGTATTTAAATCTTGTTTTTTTTTGTTCACAAAGTTCTTTCACTGACCTTATTAATAAGTATTCCTGAAAAGATTTTTTATGTCGTTTGATATTAAATAAAAGATTAACATTTAATATGAAGAAATAATATGGTCTGCCAAATTTTGTAAAGTATGGAAGAAATCAAAAATATCTGCCAAATACAATAAAATTTAATCAATATAATACCTTTATCATCGTTCATTCACGTTATTTTTTTTCTTTCTAAAGTTATCAATCATATTGAAATAATAAACCGCTTGTGGAAACTCCAAATTTAAAAATCTGTCATAGATTAAGTTAAGACAAATACAGAAACCACAGACACCCCTCCCGATATGGGTACAACACTACAACTATTTATACCTACCGCATATCGCTCCTCGAGAATATTCGATGACGTGTTTGTTCTACGATGTCGCATCGCTAACGTGTGGACAGAAATCCAGACCTTGAAGCTGTGTACGGATCGGACATGAATCATGAATTTTGTCTACCTACAGCAACACATACCAGCTCAGTTGTTTGATTTGCAAATCTTGCAACACCGCCGTTGTTTATTTCTACAACACAAGTGCTTGTACTTACGTAAGAATCAGAGCAATCTAGATATGTCATGTAATGGTTTAGATACAGTATAAGTACTGAAAAGAAATTTACTTACTCAGCATTTACCGGAAAAAATAACGAGTGCTACGCTATTTAAAAGCACTCTGCTACTCTCAGTAAAGAGTGTAGGTATATTATTTATTATCTGTATAAAGTCTATCGTGTGATGGAATGAAAAAGGAAACTTTTTTTTCCTGTTGCATAAATAATTGAATGTATTTTTTGTATATTTACTAAATATTATTTGTGACTTTTGTATTATTAATTAATAATTTTAATTTATTGTGCCATATCTTCTATAATATTTTTATATCATTGAAGTGTATGATAAATACCTAAACAATAATTTTGTACATTATAATACAGTTACTTGTACGCTACTCTTCCTTGACTCGTTAGTCGGCAAACTTATAAGTAATTATATGACGTATACAGGTCTTCTGTCACATCTGTGTCAAAAAAACGTTACCCTTTACTAACTCGTGTTTCTACCAATCTCCTTCCGCGTATCGGCTAGCTAGGCAATTCATAACCGACTGTCAGAATAGGACCCCGGCGAAATACATCACATTAACAGACCAAGGCTGCCTGTTTGATGAACGAACTAGCTCCGATTTAGATGCGTATCAGGTGATTTGTGGCCATTTCAATATTTCAGGGTTAAGTGATTTTCGTGCTTTATTAACCCTAAAAAATTGGTGACAGAATTTATTGGGGCACTACGAACTTGGAAAAATGTTATTTTCATTGGAATTGTGGAAAATCGCGGTTGTAACACAAGGATGTTGCTTCGACCTCTTGACAATAGGTGCGTGTATAAATATTTTTTTGACAATTTGTAACTCTTTCGAAGTCAAAGTAATTTATTCAGTATATTGGCTCTTCCGGGTACTTATACACGTCCCAAAATATAACTTAGTCCCACCACCGCTTCGGGAAAACATATCGGCTAGTGATAAGAAGAAACTCAGTTGTATAACTTACCATAGACTCACAGCAATGTTCAGCTTGTAGTAGTACCTACCTACCTATTTAGCCTATTCACGCTATGGTTAAAAGACAGTAGGGTATACATTTCATCGTTATTATCATCAGCTTTTGGACTTGTATTAAAAAGTCTCTACCTGTAAATAAATGAATATTTATGGCCTTACTACAAAAAAAGATAGACTAGGGTTGAACACTTGTCTAAAATTATTCAACCAATTTGAAATGTTGTCACAGTCATCAGACATTCGAGACATATTATTATCAAACATTTGAAATTGGTTGACTAATCTTTAGACAAGTGTTTAACACTAGTCTATCTTTTTGTAGTAAGGTCATTAATATTTTTGCTTTTGACACGAAAGGTCGTCTATTTAATTGACCCTATAGTATCGACTTGTAAAATCCATTAATTTTTTGGTTTTGTTGCATATTACAAGTAAAAGCTCGAATATAGCAGACTCAGCTCATACTTGTAATTTAATAAATTAATGGGAAAGCTTTGATCAAATTTCGGTTTTAAAAGATGACATGGACTAATGTTAAATACAATTTATTACTACTCGTATTACAAATGCTGTCAGAAAATTGCAATGTTATACTTTGAATGTTAATTTATGAACTGACATATCTTATCATAAATTCTAATTTAAAGCCACAAATTCTAGCTTTACTCGTATAATAAAATGCAATATAAGATTTTACTAAGACTATTATTCTTTCTCTATGCTAAGACTAATTACTTGTTATTTTGTCACTGAATACAATGTTAATTATTTGTTAAAATTTAATTTACTTTACAATACGTTGTACACGTACGTAAGCAATTGACTTATCAGTTTTTTATAAAAACTAAAAACGTTACTAGCAGTCATTGAAATGTTCCATTATTTAATCCATTGTTTTGGTTGTTTTTAGTGTAAAAAAAAATCCTCCTTCTATCTGTTTTTCTGTCTGTCAACGCCCTTTTTACTAAAACCACACGGGAGGTATCAATTTGAAATTATTATCAAATAATCAGTTTGCAATCTCTTAAAGCTTTGAAAAAATCAAACTTCAAAGTTAACGCAAAAGATGAGCCAGTCTAGCCGCAATTTTGATACTCCCCTCAGGAAATAATTATTAAATTGAAGGACTTCACGTTGACCTAGTACAAAAATAATGGTTTTTTGCAAAAGTAAAGAAAAAATAATAAAAACCGTAAGTTTGTTGGATACCTACAAGACAAAGAAAAAAAGTCGAACTGAAAAAGCAGCGAAAATCATTGAGACTCGATTACCGTGTAGGTATAGGCGAATTATTTACCTACCTATCTATAGTTTGTAAGGAATTATCTGACCAGTTACCCTCGGCCACTGATCAAATAACAATGCCTCAGTGCACGAGTAAAACAAAAATTAGCCTGTTTTAAAAATTAAAGAATACACACATAACCTTTTCTCCGATTTTGTGAAAACATATGTCATGTTCGCGGTCTTGTTGTATGACGATAGATCACTTCACCGCGCTTTGTAGCGCTGTGCGACTAGTCTCAAAGAGTCAGGGTGCCTACACCGCAAAACCAATTTTGATATATTTGGCTCTATCCGTCTCTCTTTTATCTAGGGATGAAGGGATGTGTGAGGGACAATGTATTTGATACATCGAAAATGTAGTGCAGAATAGACCCCCAGAAACTCGATTGGTCCGATGGACCAGAAAAATTTAATGATGTCGTTGGATGTGGCCGGATTAAAGTTAAAAAAACGTGATTGGTGAAGTCTGAAGCATGTGGTTTTGAAGCCGCTTTTGTGATAAATAAAAATATAGGTATGTGTGGATACAAAAATATTGCTAAATTTGATACCATCACACCGGATTTAACGCTCCATATGGTAAAATAAAGAGCGATATCATGGTGACTTTATTTTGTTTGGCAACCATTCCGCCATTATTTGAACCTACTGTTTCAGAAAGAGGAAAGGGTTGAGTGAAAAATTACTGATCAGATTCAGATACCTATAGATGGTCTGCATTTCTTTTTATAGCACGCTAAAGGCTAAAACAAATAAACATGGCATGAAATAGTGCCATGCATAGTGAAACGTTCCAACTTTATGTTCTGGAAATAACGTTGGAACGATGCGACTTTAAACCTGGAAATCTAGACACTAAAAAACATCACGATACACGCCATGAACTCGTGTCCTGTTTGTGATTGATCCCTAAAACCCCATGGATCTGATAGGCAAAACCATCTTTAACAATATACTCGCTCCAAGAATAGCTCCAAAGAGTCTTGAGCATTGTGGCACGGCCCGATGGACCGGCACGATTTAATGACTCCATCAAAGGCTAGCGAAGAATCTGCATTTTTTTAGGGCAACGTGGCTTTGGGGTCGGAGAAACGTCGGCGATGCATACATCAGTGGTTTGATAGATCTGAAATTTAAAAATTCTTCTAGCGTTTGTTTGGTGATGTAAAAACATCTTATTTATCTGCTTTTGGAAATTATTTACAGCCAAAGATTACTGAATGCTTGTCCAAAAAATTTTGCTGTTAGATAGTAACGAAATTTCGGCGCAAACAAATCGCCATTATGCCTGCACTTTCCTTGCTATAGCTCGTGCTTTCTATAAACGAGTTTATTTTTAGAATATTGTAAGCAATCTAAGCATTTATTTTTACAAAAAGTATATTTTTTTAAGACTGTCACAACATAAATCTTTTGTGGTAAACTACTTTATTAAGTTAATTATTTTTGCGTCTATCTAATTTTCAACTAAATAATTTCGTAAAAATGTCAAGATTACTTACAATATTTGCCGAGCAAATAAAAACGGATTTTTATTTTATTTTTTTTTGTTTTTAGCAATTCCATGCAAGGTTTAAATGAAGATAAATAACACTTGAAAAAAATCATCGACCTCAGGTGGGACTCAAACCCACGTCCCATCGCATGCCAGGCGAGTGTTACCAATTTGATCACGTGTTACTACGTGCGTGTGATTTCAGCGTTTGGAACAAAAACTTCGTGAACTTAATCTAAAGCGTAAAACCATAGATAAGAATGTTTTAATCGTTAGATATGTTGATGCGGGGGTTAATATTTATGGGGGACAGATTCCGATCCAAACGCGACGCTCGGCCTCTTTGCATCGCATTTGAATTGTAATCGTGTACCTACCTGCCATCGCGGCACAAGCTTGCTCATATTATGCGACAGTTATGGTAGAATTGCTTTTAATTTTAGCTTTACAACCTGTGTTTACAACGTGTTGACAAGATGCGAACGAACAGGGGATGGTTGATTAAATCAACATGTAATTCAAATGTTATGTTTTCAGCCTTCCATTACACTTAGTGTTTCTCAAAAAACCAGGTAAAACAATGCCTCTTCAAATGATGAAATTTAGTTACACAAACTTAATTACAAACCTTTTTTATTTTCGCAAAACGCAAACTTAAATCGGCTCTCTTTTACAGTTGAAATCTACAGCACTTTGTATAACGGACAGACTGAGAGGCTAGTCTAGGCTAGTAGATAGGCAGAGCAAATAATAGGGCAAAAGGATCATATTTAATTTATATAAATGTAACTATCCCCAGACAATACACCAATTGCTATGGTCTCAAAGAAGGAATTAACCTATCTTGTGTTAAGATATGACAATGAAATTTGCCATGGACAATTGGGCATCTCTCAGCATACTCTAAGCATTGCCAAATTAGAAATACATGCTTGTTTACTTAACTGAACCGAACCGATAATCGACACATCATGCGTTTAAGGCTAATCACCACGGCACTGCTCGTACGCCAATATGTCTTCAAAATTACGAAACGCCTAACTTGGAGAGTTAGTGTACTTTAATCGCCAGGTTTATTTTTAATTGAAAAACATGCATGAGTATTATTTCTGCTACTGCAACGATATTACAATCGGTTTGGAAGTCCGCCAGCTGTTTAGAATTGCTAATATTTTCTTGCCTTACGGTGACACCTAGTTTTTTTAATTAAATTAATTAAGGCTGCAGCAATAGCTGAATAATTTATAGCGAACTGCATTATTTCTTAAAATAACTAAGAAATAACAAAAGTTAAGACAGTAGAACTATGTATTTAAAGAAATAAACTGCAGTCAAGTGCGAGTTGGACTCGCGCACGAAGGGTTCTATACCATTATCTACAAAAACGGCAAACAAAATCACGTTTGTTTTATGGGAGCCCCCATAAATCTTTATTTTATTCTGTTTTTTATTATTTGTTGTTATAGGGGCAACAAAATCTGTGAAAATTTCAAGTCACTAACCATCATGGTTCAAGGGATACAGCCTGGTGACAGACGGACAGCGGAGCCTTAGTAATAGAGTCCAGTTTTACCCTTTGGGTACGGAACCCTAAAAAATACATGGAGAGCAAACCTACTGAATAAACGTATGTCGTGAAAAATGGATCAGCAGTAAAGGTTTTAATACTTTTTTACTTTTTTTACATAATCGCGTCGTGGGTTCCTGAGTGAGTCAAAACTAATGAAGATGAATAGTGACGGAGTGAACATAAACGCAAGTAAGAAACTTATCCATCAAAGTAATGAAAGGTTTTGGGTGCGCAAGGCTAACCTTTTTTTAATTTTGAAGTAACTTGCCCTGGCAGTCAATCGTCCAAAAGAGTAATTTCAGAACTTGCATAGGATAGCTTGCTACTTGCAAATGCAAATGC
Source organism: Anania fuscalis (assembly GCA_950371115.1). Lineage (NCBI taxonomy): Eukaryota > Metazoa > Arthropoda > Insecta > Lepidoptera > Crambidae > Anania > Anania fuscalis. Next base: position 15,512,322 of record OX493334.1, on the reverse strand, counting down.
ATATAGCCTCGAAACCAACAAATGTTGGCTTGATGGCTATACAAGTTGTAAATACAGACAGATTTCATTCCTTGTATTGACTGTGTATGTTTTATTATTATTATTTTATTCTTTATTGCACGACATAAATGTACAATTGCCGGACTTAATGCCTTAAGGCATTCTCTACCAGTCAACCATTGGGCGAGGCAGAAACATTGAATGGTGGTGTGGTAAATTAAAGAGTTTAAATTGAGAAACAAAAAAAACTTTAAATATATATAAATTTGTTTCATTTACAGATTCAAAAGATTTTATGTAATGAGCAGGAATTTCTGTCAACAATGTCATGGGTCCACAAAACTCCCAAAGACATATTTGTATTTTTTTTACATGCAAAAAACATACCTAAGCTTCTCTATGCTTCTGATTTTCATGCCAGTCTAAGTATTTATTACTTTTTGTTTAAAAAAATGCCACAAGGTACTGAGAATAATCTTTTAAAAAGTTTCATTAAATAAAAGGAAACATAAAGTTGCCTTTGGAATTCAAGCTACCTAACCGGAAACTCGATGAAATCCTTTCTTGGCACTTTCCATTTGCCCTTAACACGCCCAACGAGATCCGCCAGCACAGTCGCTGTGATTAAAGTAAGTAGGTATTGCAGGCTTTTGACCTTATGATGGCACAGGCAAAAAATCATTGCCTGGTACCTTGAAACACAAGGAAGTAAATTATTAACTTCCAGACGAGAACAATATTGGTGTTATGTCTTGTACAGATTTCTTTTATTTAAACCTTTTAATTATTATTTTTTTATTTGAAGTGAGAGGCAACCCTCAAACCGACCAGGAAGCCCTGCGGTAATCCTAACTCTATTCCCCGTTCTGAATAATGGATATTATAGTATTTGTACTTATGTTAAAATTAATGATCATATTGACAGTGGCTAAAACAAAATCGTGACAAAATGAAACATCGTCTTGGTGATCAGTTTTGAACCATGATCAAAAATGCTGATATTAATATTTTCAATTGAATATTAACTCAAACATATACCAAAAGTTTAGATGATTTGAAAAAAAAACTGCAAATAATTATGTCTGATATATCACAAATGATGATGATGTCATCTCATGTCGTAAAATTGTGCATTAGAATAAATGTAATTAACAAAAAGGCAATTAGGTATAAAATTGTACCACTAAAAGGCTCAGTCAGTTGGCTGTTTTCTCTTAGCTACTATCATTGTTAAGATGAAAGTAACAGTAAAGTTCACTCACAATGGACGTTTTATTGGCTATTGAAAACTTTCTGTTCAATTATTTCCTCCTTTAAGAGTTGCCATATTTTATTCTTCCAAGTAATTGTTCTAAATTATAAGGTGATTTACCACAGAGACCTTTGAATCCAAAATTAAAAGGAAAAATGAAAATGATATTCCAGAAAAGCCACTTCAGAAAGTGCTTAAAAAGATGGTTATTTAAATCATAAAAACAGGGTCTTTAAACAATTAACTATTTTTGATAATAAAATATACCTACAATTTTTTTTTTAGTACAGGGTTAATTTTGGATACCCGGCCAATATAAAATATAATTTAAGAAAAGTAAGAAATATTTAGTGATCAATTATTTTTTTTGCGTATATAAACCTTTTTTTCTATTTAAATCCTAAATTCCTATCTGGGCCCTAACCATGAACTGTTAAAACAATCACAAATCTGTCAAACATTATCATTTCTGTCAAATTTTGTATGAAATGACGTACCAAAATTGACAGATTTGACAACTTTGAGATTGTTTTAAAAGTTCATGGTTATGGCCACTGATCAAATAATGTTATGGCCCAGATCACCGCGGTGCCTACGTGCGACACGTAACTCGTCACAGAACGTACTTGGCGCAAGGGCGGTTGTGGTCACAGCCAGACAGCCACTCGAAAATCAGCCAGTCAACCTAGGACTTTTGAATTTTATTATTTATTCGAATCTAGGGGGGTACGATGCGGTCGCATAGCCTTTTTGTCTAAGAAAGAAAGGTAATTCTAAAATATCTCTTGTCCTAAACCATGTTTTTTAAACTTCGACTAATAGGAACTAAATTTTCAAAGAAGAGTCCGAGGGATCTTTTCCCTGCCCTGAACTAGGAACTGTTAAATATAAATGAAAGATGTCTTTTATATTCAACAGTATTTATATCGAACGAACCTACCGTAATTAGAATCAGACGGTGCATTAGCAACAACGAACGAAGCAAGTGCGATTTTTTTTACGTTTTATACCACTATGCTACCGAGGACATCACGTGACACGATGAAATTTCTCACCCGATATGGCCTCGGTAGCTTACTTGGTAAAGCACTCGCCCGGCATGGGATGGGACGTGGGTTCGAGTCTCACCTGAGGTCGATGTTTTTTTTCAAGTGTTAATTATCTTCAAGTAAAAAAAGTAAAGAATGCCTATATACGTCTCACTGCAAAGCACAGTCCTCACCTCAACTACGAGGTTTTTTTCGACCTTGGCAATGGTCACCCATCCACTCACAACCGCGGCGTTGGTTGCTTAACTTTAGTCATCGATACCAAAGCGCTGCCGCCACTGAGCTACGAGCACCTCATGAAGTACTATATGAATATTATTTTAAGTCAAATTTTATCTTCTTAGGGAAATCGGGTTGTATAAACAGAAAGGGTACGCTGACAAGTGCCTGTCCCTTCCAGTTATGTAAATTATTTCACCAATTTCCATGATTCAGAACAGGGAATACAGTTAGGATTACACGCAGGGCTTCCTGGTCGGGTGTAGGGTTGCCTCTCACCTCAAATAAAATAAAAACCGGTCAAGTGCGAGTCGGTTCGGTTCCGTACCATTATTTATAAAAATGGCAAAACAATCATATCTGTTGTATGGGAGCCCCCTTAAATATTTATTTTATTTCGTTGTTAGTACCTATTTGTTGTTATAGCTGCAACAGGAATTCATCATCTGTGAAAATGTTAACTGTCTAACTATCACGGTTCATGAGATACAAACTGGTGACAGACGGACATACAGACTGACGGACAGCGGAGTCTTGGTAATGGGGTCCCGTTTTACCATTAGGTACGGAACCGGAAATATTAACAATTAAAAGGTTACATCACACCATTTGTTCTCGTCTTGAAGTAAGGAATATACTTCCTTGTGTTTCAAGGTACCAGGCAATATTTTTTTCAGGCATCAAGTTCGGGGTAACTATAAGGCAAATCTTCTAGTTATACAAAATAATAATCCAAACCAATCAAGTTTGATTTGCGTTCGCTTGCGCTTAGGATCTCAAATAATGCCATACGCGTGCCAAATATCGATGCGCTAAAATTATGGAGACTATGCCAGTGCCGTGTGGTGCCGGCACGTTAAGTGTCGTATGGTGCCGGCACGTTAAAAGAATTGCACCACCCCTTCTCTTCCTATGGGTGTCGTAAGAGGCGACTACAGGAGAACCGCCACAAGAAGACGGGCAGCAGCGTCTCCTCTCCACCATTGGCCAAACTGCGATCGCCAACCCGCCTGCCAAGCGTGGCGATTATGGCAAAATCCTCTTTTTGGAGAGGCCTGTGTCCAGCAGTGGACTGATATAGGCTGGTGATGTAAAATTATGGAGTATCAAAATCGAATCCGAGAAAGACGTGAGTGAGAGAGTACGTAGACGAGTGTCAGCGTCTTGTAATGACGTGGTATCAGTAAAATGTAGTAATGCTGCCGAACTATTGACAGTTTAAATCGATTAAGTAACGATCGATCAATATAAGGGTTATCGAGCGGCAACACTAAGAAGTTTTGTTGTACGGTATAACCACCGTAGATCTATAATATGAACTATTTATCCACTTTTCGCACAAGGTGGTAGCGGTGAGTGCCATTCCTAGTGCCCCGTTTGCGGCGATCTAAAATAAAAATGTAAGTTATATTTCAACTTTTCCTTGTCGCAACGTTAAAGTATGTATCTTAAAAAAGCAGTGTTTTGGCCGTAAAATAATTTTATGTTTTTATTCCCAAAAATATTAGGGTATAAAGTTTTTTACGACGCATTATGTTTATGGTTTTCATGTTTTTCAACTTTAGTTTACTGCAAAGAAGCCGTAGGAAAAAATTATGGTGTTGTCTTTTTGTACGAAAAAGTCACACGAATAATATTATATTACTTATTTACCTACCTATTCAAACTAACCACGACATTAAGGTTACCCAGCAAAAAAAGTTTGCTTCAAAAATATATATAATATTTTTATGACGGCCTTCATAATGTCAGAACATTTAAAAGTAGTTTTTATTTACGACCCAATTGGTCGTGTAAAAGTACTTTTTTTATCCCACCAATGAACTGCTCAAAACGGACCAAGCAAAGCTTTCTATGTGGCGACTACTTATATTGTTAAAAAACATACTAAAACCTGACTCTAATACAAATACTTGCTTAACCCATTAGTGGTCAGTTAAAACCATTAAAACCAATTTATTTCTGTATATAGGCTTAAACTAAGCGCTTTTACACGTCCCAATATTTTTTTCCCTACCACTACTTCGGGACAATTTTGGGCTAGAGCCAGAAGAAGTAGCGCAAGAAACTCGGTCACTATTGTCAGCCTCTTTTTAAATAGTATATATTTTACATTACGAGGTAAATGTACCTGTGCGAGCAGGGCAGTTTTCAATGTTTGACAATGTTCACGTATGCCTCATGGAGGTTGTAATGTAACTATTGACCACCTTTAATGCTAATGTATATTGTATATAATAGTGCTGTTACATTATGAAGTGATTAAATGAATATGAATATTTCCAAATATTTTTATAATTTATATAATCATTTACAGTATAATATCCTTTTTTCATTTAAGTTGTTTTAATATGCGATTTAAATTTTAACAGGGGCAGTTCTACGATAGACGCTGACTAAATCCAGTGTACACGAATAGGCGTAATACCAATAAAACATCTACTGTATCTGGAACCAAGAATGTGTTAACGCATTACTGGACAGTGTACGGCGTTATAAAGTTATAAACAATAACACTATTGTGTCTGGAATATTATCCCTCTAGGTATGTGTTAACACAATTCATTGCCTGGTACCTCGTACAAGGATACTAGCTTTAAGACCAATTAGTGTTTTGTCGAATTATTTATTTTATTTACGTTTTTTTATTTTTAACTCCAAGCACAACCCTGATTATTCGCTTTGATTGTGCCGCGTAATGACCTCAGTTTGCCCGACAAACAATATCAATTCGATTCCTCTTCATTAATCCATTCATTTCGTTCCAAGATTGAGTTTCTTGTTAATACAGCCTTTGTATTGAGGTAACCCTTTAGAGCCAGTTCCCAAGTTCCAATTTATCTTTTGGCGGTACCTACATATTTTACGGCAATCTATTCAACCGAATGTTTCCCGTTCTTCATGGGTTGATAGTGCTGATATGGGCATGAATGACGTTGTAACGGCTTTAAGACTTCGATTGGGACACATACCCCTGAACAGCTTTGCATTTTTAATGACAAAGGCCCAATCTCCCAACCACAAATTACGTATAGCGGCGGCGCGCTATTTTGTGTCCCAACTGTGGAGAATGTGGTCAGTTGGAGGATGCAGTACATATTATTATAATGATGGAATGTGTTCGGATCGAAGCCGAAAGAGCTAACTTTTACAATAAGTATAATGTCAATATGTTAGATATCGGATTTTATAACAGTATTCTGGCTGTACAAGATGGTCCAAACAGACAAAAAAATATGTTATTACACAGAAGGTGGCATTGTAACTTTTTAAAAAACCTCTATAAATTAATAAAGAAAAAAAAATTAAGGCAATATAGAATTTACTTTCTACCTACAAAAGAATGGACTTGGGAATGAAATAGGTTGCCTCTTACATATTCCAAAGAGATAATAACACAAGCTATACAGGGTGTACAAAAGAATGGGACAGAGTTGTTGTATATGACCAGCTGATCACGTGGTTTTAAGGAGTATCCTATTCTCTTGGACATCCTGTATAAAAATCCTTTACAACCTAGGAGTGAATCTACTTCTCAATTTTTTCACCTCTCCATTTACGAGAAAACTTATAGAAATCAAAACAAATCAAATGAGCTCCAACTCGAAGATTTTATGCCTCTTCTAGCTATATCATTAGATCACCTCGATGAAATCAAAAACTGTACAGTCACCATTATAAGAATGTCTCATACTAAAATAAAAACAAATCAATACGACAGCCAGTCCTCCTAGCATGACCAACAAAACACGATATGATATGATATGGCGATTTATCGAAACCCAACTGTCAAAATTTTAACTTTTAACGAAACAGCGAGCATGAACGTGATGTCACCGGCGCGGACATGCTAGCTGTTTTGATAAAAGTTCAAGATGGCGGCTATGTATATCATATTTTGACAGTTGGATGTCGATAAATCGCTAATATATCATAACATATCGTGTTTTGTTATGTTGGTCATGCTAGAGGGCCAGGCCCTCTAGCATGTGCAACAAAACACGATATGATATAGCGATTTATCGCATATTTATTGTCAAAATATGAACTTTTATCAAAAAAGCGAGCATAACCGTGACGTAGCCGACACCGCCATCCTTACTATTTCAATAAAAGCTCAAGATGGCGGCTGTGTTATCATATTTTTTAAGTTAATAGGCGATAAATTGCTATATCATATCGTGTTTTGTTGATCGTGCTAGAGGGGCAGGAGTCCTGAGTTAAAAACGACTACCATGATGATAACATAGTTACAAGTTAAGTAATAAAAACGTATTCAAAACAAAATAAGGTTATCGTAATTGTTTAAGCGATAATGGCCTACCTACCACCTAGTGCCTACACTACGCTACGAGGGCAAATGTTTTGTCTGACGACAATTCTAAATTGAGATCGGAAGCATCGAACACCCGATAAAATCCCGGACCGATACAGCCTGAATACAAACTGTAAACTACTGTCATCAATCAATACAGGTGAAACACAATAGAACTATTGTTCAGTTGATTTCATTCGCTTAGAACCTTTGCATAGGACTGAAATATTGTTAACTGTATTACGTTTACGGTTACCTTCTGTTCGTTCATTGTTTTGATTGGACAAATAAACACAAAGCCGACCAATTTTTTTTCAGAATTGTACATTACCTGGAGTTTTTAGGTTTATATTTTGATGATTAGGGTAGATAAGTCCAAAACAGTTGTTGTTTTAAATTTCGTGCTTTAAGCATTAATTTCAATATGTGCGTGCGTGTCTGTAGCTTGGCAAAAGGCTAAAAGTCAACTGAGATACATGCATATAGGTTGACTTTTTTATCACCATCCAAACCTTCTGAAAAGACTCCCGTGATACAAACGACTCTTTCTATTGGACCAACTCTCTAACTGTAAAGAAAAAATCAGCTGTTACATACATTTTGGTCGAATGAATATTGATATTTTGTATGGAACAGCTGATTTTTTTGCAGTTAGAGAAAAAATGTCAACCTGTATACAAAATACAAAATAAAAAAAAAATTATTTCAGTTTCTTAAACTATTTTTACATGTGGGGTTTGGAATCTCCTTTTAAGCAAATATTTGCTTGTGTTAGGAGAAACCGCTCTTCTATAACAATATTATGTAATGCTAGTAGCTACCTAGTGGAAAATAATAATAATAATAATAATAAAAATTAAAAAATCATAAAAACAAACTAACATACATTAATCAATACATAACTAAAAGCAATATGTTATTATGTTATGCATACAATGTGTGTGAGTGTGTGTGTGTGAGTGTGTGTGTATGTGTGTGTGTGTGTGTGTGTGTGTGTGTGTGTGTGTGTGTGTGTGTGTGTGTGTGTGTGTGTGTGTGTGTGTGTGTGTGCTTGGGTGTGTGTGATTATAATTATATATTTGCGTGTATGATTGCTGGCATAAGTGTGTGTGTGTGGCGTTCGAGCTAATATTAGTTATAAAAACTGTATGCCTTGAACTAGTTCTTCTATATTTTCGTAACTTTTAGTTGCTAACCACTCAGTGACGGTCTTTTTACATTCAAATAATGTCATCGAATAAATTGATACTTCCTTATTTATTATATTGTAAAGGTACGATGACAGTCTTACGTACTGTCTTCTAGCAAATGTGGTTCTAACTATAGCTGGGGAAGCAACATTTTTCTTTCTTCTACAGTTTTTTTGTTCCTGTTTGTAAGGGAGCGACTTGTGTTTTCTTAAGATGGTCTGTAGCACATACAGCTTTCGTACAGTAAGGAGACCCGATGTTAGGTAGAGCATATCAGTAGGAAACCTATATGGCTTAGAATACATCACTTTCAATAAAGATCTTTGGGCCCTTTCTAATTCAAGAAATTTCATTTTGGTTGCTCCACCCCAGATTGGCAAACAGTACCCAAGAACTGATTGTGCTAGTGACAAATAAATTTGATTTAAAAGCTCCTTATCGGCAACATGTCGCAAAATTTTAAATGTCCAAATTAATTTTCTTATTCTTGTCATGATTAATTCCGTGTTCATGTGCCATGAAAGTCTCTGATCCAGCATTACTCCTAAGTATTTGGTATGTTTTACTTTATCTAACTTAACACAGGAGCAATCGAGATTTAAAATATTTGGGCATTTATGTATTTTTATTTGAAAGTCAGCAGCGGGTTGAGTTCGATCATAAATGGAAAAACAGATATAATTCGTCTTTGTCGTATTTAGGGTTAAGAGATTTTTGTCGAGCCATGCCGCTACCTTCATTAATCCTCTTTCGGCAGATTTTTGGACACAATCCCAGGTTTCACCCGCAAAAAGTAAAGCAGTATCATCTGCGTAAGAGAAAACTTGTCCATCATCTATGGTCATTTTACTTAATTCATTTATATAAATAAGGAAAAGTGTGGGGCCAAGTACACTACCTTGTGGTACTCCGTACGTTACATTTTCCTCTGCACTATTAAAATTTTCTATTTTAACCGTTTGTAATCGCCCTGACAAGTAACTCTCAAAAAGCAACAGGGGCAGGCCACGTATACCAATACTTTCAAGTTTTTGCAGGAGAATAGGGACAGAAACAGTGTCAAAGGCCTTCTTAAGATCTAGGAAAATGGCAAGACACCTATTTCCACTATCTACTTTTTCTGTGACTAAAGAAGCAAGGGCCAAGACAGCATCCTCTGTAGACATACCTTGTCGAAAGCCGAACTGAGATGATGACAGTAGGTTTAATGTATTTAGGTAGTTGACCAGTCTAATGTTTATTATTTTTTCAAAAATTTTTGAAATGGATGGAAGAACGGAGATTGGCCTGTAGTTAGACATGGTATCTCTGTCCCCACTCTTATGCACAGGAGTTATAAGGGCTTTTTTAAGAGCAGTTGGGAAAGTACCCTGCTCGAAACATTGGTTTATCAGGTGTGTTAAAATAGGTACCATTTGTTCGTGAGCAGCCTTTAAGAAGTTGGTAGGTATTTTATCCCATCCTGGGGCGCTATCCGATTTTAGACTCATTAGTACGGCTCGGACTTCAACAGAGTCTGTGTTGTAAAGTGCAAAAGATGATAACGGTGGACTTGATTCTTCGTGATGATTATGAGTTGTTCTTATGGTCAAAGAAGTTGACGCATTTATTTCATTAGCTAATAATTTACCCACAGAAGCAAAATAATAGTTCACCTTATTAACAGAGTCTTGAGGGGTCTGACTTACCTCTAATAGTTTAGTAGATCGTGTTTTTCGGGGTTTCCGCTGTGTTACGCTATTTATTGCATTCCAAATTTTTTTAGGATCTTTGTGTGCTTTTTCTAGTTGTTCTCTATCATATTTACGTTTTTGTTTTTTAATAATGCTATTGCAATAATTTCGGTATCGTTTAAATGTAATTTTTAATACTTCGTTATAAGGATCGGACTTAAGTTTTCTTTGCATTGCGTTGCGATTCAAAATACAGCGCTGTAATCCAGTGGTCATCCAAGATTTAATTAATCTATTTTTATTTGGAATCATAGTGGTCGTAGTATTTTCTGATAGACATTGTTGTAACTTATCTATTACGGAATCTATTAATGTGTTAGGGTTACTTAGGTATAGCAATTCTGATAAGTAAATTTCATTTAGTTGTTTGAGTGCACCATCCAGGTCTAAGTCTGTTTTAAATTTTGTAATAGTGATTGTATTGGAAAAGTTTGACAATTTGAGAAAAATCATTTGATGGTCTGTAACAGTTGTATCCATAACAGCAATTGTGGCTAATTTCGTTTTTGGTTTTATTTTTATAATAAAATGGTCTAGGCACCTATTTACTCTAGTAGGCAGCAAATGTCCGGGCAACAAACCATGCATTGCCAACATATTTAAATAATTTAGTCTGTTTGAGCGCTCTTGTTGTGGTTCATCATGCTTGTATATCAAATTAATATTTATGTCTCCAGTAATTATTATGTTTTTGTTTACTGGAATGGAATTAAGATGTTGGTTAAGAGAGTTTATAAATTCTTCAGAGTTTGTATTTGAGGGGGATCTATATATACCAAGAATAATAGTGTTGGGAAATATTGTTATTTGCAAACATGATGCCTGTTTTAATATTACCTCAGTTATTTTTGCTTTGTGTGTGTTTTTTATGTAAGCTACTACTCCATCCGCACTATTTAGATGATTAGTAGTTTGATAGGAATCGTAGTTATCGATTTGAGGAATATTTTTATGTGGATTTAATCTACATTCACTGAGTATTATTACATCAATGTTAGATTTCAAAGTTGCTAAATTTAGGTTTAGGTCGTCAAAGTTAGCATACACACTTCGGATGTTTTGTGAAATAATTGTAAAATCTGTACTATTTATTTGTCTTTAACAGAGCATTTAAATGCCTGGGCTGGTTCTGCATCGTCTATCGCTTGTAGCGTGTTAAGTGTGTTATCCATATTTTAAGAGCAAAATAACTTTAAGGGTAATTACATTTGTGGATTCGTGTCTTGTTGAGTGTGTATGTGTGAACATTAAGTGAGTTTGAGTGTATTGTGTAAGACTGGTTTCTTTTGAGAATACTAGTGTTGTATGCGAGTTTGTTTGTGTGTAGTGAGTTGAAAGTGTAAGTTGTATTTTAACTGAAAACATATTGCTTCGTTCTCTAAATATTATGATTAGCCTAATTGGAGTACATTTTATTAAGAAAAAAGTATGACTTTTGTGACAATTTCCTAAATAATATTATGTATAGGATAGATATATAAATAGAGACAAAGTTGTTTGCAAAATTTTATAATTTGCTAACATTTTCTGACCCAAGGGCTTAGCCTAGTTAAAATTACATCGACTTATTGAGCAGAATTAAATATGAATCCTAAAATGGTTATTAAGTATCAAATAAGATACCCACAAGCCATGCAGATATTTTAATTTGAATCTTCTGCGTGGTGAATTATCGTTGTACGTCGTTCATAATTCGTACCATTTTCTTGATAAATGCACCGCTAGCCAGTTTGCATGCAGCGCTTTTGTAATAGCAGTGATAAATCACCTAGCTTCGACAATAGCGGTTAATGCATAAATTTTCAGGGTCTTATCAAATGTAGACGCTGAAAATGGAATTTACATTCATAAATCTACGACGGACGGCTTAAAGGCTTGACAGACGTTTTTTCGACGACTTTCATATAAAATGCGTTATTTAACTACGAGTATTTAGATTGAATATTGATGGTGACTTTTAAAAATATTTCAGCACTCTATAGCAGTTGACGTGTTTACCTGCTATTATTATTTATTTTACTTGTGTCCCGCAACGTGTTAAAGATTGATCTTACTTAAAAAAATTATGATGAAACTCAACAGTGTTTTTAACAATCGTGCTTTAAAATAAGTTTGTGATAAGTAACATGTATTAACTGTCTTAAGTTCCTATATTACACAAGCTTACAAATAGTAACTGTTATTAGTTAATTTCTAGTAATTATAAAAAGTTTTTCATATCAATAACACATTCAAATCTGATGACCACACATACTTACCATATTCGTACGCATATAGCTCAAAATGTGGATGACGAGTTAAGACTGCGTGCGCTGCGTCCGATGTTCGCACTGTGCACGCTGCGTGAGGTTTCATGTTTTAAATATCGTTGTTACGCGCATTAACTTTGTATGAAATCGTATGGAAACCAACGATATTAAAAACCCAAAAGATAGTGCGCGTAACTAGTGCGCCTAACTACTGCGCGTAACTACTGCGCATACTGCGTATAGTACGGGTAGTGAGCTGAGTGCGCGAGGCATACCAGTAACTGAGCATACTGCGTTGCTTGCAAGTATTGCAATGTTTAGCGCGGTCGCCATAATAAGTATATTAAGGGATGGATTTGCAAATTCACGTTCTCCTAAATTCTATAAACATCCTAATTCGTAATTTTCTATAGAAGAAACACACTTAACCAAATTAAATGCAGTTTTTGACCTGTTATTTGCAAATATCTCACCAGTTATTTTTAAATATTTTCTTCTTCAAATGGTAAACTACGCTTCAATATTTCGTATAATTTAAATAAGACATCGTCCAAGAGTGTTCATTTATGACCTGCTTCACTCATTTCTTATATTTTTTATTTGAATCCAACTCCCAGGGTAGCTTGAATAAATAATGTCCTTACTTCCTAAGTGATTGAAAAAACCCTGTGCTTTTTGTCGTAAAAGATACTGCTTTGGTTTTATTGAAATTAAGGAAAAGTAAAGTAATTGTTGGAATATTAAATTTTAATATGTGCGTGTAGCTTGGCAAAAGGGTGAAAGTCAAAGATACCTTTAAATAGAGACAAAGTTGTTTACTAGATTTTATAATTTTTGGTTTTATTGAAATAAAGGAAAAGTAAAATAATTGTCGGTATATTAAAATTATCAATCTTACGAATCTGTGATTAACTGTATAAAATTGGATTTAACTGAAATACTTAAGTTTCTTGTATTAATGCTAAGTTATAATACAAAAAATATTTTTATCCTAACTTAATAAATCTGTCAGCAAGCACCACAAAATGATAATGTACCTACTGTGCTGAAATTATCAACTTAATTGCGTAGGGTCATTGTCCTGATATAAAAAAATAATTTGGATTATAGGTAACTAGGTAATCAGGTATCACCTTAACAACTTTTTTTTGTTTAAAGAGACAGAAATACATTTTAATACAGAATCTAGTTTTATTTGGTGGTTCGTTCAATCAAGAATAGTGTCATGTCAACCTAGAACACCTTACTTGTTAGTTTAATCTAAGAGACAGCTTGAAAATCCTAACTATAAAAATCAAAGCTACAGTCACAGGTATAACGATTGCAAAACTGTGCTGCAATCATTATGGTGCAGTAAAAACACATTGCAAAATAGTCCTTAATACCCTTTGTATAGATCCCACTGTTGCATAACCGACTACCTGCATAGTGGTAAGTAGCAAGTTTAGATATATTCCTTTTAGGTCGCGTGCAGGGAGCGCGTTCCTCATCTGCTATTTAGTCAATGCATTTCCTGGTCACGCGAGCGCCTTAGAAAAGTACTTAGTGCTACCTGAAGCCATAGGTGACTAGCCATATCGGAGTCGTATTTGAAAGTAGGGACACTTTGCCCTATGCATTACTTTTGTTGTTAGTTGGAAAGTTTTTAAAAACCTGGTGGTTTATAAATAACTTCATGTTTATCTTTAAAGAGCTGTTTATAATATTGGTTCCTTGAACATCTATTGCGACGTGCTATTTTTTAATGTCAGGAGAAACAAAAAATTAACAGGTACTTACATAGCAGGTAAACTTCATGTTGCGCTAGATCCGGCAGACGAATCAACGGCAGATACGACAATGCATGCAAATCTTTTAAATGACCAGCAATCACCAAACAGCCGTAAAACTGTTACAATTCTGTAATAGGTCTCTTAAAAGCCGAAATGTTATTGTTTATGAATATTATGACGAACTTGGCAACATGTTTAGATTCTACAATATTCTGCATAATAAACACATACTTAGTAAAGTCACCTTTTCTCTACACTTTCATCTTTCATCATCATTCCATCCATGGTTTGGTTTTAACAGTTGCCAAAAAGAAAGCGAATGTTTCTTCATTCCAAACAATTTTTATGGGGCCAACATCAAAATCTCACTTTTTTATTGTTTCTCAAACTCAAACTAATCATATACCTCAATAATAATGTACGGAGCAGCAAAATAATTGTTATTTCATGGTTTAGATAATAACCCCATGGTAAAAGTTATTTGTAAGTATTAATAAAACTTATTAGCCCCCTTTATTTGGCTTATGTTCAAAACCACAACCTGAACAGTTTATCTAGAAAATATTATTATGTAAGTGAGATAAACCTAGTGGGACCAACAAGCGTCCAACTTAGCTATAGTTTCTATATACTCGGATGTAACGATACGCTGATTAATATTAGCAAACTAAAGTAGCAGTGGGCGGTGCACATAGCACTTAGAACTGACAGCCGAAGGGGCAGAAAGGTTCAGGAATGGAGGCCACGTACCGGCAAGCGCAGCGTGTAACGTCACGTCATCGTGTCACAAGATGGACAGACGACCTGGTAAAGGTTGCAAGAAGACGCTGGATGCAGGTTGCTTCCAACCGGCCGATCTGGAACTCACTGGGGTAGGCCTATGTTCAGCAGTCGACGTCCAGTGGCTGAAATGATGATGATGATGATGACTCAGATGTTCAGTAAGGAGCTACTGCCTATATATCTAGTAATTTGTTTATATTGTTTTAAGATATATACTTAAACCGACTAGCGCAACAGATTAGCCATAGGTTCCACTTACGTAATTGTTCAGTTAATACCACTCAAAAGGTATTACTATTATTACTCACCATTAGTCCTCTGCGGGTCAATCTGCGCGTGGAAGATGCTGAATCCAGGTGCGATGATGGCGGGCAGCGTGCGCGAGCGCAGCAGGGGCGGCAGCATGCGAACACCCACCCCCCGCCAAAATAAAAGCAACCAACTACCGCCTAGTTTGCCAATAGGTCCCACTTACGTAGTTGTTAACTAACACTTATATGGTAGTCCACTCACCATTAGTTCTCTGCGGGTCGATCTGCGCGTGCAAGATGCTGAAGCCAGGCGCGATGATAGCGGGCAGCGTGCGCGAGCGCAGCAGAGGCGGCGGCGCGCGCCTACCCCCGCCACCAAGCGCCTCCGCCGCCGCCACCGCGGCCGCTGCCGCACTGGAAACAAAATATTATTATAAACAGTGCTATCAGACATCATCCTCATCATCATTTCAGCCACGGGACGTCCACTGCTGAACATAGGCCTCCCCCAGTAACTTCCAGATCGGCCGGTTGGAAACGACCTGCATCCAGCGGCTTTCCGCAACCTTTACCTTTACAAACCTATCAGTGTTAGCTGCGAATACTAGTCTAAGCAAAGTAAGGGCCACAGTGTACAATGAGGTTGCAAATTTGAATTCACACTACCCTCACAGACGCATATAACATACGAAAAATGCAGAACTACATCACGTTTTGTAAATTTAATGTCTTTAACCGGCGGCCTATTCAGCAGCCACATGCGGCTTTTACTTCACATCGAATTAAAAAGTTTAAAAAATGCACCAGACAGTACACCAATTATTGTCGTGTAAAGGAATTTAAATTCTTACGCTACGATTTACCAGACACAACAATTTGAGCATCTTACACATCCGAGTCAATTTATTAAAAAAAACTGGCCAAGTGTGAGTTCGAACCAATTTTCGGTGGAAGTTTGCATGGTAATGTACATCATATATGTCGGCGAGGAGGCGCTTCGATCGTGCAAAACGTTAACTGTAGCTGTCATCTGTCTACGTCTATGGTGTCTTGCGAAACGTCAAGCTATGACATTGACAGCTGTCATCGCTTGGGATTGGTCTGTGCTTGGTTGAGAAGAGAGATCCGAACGTGAGCCGCCATACTGAACGGACGCAAGCGCAGAACTCTCCACGTTTCGTATTGCGATCCGTTTACATCGCACTAGAGTTACCATATTTCATGTGAATTACTAAGTAAATCGATTAAAGGGGTTGTTTGTGATTTATCTGCGAGTTTATTTCGAAGAAACATCACCCACACTACCCAAGATGGCGGACGTAGATGAACCAAGCTCTCCGCCGGTCCCGCTCGTCCCTCCGTCATCAGAATTGGGATACATCCGCAACGCCGCCCACAAATGAAAAATAGTGTGTCGATTATCGGGCAATATGTAAACTAAATACGTGCGATCTAAAGCGATGCGATCGATAGAAATGGCGTCTTTTGTTGGAGCAGCAAAACCACAATGCCCGTACGTTGATACAAGCAATGTGTGCACCTGCTTCAAGTGGTGATTTTCGTCTACCCGACTTCGACCCAGCGTCATCTTGGTTTTCGTCCGTTTCCTTTCTCAAGAGGAATTCACCGACCAACAATGACTACGAAGGCCTTGAAGACAAGAGAAACCGACCTAATGGCCCTAACAACTCACTCAAATGATTTAGCCGCGGGAAGTTAGGAAGTCAATCATCATTTTGTCGTGTAACAAGGGATATCAAGCTTCTGATTTTTTTCAGCTAGGAGCGCATTGATTTCTGCTTTGTGAACGCACCTGTTGGATTATTACGTTCGATTGCTCACTCCAGTCCACTTATAAGATATAACTGGATCTTCTGATGCAAAGCGCAAATTCACACCATCACCTTCATTTGAGAGGTGCGCTCATTGTTGAAGACCTGGGCATCACATTTCTGCCTGCTGATTTAAGAAGGACAGCCAGAGGAAGGAGTATCATCACTCAAAGCCGACGTCAGGACAATCAAGCACTCCTACTGTGAAGTCCAGTGACGTAAATGCTCCTGTGACCTGCTTCAATTGTGGAGACAATGGCCACTACTCCTCAAGATGCCCGCAGCCGAAGATCAACGGTGGCAAGCCTGGTGCACTGCCTGCTGGTAAACGACGTGTGCACGTATGCACTGTTGCAGCTCCTGCTAGTGTCATGCAGCATTCTGTGAGTCGTTTTCATTTTGTTATGATTCTGGAGCAAAATGCTCACTTATTAGAGTCAATATCGTCAAAGTTTAAAGGCAAATGTTTTCATAGTACCTTTAAAATGACTGGTAAAGATGACAGTAGTGTTTTAGTACCTTACGATACGAGTTTTAGAGTGTTGTGAAAATTGATGATATTTTTCTAGAAGTTCTTTCTCATGTTTTTCCCGACGAATCACTGCGACATAATATTAGCATAGGACATGATGTGTTATCTTATGGCTAACAGGTTCAATTAACTTCCGAGAGTGCACGTGTTATAGAAACAATAACTTTTAATTCTTGCTATACAAATAACTCGGTTTGCATTTCCTTTGATAACGTTAATACTGACTTTGAGATTTTGAACTACCTACTTTAAAGAACATTGGAACTTTACTTTGCTAATTGTTAGGGTCCTGTCGATGAAATAAAACTAGCAGACTGTAAACAATAGGTGCTGTAATTCTCGCCTCTCAATTACAATAAATTAATAAGAAATACGCGATAATGGTCCGGCGAAGGTGGGTATCCCAAGGCAAGTGTCAGAGCGCGGTTGCGATGATCTCGATGACGTCACCGCCCGCACTCGTCTCCCGCGCGTAGTGTTGTTGCGTTCGCAACACTAATGATGACTATCCGAAGTTTTACTTTATGATGTCCGTGATCATAAGCGTTAAGAACTAACAAGTATTCACACGGTTGCTTACGTAAAATACCTACTAACGAAGTTTCCGATGAACATATCAGAAATAATAATCCCCAAACTGTTATTACATGATTATCATTTAGGTATCATAGTGTTAATAGTGTGTACATAGTGAATTGTTATCTTTTTAAATAATTTGGCTAAAGTTAGTTGATTCGATGGAGATAAGTTTTTTTTTTTTTTTTTTTAATCTTTTATTTTTTAGAGGCTTTTACCAAATTGGCATGTCAGCCCCATCGAATCTTAATCTAGAATACAGATTGAACTTAAAAGTCTAAAATATACTAAAGAGTACATACTAAATATACAAAATCATTTCAACCAACAATCTTGCCGCCTCGCTTGTTGGCTTAGCCAATATATTAAGGAAAGGTTCTGTGTCGTGCTTATTTATATTGAATTTTTGTATAATTCGGTCCCTTTCTGATGAAAACTTAGTACATTCTACAAGGATGTGATGTACATCTTCAATCCTATTACATAAGTTGCAGTTTGGGGAGTTAACCTTCTTCATCATGTAGGCAAACTTATTACTAGGATAATGTCCAGACCGCAACCTATGGAGAATAACAATGTACTGCCTATTTAACTTAATGTTATAAAACCATGGTATTTGAGGAGGCTGACACTGCAAAGTTTTAAACCATATGCCTTTTTCTTTACTTTTTTCGTCAAAATATTCTTTAAATTTTCCATAACAAATGCTTTTGAATTTTGTTAAAATTTCAGAATAAAAAGGCAGGATCGAAAACGGCGTGCCATCAGTACAAGCAAGTTTAGCTAATCTGTCAGCCTCCTCGTTACCCCGTATGCCTAGGTGAGATGGGATCCATTGCAACCTCAAAGTCAGGCTTAATGTATCGGTCATTCTGTGTAGTGACTTTAAAACTGTGTAGGCTACCGGTGTCCCTCTGCTATGACCAGAGGCACATCGAGCCAAATGTTCTAAAGCACTTTTACTATCCGAAAGAATGACAACCTTTCTATTGATATTATTTTGGCGTTCAATATAGTTTAGTGCCTCTGAAATTGCAATGAGCTCCACGGTCATAATAGAAACTCTAGACTCTACTCTATATAACATGGATACATCTCTTGTGGGATCGTAGTATGCAGCCCCCATCCCATCACTATTCTTAGACCCATCAGTAAATATGTAGGCATATCCCGGGTATTTGAAGTATAATTCTTGAGCAATTTGTAAATGAACTAAATTCCTTTGGCTTCTTTTTGATCCTTTTATGCAGTCTAGATTAGTAGAAATAATTTCATTGATTTTTATGTAATTAGACCAAATATCTAGCTTAAACATTTCAAGAGGATTAGAATTATGGATTTGATAATCCTTACATTCATTATAAGCAATCATTAGTAAGGGCTTCTTTATATTTTGCCAGTACCTTTCATGAGAAGCAGAACAGAGGTTTTTTAATAAATCTATAGTCATATTTTCTGACCAAGACATACTCCTTAAACAAAACTTATATGCTAGATAGAGCCTTCTTACATATAGGGGTGGTACACATAACTCGCACTCCATAACATGAATTGGTGTACTTTTAATAAATCCTCCAATGATCCTCAGAGCTTGGTTTTGCACTCTGTCTAGTTTTAGTAAATGTGTCTTAGCACAATTACCGTACAGAAAACAACCAAAATCAAGTCGACTACGGACTAATGAAATGTACAGTGTACGAATATGCTTAGGGTGAAGACCCCACCCCGAACCTGACAGCAGTTTAAGTATGTTTAAATACTTCATAGTTTTCTCTAAAATCTCATTCACATGCTTGCTCCATCGTAGGGATCTATCGAGCCAAATACCTAAGTATTTTACAGCATCTACACTTACTAGGGCACTATCGTGAATATTTATTTTAAGTTGTGTCCTCCTATGACCTCTACTAAACAAACATAATTTAGATTTATTGGCAGATAATTGAAGTCCAATGTTATCTAGCAATGTAATCATGGCATTTATGGCACTCTGCAAATCAATTTCACACCGGATTAGGTCTTTCCGACTTATGTATATTACATAATCATCAGCGTATTGAGAAATCATGACACGAGTTATGTCCCGACATATCGATATGGTCACAATATTAAAAAGCAGTGGAGATATCGGGTCCCCCTGAGCGAGACCCCTGCCTGTACATCTTACGTCAGAGGTCCCATCTTCACTTTTGTATCTAATCATAAGATGCCTATCACTCAAAATGGACCACAAATATCTACATACATTTTGCCCTACTCCTAACTTATCGAGGGCCTCAATTACTTTATCGACTAATACATTATTATAAGCATTCTCTATGTCAAGGAAGCACGCCGCTGTTGGATTGTGATTTGAGAACCCTAACTGTATATATTTAACCAATCTTGACAAGGAGTCCAGGCAAGATTGAGATCTTCTAAAGCCGCATGTTTTATAAGATAGCAGCTGATGTCGTTCAACAAACCATTCAAGTCGCTTACCTATCATGTTGTGGAATATTTTACACAGACATGACAAAAGAGAGATAGGTCGGACTTTTACTTCTTGGCCATTCCCAGGTTTAGGTATAGGTACCACCAGTATCTTACGCCACTGATTGGGTACTGTACCTAGTCTGTAGATTAAATTATACACGTCTAGTAAAAATTGCTTCCCGGAAATCGCCATGTTATAAACCATCAAGTATGTAATACTATCGCTACCAGGAGATGTGTCCTTCTTTTTAAGACAAGATTCTAATTCCTGCATAGAGAAAGGTCTATCGAGTAAATCATTGGTGGACTCCAAACCAGGAGGACAATTCATAACTGAATCAGGTGTAAGTGAGTGGAGTAATTCTCTCTTCTTATAATCTGGGATTGAAAATGATGACTGACGATAACCTTTATACCATCTCATTTTACGCCACATATCAGAAACACTCGTACATTCATTTATGTCACTACAAAACTTATTCCAGCTACGGTTCTTGGCCTGTTGTATTTTTTTCCTAGTTTCAGAAATCTTATTTTCAAGAATTTTTAGATTGCTTGGCGTCGGGTTTCGCCTGAATTTACTTAAAGCTAATCTACGTTCAGCCACCAACTTTGATAAGTTTACATTCCAATATTCTTTTGGTCTAAAGTTGCTAGTAGGATCAGTACAAATTTTAATAGTAGGTATATGCTTACTGGCTGAAGAGTTCAGCTGGTCGACAAAATAATCATAATAATCTTGAACATTTACACTATGGCATTGAGAACTATCAAAGGTAAAAAATGCGTTTTCAAGATCCATCTTATAGGCCTCCCATTCAGCTTTTTTAAAGTTACGCTTGCTAGTAAAATTTAAATCAACGCTAAAATTCATCGCAGTTTTTATAATTAAGTGATCACTGCCGAGGTTTTCACTGAGTACCTGCCATATAAAATGTATAGAGATATCGCAAGATGTAAATGTGATATCAGGAGCTGATTTCTGTAGTATACCGTTTACTAATTTCACTCTCGTAGGATCTCCATTGTTAATTGAAGTAAAACCGTGTTCTAAGGATGAGTCTAATATATGTGTTCCCCTGGGGTCACACTTATATGACCAGTTAGTATGGTGACCATTGAAATCTCCCGCAATTAAGGTTTTTTCTCTTACCAATCCAAAAACATTATCCCAATCAGTCTGATTAGTACGGACGGAAGAAGGACAATAAATGGCTACTATATTATCTAGGTACTTACAATTTAAAATCTTGATATGAACTAGTTGTATGCCTGGATTAATACGACCAATAGAGCAAGCATGTGACTGCAATGTTTTATGTACGATGATTGCAACACCATTATAAGAGTCGTATCTATCATTTCGATAAACATTATAACCCCTTACATGTAAAGGGGATTCCTTGTCCAACCAAGTTTCACTTACTATGGCTACATGAATATTTTCTGTAGATAGAAGTGCAGTAAACTCTACCTGTTTTGGCCTCAAGCTCTGTGCGTTCCACTGGAGTATATTAATTTTAAAACTTTTACCCATCAAACAAGCTAAAGAGACGTTCAACAAAAGCTCCACCCGAAAATAATTGAGATATGCATCTACATTCTTCAAATATCATTCTCAAAATCAACATTATCTTAGCTTCAAAACTTTGTTCCATATTTAAAATATTTTTTAATTTAAGCAATACATTCCAAATATCAATTTTCCTTTCTCTTCTAGTGTTGGTATTATCCTTAGATAGTTGCTCTTCAAATTCTTCGTTATTTACTGTCATGTTGCTCTCCAATATATTTTGTGCAGAGTTTTCTTTAGTGCCTTTTTTCATTTTTTCCTTGTTATTAGTAGTACTTATATTTTGCGTTGTTTTACTACAGTGATAAGTATTATTTTTGTTTTGATAACTATTACTTGAATGGTGTACTTCAGCTGTTGTTTTTAGCACACTGCTATAACTTTTGTTTAGAATAGGTGAAAGTAATATGTTTCTTGGAATTTCGTTGTTTACTAAACTTTGTGTATACTCCTCCCTGGCAGTGGTAGCCGTATTTTTTTCCTTCATTAAGTATTGTTCTAAAGCTTTTTTATATGTCAAGTTCTTGTCACTCATAATTCGACGAATCATCTTTTCCTTATAAAAAACTGGACAAGTTTTATCGAGTGACATATGAGGTCCCTTACAGTTAGAACAAGTGAACGCATCAATATCACAATTATCATGATCCTTGCCGCATTTAGGGCATACATCTTTGTTAAGAGCACAAAACTTTCTAATGTGGCCATATTTCCAGCATCTCGAGCACTGGGTAACCGGAAAAATGTATTTCTCAACAGTAAACTTTAGTCCATACGCTTCTATAGTTTGCGGGATGGTGGCGCTTTTAAAACATAATCGGACTGTCTCACTTTCAATCCATATATTTTCGGCGCTCATACGTTTCATTTTCTTCGCTGAAATAATCTCAGATGACGCATTTATATTTTCTAATAATTCTTGTTCAGTTATTTCTTGATCTACGCCTCGTATAATACCATATGAGAGGGTACTATAATTTGTGAGCTGTGCCCTTATATCCATTTCTATCAGTTTTGTGTTTGAAATAAGTTTCTCTGCCTGTATTTTATCTTGAAATTGAATAAATACCCTATACGGGCTTTTATATTTAATTTTAACAACGCTTTCAATTTTTTCATTTTTCAAAAACTTTGCTAAAGCCATTTGTTTAAATAAAATTCGCGGTGAAAATAAGCATACTTCGTAATTCTGACTGTTTATTGGTTCTCCCATATTTTTCGATGTTGCATCATTGTTATTATTTACAGAAGTACTCCTTATCATCTTTTTTGCTCTTCTATTTACTGTTATAAATCCGTCTTCACTGCTTTCTTCACTCTCACGCGTTTTTCTTTTCTCGCTTTTTTTCCTTACATTTTCAATTTCTTGCATTTCCTTTTCACATTCAATTAACACGTCTTCATCACTTATATCTTCATCACTTAATATGTTTTCTTCCATTCTCAATACAAGAGGGTAGTTTTTAAAACGGTTAGTCGACCAAGTACACAATCAATAGTACGTGTGCTCGTGACAGCGTCTCGCGCGCGACCATGGAGATAAGTTGTGAACTTAATTTGTTATTGAAAAAAAATGGAGTTTATTAAAAAAAATCGTTAGAAATTGGATTCAATGTCTCTTTAATCTTACTTGTTAGTTGTAGCCGTAGCTCATGCAGTATTTGTATAGAGTGCACGGTGCGCATCTGACTTTTGAATGTTGTTTATTAACGCTGGTGAAGTGTTAACAAGTAGAGTCACAAGTAGAGTCACATATATGTAGAGTTACAAGTAGAGTCACAAGTTAGGCAACTAGCGAATCTTACGAAATTCGATCTGGTGTCAGGTAGAGCGCGTTATGAGCACTTTGAAAAATATGCTTACGGCTATCGAGTCAGGCGATAGGTCTTGGCAAGAAGCCCTCCCCGATGTGCAGTTAGCCCTTAACTGTACTCATAACCGCGTTACGAAGTCAAGCCCCCTAGAACTTCTCATAGGTAAGGTAGCGAGACCACTAGATATGGTAACAGCGGTTGACGAAGAACCGGTTGATCTGGACCGAATACGTAACCATGCTTCTGAGAGTATTCAGTCCAATGCTCAATACGACAAGGCACGTTTTGACTTGGGTAAAGCTAAGCTGGTTAAATTTTCCGTAGGTGACTTTGTATTGTTACAAAATGAGGAGCGTAACCAGACGAAAATAGATCCAAAATACAAGGGGCCGTTTAAGGTCATTGAGTTGTAAGATGGTGATCGTTACTTGCTAAAGGCGTTAGATTCTAAGAGGACGTACAAGTATGCCCATGATAGACTGAGAAGGATGCCTGAAGGTCAGTTGGTTGTAGAAGAGTTGGTTGATCAAAGTGATGATCATGTATCTGAAGTTCCTGGCACATCGCGTGATTAAGTTCGGTAACACTCGATGGAGGTGTTACTTGAGCGCTCGATGGAGGCGCTCACGGGGACAATGCTCGACGGAGGCATTGTTCGTGTATGTGCTCGATGGAGGCACGTTGTCACAATGCTCGATGGAGGCATTGATAGCATAACGCTCGAAGGAGGCGTTTTGCTTGTGTTGTTAAAGGCATAAAGAGAACATAATGCTCGAGGGAGGTGTTATGTGTCTTGGTGTGTGCATTCTATGACACTGCATAGAATCACGATATGTGTTCAGTTGTGTACTGATGAGTGCTAAGATTTGATTCAAAGTCCGAACTTCAGATGTCCTTCAAGGTTGATTTACTAGGGCAGTATGTGTTCAGTGTACCTGGTATGTTATCCGTGTACCTAGTTTGTGATCAATGTACATAGTATGTGATTGGTGTACACGGCATATGATCGATGTACATAGTAGGTATAAGATCAGTCAGTTCAAGAGTTTGTATATAGAGTTGTAATAAATGTGATGGTTATGTAACTGTGTTTTTATTAGTCAGAGATGACCGAGCGATGACGAGACTACTGGTAGTGTGTTTCTCTTTCAGACACACACGAGGACGTGTGATGCGGCAGGATGGCCGTGTCGGCGAGGAGGCGCTTCGATCGTGCAAAACGTTAACTGTAGCTGTCATCTGTCTACGTCTATGGTGTCTTGCAAAACGTCAAGCTATGACATTGACAGCTGTCATCGCTTGGGATTGGTCTGTGCTTGGTTGAGAAGAGAGATCCGAACGTGAGCCGCCATACTGAACGGACGCAAGCGCAGAACTCTCCACGTTTCGTATTGCGATCCGTTTACATCGCACTAGAGTTACCATATTTTATGTGAATTACTAAGTAAATCGATTAAAGGGGTTGTTTGTGATTAATCTGCGAGTTTATTTTGAAGAAACATCACCCACACTACCCAAGATGGCGGACGAAGATGAACCAAGCTCTCCGCCGGTCCCGCTCGTCCCTCCGTCATATATATATGTATATTTTTGTTTTATCATTCTCTTATTTTAGAAGTTACAGGGGGGGGGACACATTTACTACTTTGTGTCTCTCGCGCAAATTATTCAGCTTAGAAAAAAATGATATTAAAAACCGCAATATCATTTTTAAAAACTTATGCATAAATACCCCACACGTATGGGTTTGATGAAAAAAAATTTTTGAGTTTCAGTTCTAAGTATGGGGGGGAACCCCCAAAATTTATTGTTATTTTCCTATTTTTGTGTGAAAATGTTAATGCAGTTCACAGAATATATCTACTTACCAAGTTACAACAGAATATGTCTTATAGTTTTGGAAAAAAAGTGTGTGTACGGATACAGACAGACGAATCCATAACCGTAAAAATTAGTTGAATAAGGGTTGTAAATTTTTGTTTTTTTTTTTTAGCAATTCCATGCAAGGTTTAATTGAAGATAAATAACACTTGAAAAAAATCATCGACCTCAGGTGGGACTCGAACCCACTCGATTTGCACCATCGACACCTTGCATGGAATTGCTAAAAAAAAACAAAAATTTACAATGTTTAAGCATTTCTGATCTTAACCAATAGTCAAATATTTGTAAAAATATTTCTATAGGGTGTTGACGGTAGTATACTACTTAGCTATACATATAGCTACAACATTGATCAGAATACGCTGGCTTTGACAGCGAGAAAAACACTTGAGGAATTTCATCTTGTCACGTGACGGTAGCTTAGTTGGTTTTGGCTTGCTATGGGTCGTGGGTTCGAGTCCCACCTGAGGTCGATGATTTTTTTTCAAGTGTTATTTATCTTGAATAAGGGTTCATTAAGTATATCGAGTATGTACGATTTCATTCTTAAAATACGCTCCACTTCCTTCCTACCGCAATGTGAATAGACCTTTACTCGAGTGTGTGGGCGAAATGCATTTTTTCATTTTAATATTGATAATGGATGCTATCTTAAGCCCGTATTTTCCGCGGTTTACAAAGTAAATCAAGAATACCGTACAGCATACTTACCTTTGAACCACCGCATATTTTCTTATAATTTATTTTTAAACATGCAATGCATAAGGCTTTCTCCTTCCCTTCTTTATTCTTCTTTACGACCTATTATAATATAAAAGGATTTTGATAAAAAAATAACCTTAATTTAAAGCCATTCTTGACAAAGGATGCGTATCATTCATAAATTTTTTCATACTTCTATTTTTTACTCGTTCTTTTGAAATGGGCGAAATTTATCATTTTTTTAGAATATATTCCACAAGTTACATTTTGTAGTGTTAGGTAACGTCGCGTTGTAAGTATGGCCGAACCTTATTGTTTACGGTTATATTATATTAATTGACTTAGGAGATGACTTTAGTATACAAAAATCTTACTTGAAGATTATTATCTAACCCGAACAAAAAAATATCCTAATTAGACGATAAACTGTTGTTTGGGAGAAGATTTTGGTGTGTGTAAGGGACACACGGGGATCAAGTTGATAAAAATAAAGTTTTTGCAAATAGACTATTAAGATCACATTTACACGGTCCGCTACCACGATAATATACCTACCTTGAGTTAAGTTAACTGTTTTAATTAAGCCGTTTATAATTTTCATAACTTAACTGTATTTGACTTACAAGCAAAACCAGAAGTTTCTAAGCCTTTGTCTTATTGACCCAATAGGCAACTAAAGAACAGACCAAGCACTTAGGAAATTAACTCAATACCGACAATCTGGCTTATTTAGGCCACCCACTAAGTTGGCCTAAATAGGAACTTTAACCAGCAAGCCGCTGATATTTTAATTATTTCTATCGTAAAATTTAGTCTAACCAGGAGGGCCCCAATTCTGCTAATTTAAAAGTGGCTCTGAATATCAATTGGATCTAATACCAATTTAAGACTTAAATTTAAGACTTAAATGTGTGAAACAATTACAATTAGAATCAATTGATATTCAATTATGCCACTTAAGCAGAATCGGGGCCCTGATTGGCGTAGTGACGTAATTCGCCTCAAAAAAAATATCAAGTGTTCGATTGCCGATTTAGTAATGATGATGCTAAATAACATTTTGTGCCCACAGCCACAATTCAAGCTTAAAACTCCCATTTTAAAATAAACTCCCGCTAAAGAAACCGCTTGCATATTGAAAATTCCGGTTATAAAAAAGTAAACTTTAGCTTGATGAGCATAGAACGGCTGTGTAGGTACTTCCTTTCTTAAAAAAGGACAGATCAATAGATGTATACATATTTGTATTATGTTCACCAAAGAACAACAGTATTTTATTTCAGACAACAAAGGAGGAAATATAAACATGAAAAAATCGTCCGGAGAAAATCTAACCCACATTCAAAGGTCAGATAAGCGTCTGGTTTTTACGACACCTCCACATTTCCGTCAGGCGACGCCACTCAGAGGTAACCAAATACCAGGATAATGTGCAATACCCTTTATCTGACGAGAAGGTCAGGTATGGACTAAGGTCGCTATGGGGCGCAAGAACTGTCAACTAGGTATAATAGCTTCACTTTTTTCTTTACTTATTAAGGTAGGTTTAAATGTTAAAACAATTATTGAATTATTGCTCTCATATAAGGTTGCCCTGTTTACATTAGAAACATAGTTTCTTAGTAATAAACTTAATTTGCAATAAACGTGTTTGAATATGACAAACTTACAAACAATGTATTTTTTTAGTTTTAGATTCATTTCACGAGCACGAAGCCAAACCAAGTTTTTATCGTAGAAACTTAATAAGAATTAGAAAATTAACGTAACCCAAAATGTTTCAAACTGAGATTATTCATAAATCAAGGACCACATTACCAGTATTTTGCATTATTTATGCGTAAAGCCTGGACAGTACAAAATTATACATTAACTTCAGTATAGTTATAACATTCCTGCATGGCTAAGTAATTTTCTTGCTGGAAAAATCCAAGGTATAAAAGTCTCTTTATATTTTTTAATGATTTCTCTTATGACATGACAGCTTGACATCATTTTGTTGGGATTAATGTCAGGCACGACACGAGGCCAGTACCTATATAAAGCTAGGACTTAAATGTCTATCATGCTATAAGATCCAGGCTTTATAACTTAAACTTGATAGAACACTGTTCAACTAATTTAATAATAGACAAAGAGTAATTTGATATCTTCGTAATATGCTCGCGATACTTTTTAACTAATATTGGGGTCAGAGGTGGACTAAGGGGCCGAAGGCCACAATACACTATTGATAAAATAAAATAAGTTAAAACTTCTGAGGTAATATAAAATTGTAAGATCGTGTTTATTTTTATATTATTTTATAGTTTTAAATTCGTTTGAATTTAACACAGTTTGATACAAAGGCATTTTTATTTTGTTCTACTCTACTTGTTCACGTGAAAGTAAGAAAAAAAATTGTATGTACTTTAAATTTTGTAATCTTTATTAGTTATTTTATTAAACAATCAAGGTTTTGCTGTAGCATTCCCTAAGTCAACAGTATTATTTTCTACAGCCACCGTTGTAGATAAGCCATTATCTACCGCTGTTACATTTTGATTCGATGTTGTATTTATAGTACTTGTATCTGTTTTGTTTTGATCACGTTTATTCATTTCTTTATTACCCTCATCAGTATTTGGTAAATTATCTCCATTTACATTAGGACCACTTCTGCGATAATCCAATAACTCGTTTCCCAAATTCTGTGTGGTTTTATCTTTAGGAGCCGTCTCTGTATCGTTTTGCTTGTCGCAGATATTTATCAAGGGTTTGCCTGGAAGTAATAATATTATGCGTAGTTAGTATCGAATCTAATAAATATAAATTATATTTTGTAAAGAACAAAATGGCTGACTACTTTACTTTACTTTTACTTACTTATACAGGGTGTCACAAAAAGTTCCATCTAAATTATAGGAGCATCTATCGATGCCGGAAAAATATTTTGAATAAAACATTGTTATGCATAAATTCAATGTGCAATCAAAATCTTAAATTCAACATTAGTTGAATACTCAAAAGTAATGAGCCGACATATTTATCCATTGCCCACCGATGTCATCATTAAACTTTTTTTTTATATTGTATACTAGACTCGATTATACAGGGTTACATTGCAAAGTAGTGCCAAATTTTCAGGGTCCACTCAGAATCAGTAACTAAAGCGATCTAACACATTTTTGTAAAAAAAACAAACTTATTTTATTTTTATTTTTTATTATTACTATCTGCTGTTAAAAGATGGTACGCGTGGGTGGACGCACTTTGTGCAACCTAGAACTGCAAAGTTCAATGCAATAATAGTCACAATGGCGCGCGAAAGCAAACCTTAGAGCATTTTCGATGTAAGGTAAATTTCTAACAGCAGGAGCGCCCGCGCAAACCAGAGGTCCAAATTGCCGACAAATACCGTATGCAGTGCACCTCTAGATCTTATTTTTAAAATTTGGCACTACCTTGCAATGTAACCCTGTATATTATAAATTAGTATAAACAATTTGCTGTACACCCCGTATTTGCTATCTAATAGGTTTGTTGACAAGCAGATCTCTTTTACCAGATACTATAAACAATTTTCATGTTATTTTCATTAAATTAATTCTTGTTATCCTCTTCTCATTTCTATTAGTTCTCTGTTACTCAATACAATAATAGTACTAAGATGGACTTGCGCACAACTGAATTAATTTAGTAGGAGATTAAGACGTCGTTCTGTCTCGGTCACCGTCATAAAGATTGATAGTAAAAGAATGATGTTAAATACCGTATTAGTGTATAGTTCAGGATTAAATTCGCTAATCCTGAGATGCGCAAGAGGGCCTAAGACTGCCTAAAATAAGCACTCAAAACTGTTTAATCTGCGATTCTGAATGCCTAATTTATACTAATCAAACGTAAAATTGCTAGCTATAAAGTCTCTCATTATCCCTTTTTTCTTACCAACGAACAAATTATTAAGTCCAGGAACGTAAATACTGCCATCCCCGACAGCAAGGTCTAAACGGGCTTTACCCACGTTTGATATTCCGCTTGCGTCTAAATTCAATGTACCTCTGCCTAGAAAATAATATAGGAATTAGTATTCATTTCACGGGGTTAGTTAAGCTGTGACGTATTTTTTCCGGTCAGGTTTGGAGCTATAATGGAAAATATGATGATGATGATTGGTTCTTTAATGTTTTTGAGCGACATGTTCAACGAGTTATTAAGTTTATTCAAAAAAGATTTTATGCCTTTGACTGCCAACAAAGAGATTAGAAAATCTATTGTTTTCCGGTTAACCTTGACCGCATTTGCGCTCAACAATAAAAAAATTATAATACGTGTTTATTTTTTACTTTTATTTAACCAAACACTGGTTGTCTTTGTCAAAAAATCGAAGAAAATTCGCTCTTAGCCGCTAATAGAAACTTCCTATTTGCTTTTTTAAACTGACATAAATCTTTTGTTTATTGTTTTACTTGTCGCGTGTAACGTTAAAAAACTTAGACCGGGTAGGTATATCATCAAAGAAAAAATAAACTGGTTGTACATTGCGTGAAGTGAATAATAATAGAGAAATTGAAATTTAATAGAAAAAACTCTTTTATATCTTTCGAAAACAAAAAGACCTGCGATGGCCGGGAATCGAACCCGGATCAACTGCTTGGAAGGCAACTATGCTGACCATTACACCACCATCGCAGCTACAAACATAAACGAAATTACGTATGACTATATTGATATTAGAACGATGAATTCAGATGAATTTTTATCAACGCGTCAAAGAATAGATTAGTTAGTAAGAATACACTCAATCATGTTCTAAATAATACCAACCTACTTTTGAAAATTCTATTTACTACAACCTAATAGCGACTAAGCAATCTTCTTACTTAACTTACGTTAGCATTATTAATTATTATTAATGCAAAATCTATATTTTATACGTGTAAATGTTACATGTTACCAGAACTTCCAAACTTCAACAGCAAGTCAATTTCACCAAGCGCACTTAGTCCATTCGATTTTAATTTTAAGTCGATATTGCTAGGCATGGAATCGCACTTGGTTCCTTCCATGTTGTTGTTATCTGACCTCTCTGATTTCTTTTTCTTTTTGTCTCTAACTTCCTTTAGTTTCGATTCCAACTGTAAGTGAAAGATCATTAGATAAGTATGCTTTAGAACGATTGTTTTTAAGATTTTCATAGTACCTTATGGATGCCTGGATCTCATGTAATAGGTTTTCTTAAATTTTTAGGGTTCCGTAGACCTGACAAGGAACCCTTATAGTTTCGTCATGCCCGTCTGTCTGTCTGTGTGTCTGTCCGTCCGAAGTTTTGCTTGGAGACTAGGCATTAGAGAGCTTTAATTTTGTGGAAGTATGCATATCAATCACGCCGACAAAGTGGTGGTTTTTTTTTAAATATCTTTTTTTAGGGTATTTCCCCTACATGTAACGTGGGGATGATTTTTTTCATCGTCTACCCCATTGTGTAAGGTATCGTTGAATAAGTCCTTTAAAATTACTTACGGGTTGCTAAGACTATTTTTCGATTTAGGGATCCGTTTGCGATAGTAATTTTTGTTCGAGTAGGAAGTCCCCCCCTACATGTAAGTATTTTTTTACTTTAAGTGGTACTTGCCATGTCTAACAATATGTCCTTCTGTTCTAGAAATGCTTCATCGACGACATCGTTCCTTCTTTTCTTAGGATCTAAGGAAGACTTTAGATTCGACGAGTTGGTGGCTGAGAAACCATTTCCCAAGATACTCGGCTAGAAATTTCCATAATTAATCATGATTACATAAATAAAAGTTATAGCTAATCTAATTAATAACTAATTTTTAACCATTAAAACCATTTTTTCCCTACCCCTGCTTTGGGACAATTTTGGGCTAGAGCACAACTTTGGCGGGACAATTATTTATTAATTTTATATACTTATTGTAGGGAAACAAACAGTACATAGTTACATATAAATTAGAATATAGATTTATGGGTTTACCATAAAGTCTCCACTGATAACAATGGCAGCTAATACGTTTAAATTAATGTGTAAGACAATGAAATTTTGGCTCACTTACTGACTAATGAGCAAAGTAAGTAGCCGATTTAAACTTTATACTTATAGGACCGATATTAATCTTTGCAGGTGATATTTGGATTTATCATCATCATTCAAACTGATCTGATGATGGAACCAGGAATTTTGGATAGGGGAAATCTTCAAAGGTTACTAGTATTTATTAATTTTGTTTCAATTGATTAGTTTGAAAGTCCTATACTAAAAGAATATTTCATAGTTTTTAAACAACGTGTAAATTTAGTCAATCTCAACATTAAAAGAGGTATATGTATTTATCAACACAAACAACTTTCACTATGAAATCATATCGAAATCTTTGAGGTAGAGCGTTAGTTTTTATGAAAAAAAAAAAATCCATTATTTCGATCTTGATCTCTAAAAGTGATTAAAAAGTTATATCGTTTATTAAAAACCACTTTAACTTTCCTTTTTTCGCCTTCTTAAATAATTGAGATTGAATTAATCTTCACCCTAAATAATTTTAATATTGGCCACTAAAAGGCAATATAGGGTAACACGGTCTATTGTTATTCTATTGTATTTTTTTTTTCGAGCATACAGGTTAAAGATAAGAAACGTTCCTAAATTATTTTCGGCGTGAAAATGTAACTAAACTTAACTTTAACAGCCCACGAAATCGCAAGCAGAATATTACCAGAAACGCAAGCAGGAGCCACGTAAGTGCCATCGCGTTCGAGCCGACTTACAGGTCGGCTACACCGGTTTACGAGCAATGCACAAATCGACTTATAAATAAATACCTACGATCCGATGTAAGTGCACCAATGTTTGTTATAAAGATTTTATACATGTTTTTTATTAGGGTTCCGTACCCAAAGGGTAAAGCGGGACCCTGTTACTAAGACTCCGCTGTCCATCTGTCTGTCTGTCCGTCTGTCACCAGGCTGTATCGCATGAACGTGATAGTTAGACAGTTATAATTTTCACAGATGATGTATTTCTGTTGCCATTATAACAAGAAATACTAAAATCTAGAATAAAATAAATACATACACACGTGTTTTTTTTGCTCGTTTTTGTAGATAATGGTGCGGAACCCTTCGTGCGCGAGTCCGACATGCACTTGGCCGAGTTTTCCTACAACAAAAACCTTTAAAGTCGACACTTTAAACACGACTGTTAATTTAAATACATGACCACAATTTTAATTCTGGTCATGTATTTAAATTGTTTTCGTTTCATAATCGAAGGAAAAACGTACCGAGACATTTTCCTTAACCATTGCTTGATCTATAATAGTTGTAAATGATAATTCGTGTTTTAGGGCCACAATTAAAATTGTTGTTAGGTTTTATACTTTTTATATCCTACTTAATTACACTTTTTAATGGTTCATCTTTGCAAATCTGTAATTTTCTTTAGTAATGCAGCTTGCTTGCATTTGCTTTATAACGATAAAGAATATTAAATGAATAATCTCAGAAATAGATAACTCGTTTGATGGTATCAAACTGAATATTGACATTTCGAACACAGAAGGTACTTCACGTGCACGGCACTCTCGTACTCTGTTAAAAAATCGCATCGCACCAATGTTTTTGCATCCAAAGAGCAATTCTAGCTATCATCGGTCCCGTCACCATGACTGGCGCGCTTACCTTAATGCATTTTATTACTGCAACGTGCCCGCGCCAAAATGCCCGACGGAAATAGGATTAAAATCGTAGAGCGACACACAACAGTCGCCGAATAATTTCGACTGTAATTGATATGACAAAATAACCAGGTTACACTGAGCGGGGTTGTATTTTAAAAGTTCAGTTAAATTTATTTACCGCTGAATTAAATTTTTGGATGTATTACGACGAATTGTATTTTTTTTTCTATAGCATGGTTAGATAATTAAAAGCATTAAACATGGCGTGATTTCACTTTTAATTTTAATTTCAAAGCAAACAAAGTATAGTACATTATAATGTTTTGATATGATAGTTGAAAGAAAATTAAAACACTTTTCTGTAGGTATTGGGCTCGTTAAAACTAAAGCCCATATATTAAAATAAATAGTACACTACCGTCAACTCCCGTAAAATCTAATGCGGTTGATTTTTTTCAAGTGTTATAATATTATCTTAAATAAATCTTGGATATTGCTAAAAAACTAATTTAAACTAAAAGGAATGCAAATTAAAAATTACTTATAATATTATTTTTATTTTATTTTGTTCGGAAACAGTGATATTTTTACAGATAATTAATTACTACCTACTTTAAAACTGTAGGTACACCATTCTACATGTTTTCGCATATTTAAAATATTTTTTCCATGAATTATTAATTGATGACATAGTTAGTTTAGAAATAAGTAAAGTCAGTAAAATGTGTGTTATCACAACCAATTAAATCCATACAGAAAAGAGTTTGATGGTGCTCGGTGAGCGAGTTTGACTCGTTAAACTGTATCTTTTTTCTCTAAATAGGTACGTCTAGATCGAAAGTGACATTTGTAAAACCAACAAATTCAAGTCCTCTTTTCAATGTCCTTGCCTAAATCAACTTCAAAGTTTGTACAGTTAACAGCACGTCGACCTACCCAAAAAGTTAAAAGTTCCCCAACAGATTTTCAACTTTAAACCTGACTTGTAGAGATCATTTTCAATTGAAAATTTAACGATTTGTGGTAGGTCGACGAGCTGTGACGAACTGTACAATTTCGTGAACATCTCAACCATTTATCGGCATGTTTCCTAAATGATTAGAAAAAACATTCCGAATTCACAAATCGTTGTAAACGTCGTGGTACGCTATTGGAATTTCGCAACTTAGATCATAAAACCGGCGGGTAATAAAGCCAAATCGATGTTGCGAAATGTCCAATTTTATTTGCGTAGAATTTCAATCGAACAGTCATTCTGTAACTTCAAACCGAGAGCGGTAAGTTGATTCCGAAAATTCCGCTGTTTTTATCTCAACAAACTTATGCTATGCTTTCAAAGACAGTCAGTAATCTTCATTAAAAAGTTACATCATCATAATTTCTTGTTCTTTTGATATCAAAACCATTTACGGATGTATTTCTTTTATTTATGACTTATAAAACCTTTCTAGAAAACACGGTTCACTAACTACAGATACATTTGTATTTATTTTGTTAAATCAATAAATAAGTTAACTAAAATGGTACATCAAGCGTTTGTGATTCTGGTTCTTTCAAACAAAGTATTTTGGTGTGTAATTAGTTGAACTTAAAATAGGAGCAGATGGAACAAATTTTAAATATCCTCATCATAAATTGATAGTTAAACAAGTTATCAAAAATATTTTACTTTGAAGACCCTGCCTGGATGAATGCTACTATTTAGTTTATAAAACATGTTTTTAAAAGGGTTTTCAAAGAAAGATCAGTAAAAAAATTGTCAGGTCGACTATTACTAAATAGTCAATATTTTTCAGAATATGCAGTTCCAAACCTTAGTCAACCTTCTAGGGTGCGTGCTGGCAGTGCAATGCCGGGACGCAAGCAAATCCATCAAGTCTATTCCAACTATTACTGGATCCTTGGTCAATCTCGGCAAGATGGATATTTCGTTCCACTTCAATTCTAAAGGTTAACTTCTATAAAACTTACATAAGTTATAGATAAATAGAGGCGCAAATAATATTATTTACATAATTTTTCAGATTTGCCTACGAAAAGTGACAATCACAACATGCCACTCCACTCGTTTCAATTCTTAAAATCAGAACCTATTGTCGAAGAACCTTGCCCATGTTCAGGCTTAAGAACCCAATCATCAACCAACAACTTCCCAAACCAGCCTTCAGATCTTTTAAATAGAGTCCTTATGAGTAACGACCTATTTTCGTTCAACAAAGATCCTGTTTCTTCGACTATGTGCTGTGGTTCCCATGAACATGTTCAAGAAGACATTGTGACATTTGAGTTTGGGCCAAAAATGATGACTTCAAATAGTCATCCTTCAAAACTTCCGAGCCTACCCTTCATTTTTGAAAGTATGTTTCCCAAAAGGCAGTCTTTGTCATCAATACCTTCTATGGCTGCAAAACCAAAATCAGTTGAAATTTTTCTCTTCCCCAAAAATAGGGCATCTCCTTTTCTTCCTATAAAGAAGGAAATGAAGAAAGAAGCAATACAGATAGTTGGAGATAAGGAATTAAGAAACGATTTCAAAAACCTGAATTTCCGGCCATCTGTTCCCATAAACATGCAATCGTCGGTGAAAAAAGATTTGACAACTCAAGAAAAAAACGAGACTGAAAAACCAGTTGACAAAGAAGTAGTAGAAACTACAACTGCTGGCAATCCTAATGCAATTTGAATACAACGTTTGTCTTTTGTTCATTTATTTATTTTATTAAATACTAATAAAATTAAGGTTTGGCTGTTTTATTCTAAAACTAAAGTTTTATGAGATCAAAAAATTACATTCTATAACCAACCTTAATTTAAAAAGGGCTTATTCTATAAAACTTTGGTCAAATTATTAAATCTATAAGCGAATGCTCACGACATAATTAACCTTGACTTTCACATTAGGAAAATACACAACAATGTCGCTGTAAGGCTAAAACATTGTTTGTCGAACAGAGACTATTTTGAAAGGGCTTGATTGCTAAGCAGCAATGGGTGTTCAGCAAATTATACAGTCCTGTGACCTGATTGGTGAAACAATCCAGGTATCAGTAAACTCGATACGTGATGTGAATGTGAATTGACTCGTTTGCATGCCGGAGGAGCGAACGGATTTATCTGCAGGTACCGATGCTTAATGAGCCACAAGGTGGCGGCATTTAAAAAAGTATTTTTATGAAAACTCTATTTATAGTACTCGAAATTTTTATTATTTATGAAGTATATGTATTATGCTTTATTATTTATGAAGTATGTCGTAACTAACTGAAATACTCACTGTTTCTCCTTTCTCTGCTGCCTCTTCTTCTTGAAAGCTCTCTTGACTCTCAAAAGAAGAAATGCGGCGCGGTCTATAGTTAGCACGGAGGGCCGCTTGGCGGCGCTAGGCTCATCCATCCCCTCCTCTTCGTCACCTGCCTCATCGCACAACCTCAGGCCTAGCCATCGCTGTTTTGTTGCAGTTCTCGTTTTGCTGCCGTAGAGAGCGCACGTTTGACTTATACTCTTTTAATAATTGCGCATGTTTAAAGACACGTTTTGATTTTGAATTTGTCAAAGAGGTTGGATTACTAATTACAAAAGATACAACACTTGAAACGATTTTAAATACAAAATTACTATTTTTCACTCACTGAGAAAACACTACACTGAAACACACCACCTGCAACAAAGAGACAATACAAGTTAGAAGCGGTAACTAAAGTTCAATTAAAGATAAATGAACAAGTCGGAGAAGTTCTATCGCAGACAACCGCCTAAATTGGAGTTCATTGATACCTTTAAAAAGTACTAGCCACTTAAGTATTTTTAGATAAAACTTTTTTCTAAAGAAAAAGTTAGTTTTAGGCTTCTCTGTAAACTTTGATTAGATTCGATTTCACTGATAAAATATGAAGAGATTTTTTACCATTTATCGTATCCAAAATTGACCAGCCCCTCTAGCACGATCAACAAAACACGATATGATATAGCGATTTATCGCCTATTTACTTAAAAAATATGATAACATACCCACCATCTTGAACTTTTATTGAAACAGTAAGGATGTCCGTGCCGGCGACGTCACGGTTATGTTCGCTTTTTTGATAAAAGTTCATATTTTGACAAAAAATATGCGATAAATCGCTATATCATATCGTGTTTTGTTCTACATGCTAGAGGGGCTGCAGGGATAGCATGCGCGCATCGGTTATTTTATCGATAGACAAGACAAATTTTGTATTCGACAATAATTTTGTCGTTTTCCCTAATCTAACGGAGCACAGAGGTCTCAAATCCTTTTTCTTAATATTTTCAGAGTCTCCCGTTGATCATAGCCGTATTTTTACGTTTTATAACACGACATTGCCATGATATTTTGGTTTTTTCTTTGTAAGCGTCGAAGACAAAACAACATATTTACGTCAAAAGTCGATAAAATGCCACGACATCTCGAAATTTTATCGTGTTGCCCTGCAGAAGTATAATATTACGACCAAATATCTGCTTAGCATTTCCAAGTATTGTGATCGTGACAATTGCACCAATCAAAACTTAAAGCTACAGTCAACTAAAACAACTGGGAAATATACTAGCGTTGAATTATTCATGAATTCAATCAGTGTTCAAATAATAACAGTAGTTAACAGAACTATCTACGGACATACAAATAGCTCCCGGGAGGTCCTAATGGAATTGTTAGATTTATGCAATGAGTATGAATAATTTGATGGCCAATTAAATATTGAAAACCGCTGGTCCTTTAGTCAATGAGCAAGCGGCAAGTCTTATAAAGAACGCTAATTGCACTAAAGTACATAATTGAATTATTTCCACATCCAATTTCATTTCTAATTTCATAAAAGCTTTATTAAAGTAAAAGTATGCCCGAAGCACTTTTTGCATTTTCTTGGCTGACCTTTTTAAAATTATTGTACCTTTATTAATTTACAATCACGAAATATTTATAAAATTAAATCCTGTTTCCTATAACGAAGTACTGCATTTTGTGTATATGAAATTTTGAAAAAATCCTCTTGTAACTGTGGGTAAGTGCAGGAAACAAAAACATGAATACCTTTGAGCAGTATATAAACTGAGACTCCTTTTAAATGCCAGACTTATATTTAGACATTTTTTTTATTTTATTAATTAGGAAAACAAACAGCAGTTTTATAACACATATAAACACACACTAATTTATTGTACATTTGCCAAAAGAGTTTTCACCAGTAATTTGTAATGTACTTTAACACATTTCATCAGCATCATCATCATTTCAGCCACAGGGACGTCCACTGCTGAACATGCCTCCCCCGGTGACTTCCAGATCGGCTGGTTGGCAGCGGCTTCCTGCAACCTAAACGCATTTCGTCTCTAAATCAAAGTAACTGGATACTTAGCTGCAACGAAATGGATATATCATGTTGGAAAATATTATTGCCCATAAAACGAATGCATCAGAATTCACGAGATCACGTTTCAGACCGATGCACTCGAATCTGTGAGCATTTTATTACGATGACGTGTGTGACTCTGATTATTTATTTAGAACTACTTATGAAATGGTTTTATGAGCCTCACTTGTAACTTACTTAAGGCCGATTTTTGATTAAAGCCGATTAACTGACGAATAATTTTAAAATGTTGACAGTTGCTGTGCCCTAGCTTATACCTTACGTTCCCCAAATATTTCTTTTGATATAAATCAAAAGAAATATTTCAATGCAATAAAATTCAAAACGAAATCTGATCTACCAAACATTTTTTTGTACGAGTAAACAAGTTTATCAAAAGTTTTTATTTATAACATACAATTTAGAGTGGAAACCCTAGCGTTATTGTGGTATCGATTTAAAAACTGTGTGCTGAATGTGTAATCCGCGATTAATTATTGCTTGAGCTGAATGCATGCTGGAGTCAGGAGTTGGTTATTGGAATATTTAAATGACTACAAGTAAAAACTTCAAGTTTTACTCATACCAGAAACACTATAATCATTCCAGAATGATTATAGTTATTATATATATTGTAGTTATAAGTTATATTAACCCTCAAACCAGGCCCAGGCCTGGTTCGAGGGTTAACAATTTTTTCTATAATAAGGTAAAGGTTTTGTAATATAAACAGAGAGTTACAAAAATACCCCTTAAGATTGTTGGCGATATTTAAAAATCATATTATGGCCAAAAACAATTTATGAATTTCTAAAACATAAATAATCTTCATAGGAACATAAATCTGAAAACATAAACTAAAGAGTAAACTACTCAGAAAGTTATTCACATTTTATATTCTTGTCTGATTTCCTGTGAGAGATAAAGACCACAACAACGTCATCTTGATGCTCTTTTGTTTTAGGGTTCCGTACCCAAAGATTAAAACGGAACACTATTACTAAGACTCCGCAGTTTGTTAGTCAGTCTGTATGTCTGTTCGTCTATCACCAGGCTTTATCTCATAAACCGTGATAGTTAGACAGTTCGTAGATGATGTAATTATGTTGCCGCTATAGCAACAAATACTAAAAACCAGAATAAAATAAATTTAACAGGAGGCTCCCATATAACAAACGTGATTTTTGCTCTGTTTTTATAGATAATAGTGCGGAACCCTTCTTGCGCGAGTCCGACTCGCACTTGGACGGTTTTTTTCGTTATTCTTGAAGATGTATAATGCAATTACGATTAACAATCCACAAAACCAAGTTATCCCAAAGAAAGCGTATCGTAAAAGTTTTCCTCGTTGTTTAAAACAAAAAGGCGAGCAAGCTGCGTGCTTCCAATAAGAGTCCTGTCAACTCCTTCGGGACGTGACGGGACC
This sequence comes from Anania fuscalis, assembly GCA_950371115.1. Taxonomy (NCBI): domain Eukaryota; kingdom Metazoa; phylum Arthropoda; class Insecta; order Lepidoptera; family Crambidae; genus Anania; species Anania fuscalis. The sequence goes on along the minus strand of OX493334.1, from coordinate 15,471,647 downwards.
GAACAATCTCTTGATTTTCCAATCCGCTTCTTGGGAAAGTTTCCGTAAATTTTGCTAGAAGGCATTGGCTGGATAAGTTATAAATTATATGAGAGTAATCCAAACGTTTTAATAATGCAGTTTTTACCCGACTACGGCGAAGCCAAAAGGAAGGGTAATGATTTTGGCAGTCTATGTATGTAAGTAAGTATGTTTGTTCATATGTTCTACCATAGCGCCTAAACTGAACTGATTTTAATGAACAAAGTGTCAATATATTTGTAATAATACCCGGATAAAATAGGCTATATTAATTCTACCAAAATTGTATATGATGGAATTTAAACCTTAGATTCTAACCTGGAAAAAAAACTAGGATAATCACCACGTGTTTGGTTTCAAAAAAAGGTCTTGGCGAGCACATTTCAAATTATGTATATATTATATTGTTTTATTCAAAATATATCTTTTAATGCGGTCGTACAGTTCGCGCGGTTCAGACGTAGTCGGGTTTTAGTTTTTTTTTCATGTATACAGGATCTAACGAAATTAGTTACATTCCTTTATAGGGTGATATCTAAAAATCATACTAAATACGATGCTAAAAAATAAGGTACTGTTTCATAGTCATTTTTAAAAGTTATGTTTTCTAACAAAATAAATCAATAAAACCACAGTCAAACCTGAAACACTCTGTATCTTTTCCAACACATGTGCAAGCTTTATTGTAAGTAAGAAAACTCTTGCGCATCTCCGGATTATTAAATTTAATCCCGAACTATTCAATAACATGGTATTAAAAATCATTCTATAGCTATCAGTTTGTATGACGATGACCGAGACAGAGAGATGTCTTAATCTCGTACTAAATTAATCTGGCTTTACAAGAAAAAATTAAACGTATTCAACATAGAATTAGGGAAAATCAACTGGAGTAAGATTCTTACTTTAAACGATAATTGTGTCTGTGCACAAATGTTAAACTTAAGCCAATGGCTGACGAAATGTATTCTCGCCATATCGTAGAACAAAAAAAAACTTCAAACAATTTCCCAAATTATACCCTAAAACTACGTAAATCTTGTAGATGCGATCTTAGAGCGGATAAACATACCTAAATACATAAGTCACACAAATAGTTGGCCCTTACAGGATTCGAACCTGCCGCTGGCGCCGGGATTTGTAGTCCGGAGCGCAAACCACTACACAAGACGGTCTTCACTTGTATTAATCAATGTAAGTACTTTGGAATTCTGAAAATCTCTCTTAAAAATGACATAATATGATTTATAAGTTAATTTACGCCATTTTTCTGTATCTGTACTGTTTTTAAGAATTGTCTTTCATAGTAGTAAGTGAGAAATCACTAACCAGTTTCGGAAAAAGATGGTTTGTTTAAAAAGGTACAGTATAATCATCATCCACTCCTAAGGGTGCGTTTCAAGAAGTGGAAACGGGAAAAGAGGTATTTTCATAATGACAACTCGAGTCGACTAGAACGGACCCCTCTTTGCTCGCTTCGCTCACTTCTCCGCTTTTAATTGTATGCGCACTAATAAGAGAGCTACTTGAACGAATAGAATTGGATAGGTACAGGCTGTTGCTTGGTTGCAGGTCAACCTACTCAAAAAGTTACAGATCATGCAACTGATTTTTAACTTTAAGTATGACCTAAAGAAATCATTATTATTTGAGAAAATTTGTCATTTTTTCGTACGTGGACGAGCTCTTGTCTGTACATGACCTGAGTTTGTTTTCTGATAAAATAAGTGCTTAAGTTAATTTATGATAATTGAAGTCTGTTTATTTGTCAAAGCATAAGTAAACAAACAACAAGATTGTCTAGAGTAAATTATGTTTTCAAAGATATAATAAATTAACTTTTGTGAGTAGTTGCCTTGTTTGTGTTTACCTGGAAAATATCTGGATGGGTTTAATTTATTTCTAGAATTATGTGATTATTCATCTTTTATTTATTTTTATTACAATTACACAGTATTTTTTTTTTTTCAGTATTAGTTCATGGTTATGGCCCTGGTCGCCCTATTACGGATAATCTGTTAACCCAGACGGGTTAAATACGGGGTAAATTAAGACTAACAAACAAAATAACAGACAGGAGCTTATGATACCTAAATTTTAGATTAAACTTTTTAATTCTTAAGCTTTAAGTCCGCCTATTGTACATTTATTTCGTGCAATTAATAATAAATAAATAAATTCTAGACTTAAATTGGATTTTCATGATTACTGTCTCCATACCTACTTTCAGAATACAAGTAAAATACACCCAAGAAGTGAATTTAAATCCCACCTAAGACAGTCTAAAAAACCTTGATTTAATTTACAACAAAATTAACAAAAAATAGGTATAACAGATGTCGAGTTTTTCGTACATTAAATTTACTGTGTTAACATCACCTTCAAGATCGATAAAACAGAAACAATAAAACACCAGAAGTCTTTACTATAATTTCAGGACCTTTCCGACGTATAACCATATAAATTTTAGAGCCTGTGACTCTTTGTTGTTCGTTCGGGAAATGACACTTCAGCATTTGGTAGGTTATGAACATTTTTACGAGTGATTTCTTGGTGCGATCGCAAAAGCCGCAAAACACCTGAATGTGTGAAGTTAATTTGATTCCATAATGACCTCTGAGTTCTTTTTGATAAAGGTCAGAATGCCAAATATGCTTTCTTTGATACGATAATTTATGTTCTTAACGACTGTTTTGGTATTGTTCTGGTTTTATAGCACATCAGAGAATATGTGCCAGCACAACAACTTTATTGCCATGGTTATAACCTACAAACTTCATTAGTGAAAAGGAATACTAAGTAGTTTATTTTCCTTTTAATTTCCCGCAACTTCGTACGCGTGGTTTTTAAATTATTTTAAAAATTCACGGAAGGAATCAGAAAATGTTTTTTTATCGATCTAGCCGTTCTTAAGTATAGATGGTGTTACCTTAACTAACTTTGCTTTAATGATGTGTAAACATATTTACAAATTACGTTACTGGAACATAAAAGAACCAAGAAAATTAATTTAAAAAGCAATTCAATTTTCAGATACGGTGTTAATTTACAGCTTACCTTGTAGAGATAGATGCAGTGGGTTGACTAGGTACCTAATATTACACGTAAACCTATAGACATAAGGGTGCATTTCCATTGAGGCGCATAAAGAGAACATCTTTATTTTTTACCAACATCAAGTGGAGGCGGTTGTCATCCATCCATCCATCCATCAGCCGAAAGACGTCCACTGCTGGACATAGGCCTCCCCCAAGGATTTCCACGAAGATCGATCCTGTGCCACCCGCATCCAGCGGCTTCCCGCGACCTTCACCAGATCCTCGGTCCACCTTGTGGGGGGCCTACCAACACTACGCCTTCCGGCCCGCGGCCGCCATTCAAGGACCTTCCTGCCCCAACGGCAATCAGTCCTGCGAGCAATGTGCCCACTGCCACTTAAGGTTTGCGATTCTGAGAGCTACGTCGGTGAAATTGGTTCGCCTTCGGATCGTCTCATTTCTGATTCGATCGAGAAGGGAAACTCCGAGCATTGCCCTCTCCATCGCCCTTTGAGTGACCTTGAGCTTTCTTATGAGGCCCATCGTTAGCGGCCACGTCTCAGATCCGTATGTCATCACTGGCAACACACATTGATTCCATACCTTGGTCTTGAGGCATTGCGGTAGTGTTTGTCAATATCAATACATTGGTAAACGAGCAGGCGACTTAACATATTATGCAACTTGATTGCAAGTATTCTCTGTCGCCTCAACTGTGAGAGTGTATCCAATGAGATTAATTTGCTGGCCCAATAGAAGCTCTATTACCTATGCACCAAAGCCTTGTACGTTTTTCAACAAGATGCAAAGAAAGCATGTGGCAAAACATTCATAAAAGTTTAATTTATTTTTAGACTTTGTTTAATATCTTTTTCAACACAGTTGCTCGTAAATTGACTCTTATAACACCGTTTATAGTTTTATAATTCATCCTATTACGCACTTGTGCTGTAATAACATTATCGCACTATTGCGGTAATGTAAACTTTTTTTTTTAATTTCAGCAAAAGTTTGTGTCTAAGAACATTGAATATTTTACTAATATAAAATTATCTTTGGGTTAGGATGACAAATAAATGTTTCATTTCATCAATTTGTAAATTAATAAACACAAATTAACTTAACTATCATTTTTAGAAACAATAATTTATAGTTTATTTTATTTTTCAAATTGCTGGTACTCCGGCTGAACAGCCAGTTTTTCCTGTGCCGTTATTGAAGCTGCATGCGATCCAAATTTCGGCGTGCGAAAAAAAAACTACGTGCCATTTTCCCTAAATATTTGGTAAAGTTGTTGCTGTGTGGTTAATTACTATCAAAAATGTCTACTTTAAATAGTGAAGTCGAGTAAAATGTTAGTCAACCCCGTCGGAAATACTTATCGAGGCACGAAACGCAAGTTATAGCCGTTGCCGCCAAAATCCAGAGAAAAACAGCAATAACGGAGAAGGTATTTTAGATTTTAGTTTGGTTTTTCCTCGCAATTGTGTTGAAAAACGTCGTATGGAACTCGTGTGCATTGATTATTACACACTCTGCTTCCTTACCGCGCTTTTGCACACTTGTATCATTATGTACTATTACAACGTTTACAAAGTCTGAATCCAAAAAAAATCGATCGGAAGCAGGCGTAAAACTATTTATAGAAAAGTAACGCTCAAGATCTGAATATTAGATGTATATTGTAGTAAAATATCAAACAATAAATAATTAATTTTATTGTTTTTTATAATAATAACAAACTCTTTTTACAATTACATTAATTATCTAGCCCTAAACTAAGTAAAAGTTGTACTATGGCGACTAGTTATCGGATAAACATACTTGAATGCGCTTGTATACATCAATTACTTAGATACAAATGCTATGTGCTCATGACACCAACTTTGCTCCTCGCGGGATGCGAGCCAACAACCGCCAGGCTTTGTAGTCCGGAGCGCGAACTACTACACCAAACGTCAAATGCTCTTACAACTCAAATATAAAGAAGTTACCCTGCTCAGTCTATCTCTGTTATGCGCTCAGGTAACAGTAAACATGTAGATAATTTATAATTTTGACGTACAAAAGACCAACCACTGAGTCGTAAAGAACAGTTTTATATCCTCAGTATAGGCTCGCTTCCTTTCGAAATAACAATAATGTGGTTTCCGAAGACCTTTAAACGAGATAATTAATAATGCGTTATAAATAGTTCATTATCTATAATATGAAATTGATTTTGAACGCTGTCTTATTTTTCGTTTCGTGATATTGGAAATTTTGTGTTTAACATCTTGGTGTTGTAATGTACCTGACTATAAATTTTTCAAGGATGTCTTGGATTATGATAAATTTAGCATAACCCAGGACAATTTAGATAAGAGTGATCCATAGTAAGTATTGAATGTAAAAGGCGATAACAGGTGCAACCACTGCAGCTGGTTGCGACATACAGCAATAATTTTTAAAGTACCGAAGTTAGGGCCTTTTATTCAAACTCTTAGGTCGAAAATATTGAAAAAGGACCAACCAATTCTAACATGAATTAGTAAGTCTAAGTAAGCCACACTAGTCTAAAAATTAAAAAAAAACAAAAAGTCTCATAATTGGTGATTTATATAAGTTTAAAATTGTTCGTACTCAACCATAATCTTGTTAAATGGTAGATATAAGATTGATATGTTTGCAATTCGTTTGCTTTAAACATTGCTTGTGTCGTGTGGTGCCGGCACGTTAAAAGAATAGCACCACCCCTTCTCTCCCTATGGGTGTCGTAAGAGGCGACTACAGGAGAACCGCCACAAGAAGACGGGCAGCAACGTCTCCTTTCCACCATTGGCCAAACTGCGATCGCCAACCCACCTGCCAAGCGTGGCGATTATGGCAAAATCCTCCTTTTGGAGAGGCCTGTGTCCAGCAGTGGACTAATATAGGCTGGTGATGATGATGAAACATTGCTTTTACCGTTTTTTTTTAGGTAATCTGGGCTAAGTTCTATTTTAATATTACGAATTACGTTTAAAGTTTACATTGTTCCTAAATCTAGATTAGCAGGAGTGAAGCCGCGGGCAAATGTTAGTACCTATATAATAAAGATAATACGAACAAACAAAAAATATTTTAATATAACGTAGCTTTAACAAAAACATATAACCGCTCACAAGATCCTTTGACACGTAATGTCTGTCGGAAAATATCCCAACTGTATTCCAGACCGAACCCGAACTAAACCTTTCCTAAGGACATTGTTTTCTACAAGGCTGTGAGTATGATACGAACAAATATTTATTCTGAAAATATATTTGTACTTACAGATTTATTATAACTGGGCCATAACCATGAACTCATAAAACAATCTTAAAGTTGTCAAATCTGTCAATTTTGGTACGTCATTTCATACAAAATTTGACAGAAATGATAATGTCTGACAGATTTGAGATTGTTTTAAGAGTTCGTGGTTACCGCCCTGATATTTGAATGCTAAAAGTTATGACTGTGTAATAAAATAATTCGGATGAAGAATGCTTCTTCTTCGCCAGCCAATATCTAAACATGAAAGCTTAAAGCGGTGGTAGGGCAAAGTTATATTTTCGGAAAGCGAAAATTGCCTGGAACATTCTAATACTGTTGCACTGTCTGTGTATACGGGTAAATCTTTAAAAAAACTTGTAGTGAAAGGTTATAACTAATAGATGAATTTCAGAGAAATACAAACACTAAACCTCTACCCATGCGAAACCGGGACAAGTTTGTCTTTTGTTTCATTCCTAAGTAAGGAGTTAGAAATGAAACAAAAGACAATCGTACTTTTTTAAACACAATTTCAGATCTAATCAAGCTTCAGCATCGTTTTAAACTAAACGCTTTTCAAAACAAGCCTTATCATTTACGGTTATTCCTTTTAACTAAATACTATCGGCAACACCATTATAACCAGATCCTTCTAGCCTTCGCGTACTCGTAGCTTTTACTTTTATGGAAAATGTATTCAAGGGGTCTAAGTACACTGGTCACTGAAAACTTAGGATAGTTATTAAAAGTTGAACAATTGCTACAAGTTAATCGAAAACACCAAGATGTCGTTTTTATTAGAGCCCTTAAATGTAATATAGTTTAGTTATTAGATTTAAGGTTTTATAGCTAGTGTTATTACTGCTATAAAGGTTTACTGTTATACAAATTGAGGTCCTTATAGTTAAATGGCTTTTATAATGTGTGTAGAAAGCATACCTACACAAACATTTTAAAGTAATAAAAACAATAAAAAAATATTGTAAAAATCACACCCATTATCAGACCGACGGAAAACGAAGTGATCCTATAAGTACGAGTTCCTTTTATTAGAATAGTTTGTTACGGGATTGCTACCATGTACCTTATTTTTGAGTTCCCGATATTTCGGCACTGTTGCAAGCGCCATGATCACGGAGTAACTGAAGATCTTGCGGGTAAGTTGTTAAGGGCAAACATATCGGTCTACCCTCTTTCGCTGTCTTTTATTGCACGCGTCGGTACCATTGTCTACAAACTCACTATTTTCTCGCACCTGTTCTCGACACACAACACTGACAGTATCTGACCGCGACACAGCAGTTTGTTGTTTTTTCCGGTTTTTGCACATACGAATCACTGGATTCCAGACACTTGACAATTTAAACCCATCCTCGCGATTGAAATTTTTGTACTTTGTAATTTCAATCGCTTCCCTGACCATTCTTGGTATGTAGTGGCGTTCTGTCGAAATGATCTGAGGGTTGTGAAACTCAATCCAGTGATTGAGACCTGATTCCAACAAATGTTCCGCGATTGCCGATTTCTGTTTGTCGTTGTTTTTGACCGCTTTTATGTGTTCTTTCATTCGGCACGCTATGGTACGTTTTGTTTGGCCGATATATGAACTGCCACAGCTGCAGTCAATCTTATAGACACCCGGTTTCTCCATTGGGAAACTATCTTTTGGAGATCGTAGACATTGTGTTACTTTTCTTAATGGAGTGAAGACAGTATTAAGTGAGTATTTATGAAGTACGTTTGAGATCTTGTCTGTCACTCCTCTTATGTATGGCAAGAACACAGGTTGCCTGTCTACTGTGTCTTTAAAGTGTCTTGATTTGTGTCTAGATGGTAGCTGCCCTCTATATCCATTATTCTGTAAGACTTTCTGAACATGTTCCAACTCTTGGTTTAAGTGTTCAAGGTCACACAAGTCATAGGCTCGGTTTGTCAGTGCAGTTACTACAGAATTAAGATGTCGAGGGTGGTGATGCGAGGTTGCGTTGAGATAGCGGTCAGTGTGAGTGGATTTTCTATAGACAGAGTGACTCAGTGAACCGTCACTCCGCACTTCAATCTTCACATCCAAAAATGCTAGGCTTCTGTTTTCTTCTATCTCGCAGGTAAAATTTATTTTTGGATGGATACCATTTAAATATGACAGGTGAGTTTCTACATCTTGGTTGTTTCCTCTCAATACACAGAATACGTCGTCTACATACCTCTTCCATAGTTTGATTTCGGTGCGGGCGGTGGCCAGGGATTTTTCTTCGAAAAACTCCATCCAAATATTAGCTATAACTGGAGCTACGGGGCTGCCCATCGCGACTCCGTCTATTTGGAGATAGTATTGACCCTGGTATACAAAGAAATTCTTCGACAAACAATGATGTAGAAGTGTGCCATATTCCATCGGGATGTCATTATCTTCCAACTTCACCTTAACCACTTCAAGACAATCTGCTACTGGGACATTTGTGAAAAGTGATTCTACGTCAAAACTGACCATCAACTCATCCACATCAACCTTGTTTTGGTGCAGGATTTCAATGAAGTGACGAGAATCTTTGACAAACGATGACGTACGGCCTACTAATGGTTGCAAGACTTTAGCTACGTGCTTGGCCAGGTCATACGTAGGTGAGTCTATCTGACTCACAATCGGTCGTAGTGGCACGTTCTGCTTGTGTACTTTAGGCAAGCCATATAGTTTCGGGGGCTGGACATTTCTAGGCCGCAGTAAGTATTTAAAAGTCTCGTCGTCGAAAACGTCCTCGCACTGTCTAATGAGTGAGCGAGTGCTTCGATCCGTTCTTGCCGTCGGGTTGTAATTTACCTTCTTGTATGTATTGACATCACTGAGTAGATTTTGGATCTTTCTATCGTACTCAACGACATCCATTATAACAGTCGCGTTCCCTTTATCAGCTTTCAGAACCAGTATAGTTTCATCCTTTCGGAGTTCATTCAGCGCAGTTGATTCGGAAGAAGTGATATTCGGTTTTGGTGGTGCTACGTGGCGTAATATTACGGCAATATCCTGTCTTAATGTATCCGCGTCTACAGATGGTATTTTATTACGCACGATACATTCTTCAACCGACCCAATCACCTCCTCATAGGGAATACGTTTAGGTGTAATGGCAAAATTCATCCCTTTTTCTAGAACTGATTGTGCAGCAGCAGACAACTCGACACTCGACATGTTGACTACCGTTCGAGTTGCGATCGAGTTCTCGTGGTAGGCCGCTGGCTTTTGTTTTAGTAGTAATGATTCGAACTTACGATCCTGTTTCATAGCACTGAGTTCTCTAGAGCGCTGAGCTTGTAGGTAGGTAACACGATCACAAGTATCAAAATCACTTTTAGAAAGCAACTCACTGCACTTTTGGTGTATTTCGTATAACTCACACTGAAACTGGTCAAGTTGGTACCTACAATTGCGTATTAATTTTCGCAATAATTTTATACTCGCATATCGCAGAATACTTGCGGAGCCGTGAATGTCAGGTCGAGGTTTTATCCGAACACACACTGGGATAATGCCCGTATCCCGACACTTCACTAGGAATGACAGGGACTCCTTCAAACATTCACACTTTTTCCGCGCGCGTTCTAAGTGTTTTATTATTTTTGCTGTTTCCGGCCCGTACCGGTTAACAATATATTGTTTTAAACTTTCATGGTCACTAACATTAGAATAGTTTGTTACGGGATTGCTACCATGTACCTTATTTTTGAGTTCCCGATATTTCGGCACTGTTGCAAGCGCCATGATGAAAATGAAAAATGAGTTCCTTTTATTCCTTTTGAGATACGTAAGAACCTTAAAAAGAACGAGAATGTCGATATACCTCAAGCCAAAACATTGAAATTAATAAACACCATCTAGTTACTATGAAGTAGTGTCTGTTTCTACTATAATCATGGCTCTTGAGTTATTCTCAAGAAGGTTTTCCTCAGATGTAAGAATACGTTGTTCAATAATCGAGTATCCTTCATTTGAGTAATGAACTCAATTCTATTTGTTCCTTAAAAAACAGTAAAAAAGAAAGTCTTATGTAGCTTCTTTCAAAGTTGACAAAGAATTTCGAATTAGTCACTATAAAGTAATACTTTAATCACCAACTAAAATGTTACTTGCAAAATCTTACGTATAAGTAGCACTAGTGAATTTTCCTTATAACCATCTATAAGCATCTAATATTTTATTCTAAGTATACGTATTATTTTAAAAAAAAAACACTGAATGATAAACGGACTAGTAACTTTTTCACTTAAAACGAGACAATAATACTGACTAGATTGAAAAATTTACAGAAAACGTAGTCTGATTAGCAGCCCTTAATAAACTCGTTTAATCCTCAAATCTACTTTATACCAAAGTTAATCTATGGATTATACAAAAGTACTGTCAAACTTGCCATGTTTCGATACTAGTGACATGCATTGTAAATAGCTAATCTTTAGTCGCCATCATTCATTCTTAAACTTTTTCCAATCGGCTGTCTGTTCTACGAGCTACGTGCCAGTCTTATTTTAAATCTAGTCCATAATTTAATGATCTCTCAGCCCACAATGGAAATTGTATGTCACGCAGTCTTATAGGTCCTCGCGGCATTTGAGTTGATAAGTAAGTTATTGTGATACCTTTTGTTTGATAAGATAACGTATCGCAACCCGATATTTGCCGCATAAGCCCTACCTTTTAATGTGGCCCCTAGCGCATTGTTCGCCGCCTATTGTACGGTCACGGCCCGCCATTGTTTTAGCCCGCCGCGCTCGAGCTCGCTCGAGTAAGCTATCAGCTTGCTCGAGTAAGCTGCACACTCGACTTGCTCGTGTGGCATGGTGGCTTGTACTCTCGACTTTTTAAAGATACAGGGTGTTGAAAAGTATGAGTCAAATTTTAGGCTCTCAAAATCTACACTCGACTCGAAAAAAATACCTACATTGGAGAAAAGTGTATTTGTTTCATCAGAAACGATAACCATTAAATCGTACACGCGCCGTAACGATCGTTGAAATCGAATCCAAATTATCCAAATTAGATGTGACTATATTTTATTCCTACTTATTTTTTTCTTTAAATAAATCGTAACTAAGAAATGACTGGATTTTTTGTATACTTACCTACCTTCTAGACCCGTCTTGATTTTTTTGTTTTTACAATGCTTTTTAAAACTTTGTTCTACACTCGATCTTAAACCAGCTACTAGAATTAGTCTCTTACTTTTTGAAAAACCTGTATAATCAGTAGTTCTAGTTAACCGTGCCGTCTTAGGATAATATCAAAATAAAGGCCATTTTGCCTCCAGAATACGAATTTTTTAATGCATTTTTTTCCTTTAAACAACATTAACATGTGATGTTCATCTTTTTGGTACGAATTTCATTTCCACCGAAATTATCGTAGAGGTTTTTTAATGCAAATATCCTGTCGGATGAATAGATAATATCGAACTGAATAGATAAAATTGAATCCATAACGAGACCGAGATGGTAATGAAATATTTTTTATAACGCGACGCGGAAACCATATTTTCCGTAATCATATTGCGCTATAAGTATGGGCAGGCCGTGAGCTAGATGAGCCGATGATCCGATCAAGGTAGGACCCCCCCCCCCCCTCTACCTTTACCATCTTTTACTTTCGTTCATTTTTTTTCTTTCAGAAAAAAAAAATACCAGTCATTCAAGTACAGGGTTTAATTTAAATGAAATGTACAGTGATGGCCATATTAATGTTAAAACAAAAAATAAAGTTTCGCAATAATTGTTACTACGTTATACTTTAGCCTCATTAATTAATAAGACATTTCAGTCATACTGCTCCCAAGAGTGAGGTGTATAAAATTAGTTTAGAGCTGGATGACTAAACCATTTGGAATAAATTGTAAATTCAGATTAATATTACTGAACCCATTGCTCAAGTAAAATAACCTTTAAATTCAGACTTCTATTTATTTAAACTCGACGCACGACGTGGCGCGGTCTAGACAGGGAAATGTACTTTAAAGAACATTGTTAGGCTGCGTCTACATAAGAGCACAACATTTCAAAAGGGCATAAATATTTAAAACTAATGGCAGTGACAAGTTCAGAGGAATCAAATAAGTTCTTAACACGCTACACAATCTGCAAGATGCTTGCAAAATATCAATGATTGTCATCAAGCCTAGGTATTGTTCACTTCCTGGATGTCGTAATTGGTTATGATTTTGTCACGTGACTTTCTGATATCTATATTAGTTTTTTCTTATTTTATGTAACTTTCGAAACAGCACACGTACGTCTGGATAATTAAAATTAATTTATAGATTGTGAGAAAACTTACACATAGCACTAGATTTGTATTTACGTCCAAAATGGTCGTCTTCCCCTATATTATTCAGAGGTCAGATGGCGATCACAAAAAAAAATGACTTGCCACACCTCAGATGATAGTCAAAGTTACTTTGACTAGAAACGAAACAAAGCGTCATAAATAAGTTTTTAGAAGAATAACATTAAAATCTTTCTAGGCCTTAGCGATCAGTGTGTCCATAACTTTAGGACGTAAAGCAAGAAAGCCACTGTTCGAAACTAAACCAATTTTTCCGACTCTTTCGCTCGGTTTACTTCTCCAGATACTGCTTACTGCAAGTTTGTATGGGAAAATTGCCTTTTCTTGCTAGATTAGGAAAATTTATATTCAATGTAATAGGGTCGTGTAGCTACATTATTCGTTACAGAGGGAAATTTTTAAATTAACTTTCTATTGAAATATCTTTCTATAAAATGTGAATCTGAAACTTAATACCCTCTACGGTCGTAATTTTTGAGGTTCCGTAAAGATATATTACTTAATTTACGTTGTTTGTCTATCTGTCCGTCTGTTCGACGATCCAATTGGTGTAGTGGTTCTAGGCCGTGCTTTGAACCAAGGGAACGAAATGCCTCTAAAAATAATCGTCGGTACCTCATAATACAAAAAGTGTTGATTGTTTACTTGGAGGCTTTGACAATCGTGTTGTTTGTTTAATTGTTATCTGTTTTACACACGGTCGAGGAGTTCAATAAACTATAAATTATTTTGACTGATTATAATCCGCCTGCGGGGTAACCATTAACTCTTAAAACAATCCCATAGCTGTCAAATCTGTCAATTTTGGTACGTCATTCCATACAAAATTTGACAGAGTTGAAAATGTTTGACAGATTTGAGCTTGTTTTGAGAGTTCATGGTTACAACCCTGATCCGTAATTGATGATTGCCTGTTACTACATTATCTGCATTACATCAAGGTTGACTGGTAGAGTATGCTGTATAGCATTAAGTCCGCCAATTGTGCAATAAAGTTTACATAAATAAATCAAATTGTAGTGCCACTTATGAAGGTGATTTCTATTTATTCGAATGTTTCTGATTTTTTTTTTCCAATTTCTCAAACAGTTTCCTTGAGGGTCTAATATATATATATATACGGCGCCGCCATCTCTGAGGTTCCGCCGGGTTCGATCTCCGGTCGGGTCAATGTAGAAAACGACCTTTTCTATATTGTCTGGGTTCTGGGTGTTGTGGTACCGTCGTTGTTTCTGATTTTTATAACACAAGTGCTTTAGCTACTTGCCTTAGGATCAGAGCAATGTATGTGATGTTGCCCAATATATATTTTTTACACACGTCCCAAAATACATATAACATAGCCCTACCCTACCACCGCTTCGGGACTACATATCGGCTGGTGATGAGAATAAGAATATTCATTGTAATTTAAACATCAATCCAACTATCGGCCGATGAAAAGTCTTCAGTATGCGCTGGATTTAAAAGCTTTTGCATGTTATTGCAGGCTCGAGGGAATTATTTATTGTACGTAAAAGCAGCGGTAAAAAAACTTGAAAATTTTCACAAGGTATCGATGTCTGTAAAGTAAACTTTGTAATGGAATTAAATATAACAACCTTAGTTTCGCGAAGATCTCATCTGCTCAAACTATGATCGAAAAATATATTATACATTTGATTTCTCGTTGTATTTTATTTATGCTTTATTTACGTATATATTATATTATTTAGGTTTAGTTAAGCTAAACTTTTACCCCAAAGACGTAATATAAATTATGATAGTTTATACGGCGCTATACGTAATTTGTGGTAGGTGTTAAACTTTTAGGAGCCTTTATCAAACCAAATTAATTCATTTATTATGGTTCGTCGACAAATGTATTATAACTTCCATTAATATTTCTATGATACCAACCTACCGTGTGTACATCCAAGTAAGCTCAGCCAATGATCTTATAAAAAGCATATTACTTATTGTATCTCATTTTCTAAGGAACTCGTGTATGAAGATCACGACAAGGCCATACATAAAAAGGTTCCTTCTAAAAGTTGGAAAGCGATGGAATTATCAATTTATTTTACTAAGATTCTTAATTAATGTTACAGAGGAATATAACTACGCAAGAGTTTGGTTATTTTATTTTACGAAAAATACGAGCACTTCTGTAGTTGAGTAAATAGTACTACAATTTTCTAACAAATTATTATTACAATTTTACAATCTAGCTCAGCGTATAAGGTGAAAAGCTTTATGATACTGTCAGTGCATTGACCTTCGGTAAGTATCCCAGAATTTAACATACTAGAAAAGGGAGTATATTTTTAATTAATCAACCGTGTATCTTTTCACTTTAAAACTCCATGAAACAATTTCGTGCAAGTCGGTGTCCGAGATAGAGCACTTAAGTGAAATGGCGTAGCTTAATCCCGTCGAGTGTTAGGTCGATTTATCGCAGCCATAAATCCAACAAACCACTATTCTTTACTTTCTTTTATAGTAAAGAATAGTTGGTCACGAAAACGAATAGTTATCTCTCCTTACCATAGCTCCTTACAGAGAGTCTAATGTCAAAAGTTAAGGAATTAACTGAACTACAATATATGTCAAAATTAATTAGATTGGAGGTAAATGTAACTAATTTTCGTTGCAGCCCATCTTCTATACTCATACGTGTCTCCTTTTTTTTAATAAATAAGACGTTTATTTAGGTTAGTTAAATCAACGGCTAATCAACTTGCTACAAAATATCAAATGTCCTTAGCGGATTTTCAAAACACATTTGACACCATAGGGTTTACCGTGACCCCCAAACAAACAGTATCTTTTTTTTAAAGTCAGCTTTATGGCAGCCATATTTATTTATTTCTCTTAAAATTTTATGCCCAAAATCACTGTAGTCACAATTTTTCGTCACCTGAAATTCACAAAATTCATTATTCGGAACGTTTCGGCGCATGTCCCACTTTGTATATGTCCGCTAGAACTCTCCCCGGTACCATTACGCTCATAATACCTAGATAATGGCCCATTCCGTTGTTATTTTTTTTAAATATTGCCACAGAGTAAGTATTATACTACGTAAAAATATTGCTTAGTACTAAAAATACATTCTTTTAAACAGTTTTCACAAGAAAAAAAGAGTTCCGCATAAATTATAGTTATCAGTTTTATTCTAGGTTCTTCTTAGAGTGCCTCTTCAATTACTAAAGGCTACTAATTCCTGGAATTTGGCTTTTTTTTGGTGAGGTGGAATAATTTGTGTGCACTGTGACCCATGAATTGAATTGGAAATAAGATTCTTGCAAATGAAATTGAATCTTGAGGTTGTTCTACAATTTTACATCCCTTTTTGGGGTTATCTTTTCGACTTACTTAAGTATAATCTCTCATGAAAAGAAAGGACTGACACACACTTGAGAGGCTTCTGAAAAATATGTAGCCGTCCTAATTTATTCAAAGCTCAGATTTTGCGCCGATACGGATTATTAATCTGCGAAAAAGATGGCATAGAATATTTCTCAAAGATAAGCACCTTATTATAATCTCACGCAATATTCAATCAATAAAGCAAACGAAGTAGGAATTAATTCGCTTTAAGAATGGTTCTGTACTTCTTCACATATTTTTATAACGGAAATGGTTAAAATCAATTAAGCATTGATTAAAATGATGAAATGATTGCTTGAAGTATCAATATCACCGTTCGAGAAAAGCTTTATTCATCCATGAGCTCTTAAAACAATATTACTTCAATCTTGATTTGTTTTTTTAACATGTTTTATTGGCTTCACTAGTTTACCTAACAAACTGAGTACAGACCGACCATTTTTTTTTTCGCACAGACTTGTCGCTGAGGGCCCATGAAAAGACCTTGTCAGCTACAACCGGGCAGAGATGGCGAGCGCTGAAGGCGCTCAGCCTAGGTCCGCCCCACTAGCGGTCTCCGCGACCCGCCTAAATGTGAGGCGCGGTGAAACGAGCTACTCTATTGTGTAGTAGTTGAAGTGCTTAAGGCGGTGTTGGCTGTTTTTTTTATTTGAGGTGGGCTTACTCTTGACCCCAATCTTGCTCTAGAGCATAGATGGGATCTACGATGGAGCGAGCTTGCCCAGAAGATGCCTATTCACTCTGGACTTAAAGAGAGTCAGGTTATATGCACTCGGAAATACAGACGCAGGCAGGGAATTCCAATCTTTAGCTGTGCGCATTATAAAAGATGATGAGAAGCGCTTAGTGCGGATTATGGGTATATCAACTAAGAACGGATGGTAGCCGGCCGTGCGTCTGGATGTCCAATGGAAGAAAGGTGACGGTGGTATGAGCTCATGCAGCTCATGAGCACACTCTCCAAAGTACAATCTATAGAAGACCGATAGGCAAGCAACCTTGCGGCGGTGAGCTAGGCTGTGCAGCTTGGACGCCACCAGTTTTTTATCGCCTATTATTCTCTTGGCTCCGCGTTCCACCGAGTCAAGTGCAGCAAGTTGGTATTTCGCCGAGCCATCCCAAAGGTGGCAACAGTACTCCATGCAAGATCGGACTTGGGCTTTGTAAAGAGTTAAAAGCTGTCCAGGCGTGAAGTACCGCTTGACTTTATTCAGGACGCCCAACTTTCTAGCTGCAATTTGAGCCTTAGACTCGATGGTGGTGCCAAAGTTGAGGTCAGAGGACAACTCCATGCCACGAAGTTGTAGAGTGTCGGTCACTGGAACAGATGTACCTCGGAAAGTAGGAGAAAGGGTGAAAGGACTCCTTTTTGTGGAGAAAAGACACGCCTGCGTCTTAGAGGCATTGAAGCTGACATTGTTGTGACAAACGCGGTGACATCATCAACCTGGTCATCGAGTATGTGGCAAGGCCGACGGAATCGGCGAGCGACATCCTTTTGGGGCGTATACGTGGCGGCTTTAACTACGAGTGTGTTTGGGTGGTTTATGGCCTTATCAAAGAAGCGCTTCGACGCATCTTTCACATAGGGGGCCATAGACGAGATGTCGAAATCTCTGTGGAGATCGTTACGGCGCACAAACCACGGGGCCCCCGAGGCTTGGCGCAAGAACTTATTTTGGACTGTTTGAAAGCCCTTAAGGATCGATTGGGGACGAGCCGAGCCGACCAACCGACCGTCTCTTGGTTTTTAAACTACTGCTATCATATCGGTTTTAAGTTCAGAGTCTATTTATTGACGAAAATATGTATACAACATTTGATATAAATAATTATGAAAATGTAATTATTTTGCTTACAACTTCCGCTTAGTTACGCCGGCATAGGAACCCCAATTACACCACCTGTAACCCACAATCTGAGGACAATCACAGGCACATGCAAAGAGCACCGCCCTCCCTCCCGCAAATTGCATGCGAAACAGACGAATGCAAAAGTTAGTACCCTACACCGACAAAAAAACCTCGACGCGCGTTTCGGAGGAGAGATGTTGTCGCCTCGGCTGTGCTTCGACGACTAAACTGTGAGACTGGCGAACAGGCCTTTTATATTGTAAATTTTTGTTTTTAGCAATTCCATGCAAGGTTTAACCTGTTCATTTAACAATGTAAGCGTATCATCTTTATTGTGTTTATGAACAGGTCGGTTTTGCCAACTCTCCACTATTAAATATCTTCTCTAACCAACAAAATAGAAACAACCGTCAAATAACGATGAACGTTACTCGTAACGTTACGAGTGACGTTTAAAACTTGTGGTGGAGAGGGGGTATAAAAGGCCTGTTCGCCAGTCTCACAGTTTAGTCATCGAAGCACAGCCGAGGCGACAACATCTCTCCTGATGATGCCACGTGAAGTGGCAAAACGCGCGTCGAGGTTTTTATGTCGGTGTTGGGTACCAACTTTTGCATTCGTCTGTTTCGCATGCATTTTGAGGGAGGGAGGGCGGTGCTCTTTGCATGTGCCTGTGATTGTCCTCAGATTGTGGGTTACAGGTGGTGTAATTGGGGTTCCTATGCCGGCGTAACTAAGCGGAAGTTGTAAGCAAAATAATTAACATTTTCATAATTATTTATTTTTTAGTTTAGTTTTTTCATAGTAACGCCTAATTATATCAATTTTAACATTTGATATCATTTACCTGAAGAGATTTGAAAGTCAGGATATGGCTAGTACCTAGTAGCACTCTTTAATGGCTTTTAGTAAAACCATCAGTTTGGACTTGTACGAGTATACCATATTAAGACAAATAAAGATTTATGATTTATGACTCATTGGATTTCTTGTGTCGACCATACAATGTATGTACAATATATAAAACGTGTTTTACTAGGGTATTTTTAACTATAATTTTAAAATTATTTTCGTATTAAGTTTGGCATAAAAGCACCACTACCTAGTTAGGTATTAATCAGAATTCATTATGTTACTTGCTGTTATAGCCTTAAGATGAAATATTATTTGAAATTTTACATACATCATGTGTGTAGGTTTCAAAACCACAATAAAAAACTTAATAAAATTCAACGAAACCCTAAATGCTCTAACATACTTAGTACTCGAAAAAAACGTCACATGAAAGGCAGTTTGTTACCTAAAATTGGGTCTGAGCGATCATCCAATGAAATGTGAAAAGGTTGCTCCAAAAATTCTAATGAAAGCGACAAGGTCGCGGGGGTGGCATAAGCTTTAATTTTTAACTACCCCCTTCGGTGAAAAGAAGTAACATTAAGCAAAATTTGTTTTAGGATGGGCTGAATATTCTGTTATTGTTTCATTTTTTAAGTAACAA
Source organism: Anania fuscalis (assembly GCA_950371115.1). Classification (NCBI taxonomy): domain Eukaryota; kingdom Metazoa; phylum Arthropoda; class Insecta; order Lepidoptera; family Crambidae; genus Anania; species Anania fuscalis. The sequence goes on along the minus strand of OX493334.1, from coordinate 15,452,264 downwards.
TGTTTTTATGAATGTCATTCACGTTTTTTTTAGATTTGTAAATGTCAAAAACTATCACTTGTGTTTTGCCAATGACCTCAAAATCGGATCGCCAAGAGTAGACAAATTGGACCCGTTAAACTGCTATCCGGCAAAGAACCGGCATCTCCGTTATAATGGTAATGGGTTTCTTGAAAAGTGAACTAAAGGCCTCAAAAACGATACTTTGCAATTATTGGCTATCTTTAAATAATATTTAGCTTAGTAAGCAGGAGCTAGTTAGATACAAAAAGGTTATTTTATTGTCTTTGGTGTTTTTAGATGATTCCCTAAAATATAAGGCGATCAACGATTACACAGCACAATAAAGTTTCTCATTGGACCATTAAAAAATCTGCAGGTAAAATTAAGTAGTTAAAAGTCACGCGACCATAGGTATAGGGTACATAACGATTGGTTTTTAATTATACAGGTCGACTTTTTTTATCACAATCCAAACCTTCTGAGAAGACTCCCGTGATATAAAGGAACAACTCTTTCTATTGGACCAACTCTCGAACTTTAAAGTTCAGCTCATGCTCACTTAACGTAAATGTGTCATATCGCAGTTGTTCTTGTCAGAAATAATACCTGTTTTATCATCATCACCATTTCAGCCGGCGGACGTCCACTGCTGAACATAGGCCTCCCCCAGTGACTTCCAGATCGGCCGATTGGAAGCGGCCTGCATCCAGCGACATCCTGCAACCTTTACCAGGTCATCTGCCCACCTTGTGGGTGGACGTCCCACGCTGCGCTTGCCGGTACGTGGCCTCCATCCCAGGGTGTCTAGCGCGAAATGTACCATCCGAATGTTCGCATCCGACCGATCCCCGACCGAAGTTTCGATTGGAACCTTAACGCGAAACAACATCGAAATGGCGGAGTTCCATCGTGGCCACAGACAATTGTAGAAGAGTATCAGAATGAATGATACTGAGTGCTAGTGTTATGACTACGTATTAAAATTTTACCGGTTTTGTAAAAGTCTTATGCCGATTCAAAATATTAGTAAACTAATGCCTAAACATGATTTCTATCAACAGAAAAATGTTTATTTCAATCAATTTTAGATATTTAAACTAAGAAAATTGCACCATTTCAATTGTTTATGACATTTAGAAAAATAAATGCTGAACACATGAAATGCCATTGCATGCTTATTGATTTTAAAAATTGTCCTGAGAAACTCGATCGCAAAGTAGTTTGAAAATAATTCGATAAATGGCGTTATGTGGCATAATAATAAGTTTTTTGTAGAAATGAGTCATACTTATTAAATAATGCTTTTTAAATTAAGAAAAATAAAAATAATATTATAACAAAGTGTCACAGTTAAAAACCATAAAAAAAGTTTGTGTTTGTTATTCTGTATATATAATCCGACCAAATACAGGGTGTAGTTTTGAACAGCAACGCCCGACTCAGGGGTGATAGTACACATGAAAGTAATTACAAGAAAAATATAAATTATTTCTAGAGCAAGATTGGGGTCAAGAGTAAGCCCATCTCAAGTAAAAAAAAAAAAGAAAAATTAATATTTAACTATTACTTCATTAGTAAGAAACCTTGTTCAAAAGTATCCTAAAACTTTTGAGATGTGTGACTAACACGCACGGTAGGCGATAATGCTACGATTGTTACTACGCTACGATAGCTACGAAGGCCACTTTGCAAAATTTTCCCCTAAGAGAATGACCGATAGCTAATAAACGCGGGCGAGCTATCGGTCATAATTTCCTGATTTCATGGATTTTTCTATAAAAAATTAAGGTATTCTTTTAATATTTTTTTCGGCATCAGTGTCGTGTATACTACCACCCCTGAGATGGGCGTTGTTTTACAAATACACACCTTGTATAATGGTCTCTAAGATTAGACAAAATATGGTTGTGTTGCCTACCTATTGCATTTTTAGGGATTCGTGGCTTAGTGATAATAGTGCATTTCTATTAGTTTTAGCATCAAATCAAAATAAGAAGAAATGAATTGTTTTGTCAAGCCGGCATACCATAATATTATATTTAGATGTCGTAAAATTTGACATTAGATCTCCGATAAAACTCATGTCAAACTCAAATGTTCGGTCGGACCGATACACTTCGGAGTCAAATGATGATCGGTCGAATCGACTGAAATGCCTGATCCAACCGACCGACCGATTTTATTTCATATTAGGAAATGCCCGAACAATCGGCCGATATATCGGATTTGTCACTGCGCGCTAGACCCCCAGAACCTTTCTGCCCTATCGGCCGTCAGTTCTACGTGCTATGTGCCCCGCCTATTGCCAACTGTTTTATACATAATACCAATTCGTAAGTACTTATACGTCTCCTTTAGGCTGATAAGCATACCGCAATTTAGTAAATAAAGCCCTAACACCAATTACTAAGATTCCGTCTACCTGAATAAACATTTCCTAGATAAAACCTAACTTGGTTACAAGCTCCATTTGTCATCTGAAAGGCGAGCGCAAATATTACCATTCAGTGGGGAGTATTAGTAAACCGTTCGATAAATTATAATAACAACTTCATTTTCTACAGACCCGTTACATAAGATGTTTATGAAATCACAATATAAACAAAAACCTCCTCGCATAAATAAATCTATCAATTTTAAATGATCATCAAAACCCGAGTTAGGCATTTAGTGGTTACACAGGCCAACACTAAAATACGAGTTTGTTTATGAATAAAACTAAAACTGAGTAATTAGCACTATTAAGCATTTTAGGGTTTCGTACCCAAATACTCTATTACTAAGCTTGTGCTGTCTATCTACCTGTCGATTTCTCAATCTATAAGTCTTTCACAAATAATACCAACCGTTTAAATGTAAGTCAAACTAAGTAACGATCCTGAACGGAACATAATGCTTGAGGCGGAATTCTCAGTTAAGTGAATATTCGTATTTGCCTGATTATTGGCACCTAATGAAAGAACATCGTCTTTGGCACCAAGCCCACTTGTTTATCCTATCTATCCTAAGCCTTCATTATTATTCTTATTAATACTGTGACTTCTTAGTTCGTAATTTTCGGCATTTTTATAAGAACAATGAACTAATTCAACTTATTCAAGACGCAGACTTTTTTCAGATTGCAAACCATACATTACTTTATCATCAAATGCTTTACTTAAACACAAACGTTTTATTTAATCGAATCGTTATATTATCGCATAAAGTTGGTTTTAATTAAAGTCGAACGATTTATAATAGCCCCCAAACTGTTTTCGCTCCGTTAGCGCTGTCCGTTGCATTTTCTGTCGCACCCAGAGCTAAGTAAAATATATTACGGCAAAAAAATAAATTAAACCCTCCAGATGAAAAAGTTATTTTACAACTTTTTTAGAACGATGAAACGAGGTGTTTATAATTAATATTTTTGGCCTGTCGATGCCATATCAAAAATGATATTACCCTTAAAAAGGTATAACATATTTTTTTTAAGGAAAAACGTCGTTTTTAAAAGTTATTCATATTCGTTATAGCGATATTTATATATGTATATGAACATGACCATACTTATTGATATGTGTCGAAGTAAGGTATTAAGGTCTTTGTGTTACAAGAAACCATTCACTATTTTGCCAGGAGCTACCCAGAACATCCAGAAACAAGTCAGAAGGTGGCTAGTGGAACTATTTAAAAGCTACTAATTACACCTTCCTGTTTAAACTCATTTGATTCGTTTTAATGAGTGTCATACGTACAAAAATTTCCGTATAAAAGAGCGACCCGAAGGGAATTAAAACTTTCTAACCTTTACATATTATTAATGAGGTTTTTGAAAGAAACAAGAGCATAAGCTTTTATATTTCTCATCATATCGCAAATACATTTTTGAAAAACAACTTTTTGTGTTTATCAATTATTGTGTTATTATTTGCAAAGTTAAATTTGTAAAAAGGCGGCCAGCTAGGGCGCTCTTATATATTTATATTGGTCAACATTACATACAGATACACAGCTTTGATCCTAAGGTAAGTAGATAAATCACTTAATGTAATAAAAATCTCAAAAAAAAAACGGTGCCACCAACACCTAGACCCGACACAATATAGAAAAGTTCGTTTTATATTGACCCAACCGGTAATCATACCAGTGTCCTTAGAGATGGTGACACCTAGTCTGGCATGCACGCCTCTCGACTATGTAGGTATATTTCAGTAATTTTCCTTATAATTGCTTGAAATATATCCGTATTAATTACCTAATATAACCGATAATATTGATTACCTTACAACCGTTTGGTTCTATAAATAGTTCAGGGTTTCTAATTAATAATTGCACTACAATTAATTGTTCTTGCCAACCGCTAACCGCTGGATCTGACCACAATTGGATCCCTGGTACACTTTAGCAAGGCCTCTAAACCATAGATTATGTAGGTAGGTACTGTTACATAGTACCATGTATAGCGATACAAGATTAGTAAATAATTTATTGGAATCTCTCGAAATTGCTCGTTTAGAGACTCGATTTTGAACCAAAAGAAGGTAAGGAAGGATAAAGGAGACAATACAAATGATTTTAGTTAATTTGTCAAACACAGACACGACTACTTCTGTTTACAGGAGTGAGAGAGAGAAAGACAAAAAAAGGACGAGACAATAAACAAATATCTAATGTTAGAGCTCTATTAAGAAATTGATAAAGGATAATAATAATATAAATTCCTGGTTCCAATTAAAACCTAAAAAGGCGAGCATATTTTAATTTAATATTAATGTGTTACTGCTACTTCCCTTGTGCATACAAGGACGGATATGAATGCCCTTGTATGATTTCTCCACTATTTACGTAGACTTGTTACGAAGTAGAAACGAATTAAGAAAATAAACAAAACGTGAATGACAAAGAATGGTAGGTAAATAATTAACGAATCAAAAATGGTTGGATTCGACCCACGTCATGGTATCGAAACGAATTGTAACTTGCATAAATAAAAGTTAAGGTGACTATCCACAGAGGTATGCGAGGGAAGAAGAAATGTGTTTTAAACAAATGACGATCCTAGAGGCTAGGTCAAGCCTGAGCGACCATTCGTCCGAAAACACACATTTCGTCTTTTCGACTTCTTAGTCGGATAACGACTACAGCATTTTATAGTATGCTCGTACCTACAGCGATTAAAAACCTTAAAATAAGGAAAGTATTATTAATACCAATAACACAAATTAGGTTATTGTTGGTTGTTTAGGGTTAAGACAGAAAACAAATAAGTTTAAGAATTCAAATAATGTTATTCCTTAAGTTTTTTATAATGGAGCATTTCAATTCAACATAATGATTTTGATTATAAATCGATTCATTCATTTTTCTAACAGCTTAAAGCTAGTCTTATTTGCGAAAATTAAATGGTTGTCATATATAGTGAAGGTCTAAACAGTCAATCATCCCCTTAAAGAAAGTGAATCAATGAAATAGAAAAGTGCATAAAAATAACAATTACATTACTTGGTCGGCTTATACAATGTTACAGGAAAATGAGTTTGTTTTTATTGTTAAGCTAGTGATAGACTAGTTTTTAGTAATAAGCAAACTGTATATAATAATGCAGCATCATATAAGACAATATCAATCGCAAATGTCTCACTACATTCCGTTTTTCTTAGCTTGTCCAATAAACAATCATGAAATGTTGAAAAAAATATTAGAAAAAAAATTGTGTATAAAATCAACGAACTTTTATAATAAATTATTTTGTGTTACAATAGGTATAAGATACGATAAAATTTATTCTCTGTATAAAACTTAGCATAAATACAAGAAACTTAAGTAATTCAGTTCATTCTAATGTTATGCAGTTAATACCTAAACTTAGCAATGGTATTGCTTGTATGAACTACTTTAGTAGTTTATTATTGTTGTGTAGTATTTTAAATTAAAAAAAATGTCAATATTGTTTACAAATGTGGACATGCAAAGAACAGCGATCTTTAAACCACTACGTGCTTTTAAAAAAACCAAAGCGAAGCACTTTTTTATACAATTGACAGCTAGTCACAAAGATCAGGCTCTCGAGGCATTTTAGCGTCACATTCTCGCCCAGTAAGCCTTTAAGGCATTTTTCTCGCAAATCGAAATTGCCCAACCCCTTCAGGCTGTAGGGCCACTTAGACCCGATAGAGGATATTGCTTCCGACCGGGATCCCTTGATCCTAGAAAAGTAATTTCTAAGACTTTTCCCTCGCGCGATACATTCCTATATACAGGATGTACGAAAGAATAGGACACTACTTAAAACCAAGTGATCAGCTGCTCATATACATTAACTTTGTTTATGGGACTTCCATAGACAAAGTTTATGGTGGCAAAGCTTCGTAATAGAAGCAACATCGAATTCTTTTTTTCTTTTGCCCCATACAATCTAACGCAAACTAAACGATGAAAATGATATGATCATCTAATAAATAATACAATTTATGGTTGCTTCCATAGTAATAGTTTTTAGGGTTCCTTACTCAAAGGGTAAAATGGGACCCTGTTATGAGGCTCCGCTGTCCGTCCGTCTGTCTGTCTGCCCGTCTGTCACCAGGCTGTATCTCATGAACCGTGATAGTTACGCAGTTGAAATTTTCACAGATGATGTATTTCTGTTGCCGCTATAACAACAATTACTAAAAACCCGAATAAAATAAATATTTAAGGAGGCTCCCATACAACAAACTTAATTTTATCGCCGTTTTTATAGATAATGGTACGGAACCCTTCGTGCGCGAGTCCGACTCGCATAATTTTAAGGAACGTCCTATTATTTGTTACAGCCTGTATACAGCGTGTTAAAGGTCGCTTGACATCGTCCGACATCGCCATAACTTCGCTATGCAAATCCCCTGAGTGAGTACATAAGACGTGAATTTTATTAGGCCCCAAAGAAATCGGTCGTATTCGTAAAATGTACACAGCTTAGTAAAATTAGTTATATGTTTGTGGTTTGGGGAAGTGAATGAAAATACAGACGGGGTTTTGAGCTTACAAGTTTAGGTTATGTAACTTCTTGTGAAAGTGAGTTTGTGTACTTATTTTTAACAAAAGGCTCGTCATTAATTCTTGAAATTTCAAGAAAAAACTATATTTCCACAACTACCGTCATTTTGTAAGTAGTGGGTAAGAGCAAGACTGATGAAAATTATCAGTCATTGCTACTGGTACCTAGAACTATGTGGTAGTTTGTTGTATCGATGTAAAATGCTATTATTACTAGAGATTTTCATATAATCAGTGTAGGCGTTCTTTGCCGGAAAGGCGCACCTACCTAAGTGGCTGTGTGTGTGGTTAAATACCTATTTAATCATAGCCACCTACACTTACCACACGAAACTTAGCGAATGTTTGTCATATATTAACATGAATCATACAGCATTAGAAATGTGCATTATTTAGAGACGACGTTATAACGTCTAGTGATAGCATAAAAGAAGTCTTATAAATGCATGTAAAGCTTAACGACAACTACCCATACACTTCTGCTTTCCAAAATACGCTCAAATGTATTTATTCACACTATATGTTTATAGAGTTACAAAAAAAACAAATTAAAAATTTATTAAATCAGTAAACTAGTGTAAAATACCAATATTTATTTATTCATAATACTTTCATAATTGAATAAACACCGAACTACGGTTAGATGAATAGCTTGTGCAGCATAGCGATGAACCTCTATGCCAGCGTATCGTATATTATGGCCAAATTAATATAATTTATGGCCCTTTACCATGTAATGTTGTCACTGACTCTCTTCGATTTTCAAACAATGGTTGCCATTGTTTGAGAATCGAATCACAATTACACGGACGCTCTAATCAAAAAAAGGTGCTGGCCATGTAAAAAACCCGCAAAAGAAAATGAGAACTAACAATCTCGCCGCTCCATATCGATGAAAAATGCGCTTTTTTTTTCGTTGCAGTGCCCAGTGTTGGCATCGCGCCAGCCATCATACCTGCCAGGTGCTTAGCTGCAAATGCTGCAATGCTACCTCTTTCGCGTGCCAGGTCTAACTAAACCAATATAACTTAGGAGAGGTTTCATTTTCGTTTGAATTTTTATAACATGTGCTGATTAAGCTGGATTGGAAGGAAAAACATATAAAGGAAATTGAGATCTTTTTGAAGCTAAAACCTCCAGTATGTTTTATTATTTTAGGTATTGTAGTCAATTACGAGTATATTGCTTTTATCAACAGGGTTTTTATTTACTTTAGGTACGACCTGTCTAAGAAGGTGTCTCTTTCGTGCTTGTTTCATTTAAATTCTACTTATTCTATTAGGCTTTTGTGGGTTAACGGCTTTCTTCCTTATAAGGGCAGAATGCGCAATCAGTCGCAAGGTTACTGGACTTACAGACTTCTGGCCATAGACGTTTAGTGGCTACTCTTAAGTACACAAAACTAAAAGCAGTTTATGAGTAGGTAAAACTCACGGATAGTAGAGCCACAATTTTCCAACGGAATATACTTTTATAACAAAATAATAAAGAATGTAATCACATTCTATGGCATTGTATTGGAAAATAACTCAATTTTGCCGAGACATTATACCTACAAATAATAGATATAAATGCCGCGACCTTTTACTTTCAATATTGGACTCCAGTTACTTTACCAATGTGCTCAGACAAACCTTCATTTTCTTTTATAACCTTATTAGAGACAGCGTCCTCCATAACACATGGGTCTATTTAACCCCCACCCCGAGCCACTTGGGTCTAACAGGCCAGTTCGCGGACTAATTGTCAAATATGAATACATATAGACATGTTAACACTAGCCTGACGAAGCCATAATGTTAATTGTGAATCGTAATTTGGGTAAAATTTACGCAAGGCTCTTAGCTAATAGAAGTGATATGAGTATTATAGCGGTCTTGAAAGCTGTCATTAAGACTCACAGTGAGACAAAGGAAATTGTCGTGAAGCTAAGCCAATGCTGAGAGTGGGTGGGTGAAAATATCGTAATATCGTGTATGAGGAGAATAGAACCTCGCATGATGTAAGTATCAGCTTTCAAAAGAAGCCTTAGCGCGTAAGGTTAGACTGTGATAAAGGTCATAAACACATGTTATTATAATACAATATTTTTTTATTAGTGTAACCATGGTACTTAGCCTATGGTGTAACATAGGTGGTACTAGTGGTTTGTATACTTTGTGACAAAAGTGATAACCAACCACTTTTGTCTATAAAACGAATTGCATTCTAGACTAATAAATTCATTTTTTTAATGCTAATTTTAATTTAGTTTTTAATTTTCATTAATAGGTATATCGTAATGTAATGGCAAGGGCTGCAAGTATTTAAGTAGTAGTTCTTGTCATAAAAAAGTGAAAGATTGCTACAACTTTATCTTGGCTTCAAATGTGATTGACAAAATTTATCAACTGCAGCCCATTCTAAGATTATATCAGACGTGATTTTCGAAAGATATTATAGAATTTTGCGATAACAAAATTTGTTAAAAGAATAAATATTGTATCTAAACCTAAAATGTGTTTGTTAAAGACTATCTATTAATATAAGGCTTTTCAGAAAAAGACATTCTAATTCTTTTAAGATTTTTTTAATTTCGTCGTATTTCGATGTGTCTACTTTGACACGGGTCGTTTGAGCCACTGGCCGGGTGACGTTAGTGGGTTGATTGTTGGGGTTACAACGATGTTATTGTATTAATGCTGACTAGCGTTTTTGTAACAATTTAATAAGAGTGTGTCAAGGAGCTCGTAAAATAACGAAAACTGTTCCAATGATATTTTAAAATATCTTCCTAGTTTTTTTTAAAGCATGCAAACTTTTTATATTTATTTATTTTTACATCCATAAAAAATAGCACATGTGACTGTAGCCAACCAAACGCGAACGCTAAATTAATTTGATTTAGACATCAGTAGCAGTAAGTAAGTAGGTAGTAATTTTCGTAATGGTTGGGTACTTAGGATGGATACATACCACTTTTCCGTATTATGTTCTCCCTGTCTGTTTAAAAAAATAAAAAAAATGAATTAAAATAGCAATCATTAAACCTTCCGAGAAAAGAATGGGCATCATTTGGAAGTACGAATATAATGTTGTTTAGCAAAATTTTATGAAGAAAACCCCTAGTTTAGGCCCTGCCGGTCTGCTCTGCTCTCATTAGCATATTGTCTGCTTAATTCAGTTCCAACTCCCAGAGTACCCACTAAAGTTTCTTTTTTATTTGACTTTATAAGTAATTTAATAAACATGCAGGAGTTTTTAGCATCTCAAAATGAGCATAATTAAAGTATTTTTTTACAAAACCTGTCATAAATTACTAAATAACATAGGCTGTATGTTATCGTTGTGTATTTGCAATAAAAATTAACTATCTTACAAATATTCGTATAATATGAGAAATTTTGTATGTTTGCTTGGATGTTTATTACTCAACAAACGCTTTAATGGCTAAATGCAATTAGCAAAAACTTGGCACACCCATGTGCGCGTGTGAACTAGATTAATATCGACGACCGTCTGGTGTAGTGGTTCGCGCTCCGGACTACAATGTCTGGCGGTTGCGGGTACGAATCCTGCGAGGGGCAAATGTTAGTGTGATCAGCAAGAGCATTCGCAACTAAGTCATGGATGTTTATAAATATATTTAAGTATGTTTATCCGTTATCTAGTCACCATAGCACAAGCTTTGCTTAGTTAGGAGCTAGATAATTGGTGTGATTGTGGAAACAATTTATTTATAATATTCATAATATTAGCCTAGTTTACACGGGATTTTTATTCAGTTTTTTGCTCCCATAATCATCATCATTTCAGCCACAGGCCGTCCACTGCTGAACAATTATGCCTCTACCAGTGCCTCCCGGACTGGCCGGTTGCGCGCGGCCTGCATCCAGCGGCTTCCTGCAACCTTTACCCAGGTCGTCTGCCCACCTTGTGGGCGGACGTCCCGTTTGTTTTTTCATACCTTCTTCAAAAGTCGACGTAGACAAAGTCGGAGGAGAAGCTAGTAGTTTTTTTTATATTTAGAGACGCTATTTCTTTTTCTCGTCGCCTGCCATGTTTGTTTCGAAGTGCGGCGTTTGTAGGCTCAAAAATAAGGAGACTTAAAAAATTTAAGAGCCCCTTGAGGCCAACCGTTTGCTTTTAATCAACAGTTGTTGTTAGGTATTTTTAATTAATTTTCTGCCGTTTATAATTTAGCGTATATTATGAGCAAACATAAAATTAATTCATCTAACAACCTGTCAAGTGATTTATTAGAGTGGAAATTTTAATTAACGATGAAATCGTCAATTAAAACAGCGACGCAAATTGAATATTAATCCTCGTATGTCGCTTTTATTCCTATTGGGCGCTTTTCCATCGTAGACAACACGGGAAAGGTAAAGGCAATAATGTATGGAATTATCAAATGGCACTGTTTACAAACATTTCACGTGCCGCTGTCGACATCGTCCACTTAACTCGCTTCGACTACTTGCGCGTAGGCTAGATATAGGCGTAGTGATAGTAGATATGTCTAGTTACACCAATATATTCATATTCATATTCATTTAATCACTTTCATAATGTAACATTAGTCCACAATACAGGTATAATGACGTCATAATTAGGTTTACATGTACTTAAATACTAGATACGTTTGGGGTGAAGTAAGCTAAATACTACACTCTCTTAGGCCTCCCCCACACTAGCGACATTCGAGCGTCGACGTATCCAATCAACGTTAAGCAAGCGTTGCGTCAATGTCGAAGTCGGATTGTATAAGCCGGCATATTACAAACCAACTAGCTGTTTAACAAAACGGAGGCGTTTTGCAATACGGCGGGTCGACGATATGGCGGATGGTCATTGCGATGTGTTTTCCGATATGACGTCTCATGTTTACCCGCATTGTACAATTCGCATTTTGTAGGGTAACGGGTTTTTTTCTTATCATACTTAAGGTCATATTGTTAATTATTGTTACACCAATAATTGCCTAATATTCCGCCATACACAATACTCCATAGCCAACTTAGAGGCTTTTCACGTGCATAATACCTGTAAATCTAGTTATTTTATCTATGACTTTCAGTTCTAAATTGCGACAATTATACATTATTTAGCTGCATAATCATTAATTTTACAATCATTTAGAATATTTTCGTAACATAAACCACTATTTAGTTCACTTTTACACACCGTAATTTCTCTGTCCGACGCCATTTTTGTTGGTACTGGCAGCGCCGCGAGTGTTGAAAATTGGTACTATAAACTGCCAAAGCGGCGACTTAGTGACTTGCCGAATAACAAAACACCTAGACGTATTTAATAACGTGAAAGCTCGTATTCAATGCGACGGACTTTCATTCAGGCGTTGTTATGCAATCCGCCGTATCGTCGATCCGCCGTATGGCAAAACGCCTCCGTTTTGTAAAACAGCTAGTTGGTTTGTATTACGCCGAATTATGCAATCCGTCAGCACTGATTGGATACTGCCACGACGTTGACGCTTAAAAGACGCTAGTGTGAGGGAGGCCTTACGGCAATGATTTTTCATCTTTAGCGCTTCAGTTTTTTAAACAGTTACCTAGTAGTATTCTCTCTTCTCCCTTGTTCAAACAGCGTTTGGCAAACATGGTCCTATTTGTTTTGATCACGTACTTACTATGTTGTTGTAGCTTTTACGGCCTAGGACAGCTTTTCTCAACCTGTTCACGCCAAATAACTTTAATCCGCAGTTCCCTTAAAACGCTAGGCCGCAATAAAGTTACTTTGGAGACAGAACCTTAAAAAAACGAATACCGTACATCCATAATTGTTTGCAGGAAGACATCCGTCGAGAAATAGACAAAACTAAATTGAAACGTAAATTAAAAAAATAATATAAATAATAAATTGTTTTTTCTTTTTGTGGACCCCTTGAGGTACCTAGGTTAAGAAACTTGGTCCAGGGCCCAGGCTTTATTGCGCGAAGCGGGTAACATGTTTTTTAGATCATAATTTAGGCTATGTGTTTTTCTGAATTAGGATGTTAGTGGGAAGACTCTTTCTTCTCGACTTTAACGATATATAGTATTAAAAAGTGTTTAGGGTAATTACGAGTTTTGGGTACACTGTCTGTTTGTTAGCATTTTCGTGAGATAAATAGGCATTGGCATAGCATAGCATGGTAGCCAAAATAACGTTATTTTTTATCTTTCTTTGTATACCTATCCCAAGGGCAGTAGCCCCTATAACTTGTTCGGTGTGGTTCCCTAATTTATGACGGACACATGTTATACAAAAAAAGGCTATAACTACTATGAGCCACGTGCTTCCTGAATCCCATCCTAAATTTAGAACACCTCTGTCAAATAAAGATGACATAATATCGAAAAAGACATTCCCCCACACACAAAGGAAGTGGTTATTTTTACAGCTACATGTGTAAGGCCGGTCGTCGACCGAAAACTAGTGGAAATACAAACAGCAGGAGCATGTATGACGCCCTGACCTGAAATATACATATATGGACTGGTTGCTCTCAAATTAAATTTTATAACTATTTGATAAACAGAATTATTAATGGACGCAAGCTAGGCAGTCGTATGCAGCATGCACGTCTAAATTTGTTCTTAGTACTATAATAAAAAAAAGTTAAAAACTAAAGAATTTTGTATCATTGTAAAAAAATTATATTAGGTTTGTCGTCGCGTTAAACTTTCTAGGATCGATCTTATTGATTTCACATTTTAGGACATAGCAATTCTTCTGCACCTTCTTATATTAAGGCCGAGGCCCGTTCTAGGCAATTTGCCGTAAGTTATTGCCTTGCCCTAATGATGGCTCGGAAGCGATGTTTCAGTTAATAATTATCGCGTAAGCTACCACTGTAATATTGGCTTTTAATATTCTAATGAAAGCATATCGACATGACATAATCGAAAAAAATATGATTGTGGTCTGAGACATTTTTGGCGACCGTCGACGTTTGTCAAACTATTTTAACTTTACCCTTTTTGTGTCGAATAAACCTAGAATTGTACACTACCTTCTTCGCTTAGTTCTACGAGTATATCATAAACATTTAATCTATTCGTTTTCGCCCGAAATGCTTTGTGATTTTTAAAAAGTACAAACCAAATATTAGGGCGTCATTAATAGTTTAAAGACTTAATTCAGGGTGTAGTGAATAGGTAAAACGTTTATTTATTATTTATTTATTGTAAGAAAAATCAACAGCCACAGTATAAAATAATATTATCCTTAGGTATATTCTAATACATAGGGCCAATAAAAGATTTTTCATGAAATAATAATAAAATGTTATTCTGAGCGATAAAGCGTAGACTATGGTATGATCCTTATTAGTCGCTTAAGTAAGATTAAGGTACGTTAAACATAATTCCAAGTACCGTACGTACTACAAAACAAAGGTCGACAAATTCTAAATTAAGCTAGGCAGAGTATACAACCATTGTGTTCGCGTAGAATGAGTAATAAGCCAAATATCAAAATTATACCTACCCAACTTAATCAATGATTTAGGAATTTAACGTAGCACATGTGCATCCATATGAAAAATTATAAACATTCGTTAAATTATGTTCAAAAGCAATTTAGATAAACAATGAAACTATCCTTGTAAAGTATTAATTAATTAATTATTAATATTATTATTTTACATTTAGCATCCTTTTATTTATGTATGTATTATGTTGCAATGAACATTAAATATGTTTGAGAAAATAGTGTCATACAATTATATTTCCTTTACGATAAGTCTTAATTTTTTTATGTTAGGCGTGGACGCAGTAGGTGTAGGTATGAATCTAACCGACATCCACCAGTCCGCATCCAACCAAATGTTATTTTTGCAATAGCATACATTTAAGCGTATTGTGTACAAATTCACGCTAATATAGACAATTTAGCTAACAGTATAATAGCAAGGTAATAGAAAACCAGTTATTTTACTGAGTAATAAGTTATACAACATCTTGACGTTAAGTACGTTGCTTTCGTTGTGAGACATTAATAGTTTAACAATTTTATTTTTAAAAGATGGCTTTGATTCATAAAAAATGTCAACGTTATTAAAGCAGTTATTGTAGTTTCGACAAATTCTAGTATGAACGGTATTTTGGCCGTATTTTGACTTATGGAGCGGAACATGAAAAACCCGTGAATGCGTATGTCTAGTGCGTCGCGTCAGTGCGGACAACCCGATATTAGCAACGAGTTCGGGACTGTCAATGTCGTAGAGGAGGCACATATCAGCAAGGTGTCGTCTTTTTTCTAGTGGAAGCAGGTTGTACTCACTACAACCATCCAAATAAGATTCTTTGATTTGAATTTAAAATTAAGGTGTTTCACAAACTTCCTCTATATCCTTTCTATGCGGTCAATATAAATATTAAAGATAGGGAGCCAGATGGAACAAGCATACTCTAGAACACTGCGTACGTAGGCATAATAAACCACCTTTTAGCTAAGTAAATCAGAGAACGGCTGGCAAGTACGCATGACAAATCCAAGGTTTTTAAAGGCCTTGTTGGCAGTCATATCAATGTGGTTAGAAAAGCTCATTTTTTCATCTAGTATAACCCTCCCCTATCGACTACAACGCCGTTGAAGTTATAAGAAAATGTAAATAGCGCATAGTTGATAGCACAGCCAGCCACACATAAAAACCAGCTGTAAAATGGGTACAAGTTTTTGCTCGCACTGGCTAGAACCTGAGACCTATGAGACTTTAAGTAAAAGCCGCCACTTCAAACATTGCATCACTAGGGTCATATTGACGAGTAATTAAATGGCTTTTAAACTGTTTTCTGTATCATAAACTCAATTCTAAATCATGCCTAAAATTTATTGATAATCACTTAACACTCCGAACACCCAATATCAAATTACTAGTATTAAGATACTATAATCGAATAATCCAATCATTCTGAAACTCTAACTATAACATAATATAATATTCAAATCTCGTTTCGACTTAAGCCAGTGCCAACAATATTAACACGATCTTAATTATGTTCTATTGCTCTAAACAACAAAGCTTATTTCGATTAACGAAATATCTCGAACCGAATATCCCAAAAATAGCCGGGGAAGCGTTATTAATATCACGGCTCCTGGGGATTTCATTGTTAACTAGAGAAAAAAAGAAGCAATGAATTTTTTTTTATTTGCCGCCGTGTGGTGCCGGCACGTTAAAAGAATTGCACCACCCCTTCTCTTCCTATGGGTGTCGTAAGAGGCGACTACAGGAGAACCGCCATAAGAAGACAGGCAGCAGCGTCTCCTCTCCACCATTGGCCAAACTGCGATCGCCAACCCGCCTGCCAAGCGTGGCGATTATGGCAAAATCCTCCTTTTGGAGAGGCCTGTGTCTAGCAGTGGACTGATATAGGCTGGTGATGATGATGAATGAAGTATGTCAAATCAAAAAGTGATACTAGCGCCGCCGCTATACGTAAGCTGTGAAACTACTCAGCAGTCTGTCACACACAATTTAATGCAATTCTCCCCAACAGAACATTCACTTCTATCTTTGTCTTTATTTTGATACTGACACTGATGTCATTATTATTTCTTCTTCTTCTTTTAATATATAATAAATAATGGCCAAAATATCTTGGTGATCTTGGTCATTTTATTTCACTGCTGCAATCGTTCTCGTCTTATATATGAAAAGTTATAGTGAAATGTCTTTGGAAAACGATGACAATTCGTTCCGTTTTCGTCTATTTTTTCGTCTCTCCCTTACTTTATTATTTTCAAACTTCATTTACCTACTTATCTAATTGTTACTTAAGCTACTTAAGCCTGATTCGCCATTATCACCGTAAGCTTAATTAATTACAAAATTGGACACTAGCAGTTTTTTATAAAGATATCTAAGCTATACTATTTTAAAACGAAATGAAGTCTTTAATTCCAAGTTGATGGAACAATATGAAGAGCTGCAATGTGATTTTGTAAGAGTTTATATTGATAACTACTGACCCTGACACGTCTTAAAATAGTTGAATGCTTTTGATTATTTCGGAATCATACTATAATATAAAACGTTAGTTTGAATGTCAAACTATAAGTAATTTTATTTGCTTCACATCTGCTACACATCTAGGTACGGTCGCGCTCAGAAAGTGTTTACCAGTTTGAAAATTAGATTATATATTAGGTATACTTTTTTCACTAAAGTCTAAAATGCAATATCAAGTTACTCACTAACTTTCAAAAGTTATTATGTAAATTGACGCATCGAGAATAACAAAGAGAATTATTGCTCACTTTTTGATGATAAAACTCTTTTCTTTATTAAAATTTGTTGAAATGACATTTAGACTTACAATATTAGTTTTTTAAAGAAGGTTTTTTATATATCAAACCTTGATAGTAGTCAGTCCATCTACCGATTGTCATATCATTAGAAAAAAGAGAATCTATGGTATTGGTCAATAAAATTATTATGAAATAGACATAGAACTTGTGACCTAAATGTATGCATGCAATTGTGATCCTTAAGATGGTAAACATTTTCTGAGCGCGACTGTACATTTAGAGCTACCTACACTTTAGAAGAAAAGACAGTACAGATTCTATGCTTTTTTCGTGTGATGTTGGTAAACGTCTTAAATGGCGGAAGCAATAAGCTACTTACCTTAAACAGTTAAATCAAAACGCTTTGTGTTTAAGAGGGATATTCTCCTTTTGGACCTTTTTATTCTTAATTCATGTTTATTTACAGATTCAAATACAAGAACCCGTTTGTAATTCAACAGAAACCATGCGTAATATTTTAATTGGATTTGTAACCCATTGTTATCAAAGGAGCTATTTTATTTTGCTCTGTAATAACTACAACTTGTCTTGATTATTAGTACTTGGTTTAATTATGTTAGAATATGTTCGTCATTCATCCATCATCATCATTTTAGCCGTAGAACGTCCACTGATGAACATATTTAAGCCTCATATGAGTAAGTTCTATGAATTCATTTATTATTTATACAATTTAATTTATTTGTGTTTGACGTCTGTAGCTTTTGTATTTATACATAAAAATACATAAAAAATATATATTGTTATAATTAAAAGTTATTTATTTTTAATTAATCATTATGGTGAAATGTGAATGGCTAATGGCTCATTAAGAAATTAAAAAACTAATGCATGTTAAGGAATTTAGGAACCAAGTCAAAACTCAATCCTATAATGTATGTGTATCTATAACAAAGCTTTACACTGTAACTGATTTCAAAACTTTCCGGGCAGCTATAGGGTCGACCCAATCACCCATAACTTCAGTTGTTACAAACTTACTAGCTTAATAGCACGTAAAACTGGATTAGCACATAAAAATGGCACTTAGACGATAGAATGTGCTAAATTGCTTATAGCGATTCGCTTCAATTTGTTGGTAAAAGCAGTACACGATGTTATATTAGGTTAGCTAGGTCATCGTTCTCAAACTGGGTTTTATACAGGCAGTTAAAAAAAATACATTCCAATTATTAGGAGTAATTCTAGTTTGCCAGTATTCTAGATTATCTTGACAAATCTATACAGTTGCTATGTTAGTTATCAAGATTCGAAGTTTAATATCAATACAACAATACATGTAGGTCGTTAAGTAGTCGTAGGTAGGTTTGATATCCGAAACGAGATCATCAGGCAAAAGACCAAAGTAACGGACATAGTCCAAAAATGTACCAAGCATAAGTGGCAGTGGAATGGCCACATCTGTCCCAGAACCGATGAAAGTTGGAGTATACAGGTTCTCAAGTGAAGACCACGCCTTGGCAAACGTAGTGTAAAACGCCCCCCAGCCCGATGGGCCGACTATCTTAGGAAAATGGCTGGCAGTGGCTGGACGAAAAAAGCGGGAGATCGTGCTCTTTGACGCTCTTTGGGGGGCTTATGTCCAGCAGTGGACTGCAATAGGATAAATAGAAGATGTTTGAAAGATATCCAAGATTTAATCACATTTTTGGTTACAAATAAAGCGAATACTAAAATTCTGTCAATAGCCTTGTGAAATAGGTACAAAAAACAAATAATTTTTGCACCAAATCCAAAAATTTGTGATAAAACATTAATAACATAAATTGAAAACAAAATCCGCTTTGCATGACGCAGCTAAGCTACTCATACATGTCTTAGGACACAAACCCGAGCGAGGAAAACCCTCTTTAAACACCCACCAAAGCGTCTTTGCACTTAATAGGAGGCTGTAACACTAAAATGTTGAGAAACAGAGCGTTAGTATTTTCAGTTTATGTCTTAAAATCTAGATTATGGGATGCTTCCCGCGATTTTACTGCTAGACATCTTTGTAGTGAGTTGCAGTTTCGCGTTTTACGTTTATTGATACATACATTCCGTTGTTACTATTTTGTTTTATACGATGACGTTTAGTAACGATCGCGAAGAAAAAGTTACAAGAATAGCCTTACGTAGGCATTTACTTATTTTTTTTTAAGAATAATGTTATTGTAAGATTTCAAAATTTTGCTGTCTTGAATCAAACTTCTCGTCTAGTGCCAGTGCCTAATTGGACCCGAGCCGACTCCAAGTTAGTTGTCATTTTTATGAAACACATCTATTCTCCCATCTTTGCAGCAGCCTCATACATCGGCCTGTAAAAATTAAATTCTTTTGTTTGGTGAGCTATGTTAAGTATGTATCTAAATACCTATCATGACACCAAGCGAAGCTTCTACCTATGTAGTTTGAGCCGTTGAGATGTACATTGATATACATGTATTTACCTAATTTATTTATTAATATAATTTACTTAAGTCAAATGCAAAGTCTAATTGAAAAGTTACAGAAAGCGCCTCGGGCGCTGTGAAGACAATGTAATTGCGCGCTCTTTAAACGTGGACGCTTTATATTTATTTCCATAGAGCACAATACATTGTCCTTACCTCCTCGCCCGTGGATTTTTCTATATTTCCTCATTAAGTGCAACTTTTAATGGAAACAACCAATTAAAAAGAAACCTTTTAGCACGCTGGTTACTTTACCTATATTTATCGCTAAAATGTCTACTAAACCATTGGTTTCGTGAATTAAAATACAACGTTGTTCCGCTGACAGATAGCATTATCATCATTTTACCCATATTATTATTCGTATTTCTAATAAAATATGGTATAAAAATTGTTTTATTCCATAACTTTTTAATAATTTGTATCGAAGGACAGTATGTGCAGTATAAATTCTTTTTGAATCAAGTAAACTAGACTAACTACAAAGATAAATGTTTGCTGATTGAACAGATTGTGTTGTCTAAAGAGAAGGAGGATCTGCGAGGGTCACGCCAACAAGCCTCTGTAACAGTTAAGGTTTTATCATACTCTGGGCATAGACAGTGTTCAACAGTGTAACGTTGTCTACAGCAATGCGTTTCTCTTTGTTTTAAGAGGCCTATTACAAAATGTTGGAAGTTTTGCGGTTGTTTTGTGTTTACTGGTAATTTAAAAGATAAATCGAAAATTGCAGGCCGCTACGAATTGTTTATATAATATGTGTATAATTTTTATACACATATATAAACAATTCTTCATGTAAAGTGCAGTCCTGGGAGAAAATTGCAACACAAGTCGATCGGGATTTCTCTTATTTCTCGAATAGACATCTCGAGCTTTATTAAATAGACCTTATTAATGACCTTGCGACAGGACTGCTAGATTATGACTATAATCTAGCAGTGGACTTCTTAAGGCTGATGATGATTATGGACAATACAACTAGCGACACCGACGTTGAGCGCTGGGCGAAAGATGCTCAGAAGACCATGACGATGACGTGATTGGCTAGTCGCGCGCCGCGCCTTCACCGCCAGCCGTGATTCATTGTTAGCTCCGCCGCGCCGCTATACGTAATTTGTGGCTCCGCGCACACGCGTTTCTAATACGATGATCGTCTCGTGAGATGCGCAAAGCGATTACTCACAGCCCCAGCGCTTAACATCGGTCCCGGTTACTGTACCGTCAATGCATCAATAGTTAAACATAGTTCAATCCACGGATCACGTCGCATTAAGCAGTGGCGTTCGCACAAATCTTCCGGCGACTGATCACTTTTATGTATCGGATAACGAATCAAACGTATCTGCGAACGTACCTACTACGAAAATTTTTTCTTCGGTCTAACGTATAAACCACAGATTAGAATTACCATCTCCTTGTATCAATCCTTTGTCAAAATATGACCAACTCAAACTAGCCGTGTAAAAAACACGACCGTTTTCAAAAGTTCATAAATTGTCAAAATTTTGATACAAGTGAATGGTTATTTTGATTTGGTAGATTGATACGTCCAAACGAACGAAACACTTTCATAGTAGGCCTTCAGATCGCCACCGCCACCGCTGCACGCGACTTTATCCCGCCAGTTTGCAGTCCACTTTCTATCTTATTAGCTGCGACTACGACTAACTTCTAAGTTCAGAATTTAGTTATAACAACTAGGTTGTTGGATGTTTCGTAATTACGCAAGTGTGAATAGTTTGATTCGTGTCACGATGGAACTGATTTGCATCGATAGAAATCAAGTTGAATTTCTAGTCGATTTGAACGCACTACGCGCAAACTCTTAAAAGTCAGCCGTATTATTCTTTCTCTATGGCCGTATACTTAGTACCTACCTCTGGAACATCTTTTTACTGCATGTTACGTTACATGACTTTCGCTACTTTTCATTGAATTGAGTTATTCTTGTATTTAATAAAAATTATAAGTTGCCTAACATTTTATTTAGGGTTCCGTAGCCAAATGGCAAAAAACAGAACCCTTATGGATTCGTCATGTCTGTCTGTCCGTCCGTATGTCCCAGCCACTTGTTTTATTATATCTCGAAAAACCTTACGGTTTACCTACTAATGTAATATAGCAGTTATCAGCACAGATATATTTAGAACTTAAAAATTTAGGTACATACCACACAAACTAACGATGTCACCTGAAACAAAAGTAAAAATTATTAAAATAAATCAATTGTATCAGCCCAAAATGGGAATCAAACACTTTATTACACATAACAAATTATAGATTTTTAGGGTTCCGTACCCATAGGGTAAAACGGGACCCTATTACTAAGACTCCGCTGTCCGTCTCTCTGTCGGTCTGTCTGTCTGTCACCAGGCTGTATCTCATGAACCGCGATAGTTAGACAGTTGAAATTTTCACAAATGATGTTGTCGTTGTGTCTGTTGCCGCTATAACAGCAAATACAGGGGGCT
Source organism: Anania fuscalis (assembly GCA_950371115.1). Classification (NCBI taxonomy): domain Eukaryota; kingdom Metazoa; phylum Arthropoda; class Insecta; order Lepidoptera; family Crambidae; genus Anania; species Anania fuscalis. The sequence goes on along the minus strand of OX493334.1, from coordinate 15,430,042 downwards.
CCTATACAACAAACGTGTTTTCTTTTCTCGTTTTATAATGTTGTGTCGTGTTCGAGTCCGACTAGCACTTGGCTAGTTTTTAGTATGTTTTATGTTTTCATTGACAACATGCTATCTGTACCTAGCTTCTGCTGCGTCATATTGAGTTGAAGGTCTTTAATTTATTTAATAACCTTGATATCACCTGTACAGTTACACCGCTAATTGTACGATTACAACGCGCTAACGGTTTATCTTTTAATTAATAGATAAAAGAGCGCACGATGCGTGAAGTGATAAAGGACGAACTTGACGTTTTTATTCAAGGGTGCTGCACGCACAAGGAAGGTCACAGATAGTGCGCAAAAAACAATCAATTAAGTCCATCAGCTTACACAGCCATAAAAACGTTACATATTAACAACATCAAATCTTTCAAATCTTGTCAAATCTGTCAAATTTTGTACGTTTTTTTGTACGAGATTGTTTTAAGAGTTCATGGTTACCCCGCTGATAGAATTAATTTTACTGTGAGATCAATATAAAAGTCATAGTTACAAACTTCCGTTCCAAATTTTAAACAGCATAAAGTGAGTAGGTAATTCGTATAGGATCCACAATCTATTCCGAAATCATGTATAAATTCCGTGGGTAATATCGCATGTCAAGATAATTCTTAATGAAAAGGTTATAACACTGTTATGACTTTTTCAATGATAAAAATTTGTTTAATTAGAAACTATCCCGCTCGCAATATTTCCTTGTAAACATTAACATGCTTAATAATAAAAAGCGGCTGAAACGGTGACCGAGTTACTTGCGCTGCTTCTTCTTGGCGCTAGACCACAATGCCCACAATACGATCCTGAAGTAGGTTAAAAGAAGAAATTAGGAGTAGGTAATAAGGTTGTGTAGGTTTTACACCTTTTTTAGTTATAGCAAAATAACCCAATGCATAATTTTAAGTTTTGACCTTAAAAGAAACTATTTTTAACCGACTTAAAAAAAAGGAGGAGGTTGTCAATTCGTCTGTTTTTTTTTTTTTTTTGTATGTTTGTTACGCGATTACGCCGTCAATTATGGACCGATTTCAAAATTTATTTTTTAGTTTGAAAGGGTATACTCCCGAGGTGGTCCCATTTACACCAAGTCAGATTCTGATGACGGGATCCCTGAGAAATCGAGGGCAAACCTCAATTTTTATAGGCACCCATAATGTTTTGCATATATTTTCTGACTCAATGCTGATTTTTGGGTCTGGTAATCATCATATCATGTTGCTGACCTGATGATTGAAGCCACAGAACTCCTTAACGGATAGGAGTTAGAAGATAATACTGCAATTTGTCGACAGAACGTATTTCGCAGTGTGATGAGCAGACGAGGAGCTTATGAGGTACCAGACCTCCAATTTTATTCACTGGGGGCGTACCCGAACACCCAGTAACGAAAATAAAATTAAATGTTCCTTTCTTAAATTGACTTGATATTTAATGCAAGACCTTATCCTATGGTAACGACACCAAAATAGCCGCCATTCTGTTAGGAGTGTAGAAAAACCCTTTCCTTAAGACTTAAATTTTATTGTCGAAAAAGTGACCATATATAACACCTTATTTTTATCATACCATTGGATGGGGGTCCATCGAGGACCGACATTAGTTAATATTAATTTGCTGTAAAGTCATTTTTGGCGGAGTTAGGAGGGGAAAAATAGAGGACTTAACACTTAACATAGTGAAATAAAACAAGTTTAATAAAAAACTAAAAACCGACTTCAAAATGAAACTAAAAAGCGAAAAATAATATTGACTAAAACATACCGGTGGTCGGTGCGAATAAACACATTTTAACTCTCGATGGCTGGCACCGACTCCTAAAAGAACTGATTAGGTATGTTTTAGTCAATATTATTTTTCGCTTTTTAGTTTCATTTTAAAGTCGATTTTTAGTTTTTTATCAAACTTATTTTTTCTACTTATTTTTAAGTGGCATTGTGTTTTAAAAGAATGCATCTAAGTTATAAAGTTGCTATAAGATACCAACTTATAAAAAATCAAATCCTCCTTAATCCTTATAAAGCCAGGCACAGAACCTACAATCTATTTTTATTTGGGGATGACAAATATCGCAACTTAGAGACACTCCATCTTAAGCCCACTTTTAAGCCACCAAATTGGCCAGACGTCGGAGTGAATAAATAGCAAAATCTGTTACTATTCCAAAATATAAGATCATAATTTATCATTCAACTTATTTCTAGGGGCTATTTCTACCTACTGCTCAAAAACTAAACTAAACTACTTTTCTATGAGACGAACACAAAAAACTCAAAATGTTTACCTCTCCAAACAAACTGACAGCGGCTAGACGGCATTAAGAATGGGGAAGTTTTTTTTTAATTTGCGATATCGATGTCGGCTCCAGCAGTAACAATGTTTTAAAAGACATAATTTTTGTTTGCGTCTTTCTATTCAGTCTCAATAGGACTGCAATCAGTCCACTGCTGGACGTAAGCCGCCCCTAAAGAGCACCAAAGAGCACGATCTTTCGCTTTTTATCTAGCCACTGCCACCATACTTCTAAGGTCGTCAGTCCATCGGGCTAGGGGGCGTCTTACACTATGTTTGCCAAGGCGTGGTCTTCATTCAAGAACCCGTTTGCTCTACCTTTCATCGGTTCTGTGACAGATTTGGCCGACCTACTGCCACTTCAGCTTGCTACACTTTTGGACTATGTCCGTTACTTTGGTCATATGCCTGACGATTTCGTTTCGGGTTTCATCCCTTAACGACGTTTGCGTCTTACTATGTTTTAATTAATCACATTAAAACACTAAAAAACGCACATTATGTGTTTTTAAGATCTGTTGAATTTTAGCTAATTCCGTTAAGCTGTTAAATGTGATTGAGTAACAAACAATTTGGGTAGTAAAAGGAATACCAATTAGAAAGATTATTTTCCTACCTGTAAGCTCGGGTCGCGCACTCATTTGTGCGCGGGTCCATTGTTATTAAAGAACTGCCTAAAGAACTAACTAAAGAACTGCCCTCGTGAATTAGAAATTGTCCTAGGCAAGTTTAACGAATGCAAGAACGAAGTAAAAACAAAATGTTTGCTTGGATCCTGACCCAGATCACTACCGATGAGGCATCTTCGTGACGGCCCCAGCTGTACGACGTTTTAATTGAAATAAACAAGTTTTTGCGATTGTACCGAAGGGCCGAATGAATAATCGGAGTACATTAATCACTTGTCGTTGTTGGGGTCTCCCAAAGAAATGTACCAGAAAACGAGAAAGTTTTGTTTTTTACATTTCGATCCGAAAAGACAGTTGAAAATTGATAACATGTCAAAAAAACGGCCAAGTGCGAGTCACTGAACACCGAACGAGCTTCGTACGAACACAGTACAAATATCTATAGTACGAACTTCTAATGTAATTTCTTCCATAAAACAGGGATCGAGTCTCGAAGATATTTCCGCTTTTTCTGCTTGTTCCAAAACTTTTTCTTGTGATGTAACTACAAATGTTTTCAGATTTTTTCTCGTGTCTTTACTTGTAGTATAAGAAATGACAAATTTTATGATGGAGTTCAACGGGAAGTATCAAAAATGCGGCATAAATAGCCGTATGATTACTTCGACTTGGAAGTTTGATTTATTTGATATTAATTTCAGCTTATTACCTGCACATGTTCCTGATAAAAATTGTCTTGATAGACACACAGACAGACAACGAAGTGATCATATTAGGGTTCCTTTTTACCTTTTAAGGTATGAAACCCTAAAAATAAGAAATCACTACTTAGTTTACTACAAATGGCAAAACCCTAAGAAACTAGAAGCTTTATTTAATGCTCAATTCTAAAACCTTATAAATAATAAGATAATAAAACTTATTTAGAAACAGATAATGAATATATTTTACTAAAATAAAAGTTAAAATAATTGCAAATAGTGTAGAGCCTAAACAATGTAAGCACGATAGACGCTCTTTAAACTAAAACTACACTCGTAAAGTTTTATACTTAAACTTTCCAATTAAGGTAATCCCATAAAATTTTATCTAAATTATTTTTAAATAATTGCCAATTTTACGAGTTTTGCTCGTGCTCCGAATTTTCAATACAAACTTTGTTAGCATGTAATTATTTATTTAAACTATATTGCACAGATTAAAAATCATACAATAGGTGGACTTGATGCCATGAGGCATTCTATACCAGTCGACCACTAGGCTAAACAGAGATGTTTTGTGGGCGGTGCGATGCGACATACAAATTGAGACAAAAGTCCTAAGTAGGAATAATTAAATAAAATCATAAACTACATAAAAATATATAAAATAAATACTATCATATATGTACATAAACTTTATGCTATCTACATAGACTACATACATAATTAGTTCGTACATAGCGAAAATCTAATCTCAAAGATTTTTTAAACCTTTTCTGTTTTTTTTATGTAACTCCAGATTCACAGTTTTCGGACTTATTCCTTTAATTATGCTAAAAGATATTTCTCCTTGCCTCATGATTCGACAACAACAACAATAAGTAAGTACCTCATAGGTTTCGGCTCCCTTGTAGTATCAAAAATGCGACATAAACAAACAACCCTGTCTTAAAAATATTTTTTCAGCTTCAAGGCATTAATTTCTTTCTTTCAAAATATGATAACATAGCCGCCATCTTGAACTTTTATCGAAACACTGAGCATGTCCGTGCCGGCAACAACACGGTCATGCTCGATTTTTGGAGATAGTTCATATTTTGACAAAAAATATGCGATAAATCGCTATATCATATCATATCATATTGTGTTTTGTTGCTCATGCTATAGGGGCCGAGTACTTAATAATATTTGTGTAAAATTTCGTCGCAAAACCGTATGTGAATACAAAGTTTCATTTTATAAATCCGGCGGCCGGCGGTGGATTCATTTTATCTTTAGAGCCGTTTTCGAGAAACGTGAAATAAATGTACTTACAAAAATTTATGATTGATTCCTTAAATGTAAAAGTTGGGTTTGTTACACAATTAAGTACATACATATCGGCTGAAAAGATTCGGATAAAAGTCACACAAACTTAATAAACGAAACAAATTGGCAAACTTTGACTCACGCGTCATTTTACAAGAATGTAAACACCTGAACTCACGTTAAAGTTCGTACTTTACGAAGATGTTCCAGGAAAATATCGCACGATATTCTGAAGGGATGAAGTTTCTCGAATGCATTATTTAAATACTTCACAACTAGTTAGAGGTGTTTGTTTATGCAAGCTCATCGAACTCGTTTTAATTCCTCAAACGCGTTTAACAAGAGTTGAATAACATTATACGAAGTTTCATCATAAAATAATTTAAGTAAGTAAGTAAGTAATAGTTTCTTTGGTTTTTAAAAGAGCTTAATTATTAGTTTTTCGCGCTTGCTCGGTATTGGATTAATTTGGATTCCAAATACCGTGACTTGTTTCTCTAAAGTTAATTTTTTTAAGAAGTGTGGAGATATTTTATAACAAACTGAAAAAGGTTCACGGACCGAGTTTGTTGTATGTATTTCTCAAAACCCGTAGCACATGCCAGACTCACACTTGACGGGTTTTGTATCACTTTTTATTTCACTTCTAGTCTGCACTATAATCACATCAAGTTTGACGCTCGTAACTAACGTTTCAACGGGTCGGTTGTTCTATTATTTGGTAGGATATAATATATAGGATATTTGGGAGGTAGAAAGCAGTCACTTATTACAGTTCAAAAGACACTTAATGGCTTACTACAAAAACTACAAAATTACTTCAAAAAAGATAGACTAGGGTTGAACACTTGTCTAAAATTTGTCAACCAATTTGAAATGTTGACACATCACACATTCGAGACATATTATTAACAAACATTTACAACATTTTTGGTTGACTAATCTTTAGACAAGTGTTTAATACTAGTCTATCTTTTTGTAGTAAGGCCAATGTTTGTAGGTTTACGGACGAACGCACATAGACAGACAGCGTATGCTTGTTAAACCAACAAATCTTTCTTATTATATAATATAGTAACGTAATTACATATGTTCGGAAGGAGAATTCACCAAAATTTTCTCCTTTTCAAGTCTCGTTTTAACCAAATTCCCTATTTTGCAGAATGCCGCTGATGTTTTCCGCTGATCCACGGCTCTACAACATGCGTGTTTGAATATCAATGCAGACGAAGTACTCCGCCTGCATGCGTCACACAACGCCCATCTATCTTCATACAGCCCACCTTTTCAGCGTTCGTGAGTGTTCGCTCAGCAGACGATTATGGAGTTAGGGTTGACACATCATTTTAAATATATTTATTGAAAATTAAAACAGACATTGCTCTGATCCTAAGGTAAGTAGCTTAAAACATGTGTTATAGAAATCAGAAACAACGAAGGTACCAACACCCAACACAAGACAATATAGAAAACTTCGTTTCCAAATTAACCCGGACCGGAAATTGAACCCGTAATCTCAGAAATGTCGATACCATGTCTAGGAGGTCATCATATATTATATTTATGTATCTTAAATCCTATAGTTAGTTTTGATGACACTGATTGGACATGAAATAAGTGACTAGTATAGTTGTGTCATGCAAATATTTTTCTTCTGGGCGTCTTGCGCCATGATTCATTCATTCATCATAATCATTCCAGGACCTCCTCTGCTGAACATAGACTTCCCACAGTGACTTCCAGATTGACTGGTTGGAAGCGGCTTACTACAGCGGCGGCTTTCTGCTATCATTACCAGGTCGTCTGCCCACCTCGTGGGTGAACATCCCACGCTGCGCTTGCCGGTACGGTGGCCTCCATTCTAGAACTTTTCTGCCCCATCGGCCACATGACATGGGTTTCATTTATATATTTGAGTGAGATTGTAATAAATTAAGAGCAAGCCAGCCAATTTGCTTTAATAAAACTCTAACTATGTAGTACTTGCAGGAGGAGAAGTAATTTACCTACCATCTGTATATTTTCTGTTTAACTTTTGCTTATTTTATTTGATGGTAAAAATCCTTTTTATCAAAAAGTTTATGCGTGCTTTATGTGAGACGTGAGTTTGTTGTCAGACGGTTAGTACTCTGTTAGCGATTAGTAAAGTTCAGCAACCCACAATGCGGTTGTAACAGGATGGGTCCATTCAACCATAATGGATCTATCACAGGCATCTCCATGCTTTGAAAGATTCGGAAAAAAATGGATATCGGTTAAAATCGCTTGATACCTAGCCGTGACTCGATTTCATCTGACTGTATGTTTAGTCACTTGCGTAACACACCCCTTTGCCAAAGTTTACTGGGTCTGGTGATATATTGCTCAAAATCATCTCGTAGTTGAGGTGTGGCCTATGCCCCACAGTGGGACGTTTAAAGGGCTTCTTTTCTTTGCATTACTGTCAACATGCCAAGTCCCAGTACACGGACTTCTTTAATAAATAAGTAAATACTCGTATAAATAAATAAGTAGATAAAATATAAATATTGGACAACATCACATATATTGCTCTGATCCTAAGGTAAGTAGCTAAAGCACTTGTGTTATAGAAATCAGAAACAATGACGGTACCACGACACCCAGACCCGAGACAATATAGAAAAGTTCGCTACATTGACCCGACCGGAGATCAAACCAGGACCCTTAGAGGTGGCGAATTGGCGACACCATATAGTCCGACGTGCTCGTCTCTCAGCTACGGATGTCATCAATAAGTGAGTATTTGGGTCCCAAAACACTTAACCTGAGTAATTTCATGAAGCTTGCCGTTCAATCCATTATAATGTTCAATATTCATCAGCAAACATTCAGATTACGTGTTGATTTTATTAATAAAGGTTCTTTAATTTTATTGGGGACAACCCTATTTTGAGTGAGTGAACTCTAAATTTCCATGTATGTACATTTGCTATATGACACACCCATATTGCATTTAATGTAAATTAAAACATGTAGGTACTTACTCTTAGACATTGCACTTAAGACATTGAATAAGACGTATTTGACTAATAATAATATTAAAGTTAAGCTTAACCAGAATCAGACGAATACCTAAGCATTTCTTAGCCTCGTGGCTTAGGCAGATGAAATATAATCTTATTATATTGTTGTGATATCAATTATTGATTTGTTACAAATGTATAACTATTAATGAACTGGAAAAACTATTACTGCACAGTCTAAAAAATATGCATGAGTCTAACTGTACAGTTACCTTCTGGACTAGTGTTCTGCGTTTCGGACTACAAAGCCTGGCGGGTTCGAATCCCACTAGGGGCAACTGAGTAATGAGCACGGGCATTTGTACATAGGTCGAGTTGACTAACGTCTCGGTAGCTTAGTATTCAAAGCACTCGCCCGGTATGCGATGGACGTGGGTTCGGATCCCACCTGAGGCGGACGATTTTTTTCAAGTAATAAAAATCTTAGATAAACCTAGCATGGTAATTGCTAAAAAAACAAAATTTTAAACATAGGTTATGAATACATTGTACAAGCTTTATTTATATTGGGGTAGATAATTCATGTGATTGTTAGTGTTCTCAAGTTATTATAAGTCACAATATAGTAATTCCATCGATTGGGAGAACATTTGTTCCAAAACACTCATTGATAAATTCGATAAAATAAGCAAAATCTAGATAATTTATTGTGTTAAAAAATAATACAATAAATCAAATCACTCTTAACAATCAAGACCCTATGGTCCTACGGAACGAAGAACACTCAAAAATTAAAACGGCCATAAATGACATTGGGTTTTACACATCTTCCTTTTCTATAAACCTTAACATAATGTGTTAAGGATCATAATAGCTTAGTATTCTTCCTCCAGCCTTCGAAATTGAATCAATTTGTTTAAGAGCGAGTTCCGAATGAAAAGAGATTGGCAGTTTCCTTTTTTCCTAATCAAGTTAAATCAGTACTGTTCTGTTATTACTGAGCTAATGGGCCCTGGCCCTATTCTGAATCGATGGAAATTGCCTAATTTCTAAGATTACCGCGGTATTGGCGTGGAAATTTGATTTGAATAGGTTTACAATCAGCGAAAGAAAATAAAATATATTCAGATTGTGGCTAAAAAAGAGATGATTCTAAAGGTGGTACCTTACCTACTTCTCATACATATAAATAACTTTTTTTAATTTGTTTTTTTTTTTATATTTCACTATTGGTCCATTAGTAAAAAGTTTTTAAATACATGAGAAAAAAACCTGTAGATGGATTGTGGATCGTTAAACCTAACACTATGTAAAGTAAGATCACCTTTATACTTAAGTACCTATACATAGTCAGAAACAGAAATAGATGATTAACCGCCGCACTATCATTTTAATTAATACTTAGCTTCACTCAGGTATAGATTAAAAATATTTCTACTCAGAGACAGTTAATTAATTAATTAACTTTAATGAAAGCAAAATAACTTCAAATAAATTTTACGGATAAGATCAAATATAAGTATTTGATCTTATCTGTAAAATTTATTTAAAGTTATTTTAACATAAAATAACTTGGTAAGCCAAGTTATTTTATGTTTAATTATAAAAACATACTATTATTTAATAATAACTTCCATTATTTTATTCTATTTTAATAGTAATATAATAGTATTATTTAATAATTATTTATGTATAATTATTTTATGTTTTCAAATGAGTTTAGTTACACTTACTTATCAGGTACGGCTGAACTAAAATTCAATTAATTGACATGAAACTTTGAAAACGCAAATACGAAATATTAAAAAAGCTAAATTAAACTGAGCCCTTACCTTTAATGAGGCCAACTGAAGCTCTTACAAAATTATAACGAGCGACTCAAGAGGAGAGCCCAATGCTGAATGGACGACCAAATTCCGACAAAAAATTTCATACATCTTGATCCCCAAGAATTCAAGATTAATAACGTGTCAGGTCATTACTCACATAAATACCGAGAATTTCAGGGCCTAAGCCTCGAGGATGAAATTGGAACATTCTTTTTTAGGCTTTTATTGACAATTAATTTCATTCCACAACTCAGGTACGAATGACAATCTTTGAGACTGTTTGATTATAGATACGCTCTCTCTACTGAATATTGTTACCGGAAGATTTTGCGAGCTGTCTTGTGATTGTCTCTATTCAAGATATTCAAATAAGAAAAAAAAATGTAAACCGCTTTTTTGTATATAGCCAATAATAAAAGAAGAATTGTTACAGTAGCACAGATCCTTAAATTCAGATAATACGCATACGCAGCTTCAAATAAAAACGCGCCGCCAGTACAACCTTATTTGTATTCGTATTAGGTAACATAGTTTTTATAATAGTAAATCTGTTACTGTCGTAGCTCTTAGCATTTTAAACAAAGTAATATCTTATTCATAGAATTTAACGTGTAAGATGCATTTGAAATATCAGATGAGATGTCTATAGTGTAGCAAAGCAACCAAAAGTTATATGTATATATTCTATGAAGAAGATCTGAAGTGGGGAACGCAGCCATAATACTGTCAACATCACCGTTAACGTCTCATAAAACAACTAATAAATACAACTTATTTACAAACCGTCCATCTTCATAACCGAGTGCATAACGAATAACGTTGCTTAGTTATTTTAGTAGCTGCTAAAACAGTTATAGCTGTTTTTTTCTCAAGCTTTTTAATAATAGATGTGGTAAAGGAACCTAACTGTGTCAACGAGTTCGATTGCCGCTGATATTGGCAGCTCGGATATCAGACGGTCGCAGAATATGCGATGACGCCATTAGCTTTTAAAAACTAGTTGAGAATTTTAAACGAACATTTGAATTTAGAACTCCATTCGAACTACAGCGTGAAAAGAAAAATAGATTGGATTAGCTGGAAACATAATTTAAGAGGACTGCGGTTTAACCATAAACTCTTAGTAGCGAATCCTAAGTCTATGCTTAAAACAATCGCAAAGCTGTCAAATCTGTCAATTTTGGTACGTCATTACCATAGATATAGAATGTACAAGATAGACAAAGGCTCATTGCAAATGATACAAAAAATGTGACACGTATGTAAGTGTGTAGTAGTGTTGTTCAAGCCACAAATTTTTTATCGATAAATTGCAACCGGCATCAAATTGATTTGGCACAAGTCACAATCGCCGCTGACCTTGAAGCACCTAAATTTAAACTTAATCTTTAAACAAAAAAGAGGTGAAAATCAGTATCACGGAAAGGATACGGGGCTTTCTGGGCTTGTATGTGTAAAGTTAAGATATGGTCGAAAAAAGGTCATATTTGTGTTATGCAAACTTCACAGTCTGGAAACTGAGAAATCTGAAAAACAAGTTTACTCGCATTAAATCGAAAAATGAGTAATTGAATATTGTGAACAAGTTTATGGAAAATAAGAAAACGGTAGTTTTAAATATGTCATCATCATCATCATCATTTCAGCCACAGGACGTCCACTGCTGAACATAGGCCTCCCCCAGTGACTCCCAGATCGGCCGGTTGGAAGCAACCTGCATCCAGCGTCTTCCTGCAACCTTAACCAGGTTGTCTGCTCAAATATTAAATATGTAACCTATTTAAAACAATTTCATATCATAATTTCATTTCAACATATTCCTTATAATCACAGAGTTAATATTATACTACTTACAGTAGGTGGTTCTGTGTTCATAGAGTTGGGCATCAAACACAGGTGTCAATCAAATGAAATAAATACACTTCAATAATCTTGACATAAAGTATGTATTGTATTGTATGTGTTTGTACGTCACGGACCTTCTTTGTTTAAGTTTAATCTGTAAGATTTGATTAAATATATACTTATCTGCTACCGCGATATCGAATCTTTAGAAAGATGATCTGCTAAGTATATCATATTTATAAAAAGCTATTTTACTTCACTTAAAATGATTAACTTACAGGAACAAATAAGGTGGGTACTGAATCTTTTAATAATATACGTTGAAAATTTCTTTTAACGAAACATCTGTCCTCAAAATGTTTACTGTAAACTGTTGACTGTTTTCGCGGAGTCCATTCTGGCCTGTTTATAACTCTTATCCACTTTTCGCGTATTTCAGGTTTAGATGGTATTCATAAAAATATATTTTATATTATACTAAATATTTGACTAAACTATACAGAATTATTTTAGTCGTTTATAAACAAGTTATATTTTAGATGCCCAAAAATAAAACTAAAATCTCATAATGTAATAACAAAAAAACAGTATTGGAGTGTTTTTTTTTGTAAACAAACATGATAAATATTTTTTTAGTAATTGCTACTAATCTTCTATACCCACAAATGGCTGTCGATATTTTATCGATACTTATGACGTCACCGCTAGTTCAATCCCTAGTGTAGACATACAATTTACTATTTTACCTAATATTTATTGTAATTATGTCTTGAACTACGAAATACACAAACACACACCAAACAAAGTTCATATTCTTCTGTAAAAACCAAGTTCTTTGTCGATTATAATTACGAATTAGACACAAATTTGTTTCAAAATATTTTCATCAAAAAATGTATTTACCTGTGAAATGTGTATTTATTTGGGTTATATGTTCTTGTCACATCACAATTTATAATTGAACAGCACCCCATGTCTACAGAAATATTTAAATAAGTTTTCCGTTTGTAATTTTGTATATTTTAATAAAATTAATTTTGACGTTTGAAATTGAAATCATTTATAGTCAGTTAAATATTTTTTTTGTGTCACATAGGTACATTGACATCTGTCTTTTTCTATCTTGTAGGATGCCCGCAAGGATATGATGTCTCTTTTCCACGCTTTGTCAGTCTTTAAGAGCGTAGCGAATCCTAAGTCTATGGTCATTACATACAAAATTTGACAGATTTGATAATGTTTGACAGATTTGAGATTGTTTTAAGAGTTCGTGGTTACCGCCCTGGAAGTATTGGAATAACTAGCCAGCCAGCTACTTTTGACAGCCTATACAGGCTGTACAAAAAAATGGGACACTCCTTCAAACCGCGTGATCAGGGCCCTAACCATGAACTCTTAAAACAATCTCAAAGTTGTCAAATCTGTCACTTTTGGTACGTCATTTCATACAAAATTTGACAGAAATGATAATGTTTGACAGATTTGTGATTGTTTTAACAGTTCATGGTTAGGGCCCTGCTGGCATTCTACAACAACTTTTTCTATAGGAGCAAAATTGAAATCGTGATTTTATTTTCAGATGCTCCATACATTATTTTCGAGGTATGCTAGTAAGTTTGTAAGAAGCAGCTAAAAAAAATCTCGATTCCGATGTTGCTCCCATAGAAAAGTTGTTGTGTCCCATTATCCCAAAGAGTGTCCCATTCTCTTGTACAGCCTGTATAGGACCTGTTTCACAATGTACAGATAAGTTCAGCATAAGTCCTGTATAGGCTATGTGTTACTTATCTTTATGATAAACACTATTATTGCATTTCACGACCGTCAAATAGCGCTATATGACTCATTAATTCAAGCACTTTTATCCTCTACATATTTTTATCACGTATCTATTTGGCACTTTATCCGTACATTGTGAAACATGCCCTTAATATATTAAATAATGAAACAAAGGTGTTATAAATAAGTATTGTTATCTACTATTATTTAGTACATTAAACAGATCATTATGGATTTATTCATGGAACAGGAATAAACAGTAGAATTTCGAATATTGTTATTTTCACATTATTTTTAACACTTCGCATTGTAAAAAGTCACACCAGAATAAATATAACAGTAGCTAAATCTGTTTATGTGTCAGGACTGCCGGGTCCACTGACCCGAGTAAGACGGGACACAATAAGCGATTTTCAGGTGAAATCGGATCAATTTCACGTCTCAGCGCCTTTTATGAGATTTTTCAGTTAGAAGAAAATGTTTCTATCCCATATATTGTAGTGTGTGAATATATTTTAGGTTAACCTTCCTTGAAACGCATCTATAGTTTTCGCTGCTCGGCTGTAAGAAGGCGATAAAGACCAATATTATAAAATATTTATACGAAACGAATTATGTAACGGCTATTCAATTTTGTTTAAAAGATTCGTGCTTAGGTGTCCCACTAAAAAGTATTAAGACATATCATATGCTACCTGCTACATTATGAATCTGAGAACTTCTGGCACTAAAACTAAAAACAAGTTTTTTTTAAATGGAACAAGAATGTACAATTCTTACGAATATTACAGGATGAACCAAATTCTATTATCATTTGAATAGAGCAAATGCGCCCCGCTGATATACTCTTATTTAAGCGAGAAGGATTAAATGTGACAACCTTGTTTAGGTAGCGTTTCTATCAAAGCAGAGAGAAGTGTGAAGCAGAGTTTTACTTTGAAAATATCCTGCTGTATTCAGTTTCTAGCCACAATCCCGCATAATTTATCATTGAAAGGACATATTAGAGAGGAAATGCAAACATTTAGCTATGCTATGTCAGGCGATCGTGAATAAAAAAAATATTAAATTGAAAATTGTTTTAATCTAACTCGTTGGCATTTTTCGATTGCTAAAAAAATATGTGCGAGATAAATAAACTAGTCGTTGTCTGTGGACTGTACGTAACACTATTGATGAAATTTTATTTCTTGGTAACAAATGACACATGACAATATTACAAGTAGTGGCTGTCTGATTCATAATTATTTATTAAAAAGACGTTGAATTATTCAGTCGCGAAAAAATCACAAGCAAGAACAAAAATATTTACTTTATTTTTATACAACGGGGATATGAAATGATAAAGCATAATTAAATTAAAATTGCGACACGAAAACACTGACCTTCGTCCAAATGCGGACAATGTGACCTTAATAAATTCTGAATAATTAAAGACATCGCGGGTTTAATTAATACAAGCTTATCTGCACACATAATTAAAATATGGAATACTTGGGAGTACACACGCCTTTGCTTCTATGATTTAAAAATACATTTTTAAAGATATTGAATGACTAAAGTAAAAAAAAACTTACATTGGGCCTGCTTGTTTAAGTTACTTTATTTAATGGGTAAGTAATTCTAATGCTCAAGTTCAACAACTTTTTCGACAGAAAAAACAATAAAAATTGAGCTCCTATTTGAGATTTAAGTATATTTTAGTAGTGATGATGCCCTTAAACTAATTAACCAGCACCTTGTAAATAATTTGCAATATTAAGTATCTTCTTAAAATTACGTCATCAGCGACTTCTCTAAATCATTGACAACAACATTTAATATAACAGCAACACCATCGTAATTTAAATGTTCTGTATATTTTTTGTTGTTGTCGTTGCTCCCGTAGTAAAAGTTATTGTATATCAGAAGCTAATTACCCTATACTTGTCACAGCTGATTACATTAGCTAAAATATTGAATGACTTGCGCATCTACTACTGGTATTCAAACAAATGACAATCGGAAGCAAGTACGAGAAACAACACTGCCCACCGTTAATGTATTGACAAACGAGGTCATGTTTTAAGATTTCATGGTTATAGCCCAGGGCCCTAACCATGAACTGTTAAAACAATCTCAAAGTTGTCAAATCTGTCAATTTTGGTACGACATTTCATACAAAATTTGACAGAAATGATAATTTTTGACAGATTTGTGATTGTTTTAACAGTTCATGGTTAGGGCCCTGATGTTTACGAGACTACAAAAAAAAACAAAAGCAACCTGTCAATTCTGTAAAGTTGGTAACACCCAGGTTACCAACTTTACAGAATACAACATACAAGCAAATTGCTTTTAAACTCACCCAAGCGAAACTATTTTATTATTAGGTGATATCACAATATTTATAAAGGCGACTGCGATAAGATCCTCGAATAGTCACGTGCTGTACCATTAGTAAGGGATGTACTATCTGTGGCTGTATGTTTTAAGCCCAATTAAATCCAGCAATTCGGTTACAACATTCCCAGTAATTTTGTAAACAGAAACATTCAATGTCCATTAAAATCCATGAAGCGATGCAATTGTATAAATGAACCGTGCAATTTCTGAATTAAAAATCAAAGTCTGAACGGAAATGCCCAAAAACAGTTGAAACAACGTAAATTTAAACGCCCACCCAGTTAACAACAGGATGTAATCAGGAAATCTCAATATTGCTACGAGCTACGTCAATCGAAAATGCATAGTAGCAGTTCTTTGCTTATTTCGTAGCGTCGTAGCTGACTACGATGCTACGAAATAGCGGTACTAACTTAAAACCTCAAACAAGAAAAGCAAAGAAACTATTCGTACAATAAACGTTCTCTAAACATCATGTTTGAAATTTGACACATTTTTAAAATCCCTCTATATAAATTGTACCTATAACGTAAAATGCAACTGACCCGATAATAAGTAATATCTTAAAATAGCCGCGAGATGGAGCAAAACTAAAAAAACACATAATAACATCATATTTAAAAATTAAATTGGTCTCATTGATGCACTTCACTCTTAAGGTCAATTTCCTTTTTTGCTTCTACGGTTTACTTCTTTTTTTATTCAAAGGATTACAGCGTAGCGTTAAGAAGTTTTCACTCCGTAAAAGTTTTAACAGTACTCCACGAATATCTTAAGCTTACAGCTGTCAGTGAATGAGTAGAGTGACCATTTATAAAGTGTTAAAGGGAAAAACTTCTAGAAAACTAAATAGTATATTAAGGTATTCTTTTAGCTATTAAGGTGTGATTTTGTGTTATTTACTATGCCAATAATCTTATCATAATTATTATGATTGTACTTAATTCAAGGAACTCACGACACGCACCTATTTAACTCCATTTGATTGTAACGTAGGTTCTCAACAACACTGTTGATTTAAAGATAAATAACACTTGAAAAAGTCATCGACCTCAGGTGGGACTCGAACCCACGTCCCATCGCAACATTATTATTGCGATGGGACGTGGGTTCGAACCTGAGGTCGATGATTTATTTTCAAGTGTTATTTATCTTTAATAAAACCTTGCATAAAATTGCTAAAAACAAAAATTTACAACACTGTTTATTTTCAATATACACAATCATGTTCCACGCTGAATCTTTTATTTCAACTCATTGACGGAACTACATAAATATTATCGTGGCAATGCTTCTTGACTACATGGAGTCCTGGGATCGATGCTTTGTATTATCATGACAATGCTTCTTGACAGCATGGGGTCCTGGGATCGATGCTCGGTTATGGACAATTAAGAAAACGATCAAAAATGGCTCGAATCTGGTTGTACTGGATAACGCCTGAAATGCATTGTTACCTTGTAATGTAACACAAAGATGTTAATACCTTACTTCGAGACCATATCGATCGGTGTGGTGTGTTGTCCGGCACATAGGTATTTATTATTTATTACACTAAAATGCACCTAGGCAAGAAGTATCATTTACAGTTAAAGTTGTTAGCTTACAAAGCATACATTAAGCATTAAATAATATTAACAGCATTTTTAATATAAATAAGAAATTCTTATAAACTATTATTTCTTTAAAAACAACAAACGTTAGATTTTAAGGATAAAAGAAAACTAGTTTCAAAAACCGACTCCCAGAAAGAGTCATATTACATTGACCTATTAGGCAGTGACAGTTGTGATAAGAGAGGCTTTGTCCGCACAACTCGGCCAGAGAGGTATTCCTCGTTACAAGGGATTACCTCATTCACAAACCATATAGCACAGCCAGCCCGGTCATGCCGGTGACGTCACGGTCATGCTCGCTGATTCGATAAAGTTCATATTTTGACAGTTGGGTGTCATTCATCATCATCATTTTAGCCACAGGACGTCCACTGCTGAACATAGGCCTCCCCCAGTAACTTCTATCATCGGGCGGTTTTCGCCATACTCGCCACGCTTGGCAGGCGGGTTGGCGAGCGCAGTTTTATTTATTTTTTCGCACGCAGACGCTGCTTCCCGTCTCGTGCTACAGGATTTAGTCGCCTCTTACGACACGCCTCCTATTGGCGGTGGGGAAGTGTATTCTTTACGGCCGTCCCCACACGGCAGTTAAGTGTAGATAAATCATTATATCATGTCATATCATATCATATTTTGTTGCTCATGCTACACTACAGCAATGATAACTGCCGCACTCGGAGACCTAACTTTGATAGTTACTAAAAAAACCTGTAATCTAATACGATAAAGACCATTATTGAATGATCAAAAATGTTTTTTCACACTATAATGTTTATTGACGACTCTAAGTGCGGTAGTTAGTCTATTAACATCGTTAATTTTGTACAAAAAACGTACGATTATTCGCACTAATTTAGCTCAAGAAACTACATACACCTAAAAGTGTTCTTCTTAATTTATTGGTCTAAAAGCATTACTAGACTATGAAAGCAACTCACTTATTATATGTTTTACTATTCTATCGTCCATTTAAAAGTATTTGATTAGAGATAGTTCTGAATTTTCTGAATTATTACAGTTACTGCTAAAAACTGTAAATATCCTAATTTTAAATTAGTTTTAATTTCACCCAATGTTATTTAATTCTAAATAGGCGACCGTCTTGTTTAGTGGTTCGCGCTTAAGACCATAAAGCCAGGAGGTTGCAGGTGCAAATCCGGCAAAAGGCAAATGTTTGTGTGGTGACTGGTGAGCACAACATTTAATTTTTACTTATGTCATTGAACTTTATAATGTTTTAAAGATGTTTATCCGTTATTAGGTCGCCATAACAGTTTTCATAAGTTTGAAGTCATTTATTGACTTGCACTAATTGATTGATTTATTTAATGGAGTGTCCTCAGCTGTTTTAATTCTAATTCTAAAAACTTGATTGAAATGGCCTGTCTGTTTTGATTACACTACAGACGCGGTCAAGCGGGTCGGGTGACGTCATTACGTAACTTTGCTTTTGTGCGCGGGAGTTTTTGCTTTTGTCGCCCAATCCTTTGTAGGCGAAACGAATAGTAGATTTTTTGAGTCCTAATGCTATTAAAGCCATTGTTATAATCCCCTTTTCGAAGAATCTCCGAAAGTTTAGATATCGGTAATTCAGATTCTAAATTTACGACACGAATTGATTAATAGAATTAATTAGGGTTTCTATCAATTGTTAGTTTTAGTTAGGCAAATTTAGGTAAAATGCTACAGGCCATTCATTATAGAACACTTGCTGAGAAAAGCCAATATTGGTTAAAGAAAACGTAGCTACTACAGAATTTAGAAATCAACTTCTTACTTTCGATCTGCCATAAAAAATAAGACAATAAACAATAATGGCCAGTTACGATATTACTCAGCATGTCCTGCAGCATACTACAGCGCTGAATTTCTAAACTAAAAGCTGAAGTCCTAGGCATAATTTTCGTCAAATAAAAAGAACGCTGGAGGGTGACGCTACTTGTCTCCACCGAACCCTTATAGCAGTACTGAAAATGTTAGTTTCTATTTTGGCCACCGCTCTTTTTACGTGACGCCAAGTATAGGTGGCTCATTCCGTAAACTTGTGTTCTAGATAATACCCTTACAAAATTCAATATACTGACATAGGAGGTACATAATAATATAACTTCTAAAATTTAATTTGGTTGGATGACTTGTACCAACCGTTTAGTTAATAGATTGTTATTAAAGTGACCGCCTGTATGAAAAACGTTATCTACATTATAGGAGTTAAATAATCCCTCTGCCATTAAGTCCCAACAACTCCGCCTAGGTCTCAAAATATGATTAAAAATTAATTCAGTTCACAAAATATTACTCAGTCCCTTTTGAGCTTGATTTTCAAAGTTTGCAGAAAGCCTGCCTTTTCATAATTAGTTTGCCCTGGTTATGAGTATACGAGTGTACTATGTAATACGAAGTTGTAAAAGTGACATGTGTACTTTGATTAAATTTCTTCGTTTTTAGGGTTCCGTACCCAAAGAGTAAAACAGGACCCTATTTTTAAGACTCCGCTGTCCGTCTGTCTGTCTGGCCGTCTGTCACCAGGCTGTATCTCATGAACCGTGAAAGTTAAACAGTTGAAGTTTTCATAGATGATGTAGTTCTGTTGCCGCTATAACAACAAAAAACCAGAATAAAATAAAATATTTGTTGAAGGGAGACCCATACAACAAACGTGTCTTTTTGTCGTTTTGAACCCTTCGTGCGCGAGTCCGAATCGCACTTGGCCGGTTTTTTAGAACTACCTAGACACCATTTTTGAACCACGTACCTTTTAATCTTTTTAGCAACAGGCAGAGGTGTAAATAATGGTATAGATTTATTAAAATGATTTAACTATACGCGTCAGACAATAGACAACACACCAATTTTCATGATTTCTAAGTTGGAAAATATATTAAATTGTTACCACTATATTTTTCTTGCGGCGTCTCCCAGAACACCCAGAGCCGATCCAATTTAGAAAAAAAACTTTTCTGAAAGAGAATCGAACCAGACACCGTATTCAAAAGCAAACTAC
This sequence comes from Anania fuscalis, assembly GCA_950371115.1. Taxonomy (NCBI): domain Eukaryota; kingdom Metazoa; phylum Arthropoda; class Insecta; order Lepidoptera; family Crambidae; genus Anania; species Anania fuscalis. The sequence continues at coordinate 15,409,632 of OX493334.1, read as the reverse complement.
AGCTTACACCAATCGTGTCGTTATATCAACATCTGTCAAGCTTATGCAGAATATGCGCAACGTTTGTTAAGGAACGTCACAAATTTCCGTGCAAAAATCAATCGTTTATTAGCAATAGATTAAAATCTATAAAACAATATGCAAGAACCAACAAAGTAAGTATTATTATATTATTTTGCTCTCGGAACTGCGTCGACGCGTTAAAAGCTACATCAAAATTTTATGTGGCCTGCTAAATGCATTCGATCGCGTCATGGCGCGGATTGCGGGTAGTTGCGTGGTTACGTGGATTTACTGACACTAAATAATAATCACACACTGACTCTGATTACCACATCGTGCTGCCCAGGAAGCTTACTATGATTTATACCAATGATAGAACTGTACAGAGAAAAATGCATTTAGAATGGTACAGTTTAGGCGGCCTTATCGCTTGAAGCGATCTCTTCTAGACAATGAGTTCCGTAGGTACCCAAAGGGTAAAACGGGACCCTATTACTAAGGCTCCGCTGACGTCCCTCTGTCTGTCTGTCCGCCTGTCACCAGGCTGTATCTCATGTAACGTGAGTAGTAGTTAGAGAGTTGAAATTTTTACAGATAATGTATTTCTATTGCCGCTATAACAACAAATACTAAAAAACAGAATACAATTAATATTTAAGGGAGCTCCCATTCAACAAACGTCATTTTTGGCCGTTTTTATAGTTGGTATGATAATGGTACGGAACCCTTCGTGCGCGAGTACGACTCGCACTTGGCCGGTTTTTATATTATGAATGCTAATTAGTTCATAAGCTACTACATGAGCATTGATGTTTTTGATGTGACGAAAACATTGACACACAGCAATGAAAATTAAAGGGATCTTTATAAGATACATTTTAACCATTTATATATCTGATGTTTCTACCGGGTGAGTGTCTGTCTATGTTATTCATGCAACACTAAAGTTATAAAGTAAATAAAAAAACACATTCCGCACTGTCTGTGTAAGGCTGGTGTTAAAATAATAAGAAAATAATTGCATTCTTTAAAAGTTTGATAAATGCAGTTTCTTTTTGTATAAATCTATCATAATCGCAGACTCTTTTGATTATCTTAATGGCATTATTGTTATTGTTTTGGGGTTTTTAATTTTAGGGTAAAAGCCCTTTTTTGAAATGAATGTACGAGTGTCCAGAAATCATCAACTTTTGGTAGAGATCTAGTCTATGGCACCTTAAAGTCAATTTAACCTCTGAAAACAGATTGACGTTTATCTATTTTTGGCTGTCGACAACACGTTAACTCAGATATGGATTCAATTTTGGTCGTCTCGTCACTGATTGCTTCGGTTGACTACTCGCCTTAATAAATACGTACAATAACGTTGACATTTATCTCATGGGTATGTACAGTATCTCGTTACATATGATTATTTTCTGTAAGTAAAAAATGAGGTTGATTGAAAAATAATGGCCTTAAAAGATAAACTAGTGTTAAACACTTGTATAAAGTTAAGTCAACCAATTTGAAACGTTTCTTAATAATATGTCTTGAATATCTGATGTGTCAACATTTCAAATTGGTTGACTAATCTTTAGAAAAGTTCAAGGCCAATCTATCTTTTTGTAGTAAGGCCAAGAAAGTTTAGCAGAAGAAGAAAATATTTATTTTTTTATTTACGTTTTTAGAAGAAATAAAATGTATTTAGGTGAACTCATAAAGGAAACCCGTAGCTATATTAATACAAAATTTCATAACCGTTAGTCATTTCCAAGATGAGAAATAAATATTTACATTAATAATTGACACGAGATTTTGTAATCTTAAGTAAATGCCATCAAAAGCATAACTTGTATAAAAACAAGTCTCGCAACTCAGTTCTTATCGTAAAAAGTTGTGCGATCCATGTAATACCAAGTCGGTTTATTTATTCAGTTCCTACTTAACCTTCCGTGAAACACAAGAAACAACACACACACACACAATAATTGACACAAGATTTTCTCGTCTAAAGTAAATAAATAACTACTCATTTACTTTTATAGTTGAGATAATCTTGTACTTAAAGTAATCTCCAATACCAGGACGAGGTACTATTCCTCCCAGATCTACTAAATCGTGCATTAGTAATTTTAATTAATTATTTAATCGGCTTCAATACCCAGACAGCGGTTTAGAGTGCCTTCACATACTCTCGATAAATGTGTATAGAAAACAGGCAAAATACAAATTAAAAAACATGTGTAATTTCTCGGATCTATTTTTTTTAAATATAGCAATGTGGAGCAAGAAAATCGATGCTGGGTAATAAGTAATGTGTTTTTTTATATATGAATATTAGATACGTATAAGGTGTAATTAAGATAACGCAAAACGTTTTAGGAGGTGATTTTACAGCTCAAATAGAGCAACTTATTGTATAAGGCCAACATGCTAAACCTCGACCAGCTGAAACAGTACCCGGCACCGATGTTGGCCATTCGAAGAATGGGCAGCGCTTTGCACATCTTACGAGACGATCATTGTATCAGAGACGCGTGTGCGCGGAGCTAACAACCAATCACGGATGGCGGTGCAGGCACGTCGCACTACTAGCCAATTAATCAAGTAATCACTTTGTAGACTAAGTATTGTTCCTCTGCGCATCTTTCACTCAGCGCTTAACATCGTTGCTGCTAGTTGTGGAAGTCTCTTTTTTCTGAGAATTAAGGACCATACATTTGTATTTAAGCACCAGGATCAGCCCCTAAAAGGGTTTGGGTTGTTTTAATTAAACTTGTTTACAATTTTATCCTTCTTTAAGCCACGGCAAAGAAACAGCAATCGAGAAATCGGGCTGATAGGTATGCACCTTAAGAAACGCAATACGGCGCCATTAAGTGGCTAAGCAACCGTTGCAGCTGCGGATTGAGAGTAATAGAATCTAGAAATGTGGCTTGCGTTTTAAATGGGAAACTTATAAAAGTGCAAGGTCTTCCTTCGACAAACACAATAAATAAATATAAATATGCACCAAACAATTTAACACTGTCTTAAAGTAATAAAGCATTACCTATATGAGTTTCGAGGTACGAGACAATATTTTTTTGCTGGTGTCCCAGCACAACTAGACCCAAACCAATTTAGAAAGTTAGTTTTTTGGATTTTCCTTAACCGGGAATCTAACCCGGCGAATCATCGTGCCAATACGCTTATAGGATCGTCAATGCAATCACTGCCTCTAACTAAGGGACTGCGCCCATAATCGGGACGGCACGGCAAGAGATATTAGGTGACAATTATTAATGTACCTTAATATTATGAAACTAAGGTTGAAATTAATAATTTGGTATTCCTTAGCATATCGCGGCTTGCTGAGACCACTATCATTGCAATTGTTATAATATTAAGGTATATTACTATTTGTTACCAAAAATGCCTTGCCGACCACCAAAGCCTTCTTACAGACACCCTTTTTATAATAATCATACACATATTATATGTAGTACCTACCCCTGCCTATCAAATTAAATTAAATATTGGACAACATCACATACATTGCTCTGATCCTAAGGTAAGTAGCTAAAGCACTTGTGTTATAAAAATCAGAAACAACGACGGTACCACAATACCCTATGTGACGTTGCTGTCAAGTTTTTTGACAAAGAAGGCCTTTTACATGTTTGACGAGAAACCTACATGAGTAAGTAGCTTTATTTATTATTACTACTTTTTGCCCACATTTTCACCAGTTGAGATTCGGGATACGGGTGCTTGCGGGGTGAAAACTGTTCTATATGCTAATCCGGATCTTGAACATACTAGGTTTTCATGAAAAAAGTAGATAGACGTTCGCTATATCGACCGTGTGATTAAGAAGTTTAAGGCTGTTAGAAATCACAATATTATATAGTCTGTGACGTATGTTGACAGCCCGCCCTTGTCTATGATATTTAATCTGTGGTGTCTCTGTCGCAATAAAAATGTAGGAACTAAAGGAAGGTGAAGGAAATAATAAACCCATCATTAAAAAGTCGTCGTGTACTATTTAAAAAAGACCTCCCCCACACAAGCGTCTTTAGAGCGTCGACGTCGAAGCATCCAATCAGTGTTGACGCAACGCTTGCGCAGCAGCATTTACTTAACGCTGATTGGACACTGCCGCGACGTAAATGCTCGAAAGACGCTAGTGTGGAAGGCCTAATCTCCGGACTACAAAGCCAGGGGGTTGCGGGTTCGAATCTCGGAACTAGGTAATAAATGTTTGTAATGTAACATAGAATAGGTGATGTTTAGTTGTGGGTATATCTATGGTTCATCTGTTATCTAGTCGCCATAGTTCAAGCTGTAGTTGTTTATGTGATTGTCCAAACTATTTTAAAAATATTTATGAATATGTTTGACAATTTGAAGAAGACGTTAACTCCCTATTTTTAGGGAACCCTTCGTGCGCGAGTCCGACTCGCACTTGGCCGAATGACTGTTGGTTTTTACTCCCACTGTTAACCAAAAAACTACTAACTCGCACTAATATTTAAAACTTCAAAAACGTTCTCCAAGTATTAAGTTTGCCCGGTACAATAAAAAAAACTTGCCTGGGTCCACTGTAGCACCAATTAATCTCCATAACTTTAAATTTTACCTCCAACGTTGTGTTACACTCAAATAATGTCAGTTCAATATTCAGTGAAGACTAGTGCTAACGGAATTTTATCGATACTTTCATTAAATAATCGAAATTCAACAAAAAAACTATGAAATATCCTTTTTCATAAGGATTTTTAAATGTGGTTTTTAAGCTTATAAACAAGCAGGCCAACAAGGGTTTGTCGTACTTTAATGATTTTTAGGGTTCCGTACCCAAAGGGTAAAACGGGACCCACTTACCTCCGCTTTCCGTCTGTCTGTCTGATTGTCACCAGGCTGTTTCTCATGGACCGTGATAGTTAGACAGTTGAAAAATTTTCACAGATGTTATAATTCTGTTGCCGCTATAACAACAAATACTAAAAACCAGAATACAATAAATATTTAAGGGGGCTCCCATACAACAAACGTGATTTTTTGCTTATTTTTGTAGATAATGGTACGGAACCCTTCGTGCGCGAGTCCGACTCGCACTTGGCTGTTTTTTTTAAACATTTCCCCAATAATGAATTACCAACTTTATGTAATCTGAAGCTCGGAATGCAAGTTTATTTTTATGTCTAGTGCTAAATAATGTTAATCATCTTTAAGGCTAAACGAACTTAGGTTTAAACAATACACACAATATTTTCAAAAACGTATTGTAATGCTAATGTCGGTACTGGTTAGAGAGTTTAAATTCCTCAGTATCGATACAAACATATAACGATATTTATCGTCACTAGCGGAAACTTTTATTCCGTGTATTTTTGTATGTAGAAATCCGATATTCGGTCGACGTCAAGTTTCGTAAAATAACAACCCATGTTTTATTTGTTCAGCAAAGTTGAATTGGTGCGACATTCCTATCAATCAAATGGGTTTATTTACTATTTGAGCTATGCCATGTTGCGATTTATGAATTATTGGCAGTAATGACGATTGCCAATAGAGCTGCATGCATCTATCTGATTTTAAATTTGCTTTTTAATAAATAATAATATAAATAAATAAATTGTTTCCACAATTACACCAATTATCTAGCGCCAAACTAAGCAATGCTTGTGCTATGGCGACTAGATAACGGATAAACATAATTAAATACGTTTATAAACAACCATGGCTTAGGTACAAATGCTCGTGCTCATCACACTAACATTTGCCCCTCGCGGGATTCGAACCCGCAACCGCCAGGCATTGTAGTCCGGAGCCACTACACCAGACGGTCGTCGGTTAATCTTTTTGTTGCTGTTTGTTACAGACACCTTAACGAACGCCAAGTAACTATGCTATAATTTAAAGTCATATTTTAATAATTAATGATTATTTAAATATAATTATGGGATGAGTCTACAACGGGTTCAAATCTCGCAAGGAACCAATGCTTGTAATGACTTAGATAATTAATAGGATTAGAAAGAGGAATTAATTACTTTAATAAATATTATTTAGTACTTATAGTACTAGCTTTACTTTATGTGGGCTTAAATAATAATTGGTGGAATAGTTCATTTATTTTCAATTCATTTCTTTTACTTATTTGAATCCGCGTTTTAGATATTGAGGCGCACGCTCACTCGGCAACCACTAATATTATTTTATTATTATATTATTGACTCTCTTCTTTGAGATAAAACGGCAAATTATTCTGAAATATTGAATTCCGAAATTGGATAACCCAAACTTTGGGATACCTTCACCTCAATTTTCGGATTTAGAGATTCAGTATTCCGTAATTTGAGGTAATAATATTCATGATTAAGTTTTTCGTATAATTACGTAGTGTCCCTTTAAGATATTATAATATTGTAGAAACAAACCCAGGATGAGAGTTCCAGTTCACTAAGCGTTCCTCACCACCAGACCACGGAGTGGAGACCACGCCACGCCAATGTAGGACGCCCCCCAGCCCGATAGACCGACGACCTTAGGAAGATGGCTGGCAGTAGATGGATGAAAAAAGCGGGAGATCGTGCTCTATGGCGCTCTCTGAGTGAGGCTTACGTCCAGCAGTGGACTGCAATAGGCTGAGAAGATAGATAGAACTCAGTTCCTCTTATTTACGACTCAGACTAGTTTTTTTAAATTAATTTCACGGGTAAGGCCGTGTAAAGTACAGTCATCACTAGCTTTAGATTTATAAACACTGTAGACTTAGGCCGTTTTCTGATTTGTCGGCACAGCAGCGGCGCGACATCAGCATGCTCGGTATACGCGGTACAGAAAGTATGGAATCTGTGCCGCGCCGCGCCGCTCCCGATCATACGGAGCCAATCAGGAACGCTCCATTGAAATATAGGCGCTCGGTAGCTAGCTTTATGTGCCGCGTATACCGAGCATGCTGATGTTGCGCCGCTGCTGCGCCGACAATTCAGAAAATGGCCTTATGTGTGAATATTGCTTGCTGCTGCTGTGACGGCCTGTACACGGTCGAGACTGGTGCAAGGCCTTTGTCTTTAAGGTGTTTTAGCACTTGAAAATGGCTGCGAGACTGCCACACTATTCCACGGAAGACATTCAAAGCAAAACAAACCATAGACTAAACTTATAGTTACTTGGCCCTCAAAAGATCTTCGTAATATATACTATAAAATAAATCACCAAAAATACAATGAAAGGACAAAATTCCCAGCTCTTTCGCCCCACCATAGCCTTTTAGCTACTCTCTCTATAAACATTGAACGAAATAGCAAAAGAGCATCCCCCAAAATGGTCCCATTCATTGAAATAAAAAGGAGGGCACACCCCCACAGACAATAACAATAAGTAACTATTTACTCCTCTTCTCTTCTAAAACCTATAATAGCACATGACATATTTATTTCTTACAACAAAAACGGGTTCCCTAAGCTAGGGAAATGCTTATATTGAGTTAGATTTATTCATTCACACGAATGTTCTTAAGAAATTGACTAACTAAATAAACTTTCTGTTTTTGCCTTCCCTCTTTATGTGTTGTATTTAAGCAGCATTTATTTAAAAACTGTTAAGTGCGTGTCGTGCCACGCGCAGTATAGGGTTCCGTAGTTGCCCGTCGTTAGCACAATATATTTTAATGTTTTCCTCGAAGGAATTTTTGAACAACTTCGTTGAACGACGACGAACTACTACCTTAACCGCTATGATTTTCCTTTAAAGTTCATGAAAAGTTATTATCATGAATTTTTCCAGATTTTTCAAGCCAATAGTCCTACCTATATAGCTTTTAGCGGGGGGGACGCTACTCAAGCAAAAATTGACACTTTAAAGTTTAATATATCGTTAACGGATCCAAAAAAATGTGTTAGCAACCCCTAAGTCATTTTGAAGGACCTATTCAACGATACCGGACAAGTTGGGATAGACGATGAAAAAAAAACACGTTATAACATTACATTTATGGCAGCTACCCTAAAAAAGGTATTTTTCATAATTTTATTTTACTGTTTTGTCGGCGTGATTGATATACATATCTCCACAAAATTACAACTCTCTAGGGTCAACAGTCTCGAAGCAAAACCTCGGACGGACAGACAGACGGACATGACGAAACTTTATAGTTTAGTATTAGGGTTCCGTAGTGCTGACAAGAAACCCATAAGGGTTTCTACGGAACCCTAAAAAGGACATTACTTTTGCTTAAAAGATTATATATTATTAAGTATAATTATGGTTATTAGTAATGATGTCCTCCCTAAGATTCAAACACAGGAAATGAGCCAGCATTTTGCACCACCGATCTTTATTACATACCCAACGGATATAAAAAATCTATTTTTCTGTATAACGGGCTCCTTTCTCAACATCGTTTTCAACATCCTGTATAAACACTTAGACTTAGACAACCATTGTATTTATAAAATTAAGTCTTAAATTGTTTTTCTAACTAACAACAATACGTATAACTTCATTCATCATCATCATCATTTCTGCCACAGGACGTCTACTGCTAAACATAGTCCTCCCCCAGTGACTTCCAGATCGGCCGGATGGATGTGACCTGCATTCTGCGGCCTACGGCAATCTTTACCTTCTTTAAGCAACGATCCCCTTGATGACTGAAACAACGTCGTATGGTAGGAAGATAACTTTCAAAGAGAGTTTATACATTTAGCGACATTCACAGAACAAGCTCTTTCGAATGAATTAAATTCTGCCCAATTTGATATTGTATATCTCTTACTGTGCCGTCTTCGTAGAGTCACTGAGTCACACTAAAAGCGATTTGTTAGGTTATTATTGTTATTTTTAATATGAGTTTCCACTCTATATTACAGACAAAAATATTTTATCATAGTCGTAGTGATGAGTAAGTTTTTGACCGAATGGTAGCTGTGAATGGGAAAAAGAGGTCGAGGTACTCTTCTTAGTCTTCTTACTAGATGGGCGGGTAATATCACAAGAATCGGCTGGACACGATAAACGCAGGACCATAATACAGTATTTTATCGAAACAAGTTACGAAGTGTTTACATTTCATTGCTCGTAACTGAACATAATGCTTTAAGAAAGAGGCTTATTAAAGTACTTAGCTGAAATGGTGATGACATTCAAGGTTAAATTTAATTATCTTACGTTACGTATGGCCGTGGATATCTTCTTACAGGAAAAGCTGGAATTACTGTTTAATTTCTGTACGCACTTTACTTTTATTTGTCCATTAAAATTCCTAATGGTTATATGAAAAAAGTGCATGGAAAAGGGCTAGGGGTTTTCATGTTGTAGTTCATCAAAAGGCTTATTTCACTCTGACTGTTTTTATTTTGAGACATACTCAGTCTCTGATTTCGACCTATTTTTACTATTTTGTAACTAAGGCCCATCCCTACTCTATAAACTTTACCGCTAATTGTAGTTTGATGCCGATTGTTCCGAACTCGCAACCCCTAATTCCCTTTACAGTTTGAATATTCAGGATAACATCGATAGGTCGAAGGGGCATCCCTTTTAACGTACCGTATATTTATAATATACTAGCTGCTGCCCGCGACTTCGCTCGCGTGATCTTATACACGTAGTTTCTTCAATGTCTCTCAGAATCATTTATCGGAGATAAAAAGTATCCTTTATGTTAATCCAGACCATATTCTATATGTATGCAAAATTTCATCCAAATCTGTTCAGTAGTTTTTGCGTGAAAGAGTAACAAACATACATCCATATATACAAACTTTCGCATTTATAATATTAGTAGGATTTGTTACCAATAGTGTTAGTAGTTTTCAGCCGATTGTTTTTTTAGATTTAAGTGGAGAAAGCATTCATGATCTTTAAATCTTAATTATTTCGGGAAAACGTGTTATCATGTGATTTCAAATATAGAGGATGAACTACGATAGTCGTTAGTGAGATCTCCAACCCGTTATACAAATGTTAAAAAAATACAAGCCAAATTTTATGGGTTGTACGTTGAGTCCACAAAACAGGAAAAAGGTAAACTACTTTAATTTTTTTGTAACAACTGCGATTCGTGCATGCGCCGTAACGTTTGTTGGACTGGTGATTTTATTGTTTTATTAAATTGATGCATTGTAATTATAATTACTTAATAATTACAATGCATCAATAGATTATTTTTGATTAATTATTGTAGTAGGTGCAAGCCGTTATGTTCATTCGCACGACTCTAAAAAGAACTGATTAGGTATGTTTTTGATATTATTTTTCGTTTTTAAGTTTAATTTTGAAGTCGGTTTTTAGTTTTTTATAATACTTTATTTTATTTAACACTGCATTTTGTAAATTAATGTTAAGTAAACCCTCTTTATTTACAGCCACTACGCTTCTATTCTAGGATAGATATTTGTATCCATAAAAGGAACGTAACCTATTTTCTAGATCGGTTCAGGATAACCTACTTTCTCGAGTTTGACAGTAAATACTTATTAGTTTATTGCAAAGGATATCAAAGTTTTATGGTATTTTTTTATCGTTCAATCTTCTATTGTTTTATGCTAGATTAACAAAACTAATCGTGTCGAGTCGTAAACTCTAAAATAAACTATTTGGGAAAGAACAACTGAATTTGCCGTAAATACCGTTTACCGATATGTGCAATGGTGTTGTAATGATTGTGTAATGATTGAGTGCGGAAAAAAAATACATTTGATTTATCGAAATAAATAAAAAATCATTTTTTCGCAATGACGAGGATCGTCGTTGTAACTGAGTATGATGAAATTCATCATCATCATCATTTCAGCCACAGGACGTCCACTGCTGAACATAGGCCTCCCCCAGTGATTTCCAGATCGGCCAGTTGGAAGCAGCCTGCATCCAGCGTCGTCCTGCAACCTTTACCAGGTCGTCTGCCCACCTTGTGGGTTGACGTCCCACGCTGCGCTTGCCGGTACGTGGCCTCCATTCCAGAAACTTTCTGCCCCATCAGCCGTCAGTTCTACGTGCTATGTGCCCCACCCATTGCCACTTTAGCTAGCTTATCCGTCGGGCTATGTCATCGTCATGATGTCGTCATTATGAAATTGTTTGACAAAGAATTACTGCAGAGTACCGTTGACTAAAGTGCACCACATTATTGCGTTAAAACCACATTTAGAAAAAATTAAGGCTGTTTCTGTGTCCTATGTAGGTTTCTGCCTGTAATTATAGCAGCGTTTTGGTTTTTATTTGGTAATCTAATCTGAGAATTCAGTTTAAATTGAAAAGATGTCCTTATCGCGTATCGATTGAAGTTGCGACGTTAACGAAATATTTTAAAAACCCTAAACCCAGGCACACTTACAATTTGAAGAGTTTTTTCGTTGAGTGAGAATAAATTCAATTTGTACGTTTAGAAAATATTTGATGTCACCTATCCAGCTAGCAAGTAGTTTGTGCTAAGAGCAGCGCGACCGCCATTTTTATTAAAAAAAACTGTTACTTTAAATTTTTAATTTACAACCCTGGAGCCATGGTGTAATATTTAGCCATTTCTAGTACGTTTAAACACAACCTATTAAATGCATAACGATGTGATCTCTCATATTATGATCCTAAAAACACCTAGTCCCAGTCGTAACATAATGTTTCATTCCATTTTTATTACGTTTTAATTCATGCCTACCTTACCACGTTAATCTCGCAATGAAATTAGCCGCCATCCCATAAATTATACGTTCATTTTTCATATTTTCTTAAAATATCTCCGCAGCGGGTCTGCAGTTATGCTGCTCTGTATTAAAGTACTACGGTTCTCAAATTTTCTTATTTAAGAGCCTTTCTTAAAATCCTAAATAAATTCGATTTGCGGACGTTTCTACTGCTTTAACATCTTTTACTATGGAACAACATTGAAATCAAGAGGGGTCTCGCTCTGAGGTATAAAAAATCATTCAATAATTAGCCATCAACACTCAACCTTATTTCAACGGTCAAATATTTATCCGAATTAATCTTAAGCTGGTTTCAGCTAGTGATCGCCTCTCTTTAGTTATTGGAACATCTCCTCACAGCCTGTGGTCACAACGTAAAACTTGTTGGGAATCATTAAAATTTGTTTAGAGTTTGGAAATTAATTGCTTCCACGGAGCGCCCAGGAAACAATTCCGGAGCGGGAAACTTCATCCGTTATGTAATTTTTAATTACGACAAATGTGTGTCCCTCGGCCTATTCTAAAAGTTATGTTTGAGTCACATTTAGAACAACTTTTAAAATGACAGTTAGTAATACAATTGCTTTATTCTTTGTGTTTTGCTAGGTTTTAACACGCCACGCGCGCCGTCTAGCCGTTTAGTTGAAAATAATTTCAGACTACAAGCAAGACATTTACTAAATTTTTAATAAATTACCACTTAATTGCTGAATGGACTTCCTGCATAAAACTAAAATCGCATGTTAAGATGATTTAAAAAAAAATAGGAGCCGTATTAAAAAAAATAAGGTTATTTAAACTCACCACCTCACAGCTATAAATATTTTCTTAAAAATATCATTTTTAAAATGAAGGCTGACTATTGGTGACCGAGTTTCTTGCGCTGCTCGTTTTCGGCACTAGCTTACAATTTTATTGTCCATCGCAACACCAGCCCACATTGTCCCAAAGCAGCGGTAGGGTAAATTGGGACGTGGAATATGTACCACGTGTGGATTTATTGATTTTTCGAACGTAAAGGAACTAAATGTTCCTTTACGTTCGAAAAATCAATAAATCACCACCATTCAAGTTTATGAACTATGAGTTGAAAGTTTTTGGTTTTGTTTTTTAAGTCAATGAAGATTATAACATCATGTTGACATCTTGTTCTTAAAAAAAAGTCCCGTCTTTGGTGGACCTATGTGAACTTGCTTTAACGAATATAGTAAAGATTGAGATACCAAAAATAATTTCTAGTTTATTTTTCATCTTCATCTCTCAATATTATAGACAGATTTAGTCACTGTTACTTAAATATTTAGCACTAAAATCCAAAACATTTGAATTCATTCGATACTTAGTTACACAAACAAGTCAATGATCTATTTTTTGTCCAACTTAAGCCAATGTGTTTGTTGGAACAGTAAAAGTATTATATAAGGCGAGTAATGTTCACCCCGTTTTGGCATCTAGCCAAGAACTATTCTATTATTGGACTTAATTTTAGGGGATATTAACGTAACATTTGACAAGTCCTTAATTAAATACGAGCGATAAAACTTTGTAGACTAATCAGGAAGACACGTGATGATGACGATGATGAAGGTAAAACTTTGAACCTTATAATACTAACTTTTTTTTTAATAGAACTCCTTATCACAATTTTATGATAAGGAGTTCTATTAAAAAAAAAAAAAAACTTTTTTTGCCGAAAAAAATATAACTAATTTCGCTCCAATCGTTACATTTTTTTTCCAATTTAACATATAAAAATTCTTTACGTAATAGATTCTTTTCCGATTGTAAATATATGCGTTAACAAACGTGAAAGTATAGAGCTAAATCGCATTAATAGATTTGGTACTTATTTGGCACTTTTGGCATGATATAAATAGAATTATATAGGTCAATTACAAAGCTAGGCGGTTGCAGGTTCGAATGCCACAAGAGCCAAATGTTTATGCGATGAGCACTTCAAGCATATTTTGTACGTAAATCATGTAGTATGATTATAATGTTTTAAACCCGTTCTAGTCGCCATATGACAGGTATTTTTTTTAATTATTTTAGATTTACATATTTATTATTAGAAGATTGTATTTTTTTATTAATTATGGAGTGGAGTGGAGTGAATTCTATAGTTACGCACACTTAGTAACATAACACTAAATTTGTATAAAATGAATCACTTTAAATGGAATGCGCGTAGTGTTTTCGTAAATCAAAGAAAACAATACTTGTAGTTTCTTGATTGATAGCGTAGTTTCTATTTTCTCTAACACTAAACTAACTCGTAAATATTTCCCCGCTGCGTTCAATGAACGGATGATAACCCCCTACCGCTGACTTGTGTTGTGACGCGTTTATTTTCCCGGTCTGATGGACCCATCCCTATAGTAGTGTTACCGCCGGATAACTCACTATTGATGGTTTCGATAGTATCGAAAAACAGTCAAACTATTAATAGGCCTATTAATACAATCCATTACAATCGATACTATCGATAGTTACATTACAGCAATTGTATTTATTTAACACAATACTACGAGTATCGGTAGTATTGGTCTTCAACATTTATAATTTATCCATACTACAAAACATAGTACAACAAATTATCGACAGTCAGTATTTAAATAGTCTACAATCGATAGTCCTAGATAATCGATAGTGTTTGCTGCGTATCTGCATTTTTTATCAATCGATAGTGTCGATAATATCGATACTGACAAAGCTGTGACGGTAACTGAATTTCAAGGTCAACTGTCTATAGTAAAACTATCGATAGTCAGGCTTCAGGCTACACTACTCTATAGCTGATTAAGATCAAGAGTTTAAAATATCTTATACATTGGGAGTTGGTATGGTATTTTATCTTTTAGTTATCTGTTTTAGTAGTAGTCCTTAAGTAGTCTTTAGTTTTATAGTTTGATATTGTTTTATTATGATCCATTCTGCCGTCTATTCTAGATGAAGGCTTAATTTTTCTTCTTTTAACCCAAATGCCAAACGAGGGTTATGTTTTTTGCTATGTTTATTTTAACTTATTTTACTCTGAACGTTGTATTTCTAGAAAAAATATTTTTTTTGCTAACCTACCTAAGGGTTTATTAGTATTATCAATCATGACGTGCAACCAACATATTCTCATTAACTTTTCAATTTCCTTCAAACGGTTTCAGCTTTATCCTGTACGTATATAGTTTGGGTACCTGCGCTTGACCATTGACACCTGACATTTCATGATCCTATGCGGACAGGAGGACCGGACCATTTGGGACTATAACTACGCAAGTGTTATAAATCCGAAAATACTGACATATCTTAAGATACGTGCTTTGATTTGAACTCACGATACTGCAGTTTATAACACTAAAATTGCAATATTCGTAACAAGGTTGATGATGTTCACTACATTCTTGAAGAATGTTTTAACTTTCAAAAGGAAATAGATTTGAAAGCGCGAGAGTTTTGACATTAAAGCAAACACTTTACCGTCACCTAACTTCACTTCTTATGTTGTATCAATGGCGACTCTATCTAAAACAAATTGTTTTTGTCTCTTTATAAAAACTACATAAAAAATCTTTATGAAAAACCGGCCAAGTGCGAGTCGTGCCACTACGGAATCCTATACAGCCGCGCAGTATGATTCCGTAGTTGCCCGTCGTTACCACAATATATTTTAGCAATTACTTCATATAAGTCATTTTTAATATGGGGTTTACGATAAAAATAGAATTCAATCCCACGTTACATGTACAGGAGCTACCCTTAAAAAATATTTTTTTTTAATTTTATTCTACGTGATATACTCGTGTCGGCGTGATTGATAGTACATGCCTCCACAAAGTAACAGCTCTCTAGGGTCAACAGTCTCCAAGCAAAACTTCGGACGAACAGACAGACAGACAGACAAGACAGACGGACATGACGAAACTATAAGGGTTCAACCTGTCAAGTAGTGTGTAGTAGAATCTCGTACTTAGTCCATATCTTGTTACTATTTCCTGTCAAAAAATTAGGCTGACAAAGGTAACTGAGTTTAGGCCACGTCAATTTTTTTGTGTCGTGTAAATAGTGCTGTGAAGAGGATATACTGAAGAGGGCATATACTACTCTGTCAAGAAAGTACCGGGAAAAGATTAATAACACACAAAATGTTAGTTATTTATCCTAATTTATTTTATCACCTTTAAAGTATGCTCCTTCAGAAGCGATACACTTACGCCAACGAATAATCCAATCATAAAAACATTTTTTGAACACTTTTTCCGGAATCGAGTTCAGCTCTCGCCGCGAATTCTCCTTTATGTCTTCTACCGAATAAAACCGGGAGCCATGAAGTGGTAATTTGAGTTTAGGAAAAAGAAAGAAGTCGGCTGGAGCCATATCTGATCAATAAGGTGTCTGCTCGATGGTATTTGTTGTTTTTGGTCAAAAATTCGTTCACAATGATGGCCTTGTGGGAAGGCGCATTATCGTGGTGCAAAATCCAAGAATTTTCATTCCACAAATCTGGCCTTTTTCGTCTGATTTGGTCTCTTAAACGCCGCATAACGCTTAAATAATACTCTTTTTTTATCGTTTGACCTTTTGGTAAGAATTCTGAGAGCACAACACCGCGACAGTCAAAGAAAACTGGTCAACATGACTTTGAGTTTCGATCGAGTTTGGCGCGGTTTCTTCGGTTTTGGTTCAGTTGGAAGGCGTCACTCCGAAGCTTGTTGACTAGTTTGCATGTCAAACTCGTAAACCCAGGGCGGTAACCACGAACCCTTAAAACAATCTCAAATCTGTCAAACATTATCATTTCTGTCAAATTTTGTATGAAATGACGTACCAAAATTGACAGATTTGACAACTTTGAGATTGTTTTTAGAGTTCATGGTTACCCCGCAGGTCTCGTCACCAGTAACGATGCGTTTCATGAATGTTGGGTCGGAATTGACTCGTTCTAGCATGTCCTCAGCGACTCTTTTGCGATTGAGTTTTTGGAGAAAATTCAGGTCTCACTCATAAATACGTGTTTATGATAAAGTCGGTTAATCGACTAAGCCTTCTGGAACATTTTCAGAGACTCCAAACACGAAATCCCATTGGCGATGCAAAATTTAAGACAAACTCTTTGTTCGATGTTTTTGTCCATTATGAAATTCGCAAAGATATGGTATTACTATAAACAATACTGTATTTAATCTAATTATCAGATGTAACTTAAACTTCGCGCCAAAATGGAAAACAGTTGTGCTAATCTAACAACAACAACAAAAATATAATTTCGAATTTGGAACCATAAACATATCATTAATTCCCGAAACTTTTTTGACAGAATGTATACCGAAAGTCGAAGTTAGGTATTACTTCGACTTTGATACGAACCTAATAAGTTTCAATAAAAATAAAATCGTTAAGTATGTACATTACCACAAAATCCCGCGTCCCGTGACGCAATGTGTGTGCCTGACGTAATGACGCGGGGGCGTAGAGTAATTACAATGTATCGGGTCCCTAGGGATGGCGCCGTGAACCCGGAAAAATATTGTGATTAAATTTTACATTGGACACATTTACGGGAAGAAAGAACCTTTCATTTTTCATAAAAAATTGACTGCCTAAGATTTAATATTAATAATCTTATACATAATAGTGTTCGTAATGTTCGAAAAAACTAAACGTCCTTTTTCCTATGAGGATTATGCTTCCACAGGCACACTTCGTTTGATTTTCGTTTAAGGACCAAATATTTGGAGAAGACAACGTCTGTCGGGGTAACTTTTAAATATGTAGCCCTAACTAAGCAAGCTTGAACTATGTGAACTAGATAACAAATACTTATAGGTTAGGTACTTAGAAGGTTTCAATGTTAAATGTTTAAAAATAGACTTCACAAGCGTCTGTTGAACTGCATAAAAAGAAAAACCAATGGGGAACAGCAAAGTACAGGCAACCATCAGTTGTCTCAACTGCCTGTATGGTAATAATTAATTTTCCCTTTGCGAGAGAAGAAAATTAAATAAAAATTATGCGAAAAGAATAGCTATTGATTGGACTCAGCGTGCATTGGGGGATATAGATCCAGCAGTGGATTAACGTGGGATTTGAACCTGCAACTATCTTTGATTCTATGTCCAGAGCGCTTCGTACTACGGTCGTCGGGAAAGTTAAAAAGTTGTTATTTGCAAATATTTTACAACTTATTTCGGATGTTTATTTACAATTCGAATGCCAACGCGTGTCATTCGAATTATTCACAAACAGCAAAACACTTTGATAAGTATTTACAGAATGTACAAAAATGTTGAAATCTTTGTTTTTTGAATTACTTACGTATTTTCAACAAAATTAAAATATATTTTGTTTTAAGAAATAAAAATCTAGAAAAGCAAATAATTTCTTTTGTTGTTTACAAAATAAATTAAGTATTTTTATTTGTGTACGTTACACTAAATTATGATAGAGTCTTCAACTAAATAATAATTACCACCATTACCATTATCGCATGCGAAAAAAACATCGCGCAAAATGTACCGTCCACAAATTTTACGCTCCTCAATTTTGCGAGAAGTGCAATTTTCCTGTACTTTGTCTAATAAGTTACTACAAAGTGGAGCGTAAAGAAAGGTGGTGTCAGCTATTTTCCAATATGCTGGGAGATATTTCAGTCGCGCCGCCTGCGCCGCAAATATTTCTTAACATTGAGCCCTGAATTCACATATTAGGTTTCGCGAAAAAGAGAAATCCCATACCACATACGTTTATAATACATATACTTAGCGTTATCTACCGAAATTGCGTTTTATGAAACAATTTTATGAAATGAGAAGCGATTACAGATATCAGTAGGTATCTCAGTGTTGATAAGTACTTATCTATATTTTGTAAGAGGCTTTTGCCAAAACTGACAGATCAGTACTATCGAATCTTAACCTTATAGCACTGAACACCTTAATTGTAATCTACTATAACTAAAGCAAAAGAATCATTTGTGCAAAATCATTTCAACCAAAGTTTTGTTTGATACTTCACTTGTTGGTTCTGCCAAGATGCTCAGAGTCGACCCAGTATTATGTTGATGAACCTCGTATTTTCGAAAAAAAACAATTGAATAACAATGGCCCGTTACACATGTGTGCGCGAACTGAGCGAGAGAATTAACCCTTCAACTCCCAGAAAAAAAGATAACAATGGACGTGCGGCAGCCGGCTGCCGCTTGAGGGCTGTAGTAGGACTAATTGATGCAGACAGGGAAAAAAACTAGGGATTGTAAATATTTTAAGTCCTCGAAATGCCCCCCTTGCATACAGACCTTGCATAAAATTTTACAAATTAAGATAAACCCTGATGAATTAAGGTATTTGGGACATGAAACATTCGAATTATCGTACTGACGATAATAAATACATGCACATACGGGCATCAATTTATCGTGCTATCAAGTCGCAATCTTTCTGCTTTTTCCGATTAGCGGATCGGCAGGGTGTCCACCATGCACAAGCATGATTCACTTGACTACTAAGATAACGTCGTATTTGTTTAAAAGTTTATGCCACGGCACTGAAAAATATTGGATTCTGTTTTGTCAAACGCTCAACTCCCAAATGCTTTCAGTCAGAGAACGTTCTGCCACTAGCCATTGAAGGGCCGGTAATTTTTGCTACCAGACATTACATTTCGCTCGACTTGATGCTAAAAACTGTGACCTTTGTCGTCGAAGGTTATTTTTGTCGCTTAGTTCAGTAACTGAATTGCGAAGGGTTCACTACGAGGTACATTAGCAGAATTGAGTTGAACCATGTGTCACTCCAGCAGCAAATTCACTTATTGATCCGATACAATGTATTCCGAAGTACAAAATAGTTAAGTGTTGATTGAATAAAGATTAACTTAAACGCATCATGACTATTAGTATGAAATACGAACGTGCACGTATCATCTAAAAAAATGTGCTGATTTGATGTTAGAATCTATAATTTCATTTATTGTTACAAATTCTTTTACAAAAAAATAATACACTTTTTTATTTATCAAATACCATTCAAGGGCTGATTCTAATTACAAAAACTTTTAACAAATCTAAATATACTAAAAAACATACACATAAATTACTAACAGCTGATCATTTAATATGAAGAAGTAGTTTGTGTTTATTATATGTTTGGTTTTGGTAAAAGTGATCGTGAACTCAACCTGGTCATACATCAAGTAATATTACTAATCGTTAAAGTAGAGGTAGGCATGTTTTATAATTCATTATTTCTATTGTTAAATTAATAGTCAAGTAACTCTTAAAATATGCAAACACCTTTTAAGGTAAAAAGTCCATATTCTACTGCTATTTTTAAACAATGCCTGTCAAAAATACTTGTTTTCTATTTTGTCAACCGTGCTGGGTAACCATGAGCTCTTAAAACAATCTCAAAGTTGTCAAATCTGTCAATTTTGGTACGTCATTACATACAAAAATTGACAGATTTGTTAATATTTGACATATTTGAGATTGTTTTAAGAGTTCGTGGTTACTGCCCTGATATTCTGAGAGCCCTGTTTGGTAACAATCGAATGTTTACCATCCCCGCTCAAAACGTACACAAACATTGCGTTGTAAAATAATAATTAATGTCGAATGTGCCATCATTACTATACGCATTACGAATTTCTTGTACAGGCAACGGCTCAACCAATGCAAAACGTTAAATTCCTCAACGAATTCCTAACTTAAAATTTAGCAAGTAGAGTTTGAGTTTAGTAAAGAAAATATGAAGTTTTATTACTACAAAAAACTACTGATTGACTGAACTATTATTGACAAAAAGCATATTATCTGGACGTAGTATTCTTGTTATTAACGCCTAGTATAACATTTGTTTAAGGCAATTTGACAAACTAAATACGGAATCAAAATATTCCAACTTGATTTGTCAAATTGCCACAAACTTAATTATACTGGGCGTTAATCCCTTACACTCCATCTGAGTTGATCATAGGATATTGTATCCTTGATATTGTATCCTTTAATCAAATAGATATAGGCAAAGGCTAACTAACGAGCAGTTTCATCAGTATTCTGTCGTAAAATTAGTTTGTTATGGATGAACATAAATCAGATTCACAAGATCCAAAAATACTAGGGTTTCTTTTGTCCGCGTGGCATTTCGTTTGTTTTATTTTTTTATTTTTAAGTAGCTGTTGCCCGCGATTTCGCTCGCGTGGTTTTTAGTTGATTCTTATTCAATATATTCCACAGGATCTTTTAACCGGGATAAAAAGTGTCCTTTATGTTAATCTAGATCATATTCTTTATTATAACATACATCCACTCACCAACTTTCGCATATTTTTAATATTATTAGGATGTATGTTTGTATGTAGTTTTTAAAATTCTAATAAAATAAAGTTATATATAAACTCATTTGAGTTATGCAAATTGCATTTACATCATGTGGCCTTTATACCCTACCAACGCAAGTAAAACCCGCTTCCTCGTTTATTAAAAGAACCGTCATACCTACTTTATTATATTCTAGACTCCTCCAAACGAGTGTGAAAACTAACCAACTTAAACGACAAGTAAGCAAAAACGTTGTCGTGAATTCACTCGTGATTGTAGTTCCCGTGTTTTTGTTATGCCTAACTTTTTATGGCCACTGTTTATGCAGTCAATAAGTGAGTGATGGAAATACAATCAATATTAATGCAGTGCAATAAAACTGCGTCACGTATACGGTATACATAATGTGTATGTAATATATAATCGGCCCCTCGCTTTCAGTAACGGAATACGTTAACCGCAGACTTGTAATGTGAACAGTTAAGGTATCTGGCCAGATAGGACAAAAATTACACGGTCAGAAACACTATAATTAAATTAATACTTAGTAAATAATATTCATGCGATGTATGTTGTAGTATGATAATGAATGGCACACAGACGTATGCTTGGGATTAGCTGGGTCGATCTACATAGTCACCTATGAATAAGTCCAGAGAAGAGTGAACAAGAACCGGGAGCTTCTGCTGATCGTCAAACGGCGGAGAACAGCGTATTTTGGCCACATCATCAGACACCTACACATGCCACCTGCCACAAGTCATAATAATGGTAAAGGTCGAAGCAGAGGGGTTGGTAGGAAGAGGATGATAACATCAAGGAATGGACAGGAGTTGGAAATGCGGGTAGACATCTGTTCTTGGCAAGGCACCGTCAACGCTTTCTAGTACTGTAGCTGATCTTTACTAGTTGGAGAGGTACTCTTTGTATGTGGTCCCTTAGAGTCACATGTAAGTTAAACAAAATAAATCTTTACAGTTTGTTAAATTCCCAAATGTAAAAAGTCAACCTACAAAATAACCACTTATAAATAAGCCCTAACATGTGCATGTGATATGTATTCGCATCTAAAAGTAAATTTTCTTATTTCGTATAATGCATTCGGTATGTAAACCTAATCCGCAGCATTGCCGTTCCGAGATGAATTCTGTGTTGCAAAGTTTCATATTTCAGAAGGCGAACAATAATAACAATGGAACTTATCTTTCGTTTCATGTTAAGATGAAACTACAAAAGATAAAATTTAAATATATATGCGCCAGATTACTAATTTACTGTCATAGTTTCGTAAGAGTAAGGAATTACATCTTTTTGTTATGCGGTACTGACATTAAATTGCCAGAGGGTTGCCCAGCACATTCAGACCCGAGCCAATTTCTTTTTATATTAATAATTTATTAGGAGTCTAGGTCGCTATCATTAACGCATATGGCATTTTCGGAAACGTCAATCGTTCTTTCACCCGGTATAAGAAGGTAGCAAAGTTTGGTAGCCATTCCTCAACGTGCTAAAAAGACGTAATAAAACTTAAAGGGATGTTTTTCTCTGCTCGAAAACAACATATTTTCCAATTAATATCCTTACTACTAATACCTATTATAAACGCAAGTTTGTATAAATGCATCTACTGAACGGATTTGGATGAAATTTTGCACACATATATAATATGATGCGCACAGAGATAAGCACGTTCAAACGTAAAATCAAATTAATATTTATTTTTGTATGAAAGTAAAATGTGTCGAATTACCAAAAGTCGCTACCTAGTCAAATACCTACTTAATTAAAACCTAAGCTACCTAGTCTTGTGAGGTTGATGATGTTTTACAAATAACCCTATATTGTTCTATATTTGAACGTATTTTGTTACATATCCATTGATGTAAAAAGTAAAGATACGGCTGACAAAACAAATCGCCTTGCATTTCCTCCATACATGACACACTAACCCCATCTGTTAGACTTAGATGTCAACTGTCAAATAGCAACCTTGTAAGAGCGGCTTAAAACGAAAGAGGAAGTAAGAAAAAAATTTTTATTGCACAGATGTTATATTTAAAGTAGTGTCAGAGTAAATATAACTTTTTGCTTTTTCAAATTAAATTCGTCAACATAAATACAAGTAAAATAAAATAATCTTTATTATGCTTAAACACGGTATGCATAGTTGTTTTAAAATGAACGTGCCAAGCATGTTTAGCCAAAACGAGGCATACAAATTAAATATAAAATTGAACTAAAATTAAATATAACATTGAGTCTAAAATTGCATTAAATTAAATTAGGTACATAGATGTCAGTCATATCATAATTATGTTAAAATTAATATTTATTATTTAAAAAAAACTCCTTGATGGTAGCTATGTGAGATTAGCCCCTTATTCAGTTTTGTTTTAAATTGATTATTATTCAATGTTTTGAATTCATTAGTAGGTATATTATTGAAGATTTTTTTATACTCATTGTCATGCAGCTTTTTTTATACTGCATTGTTATTGAAGTTTTTAGTAGCACCAGGATATTTTGATTTCTTGTGTTCCGTGGATAAAAGTCAAATGCCCTATAAAAAATATGCATAATTTGCATTACAAATACACATGTTTCAAATATATACAGGGACGACAATGTTAGTAATTACAATTGTGCAAATAGAGGACGACATGATGTTCGTAGAGGGACACCGCATATTGCTCTAACGCATCTTTTTTGGGCAATAAAAGCTCCATTTATATTAGTGCTATTGCCCTACATCAGTAAACTGTAGCGTAATTTAGAACCTACTATGCATGATAGGTAGCAATCGCAGTTTTTGTTACAGATCTAACCTGCTTTAAGGCATAAATAAACTTGATGACTCTGTAAGCTATCCTTACAGAGTCATCAAGTTCCAGTCCAGATCTGGCGAACGCGCCACGAATGCGCAGGTCTCGCGCGAGCTGCACACGCGTGGCACGCGATCCGTTACTGCAACCGATTGGTGCCTCTCTTTAACGCAACTCATGCAAGACTTGTACAGTGCGCGCGAGCTGCGCGCGTGCGGTTCTGGTTCACATTCAAGCCAGTTTAAAGGTCGCGTTCGCGCGGCTCGCGCGCATCTCTTGCCAAAGCTCTTGCCTGCTGTACAAACATTATCTATATGCGTTTTCCAATTCACGTCTTGTTCTATAGTTAAACCTAGGAACTTCGTTTGTTTTACTTCGTTAATTTTCGTGTCTATAGAATAAATATCAATAAATATAAATGTATTTAAGTATGTAGAGTGGAGACCAATGATCCACGGGCTGGGTCATTCCTAGTTCAGAGGATAGCCGTAGCCATTCAGCGGGGGAATGCTGCAAGTGTTATGGGCACTTTCCCTCCGGCATTGACATTGTTATAATTTATTTGTTTTTTTTTTATTATGACTTGGTAATTGTAATTAAATTTATTGTAATTTTTATTATTTAAAAAACAGAATGAAATAAATATTTAAGGGGGCTCCCATACAACAGAAAAAAAAATTAAGTATGTTTATAAATGTATTCAAGTATGTTTATAAATGTATTGAAATATGTTTATTATCTGTATCTAGTCGCAATAGCACAAGATTTGCTTAGTTTGGCTAGATAATTGAGTGTTTGTGGATACAATTTATTTTTATATACGGAATTATACCTTAAAACTTAAAAAAAAACTATATCAGATAATTTATATTTTTATTTATTTCATTTCACTGTCCTTCGATCAAAACATTATTTTTTAAACTTTTGCCTTTTGTTATTTTTGACATGTTTTCAATTTTTAACTCATAGTGCATCACGTAAACTTAAAATAAGTATTCAATAAATTATCACAAAATAAAATATTTATATTACATCGCATGTACTGGACTGCACTTAGTGCACTGTGAGCACTATTATGGCTATACTATAACCATACAACTAATGCACGCCGCTACAAAGTTGTATCGGTTTTGCTCGGTAAATATGGCGTTGCTTTGTAAAATTGACAAAGAAGTTAGAAAATTGTTAAAGTAATGTAAATAAGTTTAGTGTTTATCAAATATGCGGCTTATTGGTGAGAAGTAATATTAGAATTTGTTTTAATGACCTTTCTGTCGTAATTTAAGCAACCTTTCAGTGAACATCTAGGCATAGAACATAATGTCAGATCACGATGACCGCCGACCACTGACTACGTCACATCGGCCTCGGTCGGGTCATTTTCGGGTCTCTTTAGGGCCAACACCCAGACGTGTGGTCCGCCCTGTCCTTACGAAGTAATATATAAGTCAATGTACATATCATACTTAACATCGTAGTCCATGCAAACGAAGTTGCGGGCACAGCTAATACAAAATAAGAAATAAAAATAAATCTAAAAAAAGGCTTTTACATGCTTATTTTATTATTTAAGTAGTCTTTTGTTTTTAGTTTTATCGGCTTCAGAGTCATCAGCTACTTAAGTTAAATAATACTTACGCTGCTAGTAAGTATACCTCTTATTAAAATAACTTTACCAAGTAGAGCTCCGGGTAACTCGAGTAATGCCATCGTTAAAAGTATAACTCAATTTATTAAAGAAGTTTAAAAAGAAAATACGATACCGCACAACAATATCAGTCTATCTCAAAATAAGTAGTAGCAGCAAATTAGAAGAGGTGTAATAAAAAATCTCTCTGCCCTTAATCTGCGGTTAATGAAGACAAATCCAGGGTTGGCGTGGAGGTAGGGAAATGAAAAATTGTATCCCGGGAGACAGACTTCACGGAATACAACTAGCGGCACGGAATTTGAGGGCTGGGCAAAAGTTGCGCAAAAGACAATTACGATTAGGCGATTGGCTAGTACGGCGACGCGCCTGCACCGCCGGCCGTGATTGGTTGTTAGCTCCGCGCACACGCGTCTCTGATACGATGATCGTTTCGCTTTGATTATATACATGTTTAGATTCCCTGTCCGAGTGTCATAAACGTTTAAAAACACATACGCCAACTGTTGGCACCAAAGTTTGTTTCGCCCGCTCTGTGGCGCGCTTGTTACCATAGCAACCCATAATTGTTACCATAGTAACCATAGTTGTTACTCAAATCTGGCCCGTTCTTTTGGTGACAATTGTAGCACTACACTCTATCTAGACATGTTTGTAATCAAAGATCATAAGATGCACCAAGCGATCCCCACTCTTGGTCCTAGCGCTCAACATCGAGGCCACGTACTGTACGGAGAGATTTTCCACGCTAGCTACTTTTAGCCCCCCCCCCAAACGGCGTTTTTGCGACTACATCGATGCTGCATCGCGATTTTGCGATTCGTTGCCTTCGGACATTATAAATAAATGCGTATTTTATAAAATCTTTTAAACCCAAAATCTTCGTCATGAAAAACCCATTCTAATAAAACTTTATTATGCAAGCTGGTTATTAAAGTGTACAAAGTAGAAACCTTTTTGAATATCTATTATTGAAAAAAGATATATTCTTTTAAAGCTTTAGCTGTAATTATAACTCTTTTTTTAATAATTTTAACAAGAAGTTTGTGTGAGGCAATATACACTGCTAAAGGGGGCTTTAGCAGTGTATTTGCAGTCGCAAGCTTGAGCGATCAGTGATTTTGCGACTGTTTGGCTTTTAATGACTGATTCGGTCGGTCGTATCGTTCACTGCGATTGGCTGACGAAATTCGCAAAACCACTGATTTCATTTGCCGTTGATGATTGATCATATCACATAATACAAAATGCTGATAATACAATATATCGTAAAAAGAAATGTGTTTAAATGGTAATTTTTAACACAAAATTCCACTCAAAAAAGCAAATGGCATAAAGAAAAAAAATGTACATTGTATACCTAATGTTATTTTTTTTCTTTTTATGCCATTTGCTGTTTTGAGTGGAATTTTGTGTTAAAAATTATAGGTACAAATAAATACTACGGTGATGTCAGAAATTTGATATCAATAATCAAATACCTATAGATTCTCTACCTACTAAAAAACCCTACCCATGGTCTCTATTTGCTTCTTTACATCTCCACTAGACGTATTAGGGTAAGTTCTGGGTCTGAGGTAGGTAATTATCACTCTTCATCGGTTTCGGCCCTCCATAGATGTCGAACTATCGATAAACTCATTTACGACGTTTGTCAACTGCTCAGTTTTGAACATTTCAGTTTACAGCCCGTTCGATAGCGTCGAGTTGATGTTATCCAATATATTGACCTTTCATCTTGAATAACTAAAGGCCACTTAATGCTACAACATAAACATGACCTGAACAAATGTACTGATACAAAATGTCATTTATGGAGATAATTTAAATTCAAACCCTAAAAGTAAAGTAAAGTATGCATAGAATACATCCCACTGCAGGGCACAGGCCTCACCTCAACTATGAGTTGGTTTGGGCCATACTCCACCACAGCGGGCCCAGTGCGGATTGGTGAAGGGGTGTTGTAAGGCCTTATTACCTTAACCTTAAACTTACTGACAGATGTAATCAAGCCGCCATAAAGCGTGCCGTGCTTTTGTACCCCCAACGGCAGGGTCCCTGCTGAAAATCAGCGTCGTGATATGTCCCTGGCTGTCACGACAAATGTCACGAAATAAGAATTATTGACACATTTTTTTTAAATCTTTATTATGTATTTCTTCTGTATTCTATGTACTATGTATGTGTGTGTCAAATAAATATATTTCTATATCAGCCGGGCGCAACTTTTAACATGCCTTCCCGAAGCACGGAGACGCTTGTGATAAATGTCACTAAATATGGTCGGAATGGTCACCCATCCACTTACAACCGCGGCGTTGGTTGCCTAACTTTAGAATCGATACTAAAGCGCTGCCGCCACTGAGCTACCAGTACCGAGTTGAAATACAATAAATCTCGGAAAAAATAACCCAATACAATATTTTTTTATAGTTTTTACAACATTTACGCATCTCTTAGGAAATACCTTACAGGTTTCCTTTCGTTTATATTTTTTCAAGGATGACCAACATAAGATTTTGTAGTCCCAATGTTTATTTATGAATAGTATATTTTTTCTGCTTTTTAAAACATAATAATAATTAACTTAAATTAATAACGTAATGTAATAACTGGCTTTTGCCGTTTACGTAATGATTTTATAAATGTTTACAATTGTCCCACTATTTTAAAATGAAAATGTCACACTGCGAGAGATTTATGAAAAGATATAAGTTTCCCAGCATCGGAAATATCTAAAATTCAAACTACACAGCACTGGTCAAGCCCAAGCGATTATTATTTATGAGAATGGCTTAACTGTCACTAATAGAAACCGTTCTAATAATACACGAGATGGTTCGTTAAAATTATTATTTATATGCCCACCAACCAAATAATATAATGTACCAAATAATATGCTATTTGCACAGCTTGTTAGTACCTACTTGTAATTTATGGGACAGACATCTTGTAATTTAAGGGACAAACAAGTTTATGTGTGGATGATAAGATGACACAGAACCGCCGACATCGTCATCGTCAATCAATCGTACGGATAATTTTAAAATTTTACAATAAAAAACCAGCACTTTCGTGAAGGAAATCAAAGAAAACACCGAGTCTGGCGAGTATTTGACATAAAACTGCTAACCTGCTAATTGCAACAATTGTAAACTGGTAGTGGCTAGAGCTAAACATTTTAAATATCCTTAGTATAGGGATACTCGACTTAAGACAAACTAAACACTGAAAAAAACCTTTCTGTTAACGTTTCACCTATAGAACATATCGGGTGTAAAAAAGGCTTAACGAAGCCGAATACCACATATTCTACGTATTATTACGATCATTTTTTTCTTTTACACTATACCTAGGTAATGATGGGTTACCGAGTTATTGACAGTCAAGGTTACAATTTTTTGTATATATTGTTTAATGTATAGAATTCGTGGTTTAAGGCTTCGTTAAGCCTTTTTTTACACCCTGAATTGTATTAAAGCTATACCTATTAGAAGAAGAAGCCTTTCTCTTTCTTTTGAGAATACTCAAATTATTGTTCTTTAAATAATTAAAGGTTGCCTGGCAAAGATCTGTTAAAAACGCTAGGATTTTTTATTTACATTTGCGTTTATTAATTACTGTTCCTCTTTTAATGTAATTAATGACTAAACTCGTCGCATACGGTCCTAAACGCTATATAGGAAAAGGATTGTTAAGTAATAAATCTTGAGTGCTTTAAAAGTGATTTGTATTGATTTTTAAGTCGAAACTGGAAAAAAACTTTGAAAAATTCTTTTAAATTGTATATTATTCTCCTCTTTTAGTTTCCGCTTTCTCTTTTAGTTTGCTAAAAACAAACGTAGACCAACTGTAATGCGGGTTTAACCCCGTAACTGTTATCTGTATCTCAACGTTTGAGTCACAATTGTAGCTTTATTTAAGAATTCGGCATTTTTCATATTAGTAGTAGGAATAAATTTACACAACACACTTCAGGCAGGTCGATACTCCTATTAACTTCTAATGAAAATAAATTCCTACAGTGGACGGGTTGTGGCACACTTACACGTGACGGATAGACACTGGGTAGGTACCTATAGTTTCTTTTTAATTAAATTCTTCTAGTACGTAAAAGAATGCATTTCTGTTCACTTAAAACCTACAAAACGTAGGTAAATACTCGTAAGAACTTTCAGACTAGAGACAGACGGAGAGGAATAAAATTATTTGAAGAATGTTTTTTTTGAATACCTACCTATTTATCAACCTTTCCTGAAAAAACTTAAGTTTTAAAGTACATACGTGGTAAGTTTAAAAATGTAAAAAAAAAAAACTTACCCTTAGATTCATATAAATCCTTTATATTAAAATAAAAACAAAGTAAACAAAACAAAACTTTATTTTTAATCTGTCAAATCACTAAACTCAAATCCAACCTCTTTTCGCGACGCGGCACTGATACTCAAACTTACTGACCGTTGGAACCGGCGACGAGTAATTTAAATTAGTTCGTAATTGGAAAACGCGCGGGAAAGCGTGTCCTCGGGCGTGCGTTCGAAAGATTCGAGGCTGACTGAAGGGCGTCGTGAATGGACGGAACGGAGCGTCGACTGCGGTCATGCGCGGTCGTGCCTGCTTCAATGAATATGTTTCAGCTTTTTCACACTTTTGCGCGAAAATGTATTTTCGTGTTTAAGTGCACACGCTCCAGGGGTTGTTCTAAGTGCTAAGTGACTTGGAACAAACGCAACACTAGTTTAAGACTAAAAAGTTGGAATCTTATATTTTCAAAGTTTTAAAACAAATGGTCCTGCCTCTCACAGTTAATGAACTTGTCCAAAGTTTTAAATTTAATTCTTGAAAGTTGAAAATACAAGTTTTAAACTAATAGAAGGTAAAAGTACCTCCTACAAATTATTGACTAATGCCATTTTATAAAAAAAAACAGCTGTAGTTGCATTGACTTATATATTACTTCGTAAGGACAGGGCGGACCACACGTCTGGGTGTTGGACCTAAAGAGACCCGAAAATGACCCGACCGAGGCCGATGTGACGTAGTCAGTGGTCGGCGGTCATCGTGATCTGACATTTGTATAAAAAATTAAAAAGGCCTAAATGTTCACTGAAAGGTTGCATAAATTACGACAGAAAGGTCATTAAAACAAATTCAAATTTTACTTCTCACCAATAATCCGCATATTTGGTAAACACTAAACTTATTTACATTACTTTAACAATTTTCCAACTTCTTTGTCAATTTTACGAAGCAACGCCATATTTACCGTGCAAAAGCGATACAACTTTGTAGCGGCGTGCATTAGTGCTCACAGTGCACTGAGTGCAGTTCAGTACATGCGATGTAATGTAAATATTTTATTGTATGATGATTTATTGAATACTTATTTTAAGTTTACGTGATAAAGCACTATGAGTCAAAAATTGAAAACATGTCAAAAATAACAAAAGGCATAAGTAAAAAAAAATGTTTTATTCGAAAGACAGTGAAATGTAATTAATAAATATATATAAATTATCTGATATAGTTTTTTTAGAAAAGTTTTAAGGTATGATTCCGTATGCTTATAAAAATAAATTGTATCCACAAACACCCAATTATCTAGCCCCAAACTAAGCAAATCTTGTGCTATTGCCACTAGATACAGATAATAAACATACTTAAATATATTTATAAACTACTTAAATACCTACATTTATAAACATCCATGACTTAGGTGCAAATGCTCGTGCTCATCACACTAACATTTGCCCCTCGCGGGAGTCGAACCCGCATTGTAGTCCGGAGCGCTACTACACCAGATGGTTGTCGATGTAATCTTATATAAACTCATATAGAAAATATGGGGACCAGCACTACTGCGTGCTGCTGAATTCGGAATCATACCTTTTGTTTCATTTCGAGAGATAGAGAGAGAAATTGGTTTTTGTTTTATAGCTTCAATTATATGTATAGATAAGTCATCATTACAACTTATAAGAAAAGTATAGTTTTATTTAAAAGTAATGTTGATGTTAAAGTATTTACTAATTACTTACATACAATTAAACAGAAACAAAAATATTGATATTCATTATAAATACACGAAAATTAACGAAGTAAAACAAACGAAGTTCCTAGGTTTAACTATAGAACAAGACGTAAATTGGAAAACGCATATAGATAATGTTTGTACAGCAGGCGCAGCGCGAGAGCTGCGCGCGAGCCGCGCGAACGCGACCTTTAAACTGGCTCGTGAACCAGAACTGCACGCGCGCAGATCGCGCGCACTGTACAAGCCTTGCATGAGTTGCGCTAAAGAGGCGCACCAATCTGTTGCAGTAATGGATCGCATGCCGCGCGCGTGCAGCTCGCGCGCAAATCGCGCGCTGTGCGCGTCCTGTGCATTCACGGCGCGTTAGCCAGATCTGGACCTATCCTTACAGAGTCAATAAGTTTATTTATGCTTTAAAGCAGGTTAGATCTGTAACAAAAACTGCGGTTGCTACCTATCATGCATTGTAGGTTCTAAATTACGCTACAGTTCACTGATGTGATACTAATTAATATAAATAGAGCTTTTATTGCCCAAAAAAGATGCATAAGAGCAATATGCGGTGTCCCTCCACGAACATCATGTCGTCCTCTATTTGCACAGTTGCAATTACTAACATTGACGTCCCTGTATATATTTGAAACATGTGTATTTGTAATGCAAATTATGCATATTTTTAATAGGGCATTTGACATTTATCCATGGAACACAAGAAATCAAAATATCCTGTTACTACTAAAACTCCAATAACAATGCAGTATAAAAAAAGCTGTATAACACTGAGTATAATTTTTTTTTCAATAATATACCTAATGAATTCAAAACATTAAATAATAATCAATTTAAAACAAAATTGAAAAAGTGGCTAATCTCACATACCATAAAGGAGTTTTTTAAATAATAAATATTAATTTCAACATAATTATGATATGACTGACATCTATGTACCTAATTTAATTTAATGCAATTTTAGATTAATTTTATATTTTATTTTAGTTCAATTTTATATTTAATTTGCATGCCTCGTGTTGGCTAAACATGCTTGGTACGTTCATTTTAAAACAACTATGCATACCGTGTTTAAGCAAATAAAGATTATTTTATTTTACCTTAATTCATGTTGACGTATTTATTTAAAAAAAGCAAAAAGTTATATTTACTCTGATAATACTTTAAATATAACATCTGTGAAATAAAAACTTTTTTCTTAGTTCCTCTTTCGTTATAAGCCGCTCTTACAAGGTTACTTAGGAGTAATTTTGTGGTTACTCTATGATGCTAGTTGACAGTTGACATCAAAGTCTAACAGATGGGGTTAGTGTGTCATGTATGGAGCATAAAGTTAATATATCCGTAGGTATATTACCTTTATGGTATGGAGGAAATGCAAGGCGATTTGTTCTGTCAGCCGTATCTTTACTTTTTACATCAATGTGTAGTTGATTTGATTTCTACGAGATTATGTAGGTAGGTTTAGGTAAATAACCTGATAGAATCTTTGTAATCAGATACCAAAATCACAGAGAATCACTTCACTTTATCTTCATCTTTGTACTTTATGATGATAGATAAAATAAAAAAATGATTCAAATTGAAGATGCTTAATAATATAATGACAGCAAGCAAACACATTAAAATAAATAAATAAATCAAGGTCGCACAGCGCGCCATGAAGGGCTATGCTACGAGGTGGTACAGCGACCTGGAAAGGTTGCAGGAAGCCGCTAGATGCAGGCCGCTAATCTGGAAGCCACTGGGGGAGGCCTATGTTCAGCAGTGGACGTCCTTTATGACAAAGGTGACTGAAATGGTTGAGCTTCTCCTTTCTCATCACCAGCCGATATGTAGTCCCGATCCTAAAGCGGTGGTAGGGCAAAGCTATATTTTTTAAGAAGAGAGGAAATTTCGAACAAAAAGGCAGATAAGCACGTTACTTGGAGTTCTAAACAGGTCGGTACACCTTAATATTCCGAAATATTTATATTCTGATTTTCTTTGTAGTCCAAACTTTATAATTTATACTTTATTATTTTACCGGATTCTTATAAAAGAAAATCGCCTTTTTTCGATTATCACAAATAGGTACCAACTTACGAAAAATTAAAACACCGTTACTATTATTAACCCAAAAACGGTATTCTGATTAGCAATAAGTATATTGAAAATTGGTGTCTATTAGGTCAATCCCAACTTCGCCATATTGTGATGCTTTTCTGCCCAATCCTAAAGGGTAATTCAAAAGCCGGAGGCTCGGGACCATCCTCAGCCGCACCAGATCGCATGAGCGCCTGCGCCTGATTGTAGCAGACGGAGAGAGACTGCACTTCCTGGAGCGCCGGAAATGAGGAAATCATAATGCACATTTGTTTTTAATTTTAAAAAAGGAAAATTTAAAAAAAAAACACCAATGTTTAGCTTTTTCTCACCTTAGGATCAGAAGGCCTACTACGAAAATATTTCGTTATATCCATTCACTCGTATTAATTCTTGGAAACAATATGACTCTCGATATATTTCTGTGAATATGACCAACTCAAACTAAGTAGTCGTGTAAATAAAAAAATAAGTTTAAAAAACTACAACCCGACTACGTAAGGAAGTGGTCTAAAAAGGACGAAACAAGTAAATAATTCAGATAGAAATACAGAAATGCACAGGTAAAAAAATGGTCAAGGTAGAGCCGTGGTCGCACCCACTGTAGTAACCTACCATCACAGTACCATGTCTATTCAATGGAAGTGTTCCTGGCACCCACATAATCATAGCAGGTATACAGTGGGTACGACCACGGCTCTACCTTGTTCATTTTTGTACCTGTGCATTTCTGTATTTCTATCTGAATTATTTACTTGTTTCGTCCTTTTTAGACCACTTCCTTACGTAGTCGGGTTATAGTTTTTTAAACTTATTTTTTTATTTAATATTTTTCCGTTCCCCTATCGAGAAAATACACTAGCCGTGTAGTATCTACATCGTAGCATTCTAAGAAAAAAAGTAAAGGTGAGCTGCATGCGCGCAGCACGCGATCCGTTAAGCCTTGACCAAACCAACGCGTTCATCCTGCGTGCGCGATGGCGTGCACGGTGGCGTTCAGATATTTATTTCAAATGATACTCTTATTATTATTTTTTCATCTTCAATAACTGCTGCTAATAGAAGAATTTCAGCTTCGATTTTAGTTTCGCTATCCTCCATTATCACCAAATTCATAAAGAGTATGTTCGGAACGGAAGGCGGACGCAGACTGGATTGAACGCGTACCTAGGCCGCACGTTGGTGTGCACTGGCCTTGCACGCGAGAAGTCGCCAACGCGCATGCAGGCTGACGCGTTGGTTTGGTTGAAGCTTAACTGCAATCGTTTGGTGAGCCTCCATAGCGCAACTCATGCAAGGTTTACACAGTGCGCGCGTTGCGCGCGATTTGCGCATTCGCGGCGCGTTCACCAGATCTGGACGTAACCTAAGGCTGCGTCCAAGACTAGCGAATGCACCGCGAACGCGCAGCTCGCACGCCTGCATTTTATGCTTGTGATTGCGTCACCTCACCTGCTGCTGCCTGCAAATAATGAACTCTAGACTGCCTTTTACTACCTCCATCGTACCGTCAGAACTTTGTTGTAATACCTATAGAAATCTTATAGTTCCAGTCTTTAGTTCAGTTAGTTTACTTTTATTAATAACTACCCAGCGAACCATTGAGGTATAATTTACTACATTATACATCAATGCAGCGAAATTCGTAACGCCTTACAGTTATTTTTTCGTCAGCTTTTCCATTTTTTTTTATTATTTATTCTACTATTCGGGGCGGAAACAAATTTTAAACCATGAAAATCGGTACAGCCGTTCTCGAATTATAGGATTTGTAACAAACACGACTTTATTTTATATTTAAAGATTAACAACACATTTTTTTCACATCAAAAAAATGTTTGACACTACATGACAATGACATGACAACCGTCTATAAAATAATTTATTTTTAATTCTTCATTTATAGAGGCACTAAGGAGTGTTGATATCAACTTCGAAGCAAATCACCCCCAAAATAACTTTCTACCCCTTTTTAACCCCGCTAGGGGATGCATTTCAATAAAATACAAAACATTTCTTCCATTAATTCTGTTAAAGAATGTTTATGCAAAATTTGAAGTAGATTGGACCATGGAATCACGTTGTCCCATACAAACTTTGTCCCCCGGTTTCACGCACCTTGGGGTTGAATTTCGAAAAATCCTTTCTTATCGGATGCCTACGTCATACAAAAAATACACACTCCAAGTTTCAGGTCTCTACGATCAGCAGTTTAGGCTGTGCGTTGATCCGTCAGGCATTAATTAAGGACAAAGCATTTAAATGTATAGATTATGACTGAAACAATATGATATATATAAGGTGTAAGTGAATTAGTGTCAGATATTTTTAGGAGTAACTTAGACTATCACATGGATCACATATAAGATAAATTTAAATTATAGAACAAACTTAAAAAAATCGAAAAAATAAAAACCCAAACACCACAAGTAGACTACTCACACAACGCTAGCCCATTCATAACCTCTCCAGAATTACATTAATGCATTCAAATAATCATATTACACTGTTCATCATAATATCATATTACTTGGTGCGTGAATTAAAGTTTGTTCTATAATTTTAAATTTATCTTATATGTGATCCATGTGATAGTCTAAGTTACTCCTAAAAATATCTGACACTAATTCACTTACACCTTATATATATATATATATATTTGTAATGTGCTAGCCAAGACCTTTCTTTTGATACTAAACACGTGATGATTATCACAATTTAATATTTTTTTTTGTTAAAATCTGACGTTTAAATTCCGTCTGAGACAATTTTGATAAAATTTATATAGCCTATTTTA
The DNA here is from genome assembly GCA_950371115.1 of Anania fuscalis. Classification (NCBI taxonomy): domain Eukaryota; kingdom Metazoa; phylum Arthropoda; class Insecta; order Lepidoptera; family Crambidae; genus Anania; species Anania fuscalis. The sequence continues at coordinate 15,373,267 of OX493334.1, read as the reverse complement.
CCCGGGCCATTATTACGAATCTATTGACACCTCGTTCATTAAAATCGGTTTAGTAGTTTAGGCGCTACGGTGGAACATACAAACATACATACATACATACTTACATACATACATACATACATACATACATAGACTGCCAAAATCATTACCCTTCCTTTTGGCTTCGCCGTAGTCGGGTAAAAACACGACCGTTTTATGTGTTCATAAATTGTCAAAGGTTTGACACAAGTAGATAGTAATTTTATTTTAATAAGGTAATACGTCGGAATGAACGATACATTTTCATAGTAGGCCTTCAGAACAATTTTTGTGATGTATATTATTTATTTACGCATTTTTTTGTAACACGTGGGTGTTCAAAGTGTTTCAGCTTTTAATTCTGAATGTCTCATTTATTTTTTCTGCGACAAAATAATCGCTCAGCAGTGATAGCGCCTTGTGTTTCGTAGTCAGTTAAAAGTGATGGTAACGTTTATCTGTATGTTTATCTTTTGATTTTTTTCTGCTAATCGGATTTATCGGATGCATTTGAAATTAATTTCGCACACCATTTGTTTCTATTAGGCCCGCCATACACGGACAGCTCGAGCAGTTAGAAAGTGATCAACATACACCGACCTCTTGCAGCCATATTCAACTGCTTGAAGCTGTTATTGATAACTGCTGGAGCATTTTTATTAACTGCTCAACAAGTCACAATTTCATTTTCATTCAAACGTGGAATGAAGAGCGAGCGCGGGCGGAGGTAACTGCGCGAGAGCAGTCGACAGGTCGAGCAGTCAGTGTATGCCTAGCGACTGATTGACCAACCAACCGCCCAAAGCAGTCACAACTGCTCGAGCTGTTCCGTGTATGTGTGTACGTGGAATACTGTAGTTTACTATGCAGTCGCAGCTTGAAGCAGCTAGTATCAGCTATCTATCCGTGTATGGCAGGCCTTTATTCAATTTATTTCTTGCTAGCTGTGCCCGCAACTTTGTTTGCGTGGACTGCAGCAGCGCGGCACAAGAAGGAACCGAAACTACAAAAGAAACTGGGCCTGATACTAGACTTTTTAGAACAGGGAGTAAGTAGGTGGGCGCCACCGCGTGACTCCTTTTGAAAGCGTCTTAATCCTCGCGCCTTCCTACCCTTGTCCACTATTTTCTCTCTGGTAAATTAGTTTAGAATAAAAGGAATAGGAGCATGGGCGTAGCCAGGTTCAGGGGGTTCAACCCATATTTTTTAAGACAAGTTTGACGGAAGTTCCGACGTATTTTGATGAAAAACGTATCTTTGATCTAACTTAAATCGGTCAACCTGTTTTAGGTACGATTTTTTCATCGATTTAAACTAAACTAAAACCTGGCTACGCTCGTGAATACGAGTTTCATATAAGTTGAGTAGGACTTCTGAAATTATGCTTTTTAGGTACATTGTATAGCATTGCGTATTATGAAAACTATGGTTTGACAATATCTGACTCCTTTGGAGTGGTCTGATTGTCAAAGTATTTTATGTCCTACCCCCAAGTAGGCCTCAATGGTCCTACTACCCCGTAGCATGGAGTAAGTATTATACTTCCGTAGTATGAACTCGAATCATGCCAAGTTTCATTTTCGGTAGTTTCGGCGTGATGCGTGGCCAAGACAGACAGACAAAAATTAAAATAATTGCAGTTTTGACTTTAGAATCGATTATAGATTTTCCGCCAAAAACAGATTACAAAAATATCTACAATCTACAAAATTCGACTCGTTAGTTTTATTATAGTTTAGTTAGAAGATAATAAAGTTTGAATATGGACTATCGCGGGTTCCGACGCCTTACCGCTTTCATTGGTTATGCATTTTACTACGTTTTACTACAACCAAGATACATCGAAGCTTGCTTGCTTGTGCCTAAACACCTGTTGTCTTGATTGAACCCGAAGCATAAATAAACGTAGGGCGTGGATTGAAGTGAGTGGCAATGAGGTTTTAGCTTTAAGACTGGTCAGGCGTCGGAGCCCGCGATAGTACCTATATGCTTCAATACATGTCTCCACTCTCCAAATCTCAAATACGCGTTTGCAGTTTGCAATTAATTAATAAGCAGGTTTCCTTTACCCTTGTAAAAATAAACCCAACTTTGTAAACAACATACGTCCGATCATTGTAGCCATATATTTTTGAAAATAGGAAGATATTCAAATTCCCCGTTTTATAAATCATCAAGTTTATTTCATACCATCATCAATTAACAATCTTGTAAACGAAAATAAATAAATATCTAAAAATAGGTATTAAAAGCCATAATACGTTTGAAACATATCAATTTAATATGATTTCTATAAACATTACCTATTGTATAATTTATAAACTGAAGTTTTACAGTGGACATAATGGTGCTTATAAAATGGTATTTGTGACAAAATGACGGGATGAAGGTACAAAAAAACTGTATTAATTCCTGTCTGTTTATTAAAATGTTGCTCTCGAGCGATTACGGGCGACGATGCCGAGGGGAGGCCGGGGAGACCCGACCTCTAACAGAGGGGAGGTATGGCGACTACTCGATGACCGTTTGTTCCTCTTTCACGAAAAATTCTACAACCTCCTCCACTGTATTCACCTGGTCGGTATCGAGACCGTCCGTATCCACATCTGAAAAGAAAAAAATATATTAAGAATTTGTAATTAAATATACACTATTTTATGCCACTGGGGAAGGCAAAAGAATTCTAACAATACCAAATTTCCAAAGATCATTTAGAAGTTATGGTGAAAAACATACATGAACCTAAAGGCTAAACGTCGTATCACTCATCTGCAGCAAGACTCAGCGTATTAATCCCGACGTTAGGATGGCGGGTGTACCTATTGTTTCTAATATCTTTGCATGTGCGGAGGTACAGAGATTTTCAGGAGAGGTACGTAAAGGTACACAGACGGTACAATATATCTACAGTAAATTTAAGCTATTTTGAGAAGTACACCCGTGATCCTGACGCTCACTATTCATCGCTTCTGTTTGTCGAAGGCATCACACATTGCTTGGCTAATCTTTAGTCAGGGTTTATCTATTCTAAAAAAAGTAACCCTAAAACAGGTGGTGTCGAAATATCTGCAACCGTATCAAACGCTTTTGAGTTAAGATTGATAACCAACCGTTTTCCAGTTCAAGAATAGGCACACTAGGCAAATTGTTATGTATCATATGTGATACATCGGACAGGAAACCTTCGGTTAACTAGATAAGAAGTCACTGTTATCTATCATATACGTATGATACAGCTGACAGGTTAAAACTTTCCTTCTTGATTTACGTAAGTGGTTGTTGTATCATATATGATATATCGAAGAGGGAACCTTGAAACGTAAGGTACTCACAGTTCCTGAGCTCGAGGCGGCGCGGCTTCTGCTCGGCCCACTCCTGCACCTTCGCCTCGCGGTACTCCACGTGCTTCTTCATCTGCTCCGTGCGCTTCGCCACCAGTTCCTGGGGGATTAAGAAAGAAATATAAATAGAAATAGAAAAATATTTATTTGACACACATACACAGAATAAAAGAGAAATACAAAAGTTTAAAAAAAAATTGTCAATAAGGCCCCCCCCGCTCAGCATTTGTCGTGACAGCCAGGGATATATCACGACGCTGATTTTTAGCGGGGACCCTGACGTTAGGGGTACAAAAGCTCGGTACTAGAGAAAAGAAAAGAATAAGAAAACTAAAAACGTAACAAACAATATTAAGAGTAGACAAATAATAATAATAAAAGTAAAGATAAGTTATGTTAGTCAAAGTCATTTATTTCTGCAAATAGGCCATCAATGGCACTTTTACATTTAGATTTTAGAATTCTAACCTTGAAGGTAAAGGTTGGAGGAAGTTACTGGATGCAGGCCGCTTCCGACCGGCCAATCTGGAAGTTACTGGGAGAGGCATATGTTCAGAAGTGGACATTCCATCATCATCTCATTTAGTTACCGAGATGTCTCAAATTCTCATAAACCTACCACAAAACTTTAAAATTTCTCAGTTGCTATTGAAATAGTTTGTTTTTAAAATATTAAATCGATCAAAAGAAAACGTGAATTTGTATGGCACTTGCAAGTGGCGCCGCCTGGTGGTACATTAACGAAAGTATATTTTACTACACAAATTCGCGTTAACCTTGTATCTTCAAAATCAGAATCAGAATCTTTCGAGTAAAGCGCATAAGTCAAAACTATCATCAAAAGTTATCTAGTAAAACTCGGTCACAACAACTAGACCCGCAATAGGTTTACGCCCAGGGGCGTGCGGTGCATATAGGCTATTACTAGGCAGTGCCTACCTAGTAAACGAAATGAGGAATGCAGTAGGTACTTACAAATGTGTGTCATCAATGAACACAAATGTCGAAATGTCGATAAAACACTTAAGTACCTACTGCCTACCACAAAATATAGTTTTATTTGCACGTCACTGGTTTACACATACCTTGCTAGCCTTATTGCTGCGCATGCGATCCTTGGACTCGAACTGCGAGTAGTACTTCTTGAGGTTCTTCTTAATCTCCTTCTGCTGCTTCTCCGACAGAAGCGTGGGCGGCCGCGGCCGCCAGTGGAACTGGGCGAAACCTTCTTTCATAACCCTAGAGAAAAAAAACATTATAAACTCTTCACTGCAAGTTTTTTTTTTGTGGCCAGATATTTTATTTTGTATCATAAATGATAAATCCAATTCAAATGGAATACTTTTTTATATATTTTGTGAGACAGAAATAAATGTATAAAACTGCCAGTCATCCACTTATTGAGGTTAATATAAATCTATGTCATTCGCATAGATAGGTGATACATGTTGTTTGTTCCAAATGTTCGAGACCCTCCGATCTAACAAACACACAAAACTAATTGGACGTCCTCAACAAAGGTATCAATACTAAAATACGGTTTGAAAAATCATCATCAAAAATGAGCACCAGGCCCAAAAATTTAAAAATAACAAAACATGAAATTATTTAAAAAAATATTCATAAAAAAATAGTAAATCAAACATTATCTAACCACAAACAACAGTAGTAAGGCTAAACTCGTGTAAATCAAATTACATGACATAATACGCACCTCCTAATGATTTTGCCTTGGAAGGACCAGATGTAGTACCCGCAGTCCATCTTGCACTTGAGCGACGACACGCCCGTCACCACGAAGCGTCCAGTGGGGTCCCACTCGATGCCCGACATCTATAGCAAACATACAAAGTAATTAGAAAAATCGGACTACCTTCTTACAGGTTTTAATGTAAACTTTGGATAAAAAACTACTTTCTGTACATTTTTTCAATAAACTCAGTAGTTTCAAAGATCAGGGTTGTATTGTATGGTAAAATTTCATAGTAGTCGAATAGTTTTTCTTTAATTAATCAAGTGCTTGTTTGTTTGAATTTAAGACACGGTTTAAGCTCAATGATCTACATACCTGATAGTGATTCGCAACATTCATGATAGTGAAGTCATTAGTGTCCAAGAACTCCAAAGCACCACCAGTCAGACCGAGATGTGCCAACACTATAAACTGTCCCGACGGAGACCAGAACAAGTGGTTGAACGGTTTCCTCTCAAATTTCTTGAGTAGCGTAGGCGCCTGTCCTGTATTGACTTGATAGAAACTTATACAAATATTCGCCGGGTCTCCATGGATAATCGAGAATTTTGATCCGACTGGCTCCCATGCGAACGCTTGTATCGGTTCCTTAATTTCAACTGAGTCTACTGGAATTTCCTTCTCTCTCATGTGGAATATTTCGAAGTTATAGTACATTCCGGCGTATTTGATGTCGTTTTTGTCCTTTTTGACCTTGGAGTATCGGTCTACTTTCACACAGAGGTAGTCTCCACTCTTTTGCCAGTGGATTTTGCAGTCAGCGACTGAGAACAAGTTCTTTGAGCGTATTTCCGTGCGGTTGGGAAGTTCGAGAAGTGTTACACGGGCTGGGACGTCTTTGTCTTCAGCCACCCAGTATGCTAATGTGTTGTCGGTAGGAGACCAGCTGAAATCCCTGTAACAAAGATTGAGTGTGTTGAATTGGATGGAATTTACTCTAATATTTTAAGTGTATACAGGCAACACACCTTTGGCTTCTCCAATGTTTGCTGTACAAAAACTAGTCTACACATTTTGGAATGACGACTGCATAAAGCCTACTTTCGCTTTAGGAACGCGTACTGTGCGGGAAAGCGCTAGAGTGCAGGAGAGATTTTACTACAGCTGTCTTACATGCCAGTTTGCTTACTTTTTATTTTTAATTATTTATTAAGGCTTTTGTGCTTAGCCAGTGGCTTCTGTCTTCCTGGTAAGTGTGTCTTATTGACACATAGGACTCTACCAAGTTTGTCATAATTTTGCCAGTCGCGTTCAAGGTGGGACAACTATTCTTTGCTTTCCTTGTTGTAGTAATTACAAGGTAAATAAATAAATTGTTTCGACAATCACACCAATTAGCTAGCCCAAAACTAAGCATAGCTTGTACTATGGCGACTAGATAACGGATAAACATACTTAAATATGTTTATAAATATCCATGAGTCAGGCACAAATGCTCATGCTGAACCCGCAACCGCCAGGCTTTGTAGTCCGGAGCGCGAACCACTACACCCGACGGTTGTCAAAACAATGTTTCTCAGCTTACCGAATCCCCGGTATCTTGATAGACTTCTTGTCTAGCAGCCCGAAGCCGGGCGTCTCGTAGACCGACAGCATGTCTGCGCCGAGCCTCGCGAAGAAGCGGTCGTCCTTGCTCCAGCGGAAGATGGGCCACGTCACGTATTCGTCTGGTGGCGGGAAACTACGCTTTTCTTGGCCCGTTCTGTTGGGAATGTTTTTGTTAAGCCACTGTTTATGGCTCATATACGAGAACTGATATCTGATTTTAGTGTGAAAAAAATTATCTAATACTACACTTAGTTTCATTCAAAATCAAATATTTCTTTTAAATAAAGCTCCTTCAAACATGTTTTTAAGACCAATATCAAACAATTAATATTTATCTCATTTATTATGAGAAAATTGATATTTTTAATTAGTGTCTAATTCTGAACATAGCAGTAAGAATTGATTATAAAATGATTATAACTATCCTTACTTCATTACCATCTGATATAAATTATCATTAACACTGTTTCATTTTATTCAAAAAGTGTTTTCTTCTAGCCCCATATAATAAATGGAATTTTAGATAATAGCGAAATTAAATCATATATTTCACAATAAAATTATTTACAAACAAATAGGCATTACAGAGTTTTTGAATCATCAATACATACCTAATATCCCAAATGATAAGTTTCTTATCATCTCCCCTATCACCACTCGGTGAGAATGTGACAAGGTAGTTTTCACACGGTGAGAATGAGATGAACCTCGCTTCTGGGTGGAAGAATTTCTGAAACTGAGAGAACTTGGGCCCCGCCCACAGCGCCACGCCCCGCCAGTGGAAAGTCGCCAGGTATGTGCCTAGTGGTGACCATACTGCATAGGTTTCCGTCCAGTTCTAGAAGATATTATAAAAAAAAATAAGAAAGATTTACTTGACACACATTATGAATTACAAAACAACATGTATCAAATGTCAAAAATTTCCCCGCTCAGCATTTGTTTTACAGCCAAAGACTTAACGACGCTGATTTCATCAGGGATCCCGATATTAGGCCATGCAGCAAACAGCAACACTTATACTATCCGTTGTTATACATTAGGGGCCATTTTAAGATTTAGCACAAACTGTTTGTGTGTTGTAGTGACAAATTCAGAATAGGAGATTTGGATCCTGTGTGTAAACTCTTTGTAATTAGGGAATTCATAGTAAAATATTTTCTCTATTACATTTTTGTATTTCACCCAACAGCAGGATGACATAAGCTAGAAATGAACTGACTCTCTTTTATTACACTTGGAAGGTTGAACTTGTTTTACAGGGAGAAACTCTGTCTTAACATTATAAGCTTTAAGATTCTTCACAATCTATGGAGGCTGCCATGGTGTCCAATCAAAATAGAAGTTGCAGGTACAAATTATTCATTGCTCCTATTTGCATCATTCCAAAAATACTTACAATAATCAAAATTAAAATGTTATCCATAGCAGATAACACTTAAAATAGGTATCATAATATTATTGAAATACCTAATCTACTTTGGCTTTTACAGAGCTGTTAGATTTTAATTCTTTGTTGTGAATGTCTTTGTTTAGAATGGCTTGGCAACATGTATTATTTAAACTAGACTGGGGATGATAAATAAAGTAATCACTAATTGTGTGAAAATCAATAACATTACTAGAGAGAAATGTATCACTTAACCTGCTTGCTCAGAAAAAAAGATAACAATTGAATAACAATGGACCTGTGCAAACATTTGTGTGTGACCCGAGCTTAGTGCTTAATACAGTTTCTACATAAATTATTCAAAGTTAATGAATATAACAATTTGGTTTCAATTTTGCATAAATTTATGAATAAATGTTATCAAATTTAATGAACAAAATGTAAGAGGGACATTCTACTATTTAATTATTAATTGTATAACTAATAGTTAGCAAAATTCTAAAAGAATAACAATAACAAACAGTAACATTCAATAAGTTAAGGAACACATCACAGAAAATATCACTCACCGGCCTTTCTTGGAGGACAACAGGTTCAGGTAACGCATTCTGCCAAACCTGCAATGCTGTGCCTGTGCCAATACCGACCAGGAACTGATCGTATGCATCTGGGTCCATAAGATACCATTGCAGATCGGACTGAACCTTGAACGGTTGGGGTGATGGAGGCTCCCATTCTTCGGGAATATCCGAGTACCTGAAAATGTATATAAAACACTGATCTAAAAGAAACACATTCCCATTTTTATTTATTCAACCAAACATCAACTTCTTTCGACTGACTGATATCTAAGGACAATGCATTAATTAACAAATGAATCCATTTGTTAATGTATTTAGATACTGAATCACTTAATAATGATATTTAACTAAAATGTTGTTCACTGAGATGAAAAATACTTACTTATTGAAGTCTGTGAACAAATTCACTAAAAATGTATGTTGCTTATCTAATTTACAATTATTTGTAGCTTTCACAGCCTCCGCAGCATTCTGAGGGTTACTGTACTCCAAAAAAATGTAGCCTGAGGTGACTCCAGTCTCCGTGGTTGGATAATACTCGTTCACGATCTTGCCAAACTTGCTAAAGATCTTGTTTATGACACTTTGCAGCTTTTCCAGCCGCTCGGGGCCGACCTGCGGGCACCCATCTACCACGACCACGTTCTCGTAACCATCAGATTCCTTAGGCTTCTGCTCTAAAAGGTCCGCCAACAATTCTGCAACGTCAAAGTTAGGTTATGTTTTACGACCTAAAAATACCACTGACGAATCAAAATCCATGTAATTAAAACACTGCACAATCACTTCGATAAACGCACTGCAAATTGTAAAACCGATAAAATTAACCACATCATGAATGAAAAGCCAGAAAATGCTTGAGTGACGCATATGGCCGGCCCAACCTCCAGGACGAAAATTGCCTACCTTCGTCAGGAATGTCATCGACAAAACCTTCCGGATCGTCAAAATCTGGCTCTTCATCATAATTCTGCTCTTCATTGTCACTCTGAGGTGCTGCATTCACTTTTTCGTCGCCTTTTTTCTTAGCCATTTTGACGTTATAACGTGTGGTACCGGAAGACACGCCATTAGTGGCCTAACCATAGAGTGAGTGACAGACACAAGAGCTCTCGGCTCGTGCCTTTTTTTTTACTTTCACTTGAGACCACTGATCAAATAATACTACGTTCGAGACGCCTACATTTTGCGTTTTATTTCGGTATCTTGCTACAACAATTTTTATAACCAAATTAAAATTATTTTACTAGTAAATATAAATTCCTTAATTTAAAATTTGTCTCTTGCGTTTTAAAAGATAAAACAAAGTGGGACCTAAAAGTCATAGACAAGGTCTTACTTATATCACTGACAGACTGTCAACTGTCAGTGACAGTTGCTAAAATGGCGCGAAAACGTACTAGCCGGAAACCGGATTCAATCCATCGCTTAAGCAATAAGGTCGTTTTTCGAACGGATTCTTGCGGATGCAAGAAACAACTCGTCATTTTTCCGTTCCTTTTTTTTAAAGAAACGTAGCGATCTGCCTGCAGTCTGCACTTCTACCACATGAGTAAAGTTCCGTTTCTTTACTCATGTGCTTCTACGTAGTATTATTTGATCAGTCACTCAGTCAGTGCACTCAGCAAGGCACTCGGTCAGTCAGTCCTTTAAAAAGTGTGTATTAAAGTATTATACTTGTTTTTTCGTTCAATAGTGGCCTTTATTCAAGAAATAAGTATCACAGGTTTTTCTTTTTTAAGTAACCATTAAAGTTAAGTGTCGTGTCTGAATGCGGCAGTTAGATTGTAATGTATTAAGTATAAGCTTTACAAAAGCACAGAACAACATGGACACCCTATACGTTCTGTTGGCAGTTGCAAGCCATTGAGTTAAAACGTATAGGATATCAATGGTAGGAGGCAATACGATGAATTATTTTTAAAAAAATATATTCATTCATTTCTATAGATACGCGAACCAGCGTCCGTGGCTGGCACCAAGTAAGGGGCTGCGCAGACGAAGGACCAAAATGTCGTCAGATATGAGTCTATTGAATAAAAGTCACCTCAGTGACAGAGTTTCTGTTGCCGCTAAAACAACAAATACTAAACCATAACAGAATACAATAAATATTTAGGGGGGTCCCATACAAGAAACGTGTTTTTTTTGCCGTTTTTATGCCTTTCGCGCGCGAGTCCGACTCGCACTTGGCCGGTTTTTAGCAGATAATCTGAACTGCGACATACTATTATGGTACACGCCATGATAAGTAATAGGCACAAAAAAATGTAACGTAAGTACTATTTCGAATTGAATAGAACCAAAGTTGCATGGTACTGGTAAGTATTGTTCATAATACAGATATTACCATTTATCACCTCATCCCAATTTTGGCTAGTAATACTTACCTAGCCAAAATTGGGAGTAAGATAATAAGAGTAAAAATCTTACATTTTAACTAGTTTCCGATATTGCAAGATAGGAGTTGCATGATCAATCCTTTATTGAGAATTTGAGACCCCACATTGGCAGTTGAGGCCATTTGTGAAATAAGGCACCGATTCTGAAAATGTTTTATTTTGCAATGACTGTCTTTTTAGGGTTTCAGAGTCACAGAAAACCTATTCCTCTAAACCTAAACCTTCATTATTTCAGTCTAGTCCATCTGTCTGCCTTTTAGTTAAGTATGCATTCAAATGCCAGCTTAATTTTATCTACTCTCCGGCCTAGGGCTATAGGACATAAAAATATAGATTTACTTAGGTACTTTTTTTAAGATCTACGAGAAACTGCAGCCCCAATTTTGATTATTCTTTAAGTAAACCAAAACAGATAGCCGATCAAGACACAATTCTGAAAAATTACTGCACTCTATATACACATAGGTACTTTAATTACCTTAAGGAGCAGCAATACGGATCATCTTTCTCTGAAACTTGTTAGTGATTTTTTACTTTAAGTTTAAAATGACGAGTTAAATAGCGGAAAATTTGTCTCACAAAAAAAGTTTAATAAAAAACTAAAAACCGACTTCAAAATGAAACTAAAAAGCGAAAAATAATATTGACTAAAACATACCTAATCAGTTCTTTTTGAGTCGGTGCCAGCCATCGAGAGTTAAAATATGTTCATTCGCACCGACTCCAAAAAGAACTGATTAGGTATGTTTTAGTCAATATTATTTTTCGCTTTTTAGTTTCATTTTGAAGTCGGTTTTTAGTTTTTTATTAAACTTTTTTTATTTTACAATTTTAAGTGTTAAGTCCTCTATTTTTTCCCTCCTAACTTCGCCAAAAATTACTTTACAGCAAAGTAACCTTAACTAATATTGGTCCTCTATGGACCCACCATCCAATGGTATGATAAAAATAAGGTGTTATAGAGGGTCAATTTTTCGACGAAAATTTTTAAGTCTTAAGAAAAGGGTTTACCTACACTCCAACCAGAACGGCGGCTATTTTGGTGTCGTAACCATAGGATAAGGTCTCGCGTTAAATAACAGGTTAAATTAAGAAAGGAACCTTCAAATTTTTTCTCGTTACTGGGTGTGCCCAGTAAATAAAAATTGGCGGTCTGGTACCTCATAAGCTCCACGTCTGCTCAACACACTGCGAAATACGTTCTGTCGACAAATTGCAGTATTATCTTCTAACTCCTATCCGTTAAGGAGTTCTGTGGCTTCCATCATCAGGTCAGCAACATGATATGATGATTACCAGACCCAAAAATCAGCATCGAGTCAGAAAATATATGCAAAACATTATGGGTGCCTATAAAAATTGAGGGTTGCCCTCGATTTCCCAGGGATCCCATCATCAGAATCTGACTTGGTGGAAATGGGACCACCTCGGGAGTATACCCTTTTAAACTAAAAAATAAATTTTGAAATCGGTCCATAATTGACGGCGTAATCGCGTAACATACATACAAAAAAAAAAAACAACAACATTCAGACGAATTGAGAACCTCCTCCTTATTTTTGAAGTCGGTTAAAAATAAAAGACATCTTATAAATATGAGCTCCATGACTAACCCTCATGATATTGCTATAAATACCACACCTTTTAAATTGCCCTGATATTTATCATAGTCTTAATTCTAAAATAACAGTATAAAAATAAAAACATGTTTACTTAGATCAAATCTCTAGGTAAGTATATCGAACATTAGAAGACGAAGGCGTAATTCACGTTATGTCGACAAAATATACTGCAACAAGGAGACAAGTGTACACAAACGTTGCATAATAACAAATTTCTACCGATCCAAGAATGACACCACGTGTGTCGGGTCACCGCACACGAAAATTGAGGTCGTCCGACTGCATATGCTGCATGCCTATTTGTAGCTTTAGCTCAGTAAGTCGACCGACCATTATAATTGGTACCTGCTTGTAAATATTACTAATAATATTAGTTCCTCTTACTTTTTACAATAAATCGTAGGTTGCAGATTTACCTACAAAGTAAGTTCTGTGCCTAGTAAATTACTCCATGGTAAATGTGGAGAAAAACAGCGTATTATCAAGGAATTTACGTCATATGAATAGATTTTATGGAAAAAAACGAGACCATTTCAGGATCAGTTCACCACTCTTATCTTTCTGTCCGTCTTTTCATCGGAACTAGTCCGGTAAAGCCGTAATTTGGTGCAGATATGAATTTCTATGCCCCAAACACATGACGTTATGTAAATATATAGATATAAAATTTTTGATCTACTACTATACTATCTACTCTTCATGAATAATTCCTAAAACGATAATAACCGGTCCGACGAGGGCCCACTACTCACTTGCATAAGGTAGTTTTGGACTTGTACAAAATAGGTTACACTTACCTACTTCCTATAGTACCTAAGTTAAAGTCCCTACCATACATTATGTAAATAAAATAATACTTCGTAACGCAAGTCGTGAAGGCATGCAGAATCGCCTGATAAGTGTTTATGTCGTAACATAAAAATGCAAACTGATTATCGCAAAGTAAACAACATTCTTATATCATCTATGCAAAACAAACTTTGCAGAGAGTGAAAATGTAAGAAAATCTATTCAAATGGCAAATTTTGTTTAAATTATTTTCTTTCTTTAATTCTAAAACCAAATTACAAAACTAAACTTGTATTATGGCGTCTAGATAACGGTACATACTTAATCCATGACATAAGGTACAAATTGCTCGTACTCATGCACACACATTTACTTACTTCAAACGCTTAGATTATTCAAACGAGATTCAAATTCGCAACAATCTGGCGTTCTAGTCTGAAGCGCCAACCACTTACATGACAGCAGACCACATTTATGACATAAGGTACAAATTGCTCGTGCTCAAGCACACACATTTACTTACTTACTTTAAACGAGATTCAAATTCGCAACAATCTGGCGTTCTAGTCTGAAGCGCCAACCACTAATATGACAGCAGACCACATCCATGACATAAGGTACAAATTGCTCGTGCTCATGCACACACATTTACTCACTTACTTCAAACGAGATTCAAATTCGCAACAATCTGGCGTTCTAGTCTGAAGCGCCAACCACTAATATGACAGCAGAACATCGTCGAATAATTTCCAAACGAATTGGATTATTTTGATCGAAACTAAAAGTTAAAGAGGGGAGGGGAGCCCCTCTTTAAATTTTAGCTAAGTGTAGTATAGTTTAGTAGAGACGAGTTATAGTTCTCTATTAGGCGAAAGAATTTAGGTTCATGGAATTAAAAACTTGTTCAATTGTAAAACAAGGAATACTTACAATAAGTATTACATTCAAGAAACAATAACATCACGGCATCTTGGAATCAATGTTAGTCCTTCAATGTACTATAATGTAAGCATTGGTACCAACTCAAACTATCTCGCTAATTGTACAACCTTATGAGTCACGTTCACGAAATTTCGTAACTGACGCTATTGTCAAGGCTATTGTTTCGAACCATAATGACTTAATGCATTATTTAGATTTAGACTCAATGTAAAGCTGCTATGGCGTCCTACTTTCTATGCGAGCTTAAGATTACAACGGGGCCACGTGGTCTCGGCTTGACTGGTACCGAGCGGAAATATTTTCTAGTAATCCACTGCAAGCTATCCGGCATTAAGCAGTATTTAGTTAAATAAAATACGTCATCATAATATAATTTAATACTTAATAGAACATATTTCCTAAAAAAACGTTATCAATACAACATGTTTTACTATCATGGGTGTCAATGCTGACATTAAAATCTCAAAAAAACTCGGATGCTCACACGTGCTCCAATTTAAATGGCTTAAAATACCTTCAGTATAGGTACTCGAAGAAAGTATAGAAGTATTTTTCACACGTAAGTATTGTTAATCACAGGTAATGGAAGCAAGGCAACAACTGCACGCAAAGTATGTAAGATGACTATCATTATAACCATCGTAAAATGCTCTGCCAAGGAGAATGTTCTTTCAAGGTTACAACAATCTCTATCTATGCTATGACTTCATTCATCTTAAACAATTAAGTCAATTACGCAGAGCCATGCAAATAGGTTCTGGAATGGAGGCCGCGTACCGGCAAGCGCAGCGTGGGACGTCCACCCACAAGGTGGGCAGACGACATGGTAAAAGTCGCAGGACGACGCTGGATGCGGGCCGCTTCCAACCGGCCGATCTGGAAGTCACTGGGGGAGGCCTATGTTCAGCAATGGACGTCCTGTGGCTGAGATGATGATAATGATGATGATGCAAATAGTGGTATGAACACTTCGCTTATTTTAGCTTATTTAATTTAAAAGCACAGCACGTATGAACATATTCCAGTGGCTTATATCATACTAAATAACCTTACCCAGTGCAATTAAAAGATATTTTGGCTACGGCAACAGGAATTTAAGAAATAGCTAGCTGTACCTACGTAGCTAAAATATCGTATGCACTGTGCGACAAGTTTTTCAGTTTCTTTCGTCACAGTGCTTTGACCGAGGCAGGTTTTACGCACGTTTGATAAGCTTATACCGATATTATAAGGCCAAAATTAAACATCTTTTAGATAAGGCTACCTAGACTAGTAGACGACCTCCGTAGCCGAGAGGCGAGCACGCCGGACTATATGGCGTCGCCATCTCTGAGGTTCCGGGTTCGATCCCCGGTCGGGTCAATGTAGGAAACGAACTTTTCAATATTGTCTCGGGTCTGGGTGTTGTGGTACCGTCGATGTTTCTGATTTCTATAACACAAGTGCTTTAGCTACTTACCTTAGGATCAGAGCAATGTCTGTGATGTTGTCCAATATTTAAAATAAAATAAAAAATAAAAAAGACTAGAGAGTCTAGTGTGCGCATGCAGTAATCATGATTCTTACGGTGTTTTTAACATAATATGAAGTGTGATAAATGAATTAGAAGTAGGTAGCCGGCCTCGAGTTAATATCGAAATAGGACATTGTTAAAATTATGTCGTTTACATAGTTTTTATTTCATAATTACCTATTTAAGTGATCTTGAATTATGATGTCATCCACATAAACTCATCTTTAGAATTCAATTTACAGTATATAGGTGCTGGTTATTATAGTTACTCAAATAAGGTAGCAAATATGTAGCTATTTTTAACCGACTTCAAAAAAAGGAGGAGGTTCTCAATTCGTCTGAATGTTGTTGTTTTTTTTTTTTTTTTGTATGTATGTTACGCGATTACGCCGTCAATTATGTACCGATTTCAAAATTTATTCTTTAGTTTGAAAGGGTATACTCCCGAGGTGGTCCCATTTCCACCAAGTCAGATTATGATGATGGGATCCCTGGGAAATCGAGGGCAACCCTCAATTTTTATAGGCACCCATAATGTTTTGCATATATTTTCTGACTCGATGCTGATTTTTGGGTCTGGTATCATCATGTCATGTTGCTGACCTGATGATGGAAGCCACAGAACTCCTTAACGGATAGGAGTTAGAAGTAATACTGCTTTTTGTCGACAGAACGTATTTCGCAGTGTGTTGAGCAGACGTGGAGCTTATGAGGTACCAGACCGCCAATTTTTATTTACTGGGGGCGTACCCGCACACACAGTAACGAAAAATTATTTGAAAGTTCCTTTCTTAATTTAACCTGCTATTTAACGCGAGACCATATCCTATGGTTACGACACCAAAATAGCCGCCGTTCTGGTTAGAGTGTAGGTAAACCCTTTTCTTAAGACTTAAACATTTTCGTCAAAAAATTGACATTTTATAACACCTTATTTTTATCATACCATTGAATGGGGGGTCCATAGAGGACCAATATTAGTTAAGGTTACTTTGCTGTAAATTAATTTTTGGCGAAGTTAGGAGGGAAAAAATAGAGGACTTAACACTTAAAATTGTAAAATAAAAAAAGTTTAATAAAAAACTAAAAACCGACTTCAAAATGAAACTAAAAAGCGAAAAATAATATTGACTAAAACATACCTAATCAGTTCTTTTTGGAGTCGGTGCGAATGAACCCATTTTAACTCTCGATGGCTGGCACCGACTCCAAAAAGAACTGATTAGGTATGTTTTAGTCAATATTATTTTTCGCTTTTTAGTTTCATTTTGAAGTCGGTTTTTAGTTTTTTATTAAACTTTTTTTATATTAATATGCATATTTAATTATTTGAAGTTTGTAAAAAAGTGTTTACGAAAAGAAGATCAGTTGAATAAATAGTGAATTTCTGTTCACATTCTATACCAACCGATATAAGTAGAATTGATAAATTCAACAGCTCATCAAGGAATTTGGTATACCTACTTTCTGCAATTCAGCATCACGTTTCAGATGCGTGGATAAGAATTTATCTCATTAACAGTAGATTTAATGGATACTTATCGATTGTTTTACAGATTTAGAAATAAGCATCATTCTTAACCAACCGTCGGTCATTCGCTGCATATCGTCTGCATTGTAAAAGTGCTTACTTTAAGCCTATTTGCAAAAATAAATTGGTTTTATTGGTTTTATTGGTTTTATTGGTTTTATTGGTTTTATTGACTGCGGCATCATAGTACCGTAATACAAATTAGCATTCATTCATTTCATTCACCACTGGTTTCCGAACGTGGTTTTTAGGTTACTTTAGCGATGCTTGGCGTTTGTAAGTATGGAGTAGCTACGACCGGTGACAACACCATTACACCACACGTTGGAACCGCTAAGGCCACACAGCTAAGGCACGGACTCTCGGAGTCCGCGAGGCGCGAACCTCAGTGCCTCCGACATCGCGCGTGAGTAACGCCGCGTTTCCCGCGCATTTAAACTACGAACATAGACAAAGCGAATACTATCCCGAATCATCCCGCGTAAAGGTAATATTCGGCCAGTATTTTGTGCTTCCTTTTTTGCTGCAAGAAATCAAACAAACAAAAAAAAAGGTGTGTGTAAAAAAGTTTCGTGGCGCTTTTGTTATTGTTTTCAAGTTACCTGACCGGCTTACATTTCGCTTGGACCTATAAAAATGGTTACTGAATCGCAGTTGATTGATGATGTGATGATTGTTGTGTGTAAAATGCATTAGAGTAGGCAAATCTGTAGGTGGGTACCTACCTACTCGTACAAAAGGCGTTAAGTAGATGTGTATTTAGTTCACTTTTTAGACGCTAATGCAAACAAATCTCAGTAACACGCGTCTCTACCTCTCTACTAAGTATTCCGTTACTTTTTTTGTCTGTTGTGGGAAACCTAATGGGGCCAGTCAGCCGATGTAAGAACTATAATCGCTTGATTGGAGTATGTTCGATTTATGCGGTAATTTTCTCAGTACTGTAATAATAAAAACATTTTAAAGACATGCGAACTGCTTAAACAATTGCAACTAGTTATACCGGGTGTAATAAATAAATAAAAGAATACCTAGGCGATTATTCCGTTAATACTTATAAGAGAAATAAAAAAAACTAAATTGGAAGGTACTTTACTTACGTTACCTAATGAAAAAATATACCAAATACTTACCCCTTGAAACGTAAAATATAGCGTCTCTACGTATATCATAGTTATTTAAATACACTAAGTAATTGATGACATCCGTAGCCGAGAGGTCCCATGTTCGATTCCCGGTCGGTAGAATGTAAAAAACGAATTTATATTACCTTTAAAATATTATATTACCTTTATTTTGGCTAGTGCATAATATTTCGTAATTATAGGTAAATATTTAGTGACATAAGTATCCAATGTGAAAGTACAGTCAACAGCACATCGACCTACCCCAAAAGTCAAAAATTCTCCAATAGATTTTCAACTTTAAGCCTGACACATAGAGTTCATTTTCAAATGAGAAAATTTGACATTTTGTGGTAGGTCGACGTGCTGTTGTCCGTACATACCTATGTTACCCAATCGTGCATGTTAAGTTTTTTTTTAAATGAGCATTATTTTATAGTCATCAAAAATTAGGACCTACCGAAGTACATTAATTATTGTACACAATAAAGATACCAAGAAACCCCTACGATATTAATGATGCAGTTATACACTACTAGCGACCTCAACCAATTCATCCATCAATGCAATTTAACGAGTTAATTGAAGAAAATATTCTGCGGTAGCTGTCACCTTACGGCGTATGTACAGTCGCCGTCAGATATTTTGTAGTAGACAAGGTGACCAAATACTTCTGAACAGTTTAAAATGTCAATAAGTTCCTTAAACTACAAGTTACCATCAATATCTGAACATTAATTATTTCATTAATATCTGAGCAGATCAGGGCCCTAACCATGAACTGTTAAAACAATCACAAATCTGTCAAACATTATCATTTCTGTCAAATTTTGTATGAAATGACGTACCAAAATTGACAGATTTGACAACTTTGAGATTGTTTTTAGAGGTTATGGTTAGGGGGCAGCAGACGCTAGTCATTAGCTTTTACACACAACTAACCAATAACATCTGAACAACGTACCTCAAGTGGTAGATGCAGATGGAGTGGTCTTAAATATTTGAGCAGTTGTGAAGAAATTGCAGTAGGAAGTGCTTTTAACTTTACTATATTAATAGGAACTTTAATAATGATGACGCTGGTTGTAGTTTATAGTCTTTGATTCCAGTCCATCGTCTGCTCAGATATTAATGGTAACTTGTAGTGGATCTTATTGACATTTTAAGCTGTTCAGAAGTATTTAGTCACCTTGTCTGCTACAAAATATCTGTCGGCGACTGTACATATGTAGTACGCACTCAACAGCGATAAATGAGAGAGAGATATATAAGCATTACATTATAGACACACAACGATGTGACAATTATTTTGAACATTATTGTGGCATTTTTACTAACACCATTTATGCTACACACGGGTGACACGGTTATTTTTGCAACACAGGTACTTCTTCCCGTGGCCACGGCCTTGCAAATAAATAGGTCAAACCGTAGGCAAAAACAATCCGCAGTAAAATAATATATGTATGTGTTGCATGTACTGGATATCATAATTGAATTACGATTACAAGTTCCGCAGACAATGAATTTTGGCAAACGCGTCTCACAGCACACAGAACTCAGTACCTACTAGAAAAAATATTTCCGAACAAAATTTTATTGTGTCACGTGCATTTCGGTCGACAATTTGTTTTTGAACGATGCTTAATCGGAGGCATCTTGCCATCTCTCTCTCTCTCTCTCTGAACACTAAAGGCTTTCTTGGGCCGTGAAGGAAGTGAGAAAAATATGAGAAGGAAAACCAAACCACTACTATAAATAAACATAATACTTAATACTATAGGACAACAATACATAGTGACTGATCTTGATAGATAGAAGATAGAATGTTCTACATACGTAATGTTGCAGCTTACATAATCTATTGGCTGTTTGATAAACTGGTATAGCCGTTTGGACCGGATATACTTATTATTTGATGGGAAAATCATGCGAAACATATCCCCATAATAGCTGCCAACGTAGACGCGCTTCCATTATTTATGCTCTACTAAGCAACACGGGACTAGAATCCAACAATGGCGCATTTTCTAGATAACTGAGCTCAGCCTACATCTTTACGCCTACTTACTTCAGTGTCCATCCCGATATATCGTCGTCGTATCGTCTTGATTGACTCTGAAACACAGTTTTTTTTAGGGTTCCGTATGTGTACGTTGAAATTTTCATCTGTGCATATTTTTCTGTTAGAATCAGCCTCTAAGGTTTTGCATTATGTATTTTAATTACTTACTTCAGGAGGCGTATTTTTGAAGCGTTCGAATTCCAATTCGCACACGAAATCCGTTAATCGTATACAATTTCCTAGGAGTTCGTATACGATTCTTGTGAATTGGAATTCGAATGCTTCAAAAATACGCCTCCAGTACAGTACTTCGTTAGCTCTGTGACCCGAAATTAATCTTCTAGCGAAGCTAAGTACTTGTCCCTATCCCGTACCAGTTCCATCCAGTTAGGCGCTCCAAGTTTTTGATGACCGTCTGGTGTAGTCGTTCGCGCTCCGGACTACAAAGCCTGGTGGTTGCGGGTTCGAATCCCGCGAGGGCAAATGCTTGTGTAATGAGCATGAGCATTTTCTACATAAGTCATTGAAGTTTATAAACGTATTTGAGTATGTTTAACCGTTATCTAGTCTCCATAGTACAAGCTATGCTTAGTTTGGGTTGGTTTAGGGCTAGCTAATTGGTGTGTTGGTGAAAACAGTTTATTATTTATTTACTAAGTTCTTTCGTGAATCATTTATTTTCTTTCCTTAATTCAATTACCTACACTTAGTGCATCTAAATCGAAATGGGATAAATGTATGTAAGATGAGGATAAACAATACAAAAATACCACCATTCTTGTTTAGAGCCAACACAACTTTAGCAATGAACGCATACGTATAACAAATTACAGACTGTTCCTGATAATTATAATGTTCAGTAATTTATGTGTTCTATTTATTGACATTCGGAGCTTTGCTTTTATGATTTAGTTAAGCCAAATGACGCAACGGCTCGTTGCAGGAGCTGGTGTAGTTAATCATTATTTTTAGTCATAGCTAATGTTACACGTACGTGTTTCCACGTAAACACCGTCTGTCACAATAGTTTCAGAAGATTTGTTCCTAATTTAGCCAGCGCAAATCCGACTAAATTAATAGTCACAAATTACACAAAATAGGATTTTTACCACAGAAATATATCGATAGTTTTTACCTACCTACTAAATTAATATGGATTCGTGCTTAATTTCAAATTCACATCATCAAGCAAAGGGGTCAACATTATAGTTTCAAAAGCTATAAACTTATAGAAATGGTAAATCCTTTATTTGGTAACTTAACTTAGACTCGTCAATACGCATTAAATGAACCCAAACATAACTAGAAGTTTTAAAAGTTTCCATTATCCACCTCCATCCATCAGCTTGATGGTATCAATTATTGTATTGGTATCCGAATGTCTCAAACTTATTTACAAAATTTCATTAAAATCGATACATTTAGAAAGAATAGGGTCAAAAATACATTCAAGATTTGGGGCGTACAGCGTGCGTTCAAACGTTTGCTGACCATTGCGCGGTTGCAAAGACATTTCTTGACAGGTGATCAGACTGATCAGTCAGTAGTATCGCGGAGTGGATAATCGAGGTTTTTGGGCGCAATCCTATACTGTCTTATTCAGAGTGCATTTGCTATTCCGGGACTAAGGTTAAACCACTGTACTAACGTGCAAAAATCTGTGGCTTAACCTTAGCCTGGACTAGTAAATGCACTCTGAATAAATGCATTTAGTAGTCCAGAAGTCAGCATTACTAGCAGATAGTGTCTCATTCTAGTGATTTTTTACTTACCTTTAGTATGAAATGCCAAATCACAAACTCAGCGAAGGACGTCCACCCACAAGGTGGACAGACGATCCTGCTAAAGGTTGCGGAAGCTGCTGGATTTAAGCTGCTTCCAACCGGCCAATGGAGGACATTGGGAGATCTATGTTCAGCAGACTTCCTACGGCTGTAATGATGATGATGTGCATTCAAGCGTTGTACTTACCATAAAGAAATCTCTTGACAACTGTGTTCACAGTTGCGCTGAATGGAGGATCTAGATACAGTAGATACTAACGACGCAAGGCTGCACGCACACACACCCCGTCGCGCCGAAGCAATTAAATTGCGATTATAGTTACAATTACAACTAGCGGCATCGATGTTAAGCGCTGGGCGAAAGATGCTGCTCAGAAGACGACAAGTATGATTACGTGATTGGCTAGTCGTGCGACATGCCTCCACCGCCGACCGTGATTGGTTGTTAGCTCCGCGCACACGCGTTTCTGATACGACGATCGTCTCGTAAGATGCGCAAAGCGATCCCCACTCTTTGCCCCAGCGCTTTACTTCGGTGCGGGTTCTGTAGATACTGGTGAAGCTTTACATCTATGTGTGTTAAAATACCTACATATTTTTACAGACATGGGTTGGTCACACAAGGAAAGTTGTACCACACTGCTAGCGGTGCTGGCGCTGGCGACCCTCGGGGCGGCCCAGGAGATCTGCCTCTCAGGCGAGGAGGACCCGTACCTCCTCTTTGGCACTAAGACCGCATACATCTTCGCCAATAGAGGACTTCCTAACAACAATAGGGCTCATGAAGTCCCTGGTAAGTGACACACTCCTAAAACTATGGTCAGTGAACATCGATCGTATGGAATTTACTGGACCAACCCAATTTTTTTTTTGCAGGGTTAGAATAAATATTGAAATCAATATTGGCGCTATATTTTAAGGTGAATTACGAGCACTTTTCCGTACTTACTTATAGGTTAGATTATGTTGACTCTACTTTGATAGAGAAAGGATTGATTTGTTTTTAAATCTTTTAAATCATTCAACTTAAAATATTCATTAGGAAATTTCTATGATACATGCTAAATGAGATCAAATCTGTCTTTAATTTTAATTTATTTTAAAAATTAAAGAAGGTGTAATATTTTTATTAGCTATTTGGTTAATTAATATCAAACTTAATTTAATGCTTATTTTTTTAATTAGTTCAGTGGATATTAACGTTGAGACTGCAATAACTGTACGCATAAAAAACGGCGTCAAAACACAACGCAGAGTGATCAAATTAGCCTTGGTAATAAGTGACTAGACTAATAATAATTATTTATGTGCAACAGCTCAATTTGTGCAAAAAGCTAAATTATTCTTAATTGTCACGAAAGTAAATTGTTGCGGCATTGAACTAGACAATGAAACGAGTCAACAATTAGTTATTGCGTAAACTGTGTTCTGTAGGTCGTTCCACTCAGGATGCAGACGAGTAACTAGGTACATAATTTAGATTTGAATTTTATTAGAACAAAAAACTAACTACTAACCGGCTACCATCCGTTCTTAGTTGATATACCCATAATCCGCACTAAGCGCTTCTCATCATCTTTTATAATGCGCACAGTTAAAGAGTGGAATTCTCTGCCTGCGTCTGTATTTCCGAGTGCATATAACCTGACTCTCTTTAAGTACAGAGTAAATAGGCATCTTCTGGGCAAGCTCGCTCCATCGTAGATCCCATCTATGCTCTAGAGCAAGATTGGGGTCAAAAGCAAGCCCATCTCAAATAAAAAAAAAACCTACTTAAGTTTGGTTAGCAGTTTGTAGGTAAAACATTGCTTCATATAATCTTATACTATCAAGGCTGCTAAGCGTCTAAGGAACTAAATCGCGTAACAAGAAAATTATTATTTTTCTCTTCTGCTGGGCTGAAGGGACAATAAGTATTTGGCTCTCTCAGCAGGTACCAACCATGCGGCTGGTACGAGTACCACCATTTATAATTCAAGGTTAATGTTGTTGTCACACTTGCCTATAAGTGAGTAATTTTAGTACCTATAACCTTTTTTTTCTTTTCGGGCTAAGCCAAAAAGATACTTTAAAAAAAATCATCAGTTTTTTTTTATAAATTATGAAAGTTTTCTTGGACTAAATTTAAAATGATTTTTATCCGGGACCTATTATTTGACTCACCCTATATATCAGTTCTTTAAGAAATTAAGGCTTTTAACTATTAAGGTACTACTTATACCACTTACATAAAACAAGACTCCATTAAAAAGTGTTGGTCAACTGCGTTCTTAATGTTCTTATCTTTAACATAAGTTATGCACTTCACCAGAAATTCTTTAAATTATAATGAAGCAAGTATTTTTAGTTTCCAAAATAACGGGGTAAATTGTGTTGCATTCCGAATCATTTGGAATTATTCCAATTTCTATGCAGATTCACTGCTAGAGTGTAAGTAGTTCTAATTACAACTTTCTTTTTCCGTCTAAGGTCACACTATTTTTAGGTTTCCGCAACTCAAAAGGTAAAAAGATTAAGCCCATAAAAGATCACGATTTGACGACGTCAGACGACGAGCCAAGAGGCGAGCATTCAGGACTAGGCGTTTTCATCTCTGAGATCCCGAGTTCGATCCCGGTCAATGTAGAAAATAGGACTTTTCTAAATTGTTGATTGTTCCCGGTCTGGTCGTTGTGGTACTGTCGTTGTTTCTGATTTCTGTAACACAGGTGCTTTCGCAACTTACCGTAGGATTAGAGCAATGAATGTGGAGTTGTCTAAACTCCAATATTTATATTTACTTCTTTGTCCGTCAGTCTTTCTCTCTGTGTGTCAATTGTTTGACTGTCAAGATTTTACTCAGGAACGCGAGGAGATATCATGCCAAATAATCAGTTTTGCAATCCCTTGCAGCTATAATAAATCAAACTTCTAAGCCAACGCAATCAAAAGGGGTCGTCGGAATTGCACGGATGATACAATTCATTATGTAAAGATAGATAACACTTGAAAAAAAAACATCGACCTCAGGTGGGACTCGAACCCACGTCCCATCGCATACCGGGCGAGTGCTTTACCAACTAAGCTACCGAGGACGTCACGCGACACGATGAAATTTCTTAAGTGTTTTTTTCTCGCTGTCGAAGCCAGCGTATCTCTGATCAATGTTGTAGCTATATGTATAGCTGAGTAGTATACTACCCAACCCCCATCTTTTTCCCCCAATTCCCCATTCTTTTTCCCAGCGCTCAACTGGCTAAGCATCAGTGGCGGGTACTTAACTTATATCTCCGTCGCTATCGTCTATTGAGATTCTGTCCATGAAATACGTTAGCATTTTTAGTGTGTGTGTTGGTCTAGCGCACATTATTTGAAGTCTAACTTCTGCTTCTGATACTAACTCGATCTAATATTTATTCTGCGTTTCACTGTATAGTGTTATTGTTACATTGTGCTGTGTAAAGAGAGCTTCCGAACACCATAGAGTGAATGTTGGGAACCGTGACGCGCTGTTACTATGGCATTATGAAAATACCTACAGAATAATTTAACGTTCATTGTCACTGGAAAACACATTTTTGCAATACAAAAAGACGATACTTTTGCTCTATAATTTTTGCGACATATTTAGTATATTTACAGAACCTACTTCAGGCATCATGTAGTATGGGCTGTAGGTACTTATTATAATTAATACGTAAATAGGGATTGTGTATAAAGGGTCCCTGGTGTTGTGCCCGGTTCAATTCAGTAGGTATTTTTTTATTGAAACGGGTATTTATTATAGGAGAGTGATACGTCGTGAGTTCGTGACGAAAAGCAAGGATGATTTCCTCGTGAACATGACATTTGGTTGTTGTCTGACGGCTGACGCATCGCATTACCCTACTTAATGACAGTGGCTACAGGAAAAAACCTGCCAAGTGCGAGTCGGACTAGCGCACGAAGGGTTCCGTACCGTTATCTATAAAAACGGCAAAAAAACACGTTTGTTCTATGGGTGCCCCCTTAAATATTTATTTTATTCTACTTTTTAGTATTTGTCGTTATAGCGGCAACAGAAATACATAATCTGTGAAAATTTCAACTCTCTAACTATCACGGTTCATGAGATACAGCCTGGTGACAGACGGACAGACATACAGACGGACAGCGGAGCCTTAGTACTAAAAAGAGAATTACTACAGTTAGTTTAAAGGTTTTGCTATGTTTTGGTCGCGAAAAAGCAGGGCAGTTCATAAGCATAGGTCTGCTAAATAATCGCATAGTAGGGGACCGACAATGTGTTTGGAATCTCATTTGGTGAGGTCAGCGAGTTTATGATCTGTCAACAAACCTTAGTCCTACAGCCTCGACGAATTGTGTCACCTAACTAAACTAACTAGGTTTTATATGGGTGGTTTGTTGTATATAGGTATATAACTACACAGACGGACTGTTATTGAAATGGTATTTTATTTAAGTCGATTCTCGAATAAGTAAATGACGACGTCATGAATTCATGACTCAGAGCAGAGAAAATTTAAAAGGATTCCTTTTTATGTTTCTTTGCTCAGAGTGGATTTGATATTTTAAGCAAAATATGTTTATGATTGAACGACTCATCGATCATCATTTCAGCCACAGGATGACCACTGCTCAAAGTCAAAGTCATTTATTTTTGCAAATTGGCCATCAATGGCACTTTTACATGTCCCATTTTTTTTTTCCTACCACCTGAACATAGGCTTCCCTAAGTGACTTCTAGATTGGCCGGTTGGAACTGGTTGGAATTGACCTGCATCCAGCGGCTTCCTGCAACCTTTACCAGGTACCTACGCGGCCTCCATTCTAGAACCTTTCTGCTCCATCTGCCTTCGGTTCTACTGCTATTGTCCTAAAAACTTAATGATGAACACAATAATAACGTAAATTATGAAATCAATAATTAACTGAAATAAAACTATTTAAAAAAAAGAAAATTTGATTCCAATTAACATAAGACATTCTATTGCGTCTCGTTTCCTTTATAAAGGTTGATGAGGGAGGTGATAACAATCTTGTATATACAGGGTGTACAAAAAAATGGGGCACTCCTTAAAACCACGTGTTGTCATATACAACAACTTTTCCTATGCGAGCAACATCGAAATCGTGATTTTATTTTCAGATGCTCCATACATTATCATCGAGGTATGCGAGTAAGTTTGTATGGGGAAGCTGAAAAAAACCATCGATTTCGATGTTGCTCCCATAGGAAAAGTTGTTGTATATGACCAGCTGATCACGTGGTTTTAAGGAGTGTCCTATTCTCTTGTACACCCTGTATAATAGTTAATACTGATACAAATTGGAAAATCCTATCCTTCAAAATCTATTAACAAAATTATTTGTAATAAATGCTAAGGGAATATTGACCACTTTACCTACCTATACCTACCCACCCAACGACTATACCTCCTACTGCAGTTCTCTTGACCTTATATTATTTCATTTTCACATGAGTTGACTCCCTCGCATGCACCAGATTAGCCGATAATATACACTTTACACTCTGATATGCATCCATTAAACACGACCATAAACATTTTTTTCATTAATCATTATTTGAAGCGATAAAAGCCGCCGTTTAAAACCAAGGTGACTTTTTTCTGGCAATAAACATACGCAAATATTTTTAAAATAATGTAGCAAACTCTCTCTTGGTCTCATTTTATTGTGTCCGTTCTTTCATTTTCGGGATGATATGATGGAAACATCGAAATATCGGGGCAATTTAAGTCACATGCCTAAGTCGTTTTTTTGTGTTAGTACAGAATATACAGGTGTACAAAAGAATAGGACACTCCTTAAAACTGCCACGTGATCAGTTGCTGACTTTTTCGACGGAAGCAACATCAAAATCGTGTTTTTTTTTCAGATCCTCCATACTTTATCGTCGAGTAAGTTTGTATGAAGTATCTAAAAAATATCGATTTCGATGTTGCTCCGATAGAAAAAGTTTTTATTATATGACCAGGTGATCACGTGGTTTTAATGAGTGTCCTATTCTTTTGTACACGCTATAAATAGTTATTTCAAAAGTAAAGTGTCATAAAATGCGTGCTCAAGCAACAACGCACACATGGGTATTTTTCACGGATAGGCACGAAATTTCGGAACACTTTGGCAGTAGTTATATCCCGAGCGTTCCGAGATTTTGTTTCCGTCCACGATGTCTACCAAAAAACAATCTCATTCACCCACTCAAATGATAAAAAATGTGTCCCTTGGGCGGGATTCAAACCCGCAACTGCTGGTTATGCAGTGACGCACACTGACGATCGTCGATTGGGAATCCATTAGCTAACACCAAGGCCAAATAATAATAAAAGCCTTAGACTATAAATGAATCATTTTAACACGAAACGCCGAAACCTCAAAGATGGAAATGGCCTCATATTAACATCCCCATATTATCATAGATTACTTCATTTTTCATGTCCAATCCAGTTTAGCGGAACAAAGCGCCCAAGTCCAATCGATGGGCGGCCAATTTGCACTAATAAATGAGGCCGTCAGTTGATTAATCGTTTATCGCATCATGGCTATTTTTATGGGATTTGTAGAACGGAAGGAACATTATGGCTGCCCAGAGGTGTTGGGCAAGCTATAAATAATGATGTGACTTGAACTGGATTTTGTTGGGAATCTTCCTTTCATAGGGCTGAAACAGCAATTAAATCGCAATCACAATAATGAAACGCTTGCGAAATCTGATACCTAGATCTTGAATGTTTCAACCTTCATCCATTAACAGCCATTTCATTTACCAGTAATTCAGTTCATCCGTGATCATGGCCTTTTGGATTAATGGCCAAATATGGGAAACTCTTACATTTGGTAACATGGAAAGATTTCCATTTCGATGATTCCTGATTTAGTTATTTACAATGATGGTCAAGTGTTTCTACCAGAAGCCTAATTCCCGAATTTTAACAATAGCGTCAATAGCCGCAATCCGTGTCGGCCAGGTCCCAATAACATTACGATCAGAAACGGTATTCTCGTAAACAAAAAAAAATATATCCTGTATATATCCTGTACAAAAGAATGGGACACTCCTTAAATTAAAACCACATGATCAGCTGGTCATAAACAACAACTTCTTGTGTACATTGCCGTTGTGTGACGGTGGGTTTTCATCAGGTTTAGAGTAGGTGACAACCCTGTTGATCAAACCAGGTTTATTATAGGAGTCTGATGCGTTTGCGCAGCAAGTACACGAACTGGCTCGACACACGGATACCGTGTGATACAAACAATGGTAATAAATATATAATTAGCGCACCATTTCACAAGCAAGCCGTTTAACCGAATATCAAAACTGATTCATAGGAAAACGCGTTGTTGGGAAAATATAGATATTTTACGATGAATAAGCTTGAAACGTTTCGAATATAAAAGTATAGAATTTGTTTTGACTGAAATAAAAATTAATTAATTTAAAAAATAAAAAACCCGACTGCTTAAAAAGTGAACTTAAAAGATGAAAACAAGATTTAAAGAATCAATTTGCAGTCTGAGGCATAAAATCCATGTTACTTGATTCGACTTTTTCTACACGGATTTAAATTTCTTAATTAGGTACTAACGCAGTGCATACCAAGTCAATCATCATTATGCTGTTAATGGATTTGATGCCTCCGGCTGCAAATTGATTCTTTAAATCTTGTTTTCATCTTTTAAGTTCACTTTTTAAGCAGTCGGGTTTTTTATTTTTTAAATTAATTAATTTTATTTTTGACTTTTTAGTTTGTAGTCTCTACTCCTACTTTTAAATGAACTATTAAGCCTTATTTGTAACTCTTCATTGAAAAAAAAAAAGTTTTAACTCGAGTAAGTATAGAATCTAAAATCGGTTTTTCCCTTTAAATTCATGTACCAATACGAATTCCGGGTAATAACATAGCCTATGTCACTCCTACAACTAAGACGAATCTAATGACATATCATATGTTGAAATCCATTAAATGGTTTTTTCTTCCTATTTTTTGCCTGTTCCCGTAGGAATTTTGGATAATAAAGTATTGAATACTATTAACATTGAAAATATGTGACCCTTAGTTCATAAAAGAAAGTTTCAAAATCAGTTTATCAGTATTGCAGATCCGTTTTTCCCGCGTGAGTTCTGTTCCCGCGGGAATTTCGGGAAATAACATACCCCTTGTCACTCTCACAATTGAGACGAATCTATTGATATATTATACATATACATCCCTTAAACGGCTGTAGGGCATGCCAAAGAAATAGACATACTTACATACATACATACGCTCGAAAAACATAACCCTCGTTTGGCAGTCGGGTAAAAAAGTAGAATTTGTGGATGACTTTTGACTATGTCAGATGTTGTAGTAAGGATGTAGCCACATATTTTATCTACTTGTGACACGGGAGGGAGGGCGTTATTTCTCAAATTTGATGTTGGTCTGAATGTCAATATTGTACTCGTACTATTAGCCAATATATTTACAAGTTGTAATTCTACTGCCACACTTACGATTATAAGTAGATTAGTTCTGGGCGTTCTGGCAATGCATTTATAAACCCAACGCTACTAGCAGTTCTCTAGCAGTTCATAGATTTTATAAGGCACTAGAGCCTATTTTCAAATTCCTCTTTCTAATTTTACAGGATGCAAGCCCGTTGCGTTTTGGATGATGGCCCGCCACGGGTCCCACATGCCAGAAGCAGACGAATTCGAAAGACTGCAGAACCTGACCAACCTTCGGAACAACATCGTCAGCAACTATAACAACAACAACTTCAGGAACACCAATGTTAGTGTCTTTCGCCTGTATTTGATTGATATTTAAATTTTTCATCTTAACTGTTTTTTTACTTATAATGCCAGATCATCGCTTGTGGCCTTTGAACAATGACCTCCTCTGGCAACACCTTGCAACTTTTGGCGAACGCGGAAGACGCCTAGCCTAGGGATTTCACCACCAGCAATCTATATCTAACAAGAACATCGAAACCGAAAACAAGCGTTTTGGATGCTCTATCCTATACCTACAATTTTACTTACTTGCATACCTCGATGATTGATAATGTACATATTATTATGTAGCAACTGAAAAAAAAGATGTTTCTCCCATAGGAACAAGTTGTACCTATATCATATCAGCAGCTGATCACGTGGTTTAAATGATTGCCTATTCTTTTGTATACTTTAGACAAGGCGCAACTTGTTTTCGGTAACTACTAAAACAATGCAACTAACGCGATCGGTTGCGTCGGAGTTGACAATTTGGTTACCTCTTGTAACAGGCGTTTGTCATATTTACAAAACTCGTAGTTTCTTTTGAAAATTTCAGTTTGCAATTTAGAAAAACCAGTAGTAGGTACTTAGTATTTATCCTAATAACGGCCTTCATTTGTACAAGTAAGTAGGTCAATGTTACAACATGGCTGATGCCAGCGATGACAATAAACAAAGAAAATAATGTTTTCTTTTTTTTGCAACCGTTAACTTAAAGTTAGTGTATCATTTAGAATCAAAGAACGTAACTAACACGTTTTCAAACTGTTATCGATACGATTTGTCGTGATCTAAGCACGTATTTTATTGCTTGACTAACATTTTAATGTTGTTTGTTCACGAGTTAAGTGACGATTTTTGAATGTCGTTATTACTGTCCTGTAATAGTTATTTACATATTTATTTGCTTGAAACCGCTGCGTAGATGTCCATAAAGGAGATATCCCAGCCTCAAAGGTGTAGTGTAGTGTATCTGACATACCAATGAATAATGGAAACTGAATAACTAGGGAGGCACTGAATGCCTAGCCAAGGCTGCAATTTGCTGAAATTGTTATTTTTTATCCTCTACTTAATTAACCGTCGGAAAAACTTTATATGAAATATAGATCTTATCTACCTGACATTATCATTTAAACTCTGCCTAAATCGGTTTTCTTTGCCGGTCTAAAAATACGTACGACTAATTACTTGTCGTCGTCATCTCTGAGGTTCCAGGTTCGATTCCCGGTCGGGTCAATGTAGAAAACGAACTCTTCTATATTGGGTCGGGTCTGGGTGTTGTGGTACCTTCGTTGTTTCTGATTTCTATAACACAAGTGCTTACAATCAGAGCAATATAAGTGATGTTTTTAAAAAACTTCTCATTATTTCTGCAGCAACGCATCTGCACTTCAGATGTAAACCTCCTGAAGCGGTGGCAGTGGAATCCCCGCCACAACCTGACGTTGGCTGGTGACCTGACCAGCGACGGGTATATGAACGCGCAGCAGCTCGCACAAGCTTGGAAGCAGAAGTACCCTGGCCTCTTCAATGATAACCGGCATAATTACTTGGTAATTACATACATTTGACAGTAAAACGCTCGGATTTATAAGCACATACTGTGGAATCGTGGACCGATGACCTTAGGAATATTGCTGGCTGGGGGACCTGACCGCGACGGGTAAATTAGACTAATACAAGTGAACTTTACTTAAATCAGAAATACGGGTAAATTACGGAATTAAATGCTGATTTTTTCAAATTAAATGGGAAGATTTTAAAATATTGGTTAAGCTAATGCCTGCAATTTAAGTCAAAAAATAAAAACAAATAATATCACTGTCAATATCTAATATCACTGTGTGTGGTCATACAATTTCCAGAAGGTTAAGAGTAATAACTGTTCTTTTAATTTAAAACATTTAAATAAAATTGTTTCAGTTCAAATATGTAGACGATCGCAGGTCTAGCACCACATTCAAAACATTCTCCGAGGGTTTATTCAAAGCTATGGTAGACTATGCAGATCTTCCAAAGGAAAATGATGAGAAAATTCTAAGGGTAAGAAAATCCTTTGAATTAAACGTGAAGTCTACAAAAAGTCGACAGCTAATCAAAATCGTTAGTTGAAATAAAACTTGTTTTGTTTTAGCCATACAAATTTTGTAACTCTTGGACGAAAAGCGTTGAAGAAAATCCAGATTCCCCCTCCCAGAGGCAGATCTTCGAGTCTAAACGAGAGTATAAAGAAGTGAGTATTTGCCAATTTAGTAATAAAATTTTAAATAAAATCCACAGCCCCGAAAGTAAGTGGAACTACTGAACTTCACCACTCTCCTTTTTACGGTTCCTTATCAAAAGTGTAAAAATTGTTCTTATCTATAGCGGCAACTGAAATACACGGCGCGACCCTATTTAAGAATCCGCTGTCCGTCCATCTGACTATATGTCTGTCACCAGACTGTATCCGAACCGTGATAGTTAGACAGTTAGAAATTTTCACAGATGATTTCTGCTGCCGCTATAACAACGAATACTAAAAAAACAGAATAAAATCTCTCATACAACAAACGTATTTTTTTGCTGTTTTATTTTTGTATTTTCTTTGTTAAGGAAACAAACAGCTTTCAATATTACATTTAGCATATGAATAATGTTTAGTACTAGAGCATTAAAAGTTTCCACCAGTAGTTTTTACAGTAAACAAGTTGACGAGATAAAAAGTGCGATTAAACTAATACATAGGGACAAAACAATAATAATATAGGATTTATCTTACTGGGGCGCAACTACAGTGGCCCTTTTAACAATAAACGAAAGCGCATCATTTTTTCGTGAAATATGTCGATGTAATTGTAAGTACTGTTGTACCTATTGCAAGGTCTTATAATAAAACTGTTACTTCTATAGTTAGCCCAGCAGTTTTACAGATAATTGTACGGAGGAACTAAAGGAACCCTTCGTCCGCGAGTCTGAATCGCACTTGGCCAGTTTTTTATTCTGTCTGCATAACGTAGTTAGGCCTGCGTGTGCAAAATGTGTCTATGAGCATGAGCATGGTCTGAAATAGAATAGGATTTCAAGCACTAATTTATTATCTACTTGAAACAGATGATAACAAACGTCTCTCTCCGTTTGGGTTTCAACTACGACATCGATGCGGACGTCGTTCGCAGCATTTACCAGATGTGCCGGTACAACAAGGCATGGGACGTGTCGCAGATCTCGCCTTGGTGTGCTGTAAATATTTCTTTTTCTCATTTATCTTGATTTATGTATGTCAATATTATACCATTTACAAAATTAAAAAAAAAAACTTTTAATTTTGTTTTAAAATCGTGCTCAATTGTGCTCAATGCTCTTATAAACCTGCAGTAGAATCTTTATATTCTTTTGTTTTTAATATCTTTTTCTTTTTTTATTGTGTACTTTATGTTATTAGAATTCTAATGCCTTGCCTGTAAAAAGAAAAGAAAGAGTTTGACTTTTTTATTTGAAATTACAATAAAAATTGGGCAGAGTCACCCAGTTAAGTCTAGTGGATGATCAAAGTAAGAGATTGCTTAGTAAAATCAGTAACAGAAATATTCCGCCAAAAGCATCAAAAACATTGCCTTCCATGCCTTCAGCCAAATAATTCTTTAAAATATTATTCTAGGCATTTACCCGGGAAGACCTGAAGCGTCTAGAATACGCAGAAGACCTCGAAACTTACTACAACTACGGCTATGGCAGCGAGCTGAACAAGAAGGTTGGCTGCGCCTTCGTCAAAGACATGATGACCTTCTTAACCAAGCACGTTGAAAATGGTAAGGAACATTTATTATTAAGGTTGAATAAGCTGTGGAATTGCTCCTGCAACATTCACTGAATTAGTGTATCGTAGAAATATTTGGTAGTGAAGCGAGTGACTGGCCACATTTGTCGCAGAACCGATGAAGGGTGGAGTAAACGGGTTCTCGAGTGGAGCCTAGGCAAACGTAGTGTAGGACGCCCCCCCCCCCCCCCCCCCCCAGCTCGATAGACCGACGATCTTAGGAAGATGGCTGGCAGTGGATGCATGAAAAATATCTTCACTGTATTTAAAAGGGTACCTCCCACTTAGTAGACAATTGTCTGGTGGAGTGATTCACACTCCGGACTACAAAGCCTGGCGGTTGCGGGTTTGAATCCCGGAAGGGGCAAATGTTTGTGTGATGAGCACGAGAATTTGATTGTCCCTAGTTATGGATGTTTATACTCGTATTTATGTATTAATATCCTTTATCTGACGGCATAATACAAGCTTTGCTTAGTTTGGGTCTAAATTATTGGTGCAATTTTGAATTTACTATTTGCATGAAACATGTATTTGAAAGAGTACCTACAAAAGTGTTATGAATTTTGATTCCTGTTCAATAGGTTCGCAATTTAAGTTGAATATAGCTTGAAAGATTGGATATGTCCTACCAATTTTAAAATGACTTAGGTACCTCTCTTTCAGAACTACCTCAGCAACCGCAAGTAATGGTGCAGTTCACGGAAGCCCCCGCAGTGCTACTCACCCTGGGGGCCCTGGGCACGCACAAAGACGCCGTACCCCTCACAGGGGACAACTACCACACCGCCCCCATACAGGCGCGTAAGTGGGCCAGCTCCACTATGGCGCCCTTCAATGCTAATCTAGCTGCTGTTCTGTACAAGTGAGTAAATAAATAAATAAATATAGGACAACATACAACATCACAATTCACATACATTGCTCTGATCCTAAGGTAAGTAGCAAAAGAACTTGTGTTATTTAAATCAGAAACAACGCGGTACCACAAAACCTAGACCCGAGACAATATAGAAAAGTTACTTTTCTATATTGATCTAAATATATTCCTATCTGTGATAAAAAACGCTCAAGTGCAAGTTAATTAACATAACGTTTTATTCCCAGATGCACCCTGAACGGGAACTACCAAATCAACGACGAGTACCAAGTACTTCTTCTGGAGAACGAGAAACCAATATCGCTCGACTGGTGTCGCGTCGGACTATGCGAGTGGTCGCAAATCGTCAGCAAATTTGGAGAAATCGCAAATAACTGCGACTTGGAAGCTTGCAATGGGGCGACGGCTGTTGGAAATTACATGGCAATCACGATGGCTTTGGTTTTCTTTGCGGTTATGGCAGTGGTTTAAAAGCGTGGTAGGACCATTCGGGGTTTTTGAGAATAATGAAGTACCTAGATCGAAAATTACTAACTGCAGCAGAAACTGTACAGGAGATAGCTTTTAGGCTATATCTTGATGGCATAATTGGATAATGATATGACGAGACCAATATGCGACTAGTATTTTGAATTTAAATAAACGAACAATATTTAAAATGTGTCGGTAAATCAAGCAGGGATGTCGTCACCACTTTAAATTTAATTTCTTTTTTTTAAATAGCAACAACAGCAAGCAAAACCGTGGGTACTTCATATTATTTAATGTCTCTTAAGACACTAATAAATAAATAAAATGAAGCGTTTGAGTGAGTTTCCACCAAAAAGTGGCGTGACGTTAAGAGGACACTCAGTCTCTCAGTTAATATAAATATAAAATAATAATAACCCATAATACATTATGAGGGCTCAGAACTTTAAAAACTATAACTCTAAAAACTTTATGTCAAAGACAGATTTTCGAAGTTCGATCAATTTAGATTTGACCTAGTTTAATGCAAGAAAGCATTGTTAAGTCATCACTTAGTCTTAGTAAGTTAATTTGTGATAGATCGTAGTTTTAAAAACCTTAATGGCCCTATTACAAAAAAGATAGACTAGGTTTAAATCATGTCTAAAGATTAGCTAACCAATTTTAAATATGGGCAAAGAATGGGTCATTATTACAGAGATATGTCTGATGTGTCAACATTTTAAATTGGTTGGTTATTTTTAGACATGGTTTAAACCTAGTCTTTAAGACACTGGCAATTTGCGAGTGAATTCTTAGTCTTACTAATTCAAAGCAATGCCAATAACCGTATTTTGGAAGCATTCGAAATATCATTTCGCATACGAAATCTAAAAAACAGTACCTATACTATTCTCTTTGGAATATAAATGCCATAAACTAAGTAAAATTACCTACTTAGTTTATGTTAATGCTTAAAAAAATCTCTAGTTTACCCTTTGGGTACGGAACCCTAAAAATGAGGATAGCACGCCTGAAAGTCGCCGCGCACCCGGTGCCCGTAGCGCGCTTTAGCTTCGTTTTGAATTCGCTCGCAAATCGCTAGTGTCGTAGGGCCTTATGACTATACGAAACTACATGAATAAGTTGAATATTTATTAATGTTGTCGTTCACGCATTCAAGATTGAAACCTTTTGCTAGCTTGTAAATACAAAACTACCTATAGAAATGAGTTATTAATTAATTAAGTACTTTATTATTATTATTTTTCTTATTTTAATATTGTAAGTATTGCATTGTTGTGAATACTTTAACGTTTAATCATGTTTGTTAAACTTTTATGTACTTAGCTATTAATTACACGGATTTAAATATGTAATAAATAATGCCATCATCGCATTTCCAAAATAATTTGCTACTTGCATTTTAATGTCGTGACTATTGTTATTATCACAATCGATATTCCATGTTTAACTTTGTCATTTCTATTTTTAAGTATTACTTACCTACTTACTTAGTAATTTATTTAATGTAAATGAAGTATTTTGTTGCAACGTTCTTTTCATGTTTTTTTTATCGCTAGTGAATCCATTTTGACAATCTATAACACATTGATATTGTTTGACAGAAAGACCCTTTAAGCCAGTAAGACAGTTTTTATAAAAAATCATGTCTGATCCATGGGACATGCAAACTGTTAATAATATTTATCGTTAGAAATCCAAAGCCGATAATAGATTGTTAATTAGACCTTTTCCACTTTTGTCTTACTATTAGAGAAATGCATTTTATTCACAAATCACAATATTAGTAACTACATTCTAATTTAAAAAAATGTTAAAAATAGGTAATTAAGTAGATTTTACACCTATCTGACATGACGACCCTCTGGTGTAGTGGTTCACGCTCCAGACTATTAAGCCTGGCGGTTGCGGGTTCGAATCCCGCAAGGGGCAAATGTTTGTGTGATGAGCACGAGCAATTTGTACCCAAGTCATAGATGTTTGTAAACGTATTTCAGTATGTTTATGCGTTATCTAGTCGCCGTAGCAAAGCTATGCTTAGTTTGGGGCTAGTTAATTGGTGTGATTGTGGAAACAATTTATTTATCTTGACCCCACTATAGATCTTTCGTCCATCTGAGTCACGCCTTTATACGCTCTAAATAATAAATATCTGGTTATCTATAAGGCCCGCATTCTGAATGTTGAGTTAAGTGTTTAATAAAATTCCTTTCTTTAGATAATAATCTTAATGTTGTCTATATTCTATTGCTGTTGTGAATTGCACCAAATAGAATAAATTAATTAGTACAAAGATGTCATTTTATTTCTCTAATTTTTTTCTGAATGTGACAAATTAGTTTTAAGAGGTTTCAAACTTTTTTATTATCATAAAATACAACTTGACGTGTCACAGTTTACTTGTACCATAGAGAAAGAA
The DNA here is from genome assembly GCA_950371115.1 of Anania fuscalis. Classification (NCBI taxonomy): domain Eukaryota; kingdom Metazoa; phylum Arthropoda; class Insecta; order Lepidoptera; family Crambidae; genus Anania; species Anania fuscalis. The sequence goes on along the minus strand of OX493334.1, from coordinate 15,334,525 downwards.
TAATACTACGTAGGTAAAACAGAGACAGTCTCGGTACTTTGAAAATTTCCACCTTAACTCGCGCGAAGGACAGCGAAGGTGGTGAGTAAATTTGGTTTTCCTTTTTTTATTTTTTCAAATTATTTGATAAAACAATACGAAATGCATATTACTTCTATAATCAACATAAATGCCGTGTTTAGTTTTTTTCAATCCAATAGCTGAAGTTGCGTTTCCATAAAAGATAGTTTAAGTTAAAACCGGTAGATGGCATTATACCGAAATTGTTTTAAATTTTAGTTAAAATGATTTGTTTTGAAATAAATGTAAAACTTCTATTAAAATTTCATTTTTAAAAAACAAAAGTGTTAAAAAGTGTTTTGATAACGTTTTTATCAAGAGTTATCGTTCATTGATATCAAGCCCAATCCTAAGGAGCCTTGTAGTGACATCTAATCGTTTTTAATATGTACTAATCCTACGATATATGGCGTTGACCAGATATGCTTGTACCATAGAGAAAGAATAATACTGCTTGTACCGTTGAGAAGCGAAGAAAATTTAGGCAACTGAAAAATAATACTAAACAGTTTCTATAAAAACTGTTTATTTTGCTTACAAAAAATAACAACTTATCAATAAATCACATTGGTGTCATATACAATATTTTATTTAACATTTTACATGTTATATACATAATACGCTGTATTATTGTAACAATTGCAATAAAACAATATGCATTTATCCTTAATATTACATTTTAGTTACCAAATTATTTTAATATGGTTTTAATATTCAGTACAAACATGAAATCTAGTTCTCAAAACTACTCAAAGGCTTTATTTATCGAATTTAAAAAGCTACACACAAAGAAAGACTAATTCGGGCTTTTTCTTGAAATTTTATTAACCTAATATTATTTTCAGCGCTAAAAACATTCTTGTCTTTTTTTATAATTTGTATGATGAGATTAAACGTCAAATAAAGTTTTAAATAGGTCAATAAAACTAAACATGCTACAACACACAATACATTATTTGTTTGGAACTGTTAGAAATATACAATCTATGTACTTTATCATTTCATACATAAATATTTTATGGGCCAGTAAAAATGTATATATAGATCATAATTTTGATACAATTTAGGTGCTGATAAGCCATTATACATATCGGTTCTACAAAGAGGATTTTTGGCCGCTTATTAATTGACTATAATACAGCAGGAAGCTGATAATACATAAATACAAGTTAAATATTTAAGGGCAACTTACCGCGTAAGCTACCATCAAAATAAAATTAACTCATCACGCGTCGTTATGACGATTGGACTTATATCCTCTACATTTTTAAAAGCTGACAGTAATTAAACGATTTAGATTAGAACGTCACGAGTCCCAAACGGGTAAGAAGCGCTTATACTCCTTACAGCTAGCTAGTGTTGTAATTTTATAGCCGACTATCGACAGCCTCTCGAAACTTCGATAGACTATCGTTAGCGCTGGCAAAACCAATTTGTTTTGTCAACCCTTAATAGTGTTCTAATCTTAATCATCCTACAGGGTTGTCGCAATCTATCACCAGTGTCGGAGGGCCCCGCCTTGCTTTGCCTTTGTTACTCCCGACGTTGAATAAATGCGTTTATTTGTAAATTTTTGTTTTTAGCAATTCCATGCAAGGTTTAATTGAAGATAAATAACACTTGAAAAAAAAATCATCGACCTCAGGTGGGACTCGAACCCACGTCCCATCGCATACCGGGCGAGTGCTTTGACCACTAAGCTACCGAGGACGTCACGTGACAAGATGAAATTCCTCAAGTGTTTTTTCTCGCTGTCAAAGCCAGCGTATTCTGATCAATGTTGTAGCTATATGTATAGCTGAGTAGTATACTACCGTCAACACCCTATAGAAATATTTTTACAAATATTTGACTATTGGTTAAGATCAGAAATGCTTAAACATTGTAAATTTTTGTTTTTAGCAATTCCATGCAAGGTTTAATTAAAGATAAATAACACTTGAAAAAAATCATCGACCTCAGGTGGGACTCGAACCCACGTCCCATCGCATACCGGGCGAGTGCTTTGACCACTAAGCTACCGAGGACGTCACGTGACAAGATGAAATTCCTCAAGTGTTTTTTCTCGCTGTCAAAGCCAGCGTATTCTGATCAATGTTGTAGCTATATGTATAGCTGAGTAGTATACTACCGTCAACACCCTATAGAAATATTTTTACAAATATTTGACTATTGGTTAAGATCAGAAATGCTTAAACATTGTAAATTTTTGTTTTTAGCAATTCCATGCAAGGTTTAATTGAAGATAAATAACACTTGAAAAAAAATCATCGACCTCAGGTGGGACTCGAACCCACGTCCCATCGCATACCGGGCGAGTGCTTTGACCACTAAGCTACCGAGGACGTCACGTGACAAGATGAAATTCCTCAAGTGTTTTTTCTCGCTGTCAAAGCCAGCGTATTCTGATCAATGTTGTAGCTATATGTATAGCTGAGTAGTATACTACCGTCAACACCCTATAGAAATATTTTTACAAATATTTGACTATTGGTTAAGATCAGAAATGCTTAAACATTGTAAATTTTTGTTTTTAGCAATTCCATGCAAGGTTTAATTGAAGATAAATAACACTTGAAAAAAATCATCGACCTCAGGTGGGACTCGAACCCACGTCCCATCGCATACCGGGCGAGTGCTTTGACCACTAAGCTACCGAGGACGTCACGTGACAAGATGAAATTCCTCAAGTGTTTTTTCTCGCTGTCAAAGCCAGCGTATTCTGATCAATGTTGTAGCTATATGTATAGCTGAGTAGTATACTACCGTCAACACCCTATAGAAATATTTTTACAAATATTTGACTATTGGTTAAGATCAGAAATGCTTAAACATTGTAAATTTTTGTTTTTAGCAATTCCATGCAAGGTTTAATTGAAGATAAATAACACTTGAAAAAAATCATCGACCTCAGGTGGGACTCGAACCCACGTCCCATCGCATACCGGGCGAGTGCTTTGACCACTAAGCTACCGAGGACGTCACGTGACAAGATGAAATTCCTCAAGTGTTTTTTCGCTGTCAAAGCCAGCGTATTCTGATCAATGTTGTAGCTATATGTATAGCTGAGTAGTATACTACCGTCAACACCCTATAGAAATATTTTTACAAATATTTGACTATTGGTTAAGATCAGAAATGCTTAAACATTGTAAATTTTTGTTTTTAGCAATTCCATGCAAGGTTTAATTGAAGATAAATAACACTTGAAAAAAATCATCGACCTCAGGTGGGACTCGAACCCACGTCCCATCGCATACCGGGCGAGTGCTTTGACCACTAAGCTACCGAGGAACACTTGAGGAATTTCATCTTGTCACGTGACGTCCTCGGTAGCTTAGTGGTCAAAGCACTCGCCCGGTATGCGATGGGACGTGGGTTCGAGTCCCACCTGAGGTCGATGATTTTTTTCAAGTGTTATTTATCTTCAATTAAACCTTGCATGGAATTGCTAAAAACAAAAATTTACAATGTTTAAGCATTTCTGATCTTAACCAATAGTCAAATATTTGTAAAAATATTTCTATAGGGTGTTGACGGTAGTATACTACTCAGCTATACATATAGCTACAACATTGATCAGAATACGCTGGCTTTGACAGCGAGAAAAAACACTTGAGGAATTTCATCTTGTCACGTGACGTCCTCGGTAGCTTAGTGGTCAAAGCACTCGCCCGGTATGCGATGGGACGTGGGTTCGAGTCCCACCTGAGGTCGATGATTTTTTTCAAGTGTTATTTATCTTCAATTAAACCTTGCATGGAATTGCTAAAAACAAAAATTTACAATGTTTAAGCATTTCTGATCTTAACCAATAGTCAAATATTTGTAAAAATATTTCTATAGGGTGTTGACGGTAGTATACTACTCAGCTATACATATAGCTACAACATTGATCAGAATACGCTGGCTTTGACAGCGAGAAAAAACACTTGAGGAATTTCATCTTGTCACGTGACGTCCTCGGTAGCTTAGTGGTCAAAGCACTCGCCCGGTATGCGATGGGACGTGGGTTCGAGTACCACCTGAGGTCGATGATTTTTTTTCAAGTGTTATTTATCTTCAATTAAACCTTGCATGGAATTGCTAAAAACAAAAATTTACAATGTTTAAGCATTTCTGATCTTAACCAATAGTCAAATATTTGTAAAAATATTTCTATAGGGTGTTGACGGTAGTATACTACTCAGCTATACATATAGCTACAACATTGATCAGAATACGCTGGCTTTGACAGCGAGAAAAAACACTTGAGGAATTTCATCTTGTCACGTGACGTCCTCGGTAGCTTAGTGGTCAAAGCACTCGCCCGGTATGCGATGGGACGTGGGTTCGAGTCCCACCTGAGGTCGATGATTTTTTTCAAGTGTTATTTATGCGTTTATTTGTTATAATACAAGTTATAAAAATCTAACAATAATCTTGGTACAAGTATGCAAATTGCTTGCAGGTGTGCCAATCAAATTTGTCAAGTTGGTAGGTAAAGTAAGTAGCAAGGATGAGGCAAGGCGTAGCCTATCCGGGGCCGAATCGACAAAAATAACAATTTAAAAAACCTTTCAACAATTATTACAAAGGAAAAAGGTTGTACTCAGTTTAAAATGCAACAATTTATTTAAATTTTTAAGGCTACGGATTGTATTGAGAACTCTAATATAACTGCCAACTTTTGATTATAAAGGATTTTCTTCGATACCGTCATAAATTAATCTAATTAAATAAAACTAATCTATCTATATTCGCTAGTGATGTTTTAAAAAATTCATTCAACAAACTTGACCACGAAAGTAACCCGTTGCGATATAATAAAATTACGGCTAGGAACAACTGTAATTATTATAAAGTTTCTTGCAGTGATCTGACTAAACTGTTAAATGCGACATTTTAAATTCTGATATTGTTATATTTTATTTTGTAGCTTTTTTCTTTTACAATAAAATGGCCAACACTACAAATAAACAAAAAATTAAATAATTTGGACGATATTTATGAATACTAAAAGCGCTCATTGCAATAAATGTTTTTTTTTATGTGAACCACTTTTAATAAATTTTTTTACGGAAAACAATTTAGAAGTAGGACAAGTAAAGCAGATACTATCAATTACAATTACCTAATAAGGTAAGAAAATAAGATAACAAAATTGCTTATTTTTGTTTTCATAATTTTCCGAATCTAGAAACTGAACTCTTTCATAAAAGAGGATAATCTAATGAATGAAAAACATTAACGGCCTTACTACAAAAAGATAGACTAGTGTTGAACACCTGTTTACAGATAAGTCACCCAATTTGAAATGTTTGTTAGTAATATGTCTTGAATGTCAGATGTGTCAACATTTTAAATTGGTTGATTAATTTTAGACAAGTGTTTAACGCTAGTCTATCTGTTTTGTAGTAAGGCCATAAATGGTTAGGTCGAGCCATCCTATTGTAAAAGATCTAGAAGAAACCTACTAGTAACTGGCCACCTTCTATATAATTCTATTAAAGAAACAACATCACTTCCTCTTTCAGCCCCCCTAGTATGTCATGACCAACAAAATACGATATGATATAGCGATTTATCGACACCCAACTGTCAAAATAAGATATACATAGCCGCCATCATGAACTTTTATGACGTCACCGGCGCGGACATGCTCGCTGTTTCCATAAATTTCAAGATGGCGGCTATGTATCTCATATTTTGACAGTTAGTTGTCGATAAATCGCTTTATCATATCGTGTTTTGTTGATCACACTAAGGTTGGTGTCTCTACTTTTACTTTGATTCCACACATAATTTAAATGACGCATGACGCCAAAATAAGTTGTTATATAAAAAACAACCTACATAAGTGTCCAGTTTCTAATAAGTTATACTATAAGCGCGCCAAGCACACAGCAGGCAGTGATTACATTGTAATTTGATAACCTAACTATTGTTTAGATCACGTACCCTCATGCGCACTGCTAGAACTAATATTCCGAGTCCGTTTCCCACTACCCGTCGCCGATTTGTTCTTGTGTCTCTTTCTATCACTGTCTTCCTCACTCACACTGTTACACCTAGGTTTTGGGCTTAACATAGTATCGGAACTCACTGATTCTCGTTGCGACTTTTTCCGTTGACGTTTTGGCACGTTTTCGCCTATGAGCATCTCGTTGAATTGTCTCTGTCTGGCCTCCCAGTAGAGGTTCTGTCGTTGGATGACGTCAGGGTATTTCGCTTCGAAGGCCGTGTCGGGTGGGATTAGAAGTTCCCAGCCAGTGCGCGAGTTGTATTTTGCGACTGACTGGATTATTTCTAGCACTTCTAAAGGTGGGAGACGCACCGCTGCAGCGACCTTCCGTCGGTCGATGTACGGGTGTTGGGTGAAGAGGTATAACTGAAAGAGATAACATATATTTAGATGTAGGATATTCTTTTTTTGATACACATTTATTACTTTATTTCTAAGTTTATCACTGCATGGAGTTGTCAAATGTCGGTTTCTATGATATCGTACATTTATACAGGCACAGATATGTGATACAGGTATAGATATGTGATACAGGCACAGATATGTGATACAGGGACAGATATGTGATACAGGCACAGATATGTGATACAGTTACAGATATGTGATACAGGCACAGATATGTGATACAGTTACAGATATGTGATACAGGCACAGATATATGATACAGGTACAGATATGTGAAACAGGCACAGATATGTGAGACAGGCACAGATATGTGAGACAGGCACAGATATGCAGATATGTGATGCAGGCACAGATATGTAGTTCAGGCACAGATATGTGATGCAGGCACAGATATGTGGTACAGGCATAGATGTGACAGGTACAGGAGTGCGACAGGTGTAGAGTCAGGCGCGGGTACAGAGCGGCCGAGCGCGGCGCCCACAGCCCACTTGTAAAGGTACAGGCGAGCACAGTGCCGCGTGCAGTGAATACAGGGTGGTCCAAGCCAGATGAATATACAATTTTTTTAGTTAGTCGGCTAAGGGACCGGAGAGTAACGCGGTCTCGCTGCCGTTACGTTTCAACGACCTCCATAGTCGAGAGGCGTGCAAGATTATATGGCGTCGCCATCTCTGTGGTTTCGGGTTTTTTAACGCAAATGCTACATCTACTTACCATAGGATGAGGTCATGTATGTGATGTTGTCCAACATTAATCTATTCACTCACCGCGTGATCGCGCGCGGCGCACATGAGGCGCGGCGGTAGACGTGAGCGCGGATACAGATCAGCCGAGCGCGGCGCCCACAGGCCGCGCACGCAGCACGCGCATGCGCTGAGCGCGGACAGTAACGCGGTCTCGCTCAGGGGACCCTCGTCGGTGCGCACCATGGCACGGAGGTCGTTGAATGTCATTAGTTTTGCTAGAACAAATAGGTTAAGCCGTCAGACGTCTATCCACTAAAGGCATAGTAGAATCAGAAAAGTCGGTCGACTTCATACATGCGCACCGAGCCCGGTTTGTTTATGAGCGTGCCCGTGCGTATGCGCCATCGCACGCACACACTGACAAAATTTAACGGTGATAACGGTGCGCCAGTCGTGGCTGCTCCGCCGTACGTAATACCCGCGCGCGAGGTCGCGAGGTAATAATTTGTAGGTTCGTGAAGACGGCAAACAATTCGAGTAGAAAATATTGCAGTGTTTATGGATGTCTCAATAGCAGTTTGTCAAATCCGGAATTTTCTTTCTTCACATTACCTAGCGAACCAGAACGGTGAGTAATCTAATCTACATACATTTATCATCGTAGGAACATTCATAAATTTGTTTCTAGCTGAAACTTTTTTGTCGAAAATGTTAAGGAAATATTTGATGCAGGTTTCGTCGATCAGATACCGATTTGTAGTTAATATATTTCTAACAGATTTATTAAGTAAATCATCGTCAGTTATTCAACATGGCTTACATGTAGGTCTGTAGGTACCTCACGCGGCTACGTACATACATTCGACGAAAATCTGTCAATTTTTTTAAATTGATATCTCGTTATATATTTACATTCTGATTATAGCTGCAAACGACATTTCAATAAGGTAAACGAGAAAAAGCGACTACTTAAACATCAGTAAATTATGGAGAAGGGTTTGATATTATTTTAATAAGTGACAGCCCTACATGTTTAGGTAATTATCGTCAACAACCTTAACTACTTCCAAAGTATCGTCTCTAGTAATTACTGACACGTTCTGCATGACTGACATGGACGTTTAACAAATAACATAGTGCAAGCTTTGCTTAGTTTGGGGCTAGCTGATTGGTGTGATTGTGGGAACAATTTATTATTAATATTTACTCAAGGTTTAAATAAAACTTACCATTGATAAGTATCTGCTTTAACTGGTCCTGGGGTGGTGGTCTCGTAGTGGGGGCCACGTCCGCCTCGTCCGGGGGCGGCGGGGGCACTAAAGTGCGGACGTAGTCTTTCGGCTTTACTGTCAACGCTGACCCGTCCGATGTCGTCATACTAAACAGCTTTAGACGCTCAAGCTAGAAGAATAAACATAGATCACAGAAATGTTCCAGATTATCTGGTGATAGAAGTGCTAATTACGAAAAAGTAGGGTTTAGAAATTGTCGTGATAAAGACTCTGGGTAAAGTTAGTTATGACATCTTAAAAATACAAGTTACAGCCGAACATATACTTTCTTTTTTTGAAGACGGTTAAAAAAGTTAAAAGTTTTTTTTTACTTATTTTGACTGTAATGTCATGTAAGCAACAATCTGCATACATCACTACGAAATAAGCAAATACAAAATATTCTTACATCAGCTTGATCCGTATCAGAATGCCTCCACATAGTGTCGTACCAAGGCTCTTGGGATATCCGCTGTGATATCGTTTCGAAGGACTTTTCTCGCGCTTTCTTCGCGATTTCTGTCTCTTGACGCGCGAATTTTACTGTCACCTGTAAAAAAATTTATAATCAATCACATACCCAATAATGAATGCATAAAATTCTAAAAATTTGACTTTTGAATGTATTGAAATAAAATTAGCCTATCATTTTTCATGTAGGCTTCTTCTACCCACTGACTTATGAAGTAGTAATAGGTTAGCTGATGAGTATTAAAAACAAGGTAAATAGTTTGAATTTTTACACCTCCAAGGTCTTATAGACCTTAATGTTTGACGTAAATTTTCATTTGCAACCACTGCTAGTACATATCAATACATAGTTAGTTTCAATGGAAAATCAGTGCCCGTGCCTGAGAATAAGTGATTATATGAAGTTTGAATCTCCATCTATCTTTTCAGATTAATTACCATTTCAGTAGTCACTCAAAAATGTTACCTGTTGGGCTTCAGGCTCCTTATCTTCCTCATCAGAGTCATCAGTTTTATTCTTGTCATGTTTACGCTTGTCTTGTTTGTCATAATATGAATATGACGGCCTCATCTGCACTACACCTGAGAAAGACCAATAATAATTTAGCATGATGCATACCCTATATGGGTACTAAGCTACATATAAAACCTTATGATTTGAGGAATACAATTTTGCATTATATTACTATGCATCATCTGTACATGATCATCAATACATCATATGTATTTCTACATCAGTATACAATCCTTAAATTAAACACATGCTCATAGAAAAGCCTTCACTTAACTCTCAAGACAACATCTAAACCACAATGATTTAGAATTTTAGATGTGATGAGAAGCAACAAGACCAACAAGAATGCAAAATAAGTCATCCTACTAGCAACAAAATTGCTATTATTTCAGTTATAAGAGTGCATGCATATTATTTAAAAAATGGCAATTAACATCTTTTAAAAAATCCTCCAGGCAACATAAGACTGGCTGTGCAGTCACAATACAAATACAATTTTAATAAGTCATAAAAACCATTTTATAGCAAGCAAGAGAAATACATCATCTGTGAAAATTCCCGTTTCACCCCTTGGGTACGGAACCCTAAAAATAGACTATAAGTGTAACCTTGTATTGGTGTGCAGTGAAGCTCTTTATCTTGCAAAATAGCAACAGCATAGTGCCGAGTCTCATTGCATGGAGAAGTGCTCTCAAATACCATTTTGTCCATGATACCATGCCTGAAATATTGGGTCTTGTCTTTTTCTTTGACATGCCATGATGATTCCTAATGAAACAGTTATATTAAATTAAAAACAATATTTTAATTATAATATGTAAATTTAAGATTAAGGCTACTAGCTAATGGAATTTTATTCATTTGATTTTGTGAATAGTGTGAAAGCCTGCCTTAAAAATAAAATTAATTTAAGCACACTGTCACAAAATTTATTACAGTCAAGAATAATGTCAGGAATACTCATTGGATCTGAACTGAACTTTACTTTTATTTCTTGGTAGCGAAATTTCTACTTTACTAAAGTAGTTACCAAAAAAGACTAGGTAGTTACAAATTACAATTTTCTTGTTGAAGGAACTAGCAGTTTTTAGTTTGAACATAACAGCTGTTACATTTGATTCGATTTTACCTGGTGTCCATCGGTGTTTAACGCAATCTGCTCGCCTTTGGAGGGGCAATATTTATCGCTGTAAGTGTCTAATCCAACCTCAAGCCTCACTAACTGGTTCTTAGGCTTGACAGAGGCATTTAACACTGTTACGTCTTTCCAGTCCCTATTAGCCGGCCTGACTGGATACTGGTAAATGTAAAGATTCTTCGAGAGAGCCTGGGACAGATAAACCGGAATCTAAAACAATAATAACCCAGTTATGACGGAAAATATAACTTTATTGAACAATAACATAACCTCATTAATATACCACGTTGCTGAACAAAAGAACTCTATTCCAGTACCTCTTGAACAACTGGGTCTTCTTCCATTTTTCAGGGATTTTCTTTAGTATTAACACTAAACCATAGCAAATTATTTAACAAAATAATCATGGGAAACAGACACGGTCCAACTGAGACGAGTCAAAAATATTTTTTGACAGCTGTGTTGTCTGTGTGTCATAGAGAAATGTTAAACGCACTGATCAAATAAACTATGGTTAAAAGCTGTTAGCATATTTGGTGGTTTTGGCGTTTCAAAAGTGAAAGTAAAAATAAATGCTTTGGCTAGGAATACCTACATTGCATTGACGCATATCGCGGCAGTTTTTCGCAATTCGCAGCTATTATTAATCATCAATCAACATCAATGCAAACATTAATTTTATTTTTGTAAAAAAGTGCGTCACGATGATGTTTTTCTTTCCTTGTTGACGTCTCTTCTATTTCACTCTAGTATTTTTCAGTACGTTCTTTATTTACCCTCTACCTAGCATTTTACCAACAATATATAGGGATAGGGAACATAAAAATAATGATGCTAGAGCATAATTATTATTAGTATTTAAATCCTCATTGTATATTCCCTCAGGGAACGCCATTGTTGCTAGAGGCAGGGAATTTCCCTGCCTCTAGCTACAGTGGCGCCGCAAGTTTACGCTATTTTATGGACACCTTTTAATACACAGAGATTTTTCTTTACTTAAACTCTGATTAAAAACGCAATATCTAAACTCGGTTGGATAAAAAAACGATTGACGACGAACGAGCTTGTATTCGACTAAAAAATTGTGGACTTTCGGCTACCATTAAGTTACCGTTATTGGACTAAGCTCCCAGTGCATGAAGGAAGGAAATGTTAAGTTAGAAGTAGGTACCCTAGCATTTAATAAGCTTGTGTTCTAATGCTCTTAGTAAAACAAAGCAAAATTATTGTAGAAAATACTAATAATACAATAATAGTTTATGATTTAGTGGTTTTCAACTTAAAATCATTTGATTTAAAGTTAAAATAACAATATAATTAGTCGATATCATCTTAAACATTGCTCTGATTCCAAGGTTAAAGCACTTGTTTTATTGAAATCAGAATCGCAGCAGCCATACACATGACATGATACATACCTGGGACATTCTGGAAAAGTTTGTTTTTATATTGACCTAACTGGGAATCGAACCCGGGACTTCTGAGATGGCGACGCCGCAAAGGAGGTTTTCATGTCTCCAATTTCATATCTGTCGTTGGGCTCTTGGTTACAAGTTACAACATACTCGTAGTTAGTTATGTTACGTACGCCACTGCGTGCAAACAGCACAATATTTATCAAATGTACGAAATTACAGACGGAAAGGGTACCTATTTCCAGGAAAAGTTAGCGTGTGGCGTGTGTATTTAACCAAAAATCAGCTGATATTTTTGGCAACGAGAAAACTATTGTTTTTAGTTTTTTTACAAACTTCTTTAAGGGTAAATCACAGAGTATTTAAAACTAAATTAAGATGACATGTAGATTCATTTAAAACTGTCAATCAAAAACTTGACTATTTTTTAAAAGTTTTAATACATTTTACATGTTTTTTGCGTAATTTAAAAACAATATCTTTATTGGACAAAATAGTAATCATTATGGTAACTTTGGTATTAAGTATTTAATTATTTTTGGAAGTACACAAGCAAATCACATTTTATCATCATGTCTGATATGATAATAAATGGCAAGTAACCTGATTTACATTTATATTTTGGCTAATTTACACGAAAATAATTAGTTGATGTTGAGTTTGGAGCAAGTGCGATCCAGTGCTGTTACATTTTACCTATTTTAAGTTATTGGTTGATGAGCGTGGCAGTGTAAGAAGGACAAGAGAAATGGAATGTATTGAATCGATACTACATTATTGAATTATTACTTTGGGTATTGATATGTATTTATACAAATAACACAACATATTTGCGTGATTAAAACAAAGTTATTTAAACCTACAATAAAAATAGTTACAAAACTTGTTTATTTGGATTAATTACCTAAAACAAAGTAACAAAGGGTTTAATCAAATAAAAGTCATTACAGTACAGCAGTCGCATCAAGCCACTCACTAAAAAAACTATTGTGGTGTTTTGGTTTGCTGGACTAAGGGGTTTATTAACACACTATTTTCTTTTCAGATTCCGTGCCTGTGGATAAAAAATGGAACGAACTAATTAAATATAATATATTTATAATGAAACTGGTTGAATTTGTAAGTATTATGTGATGCCGTATTTATATCTATCAGCATTTAGGTGACAGTTTGAAGTAAATAACAAGGAACGTAAGAAACAAAGTAACGTGTTTGTTACTAATAGGACCTATTCAGGCTATTTTTAATTAATGAAATAGGTCTATTTTTCTGTTGTTGTGAGTATGAATTCGATTAACAGGTCGTTGGTTGTTGGATAATCATTGTTTCAATTTCCTTGGTTGTAGGCTATCTCTCTAGTAATCACAATATTACCAATGATAATGGCAAGGCCACAAGGACACATGTACTGCATATCTACTGGGCCTACGCTTGTTATATCGTTTATATTCATTATCCTTTATTTACGGAGAAGAGTTCCTTTATTTATGGAAAAAATGTACTTGTTTTTTCAAATACTGTTTACATTTGGTGCTTTTATGCAATGTTTTCTATTAAATTTGGTAAGAGTGTGGTTGTGGTTAATTTATGGCATCTTTTATTTTGCCCTGTTAACTGCACTTTCCCTTGATTTATTCTTGATAGCTAATGAAAGAGGATGTACATTTAGTTGTGCATGAATATTAATCTGTAATTATTGCATTAATATATTTATTTTAATTTATTGGAAATCGTGTTTAATTGTTGTTTTTTTACTCTAATTAAAATATAAAATGTAAGAATCAATTTAAATTAATAGCAAAGCCAGCCATAATAGCCTGCCCTTATTAGGTAAAAATGTTTCCCATAGACAAATAAGTGACGTTGAAACTGACAGACGTTCAAATACGATTGTCAAAAGATTTTGGGGATTCCCGTAGTACCTACCTACCTGAGTGGCTACAATTTGTTTGTTGTTATTTTGCAATGTGTAAAAAGTTAAGATAGGCGGACAAAAAGTCATTCAAAACTCTATCAGATGTTAGTTATTGATATCAAATTGCCCAAGCCCAATCTCCAATTACAGAGACATAAGAGGAATGCACATAACATAAGCATGACATGAAACAAAGTTCTCTGTATAAGTTTTTAGGCAGGTAAGATTATTTTTACAACCAATCAAACAGAATACGTTTACTTTTAGGTCATATCAATGATTCTCATGATCCTACCGTTCGTCATGATCGAACCCGGCATTTTTTATTGCCTGGCTGCTTCTCCGACCCTTATCATGTCTATTATGTTCGTGGTGCTGTATTTAGTGGATCAAGTGCATAATTTAGCCGAGCAATTATACCTATTATCACAAATAATTTTATGCATCTTAGGCCTTGTCACAGAAGGGATTTCCATGAGTGCGGTCGGTGCAGTCTATGGTGTATTTATCGCTCATTTATTAGTTGCTCTATGTATAGATCAATACTATGTTTTCAAAGAAAGGGGCTTTGTCTTGTTCAAGTAATTAATGTTTTGTTTGTTAATAAAAGTTTTTAAATTTGATGACATGTATTATTCCATTGTATCATAATTGTTTCAAGTGAGAAGATTATTCTAACCTGATTGTCATGCTGAGCTGAACTGTGTGGAAAACAAGCAACAAAATTCCTTCATTTTAACAACTTACCTCAGCTCCTAATAAACATCATGCATTGGAGCGGAAGTGAAATGTTAAAATAAAATAAAATTCTATTCCCTAGTCTGTTTTCTTAAACTCAACTCAACTCAGCATAGCTCTGCCTCAATAGAGTTACACCCTTATTGTGATGACTCACCTATATGTATAGGCATTATCATTTGTAAAAACGACTTTAAAATGCAGCTATTTAAAACTAAGTTATAGATAAGACATACCTACTTTCTGGTTTAAAAAGATGTCATCTTAAAAACTATGATACCCCAATATTTTGAAAAACCAATGCAACAGTGAACAAATTCGTCATATCTTACTTTTAGGTAGTGGCACTCCTACTCAATATCCTCCAACATGTCGTGGATCCTGTGGACTTGTTGTATTGCCTGGTTGCAGCTCCGACGCTCATGCTGTCCACGCTTATCATGGTGCTATATATTGTCGACCAGGTACAATATGAGGCTGAGCTATACTATGTCATCATTGAACTAGTCCTTACAATCCTCGCCATAGTCAACATTGCAGTTTCTGGAAAGGTCAAAGGTGCAATATACGGGCTCTTCTACTTTGATCTTGTAATTGCATTTGGTATGGACCTTTATTATATGCGCAAGGAACGAGGTTGGACCTTTTAAATTGATCTGCAAATATTATAACAACTGATAACTCGCATTCTATCCTAATGTTGTGATATTGTTATCATGTTACTCACATCCTGTTACGGACACATAATATCTGTTAGCTTTAATAAATTATTTGATAAAAATGTGTGCCAAAGTTATACAAGCCCTTTTGAATTGTGTTATGTATTTCACATTCCGTTTCATCAAAATGTTTATAAAAAAAGCTACAGGGATTCTAAGGAAATCTGTTTATAAATGCTTGTGGATATTAATTGTTATTGCTGTGATAGTGTATTTAGGTTGCAAATGTGATTTGAGGAATAAAAATGGTGGTACAAAAATTAGTCCTAAAAATCCAGTTATTGTATGGTGGACTACAAATTTTGGTGGGATCGTAGGAACTAGAATATGTTCTAGGAATGTCAGATGTGATATTCTCAGAGATAAAAATGAAACTGATCATTATAGGGTTGAAGCATACTTGTTTTATGGAAGCCAAATTAAAATCGATGAATTACCTCCCCGACGTGCGGAAGATATATGGGGTTTGTATCATGAAGAGTCGCCAAGAAATTTAGAGGAACTCATGCATGAACCCATGCTCAAGTTATTTAATTTTTCTGCCACTTTCAGCAGACATAGTGATGTCCCATTTCCTTTGCAATACCTAGAATCAATGGAGGATATTACAAGTGCCAAACACTTTGTTCCTACATCAGAAAAAAACAAGCTGTTGGCTGAAATTGCTCCAGTAATGTATTTGCAGAGTGATTGTGAAACATCAACGGAAAGAGATGCCTATGTGAAGGAACTTATGAAATATATACAAGTAGACTCATATGGAGCATGCCTCAAGAACAAAGAGTTACCTGAAAAATTCACAGGGGATTATTTAAATAATTTAAACGAGAATGATTTTCTTAATTTTGTGGCAAAGTACAAGTTTGTAATTGCTATAGAAAATGGAGTGTGCGAAGATTATGTTACAGAAAAATTCTGGAGACCTATTAAAGTAGGGAGCGTACCCATTTACTTCGGTTCACCATCTATAAAAGACTGGTTTCCAAATGATAAGTCGGCTATACTTCTAGATGATTTTACTACTCCAGAAATTTTGAGTAAGCATTTACACAAGTTATTGCTTAATGATAGTTTGTATGAAGAGTACTTAGAGCATAAGACAAAACAAATTATAACAAATAAAAAACTTGTAACAGAGTGTGTGGAGAGGCCTTATCAAACAGATGGTATAGATACTGTGGAGCAGTTTGAATGTTTCATTTGTGAGCAGCTACATAATAAAACAAATATTGGGACAAACATAGTGAACAAATATCATTACAACTGTCCTAAGCCTATATCTGCTTTGACATTGTCAGTAAATCCTACAAATCATTGGGTGTATTCATGGAATTATGCTAGAAAGAGTGCAGAAAGATTATACAAACAGCTCACAAGTTAAAATTGTTTATTTTATTTGTATTAACATTTATAATATATTTTTATACAAGTGTAGTATTTTTATTTATTCTATTTTCATTGGCAGACAGCATCCAGTGGTGATATAGGATGTATGTCTTTCCGCAATCCTCTTTTGATGACATGGGGAATTTTCTTAGGGACCATTCTGTTGAATAAAATAATAGAATTAATTTAATAATAAAACTATATAATCAATATTGGACAACATCACATACATTGCTTCGAACCTGAGGTAGCTAAAGCACTTGTGTTTTAGAAATCAGGAACAACGACGGTACCGTAACACTGAGACACGAGGGAATATATAAAAGATCATTTTCTACCTTGACCCGACCGGGAGTCGAACCCGGGCTCTTGAGAAAGCGTCGCAAGCCCGGCGTGCTCACATCTCGACTACAGAGGTCGTTAATCAGTTGCTTGTTTACTTAATAGTTTTTACGTTAAAATACTTACGAAATGCAATCAATGATGGGGCACACAGACAAACACAATGTACAACCAGTGCAGTCGTCAGTCACGAGTGGGATGTGGGTTTCTGGGTCGAATCTACGAAAAAAAAATAAGTAGGTAAGGGGCCGTTTAAGTATTACGTAAGCAGATTTACTACAATTATTTACCCCCCTTCCCCCTTGTCAGCAAAAGTAATCAAAGCTCTCCCCCCCCCCCCCATGGTAACGTAAACATTATTATACATTTTTCTTCTTTTAATGTATTTTTTTTTTAAATTGATTCATGAGCAGCAGATATAATTCTAGAAATGAGAAAAAAGGGCTAACACGGTATTCAATATAAGAGTAAGGTACAAATATTATAATTGTTGCTTTTTTTTAAATAATAATATTTTATAAAATATTGTTTATCCGTGCAATAAAGTTTAAAAAATAAATAAACACGTCAAATCATCAATTGTACCGAAACAAAACAATAAATTGACGGAAAAAAATTACACAAGTCAGCAGCGCGCAGTAATTCCCCTACTCGCTTCTAAGCGAGTAACGTGTTCATTTATTTGTCGGAATCCCCGAAAATGCCATATATGAGTTAATATTCCTCGTTTGGCAGTCGGTTAAAAAGTATAGTTAATTTCTTTTCACGCGACTGATGCTGACGTAATCACCATCTAGACTCCCCCACCCCCCATGTCATCAAAAATAAGCAAAGCAGAGACCCCCCCGCCCCCCTGTAGTGCTTACGTAATACTTGAACGGTCCCTAAGGTTAGCTTCTTTAATTTGGTTATATTATGTAGGCCGTAGGTATACAAAAAATATCTTTATACAATCAGCCTAGTGTGACTGTATCAAAACGCTTCCCTTACTAAGATCGAAAAGTCAATGTTAATTTGTATTACTTTTCGATCGAGCCAAGTGACTTAATTGTTTTGTGGTACTCGCACTTGGCACCCAGTTGCTAATATAAAACTACTTTTACTATGGGAGCAGCACCGATATCGTGTTTTTTTTTGTATTCTCTTAATTTTTATTGATAATTAGCTCCTTATTTTGTTATTTGAGCGATATCGATATTGCTGCCGTGGGTAAAAATATATGTTTTAAGGAGTGTCCCATTATTTTGTACACTGTATAAGTACCTAACTCTACACTTACTCGATAGCTTGGTAACCGGAATCTGCGCACGCCATGTAACATTTTCCGCAGTTGATGCACATATCCTGAAAATAAGATTTATTTGAATAAGATGTTTACAGAAAATTTATATAAACATATTATTATTTTACTGGTGAGTACCACTCAAGCAGATTAAATCTTTAAACCCTTAGAATCGACAAGTTCATATGCCCTTAGAAATGTGCATAAATAATTTACATTTTACTACTTGTTCTGTTTTACACCATAAGATTACACTACAGAAACTAAAACTGTAAATTCTGTTTTCTTAATAATTAATAGTGTAGTGGTTCGCGGTCCGAACTACCAAGCCTGGTAGTTGCGGGTTTGAATCCCGCAAGGGGCAAATGTAGCCTGGTGGTGGCGGGTTTGAATCCCGCAAGGTGCAAATGTTTGCGTCATGAGCACGAGCATTTGTACTTGAGTTATGGATGTTAATATGTACATATTTAAATATGTTTATCCGTTAACTAGTGGCCAAAGTGGGTACAAGCTTTGCTTAGGGGTAGCTAATTATTGTGATAGTGGAAACTATTTATTTATGTAATTCCTATTGAGAGATGAGAAAAAAGCGTGACATATGTGGGAAAGGGTCCTAAAATGACGGTTTTTGCGTGACGCAAAATATGCATGCTAGCTAAGCTAAGCTAGTAATGAGCAGTCTGTCGGTAACCTTAATTATTGAAAATGTAGACTTACATCATCAATCAAAGCCACCACTTGTTTGGTATTGTCCAAATGTTTGTAAGTCCCGACCCTGGGTAGGGCTACGCCTAACACATCTTGTATTTTGGGGACTTCAGCCACTCCGTTAAGCTTGCCATTCTTTGAGTAACTATCGACCTTGCTATCCAGGTCAGACTTTAGACGCTTTTCGTGAAGCAGTTCTTCACGTTTCTTGATGTATGGGCCAAAATGCGCTAGAACCTGCAACGAAAATAAATAAATATATTATGCGGCGACACAACAATGTATATAGTCTCGCAGTAAATAATTAAAACCTTGTGTTAAAAGGTACCAGACAATATAATCTTGCCAGGAGCCTCTCCCAGCCAGCACACTCAAGACTCGAGTCGAGAGAAGTATATTAAAATTTAGAGCGCCATGTTTAAAGTACAGGCTATTGGGTTATGTATGATCTTATAAAGAAATGGGTAGCTTAAGTTTAGTTGATTTTACTATCTTACAATGTCTAACGCGGCCGCCACATTTAAAACAACCTATGAATTAATGAAGAAATGAAATAAAATTTCATTTCAATTTCATTAATTAATGAAGGAAGAGTGGAAAGATAAATGAGAGGAAATGAGTAAAAGCTGCGTTCTCTAATTTCTGACTTCAAACCCGATGGATTAGCAAGTGGCAGTAGGCAGGGCACAAAGCACGTAGAACTGACGGCCGATGGGGCAAAAAGGTTGTGAAATGGAGGCCACGTACCAGAAAGCGCAGCGTGGGACTCCTGGTAAAGCTTGCAGGAAGCCGCAGGATGCAGGTCGCATCCAACCGGGCGATCTGGAAGTCACTGGGGGAGGCCTATGTTCAGCAGTGGACGTCCTGTGGCTGAAATTATGATGATTGAAAGACTTACCTTTCCATCATCATCGTACAGCGTCTCCACCGGCTTCCCTTTCTGGTGCTTGAACGTGGGCGGCGACTGACCCGTCCACCCGGCCAGGCCGATGGACCGCAAGTATAGAAGCGCTTTGAGGCCGGTTATGTAGTCCTCTACCAGGGTAAAGTCTTGGTTCTGTACCGCACTGCATATCTGGAAGTTAACTTTTAATGTCACTGGCCTTGACCTATCAAGCGGCAAAGACCGTCCGGCCGCTCAGTAACAACAAAATTTTCATGGTGTCACTTGACCTTCGCCTGACAGGTTAAAGGATAGGCATTATTAGGAAATGCGCCCATCATCGGGACGGCAAGGCAAGGGATTTTTAGGTGATGAATAGTAATGAACCTTAATATTATGAAACTAAGATTGAAATTAATAATTCGGTATTCCTAAGCATATCACGGCTTGCTAAGACCATTATCTTTGCAAATTTAACCCTAATGTTATAATATTAAGGTATGTACGGACAACAGCTCGACGACCTACCACAAAATGTCAAATTTTCTCATTTGAAAATGATCTCTATATGTCAGGTTTAAAGTTGAAAATCTATTGGAGAATTTTTGACTTTTTGGGTAGATCGACGTGCTCTTGACTGTAAATTACTTTTATTAGTCACCAAAAATGACTGATGAATACTGATCGCACTCCCTTCCTTTCGCACCTTATACAGTATACCTACGTACATTAGTTCCCGGGATTCTCACTCGTGGCGCTTCAAATGGGCACACTAAAAGCTGTTATTTGTGTGGGACAGCCAGTCCATTTTATATCAAGTCAGTGCGTGTAAAGTGTTCATCTTTCGTTGGCGAATTTTGTAAACAACCTTTGCATGATTTGGCACGCCCAGACCCAAGCTAATATAGAACAGTTTGTTATAAATCGGGAAGAACAAAGAACTCCACTAGTTCATAATATCTAACCTGCTCATCGCTGTGTACGTGAGAAAGAGAAGGAAGTATCTTGTCGTCTTCTACGCATACCGGTAACGGATTGAAATAGAGAGATGGGGCTTCCTTCAGTGATCGCGGCACGGTGATGACGTGTGGAACATTAGGAGCCGATCTGTGGGGACACTACAATTGCTAAACTGCACCACGGGCACGGGTGCTTCACACATAGTGAACTACAGCGCGAAGTCGGCAGAGTCAATACCCGCTATGCCGAGTATAGGGAACCCAGGCAGCTTTTTCCCGATCGCGGACACGGCGCGTAGCCCTATCTTACGTAGTATTTAAATCCTCTTTGGCCCTATTAGACGCGTCAGGTCCGGTCTCGATGTAAGGCCTCCCACACACTAGCGTCTTTCGAGCGACGACGTCGTGATAGTGTCCAATCAGCGTTAAGTAAATGCTGCGGCGCAAGCGTGGCATCAACACTGATTGGACGCTGCCACGACGTCTACGCTCAAAAGACGCAAGTATGGGAGGCCCTAAGGATCCTTGTGTTACTAGTTACCAGGTGATAAATTTAGCCATAGACCCTTACCAGAGCCAATTTAAAATACTTAGTTTTTTAAATCGCATAGAGAAAAAAACTCTACTTGTTCGTCGCTATGAATGTGAGAAAGAGAAGGAAGTATCCTGTCGTCTTCTACGCACATATTGTTAGCCGAGCGAGATTGAATAAGATGGCGCGAAAGAGATTCCTTTTTTCAACACGGCACAGTAATGACTAAGTGTTGTTACTAGATGCCACATATAATAGGGTAATCTTATAATACAGGTTTTTTTAAACTTAAAAAAAATTGTAACAACCTTTCTAATGTACCTTAATTGAAAGTTGATTAAAGAATGTATATATTTATTTATAACTACAATCGCTAACCTGTACTACGGGTGCTCCACACATAATAAACTGCAGCGCGGAGTCAGCAGAGTCGATACCCCCGATGCCGAGTATAGGGAATCCGGGCAGCTTGTTCCCGATCGCGGACACGGCACGGAGCCCCATCGGACGCGTCGCGTTGCCGGACACACCGCCGTACGTCGTGTGCTTTTCAACGCCTAGAATGGGAGAGAAGAGACGAAACAATTTTTAAAATAAA
Organism: Anania fuscalis; assembly: GCA_950371115.1. Taxonomy (NCBI): domain Eukaryota; kingdom Metazoa; phylum Arthropoda; class Insecta; order Lepidoptera; family Crambidae; genus Anania; species Anania fuscalis. The sequence continues at coordinate 15,312,499 of OX493334.1, read as the reverse complement.
GCCTATAAAAAATTCTTCAAACTAAGCTGAGATTGCACCATGGTAACTAGCAGATAGCGGACATATATACTCAAATAATATCCATGACTTTACAAATGATCGTGTTTATCACACAGTATTTAACCCTCGCGGGATTCGAACCCACACCGCTTTGTAGTCTGACGCTAACCACTGCACCAAACGTAATTAATACCATAAGGAAAAAAATATACTACGTAAAATACTATGGTTTAAGAATTTTTTTAATAGATTTATAATTCATAATAAATCTATTTAAAAATTGTTGCCGAAAAAATTCTGCTGTCGTGTAACATAATATGGAATAAAATATGTAATTTTATTTTATGCACCTACTATTTATACTGCCTAGAATTTAAGTGTTCAGTTTTCTTTCGGCTAGGCTTAGAAAGTTGATGAAATTTCAAGTTTCATTTGAGGCCCTGTTGAAGTAGATAAGGTTCTTACCAACAGCAGGCCATGGCGTAGCATCTGCTTTGATGGACATGAGTCCAGAGACAGTGTTGATAGCCGACACTCCACTCGCACCACCTTCAAAATAAAATTTAAATAAAGGTTAAAAAAGTACCTTGACATTTTTATGTACCTATTCAACTCTTTGTTCCGAATCAAGCGAAAATCGATATTAACATGATCAAACTCGTTCTGAATTGATATTACCCTAAATAATCCGATTCTGTGCATGCTAAAATAGATTCGGCTTAATTCGGACCGTTTAATGTACCTTCATGCGCAGCCACAGCAATCGTTACAATATCGGTGATGTTAGGAGTCAGTTTTACAAAGAAAGGAATCTTGATTGCTTTTCGGACCCATTGTGATATACCCTTGACTAATACTGGATCCTGCAAAAAAAGGTTTTATTTAAAAACTGGAAAGCAATTTCAATTCCTAGTTTAGTTGTTTATCCAAATAAAGACCTCTTGCTGCGGACCATATTTACCAAGTTATTGTCAAATTATCAGTATTGATCACTTGCTATAGATAAATTGGCTTTTATTATTCCATGGTAACCTTGGGCTTAAACAAGAGGTACTTCAACATCTTTTAGCATACTCCTTGTATTGCCGAGCGGTATAACCAATCAAATACGGTTTCGCTGCCAATTAATTGTGTCTCATTTTCTTGGCCTGACGAGTTGAGATAGAAAGACAGATGCTTCATTCGAGATGAATTCCGGATTGTAAAATTAAGCAGATAATATGTTTCGCTGCCCACAAGCCAGCCCCATCTCCGACTCGCCCATCCCGAGCACGACATCTTAAGTGCCAACGCGTCCGCACAGAAATTTCACGATGTGTAATGCTTACCTGCTCACAAGCCAGCCATGTTTAGCCCATAAAAAAGTTGTTCATGCATGGATAGAATATCGTGTAAACTTGTTTAAAGTGGTTATTTCACGGTATATGTTTACCTGTCCACAAGCCAGCCCCATTCCCGATTCGCCCATCCCATGCGGGCACGACAGGTTAAGTTCTAACGCGTCTGCCCCGGCTGCCTCCGCACGCTTCGCTAGCGTCGTCCAGTCGTCTTCGTTGTATGAACACATTATCGATGCTATTACTACCTAGAACAGTAAGAAACTCAGTGACCCTAAAATACATCCCTGGGCAGAGCACAGGTACAGCTTTAACCTAAAGAAAGAACGGTTTAGGTTTAGGAGGGGGAAGAATGGAGTTGGTTAGTGACAGTAGACAAGAGCTAACCTCACATATACAGGGTGTACAAGAGAATAGGACAATCCTTAAAACCACGTGATCAGCTGGTCATGTACAACAACGATAAAAAAAAATCAGCTTCCCCATACAAACTTACTCGTATACCTCGATGATAATGTATGGAGCATCTGAAAATAAAATCACGATATCGATGTTGCTCCCATATGAAAAGTTGTTATATATGACCTGCTGATCACGTGGTTTTAAGGAGTGTCCCATTCTTTTGTACATCCTGTATATTTAAATCCCTAACGTCTTTGGTCATTTACTGAGTAAAATAGACAAATACCAACTCAATTCTTTCCGACCAATGCAGGACAATGCTTACTTTATTAGGGAAGTCCCTCTTAAGCTCAGTGATGCTCTGGCACCAGTACGCTTCACACTTCTCGGAGATGAGCTCGATGTTGAGGAAGGAGCCCTGCCCTGGCCCGTAGTTCTCGCCCGACGTTACGCCGCGGACTATTCGTGGGGATACGTTGGTTACCAAGTCCTGCAAAATGGTAACTTGTCTAGCAGCGGTGTTTTAACATCTACCGGAACGGACCATGAGCGCTAAGTGAAAGATATGCGCCGAAGACCATTCCGATCACTCGATTGGCTAGTCGCGAAACGCGTTTGCACCGCCGTCCGTGATTTGTTGTTTGTTCCGCGCACACGCGTCTCTGATACGATGATCGTCTCGTAAGTTTCGCAATCTTTGCCCAAGCATTCAAAATCCATCCCGGGGACTTTACGCGCAAGTGTAATTTTGCAAATATCTTGTTTTCGTGCAATGTGGTTTTTGCAACTAGGTCCTTACTCCTTATTTCATCTGCCTTAGGCCTCCAGAGTTGACGCGACGCTTGCGCAGCGGCATTTACTTAACGCTGATTGGACACTGCCACGACGTCGACGCTCGAAAGACGCTAGTGTGGGGGGTCCCTACATACCTTATCCAAGCCGAAAGTCTTGGTGACCACGAACCCCCACCCCTGTTCGAAGGCGCGGCGGATCATGGCGGCGCTGGTGGTGGGCGGCGCGCTGGCCAAACCGAACGGGTTCTCAAACTTTATGCCGCACACTTCTACTGACAGATCCACGTCGTCGATTGGGCTGTGGAACTTGGGTAACTCGATTGGGGAGTCGAACGGTAGATCCTGGAAGTGTGTAACCAATTAAGAATAGATTTGAAACCCTAGACTAGTTGCGTGCATTATTTTAATTCTATTAAAACAGCTGAACGTACTCCTTTTACTCAATTTTTCCTAAAAACGCATGAGATAACAGATGTCTTGATACATGACAGTGCAGATAACTTTCGCGGCAGGAATTTGACACTGGAGTTGGACTCAAAAGATATATTTTTTTAACTCTAAAACAACTATGCAGATATTTTTTTATTGGCAGGTGTTAAATATTATTTGGACTCTCAGATCTCTTTACTTTATTTTTTAAACCTTTACCACGCCAACCAAATGTAGCTTTTGGTGTTTTACATTGTGAATTCTTAAAAACTATAGCATTATATTATAAATAATATATAATAAGTACATATTCACTAGAGCTAACCTGTAAATAGCAGTGCATAAACCAAGCGGCAGTTTTGCCGTCATTCACAGACTCGACCGTGGTCTCCGCAACCCCGGCTAGGTCACCCCCGATGAACACTTTCGGGTTGCTAGCACTTTGCATTGTCATGCTGTTCACTTCGGGAAGACCCCAGCTGTTTAGTTTTACGCCAGACATGGCGTCTTTTACTGTGAAAGTAAATCGCTGTCGGTTATCTCTATTATATTCTATGAAGGTGTGCAGACAATATTCATAGAGAATCGTTAGTCCGACATTCTTATTTAATTTTATGTTGGAATTAAAAAACAACATGTCTTACTTTAAACAATTTTCAACTATAAGCCAAAATTGTAAAGTTTAAATTTAAAAAAATACGAACTCATGGAATAGGTAAATGGTTACGTTTGTTTTTTTGCTCTAATTAATTAAGATTTAAGATTTTTAAGATTTTTTTTTGACAACATCACATACATTGCTCTGATCCTAGGGTAAGTAGCTAAAGCACTTGTGTTATAGGAATTAGTAACAATGACGGTGCCACAACACCCAGACCCGAGCTAATATAGAAGTTCGTTTTGTACATTGACCCGACCGGGGATCGAACCCGGAACCTCAGAGATGGCGACGCCATTTAAAGTCCGGCGTGCTCGCCTCTCGGCTACGGAGGTCGTCAATCGTAATCTTCAAAATGTAGGTATCTATCATGACCAATTCAGACGAAGCCTGTTACCTATTTATTAAATTAACTCTTCTTACCATCCGTATCGTGCAGTCCAGACCCAAACGCTGATATTATGAAGTTGGCTTTCAGTTGCAATATTTGGTCCTCATCTTCAATCCATTCGCCATTATCTAGTTGTTCCGTACGACACATTTTTAGAGCTGCGATCTGGAATATATTAAATAGTGTTTTATGTAGGTATTTCCAATATTATCCTAGATAAAACTTATCAGCAAATTATACTAAATAGAAGAAAATAGATACCCTGCCATCCTTTATTATAACTTCTCGTGGAGACATGAATGGAACGAATTCGCACTTTTCCTCCTTTGCCAAATCAACCTGAAACCGATTATTAGTTAAATCTTCTTCTTGATCTCTTTGATTTAGTATACCATAGTATTCTAGGAAGCAGGATAGGAAACTTAAACCAATTTTCTTTTCCTCAGTTCTGGGATGAAATTCAGTCGATACGTACAAGAGAATAGGACACTTCTTTAAACCACGTGATCACCTGGTCATAAACAACATTTTTTTTCTATGGGAGCAACATTGAAATCGAGAATTTTTTAGCTGCTTCATATAAACTTACCCGCATATCTTGATTATAATGTATGGAGCATCTGAAAATAAAATCACGATTTCGATGTTGCTCCCATAGGAAAAGTTGTTGTATATGAGCAACTTATCACGTGGTTTTAAGGGGTGTCCCATTCTTTTGTTCAGCCTGTATATTCTCTTCTCTTCTCACCTCTTCTGGAACTGCTCTAATATTACTGAATCCCTTCCGAAAGACCACATAGACGCGCCTCGCGCCGCAGCGCAGCGCAGAAGTAGCGCAATCGAAGGCGGTGTCACCTGCCCCAAGGACTATGACGCTGCCATACAGCTCTGGTAAAGCTGACTTGCACGCGCACATGCCTGGGGAAATTGGTTTTGTTAAAAATACATTTTAGAGGTCTAACATTCCAACCAAGGTAGTTTAGTTTGTTTATGTCAAAGTCACGCCAAAGAGTACCTACGCAAGCGATGCTGCTTACTCTATGTGAAGCCCAGAAAAGCAGAATTGCAAGCGCATATGCTTAGAAAATTGGTAGAAGAACTACTGTGTAGAGGAGGCTCAACCATGGAAACTAAAGAACGCAAGCAGTGCCGTTTTATGTCTCTGTGCTAACTAAAACCCCCTTTCTAGAGTGTCTTATTTAAAGAGATTTAGAAAGTGCTTTAGAAATATTTAAGATACGATTACGATAATGCGAGGGTACAAGAATTGCCCAGCTCGCATCGGTACAATTTTCTTGCAAACATTTGTACATATTCTAAAAGAGGCTGAAAAATTTAAAATTGATGCCTATGCAAAAGTGTGCACCAGTAGAGTAAAAAATGGGATGTGTTAAAGGGCCTTATCCAAGTAGGTAAGTACATTTGCATGAAAAAATACCTAATGGGTATTTAAGAAATTATGCGATATTCGTAGGTTAATATGTGTCACCTAGGTAACTTATCACATTTTAATGTAAAGGCATGTTAAACTCACCTTTCTTACTTCCCTTTGATACCATGGGCAAGAAATCCTTGCTCGTGAAGAAGCCCATGTCTTGTGTGAGCCCTTTGAATATGGGCACGGTTTTGGGCTCCGGTAGACCGATTCCGAGGAAGACTGCGGAGTGCTTATCTTTTAACAGACCCTAAAAGGGAAAACTATTTTAATTCATATACATTTGGGAAGTTTTGATTTATATCTATGTATAAATAATTATACTTATTATAAAAATGAATCGTTGTTCATTAGTCTCGCTATAACTGTAGAACGGCTGGACCAATTAGGCTTATTTTGGTCTTGAAATATTGGTGGAAGTTCAAGGAAGGTTTAAGCGGTGAGAAAATGTGGAAAAATTGCGAGGAAAATATTAAAAATGTTAATTTTATATTCCCATACCAACTGTTCATACCTGTCAAACAGTACCAGTATTCCTTTTTAAGATTTATTTCACTTACTTTCAAGGAGGTAATTCTTCATTCTACTCTTACTCAAACACAACTTCAAATACAAGTAGGTATTGTTATAGTTAACTATAAAATATTTTGTTTAATGAACTCACCTCAACAGTGAGGTCCTTGGTCGACAGTTTTCTACCGGTTACAAACTTGACTCCGAGGTTCTTCACCAAGTCCACTTCATACTGCACCACGTCGAACGGCAGGCGGTACTGGGGGATTTCTGATGAACTGCAGATGGGCAAAGATTAGGAAATAAAATCTGGAAAACGAAAAAGCTAGGAAGAAGGAGGCTAGCAAGTAGGTACCAGAGGACTAATATCCATAATAAGTAAAGTAAAGTTAAATAAAGCAAGCGCAGCATGGGACGTCCACCCACAAGGTGGATAGACGACCTGGTAAAGGTTGCAGAAAGCCGCTGGATGCAGATCGCTTCCAACCGGCCGATCTGGAAGTCACTGAGGGAAGCCTTTATTCAGCAGTGGACGTCCTGTGGCTGAAATGATGATGATGATGAAAAGTAAATTTCGAGTCCTAATAACAATAAAATCAAAACAAATACTACGAATGAGATTTTTGTTCGTTCCATTTTAAGTAACATTACGAATATCGAACTAAAATTTTGCATTTCTGACTTCTAATTTCATTTATTAGGACCGACTTGAAACTGAATACGAAATTTAATTAAATACGAAAATTAGGCTTCTGATATGAGGTGGGTGGACTAAAGAATAAACAGTAGTTGTTTTATTTCTGGATAAATATGTACAATTCCGCCGCTGCGTCTGCGTTCTTGATTTAGATGGGTGTTGGTGTGAGAAGATGGATTTTGACGTCACATGACCTTCCATGGTCCACCCACCTTGCATCCTATGTTTTTACTAAATAATAAGTACATTTATAATAAGTTAAACCCTAAATACTATTCAGGGTTTAACTTATTATAAATGCAAGTCCCTCATGTATGTCTATCATCCATCCTGACTCTTTCGGCTCATTTAAGTACAAATTGTTCATTTCATCAATGACCTTTCATGACCAAGTAACGATATGTATTATCTTAGCAGCAATAATCAGGCATCATTTCCGATAATAATATTTCTTTTGATAGCATGTTGGCAAGCCTATTGTTATCATTACTTTATAAGATAACTTTAGATTTTACCTAACCATGACATTGGACTAGAAGCGCAAGCATCTACTTAAGTGTGTCACTGAGTCCTATTGAAGGTTGGTCTTGTAAATCGCGGGATACGCGGGGCCCTCCTCACCTCTGCTGATATTGTAATCACTACGTTCTAGTCTGCCGAACCTCGGACGTTTAGTTAAGAAATGCGCCAATTATGAAAGTCCAACTAGCACAGCCAGAGGCTTCGCTCGCGTGGAAAATGGGGTTACTCTAAGCAGGCTGATTTGTAATTCTATACAACAAAATTAACAGAGTTTGGTCTATAAAAAAGCTGTTGCAGTTGCATTTTAGAAGGAGCAAAACTCCTTTTCAAAGAAATGTATCGACTGTGTTATATCACGCCCTATTTATATAGCCCCCAATTTTATTTCACAAGAAGATTGAGTTAAATAAAGAAGCCTAATATGCCTTACTCTACTGTTCAAGCTTTCTCCGTACCTTTTCCTTTACCGTAAAAGGTTTTCTTTTGGCCTAAAAGCGTAACACTATCACATTTTTAATGACTTACCAATTTTGGAACACTCTGTAAGAAAACTGTGCTTGTAGCTATGGCTTGTAGTAAGAACTTCGAGGGTTATATTTTCAAACAGTCATCTAACTATACCAACCTAAGTCCACCAAGGTATTTCTCCTTCTCATAAACGGTGATGTCCTTATACCCGAGTCTAGCCAGGAAGCAAGCGCAGCTAATGCTGGCGGGCCCGCCGCCGACCAGCGCTATCTTCTGGTCTCCACCTTTCCTTAGTGGTTTGGAGTTGGGATCCAGCGTTTGGGGAATGCCCATTTTCATGAAGATCTACAAAAAATATAATGTAAGACTTAAAATTATTGTTCTTAAGGCTATCCCGCACTTTTTGATTACTGCAAAGTAGCGATCTGTCCATGTTATATTACCGACCAGCTGGTCTAGCGTTTCGCGATCCAGCAAATCCAAGTTACGGGTTCGAATCCCGCAAAAGGAAATGGTTTCGTAATGAGCACGAGCATTTGGGTATAATATTGAGTATAACGAGACTTTGACCCTTAACAAAAAAACATGGGGAAGTTTTGGGACAGACATTTACCCAGTAATGGGACATAATGTTAGAAGAAAACATACATCAACAGCAAAGTGCTGTAGCCCTCCAATGTTGATGGCGCCCTCTTCGCTGGCGTGCAAGTTGCAGCCTCCGACACAGAGGTCGCTTGTGGGGCACACCATGCCGCATGTCAACCCAAGTGGATTGTCTGATAGAATCGCCTTCGCTGCTCCATAGTAGTTCTGGAAGACACAAATGGGTTATCATTATGTAGACATTATATAAAAGGATATTCATAAAGCGTCATGTATCCTTGTAACTTATTTGTTGATGGAGTAGGTACATGAAATATTAAATACTAATATTCTGTGACAGCACTTAATGTGTTTCAATCCGCGGAGTGACGACCTGGTATAGTGGTTCGGGCTCCTGACTACAAAGCCGGTTGCGGGTTCAAATCCCGCAAGGGGCAAATGATTGTGAGAGCACGAGCATATGTACCTAAATCATGGATGTTTATAAACGTTTTTAAATATTTTTATCCGTTATCTAGTCACAAGAAAACAAGCTTTGTTTAGTTTGAAGCTAGATAAATTGGTGAGATAATTTATTTATTAGATTCAGTTTTAACTTTCTGCGGAACCCTCGCAGAGGCGTTTAGGAGTATCTTTAGAGAGCAATTCACTGACCCTGTTAGCGATGCTGGTGATGAAACTCTTGACGTCGATCTGCGTAGGGCAGGACTTCTGACAGGGTGCGTCTGCGCACTTTAGACAACGAGCGGCCTCCTTCAGCGCACCGCGTTCGGACAACGTCGTGTGTTTGATATCGTCGAAGTTTTTGACTAAAGTTGGACAAGTCTGAAAAATGAGAGTAAATAAATATGTGCCGGACAACACTACAATTGTTATAATCTCGTAATAAACAATTTTGCTAGGGGCGTCACCCAAAACACCCAAGCCCGAGCCTATTTAGAACAGTTTTGTGAATTGACCCTAACTGGGGATCAAATCAGCTCCCCCTCGCGTTTAAGGCGACCTACTAAAGGTTTTCTGGAAGAGATCGCTTTAAGCGATAAGACCACCTAAATTGTACATATTTCTGTAAATATCAACTGTAATTTCTTTGTTTGGTGTGCAATAAAGAGTATCTATCTACGCCAAAAATGTCCAAGAAAAACCGTCTAGCATGGGGCTCACACCCTAGATATGTCATTTATTTTATTCCGCAAAAAATCCGCCATTATTTAATTTAACAGTTTTATTTTAGTATGGGCTAGACATCTAAGGCCTTGTCAGTTCATACTAAATGTTAGTGAAAAATCACTGACATGTTCGGAGATAGATGATCTGAATTCTATAGGCTAGGTATGTGTTCGATGAGCCATAGCTGCGTAATGCCAACTCACCGTACACTTCCTATCAGCATTCCTCTTCCAATGCTGCTTGTTCTTCTTTGTCTGAGCTGATGGGACCAGGTTGGAGTACGGCTTGACAGTTGGATTCAACCTTAACAAGTTCTGTAAAGTTATAATAAATAATATGGTATAGCGAAAAAATATATCCTAACCATCCGACAGATAATAAACAAAACCAAGGGAAACTATTTATTTCTTTTTCCATTTTTTTTAAATCTGTGAACTTCGAACTCGTGAACTCAGGAATCAGGAATCGAACCCCGGACTTACGCGATTTACGTAGGCGCTTCTACGTTAATTGGCTCAATAAACCGAATTGAGAACCTCCTTCTCTTGCCCTATTTTTCTAGGTCACCTAGCTAGCCCTACCTTTAAGGTTTTGTTTTGATGAATTTGTTGGTCAAATCTCATAACAAATTAAAAATAAATATTACTTATCTAATAAGAAAGTGTTTGCAAGTATTAATATATTATGTGAAATCGTGTTTTTGTTACAGCCTGTATATAATACAAATGTATACATTTAATTGCGTTAACTTGGAAGCTTCGTTTTTTCAAATCACTGCAAGACTAATTAGTATTGGATTGTATAATTTTCACACACTCTATTTCCTTTTTAATGGTTACGTTAATTAGTTTTAGGCATGGAACCCTAAAAACATAGATATTAGTACGTATTTAGCTGATAAAGATAGGCCTTGACCCTGAACAGTTATATCTTTACGAAATACGCGGTCATATGTAGCAAGAGAACAATGTAAACATGTAAGTTATTGATAATAACTCTAATATAGAGAAAATTAATGCTGCTATTACTATCGGGAAACGTAAAAGCCAGTTGAACCTTGAATGCATAAAATTAAGAGACTACAGTCGGTATGCAACTACGTATGTATCTTATTTACATCTCATTAGGTAGGTTCGTAGTAGCTAGAATTTCCACCTTTCAAAGTCGGCACTTGGACAGTAGGTAATTTGTTTTGGTTACGTTAGGGGGCGTCCATAAATTACGCGAGATGTTAAAGGGGGGGAGGGGGTCGAGTCAAATCTCATCTAATCTTACGTTGGAGAGAGGGGGGGTCTCGGCAAATATCACGCAATTTTTTTTCTGATTGAAACAAAAAAAAATTATACTATTTTGGTCCATTTAATCCAGATTGTACATGCTTAAGATTTAATCTTAAGCGTATATCGTAATACGATTAAGATCATTCATACACGAAGCATTTTTTTTTCTTTTTACAATAACAATCCAACGCGTTTACGTAAGAAACCCACATTTCGAAAAATCTCACGTGAGATTGGGGATGGGGGAGGGGGTTGAATAAAATCTCACGAAATCTCACCAGGGGGGGAGGGAGGTACAGAAAATTTAAAAAAACACCTCACGTAATTTATGGACGCCCCCTTACGTAAAAAAGGCAAATCTAAACTTCGCTTGCGGTTTATCTGATTCGATATTTCCATCAATCATCAATTAAAAAGATCACTTTATTCTGTATACCAAATGACATTTAAAATTCAATAAAACTTACTACCTATTTTATTTTATTTAACACAAAATCCACAGACAGCCCTTATATAACGGAGTACCTATACCATACTTATTTATTTTATACCATGCCCTTAGCTTAGTAGTGTGATACATACTTCGATTTATTACAAAGAAACATAGTTTCGTTAAAAAGTACGTCCTAAGATCTGCGACTAGTATCTATCTGTATGCCAATTGTCATTCAAAACAGCTGTTAACCAGTGATTGAGAAACAAACATGCGCACTGACACATTCTTAGAAGGATTTTGTTGAATAACAAATATGAATTTCAATTTGCAGTCAACAAGCCACCAAGCAATCCAAAGTGTATCTTATCACTCATATACAGAGCAATCAAAACTAGATTAATTAATCTTATATGCTATTAGGCACTTCTACAAAGGTACTCATTTATTTAGCTTAGGTATTTTACTGACCTCGATGTCCGGTAATTCTTTACTCAAAAGCACTTTTGCCATCTTGTAAAGAGACACTAAACACGTTGGGATAGAATTTATTTTTGTTTGTTTTTGTCGTGCGTGCAGTGGACTGCTCACTGGCAGCGCTTCACTAGCGACTGACGGTCAACCAGTACGGTTTTGGAGCCGGTTTCGTTTTATTATCTCTAGCTTAGTAGATATTGGGTCTTGCGTTACTATCTCTACGGACCGTCATAAAAGATTCCCGATAACAATTTTTTTTTTAAATTATTTAAGTAAATACATAGTTGATAGAGATATGTCGTTTATGCGGTAATGTTACGCGAGCGCAGTCAAAAACTGCCGCGCATTTTATTTAAAAGCACGATATGGTGCGCGTATTTTTTAATCGACTACAGCCAAGCCAAAATAAATAAACCCTTTTTACATAACTAACACAAAAAAGAGTTATGTTTTGCAGACTATGCATGTATGTTTTGAGTCATTATTATGTAACATGATGACTTTCATTAAATTGAAATTCAATAACAGGATAAAAAGGTTTGGAAAAATATTTTGATTATTAATTTGTGATCCTGTGACCAGCTATGACGCATGTAAACAAAGCAACGGCTAATTAGATGTTTACAACAAATTTCGACAGGACATAAATAAAACAAACATTTGAACAGTTAATATAAATATATTTTGAATTATTCAGAGGCTTTACAATATTTGGAAGAATTATCGGCAGCGATTTACCTATCAATCGAATTATATGACACACAGCGCACCTACCAAGTCCATCTGTATAAAAATAATGTACAAGCTGTTACCTGAATAAAGCAATACACAATACAATCTTTAATAGACAGCGGGATATACAATTCATAACAATATTACGTACCTAACACCAATAAAAAATGATACATAATACACAGTAAAATACGTGGCTATAATTGAAATATTTAATATTTATCTCGTGCACTGACTCTGTCCCCTTTGTCCGAGTGATTCACCCTTGGAATATTACTGTTATCAATTGGCATACTTTTCAATGCCACTGACTTGCAGATAAAAAAAAACATCAAATCAAAATATGTTCATGAAAATTTAGCTAAGTATTAATAAAGTACATATATACTAGGTAGTACCAACTATCAATTAGCTGTTATGAGCTGAATTGACGTTTTACTTGGTAGTCGCATTGTATGCGAGGACAAAACACATCAACATCATTATACACGATTATTGGGTAAGGTTTACTGCATAAAACACGTACTTCACGTACGTTCAACTCTGTTACAGATCTTTGTTATACAAAGATTTTTACACATTATGTAATACATTTTAACAATCGTAACAATTCAGATTTTCACTATTATATTATTTTTTTGCCAATTTGAAACTATCAAAGAAAAGTCACGTCATGAAAGTCACCATTATAATTCAGCGGTGTGAACCAGGATCACCAAGATAATTTGGCCATTAAAAAAAAAGAAGAAGAACATTTTATCTAGGTACAAATAAAATTAATTTTGGACGTAGTTCATTGTCAGCGCACGAGAAAATAAAATAACAAAGAAAACATTACATATTGCCACACATGTACATATATTTAAATATAATTTCCAATTAAGTTTAAAATGAATATACAATTTTATTAATAACCGCTATAGCTTCCATTTTAACTAATGTTATAAATGCGTTCAGAGCCCCCTCTACAAAATGTATCTAATTAATATTATTATATAAAAATGCGACACCAAAGAAATGGTGCGGTAGCTTATATATTTTAGTTAATACTATAAATGACCGTTATTTACATGCTGATTCTTCTAAATATTTGCATCTGAACAATACATATACATTAAAATCTTACAGCTATGTTTGCTTTGTGCAATTGTTGGTGCTTTGTTTGTGGAAAAGCGACCGGGAAATGATTGATAGGTCTAAATATTGTCTATGGTATTGGCGATCGTGGAATGGACGCGCCTATTGCACAATGCACAGTATGCAAATACGTAATTACAAATTTATTTCATATCGACAGTTGGTAAATGTAGATGGCCAGTTCTATTCTATTTCAGACCGACAAGTTTCGGGCCCAACAAAAAAAAACATAGTCGGAAACTTAATAGTAGTTCAATGAAATTATCTGGTCAGAAAATGAGACGAGGCAGTGTGTTGAAGATTAAGAATTGGTCATCTACAACCGAAAATAACAAAATATTTTAGAGAAGATTAGAACTTGTCAAATATTTACAAATTCATTGGGTTTTCTGCATTTTAATGATACTAATAAGACTGCATATTATAATATGACTCAATCATAATCAACAATGAACAATCTGGTTCTTCCACTATTTACGTACGGTGCGACTAGCACGCGTCCACACTGCGACTTCTACTCTGCTACAAGCATTAACAATTGCACACTAAACGCAACCTTACATGTACTATTTCATCTTACACTAACATTTATATTTTAGGAGTGGATTTAGACAGTAATTAACTTAGTGCCGTATTATAATTAAAACCGAAACCACCAGCTATAGGTCAGTCACTAGGCGATAGAAATAATTAAAGATGCTGAAGGCCTTATCTGACAGTCAATTAAAGCCTAAACCCGTTATCACATTTTCAGCGAAAAATGCCTCCCAATACTCGGCCTTTGTTTCGAGAACTAAGAAGTTGAGTTATTCTGAAATGCTCCTGACACAAGTCCCTTATGAATAGGTATATTAAATAATTAAAAAACGTTTTTTAAAGTCATGTTTTTTGTAAAACTGGCTGCAGTATCAATAACATCGATGACAAGGACCAACAAAGCATTCTTAAACAATGTCGTCAATGTACATGAAAAGTACCTTTTCATCACTTCTTAGTTCTAGCAACACGGCCGATGGCAACCGAGTCGCGACAGACAGCGCGCTATATCCATTGCCACCCGTCCCAACTCGGTCGGATTATATAATGCTATAGTTGTGCGGTTCACAGTACCCATATTGAAGACAGAAATATACTATAACATTGTATTGCAATCGGAATCGTTCGCTTTGGATTACTGGCGATAATTTACTGATAACACGTGAGATACATGTGTAGGATGCAAGCTACCCAGAGGTATAAAAAGCCTGCCGTCACTGCTAATAGTGTGAGATATAATCTGTGGCTATACTACTGGATGACTCGCTATCACCTGGCGTCTATGTGAGATCAAGCGTACTGAAAACTTTAGATAATTTTACAAGTACATCTGACCGAATTTCATTGGCTTATTCACTCATTCCCTGTACGATCGTGATTGTGACACGTCGTCGCAACGTGCGCAACAATAGAATCAGTGCCATTGTTAATACGACTGTCGGAGTCCTACGATTCGTACCTAGCATTTGGTACGCTCTTGTTCGCGCGTTTGGGCTGTAGGCTAATTTAATTTACTCATTGATGGTGATGCAAGCTAGATTGCACTTTATTCAAATTTTATTTTTTGTTTAAATGTTTTGAAGAGTGCGCCATCTGATAGTAAGCGCGGTTGACAGCGTCGCCTGGTAGAGCTTTCTTTTCTCTTGATGTCTCATCTCGGCGCCAGGCGCTTAGCGAGGCAGGCAGCAGAAACAACATGCTTCTGATTGACAAGGATGACTGTTGATGATGAGTTTCAGCACATTATCGCCGTTATAATCTAGTCCACATCCCTTCCTAAGCTTAGTTAATCCATCGATATGTATGTAACGTATGGGCATTCATTCACGCGGCCAAATGCAAAGTTTAAAGAGACATCTATCAAACAATGATGTGCAGAATATGCCATAGAACTATAGCTTGGCCAAATATATATATGAAGTATGTTCTTGTTCCTGCTACTATTAGAATGAACACTGCATCAAAATTGAGTGCAAAAAGTTCTTTAGTTGGAAGAATACCAAGTCGATAGAAAAATAATTGTGGGTTCGTGCCCCACAAAAGCAGTCGCTTTTCGAAGCAAAAATAGCATCTTGGTGTACATACATAAAGTAAACAAAACGTTTGGTAAAATTCAGACAGAAGCCTAACCAAATTAAGAAACTATTTGGTTACAAATTACCTATATTTTTATATAAATCAATTTGCATTGCTATACATAATGTTTTCTTTTTATGTATGTATTTCATGTGTCATATAGCTTTAAAATGTACTCTGTCGCAATTTAAAACTAATTAATTATTTTTAACGACTACTCAATACTGAAAAAGCAACCGCCGTATTTTGGTTGGAGTGAATCAATTACACTTATTGAAATTGCAGTATGACTGGCCAAACTATTGTGCTACCTACACATATTCATCATTCTTATCTATGGGACAGCAATGATACCATAAAAATGGCACTAAGGCCCAGCTAGTATCGGCATCCGTAGCCTTAGTATGTAAAGAATGCCAGTACGTTTTATTTAATTACACATTGTATAGAAAAATCTAGACGCTTCGACAGCAGCAGTAAGCGTACCTATAATATTACCGGTAAATGTTACGGAGTTTTAAAAAAACCCTTGAAATGGTAGAAATAATTTCAGAACCACCTCCTTAACAAATACTGTACTTATCGACATCTACATTGAAATACAACAACCGGAAACAAATTAATTAATAATTAATCGAAAAATATAATCTCTGCCTAACAAAAATTTTAACAATTCCATTTTCAATCACCGCAACTACGTGAAAAACGTTAAGGTTAAAAACAATTTGTACCGAACTGTCAGAAACAATGAAGGAATGTTAATTTAAATGTTAAAGAGAAACGAGGTAAAGGAAAGCACCCAACAGTAATTACATTATACAAAGTCACTGACATGATTGCCTGTTTTTTTTCGCATGAAAAATAGTGTAATAAACTGATTTAGAAATTACGACGGACTTTTTGTACGAAGACAATCGTCGACGCGGTAAAATTATTACTTACGTGTCTATAAATGTCATTTTATTGATGACAGTTCTCGGTTAGTGCCTTGAAATTAGTCGCGATTCAATCGCGCTGAAAGCTCGCGCAACTAATTTTAAGGTACCCTTAGGCCTGGCTCTCACGAAAACCATATAAGTGTTTAATCTTTGATTGCAAATTCGGTATTGTCACGGTAAAGATTTTTTTAACCACCCATATATTGTACGGTTTTGTTACCGTTTAAACATGTTTGATCTCAGCCAAACCGGTTTATCCTATCCTTATCGGTTTAAACTAGTTTATACTGGGATAATCCAGTTTGTTCTCAAATATGTGTTGAATTATCAAAAAGTTTGGTCGTAAAGATAATCATGAGAGCGAAGCCTACCCCCAAACATCGCAAAGAGTGTTCGTGTCCGGGCTACACATAAAGCGTACGGCGGCGCCGCTGTCGCTGCTGCGCCCGCGGCGCGCACTGCGCGGTACAAAGCTACTTACAACTTACACTGCCTCCACGCACGCAAACACTACCTGGAAAGACAAGATTGGGAATTAGTCTCTTGAAGATATTTTAACGAAGCCTATGCTTAGCAGTTGACGGCCTATGACTGAAATGATGATGATTAGATACTTTACTAGCCAGTTCAAATCTATTACCAAAGGACATACAAGGATGAAGTTAACAGCACATCAAGTCACCGTAAACTGTCAATTTTCCCCAATGAATAATAAACTCTATTGCTTGATTATAAAGTTTAAAATCGATTGAAGACATTTGACAGTTTTGGATACCAAGACGTGCTGTTGACTGTACCTCAATATCGGTGGTATAAGCGTGGTTATCTACAATCAAGACAAACAAAGACAAACATTATATATTTTCAACAAATTAAAACAATAGACATCAACTAATCAATGGTCAATCTCGAAAACAAACAA
Organism: Anania fuscalis; assembly: GCA_950371115.1. Classification (NCBI taxonomy): domain Eukaryota; kingdom Metazoa; phylum Arthropoda; class Insecta; order Lepidoptera; family Crambidae; genus Anania; species Anania fuscalis. Next base: position 15,295,049 of record OX493334.1, on the reverse strand, counting down.
ACAATATCTTTTATTATTTTAAATGAATAAAGAAGGACCGTTATTGAACAAAAAAAAAATAGTTGTCTGTAAAGTCGATTTACGGACGTTAATTTTACGTGATAATAACGTCATAAGAAAACATTGATGCTACTCGGACACCTCGGCCGATGGGATGGAAGAGAGATAGATGCCTCACAAGCCGAACTCTTAGGCCGACGAACTTCGTACCGTCTAACAGTTATTTCTTTTTTCGTCAGCTTTTCCATTGTTTTTTTAACTTATTCTGCTATTCAGGGCGGAGACAAATACAAAAAATTATAAACCATGAAAATCGGTCCAGCCTTTCTCGAGTTATAAGTGTTGTAACAAACCCGACTTTGTTTTATACAGGGTTACATTGCAAGGTAGTGCCAAATTTTTAAAATAAGATCTAGAGTAAATGAAAGTTCGTCTTCATCGTTTATTTTTATTTTTTTATATTTTAATATCATTAATTTTTAAATATCCGGAAAAAAACGACAGCGTGACCTGCTCGATCATTCATGATAACAGGCGTACGTGCGGCGCCGACGGCGAGCCAACGACGACCCTATGCAGTCCACATACGGTTCACTGTATGTGTAATGAGACAAGATTATTGACACGAAACGTCTTTTAACAGCGGATAGTAATGATTAAATATGAAAAAAAAGTTTGTTTTTTACGTAGATCGATTTTGTTACTGATTCTGAGTGGTCCCTGAAAAATTGGCACTACCTTGTAATGTATCCCTGTTAAGATTGACATCTGTAAGTGCGGCAGTTAGTCTATGTTTTTTTAAAGGCAAGATGGGTCATGATATACAGTTTCACTTCACGCATAAAGCTTTGACGACCTCCGTGGCCGAGAGGCGAGCATGTCGGACTTTAAATGGCGCCGCCATCTCTGAGGTTCCGGGTTCGATCCCCGGTCGGGTCAATGTAGAAAACGAACTTTTCTATATTGGCTCGGGTCTGGGTGTTGTGGTACCGTCGTTATTTCTGATTTCTATAACACAAGTGCTTTAGCTACTTACCTTAGGATCAGAGCCATGTATGTGATGTTGTCCAATATTTATTTATTTAAAAAAAAAAGCATACGTACCGCGGCTTACAGCAGGGTACACTTCCGCCGCGGCCTGATGGGCGGCACGGGGCACAGCACGGCGCGGATGGCCTCGTCGAACACGGTCTTCAGCCCCTTCTGCGTCAGCGCCGAGCACTCCAGGTACTTCACTGCGTTGATCTCTTTCGCCATTCCCAGACCCTAAAATGAAAAAAAAAAAATTTCAGCCAAATTTTTTTTTATTGGAACTATGTAGATGAAGCTTTAGATCTGTGGAGTTTAGGATAAAAGAGGGCCATCTTTATGGCACGGACTTAACGCTGCCGGAATCCGTTAGCATCCATCCGCAAGAATCCGTTTAAAAAAAACGACCTTATTGCTTAAGCGATGGATTGAATCCGCGTTAACCCGGTCCGGTTACCGGCTGGGTATAGACCGAGCCTATGTATTAAAAACTATCCGTAAAATAGCGTAAACTGGCGGCACCACTGTAGCTGGAGTGTAAATTTTAAAGTACGCGCTGAAAAATATTAGAGTGAGATAGAAGAGACGTAAACAAGGAAAGAAAAACATCCACTTTGTTACGGCGCACTTTTGAACAAAAATAAAAGAATGTTTATGATATGAATTTATTCAGAGAGAATATATATATATATATATATAATGCACAGATAGGGCATGAAATTCACCAGCGAGCTATATTCGATTTTATTGATCGTTACAATTTACTAGCTTATTACCCCCAATGATTACCCGGTTTACCCACCGTAGAGGTAAACTACCCCCAGGCTAGGAACCGTAGTTTTAGAAGCATACAAGTAAGAATAAATAAATGAATTATTATGAATTATGAATATTACTGAAAATCAGAAAACTTCACATCGAAGGAACACAAAACAAGTTGAAAAAGTTTTAACAAGACTCTTTAAGTTATTTGACATGTTGACTTTTCGTCGGCGTGTATACGCTTCTGATTATTCGAAAATCATACAAACTTGATAACTCTTTACATTTAATTTTATTTGTATATACATTCTGTCAAAAAAGTTTCGGGAATTGATGATTTGTTTATGGTTCCAAATTCAAAATTATGTATTTTTTTGTTGTTGTTGTTAGATTGGCACAACTGTTTTCCATTTTGGCGCGGAGTTTGAGCTACATCTGATAATTAGATTAAATACAGTATTGTTTTTAGTTATACCATATCTAGTGTGTATCGCTAATTTCATAATGGACAAAAACATCGAACAAAGAGTTTGTCTTAAGACACGAAACGAAAACACGAAATCCCATTGGCGATGCAAAATTTAAATTTTGCATCGCCAATGGGATTTCGTGTTAGGAGTCTCTAAAAATGTTACAGAAGGCTTACGGTGAATCGACTTTATCAAAAACACGTGTTTATGAGTGGTACAAAGCGTTCAAAGTCGAGATGTGATGATTTGCCTCGCTCTGGTAGGTAAAACATCGCAAAAGTGAAGAAAATAGTGACTGAGAATCCTTATTCAAGTTTGAGAGAGCTAGCCGTCGAACTTTCTGTGTCACACGAGTCGATTCGTACCATTTTAAATAATTAATTGGGTATGAAACATGTTGCCGCTCGGCTAGTCCCAAAAGTCCTGAATTTTCTCCAAAAACTCAATCGCAAAAGAGTCGCTGAGGACATGCTAGAACGAGTCAATTCCGACCCAACATTCATGAAACGCATTCTGGCCATACTGGTGACGAGACATGGGTTTACGAGTTTGACATGCAAACTAGTCAACAAGCTTCGGAGTGGCGCCTTCCAACTGAACCGAAACCGAAGAAACCGCGCCAAACTCGATCGAAAGTCAAAGTCATGTTGACTGTTTTCTTTGACTGTCGCGGTGTTGTGCACTCAGAATTCTTCCCAGAAGGTCAAACGATAAAAAAGAGTATTATTTAAGCGTTATGCGGCGTTTAAGAGAGCAAATTAGACGAAAAAGGCCAGATTTGTGGAATGAAAATTCTTGGATTTTGCACCACGATAATGCGCCTTCCCACAAGGCCATCATTGTGAACGAATTTTTGACCAAAAACTCAACACATACCATCGAGCAGCCACCTTATTCACCAGATATGGCTCCAGCCGACTTCTCTCTTTTTCCTAAACTCAAATTACCACTTCGAGGCACCCGGTTTCATACGGTAGAAGACATAAAGGAGAATTCGCGGCGAGAACTGAACTCGATTCCGGAAAAAGCGTTTAAAAAATGTTTTGATGATTGGATTATTCGTTGGCGTAAGTGTATTGCTTCTGAAGGAGCATACTTTGAAGGTGATAAAATAAATTTGGATGAATAACTAACATTTTGTGTATTATCAATCTTTTCCCGGTACTTTCTCGACAGAGTAGTATTACATTAATTGGGACATATTTTTTTATTTCATCATCATTCATTATCATTTATATCAAAAAAGATATAACATTTGTGTTTAAATCTTTTAGGCAAGTTTTTTTGTTTAGCATTCTGTAGCAAGAAGTATAAATAATGAGAATGTGTAGTACAGTATGCTGCAGCATTATGCTGCGGAACTCTTTTGAAGTTAAACTTTTTATTTATTTTTTTCCTGGCCACCTATAATAATTTTCTTTTTAATTAACATTTTAAATGGGCATGTCTGTCATGTAAAGAATGTCTGTCCTATAGAGAAAATGGACAGTTGTGTGGTTGGCTCGATGCGTAATATATCGTAAAGTTCATTACTGTATCAACAAAGGACCCGGTCTACGGGTTCTCCCCCCTACCTGCCGAAGCGCTAGCTTTAATAAGCACCAAATTGACCTGCTACGAGTAGGTGCTAGTTCCAGCACGTACTTGTTTATATCACCTTGTTGCGTTGAAAAGGAACGATCCTGCGCTAGCAACGACTTCTGCGAGGAAAAGAGACGATTCTGCGATAGCAACGACTATTTAATCCGACTGCAAAGGATAAGGGCGACTATCCGGCGCCGGCACCTTCGTTATGGTTTTTTTACTTTTCGATAAGCCCGTTCATTGTAAATTTTTTATATAAATTATTCTGTTAACCGGTTTGGAATTTCATACCTCTAAATTCTGTGTAGTTTAATTAGTTGTAAAATAAATAAGTTTTCTTTTGCGTTCTCAATCAAAATTCCCCACGCAAGCCACACAACACAGAATATTTATTTTTTTTGTTCCAATTTTATTTTACTTTAATTATATTTTTTCAGTATCATTTTCTTTTGTTATTTCATTTTCGTATGTGTTTGGTGTGGCCTTAATCGGTCGCACCAAACGTAGCATTAAAATGAAATAACAAAAGAAAATGATACTGAAAAAATATAATTAAAGTAAAATAAAATTGGAACAAAAAAAAAAAATATTCTGTGTTGTGTGGCTTGCGTGGGGAATTTTGATTGAGAACGCAAAAGAAAACTTATTTATTTTACAACTAATTAAACTACACAGAATTTAGAGGTATGAAATTCCAAACCGGTTAACAGAATAATTTATATAAAAAATTTACAATGAACGGGCTTATCGAAAAGTAGTAGTACATGACCACTATAATCAAAGCTATAGGCTGGGGAGTTTGTACCGTGGTTGTCACTGAAAAGTCTCCTTCTGAGATCTTTTAATTTGCTTTCTATTAGTTCTATAACTATTTATGTGAGCTAGGTATTATGGTCCTCTACACTCTTTAGTGGGGGAGTCTGAAGCGGGTTTCCTTGTGTTTAAACGTGTAAAAAGCCACGCAGTCGACCATATCTACGACTTTTGCAGAAATATCACGGGCAAAGGGAAAGGGCGTTCCGAGTACGCTAAAGCGTTCTTAAAACTCAGTTACAGACATATTTACCTGTGGGTAGGTGATAGGTGCTAGTTTCTTGTCCTTCAACTTCTCAATCGTGTCTTTGTCTTCGCGCAGGTCGAGTTTGGTCCCGACCAGGATGATGGGCGTCGACGGGCAGTGATGCCGCACTTCTGGGTACCACTGGAAATACAAACAAATGCTGTTGAGTTTTGGGAAGTAGATTATCGGTAGGGTTGAGAGAGATGCCTGCAGCTACATGGGGAATTTTGGTCCTCACATTGTAAAATCCTGAGTCGACACGCAAAGAAGATGGGTATCAATTTCATAAGTCGTTCTAAGGATTTACAATCATTTTATTATTCTCCGTGTATAAGGAACAGATATATGAAAAATCACTGGTACTGAGACTTACATCTTATGTCTCAGGGTAGAAAAACGCCCTGGTAGAACTAAAGATTGTTTATGTTAATAAATGACTAAGGCAACATGTATTCAACTGTGCCTATCTCAGTCTGTCAATTTCCACCTTTCTGCGTTTTCTTTTTGATTACATTGTCGCTTGAAATAATATTTTAATATGTCATTTCCTTTTAGACGGTCTTACTATACGCCGAATGTCTAAGAAATCCAAAAGAACATGTCGTTAATAAATAACGACACACTGTTCAAAAGACAGCACCACCAGGATATTGTTAAAAGGAAAACGCATGTAATGTCTTGGCCATCGCCAAGTTGTTCAATACCGTACCTTAGCTCGCACGTTTTCGAAAGACGCAGGATTGACGAGCGAGAAGCATATAAGGAACACATCAGTCTGTGGGTAGGATAGAGGCCGGAGTCGGTCGTAGTCTTCCTGGCCCGCCGTATCCCATAGCCCCAGGTTGATAGGCTTGCCGTCCACCATCACATTCGCTGAGTAGTTGTCGAATCTGCAAATTGAATACAATATTTGTAAAACACTAATTGTTTTTTACAAAAATTGTAAAAGTATGCTAGACCATTTTTTTTCTTAGGGGACGATCTTAATCTGTTTAAGCTCTTAAAATCATTATCACCGTGATGTCAAAGCTTGGTGGCTGTGGTAAACGCAATTGATGAAAATTTCTCCCATGAAAAACACGTCTAGGTTAAAATTCATTATATTAAACGAAGCAAAGGCGTTACCAGGCAATAATTGCGTACGTTTAGATCATACGAGTATTAAAGATACTGTTTTACAAGCTCTTCTGATAAGCCAAGGATATTTCCAATCATATCAGAATTACTAAATTATAACGCGGTGGAGAAACACGGAGTTAATAACGAATGGAATATTAAAAGCGATAGAAGGATCAGGATGAGGAGGAAATTAAACAAGCTACAATTTCCTTTACCTTGTTTCTGTTCCTACAAGATTAATTATAAAATATGTTTTAAAAATTATCCGTCAAGTTGAGTGCGATATAATTTCGTCGGCGGTGAAAATAATTTTCCCCGTCAGTTTTAGAATTGAACGACAAGTTATTTTGTGTAAGAGTCTATGACAAGAACGAGCATAGTGTCTTTATGAATAATTTTGATCAAACGCCCATCGTACATTTTGGGTGTCGGTTTAAACTTTTAGTTGAAGATACAACAGCAACAAAATATTCGTTGTTTAACTCCTCTTCGTTTGCATTGTTGAGATATTAAATTATCAAGTAGATACTATTTATAATAGTTTAAAGTTTTACAATAATGTTTACTTACACTGTAGGTATGTATTCTCCGGGAAACGCGTTTGTGGTGTAACTGATGAGCAGGCATGTTTTACCGACGGCTCTGTGGACAAAAACAAGGCACAACATTAGACGTGACCTCGGCTAAAAAAGGGGGTCTAGCAAGACCTGACCTAAACAAAAAAGAGCACTTGAGCACGCTTCGCAAAGGATAAAGGATGTGATAACTTGAACGCATAAACTTTAATATGAGCCGGTGTCGTTAACATTTTGCATCCTCGTTGAAGTTTTGCATCGATCAACGTTGAACGAGGATTAAATAGCATAGTTTGTTCGACAGCGTCATGTTTCTGCTGAAGTTTTGAGACTGTCGATGAATGATAATGATCTTTAAAGAAGCTGCTATATTATAAAATGAAAAGTTGGATTGTTACATCTCTTTACCATCCCAATTATTGCAAAAAGAGACCAAATTACATACGTTAGACCTCAAATGTAAAACTAGCGCTTGTGTTAGTCCAATTTGGACAACGTTTATGTAGATTTACGTGTTACGTATTGGCTTCCATCCAAAACTTCAACAAAACACTTAAAATTCAACAATTCATAAAACCAAGGTCGAGAATTCAGTGTACTTATTTTATAACATAACTGACTACAATTGAAAAGGAATTGTTCGTTGTTTTCGTCAACAGTGACACTGCTTTATACATCTAATTAACCTCAATATGTTGGCCAGGGTTCAAACAGTGGAGAATGTGCTGACGATGCTACGCTAACAGATCTCAAATTGAGGGCGTTTCGTCTAATTGGTGAAGTCATGTGAAGGGAAAGGATGTTCTTACAGTATATTCTAAATAAGGTCTAAAACACTACCTTTTTTCTTTAGAAGTTTATGAATTGTCAAAAACTTTAAATGATAATCACCACAAACTTAAACTAGAAGTTTTATTGTTATAACGGCTATGGCCATGCATCGTAAGCTAAAGCGGAGGGTAGTCTATCTTAATTTATGTGATATCAGCAAGCTCAAATTCTTCATGTTGAAATGATGATGCAAATGTTAAATAATTTGAGATCCGCCAAGTTCATCCTTGTTCAATCTGTGTATTGTTTATTGGGAATTGAAATTGCATGGGATTTAATGGAACTCAACTGCAAAATGACCAACTAAGTAGCTGCGTTGCTTTTTTAACATCTACTAAGTAGTATTCAATTTAAATTTTTGTTGGCATAAGTCGTTGTTCAAAGTTCATTAGGACATTTCTCAGGCGAATCGCATCACGAGCAAAGGATAGCTAGATATCAACAGAATTTCTTAAGAGAAGAGGGCGCGTTCATTATAAATTGCATTGCGTCGGCATCGCGTAGAATGTTAAAACCCGGCAGTGCAAGATAGTCGGTGCATTTCTAAACCAAGTCGAGAGGTCGGGGAGCGTTTCAAATTGGCCGTTGTATGTATTTGTATGCGGTTCTGAGCGTCGCTGCAGACTGCGCGTGCCGCTGCAGCGGCGCCTTTCAAAGGGAATCATTGGATTACAAATAAAGGTACGGTAGGTTAAGCAGTAGTTGATATGCGCAGCTACTGGTAGTGGTCGGAAATTAATAGCCCAGGATATGTCTCGGTGACAGAAAAGACTGATCAGAAGTTAAGCTACATACAGTGCGCGTTAGAACAATACACCCATAGCCATCGCTCACGCACATGTAATCTCGGAACGCGAGCGATATTTATGTAAACGTTGCTCAAGCGCGCATAATATACATTTCTGTATATCTATAAATATCATTTATTCTGGATCGGTTGCGTGCATTGAGAGAGGCCTACTCGTATGTCCAACCAGTGGTCTGATTAATGATTGATTTGATGATGATGACAAACCAGCAGTGGCCGCAGCAGTTTAGCACTGCAAACGCACCTTCGCTAAAGCTTCGCAGCTTGCAGTCTGTAGCTTTGCTCGAAATTCTACCTTAACGCGATTTATTCAACCCTCGTTGCGTGTAATACGACATCCTGCCTGTCAGATATTTAACAACAAGGGTTGTCGTTGTCAGTATATTGAAATTGTGTACTTCTAATTGAGTGTGATTATTTTTTGGGAATCAACCCAACCAATCCCGTTGGGTTAGTTCCCATTAAATTTGATGTGTAATTAGTAAAGTAATTTATAAATTCAAATAATTTTAATTATCACTTTAGACGTGTTAATAATAAAACCTGTATTACGTCTAGCGTTGTGTTCCGCCATAGTGTTAAAAACAAAAAACCGGCCAAGTGCGAGTCGGACTCGCGCACGAAGGGTTCCGTACCATTACCGTACCATCTATAAAAACGGCAAAAAACACGTTTGTTGTATGGGAGCCCCCTTAAATAGTTATTGTTTTCTGTTTTTTAGTATTTGTTGTTAAAGTGGCAACTGGCAACAGAAACACATAATCTGTGAAAATTTCACGGTTCATGAGATACATCCTGGTGACAGACGGACATACATACAGACAGACAGACAGACGGACAGCCGAGCCTTAGTAAAGGGTCCCGTTTTACCCTTTGGGTACGGAACCCTAAAAACATAGTACCTACCTACATGCTATTTTATCTTGCCATTGTTTATCTAGATTTAATTATAGCTTTTGGGTGTAATAACCATCACAACAATTAACCGATATCTGAAGAGGAAAGCGCGTTATTTTGCCGGTAATTATTCAGCGTTTTCGATACTCATTATCCAGCAGTAGGTGCTTTTGAGTCAGGTCCACATGTTATAATAGCTGTGCACAATTTATCACAGCAACATTCACAACCACTATTACTTAAACGTATAGTAGAATCCGATTTTTCCTTAGCAATAATTAACGAAGGGTTAGCTCCATAATGTTTTTAAATAATGCATATTAACAGCCCTTATTCTTAAAAAAAAATGCATCGTCTATGGCACTTATGAAATCTTGCGTGCAAAAAGTTATAAAGACGGACAATCCAGTCACGAGTTCACGACTTAAAGTAAGATCTGTGTCAGCCCTAACAGAAAATATCAACTAGTGAAGGATCGACGTCTGACCGTCCGTAACCCGACGCATACGTATCTCAGTCCACAGCAATTTGTATCTCGTCATTACGGGACTCGATTGTCATGTTTTATTGTTTGATAAAAAAGAAAGACTATCGAGTCCTTTGTCGTCAGTTATTTCAAAGCTCGATGATGATATTCTCGAGGTCTATGACTTTTCGATAAATCTTCGTATATTTTAAATATTTGTTGAGAAATTGTGAGTCAAAATCTCATGCTTTGTGATATATGTACTTCCAAAAATTCTTAGGGCATGTTTCTCAATGTACGGATAAGTTCTGCATTAGTTCTGAATAAGCTATATTTTACTTATCTGAAGGATAAACACGATTTTTGACACGATTTTCAAGCCCTTTTCTCCTCTTCATATTTTTATCTTTTACATAACTTTATCCGTACGTTGTGAAACAGGCCCTTAGTATAATAAGAATCCTATTATAGCGACTCCAATCAAATACAAAAATTAGCAAACATAAAACACGTAATTTGAAACAACAATGCATTCTTAGTTTCTTACTCACACCATTACTACCAGATTACTTTTACTTACATAATCTCTTATAATGACTATTTACACAAGTGCAACCGTGTAATGAAATGAGATGGATAATAAACATACATGGGGGAGTTGTTATCGGTAGTTATTACTATTATGTTTTACTCGGAACTGAACTTTTTAAATCGTGATTAGTATAATTGAATATTATTTTGTTTTTACAGTGTTGAACGTAAATGTAAACTTCTCTGTATGTAATGTTGTGTGTGAGATGAGGAGGCAGGGATTAGAGTTTACAATGTTCTGTTCTACTGCAGTAGATAAATCTTTACGTCTAGAAGTCACTCAGTCATTGCTTGAGTCATAATTTGTACTAAGTATTGTGACTTGTGATATTCAGTTGTCGTGTACTTGGTGACGGTGAGTCAACGATAGGTCGAGGAGAAGCAAATATTGTACTTCAATCGGATAGATCGTCTCGCTACAATTTATTTTGGGACCGATCGGTTTGCTCGAGTACAATCGGATTCGATTATGATTTAATCGATCATCGAATGTCATAGGTTCCGAGGTTTATATTGTTGATTTGTGCCGTAATGGAAATACTGAACAGTTATCTTTCTTTGTTTAAAATCGTTATTCATAACATGACTCATGCTCGTAAAACGTTTATTATGTCTCCTCGTGTAAGTCAATATCCCTTGCGTTACAGAAGTATACAATAAAAATAAATCATAATTATATGTTGCAAGTGTCACAAAACCAAAATTTTTATGTCGCTATTTCATTAGGTATGAGTCATATTTTCATTATCATAATACTTATTTACTACTACTTACTACTAGAAATAGGTACATACTTATATGTATACTAGAAATTGAGATTTTCTTTAAAAAGCTTAAGGCAGCGATAGCGAATAGAATTGACTCAAGAATGCTTCGAAATTGCTTACAACATTTTTCATTCTATAAATCACAGGATTTGCACTCTCGCAGGACAGGACTAAGTATAAGAATTTTAAAACATGAAGAAAGAAGATGAGATACCGATATTATTGTTTACTGGTCTTCTTTTTTTTACGACAATTTTATTGAGCTTTAATAGGTCTGCTGAATGACCTATAAACTTAAGTGTTGTTTATTTAACCTGTAGTTACAGGTCGTAAAAAGTATTTTAGACTTGTTCAATTGACTCACATCACGCATTATGCCCCGCCAGAAGCCTTTAATAAACATTCATTCAAAGACAAACAGTTGTAGGATAAATTTGGAGATGTACCTTCTTTCAGATGAATGATGGGAGACGTTCATGGCAAAAAAATCGCCTGGTACTTTATTTGTGACACAAGGACGTAAGTTTCTTAGTAAAAGACCAACTATGCTATGACAATGGTTATTGGTGTGTGTGTTGTATGGCTCGACTCACTTTACATTTTTATGTAAGGTGTGCTCTATTTCGGATCAACAGACTTTTTTTGCATTTTACAGGATAAAGCAATACAAGGCAACTTCATCGATCACACCATGCAAATTGCATTGGTCGAAAGTAATGACAAGGCAAACCATTCCATTAAAACTGCTATGACAATCGTCATGTTTCATTCCACATAATTATCGCGATCCTCAGCCATGAGTTACACATAACACATGGTCTGTTTTAAAGCCACATGTATAATAAGTATGTCCGATACCACTTTCATGGTCCGCATTAATCTTCATTGTATAAATTCTGTTCTGTTAGCGCGTTTCGTTCGGGGAATCTGTGTTTAATATTAATCGAGTGTGGTCATCAAGTAAAATTAAAGTTCTGAGAACTAGAAGTAAAAGTCTGGCACTGCATGTGAAAGAGAGAGCATTACCATAAATAAGGGAAGACGAGTTAGATATAACAATCTGCTTTCTATTTGATTCAGAGCATTTTATTGATATATCCAATCTCAGCCATATCTGGTTGCATTAACACAACATTTATAAATGCGAAACAGACAGTCTTGTCTGTTGAGTTACCAGAACAGTGGAAGTGAACCATGAAACATGAGCTGAACATGGACTACATTTTGTGTATCTATTCGTAATAAATTTGTATGCGCTCAATTAAGGTCGTCTGAGTTATTAGATATTGTTCTCAATAGGCACACTGACAATGCACCAATAATGTCATTAATCATCAAAATTTTATTTAAATAGGATATTATTAAGATTTTGATAGTTTAGTTAGGTTCTTTAGCAAGATGTTCAACTAATAAATTTATTATAAAAAGTATATGATCTTTTGTAATTATAAAACGATGCTATTTTGATACAAACAAACCTATCGAAATGAGATTTGCTTTGTTTACATAAATTCCCTCGCTGTCTTGCCCTAACTACAGAACTAACCTGTCGTACCGAGCGTCGCGAGTGAGACATTACTACATTTCAAAGAAAAGATGCAGTGTAAGATGTCGCGAAATCAAAACACTGCGGGAGAGTTCTAAACGTATTTATAGGACCAGCCCACGTTACGAACTTAGTTTAGTCATTCGACGTAATAGTTAAAGACAATGTTACATCATTCCGCATGGATGGCCAAAATTGGACACTTTAAAATGTTTCACTGGCGCAGACGCAATAGCGAACTAACTGTACTTACATACAAGGTGTCCTCAAATGTGGTCTAAAAATATCAAATGGAAGTAAGAGGCACAAATTTTATATATATGTATTTATATATTTACTGTAAATTAAAGTTCTCATAGAGCACCATAACAGAAAACTTATTCGAGCAATTGCAATTCTTACGGTTTCCATAAATCACCCGGTACTAGATAGCGAGCGACCTAGGAAACAAATGCATCATAAGTTTCTAGCGTGGTATCGTAAAGCGCCATCAGGCCAGAAACATTTGATTTTGTTTGTTCGTAAAATCATTAAGGCGGATCGTTTACTGCGAAATTATAAATGTTTTACGTATTTTCATTGGCAACAACTAACAAGAATATGTACTGTGTAACTGATCAAAAGATAAATTCAATAATACATTTACCCAACTGACTATATCAAGTCAAAAATGTGTCTGATTCATCAATCAGACACATTTTTGACTTAGATGAAAGCATGATACTTCCTATGAGTTTAAAAAGCTATTTGAAAAACACGCTACTTGCCGATTGCATGCCAATGTTCGTGTAACGATTAGTCGGTCAACTCAACCTACTCAACACCGAATTTTCTGCTTGTTTGATAGTTATCCCCTCTCCTCAAGCATGCCTGAATGTTGTTATTGTTACAAGCGCAAGTGCGTCGGCGTCGGCATCTGTTAGCGATTAGACCTTGATTATATGAGTAAGGTGGAATTTATTGCAAGGAAGGAACTAAGTACTTTTGCATCTCCTGTTCCTGTTTGAGTATTAAATTAGTATTATCGATGTGAAATATCACTGCAGTCTTAAAACCAACTTGAATAGCGATAGCTACTACATATGTTATCTTTACGTTTAGATAGCTAGTATATTAGGTAGGCAAGAAGTCACTGAATGACAGCCGCAGACCGCTGAAACATTTTGTGTGGATTTCGAGAAAATTAATTTATAACTTTATATTTCTATCTTTCTTTTTATCTTTATTTTTCATGATTAATATTTTAAATCTTGGTCGCTAGCAGCAATCGTTTGCCAAAAAACCTGATTATTTTTAATAATAATAACCAAAGTGTAAACGAGCTGTATGCAGACTAATTGTTTTGCTTCAAATGAACTAGGTATTAATACGCTAGATTCATTATGTAATATGTTCACAATAAATGACATACGATCAAAGTATTATTTATAAATGCGGAAACATTTACTATAACAAAGAAAATACAAAGAATATGACGCATTTTCTCTAGTGATTGTAGCAACAGCTGATTCAGACGGCCTATCCCGTGGCAATGATTCATTCAACATATGGGCAATTAAATCCATTTAATGCCCAATTTATGTCATTCTGTATTTTTTATTTAATCGAAACGAAGTACAGTCAACAGCACGTCGACCTACCCCAAAAGTCAAAAATTCTCCAATAGATTTTCAACTTTAAGCCTGACATATAGAGTTCATTTTCAAATGAGAAAATTTGACATTTTGTGGTAGGTCGACGTGCTGTTGTCCGTACCTTAAATTAGAAACCACTTGTTGTTTTTAATTCCCCATTACTCTAGCTAGACAGTACGACATGAAGATAATTTAGAAATTCTTTTTTAAATTTAATTTATTTTTTTAGCTCTCTCACTAAAGGCGATTTAAGATGTGTCAGAAGTTTTATGAATTGTAATGAATTGTCTGACTTCAAAGTTCAAATAGGGCGTTTCCTGATCACTGTACTCATATTTATGCCGTCCATTGGAAAAAAAACTCAATTTTATTTAACTTTTTTGAAAGAACTCGAATTACAACTTTTTTCCGCCTGAAAATCTAATCTATTTAAAATTTTCAGCGCCTTTGTCCCTTCAGTTAATATTCAAATCTTTTTAAGCAAGCGAAACCTGTGCCATATCATATATGAACGTCGCGTAACTTTGTTACTTCACAACATCTCATTTACTTCTGTTTTACATTTCTAAGAACTTTACCGGTTTCCAATGTCACTTACTTCGTTGGTAATAATTTTACTCGGAACCGAGTTATAGGATGGGTCGCACTCACACCCATATCTGTGCAAGGATGTAGGGTTCATTGCACTGACGGCGTCATTACGAAAGGATAAATAATAAAAGCTATCATCAATGACATATTTTCTTTTAACTTAAAAAAATAGTTGTTTCGTTATTACTTGTTTGAGTTTCTATACACAAAACGTAAAAATCTGAGTTTACAAATTCTTAGCAAGTCTGCGACGTTACGTAAACGAAATAGGCAAAGATTGGCGAGATCTTTGGCCGTTTTTTGATGTATAAATAAACATTTTAAAGGGTCCGTGTCAACGTGCTATTCACAGAACAAGTAAGACTCGCTACGCTCCTAACCGCTTCTCTGTGGTGCTATTTGATTCTTCTTTTATTTTGATTTCTTATTTTTTAATCTAGTTGGGTTAATAAGTTAAAGTTTTAAAGTCCGAATTTCGGAAACGGATTATGTCCTTTAATCCATCATAGATGTTGTGCTATGCTAATGTGCCCTGGATCCTTTTTCACTTCCGTCTCCTTATTGGCGGTTTGATAGACAGGGAAGATCTCTTGTTAAAGAGTTTGGATTCGCTCGAAATCTCATATACACTCAAATATGTACTGTAGTGATTTTGGGATCACAGCGAAGTAATCTAATTGTAATATACCATTGAGCATCAGTTATTCTACATTAGAAACTACATTCTTTGAATAAAATATTTAGTATACTTAGATTGGATTTTTTCTTTGATCTGATCCCCTTGACTTTGATATCTTAATGCAATTTAAAATGAGTAATATAAAACCCTTGAGTATGCGTCACATACGTTCTCATGAGCCACGCTGAGTGTATAAGCTAATGAAGTGGAACGAACTACTGTGTCAAGTGCTTTAAAATTAACATAACCACCGCAGCAAGGCAAAACTTTATGCACGGCGCGTGTGGCCAACAGTAACTGAACTTCTATACAATTGCACGATATTTCCATTACTTTATTATCCTTAGTCTTATGGATAATATTTTTTTTTACAAGTTTACGGAGTTTAGCATTATTATGAATTAGTCCTCTAGCCATTTTTCTTCTCAGAAAGTCTAAGACACCCGCCCGATCGCACGAAAGATCACCAATGCACTTAAGTAACTTTGGATTGTGTCAGGAGGTCAGCTGTCAATGAAAAGTTGCAGTGAGCAGTATAAAAAGTCGCACTGCATGACGACTAAGGGACAAGAAATGCTAAGACTGAACGACCAAGTAAATACATTTCATAGGACGACATAAAATCACAAAATGCACAACGCAAATCTTCCATCATATTCCAATAATCCAGTTTCCGAGTCCGTTTGTTTTACTGAACACTATGATAAACAAAATAACTTTCCGAAATAGTGTTAGTGGCTGAGTACCCATCCAAAAGCCCCTGATCCAATTCGATTCTCAAGCGAATACGCTAATTCGATTTACATCTTAATTATAACACCCAGACGGTTGCTTAATGGAAGTGGAGTCACCGCTTAATACTGCTATGGTCTCGCTTGCTTCAGACTGAATATTTTAGGAATCCTTCATTTGTTTGGACAAGCACCATAGTTATATTTTGATGTTACAGAATTTGTATTACGTGAACGCCCAATCATGTCTAGCGAAAAGCCTACACTAATTACTAATTTTGTGTTTTATCACGTATTCCCTTTATTTACCTTTTCAATGAGGCTACGCTACAAATCCTTTAGTCTTACAGCGAAGACATTAAACTTTATGCTTACTAAAATGTAGCGTTTTGATAACGAGATCCGACTTCCAAACTCCAACTTACCAGACGGGCACTTTATAATATTGGTTCAACAGGAGTAAATAAATATTATCTTAAAACTGTCGGACGGAACTCGGCTCAACTTGAACGTTTATGTACCATGCTAGTCTAGGACGGCAAATATATAACATTTCTCCTAAAATAGGTTTAAACGCTATAGCGTTTAATATATTAAAATAGTTAATAAATGTATCATCAACGTATGACGTAAACACATGAGTTGACATTTCGTCCCCTTTCCCAACTGGAGCCTTTGTTATTTCAAGTCATATCTCCCGATAAGACACTCCTTCAACAAATTCCGTATACAAATAGGCCATTGAATACCCTTATAGAGGGTGATGGTGTGACACGAGACAGGAACAGGGTATCGTCATACCGGCATGTAAAAGGGACATATTGAACGTGTCGCAATAAATATCACATATACGAGATATTACGAGGTTCTACGCTTTCCGGGCGATTCGATATTGTTGCGAGTAAAATGGCAAATATACAAAACAATATCAGTCGTTTTGTTATTGGAAAAACGTTGGAAGCCTTTAAAAATATCCTTGTTTTTCGTTGGAAATTGGAACACAAGTAAGTGGCGTCAAGCTCAGCTTGATTTGACAAGGCTAGTGCCTAATAGCATTCGAAATAGATTATAATGGTAGCATTATCTTTGCTATCGGTATCGAAACAAAGAACAATAGCACACAGCGCCCCTCTACGACTTCCGTGCATATCGCTATTCCAGCGAGTGCGAAATATAAAACTTTTCCTATTTTCCATCGATTCCATGCTACCTACTATTTTTAGATATTGTTTTGAACATGACACCTGATTTCACCTGACCCAGACAGCTGTCTGCCCGAATCGTATTATGTAACCAAATTGAAGTCATGCCCTGTTGCAGTATAAACTGAAATCAAAACAACAGTACTTGCAAGTATAAAGATTATTTTTAATAAACTTTTACCACTTTGATAATAATAACTAGTAATCATTAATATAGTTGACTGTTTTTTATTATTCTATACAGACAAAAAATAAATAAGTTATTCCAGTGTTTATACCACTTGTTAGCACACACTATCTACTAAAGCACAAACTGTTTTAATTTTTAAAACGCGCTCTTTTTAATTTTCTGA
The DNA here is from genome assembly GCA_950371115.1 of Anania fuscalis. Classification (NCBI taxonomy): domain Eukaryota; kingdom Metazoa; phylum Arthropoda; class Insecta; order Lepidoptera; family Crambidae; genus Anania; species Anania fuscalis. Next base: position 15,277,354 of record OX493334.1, on the reverse strand, counting down.
CCTAGTTCCCGGGCATCCCTTTTTACCGTCAGAACAGAAAACAAAAAGCCTACTCAAGGGAGCAGTAACTGAGGAGGGTAGCATAAGCGAAGCCTTGCAAAACAACCTGTACATCGAAATTGTAAATTACAGATGTTCCGAAACAATAACTGAGTGCCGATTGGAGACATCACGTATCGAACCCTCGAAATAAAAGGAAAGTACACCGTATCATAAATATCTTCGAGCCCGAATTATTCTATATTTTTTATTTTACAATAAAGAAATTATAAAAGGAATTTAAAGTACCTAATTGTTTTTAAAAGCAACCAAGTGCGAGTCTGGATGAGTTTCGTTCGAGATTCATTTAAATAGAGCGAGCGCTATGATGATGCTGACATTTTTTTATTACTGAATTGTTTCGGTTTCTGTATCAAAGACAGAGGAATAGATAAAAACCCTTAAAACAAGACAACACAGAACACAACGTGCGATACTGCGAATTTTAAAGCTATGATGTCAGTGATTCATTATTCTTAGACATTCTAGCACAGGTAAAGGAATAACTCAGCGTGTAGGTATGATGATTCATTGGCAGTGCTTTGTGGTTCAGCACCCCTACCATGACCACTAAACAGTATACAAGCAGTGTTGTTTTTACTACAGTCTATCTATAATATAGTGAGGCCCAGTTTACACTGGCAATATTTTTCACGTATACCGAAAGAAGTTTAAGATACCTACGTTCAAATGTCGCAGAGTTTAAGATAAAAACAAATGACTTGTCAACTGTCTTCTAAATATAACAATGTAGTGCGATTTTGGTATACGTAAAAATACGTGGCACAATACTTAACAATGCATCCACGCTTGGAAATGTTACGCAAGTTAGGTGACTGCGATGTGGATGCACCGTCAATTTAAAAGAAAACCAAGTTCAAGCAGGTTATTAAATTTTGCATTTTTTTCTTGTTTCAAAAGATAAGTTGTTAAATATTTTAATGAGAATTATCTTTTATGACGTGAATGACAAGAAACATTCAATTAGTTATAAGACGTTCAAAATGCTCCAGCTTTGATGTCAAACTTTTGGTTAGATATAGGTGCCGGGTATAAACGGGAAGTCGTAATAATCCAGGAAGAGGTAACACATTACGTAGCTCAATTACGCACCCTTCCGTGGAAAGAGCTTACCGAGGTTTATGGCCAAAATTAAGATAAGCTACGCGCACTCGGCCTGGCAAATTACAATTTAGCGGGGCCCGCACTTTGTTGGAATGGTCCGTCGGCCTTATGACAAACTTAATGGTGACAGGTTATCTTGATAATGAAGTGCTTAATAAACACAAAAAACATATTTTGAAAATGCGAGTATTTTTTAAAACATCTCCACGAACAGCAGCAACAAAAAAAAATTTTTCGTCAAAAAGAACACAATGTATAGAGGAACTGTTCGCTCGTTATTCACTTGTTGGAAGTGTTAGCACTTACATAGTTCTTAGCGAGTAAAACAGAACTAAACACTTTCAATGGATGTTAACCATTTTCCCAACATATTTTTTATTATTCAGGTTGGATCTGAAGAAATGTAATTACATCCCATGAATAGCGATGAACTTTGCGGTAATTTCTACGAAAAAGTTAAATCTGTATTTTTTACGAAAAAGTTCAGAAAAGGAAACTCCCTTAATAACGAAGAATATTAAGGAAATCATTAAACAAGTTCAGTAGCTAGATAAGTCAATTTACTTGCTACGGTATTTCTGATTCAGAATTTTCGAGCAACACGATTCAGATTTATTGGGTCCCACAAGGTCGAACATTCTTTCAATGTTACCAAAATATAAATAGCCTCTTAAGGTTTTTAAATAGATATCAAACGTAGCTGTATAACTATGAATGTGATTCATGATCGCCACTGAGTTTTTAATAATGAGAAATTAGACCTTGCGGTAATTAGAAAATTGTTAGCTATAACTAAGTCCAGTTATGTGCGAGTTGCACGTACTGAATACTACGGTGTTCCTATTCCGAACAGATGCATCGGCCTATTGGTATTGCAGCAAAGCAGGTCAGCTGGCTCGGCTAGGGATCAGCGCAACCAGGAATTGGGGCAGAATAGTAATTACTTACACGCTGAGGGTTGAACCGGCAGAGCTGAAACGGCTTTGTGCGGGAAACGTTCCCGGGAATCCCCTGTCACGGTTTGTTGGGCAATCTGCTCTGGTTCGTGACGTGAGGAAGTAGGTAAGAATTTAAGTGCCATTAGACTGGGAATATTAAAACTTATCATCATTTCGAAACGCAGGTCAAAAAGTGTGCTATTAAAATTTTTACCTTTAAGTACATAGATGATGATGTGCATGCCATGCATGGCTTATTAACTTCTGTCGCTTAAAGTAAGTAGCTTCGGCAATTACTTTCACTGCCGAGTGACGCACAAGGTTGAACATATGACATTATATGTGTGCCTTTGCGCGTTTCACCGACTAGCTAGGAGCATCGTGACCAAATACAGACCGGTGCCTGTCCTTGAGTTTCTAATATTCGAACAGCGAAAATTCAATATTAGACTGGAACGATATTTTGGCTAGAGCGTGGGGAAATATGAAACACTAAAATTACTTTTACATGTATCAGCTACCCGAATAGAGATTATTTTTGCATACATAACCTTGGGATCCCAGACTGATAGACTTTTCAAAGAGAATGCGCTCTACGTTGCAAGTTTTTACAATTCCAATTGATTTGCAATGTACACTACATGTCCTCGTCAGTGCCCATGCTTTTTCTCTAATTGTCTGAATCCATTTCTCATTCCATTGCAATATTTCAAAAATTTCACTTCGCCAGTTTAGTGCTTTTAACGTCCCGTACGCAGCTATAGCCGTGCTCTCATAGCACCGACTGTAACCAGATATCTAGAGCCGAGAGCATTGTTTATTTTTCATATTTCGTCGACGGACTGCGGGAGGATGGGAGGTCAGAACGAGGTGGTTGTCTCCAAGCAAAATTCCGGTACTCGCCGGATCGACCGGTTCCCGCAGGACGAGGGGAGCGCAAGGTTGCGCGTTTTAGCACGCACGTGCGACGATACGTTAGCTTCATACATGAACGAATTTCGTTAACACACGCATAATCTATCGGATCCGAATACCACTTCACGAAATCATTATCTCAAGTGATTTGTGTTTATAAATCACTTGAGTTCCATTTGTAACAAAATTCCCACGTTTGTCTTGATCACCGGCTGTGACTGATGTGCTCGGTGGAACCCAGTCTTGTTATTCGGTTTAAAAGTTGCATACTTAAAAAGCTTATGTAAGCATGACACATCAAAACCATTAAAACGCCAATTAAACACTACTTAACTAACATGATTTACCTTTTGTCATTGTAGTTGGTATATTTATGTTATCGCTGCGTACTCTTTTTTATTTTTAAAACATTTAAATGCATCGTCACAGAAACGCTATTGGACCCGTTGTTTAAAATTGAAACGATCGTATTTTTCAAGTTTATTATACTTGACGTTGGTAGTAAAAATGTTCATAAAGTCGGGCGCCAATTACTGCGTTGAATACAACGTCGGATGAAAAGAAGCTGTTTATGAAAAATGAAAGGCAAGGTTTGAAGTTTGAACCCAACTCAATAACCTCGTCGCAGGGTGGCTCCAAGCGTACTCAAAAGTAACAAAAATCAGACACGATAACAAGGCCTGGCTCGGTTGCTGCAATTTTTTGAATGAAGCTGTTAATGAAATGTTTGGATTTAACTATTTGAAACCGAAGTTGTGGTATCATTGAACTAATTTAATATGTTTTTACGAAGTGCACGCCAAATTTTATCAGGATTTGTTAGTTATAAAAATACTTGAACAGCATTTGAGTAGACAAAGACATTCTTTGTCATCTTCTCGGTTGACAACGTGTCTGAAATGTTGGTAAAAAACTTGAATAACACTAGGAAGTTGAGCAAGAAGTCAGGGTAGTTAAGTTGAGAAGTCCCTTTGTTTCAGCCGTTACCAGTTTGCCAGCGCGGGCACAATGACCGATTGTGGCCGTTTCGGCCATTACACTTCAATTTTTTGTCGTTAACAGTAATTTATTTGGCTTAAAGTTTGCACAATTATCGCGGTTACTGCAACGCTGTTATTTGAAGTTAGGAAACAATCCATCAATAAACACGGTTGTTAAGTAATTGTGTTTAATTATTAGTGAAGCCAGAACAGATATTTTACAAGATATTTCGCAACCTTCGATCGAAGTCTTGCAAAATTTGCAATAATTTGTGCGTTTCCTGAAAATATCTGTTCCCGTTATAACGAGAGATACATCTAGTGTTAACTACTTACTGCCATGTAAAAAGGCTTTGAAAATGTACTCGTAGTAATACGTACGTACTACGTAGTAGGTCTTCTGCCAGCAACGAGTACTACGAGCATTTGAGGATTAACGCAAACTTATATGTTCATACGTTAAATGTTGCGGTACTTGCGGTTCTAATATTAATAGTGTTACCGCAATGACGTAACTAATATAAGGAATCTGCGTAACAAATAAGTCATACAGACGTTATTCTTTAAATATTTAAAGACACGGCACGTTAATGTATATACATACTATCGTATATGGACCGATCAGTGTATGTAATATGAATGCAACGAAACGCATTTGAGAGTAGTGAATTCGGATCATTTAAAAAAAAAACTGTCGTTCTGGGGTCTACAAATGTTATACCTGTAAATAAATTCAAATACAGTTTTACCCGACTGCACAAAGGACAAGCACGAAAATAATTTACTATTAATAATTTTGTTAATCGAGGTGGCTTTTTTGGTTTATTACATGTAAAAACTGTAAAATAACCCGAATTCATTTGCCTGAAGTGTATATGATCGTGTTAGTTAGAACGTATTTGGGCAAATGAGGTCGATAGATAGTTTAAGGAAACTGGTTTCCTTAAACATAAAGCGACATGTTGAAACAAATTCTATAAAAACAAATTGGAACCAATTAGGTATTGACCAAACAGGGGAACTTCCTCAGTCTGAAAGGCATCAAGGCGTTGAGCAAGCAAGATCAAGACCAAATAATCCACCTTTGATTCTTATGAAACGTAGGGATAAAATTCAATATTGACGTCTATAATAATACGCGTATGTATGTAAATCTATTCGTTTCAGATCACTTGGTTTTTATAAAGTTTCTATAAATAACATTAGAATTCATTTTAGTTTAATGTTTTCTACTTGAAAATATAATATTTAGGTAAGGTTATGTCATGAAAACTGTAAGAATATAACTTACATAAGCAGTCAAATAATTCCTAAATATGAAAAAGATACTACAGCCATATTCTACTATGCTACAATACAGCGCAGCGTCACAGGCAATTTTAGTTAGGTATTACAAAAGTCGCGCATCATGTAAATCACGCTATGTGTCTTATCTTATCCTACGAGTAATTGTTCAATTTGTACTGTCAACATCTTATCAGCCTAACACAAAACCTAAATTTCTCCCAATTCATATTGAACCCTATTTGTGTCGAATGTTAGATCGAAAATCAGTTAAGGAAATTTAATATTTTGTGGTTAGTTGTATATAAATGTAGTATAAAACAATCTATGTGGAACAAACGCCCAGCTTAATGCATCCTGCTTCAGGAAATGTTCGAAACTAATATAATAAATAGATAGGGATTTTGGGAAAAGTTGTTTTATTTGTTTAGTTGCTCGGTTGTCATTTTGTTTAGTTGCTCGGTTGTCATAATAATAGTAATATCATAATAGCATGTCTCTTAATAGCACTTTTACTCGCCCCCAAAATTTAGTTTTGCCCTAACACCGCTTCGAGACTACGTCATAACGGCTGATGGTGAAAAGACGCAACAAACCTGTTTCAGCATCTTTTATAGGCTATATTTTATATATATAGTTGCAAGACATGTTGTAAGTACGAGCTAGACAGGTTATTAAGACCATGATCTCTTTCTCTCTTGTTAAACAATCGCCTACTTTTCATTATCTTTGAGGTGAGGCAATAATTGTGACAAAATCTGAACCTTCAGAAAATGTGAATGCGAAGCCATAGACCAAAAATGGTCTGATAGCAATCTCTCCAACCAAATGTAATTAACACTCTTGCCTCATCTAGGATTGCTTTGATTATAAACATGTCTAGTGTGGTGCTGCAATTGTCACCAAAAGAACAGGCCAGATTTGAGTAATTAACAACTATGGTTAACAATTATGGGTTGCTATGGTAACAATTTAAGTTGCTCAAAGTCAAATTTTGGCACCAACAGTTGGCGTATATATTTTTTACGTATATAGTTTATGACACTCGATTGGGAATCTAGACATGTTTATAATCAAAGACCCCATGTTAAGAAAATTCACATCTAAGCTCATTGGCCAGTTTCCATTAGAAAATAGCCATCGTTTGGCAATCGGGTAAAAAAGAAGAAGAAAAAAGTGCGTTCGGCGAGTCTTTTGTTTTTTTCTCTTCAACATGGGCCGTGCCCGATTGCGGCAATTATTTTCTTATAACCTCATGTACAATATTTTAAAATAACAGTTATCAAAGTCAACACTATTTTCTATTACTAATTCAACACCAGCAAAGACCTATGGAAAAATAACAACACCCCGTTTCCCGACTAGAAACAGGAAAAAGCGATTAGGTAGAATTTGTTTAATTCTAACGAATCTTACGCTACTAGTATTATCGTCGGTGACGTTCAATAAACCATTCCACGTTTACCTCCAACTACGAAAATAGAGGCCAAGGTTCAATTGACGCGTGTGAATATTATTCTGTTTTCCCGAGATTTACGTGGTATAGCAAAAGTTCAGGTAAACTGGTCTTAGAAGAGACTAGAGAGGAGTATTGTTAAACAAGTAAAATTGACGCATTAGCATAAAAATTACGTGTGCCGCATTAGACTAAGGAACAATAACATTTATATTGCGTCTTGTTTTGCTGGGTTTAGAGGGGTTTAAATAATATACAGGGTACATATTTTTGGCAGTCGGGGGCATGATGAAGATTCCCTAAGAAATACATGGAATTAGGCAAAAATGACATTTCTGGTACTCGAACTTTAGTAGCTCCAATAGTCTTAATTTGTTTTTTTAACATGCTTTCATTTGCACCGATGATGTTAGCTTCACTAACTAGCTCGTAACTACGTAATCAAATCTTAGAAGTCAAGTTTGACCTACTTCTAATAGTCGTATTCGTATCGTAGCAATTTGAAACTTTGTCCTTACGAATCACTTTTGTGAAATCAGGATGAGAATTGAGAATAGAAAAACTTGATACTATCATGCTGATGATAATATCACGGTCTTTTTTGAACAATTCTAAAAACACCATACAAATTTTGAGATACCTACTTCAATAATAGCAGTAATAATTCATGCAACCATTTGCTTAGCCTAATATTTAACTTCTCTTTTGTCCGTCATTATATCATCACTCAATCCAATATTCATTCAAGCATGACCCAGACTCAGATCCTACAATTGTCATTGCACAGGATTACAAACGAATGCAGCCACAATGACTTAATGAATCCAATGGTTGTCGAGCCGCAACCGACTGGCTTCGCCACGGATTTGCGCAATGTGCAAGAATAGGGTGCCTGTCTGGGCAAGCAAGCAAGGACGTCTGTACGTGCGGCAAAAAATTCATTATTCATAAAACGGCGCGATCCTTTGAGATTGGATACTTCTGGGGGTATCCAATTTTCTCACCTCAGAATTACGATTACAACGTCTAGACTTCTATCTAGATCTTTGCCAGGGCTTTTACACGACCAAAACAACTAGGCGGTGTCTATGACATTAAACCTCTTTGCTCTAGCGCATGCTTTTTTTGAGCTTTACATCTTTGGCCCTTTTTCATTATTAATAATTGATATTCTCTTCCCTTGTTTTGGTCAAGTAGTATGCTTAGTATCTATTATCCCATAGACACTGTAGCGCGGTGATTTGCTTTAATCCCGGGTTTGATTCTGGCTTCGGTCTGTTTTGGAACCAATATTTTCCCAGCGGACTCGATTCTGACTGTCTCTCAGCACAATCAGTGTGTGTGAGTGAGAAAAATTTCTTATTTCGAGACCATAGCAATTGGGGTGTTGTTAAAACGCTTGTTGGTAACCCTATACCGCCGCACCACTCGTCGACCGCTCGTAATAATTTGATTACGGCTCGGTCCTCGAGTATGCGGGTGTAGAGCTGGGATTTCTGATTGCAGGGGGATCTCTGCACTGTTTTGGCGATAAATGGTATAATTCGATACTGGACGGCAACAACTACGAGTACAATCAACACTGGCGATAGATATTTACTTTCATGGTCACTAACCGCATACAACACTAGATTCGTACATTCGTATTCAGATGGACTGCATCTGCAGTAAAAATTTTTAACTGCTGTAGATTGTTACTAATTATAGCACAGAAAGAGCAACGGTTAGACTCGACTAACACTAACTAATGTGTATTATTAACAAAAAAATACAGAGTTCTTTTACACCGTCACTGACTGCATGCGACACTACTAACTCGTACATTTCGTAATGACTAAGCTTGCTACCAGATGGCCTGCATGTGCAGTCAAATCTTTTCATCTGTTGTATCGTGTTAAATAATTAATAGCACAGAAAGAGCACCAGTTGGACTCGACAAACTTAAGCATAAATGATGTCTTAATAATCTTGATGATTTTTAGGCTCAGAAAATTTTAGTTGTGAGCTAATAAAAACTATTAGCTAAAAAGAGTAGGTAGATTGGATGGAACGGACATCATAATAAGATCAGAAGGAACTTTCACTTTTAGTTACGACGACAGAATGTTAAAAGCGAAAACACGGATAAAGATCATGATTTATTTGGTCATGGAGACACGGCTTAATGGGATTAGACTTAGAGGCGTCTAATTTTAAGTAAGGGGAAAATGCATCTGATACTATAAGGTAATTAAATTTATCTTTTGGGGTCACTTTCGGTTTCTTAGAAATCTTTTAGTCTTTCTTATCATGATAATTGGATACGTGATAATTTGATATTCGAATACAGACTGCTTGCTGATAAGAGACTTGCGGAAAATGGAGAAGTCATAGTAATTTTTTGTTACATATAAATCATTTATCACAAAAACCTTTTTATTTTAACAGCTTATACACTTTATATTTTGTAAAAGATGTGCCAAGATTATTTACAATATTGGACAAGCAAAGAAAAACAGACCTTACTTTACAATCACGAGTTCAAGACCTACAACATTGATGACGTGGCTAAAAATATATAAGCTAGATCTGCTTCTAAATCGAATCGGAAATATACCATCTCGATACAAATTTCAATGTTCTAGCAATAGACATGTGCTCGGCGTTTAATGAAACTTGAAACGGGTGTGGTGTACATAAACTATAAAATCAACCTAGATTTGACAGGGATAGGGAAGGAGGCACAACAAACCTATAATATATCTGATCAATGTTGTAGCTATACATATAGCTACAACATTGATCAGAATACGCTGGCTTTGACAGCGAGAAAAAACACTTGAGGAATTTCATCTTGTCACGTGACGTCCTCGGTAGCTTAGTGGTCAAAGCACTCGCCCGGTATGCGATGGGACGTGGGTTCGAGTCCCACCTGAGGTCTATGATTTTTTTTTCAAGTGTTATTTATCTTCAATTAAACCTTGCATGGAATTGCTAAAAACAAAAATTTACAATGTTTAAGCATTTCTGATCTTAACCAATAGTCAAATATTTGTAAAAATATTTCTATAGGGTGTTGACAGTAGTATACTACTCAAGCTATACATATAGCTACAACATTGATCAGAATACGCTGGCTTTGACAGCGAGAAAAAACACTTGAGGAATTTCATCTTGTCACGTGACGTCCTCGGTAGCTTAGTGGTCAAAGCACTCGCCCGGTATGCGATGGGACGTGGGTTCGAGTCCCACCTGAGGTCTATGATTTTTTTCAAGTGTTATTTATCTTCAATTAAACCTTGCATGGAATTGCTAAAAACAAAAATTTACAATGTTTAAGCATTTCTGATCTTAACCAATAGTCAAATATTTGTAAAAATATTTCTATAGGGTGTTGACAGTAGTATACTACTCAAGCTATACATATAGCTACAACATTGATCAGAATACGCTGGCTTTGACAGCGAGAAAAAACACTTGAGGAATTTCATCTTGTCACGTGACGTCCTCGGTAGCTTAGTGGTCAAAGCACTCGCCCGGTATGCGATGGGACGTGGGTTCGAGTCCCACCTGAGGTCTATGATTTTTTTTCAAGTGTTATTTATCTACAACAAACCTGAACTAAAACTGAAGTTCAGACTTCAGATTGATTGGTTCACACCAATTTCCTCTCCTTAGGTAATTTGTTATCTCCTTAGGTATTTATTTTAACTAATATCTTGAAGAGAGTAGTAGTCTCTTAAGTTGGAACGTCGAAATGTCACTTTTATAGGTTTAAATATTTTATATGCAATAGTGGTCATATAAGTATGACTGACTTTCTACAGGCTAAGATCGACGTGAGGGATTGCCATGTTAGGTATTATGCTGACTTCACTTTCTATGCCTGCCACTCTCCAACTCCGGGTTCTGATGAAAACTTGACGTGACGACTACTAAGTTATTCACTATAACTGTACTTGTTAGACGTATGAGAACAACCCATTGCTAATAAGAGTTGTTTGAATAAATATTAATGCAGTTAGTCGTATCAGCGATACACGTCAGTGATTTCTTTAATCAAGGTTAATAATATGGCTATGTGCATACATGAATATAATGAATAGGCTGGTAACGTATTGTGTCTTTGCTTCAATGAAACTACTCATTACTTATTCCGAAAAAATTGCAATAACGGCCAGGGCTATCCTACTGGTTATGCTCTGTGTACCGGAGAAAAAGAAACGGAACCCAGTAGTCAGATGAAGAATAAATCTTCGGCAATACTTACAAAACAAACAAGATGGAGTGGCTCTCTGCTTGTTAGTAGTAAACTACCTACCTGTCTACATGATATTATGGTTAAAACACCTTGCATGGAGGAAAGAGTTTAAAGAGTGAATCGTGAATTGCGGTGTAAACACTAGGCACCAGCTACGGCAGCTACGAAGTCTTTGTATGAACGCACATGACAAAAATGGTATCTACGGCTTAAAGAACATTGTTTACATGAAATTAAAAGACTTTTGCGATAGTGGTAGGATAGGTCTCCTGCCTGACCTAAGAAAGCAGACCTTAAGTGTATCTTTGTACAGCGGTCAATGTAACGAGGTAAAAATAGAAACTAGTAAAAACATTATTAATGATCATGACATGCTTTTTGTGGAGAACTGTCCAATAGCGATGGTCCGATAAACGCAGTGAAATTTTATGTCAGAAGTCACCAGCTCGTTCAACTGACCTTGGTCTCACGTTTGTGTGCTTACTATAAATAACTATTTATTTAGATATTTTGCACACTAGCCTACTACTACTAGCCTAGACTCCGAATTGTCGAGCCCCACACCTCAACGCGGTAAATCAATTATTTTTACAGCCGTTCTAGTTTCGCGGCTTTTTGCGAATACGTGGGTGTTATGCAAGTAGTTCAGGGTCATAGAAAACTGTTAGACTTTTGGACAGGGTAGGAAGCGATTTCTTGTTTGCTATTTATTTAACAAACTATACTAAACCTGCTTCTTCAATTCCCGATTTCCGAAGGAATTAAAGAAGAAGAAAGTACTTACTTACAAATTAAAATATAAGCATGAGCCAAAATTTGAAGTCTGAATTTTGGTTTTCCTACCATTCACAATAAGTTTATTATATGTAGTAGTTAGATGAAAAGCAAATTACCCTTTCGTCACTATTTTAAGGTTTTAACGTTAATTTCATTGTTATTCTAGTAGTTGAGCGACGCTTAGCTACTATCTCGATCAGAGGTCAACGGCACGACGAAAGCATGCAAGATGGAACCTTGAATATTCTTAGTAGCCCGTGTTTACAGCATAAAGCTCAGGCACTATAACATCAAGCATGCTGCTTGCTTTACCTCTACCGTAGTTAACAATAGTTTTGCTTGTCTTGCTTTCATAATACAAATCATAGGGATGTCAACTTAAAAAAAATGGTAATTCTCATTTATTACTCGCGAGATAGTAAGATTTAAATCATATTGCTGATTTTTAGAACGAAATCATAATTAAAAGGATAGTTTAAAATTGCTTAATCATTCAGCCCCCAAACGGCAGGCTGCCACGTGTCAACCAACCAACCAACTGAAAATATTTAACAAGGCAGTACCTTAAGGTTGTCGGTTGACCACAGTACCTTACTTCACATACTAGTCGTCTTTAAAGAGGCCAAGAAACAAAGGAAAAAGGCATATATTGGCGGCCGTATAGAGGGACGGACGCGGGAAGCAGCGTTGGCATTGGACAAACAGGTGCAGCACCAACATTGCCAAATATTCTTCCATACCTAAACCAGTAAGTTAAATTCTTGACATAAAGCCTGTCCTAGTCTAGTCTAATTTGAATAAAATTAAAGGTTGGCAACCCTGAGTGCTAGGTACACAAGGGCAGGCTGGCTTCAATTACAATAAATCACGATACTAATCAACGGTGTAATACAATAGTACTGTAGCTTATAGGCTTCGTAATCCGAGATATTTCGTCTAGCCTAGGTCATCCTTGTCTAGTTGGAAAAAACATTGTAAACTCAGGTCTCTTCTGCGCTCATAATTTCGATGCAGAAGGACCAGATCCCCATTAAATGTCATCACAACATCCAAAATTATGTTGATGATAGCTGGTTATTGACTAAAGCTTTTGTTTGTTTTGCATTTAACACACTGAAAGGCTAGAAACTAGGTCAACTCATTTTTTAATATATTAAAATAAGTGGGGCCTGGGCGCTTACCACGGTCATGTGTCGTCAGTGTTGGGCTATGGTTTGCTGCTCTGGGGAAACTCGGTAGATGTAGACAGGGCGTTCTAAATGCAAAAGAGGTGCATCCAAGTGTGAAATACTGCTTGGTTTCGGGATAGTTGCAAACCTCTTTTTAAGAAATGTAATGTGCTGCCGCGCTCTCTTGCATGTATATTAGAGACGTTTGTGTTTTTGTCAAAAGTTATCCAATCCACTTCAGAAAACGGAGCGACGTTATAACCCGTCAAAAAAGAGCAAAGTTTTAAAATCTATTGTATCAACCTCATTGCCATAATGATTTACATATATGTATAAGAGAAATATTTATAATAATGTCGATAGTAAATTACCCGAAAGACTAAAAGTGTTTCAAGGAAATGTAATTAAGAAAATGTTAAATAATTGGTTAGTGAGTAATTGTTTTTATATTCTTAATGAATATTTTAATTTTAATGAATAATTGTATTGTATTAATAATATGACATCTTTAATTTGAATAGTATGTCATTTGATATTGTATTTTATAATGTTATTATTAATATTTGCACGCCTGCATGCAGGCTGAATACATGGCCAAATAATGGTTTTAAATTCTGCATTATAAATTTGCATGTATTATGTATTCTTGCAAATAAGCAATTGAATTGAATTGAATCTACCTCTGCGGCTCCAGTGTCAGTGTGATTTTCTAATTTTGGTACACACTGTATAATCATAAACAAACTAAACAAGCTAACTTCAAAACCATTTGGAGATTTAACACTTATAAACTGTATTTTGCTTATTTAACATCACTTACAATTTACGAAATTATGTTTATTTTTACAAAATACAAGAATTCATTTGTCATTTTTACAACTCTTTCTAATTGCAGAGATTCTTACATCTTAAGTCACAGAGTTTTCATGTGTGTGTGTCGTATCTGTGCATGAAAGATGTCACAGATTTGAATGACAGCAAATTTGAAATGTGAATGTGTGTGTGTGAAGAAACATTGTACCACACAGTACATATACCCATATAGTATGGAAACTAGGCCTGTTTATCTAGATACGTCAATGGAGCGTTAGGTTAGGTTAGGTTAGGTTGTATTAAAAGTTGTTAAAAAATCGCTTAAACTAAAAACAATAGAAATGACAACTGACAGCATCTTGTCTCGCATCTGCAGTGCAACTCTCAGTACTCCTTGTTTACTGAGATTTCTTGTTGAGGCATGCACATGTGTGGGTACGTCATTTTGACCAGAATAAAATAAATAAAGAAACTACCTATAAACAGGTAGTTTCTTTATTTATTTTATTCTGGTTTTTATTATTTGTTGTTATAGCGGCAACAGAAATACATCATCTGAAAAAATTCCAACTGTCTAACTATCATGGTTCATGAGATACAGCTAGTGACAGACGGACAGACAGACAGATGGACACTGGAGCCTTAGTAAGGTCCCGTTTTACTCTTTGGGTATGAAACCCTAAAAAATAACTAATGTTTAAAAAAAATTAAACTTGAGCAATAAAGGTGGAAAAAGTCAGTGTCAGTGAGTTTTAGTCACTTAATTTTTGATTAATTTTATAGTCTTTATTGGAGATCTTTAAAATTATTTTATTTAGTAAGAAATGTACTATATGGTTCATCTAACTACCTAAATATGTTGACATATTGCAGTAAAAGTATCGATTTTTTATTCAAAAAATCATTTTGGTACAACACCTTTTGCTAACTTTTAACTAAAATAAATGTAGTACCTAATAGGTTATTAGCCCTTATGCTCGGAAAAATATATAACAATAAGAATGAACAATAATTGCACAGTACTGAAATAAAATATAATAAAAGAAAATAACTCCTGCATTCTCTCCTTTCCAGTACTGTATTTTATTTAAAATAATTAAAAAGGCAATGAGCAGGTAAGGAAGTCTTTTCAACATTGTTTCATAAATATGTAAAAATAAGAAATACTGAACAGCCATGTTGCTCTGTCTGAAGTCAGACAATCACTGATCTGACTTACTTACACTCTTACTGTGCCTATTTTGGCAACAAACGATGCTAGTATTGTGTGTATGGTGCGGTATTATAAACAAATTATTTTGTAACTTAATGATGTGAAAACTGTTCTAGGTAAGTTCTGAATTGTTTTTAGACACCAGGGACATAAATACTGAGAACTGATAACATTATCTGTCTTGATAACATTGATAAAGTGTAGGAAAAATGAATAAGGAATTGATGCAATTGTTTTCTAATTAGTCTACAAAATGCACATCACACAAAGACTCTCAAAACGAAGGATGTTTTCTTAACAAACACTAGCTGGTTAAGGTTATGATAACATTATATTTATAGATATATATTTTTAGGCCATATGGGGCCAGTATGAATCATTTATTATTATTCATATTCTGGTTTCACATCACGAAACTGTTATGCCAGTGCAGTGTGTATAAAAAAAGTGTACCTAGCTGGAGGTTTTTTGTCGTATCAGTATGGCCTGTCTTTTGGGTAGAATGATCTTCTCGCAAGAAACGGAAGACCAGTAACTTTTCTAAGATTCGTAAGCGGACGCTGTTGGGTCCGTGCACTATGGTCAACACAGCACAGCACATAAACTGGCTCATTACAATCAAGACGTCTTAATTTAAATTATGACGTCAGTTTACAAATTGCACGTAACGAATTACAGAAGAAAAGGGAGCTTCGATTGAAAGCGCTAACTTACCCGTCACCGACCACGACACACTTAATCGCCTGCATTTTTCTGTTTTGACCGTTCTCCTACAAATAATCCACAACGAAAATTCTTAGATTTCTTGCCACTGCACAGTTAATCACTATAAACGAATCTAAAACACAGTGACATCACATCCAACACTCTATTGTAGAACACCTCAGTTTTCTTCAGTTATCAATAATAGTCTCATATCTTTAACTGTAGCGATAAGAACAAATTGTCCATGAAATGTATTGTTCTTTCACTTTAGCTTGGAAAGAAACGAAGGTATCAAGATACGACGACGTTTTGCTCGCCAATCGCCAACGACGACCGACTGACCGACCGACACCCAATCATTTGATTATGCTGCGGCCACACTACCTACACACACAAGTTTTATCAGACGTGCAGAAATTCGGCAAATCGTGCAAGATGTTGTTATGCGTCTCAATTAAAAAACAGGTCATATCTAATGGCACCGGCCCTGCTGAATAAAGGTCGAACTTTCGTGACGTTTTCCTGATCTCAAATTCGTTCCTGAATCACGATGCCCCAGCAGGTGTAGTCGAAGAATTAGTGACATCACCAACATTCTGAATTATATCGATAGACCATCTTAGCGCTCAGAAAAAGTAGACCAAAATAATCACAAATCATGCCACCAAATTACTTTAAAATAAGAAATATTCAAATGAAATTCTCAGTTTAGAGAAAAGACAGGAAACATTTACAAAAAACCGGACAAGTGCGAGTCGGACTCACGCACGAAGGGTTCCCGAAGGGAGATGATGTATTTCTGTTACCGCTATAACAATGCTATGCTAAAAACCGAATAAAATAAATATATAAGGCGGCTCCCATACAAAAAACGTGTTATTTTAGCCCTTTTTATAGATAATGGCACGGAACCCTTCGTGCACGAAACCGACTTGCACTTGGCTGGTTTTTTTTTAATTTTGATAACAAATAAAATTATTCATACTCGTAAAATTTCTAAATATGATATACATACGAAAATATACACACTACACAACATAATAACACACTGACAGACATTTTTTTCATACTACAACTACAACACGCACTTACATACAAATGCACACGGTAATTATATTGTTATAACAAACATCTTGATGGGAAGACTGGTCTCCACGACACAGGGAATCCTAGTCTGGAGTTCAGTGGTACTGTTTCGTTTTTTGTTTTTTAAACACTGTAATAATTAATCTACTTGTTGTGTAATAGTAGTAGCTAAACTATGTACGTGTTAACTGAACTGAATAAATAATTTAATTTTTTATTACAATCCCGTTTTTATGAGAATATTTTTTTTATTTGATGACATTACATTTCTGACTTCATTATAACATTTATTGCATAATATTAAGTTAACATGGACTTATTTCGGAGTGATATACAATCTACTTTTACCTGGCATCCTATAGATAAGGTGATTCGTATAGAACTCAAAAAGGAACACATAGATAGATCATAGTAACTATATGAACTTAAAAGAAATAATAAATTGAAAAACGGCGACCCTCGCCTTAAGGAAATGAAAACGACTTGAAGTGCAAGAAACAAACACATGCAGTCAGGTGCTAGCTGTTGGCCACGGGTTTCGTAGAAGTTACTAAAGTTGTACATCGCTCTAAATCATTTCGCCGGAGGCTATCTATAAACCTGTAATTTGTAGGCCAGATTTAAAAATATTGTTCAATGCTGCCATAAGCCATAAGAGAGTGATAAATTGAATACGACATAACAAGACAGCAAGAGTACCAGATTATACAATTTTAGAATAAGAATATTGCAGAGCCTAAAAATGGCTATTCAGAACTTAAGTAAGTCAAAGCGTATTTTAATATCTCACTTGTACACTCCATTCGCTAACGCATTTGATAAATGATTATTTACCAAACACAAGAAAGACTAAACCAGTTTATGTCGACACAACATCAAATTATCGATAATTACACATCACTTTATCAACACGTCAAACGAGAGCAGCCTTTGTCTATGAATTCTATCCGTTGCCAAGATCAGAGAGGGCGCTCTGCGCTACCACAAAACTCTACAACATAATCCTGTCTAATCTGTGCTCATTTGTCGTCTCCCCGAATTAGTATTGCCAGGTGCGTCTCCCAATCCAATATACCCAGACACTTATTTTGAAAAAGATCGTCTCCTGAATAAAACAGAATTAAAGAAGATCTTTAACGTGCAGTCCAAATTACTATGCCACCTAATGGGGTCGTCAATTGATTTTTGATTGCTTAGGTGATTATTATTATATCATCCGACATCTGCGAATTACATCGATCAGAATATAGTGTAGCTTTTTGTAAAAGACAATACATTTAATTTCAGGGCCTACCTTGGCCGATCCATTAAATTGAGGATAAAAAATATGCTAGAACTAAAGTTCATATAATAAAGGAAACTCTTAAGTTTAAAAATAACCTAAAACTACTTACGTTATGGGTCAATATTTCTTAGAAACTCTAATATAAATTAATATAAACGCAAACTAACTGATTTGTGCCAAGAATACTTATTCTTAGCACAAATCAGTTAGTTTTTCAAGGCTATTCTTAAGTAGGAATAGCCTTCAGTTCAGCAGTCAGTTATTTAATACACTTATTTATATTTCATTAGTTCTACATTGATCAGAGATACGCTGGCTTCGACAGCGAGAAGAAACACTTGAGAAATTTCATCGTGTCACGTGACGTCCTCGGTAGCTTAGTTGGTAAAGCACTCGCCCGGCATGCGATGGGACGTGGGTTCAAATCCCACTAGAGGTCTATAGTTTTTTCAAGTGTTATTTATCTTTAATAAAACCTTGCATGGAATTGTTAAAAAAAATACACTGGTAACATTGTTTATTTTGAGAACAATTTGTTTTTATTCAACTATTTATTTTAAAATTATAAGGCTCGTCTATACGCTGCCGGAATCCGTAAGCATCCGCAAGAATCCGTTCAAAAAACGACCTTATTGCTTATGCGATGGATTGAATCCGCGTTAACCCTGTCCGGTTTCCGGCTGGGTATAGACCGAGCCTAATCGATTCTCTTCCATCCGATTTTATTAAGGGAGTAGTTATGACAAGCGCCCAAGGCGCGCGCCTGGGGCACTGCGTATCCCGCGCGTACCGCCGCGCGGACGAAACCAACGTCATCAATGTCATATGCACGTCAAACGCGATACTATGACCACACTTCGTGGTACTTTTGAACCATCAACATGTTTACTTCTACTTTAGTTATTTTAGGTATATTGTTAATACAGATAAATGGCAAGAGATTATCCAAAAAATTATCATCTATGACGATATCATGTTCATCCATTTAAAGCTGAGAGACTTTTATGTCCATTTAATACCAATTATCAAAGAATAAGTCGTTTTCTAAAAAAAAAACACTGTTTTTCGTAAGAGCATCCAATCGTTTGATAAACTTCCTACAGTACGTTGCTAAAAAAATAAACGATTACATACAACCAATAGGAAAGTAGATAGAATATGTGCTGCATAAAGACTTACTACGCTAATACACTTACATTATTAAATCAGCAAGACGCAATGGGAAAAGAAATAAAACAATAAATAACAAACCGCCTCCAAACTAGGACAAATCCGGGGAATCCGGAAAAGTCAATGTTAATTTGAATAAATTATTTTTAATCGATTGAAGTGATTTGATTGTTTTGTGCTACTCGCACTAGGCACCCAGGCACTAGTAAAGTTCAGTAGTACTCAGAGCAGAGGGCACCAGTCCAGTCAGTACCTAGTGCTTTTTTTCTTTCAGCAAGAAGGCCACAAATGCGCATTATTTTTCCGAACATTTTAGTCTATGGTTATTACATTATGGCTTCATCGAGATTTGTGTTGCGCGGTATTGCGTGATCCCGGCGGTTAGTTTTCATGTGATAATGGCAAAAGGAGATAAAGAATTAGAAAAACCTATAGTGAATAATGAATTACCTAACCCGGAGTGTAGAAGTGTTGATCATGAAGACACGGAATCGACACAGGAGCAGCCTTTGGATATAGGGGAGCATTATTTGGTTCGGCGTTCGGATGAGTCATGGCACCCGGCTGAGATTATACAGACGCGATACAATGCCGCCGACGGGTACTACGAGTATTATGTCCACTATGTTGGTTACGATAGAAGGCTGGACGAATGGGTTTCCCGCCACCGGGTCATGTCCGATAGGTTTGACATGTGCGAACAATCAAATAACAACATAAACTCTGACCACCTCCTCACCGACAAATCGGGCCGGAAAATAACACGGAATCAAAAACGAAAACACGACGAAATCAACCATGTACAAAAGTCATACGCAGAGATGGACCCTACCACGGCGGCTCTTGAGAAGGAACACGAAGCAATCACGAAAGTCAAATATATTGATAGGATTCAGATCGGCAAGTATGAAATCGACACTTGGTATTTCAGCCCCTATCCTGACGAGTACGGAAAACAGTCAAAGCTTTGGATTTGTGAATACTGTCTCAAGTACATGAGAATGGAGAAGACTTATCGGTATCACTTGAGCGAATGCACGGCACGACAACCCCAAGGCAGTGAAATTTATAGAAAAGGTACCATAGCTATATTTGAAGCAGATGGTAAAGAACATAAAATTTATTGTCAGAATTTATGTTTGTTGGCAAAGTTGTTTCTAGATCACAAAACATTATATTTTGATATTGAGCAATTTTTATTCTATATATTGTGCGAAGTTGATAAGCAAGGAGCACATCTTGTTGGTTATTTCTCTAAGGAGAAAGATTCCCCTGAGGGAAATAATGTTGCCTGTATTTTGACATTACCTCCATACCAGAGGCAAGGCTACGGCAAGTTGCTGATTGCTTTCAGCTACGAGTTGTCAAGATTAGAACAGGTTGTAGGCAGCCCCGAGAAACCATTGTCAGATTTAGGAAAACTTAGCTACAGATCATACTGGTCTTATGTCCTTTTGGAAGTGCTGAGTGCTAGTAGAGGCACATTGAGTATCAAAGATCTGAGCCAGATGACAGGTATATCTCAGACAGATATAATATCCACATTACAGTCTATGAACATGGTGAAATATTGGAAAGGTCAACATGTAATCTGTGTCACACCAAAGATTGTCTCAGAACAGTTGGCGAGTTCTCACTTTAAGAAGCCACGCTTGTCGGTGGACCCATCTGCATTGCGATGGACGCCTCCTAACAAACAAGGGAACTCTGCTAAAGCTAAAAAGTAGTACAGGCTAACAGGCAGGGCTTAGAGAATGCTGAATTAGTCATGATCAAAAGACTTCTCTAGGTACAGGCCTGTTCAAAACAATCTATAGTTTTAGTTTCATTGTTTTGTATGCAGTGGATAGATCAGTGCTAGAAGTATTATAATTTGTATTGTAAGTTTACAATTAATTTGTATATCTAAGTGAAAGACAAACTATTGTTATGTAATGATACACTGCATTTGTTGAAGTATTGAGCTTTACATAATTAATAATAGTCAAGGGAAATATCCAGTGAACGAATTTTATCGCATTTTTATTGAAATATTAATTAAAAGCTACTGATGTATGTATCTACAAACAAAATACTTGAATAATGTAGATTTTTATTAATAGATTATTTAATTGATGTAATGTTCAAATTCCAATATTATTCTCATGTATAAATTCTTATTCTAGATCTAAAGAGATTGGCTTAGAAAGTTGTTAGAAAGTTAAAACTTAGGTGTTATTATGTTCATTAGATAGTGCCGCAAGGAGCAACTTTGGGTATATCTGAATATTTTCAGATATATGAAACCTTAATGTTTTAAACATCTTAAAAATTGCACACATGCCCTTTTGATATTGCATCATACTATCCTTTGTGATGTTTAATACAGGACAAACCTGTTTGGTAAATCTCTGACCAGGTTACAGTTTCACTATGGGTAATATTCTTTATACAGTGAATTTATTATGGATGTAAACCTTATTTCTGACCAATATAAATTTACTCAGTATAAAATCTGTACATTGCTGTTTGTGGAAAGTTATCAGACTAGACAACATGGCCAAAAATTGTATGTAAATGTATGAAGCTATGCTATCAACATCTGCTGTGTACATCAAGTAGAAATTCGTTTATGCTTTATGGTCTACTAGAAAGGTGCCTAAAGTTGGTAGTCTATCAGTTTTCAGAGTAAGGGAGCCTTCAAACTAGTAAAGAAATGCACCACACCTTATTTTTATCAATACCTAGAAGCCCTGTAGTGGCACCTCTATAGCACGACTGTGGCACAGTGGCGCTTCTGCCACTAATTTGTCAGTGTCCCCTTCTGGCCTTTACAGTATGAATGCCAATCACGGCTATTATAATATACATGTCTATGTTCTTGTGCATAAGATGTGTGCATAACTGATCAACTTTAGACCAATTTACTATAGAAACTGGTATACTTCCAACTGCCGAAACTTTTCTACTGTACTAATAATTGTATTGTTAGGGTCGCCGCACACGGGCTGTCGGCCACAGCCACGAAAAGCTGCTACCGGCATATTTCCTATAGTTTTCACACCCGCCACACGCTACAAATCGTCGCTGTTATCTTCTTGGGGCCCGCGCCGGTCACTAAACGCCGCTTCAGTCGACACGCCCACTTGCGCGATTTCCCAACCACTCTCCCTAACTCCCTTACTTACCGCAGTTAACTTGATCGAGTCGAAGACAACGTACGCACGCACGTAGTCCTTATTTTGGAGATTGCAATTAAACATTCGTCGGAGTACATTATGATGTTGCGCGCATTGGTTAAAGAAGGTAGCAACCACCAACCGCACGTTTCGAGCGCCGTCCACTAGTGGCTGTCGCGCGCTTCAGCTACCTTTGTGGCCGCATCTAGTTTCTCGTGGCGGCTTGTGGCTGTCAGGTATGGCCTGTGTGTGGCGACCCTTAGATTGAATTTCTAATCAAGGCAAAGTGCCGGTTTTAGACCCAATTTTACTAAACTCTTACAGAGGATTAGTTCCTTATTTTGACCAACTGTTATCTTACGTAGCTATCTTGGTAATTATTAAATTCTCTGTTAATGAATACAGGATTGGTAAAATCGAGTCTAAAAAAAACGGTATGTTATTATTAGTTCACAGACCAACTTTTTAATTTCTATTACACCCATACTGAGAATAGATCTGTATACATTGTATATTTAGTTAAATTCAGTTCCTTGTTACTGGTAATAGTGATATTATTTATAAGTTAGTTTATTGAGTTTCATTTTCGAATGTAAACATTGTGATAAAAATTTACTTTTCATAACAAAATTGCTTTTCTGAAAAAGTCTTAGTCTCTAAAATGTATTTAAGAATTCTAGAAGCTTAGCATTTGTAAATGACCACTTAACTAAAAAGTTGACTCGTAGAGAATGCCTTATTTATGGCATTAAGTCCACTCATTGTATGTTTTTTTATAGTGTTTAAAAAAGATAATTTAAAACTTTACTTTTAATCTCAAGATTGACAAAAGCTTACATCAAAGTTTTGGATTTGTTATGAAAGGTGAATGACTTTATCACATGTCTTCAAAATGCGCGTATGGATGGATTGCGTCACCTATGAGGTGAGCAGCACTAAACATTGTGAAATTGTGTGGCTATTTTTAATAGACACAATATCAGCTGTTTTGAACAACATATACAGGTAAAGTATTTTGATTATTTTGTCTTAAGTAATTTTACTCATAATTATTACTATAATAATTGCAATTTGCAATGTTTAAGATTTGCCTAACTGGTGAATTGTTTTAAATGTATAAGCTCTTCCCATTGCAAATTAATTAGATTCTGTGAATCATCTGTTTTCACTGTTTATTTGTGATAATTCTTTAATTGTAAGTGAAAATGTCAAGAATAAAAAATATAAATTGCAAAAAGTGTATTTCTTTAATATACTTTCCTACTCCTTTTTTTTTGTCCGTCCAAATAAGTCGCCTAGAACTGCATCTGCTAACGCACACCAGATTATAAAGGTGCAAGTCCAAGATGGGCTGCATACTACAATGTGCGTGTGAATTGAGTGCTCCTTTTTAAAAGTTAATACAATCTAAGGAAGAAAACAGGCGACCGACACTGCGGCTAGAGGCTGCGGTTGACCGCAGTGCGGCCTACGGTCGTGGTTGCTTCTATTCCAAGCGCGGCCGCATGCCGCGGCTGCACAATACATAAAATAGAACCATGCCTCAGTCAATTAATTAATTATTAAAATAATTAATTTGTCTTCATCATCTTCCGAAAAAGTAGACATTTTTGTATACGTGTGAACTCTCTGCGGTTCGCGACACTACTGACTGGCGCTGCAGTCTGCGGTCGTTGCGCGTCGCGCGCCGCGGGGCTACAAACCGCAGTGTTGCCGCGCTCGGAATCAATTTCATAGAGATCAAAGAAACCGTAGTGGTATGCGGTCTGCACTCCATCTTGGACTTGTACCTTAAGTCATCATCATTTCAGCCACAGGACGTCCACTGCTGAACATAGGCCTCCCCCAGTGACTTCCGGATTGGCCGGTTGGAAGCGACCTGCATCCAGCGGCTTCCTGAAACCTTTACCAGGTCGTCTGTCTACCTTGTTGATGGACGTCCAACGCTGCGCTTGCCGGTACGTGGCCTCCATGCCAGAACCTTTCTGCCCCATCGGCTGTCAGTTCTACGTGCTAATATGTGCCCCGCCCGCTGCCACTTTAGCTTGCTAATCCGTTAGGTTATGTTCAGGACATCGACAGGCATGATCGCAAAAAGCATGCAGTTCTTAAACTTTAATTAAATTACAACATATTGTAATCTCTGAATGAAAGCCTTCATAATATGGATGGACCATTTAAGTATAGATTTAATATTTTTTCAGTTGGTAATGTTTTATTATTTCTTAACCATTAGCTTTGTATAGGCATTAGATGTCCGTTAGGTAGGTAACATAAAAGGGTTTCTATTGCGCTAAAATGAAAGGATTGGTAAATAAAACGAATAAGCTCACGATATCTATCATTTCAATTTATTTTCATAAATACCATTTGCACATATTGAACACTTTAAAACACTATGCTGGTACATACATGTTGAATATAATATTGTTCACGGGTTTTTTGTGCGTTTTCCGCGCAATTTTCCAATAGTCAGCATTAAAATGGTACAACCTGATGATTGTCTGGAAGAGATCGCTTCTAACGATAAGACCGCCTATTTGTACCATTCTCAATGTATTTTTTCCGTGTACTGTTTGTTTTGTGTGGTGTGCAATAAAGATTATCAATGTATCTATAACTTTAATGATCCAATATGTTGTGAGAAACACGTCCCTTTATACGACTACTTTGGTTTTTCGTCTGTACTTACAACCTACTACAACTTTTGGTGTATTTTTTTTTTGTTTAACTCTTCGCGTCTAACTACCTATTCGAATTATACTTTCTTGCCAGCCTTTTATTATCAGTTACCTATTACTGTTTACGTAGCTTATCTATGTAACCTGGAGGGCTAGCATGCGCGCATCGGTTAGTTTATCGATAGACAAGACAAATTTTGGCTTCGACGATAATTTTGTCGTTTTCCCGGACAACGGATTACAGACGTCTCGAATCCTTTTTCTTAATATTTTCAGGGTCTCCCGTTCTTCGTAGCCACTTATTTTTACATTATAACACGGCATTGCCATGGTATTTTGGATTTTTCTTTGTTATCGTCGAAGATAAAACGATATATTTACGTCAAAAGTCGATAAAATGCAACGACAAAATTTAATCGTGTTGCGCATGCTAGCCCCGCAGGTTACACAAAACTTGTAACGCGACCACATGAGTAAATCTTTACTTATATGACGCGACTATGCACTTTAGGGTGTGCACTTGTTTGTTATTAAAACATTGATTTAAAAAGATCGTTGTTATCCTATTTATTTAGATAAAAGGTAGATTTTTGGTATCGTTAACCTGAGACTAGGTACTTGGTACGTCATATTAAACTACTAAAATCGTCGAATTTTCTCGATTGTAAATTAAATCAATGTAATCGACTTTAAAGTTAAAATCGGTTGTAGAAATTTGTCATTGCATAGTATGTTGACGATTAAGCCCTTGATTGACTGTATTTTAAAATTTTAACACCATGATGTTGTAAGGTACAGTCAGCATCAAAAGTGCTGCGCGTTTCAAGTTAAAAAAACGATACAATGGATTTTATAGTAAGTAATAGTAAACGGGACAATTTATATTCAACATGTAATACCAGAAGACATTATTAGGTTGTTTTCGCAGACCAAAGTAGGTATTCGTAAATGACAAGATTTTTCTTTGGCCCAATTTTTTGCTAAATGTCCATTGGAGCGGCTGTGACGAAATACATTAATAGGTACATATTTCATTTACCAACTTGATAGTAAGCTCACATCGAGTGTAGTGAATTAAAGACATTTTTACGTAAGATACTGAGAATTTGAGACATATTCTCAATAAAAACCCAAACAAAAGCGAGGTGAGGTACTTGGTGCAGTTTTAGTAGGGTACATTCTAATAAGATATTAATTTAAAGACAAACACATTGACAATAAATAATTGAATTAACATGAATAAAATATTTATATAATTGGCCAAGTGCGTATAGGGCTGGTGCCCGAAGGTTCCGTCCCAGGGTAGAGAACCCTCAAAGAAAAATGAAAATTCAAAACACCTCACCGCACTTTCAGTTTGACAGAGGCTTACACTCTCTTTCAATTAAAACTTAAGTCCGCTTGTACTTTCTTATAACTAGATTTAACTTGTTACAATCTGGCTTAAATAATAAAACATATTACCTTCAGTTTCTTTGAACAAAAACATACGGTACACCCTTTTAAAGACACCGCCACACCATTTAAAAAGCATACATATTTACTTAGATTATAAGCTGAGACAAAAGAAGATTTAACAATAATAAATTATACGACACAACAGATATTTTAATTTGGTTGGTTGGGTATTCTTTACTAACCTTGTCTTTAAAATATTTTGAGCCAGATTTAAGCTAAATCTAAATACAAGCAATCGATTTGTTATTAGTAAGAGAATATGTCTAAAATTCACACCTGCTTACATAGAGCCATGTTTGTTTATTTCATTATATTATACGTCACCAAACACTGAACTTTAGCGTTAATATTCAACACTTATTACAATATTTTTTTTAATCATTTAGTAGTTTTTTTTATTATCATCAGAACGACTTCTAACCAACATACGTGTTATATATCTACAGTCTAGATAATATGTAATGGTACTACGTTACAATTACAATTAGTGTACATAAGAATTTGTTTACAGTTAACTTCTCAAACGATACATTACAAACAACATCAATCATGTTTCAAGGGCATTTATAACACACGTTTGAGTGTAAAACAATTTAGTTTTTGTATCTCCCTGTCAATGTATAAGGCATAATGCTTTTGGCCCGTATACAGGTTGATTCAAAGCTATTTTGAATACCTACTTGGATTACCAAAAAAAGAGTAGGTACTCTTATAATTGGGTTGGTGATACTAAGTTGGTAAATTAGTGATGTTTCAAAAACAATGTTACAGAACAACTGTAGTTTTAGCATCCTTATGAAGTAGCAGACATAGGATTACGTCACTACACCAATCGGGTCGTAATTACATAAAAGTATACTTAAATAGTAAAGTTAGAAATCGAACGGTCCTTAATGTTTCGGTTCGGATGTAATTAAATACATTCGATAACAAACTGTCGACCGATAAACCACGTGACACTATAATGACTTACCGGTTGTCGAAATGTTTATCAAGGTTCAAAATAGAGGACTGCCCTTGAATTTGAATAAACCTGTATAAGTCTATTCTTATCATTGACTGATGCATTATTCATAGGATTATGACACTAAATGAGACTTATTTTAAAACGAGATAAGTTTTCGAGAATTTTAATAAATAATATTGCACATAAAATATAGGCTGGTAACACTTTATTTCAAAATAAAAATAAACAATACTGCTGCGTATAAGTTAGTTGTAAAATAATTTTGAAGAACAAACATACAGGGTTAGTTTTGGACCCCCGCCAAAATTCAATATAATTTATGGAAAATAAAAAAAAATTTTTGCTTATAAATAACCGTATTTTACAGTCACTATTTAAATCCTGAATTCCTAGGTGCTTTTGATCACTGATTTGATTGAATGTGCTGCTTCTACAGGGTAACGTGAAAAAATATGGCGGGGGGATCCAAATATAACCCTATTTTTTTTTTTGTTAAGAGTCCGCTATAGGCACGGACAGAAGGCGAGTCTTGTCAAAATCTGTATGTGTATAAACTTAACTTAATTTAAATCTAGTTTCTGTATATTTTTGACTAACGTTTACAATGACATTGTGTACTGATATTTAGTAGGCAGAATATATTATGTTCTAATTAACTAGTTAACTTCCTTCTAGGGTTACAACACCACTTTTTCTATAGAATCAACCGAATTCTCAAAATAACCTCTCCATTGAAACTTGTATCAGCTAGTCGGCGGTTGGTGCATAATTAATTTTGCTAATTCGCTATTGGTTCTACAGGGTTAGTTAGGTAAATAATATAACGATATAAAATAAGTAACAAAGTGTTAGAGATGTAATTACCTATCTTTTGGTTACTGTACAGAGTCTGGGCCGAGAGTCAATATATTTTAGGGCAACTCCTTTGATGTATTCATTTTTTTTACACACAAAACAAAATTTTTATAATCCGATTTGTATGTTTTTTTTCAAAAATGATGATAACAAATTTCTGACTTCACCGTAGTATTTATTATGCATATGTTAACATAAGCTAGTTATTCGGCTTGATATACTAATTACCTAACATCCTATGGAAACATTATTTGCCCGTAGAATCACCCCCTGGAAGAAACTCAACTAATAAATTGGTACCATAAAAGTACCAAAGTCCTGGAGGCGTACTTTTGAAGCGTTCGAATTCCAATTCACATACGAAATACCAAGAATCGTGTACAAAACCTAGGAGTTCGTATAACGGTTCTTGTGAATTCGTATGCGAATTGGGATTCGAGTGATATAAAAATACGCTCCCTGACTAATCAGCTTTTATCTAGTAATATTAACTACTTGCCCTTAGTACACGACTGATATGCTCGAACATTCGCACTAATAGTCGACTGTCTTCGTCTCTGGTATGTACAGTCAAGGTCAAAAATATGGACACACTTTATAGACAAACGTTGACACTAAAATAATAAATTATAAGATTGGATACATATTTTTGCCGCTGATGGCCATGCCAATTTAAGCCAAGCACACAACATTGACTACTATTGTAATATCAGGTAGACTTTGTCTATAGTCAATAATATGTTTTTCAATATACTTACACCACCTATCGGAAAAAGGCAGCGTAAAAGGTTGAACGCGGTTAACAATTTTATTGAAAAGTTGTTTTATTTCTCAGATGTCTTGAATCACTTAGTATATGTTATGCTTGAGATTCAAATTGCTTTTTTTGCATTGAACCTGAAATTCTCCTTCGAATTAGGTGACTAGAATACTCATAGCTAGTGGCACCATCTTTGTTTACCTAACAAATATGGCGTTACTCTTCGCTTATTTTCATGCTTGTGAAAATTTTCTCAACGTTTGAGCTTAGTTTTATAAGCAAAATTTGGCCACCAGAGCCGTATGTAGCAGAGACGAGTCAATCGACCGAGAAAACGTCAACATTATTGCTAAGAACTCTTTACAAAGAATAGTTAGTGCAAGCTATGGAAGTGACAAAGACGACTACTGGCTTCACTGACATTCCAATATTTACTTTCTTTGTTATACAACTGGCCACTGTAAATATGGCAGCCAAAATTCAAACCTTGTGGCCTTGTCATAAAGTTGAATATTCAACATGATTCGATGGTTCAATGTCTTAGGTTTGTCAAACACTTAACAACTAGGCACCTGATTGGCGACTGCTTTGCTTCTCCCTTTCTCACTTTAAATATGAGGAAAAGAGAAAAGAAGCGAGACCCGTAACTGGTTTTTTTAAGTCAATAACACATAAACATTCCCCTTATCTATCAATAAAAATCGGTAATTTAATTATAATTCGCCGTTGGGAATGCCAGTACGCCTACGGGCCTTATACCCAAACTACAACGCATTTCAATTATTACACCAAAATACTATTTTTTGTACTCAAATTTAAGCCTTATTGCAGTGTACTTTAGTTTCATTTTATATAATTTCAGCTATATTAGAAGCACATTGCTAATTATATTTAGGACAAACACCAATCGTGTAATAATTGAAATGCTTCAAACAATTAATTCTATCAAAGATAGGAATACGCCTAAAATATCATCTTTTAAAAAAATATTATGATCTTGGATAAGCGCTTATACATTAATATATGTATATTTATTAATAATACTGAACGCACAGATCATAATTATGTAACATATACACAAATGAACATAGCACTGGCGTAAGCACTCTTAATATTAATGTTCTGTATCAACAGTAAAAGCAGATATACAACAAACAAATCTCACTAATATTATGTGAATACGATCGTATTAAAACTAAAAAAAAACATACGATATGCCATTGAAAGATACCTACACTTATTTACCTCACATAATATAATAAAGAATGTACTTTTTATTATTATAATATTCAAGCATTATGGAATTGTACAGGATTGTCTACCTTAACTGTGATAACTAAATACACACATAGCATCTAGTTATTATAACACTTTGGTGCAAAATTTTACTAAAACATAACTGAAGTTTATAAACTGGTAGGTTTACAGATACCATCACGGGAGGTTTATTTTTAAAGCGTTCGAATTCCAATTCGCATACGAAATCCTAAGAATGTATACAATTTTCTAGGAGTTCGTATGTGATTCTTGTGAGTTCGTATGCGATTCTTGTGAGTTCCTATGCGATTCTTGTAAGTTCGTATGAGATTCTTATAAGTTCGTATACGATTCTTGTGAGTTCGTATGCAAAATTTTAATTCGAATGCTTCTAAAATACGCCTCCTGCGCGCATACCCAATCTAAATAGCAGTGATTTATAGAAACAGGCAGTGGGAGTGTGCCTGTCTGTGATTTTCCCCACAAACTGGTATATCGTGTACTTCTTTGATTTTACATTCAGTGTTACAAATGTTACGATATACGAGTAAGATCCGACACGGTCCGCTCTTTTGTGCCATTAATTAAACGGTCTATAATAACTAGTTGTGATGCGATACTACTTAGTCATCACATAACGTAGTTCTGTATACATATATTTTTACTTGTAAGATAATATACAATTTCCTCGATACACACGACCTATGGTACTTTGGAATTTCAACGATGACACTAGTTTAAAGCGTAGAAATGGCACGATGCATAGTAATAGATGACATGAGAAAACGAACACGTTTAAAATAACAAAAACAAATATCACATTTTGAATCACGAGCGGGATTGTGTATATTTTAAATATAATTATGTTATTTACATAATATACGTTTTTACAATATATATTGGGGTAATATTGTCATAATATATACATACCTAAAAGCAGGTACTGTGAAGCAATACACGGTTATATTATTTTTATTTATGTGTGTGAAATTATCATAATTCACAAGCATTTTATTTGTTCACAGAACATTGATTTAAGTTTCTCCATATTATCGGCCTATATTGGCACCGCAACGTTGGTGATTTGAAAAATAACGTTTTTTTTTCATTTTTGAGATAATGTTTTATTGCAAGAAAAAAATGCTTGTGAAAACATATTTTCTTGTTCGAGTACATTTTCCCAATAAACTCAGAAACAATATTTAATAGAATAGAGATTACATAATATTCGAGACAATCAACTATGAAACACTAACATCTTCGAAAATCGTGACAAATTAATTAATTAACATAAATTATTACAACGAAAATGGACGCGACGATGATTACAAGTTAAGTAATAATTAAGTACATGGAAGTATGTGTAGCAGATTTTTTACAACAAGTCAGGAGACGTATGATTGAAGCGTTCGAATTCCAATTCGCAAACGAAAACCCAAGAGTTCGTTCACGATTCTTGTGAATTCGTATGGGAATTGGAATGCTTCGTGAATACGCCTCTAGAAGTAATTGTGCATATATTATGTAGATTACTTTCTTATGAATGAAGTGATGCGATACCACGTGTCAGTTGCTGTTTGGCAAATACAGATGTAAGTTGGAAACCTCCGCCAATGTTTGGGTAGTTTTCGTTTTGTAGTGTTGTCTTTATTGCACAAAGCTATGTCATAGTAAATTCTTGTTTTGTTTTCGCACGAAAATCGCCTTCGTACGTACTACGAATACTACGTAATACGAATGAAACAGACGACTCCACAAAACTAAACCTACCCGATCAAAGCCGAAACGCTTTTATAAAGCCTATGTCAATAATATGGGTTAAAATCTTGTATAGCAGTTGACACGATTTTTTATTGTTCATAAATATCAGAGGTTTTTGAATAAGAGAAACCGTTTTGAAACAGTCACATTTTTCATTATAGTTTAACATAGGTACTGTAAACGTCTTTTATTGTTATTGCAGGCCTATTATCAACCGCCGCTGTTATAGTTTTGCATGTTATGCAAATCTAGTTCTTGACAATGAGCGGGTTCTTGCATTAATTATTACTTACTCAGTGCGCAAACACAAAGCGGTAAGGTGCTGAGTCACACTGGCTTAGTAGGTGGGAGCCGTGTAGTCGATGTTTCCTGAAAATGGAGTTTAAAAATGATTTAATTTCTTCATTTTACAATCACCCTCAAGTGTCTGTAGCTCAGTGGCGCCAGCTTTGGTATCGATTACTAAAGTGGTTAACTTTGGTAAACCCACGCCACGGCTGTAAGTGGATGAGTGACCATTCCGATCATGTTTAGTGGCATTTATCACAAGCATGCATATCCGTGGTTCGGAAGGCACGTTCAGAAGTTGATCCCGGCTTTTATTAGCTTGATACTAATAGTGAAGCCTGGCCTTATTGTGGCTTGATTACATTTGACAGTAAGGTACAACTAGGGATACCGATGTTGAGCGCTGGGCGAAAAATGCGCAGAAGACCATTACGATTACGTAATTGGCTAATAGTTTACAACACTTCTCAACCAATCCGCATTAGGTACCCGTGGTAAATGATGGTCCGAACCACCTCATAGTTGAGTTGCCAAAGCTTTCGTGTAGCAACTTCTTGTGTACGTCTCTTAGGCTGTGTCCTTAGTAGGCAAACTGTTAGCGGCCGACTGAGTTTGCGGCCTATCGATTTAGTACGCCCTTCCATATAAATCCTTGGGGGAGGCCTATGTCCAGCAGTGGACGTCTTTCGGCTGATGGATGGATGGATGGATGAACTCACTGTACGCAGTTTGCAGCGTTACGCGCGCCGACTATCTCAGTGAGCGGCCGACTCCCAGCAAAACCGGTTCCAGTCGGCGGCGGCGATATGGTTTTTCGATATAGCTCAAATATCAGTTCGCTACAAATTTGCGGCTCACTCAGTCGGCCGCTAACAGTTTTCCTACTGGGGACACAGCCTTAGGCCGGATTAAGCTAGCGCGGGGCCTGTAGCAAATTCTACTAAAATTATAAATGTAATTTAATCAGTTTGATACCAGGTCTTTTAAATAGTGTACCTAGATTATTTAAAACAAAACACACTTCTTATTTCTATTAAAATGTATATTATTTTACGGTCTGAATGCGTTGGTGCGCGGGGCACCCTAAAGCGCGGGGCCCGTAGCATTTGCTACTCTTGCTAGTTGGTTAATCCGCCTCTGCTTAGACCTGTGCTGGGGTTGGGGTACGAGCTGACCTGGCTGCTGCTGCGAGAAGGGCGGGTCGCTGTAGGCGGGCTGCGGGTCGGGCGCGCCGGGGTAGGCGGGGAAGCCGCCGGGGCTGCCGACCGCGCCCTCCACTTCATACGCCGGCGCGAACGCCGCCTCCGCGCCCATGCGGAACCGCTGCAGGGCGAAGAACGCGCTGCCGACCTAGATGGTGACCCAATGATGCTTAATAAAATAATGCTCAATCATCATCATCATCATCATTTCAGCCACAGGACGTCCACTGCTGAACACCTCCCCCAGTGACTTCGGTCATTGGGGGGGGGGGGGGGGGGGGTTGCCATACTCGCCACGCTTGACAGGTGGGTTGGCGAGCGCAGTTTTTATTATTATTTCGCACGCAGACGCTGCTCCCCGTCTCGTGCTACAGGATTAAGTCCCCTCTTACGACACGCCCCCTGTTGGCCTTTACGGCCGTCCCCACACGGCATAATAATGCTCAATGCGAAGCGATCGCAGCGCTAAATTTGCGAACCAAGCATGTCTTATTGTTTCTGTCTGGGCGATAGCTGTAACTACTAGCCGCACATATGAAGTGTCAACGTTGTATCTCCATTTGAGCTGTATTTTATATTAAGTCGTTGAACTGCCACAAAAACGGTTATCACTTTTACAGTGTTTCATCATTATAAACCTCTGGAAATCTTCAGCTGGACATAGACCTCATTTGACTTAGTCGTCAGTCCACCTGGTGGTGCGAGGCAATGTGTTTGTGTTCGGTTTTTACACTAAGAGTCCGATTGCCACTACAGTTTGTTAATCGGTGAATTATTAACACTGTCGAGTTTATTCATATACCCTGTATAGTAGAAATGTTGTTTATTTTGTTCGACAAAATTGTTCACTATTTATTCATCTGTATTTGTGATATTTCAATATGGGTGAGAGGACTTCATCATTTCATGCTTAAAATGTATGTGAAAAACAAAAATTTTATTACTGCTCTATACGATAAATTTGCTCGATAATTGACACTTACCCAAGCGAAGATGGAGAAGAAGCAGAACGCGATGGCTCCTTGCATATTGTTGGCGGTTCCGTAAGGCGGGTTCTCGGTCTTACCCCAGGCGTTGGATAAGTAGCAAAAGCCGACGAAGTACAGGAATGCCCAGAACGCTGGAAAAGTGTTTTAATAACACATTTAGTCCTTTTTTTTATAACACTCGCTAGTTATTATAGTAATAAATAAATTCTTTTAACGATCGCACCGTTTATCTATCTATCCCTAAACTGGCTTGTACGATGGCTACTAGATAATGGATAAATATTTTAGATACATTTATAAACATTCATGACTGATATCGTTTCTCATGTTCATAACCGAAACATAACAAATTGTTATTTTGCTTATCCTTACTTTATTTTAGGATTAAAGGAAGGAAATTATGGTATATATTATCCTATAAGCAAATTATTACAATATAGATTCCAAAATATATTAGTGACCAAGGTTCAAAGTTGTTGCCGTTGTTGGGATCATCGTGGCGCCCAATATGGTGCAGTCAGTAGTTCTAATAAAACTTTGAGAACTTTTAGGGTGCGTTCAATTTAGACGCTTTGACGGACTGCTAATGTGCGTTTGCCTCACCCGCACACGGAGAATTGTATGACAACTGCGTTGGAAAAATATATGATACATTAGTGTTCGGTCCTGCAAACGAACGGCTTACGTCCAGCTCAAAACGTAGTAGGTATTTGAAAAAGCCCTTAGATTGCTCGGCGGTGAGAAAAAATATCGCTGAGGTCAACAAGTCATTGTATTTCTCAATAATTCTTAACTGTACCTATGATATATACCTTCCTAAATACGATCTATGCCATCCTCGAAGACTCAACCGACTCTCACTTTCCAGTCAACATACTATATCGTCACATAACCCATCCGGGCTTGAAGGTTTATCCAGCCCTGACACTAAAAAGGGGATACGTTTAGAAAAATAATGGTTTATTGTAATGGAATACGAAAAACGTCAACTCTTGTAGTTTCGCCTCGGTCGATAATAAGTAGGTGTACTGGCAAACTCTTTTATATTCATAGGTGGTACTGCTATCAATCTTATTTTATTTCAACTGACAATAAATATCTAGCTCTCAGTGCACGACCTCCCAATAAAATCTATCACTAAGTTCAAGGTGCAATTGCGCCACATCAATACGCCTAAAATAATATGAACTCAGGGCCAATTTATACCCAACGACATTACACGGTACTTTCTTCAGTTGATTTAATTCATATCGATTTAAGAAAAGGTCGTGAGGTGACGAAATCGGAAAAGTAAGATTGGCATTTTATCTTCTTTTCGGCTTACTTGCTATTATTATGTAATAAATTTATACCCTGTCTAATTACATAATACATTACATATTTGTATTTTTGAAGTATGCATTATCGGGATATGTCTAATTTAACAATATTTATCTATTTATGCTTTACATAATTATAGTGATCTATGGATTGTATAATCCATACATATTAAAAGAAGATAAATAACACTTGAAAAAAAAAATCACCGACCTCAGGTGGGACTCGAACCCACGTCCCATCGCATACCGGGCGAGTGCTTTGACCACTAAGCTACCGAGGACGTCACGTGACAAGATGAAATTCCTCAAGTGTTTTTTCTCGCTGTCAAAGCCAGCGTATTCCGATAAATGTTGTAGCTATATGTATAGCTGAGTAGTATACTACCGTCAACACCCTATAGAAATATTTTTACAAATATTTAAGCATTATGTTATTATGTTTAAGCATTTCTGATCTTAACCAATAGTCAAATATTTGTACCTATATTCAAGTGTTATTTATCTTCAATTAAACCTTGCATGGAATTGCTAAAAATAAAAATTTACAATATTAAAAGAAATATTAAAAATTATCACAAATTACTATATTAGTTATTAGTCTAATGTAATATGCCAGTATAGTACCTAACTAGCAGAAGCATTTAAGTAAAGTCTTCATTAATGAATACTCGCAGTGGTTCCTACAATGTTGACATACTGCAGTATACGTCATACCAAAATGACAAACAAACGCAAACACCATCTAGTTTGAAACCTTGACATACAAAACTGTGGCCATCAGTTATGTACCTAATAGATTGGCTTAGTAGTGCTGAATAGAAGCTTAGTAGAACAAACATGGTGTGCCTTTGAGTAAATTGTATACTGACTGTGTTTTAGAATTTTTATCAAAATTCAATGTGTGTTAATAATTTTTCAGAATGCTGCCCGCATTCATCTGCCTGTTCGTTTAGTTTACTTCAAGCTAAGAAGAGATGGGTTGTTTTCCATTATTCAACGGCATAATTTATCTGATAGTAAGAATATTCATAATATTCGGGTGGTTGGTAGGTCTATATTTAGCAGTGGATGATGAATATTTACTTACTCAATCCCGTTAGAAACAGATTACATCTTTCTCATCTTTAAATACTTTAAACACTATGGATTGGTAAAGAAAATAAGACCATGCCGTGTTGTGCCAATCAAACTGTTGTGTCGATTTGACCTTAATTGAAACAGGAAACGGACAGAAGATTGTCAATCTTTGCGTTGCGGATTATTCCAGCTGTGAAAGCCGATACTGCCTGCTATTACCTAGTGCTCGCTGCATCCCGACTGGATGATTAAATAGTTGAAGTTTTTTATTTGTCATGTATGTATTTTATGCATTTAATGTTATACAAGTACAAGGTGTAGTTGTAATAATGAAAATTATTTTAAGAGCTGATTCTTAATATTTTTCTATTTTTTATTCTTCGGCCCAAGTATAAGCTTTTCTGCGGGACTGACAACGATCAGTCTCATACTAAAGTCTAAATAACCAATCATTACATTTTTTTTCCGTTTTTTTATAACACATATTACTAGATCCTGAAGAACCCGTTTCCAAAATGAGATAACATTTTAAAGCAGCAACACATTTTATTTGGTTCTAGTAATAAACAAAGAATTACGACTCATAAAACATTTTATTATCAAACCATTGAACCGATGTGGAGTACCTATTCTATCAAACTGAATTTTATTAGCAAACCATTGAATCAATGTGGAGTATAGTCTATCAAACTGGGCTAATATAGCTTTACACCACGTAATGTGTTTTTTTATTTTTGTATCTTTAAATTTGACATCAAATTGCTATCCTTGATCAAAGAGTCTATAGGTATCTATAACACAAATCCAAGGGTCCTGATTTGAGCGTGAAATAACGCGCCCAATGAAAGTGAGAGTTGGCTCACTCGTTCCGAGTTACGCGCTAAGTGGTATTAAGTGCCCTAATAAAGTTTGCAGCGGAGGGTCAAGAGGGCACTGGCACAATATAAATATATCAGTAGGTTTGGTTACGCCGGCTCACGCCCTTTAGTTTGTGACCCTGGCTTGGCTGCGCAAGACTTCATTAAGCTGCGTCGTGGCCACCGCTAGTACGGGAAACCTAGACTGAGCGCCTTCGTGCTCGCCACAGCTCGCCCGGGATAGGTGAAAAAGGTCCAGATTCAAAGTTCGCAAAAAAAATGCGTTATCTTAATCACGTCTTAAATTGCACACAACACAGCTTGAATCGTGATGCTGATGCTTTAGCATCTGGTCCTTCTTGAGGTGATCACGATATCTTAGTTTTTGTAATTGGGAAGTTAATAGGCTTGGTCACTTCTTGCGATTACGATCTAGCTAGAATGTAGATTCTATCGAGTATGAAACTAAGCGTGATCACGTCTGCTCTGCAGACAAACACAGATTCCATAACTTTACGTTCGTTCTGGCTAAAAGCTTGCTTTTCAACCATACATGCCTCTCTGATGGTTTCAGCTGATCCTCGATCTGAATTATTATAGAACCTACTTATTGATTCCATATTGTGGTTAAGAGGCCACGAGCGTTTAGGTGAGTACCTAGATGCTGCATAGGTCATATCTGACCTTGCACTAATTCTTGTTTGCGCTATAAACTGATCTGACTGATGTGCACATCGATAAAGTTATATGTTAAAATGGTTTTTAATTCGTACAGGTAGGGTTTGAGATGGTTGTGGATATAGCCACTTCACTGACTAAGAGATTTAGAAAAATGTGTATATTACGCAATCACCTGCACCCTGGGGGCAGCATTGTTTCCGACTGAAGAAGCGCAAAAATGTATTTAATCAAGCCGGAATTTAGATACCATTCAATTCAGGTTACCCCGTGGCTTAAATCGGCTTATTCCAGTAGCTCCAGTAGTTTTCAAATGACCTCATTAAATTCTATAGTGCGATATAATTAATGATTAAACGAACTTACCTGTACGTGAAGTTCTATCATAATTATACGAGGTATTCGTCCGAAGATATTAGTATTATACACTGTAGTATCGCCCGGATGTGATTACCACTTAGCACTAATTTTAGAGCATAATATTTTTTAAAAAGGAAAAAACTGACTTGTTGTTTCCAGTATAAAATTAAATTTTTTTTTAACCATTTCCGTTTCCGTTCACTACCCCTGCCATAGTTCATTCCATTGCCTCATTTAGTTTAGAGTCGACATGATATTTCCTTTAACAGGGGTTTTTTGTCCCTACAAAAAAGAAAAGTCGGGTGGGTGGGACTTTCTACTAATATCTTCGGACGAATACCTCGTATAATTATGATAGAACTTCACGTACAGGTAAGTTCGTTTAATCATTAATTATACTTCGGTATTCGTCCTCGATATTAGTATTATACACTGTAGATGTTTAGAGCATAAAAGGAAATATCACAAATGATCATATAAAAATTACTTTTTATTAACAACATCTGTTAGCAAAATTTTAATTAATCAATATTGTCTTAGGTACAAATAGATCTGGCAAAATCAGCACAATCAGTAGGATTTACGATTATCCTATTATAAAAACGTGCAAAAGTAGTGGAGTTACCCGACCAACCTGCCATATTCCGAATTAAGTCAACGTTAATACCTCGACTGTAGGCTACTGACGTTGAAGCATGTCGAGTGCTGTGCGCAGAGAATATGGACACGTCAACTCCACTAGCTTGCAGTGTACATTTGATCCATCTACTTATAGTTTGAGATGTTACAGAACCATAAGGTTTCCTAAATGAAATAAACAGATTTTCTGATCTTCTAAGATTTTTAGTTTTCTCTATATATGAAATTAAAGCCTTGGCTGGACAAATTTGCGGTTTTTGTAAGAAAAAAGGTAAATATAATACAGGCTGTGCTGTACCTGGACGAGATGTTTTGATTAAATCAGATATTTTTATCAAAATACGGTCATCATAAATCAATATATTTTTTAAAGATATTTTTGATATAGTTTGTACCCTGTGAGCTGACACAAGAGTGATGAGGGTTGAACATTTTTTAGTAATTTGTTCTAAAGTTAGTTGTTCATGAGGAAACAATGATCCCAGGTATTCTAAAACTACACCAACATCCCAGGTTATATTATATTTTGGTAATGCTGGTCGTAGTCTGTATACACCTTTACAATACCTTGAAATTAATTCGTTATCCATAATTTTTCCTAATATTAATGATAATGCAGATCTGTGACTATTAATTGTGCCGTACTGACCTCCATTATTAAATATGTTGGTAAGAAAATCTAGTACCGAAGAGATGGTGGGTTGATACAATTCAATATTCTGACTATTACAATAAGTATACCATCTTTTGATACAAACATCATATTGTTTTAACGTGTTGCTAGAAAGGGAGGCAATCATTATATCTATAGCAGCCAGTGGTACGCCCTTATTCAACAACGCCTTCCGGATAATACCGCGGCTACCAGGGTAGTTGTCGACTGGATATTCTTCTTGCTGGAATGAGGAATAATAAACTGAGATGAGTTTAACATTAACATGTCCGTTATCATAAGTTTTTGAAAAAGAGGGTACCAGGGCTGTGATGGCCAAGCCGGGACAATAAAAATTCCCTTTGCCTCATCGTTAATTATTTTCCTTAAAGCTTTGAGCACACAGGAAACTGGGGGAAATGCGTAGAAAAATAAATTCGACCAACTTATAGTGAACGCATCTATAATTGATGCCTCTGGGTCTAATCGCCATGATGCATAATTGATACATTTCTTATTAAGGCGGGTGGCAAATAAATCTATTTCGGGTAAACCAAAACTAGCAACTACCTTCTGGAATCCTGTATCTAATAATTGCCATTCAGTATCTGCGTGGATACGCCTTGATTCCCTATCTGCCACCACGTTGTCAACCGATTTTATATATGATGCAGTGATGTGTATTTCCCGTTCTTCGCACCATTGCCAAATACTTTTTGTAATTTTATTAAGATGGGGGTATTGTATACCACCCATCCTGTTTATATAGCTAACCGCGGTTGTGTTGTCTATCCTCAAAAGTATCTGGCATTGGTGACAATTTTTTGCAAATACTTTCAAAGCGAAATATGCTGCTAGCAATTCCAAATAATTTATATGGTGTTGTTTCTCGTGTTGCAACCATTGACCACCGGTTGATTCACCTCCACAAGCCGCGCCCCAACCCGTTGTTGAGGCGTCAGAATAAATCTCACAACAAAAGATGTTATCTCTAATTCGGTGGACCGAATTGTCGATAGCATTTATCCACCAGTGGATATCCGGTAAAATGGAACCTGGTAAAATCATATAACGATTATAATCGTCATGATCCTTTAAATTTAAGAATTTACACCTTTCCATTTCTTTTGTATGCATCCAGCCATAATCGATGGCTGGGCATGCTGATACTAATAAACCAACTAGTTGCGCAAACTTTCTGATTTTACAAGTTTTAATTTGTAAAAAACAATTTAATTCTTTTTTGATCCGAATTATTTTTTCTTGTGGAAGACTCACATGCCAATTTTTTGAATTTACCATGAAACCTAAATATTTGCAACACTGAGAAGGTGTTGTACAGCTTTTTTCTTTATTTAAAATGAAGCCTAGGGATTCTAACAGACTTTGTGTAGCTTTAATATTACGTTCGCAATCGTCATATGTGTTTCCCAATAAATAGATGTCATCTAAATAACATGAGGATAAATATCCACAGCTCCTTAGTAATTTTAAGGCAGGTTTTAGCAATTTTGTAAAAATGTATGGCGCAGTGCACAAACCAAATGGTAACACTTTAAATTCATAAAGCTTTTGGGAATTAGGGTTATCTTCCCTAGATACACAAAATCTCAAATATTTGCAAGAATTTTGATCTATTTTAATCAACATGTAGGCGTCCTTTAAGTCAAGGGTGGCCATAAAACAATCTTTTGAGATTAGTTTTAAAACTGTTCGAATGTCTTCCATTTTGAAATGTTGAGTGCTGATGAATTTGTTTAATTCTTTTAAATTTAATATGAATCGCATATTACCATTTGGTTTGGGTATGAGAAAAGCTCGGGAAACAAACTGTCCAGGGCAAGGATCACATTCTGTTACAGCACCGATAGACAACAGATGTTTTATTGCATTATCAAATTGTGTATATTCATCATTAGAGTTAACTATTGTAATATGGGGGCTCGACTGAACTACCGGTTTACAGAAAGCTATTTTGTAGCCCTTCACCCAGGATAGAAGTGAACGATCTGCAGTGATCATATGCCACTGTTCAATAAAACGACTTAATCGACCTGCGTAATGTACCTCGTGGTTAGCAGTTAACGCTTGCGGTGGGGTCGTGACCGATGAGATGACATGTTCGAGGAGCTCGGCGGCGGCGGCGGCGGCTGCGGTTGGCGATGGTGCTGGTAGGTGTTCGTGGTAGTCGATGGTGCTGCTGGCGCCTGGCGACGTGACGACGGGACGGCTGCCGGCCTGCGCATTCCCCCCGTCGACTTCCAGTTTAAATTTTTGGTTGTAAAAGTATTCGACTTCTTGACTGTTTCTTTTAATTCTGCTCCGGATTTGCTAACAGCTTTGGCTGTTTTTATTGTTTCTCCGAGGCTTTCGCCGAATAACTGTTTGCCAATTTTTGTATTAGCAAGTTGCTCCTTAAGATCCTTTTTAAGGGTGCTTAGAGCAAAAACTTTGCGTGACGTCGAATCATTATATTGTATGTCGCAAAGGAGTCGCGTAGCGTCGAATAATTGCTGGAGCATTTCATGATCAGGCTCTGTTGAGTTAATCTGTGTGGTTATTATTCTACTCAGGCAAGAGATAACAGTAGCCACACCTTTCTGTCGTGACTCTAAGGCCTTGTCACGTTTGATCAGTCCCTCCGACAAAGCTGCCTTTATTTCGGGGTTTAACTGTGGAGCCGTTATTGCCTGACAGTTTTCAGGCACTAGATATTTATTACAAATCTCCTTGCGTTCTTCTTTCTTTAGTCCTGATGTAGAAATATAAGTGAGCCTGTTAGCCAATTCAGCATTTATTGGCAGCCCGTGATCAACAACAGAAGTAGGATCTATGCCCAAAATATCTAATATATCTGGATTCAAACTTGTATCCGTCGAGGTATTTGTCACATTTTGGGCTTCTGGTAGCATTAATTGCTGCGGCGATATTGCTGCGGTATTGTCACGGGATGTAGACGGCTGCGGCGGTGTCACTGGAGGCTGCGTATATGGCAACGGCTGTGACGATGTCACTGGTGGCTGCACCACATCGGCGGCTTTGGACGTAGATGGCAACGGTGACGGTGCCCTCTGCGGTGATTGCGGGCGTGACGGTACTTCCATATTGTCCGTCCGCACATGTGGCCGTTCGCCATGTTCAGTCAATGCTCGGTCTGAAATAAGACACAGAGCTGAAATGGTTTTAGCGTGAAAATGGTCCTAGTAACTATTTCGAGTGCATAAAACCTTTATAATCACGCTGTGAATCAGTCCTACTAACTGAATCGAGTGCGTGTTTGAACATTGGCGTTGGATTAATTCTATTAATTAATCCGAAAAATTAATAGCCATATAGTAAAGTACTAACCGTAGCTTTCCCGACTTCGCGAAGATCTGGAACTCGACGAATCTGAACTCGATGTATCACTTGACGATGAAGAAATACGCCGACGATGTCGCGATCGCGCCCGTTTATTACGTTTTACTTCTTTTTCCAAATATTTTAACTTTTTAACAATAAAATTTAACTGATTTTCACTTTTGCGTTTAGGCATTTTTATTTTGTGGGTACTTTAAAAACAGAATAGGCGGAACGACAGTACGTGCTGTAAGTGGCGAAGCACAAAAAGCGAATGGGGCAATGGAATGAACTATGGCAGGGGTAGTGAACGGAAACGGAAATGGTTAAAAAAAAAATTAATTTTATACTGGAAACAACAAGTCAGTTTTTTCCTTTTTAAAAAATATTATGCTCTAAAATTAGTGCTAAGTGGTAATCACATCCGGGCGATACTACAGTGTATAATACTAATATCGAGGACGAATACCGAAGTATAATTTTTATCTTGAGCACATACTAAAATAATGTCACTCTAAAAATAAAATATGTCGCCGAATAAAACAAAGTTCTTTGGTAGAAGCGTCTGGAATGCAGACAAGACTAGATTGCTCAGAGGCATGGTTGCAATATGTATTCATGGAAAGCGCATCTGCGAAATATTCTTTCAAGTTTTTTGGTGACACGGCCCGATTTTTCATCCGTTTAGTAATATTTAATAGCCGTTTTCTAATAAATAAAAATGTACAGCATCATACTGTATGTTATGCTTAATTTGTATGTCGCTCAATTCAAATGTTAATAATGCGTGAATCCCATTAGAATTAATTAAGTCTGAACTCAAGAATGAGCAAATTAGTACACAAGTTTATAGGCAGACACATTTATGAGGGCGATAATAGTCTTTGAATGTGATCTGACATTACACAGCCCTGTACGTGGCGCTGTTTCGTCTATTAATGTTGATAAACGAGTAGTTTCCCAAAAGAGAAGGTCATATCTGACAAAACGTACCTACATACGTTAATCTTCGGATGGATTATAAATACTTATACTGACATAGATACTGGTAAAATGTTCCTAAATTTTCCGTGTTAGCTGCTGAACTTCTTGGGCGGCGAGCAGTCGCATCATGACATGAGGATGAGATTGCGTGGAAATAAAATGTCTATGGTTTCGTTTTGCTGTATTTAGGAGGTCATAATAACTGATCACGCGAAAATTACTGTTCTTGTCGAAATTGCTAAGAAATGCATAATGCATGCATAAGTCATGAAAAAAAGATGAAATCATTTATTTGGGTAAGAATGTGTTCAGATAATAGCAGCAAGCCTCCCATTTTATCGTCGTGAAGTGAAAGACCAGGATCAGATCATAGTAGCAATTCTACCATTTTATTGTCACGAAAGAAGGACCCACTCTTTAAACGTTTAGGTTCAGATCATAGAAGGAAGCCTCCCATTTTACTGTCACGAAAGAAG
Source organism: Anania fuscalis (assembly GCA_950371115.1). Taxonomy (NCBI): domain Eukaryota; kingdom Metazoa; phylum Arthropoda; class Insecta; order Lepidoptera; family Crambidae; genus Anania; species Anania fuscalis. The sequence continues at coordinate 15,232,402 of OX493334.1, read as the reverse complement.
GATCAACCATCTTAATGATCGGGTTCAGATCATAGAAGCAAGCCTCCCATTTTAAGGTCACGAGAGAAGAACCCACCCTCTGAATATCAGATTCAGATCATAGTAGCAAGCCTCCCATTTAAAGGCCATGAAACGAAGGATCCACCCTGATTAGTGAACCTAATCTTCTGAAGATAATAGTATAAAGTCTCCGCAATTTTAATGTCACGACACGAGCGGGGGACCTAGACTATGACCGATCAAGTTCAGATTAGTTACTCACCAGAGAAGCCCAGATCAGCCAATACGTAATGCTTCCTGGTCTTCACCGAAGACATCTGCTCGAACAGGTACTCCCCCACGATGAAACCGATGGAGGCGATGAACGCGATCACCGAGATGCCGACGCCATAGTTGCAGGCGTTGGTGTCTTTGTTGTACACGCAGTACTCCTTGTGGTCTTCCTTGTCGACGTACCAGCCTTTGGCTGATATACAGCCCATGACGATCACGCTGAACAGCTGGGGAAGGAGGGTTTAGCTGCGGCTAACTAAACACTAGTCGTCAAAAATATTACCAGATTGTGGAATTTGTCTTTTGTTTTTTTGATTGACCCGAAAAGGAATCGAACCTGGAACTTTTTGCGTACAAGGCGAACCAATGGGTCCATACGCCAATCGGATCACCATGATAGTTATTTTTAAATGTACCTATTTCATATAATAAGAGTAGGTGAAGCAATTTTTGGTACTTTTTATGAATTTTAGTTATGGTATTATTGGACATGCCATCCCAGAATATAATTCTTAGTGGGTATAGTTAGACTAATACTTATGAAAGACGAAAAAACGACGAAATGCAAAAGGCAGGCAGGTTTTTATTAATTTAACCTAATTTAAAAGCCAAAACTAATGATCTAAATCCTATTTCATTTACATTTTAAAATGATATAATCTAGACATAATGCTGGACTTTAAAAAATATATTTTTTAATTAAATCAGCAGCAATCCTTTTAAAAATTATTTTAAGACTCAATCAATCAACCTCAAATTAATCCTAAGACAGGCCAGTATTTAACTTTATATAACCTTTATTTAAATTGTTACTGACTTTGATAATATTCTGGGATGCATTTCTATATTTACTAGCTTATTATATTTGAGAACACCCACAGAACCCAAAATAACTTTACCTAATCTGATCTTAAGGACTTGTGCCCTACAATCCATTATAAGCAAATATTACTGAAAATAATAATCAATATGATGAGGAGGAAACACAGATTATTATTTGTGGTTAGGTCATTTAAATCCCTTTTTAACAATAAATTAATAAATTATGTAAGAAGTTATGTAAGAATATCAAACAACTAATTTACATGTTACCAATATGAAAGTTTTGTTGTTAATTAATTTTTCCCAGTATTTTGTATTTATGCCATTTTCTGGATGTGTGATATTCTTTTTACTATTGGTTGTAGGTGTGAAGAATCCTGTGATTAAACCACTCATGTTATTTGTTGTCTTATTTTCTGGCTGAGTAGTGTCTGTCTCAAAAAGAATAAGAAAGTTTTTTTTAATTAGCAAACAGTCATTAAATTTTACCACTGCCTCGGATTTGTCTGCTTCCTATTTTGAGTTACAGATAGGTAGAGATTTTTAAGTTTATTACTTTTAAGAATACTATGATTATGTCATGCTATGAAGCTTTTTAATTGTTTTAAATTACGTAGGGATGATAGCAGATTTTTAGATCAGTATTCAGAGAGCATTTAAAAACTTCTGGCCCTAATCATAACATTACCCAAAAGAAAATCAATTCTAAACTGTATGAGTAATCATTAATAAATACTGTAGCTGTGGTGCTGCCGTTGATGTTTATGTAAAATAGTTCAATAACAATAAAGCAGGTAGCATTACAAGGCACGGTTCAGTGAAAACGATAAGATCAAGTACTTGCACCAATGACTATAAAACAAATTGAAATAGGGACATATTGGATCTCCTTATTACTGTAATTAGTGTTTTATTAATGGCCAGAGTTGTAAAATGAACGTGCTTACCCAGCAAACCGCCCTCACGATCACGGGTGGCCTTTGAATAAAAGCCTGAGGGTCGAACGCTCCTCCCGCCTTTCCTCCGCCGTAAGCTCCAGCCGTATCCATTTTTACACTTATATAATAACTTTTTACAATTTAGATCACTAAATTAAACACCACATCAATGGCTGAACAGTCACACGACCTACTCAAACCCCGAAAACCAATTTCTATTATCGATCGCGCACAGACGATACAGCACAGAGATGACAACAGGAAAATCTGACACTTCGTTTTCAATGGCCGCCGCAGAGTTTCACATCGATCCAGTTTGCGCGTTTCTGATTGGTCGAAATTGAATGGGTAGAGAATTCTAACCAATCTTGTGCTCCGACTGAAGTTTTCAGGATTATAAAGGAAAACTCAGCGTAAAATGTGAAATCGAAAACATATTTAAGAGATTAGATAGACATAGCGTAAATTCCTTGGCTAAACTATATTTGGCGGAAATTACGAAATCTGAAGGTTTTTTTCTCGCGTTTTTATGCAGGTACTTAACAATGATGGTAAAAGATGTTAGATCCTAGTGTTAATGTTTCAGAATTAACCTTTCTTTAATGCTATTTACCATTGTAATACAAAATTAAAGAAACGAAAGGTAGGTTTATTTCGGTAAACTTTATTAAACCTGTTATAAAATGTAGTATGTCGTGCAAAGGAGACAAACGCGCTTCTCGAGTAAAAAAAAAATAGAAAAACTAGTCCTTAGGCCGCGAATTCGCTACAGTGCAGTGGGGCGTGATTCGTAAAGCGAGCGTTAAATCGTTGTGCCTAGCTAGGCCTACCCATATGGTAAAATAAATACACATCTGTCAAGATAGTTCTTGTACCCAATGGTACATACATGGATACAAAGACGGTTCAGCGGAGCAGAGATGGTGATCTAGGTACTAACGACCGCGACGGTGCACGACCTGCGTAGTATTACATAATGGAAACTAGCTAATTTATTTTGGAACATGGCTACACAGCCTACATACCTACCACTGTTAAATGTGCAAGGTTCCTAACGATATTATTTTTCCTTACAGCCGTTGGGCTAGTGGTAAAAATCATAGATGTAACTGTAACGAAATGTAACGAATCGCCGAAATATGTAGGTACGCGCACGCATGTAATTTCTGAATGGCTGGACCAATTTTTATTGGTGTATTTATAATTATTAAGACAAGTTTATGAATAAAAATCTGAACTAGTTTTCTGGAAATTTTCCGAATTCTGGAAAAACTGAACGTCCTTTTTCTAGGGAGTTTTGGTACTACGGCGCTCGTTTGCCATTTTCAAATTTGGACAAGACAACGGAGTAGCTAGTTGTATTGTACCTGCATATACTGCAAAATCATCAGCTACAAAAAAAGTATCAGCTGGAATTCAAACTACCCACGCACGTACAAGAAACGTACAAGCGAGATTAAGGAACCAGTGAGTAAAGTTAGAGGGTAGGAGGCAGCAACGCAATGAATGAGACACATTTAAATGGGTATTACAAATATATTTATTCAAATTAAGAACTGAATATTAAAATAAGTAGGGAAGTTAAGCTGTGTCAAGTTTACAATGAAATATTTAACCAGAAAGCCGCCACTCAAATAATAATTTTGACTAGTTCAAAGAACAAATTATAACTACATACAACAGTTCATTGATGTTTCTATGATATCTAGGTATTGTTATTAATTTTTAAGTCTAGCACCTTTCTAGCTTTATACAAAGAAATAGAAAAGAGTGACGGCATTTTCACATGTTCATGTCTAAGCGTGATAAGTTTTTCTACAAACTATTTCAAGAGAATAATATTTAAAAAAAAACGTCATTTTATCCCTGTGTTTTATAGTGTACAGATTGACTTGAGCTCATACACAACTGAATAGCTTTAATAAGAACGTAAACTCTCGATTCGTATGGGAAAATATGGTTTTGTTGACGTGCCGCTAGTCAGCTCAGCACCATCCGAAATTAATAAATTTCATATTTACTTTTCTATCTGATTAATAATAAAACTGATAGTAGACCCTTTGACCATACATTAACTACATTTGCAATGCAAATTCAAAAAGAAATCATCTGTTTTTAGGTAGGAAGAATACAAAATTAAATGAATTCCTTTCGTATACGTTGATGATACTTCTTAGACAAGAACATGTGGTCTATTTCAATTGGTAGGTACAATTCAGTATTAAGTAGGTACCTATTACAAAATTTCTAAATACGAGCCGTTATCAAAGAAGACTGTGTAGATACACGGATGTTTATGATATTTACAGAAAGCTTAGTTTATGTTTCATACTTTTCTATGTTTAGTTTGTTATTATTGTACATTCCATGGTGTTAGAGTTAATGTTACATGATCCTGTTTAGTTAACATTCTGATTCAGCACTTCTATGTTTTGACATCTACATAAAATAATGTCGATTTACTATAATGTGCAGTATCATACTTGAATATCAAGCGTAAAAAAAAAGCGAAACAAACAAAAAAAATCGTGTAGGTACAAAATCTTATACTATTTTTTATGACTTCATATCAAGTGCTGTATCAGAAATGTAACGAAAAACTATTTATGGCCTCTAAATATCACGAGTTTCGAGGACATGCGTTAAAAATATTAGGAAACAAAAAGAGATCGTAATTTTTAACGCTTACATTATAGTTTGATGTCATAAGAGGTACATGCGATATAAGTGTTGCCGTTGTAGTGGCTGTTCCCTTTAAAAATAGTAAGTTTTATTCAGTAGTTTGCTCAAGCCGTTTCTGGAAAACTTTATACGCATGTGGAAGCATATCATGGCAACGGGCATGTTCATAATGCAATACAAGAACGATAACATACAATATCTATTATGAGGTCTATCACTAAATGAATATCTATGATACAATAATCACGTAACCCCTATTTTTCACACTATATCTAGAGCTAGTGTTTGTATAAATTCTAACTACTCCGTTCTACGTTTACTCGAGTAATCTACAATTTTATTATTGTACATGAAAAACTAGCTACTGGGATATATTTTATCTATGACATAATTTAAGTAAAATAATATTTACAAAAATAGCCACTTTCTTCTGTTTGGATCCGTCTATAACTACCCTTCGGCACTCCAACGTAAAATAAGTTGATTTTATTTCTATTAAATAAGGAACTAAGTTACAAATTATTATTTAAATAAACAACAAAAAACACACACAGTACATTAAAATTTAAAATGAATCGTAATAAAACATGTATAACGATATACATACATTGGATGTATAAAATATGCTACATCGGTACAAATGCTACGTAGATAGAAAACTATAGTACATACAGTGTTCCTGCAAGTAGGTTTAAACGCTGGCGATGGCAGGACGTGTGTAAAAACAAAATTATGTGCTAAGCAAGCGGAGTCGTACAGTTCACATGGATAAGGTATCATTGTTCTCTTCATATTGCATTCTTATAGTAACACTAGAGCCACCAGTGGTAAAACTATTCAAAATTTGAAAAATAAAGGTTAAAGTACTAAAAACGTTTTTTAGTCAAATACCCTTAACTAAACGTACCCTTAGGTATTTGTCATTCTTCATAGAGTTTTAAGAATTTATTTTAGAGAGAAATTAAATCACATGTATTATTTTGTCACCTAGTAAGACTTTAAATCAAATGCCATCCCCCGTTTTCTGCGGGGATTCCCAAAACACTGATGGCTCCGCACAAAACTGAAACTGCCGATACATTCTTTGGAATTTCAAAAGTTTTATTCGATTTCACTCCTTTTATTATGTTTTAGGAATCGACGAGGCCCTGTCGTTTCTCTTCCTCTAGCATTGCGTCCAATTCGTCCGTTAGGTTGGCTAACATGTTACCGATGTCGTTGAGGACGTCGACGGGTTCGGTGCTTTTGCCTTCTTCTTTTTCTGCGTGCGAGTGGGGGTTGTGAGGGGTGTGGGGGGTGGTGGGCTTGATGTCGCCGCGGGGGGGCAGGGAGGCGAGCGCCATGCCGGCGCGCCCGTAGTCGCCGGTGTGCGGGCGGCCGCTGATCTGGCCTCGGTTTTGTTTTATCGTACCCGCGTTTTCGTTTGCGAACGGGATGCTGTCGGATTCGGTGCTCGAGCTTGACTGTAATAGAAGGGGAGCTGTTAGGTGTTGTACAAAAGCGCTTTACTAAGACGTCAGGATTCTGGTCTCTTATTAAACAAGAAATCGCTACTGATTTAGTGTCTTCAACTGTTGACGAACATGTCATAAACCAATCAACTGTAATGCTGATGTACGTATGATGCTGTGGGATTTTCTGGAGCTAACGTAAGAATTCTCAAAATAATTAAGGGCTATGGAAAATTGTGTCTACACGATGTTCAGGTTACAGTACCTACTGTTATAGTTACGATGTCTTAATGCTGTGTTAGTAAGATAAACTGTCCAAACTGATATATCCCCTTCCTTTTTTCTAGTGCGTTATCTCGTGTCTCACCGGGGTAAGCTTTGTCCATGATCCTTATATGCCGCAAGTCTGGTTATTACACTTGGAGCGATTGAAGAGAATCCGGACCATTTTTTTAACATGGCTACACTTGACCATAACCCTATTTGCTGGTTTCGTCAAGTCTGGTTATTACATCTGGAGCGATTGGAGAGAATCCAGATCATTTTAGATTTAACTATGGCTACACATGTGTAATTTCAATCATCCTCATAACCTTTAAATTAGTATGTTGTAAATGTGGCAGTTACCTTAAAGCTGGCATCAGAGCCAGTGCGCAGTTTATCGTCGTCGTACCGGCGCGGCGGCGAGGAGGGCGCGGGCGGCGGCGGCAGCAGCCCCGTGCTGTCCAGCGACACGCTCAGCGAGTCCGAGCTCGGGTACGCGGGCAGGCTCAGCGGGAGACTCTTCTCCGGGTGGATCTCGACCGTCGTCTGCCCGAAGCGAGTGAACGGCGCGTACTGAGAGCTCTGTCGCTTCGGCGGCTCCGGCGGCGGCTTGCGAGCCACGTGCGGGCTCGCCCCATACGCCACGCGCTGCAAGCGAGCCGAGTACGCGATCTCGTCATACGTGTAGTCCGGAGATTTGTCCCTATACGCTGGAGTCGCCGTGATCTTCGCTACCGGTCTCGGCCGGACGAGACCGCGCGGGCGCGGCAGCGTGCCCCCGCCCTCGTACGAGCTGTCGTTCGTCGGCGTGATGTCGCCGTCGTCGTACGACCGCCGCCACTGCCCCGCACCGTAGTAGAACCCGGCGTCTGGCGAGAATGTCGTGTGCGAGCTCCTCTCCGACGGGTCTTCGAGACTCTCGAGCGATTTCCCGCGCGGGTGACGGATCTGTCGACGTTCGTTTGTTTATTTTAATTAACGTATTCTAATTTACTGAATAATAGCGTAGAATACTAGAATTGTAGCGTTGATAAATTAAATACATAGAATTAAGTCATCACATTATTAATTACTTAGATACGATTGAAATTTAGTCAAAAATACATTTACTTTACAAACATTCAATATTAGATACTTTATTTTTATTTTGGACGAGTATAGATTAGTTTTGATTACCTGCCATGCCGATTCAATTTTTATATTATTTAGTAAGTCAGTATTTATTACTTGTTTAGTTTTAATAAAATACATGCTACTGCCATTATAAAATAAACTTACCATATTATTTTTATAAATAAACTACCGTGCAAGCGTAAGTGCAGAATAATACACAAAAATATTGCGACAGTGAAAACACACGCACATCGATTACAAAAACAGGTGCACATAAAGCCGGGGTGCTCGGTGCGTTGAGAACAAACTGAAAACTGGCAAGAGCAGTGCCATAGAGGTTGTCTCATACCTGAATAGGGACGAGGTCTGTGCCACATAGGGGCGTGTGTAGGGCGTCAAAGTTTAGGTCGGGGGGTTTATGGTAACTCCTCGTGTGCCGCTCCCACGGCTGGTAATGGAGCTCCCTCGGATATAAATCCTTTAGCCGAATTGTCCAAGTGCGGATTGTGTTTGGAAAGAAAAGAAAAGAAAACATTCACATGCTGCTTTGGGCTAGTGGTATGAGGTGGATGCATCGACGGACGTGTGCGACGGGTGACAACCCTGCGACTAGACATCATTGGAGGTGGATTTGTTGCACATCAAAATGCCATACAGGTTTGTATAAACAGATAAAAAATAATTTATACCGGTCGTGTTGGTAGGTAAGTAAGTTAAAAAAATGAAACGAAATTTGTACTTATTAAGGTTAAAATTACCAGTTTAATATTTTAATAGGTTATACTTGGTAAAAATAGTCGCAGAATTGTTTATATCCTGTCGTTGACAATGATGGCAATGGATATAGACATCTAAAGTCTATTGATAAGCGAAATGTTTTCTGAACGCATTGGGAAATGAAAATTTTGATAGTTCTGTAAACGTTCAATCTCGCGCCAATTTGGTCTTAAAGACCTCACTTTCCCACGTGTCCACTTCTATTGGCAAAATAATAATTTCAGCCATTGTGCTTAGGTTTTCACATATGGTACTATAACAACAAAAGCCTTGTCGTTGGCCTTAACGGAATAATAACTTCGTAAGAAAACATTATTTGAAGCTCGTTATATAAAACGCTTTATGTTAAAAACAAGCGTAGTTAGTAATATATCGCAAGGAAAATTAAACATTATTTCTGATATATATCTTAAAAACCAAGAGACAGAAGCCGCAGCGGCAATCAATTTTAGATGGTCGATGAAAGAAAATGAGATAAAAATAAAGGATAACTTAAATTAAACGAAATTTATAACAGTTCATTTGAAGTGATGCTTTGAAAATTGTATGTTTTTATTAGACAGAAAACTGCTAACTTGCAATCTATTTTGAGGTTTTGGAGACGTAAGTACCGATCAATGATAGTGGACATAGAAAAACTTATTCGTTCTATGTTTAAAACACTAAACTCAGTAAAGCGACCCAAGAAATCGTTTACGACCAAAAAAAAGTTTTTAAACCTTTTTCAGAAAATTAAAAACAAAAGATTACACTCCAAAAAAGTTTTCGATCGTCCACTGTCATTTACGGACCTATGAAGGTATATCGTTCTAAAACATCACTACAAACAGTAAGAAGGTCGCATGCATGTCTGCTACTGACCTGTCCTGGCTGTATTCGCGCGAAATCCAGGGAACCTTGGCTGCTGATGCTTCTTTTACCCGCTCTGATATCCTTTACTCTTTTGATGGCCAGCAGTATTTTCTTTTGGTGACCGAGGCGAACGATGCCCATGTCTTCTAAGTCCTGGAAACAGTTTAAAAATCCATAAAAATCTATACGAATAGTCAGTATAAATGTAAAAGTAACTTAGTCCGTTTGTGTGTTACGCTTTGACTGAAATACTAATGAAACGCCGGGCACAGCTAGTCGTAAATAAATTGAAAGTTATTTACTAAATTGACCCAAAGAAAGTTGTGATTGTTTGAAAATACTTTCCCTGATTTCACAGATTTTAGCGAGACTTTGGGAGATCACTGAACGGATTGGAAGAGACATAATTATGTTGTACTACAGTTTCACTGCCGTAGCGTAAGCAAATTTTTTTTTGTGGTCTATTATGGCTTTGGTTAGTAAAGATTTTTTTAATATGCACCGCCAATACTCATGGCCTCGAAGCAACGGATGAACAGCCCTGGGTCACAACGTACCAGATAATGAATTCAGACAAGGGCCTCTTCCAGTACACCTCGACCCAAGCCAATTTAAAATAAGTTGGCATACCTCCCAGGCCAACTGTGTGACGTCATGCACGGTGCGGTACCCCTGCGCCACTAGCGCTGGTCCATATTCCTCCAGCCGCAGCAGTCGCAGCCATTCTTCTAGTGAACCCTGGAATTTACATCAATAAATATTTAAAAACAAATTTAGAAAAACAATATATTTCTGTAAATAGGCCGTAACCAATTTTACGTCATTAAGAAGTTATCCAGATTTTAACTTTGCTAGATTTAATAATTGTCGTACGCTATACACAGTTATATTTTAAAAAATAAATGAGTAATACCTAAATTTTGTACAACTTAGGCGCAATAAAGAATTGATAATTCAGTGGGATCCTCGTTTGTGTTGTGTTTCAAATTTTCAAATCCAAAGTCCTCCAAGTAGCAAAAGTATGCAGCAGCAGTAAATATATTGTTAATAATAACAATAAAAACCTCTAGACAGATCAGAAATGCTGATTAACAACATATAAGTAGGTATAAATGGTTTCTGATAGACTTCTTATTTAAAAGTCATGGTCTCAAGTTTAATACAGTTTGAAATAAAATCTAACCGGTATGTAATCAGGCAGGTTGTCAGGCACGTTCAAGTTCGCGAGCTCAGCCTTTAACCTCTTGCGGTGGTTAGGTTTCTTGATGCCTACAGCCGTCAGGTCTTCGGGCGTCATTCGCGTCACGGTGGGCAGGTCGTAGCCGGCTTCGATGAACAGCCGAGCATATTCTTCCATTTGAAGGTCGGCTAGCCAGGCGTGGATGATGTCTGGGTCCTGCAAAAGGAAGAGTAAAAACATATAATTTATCCGTTTAAAGCTTCATCTGATTTTGCCGGGATATGAAAAGTGAGAGTAAAAAGTTCATCCAAAGACACTAAAACTTGGAGCAGAACTACACTAGACCCAACTTACAGTATTATGTGGGTGTGGTGGCGCGCTGTTTAAATAGGTATGCCAAGAAATGTGGCTCTTTGTGATCTGTGATTTTAATACAGGTAAATAAATATCTATGCACTTGCAGGTAGCCCCTGTCTGTGTGATCATAGCACGGACTCTAGAAGTGTTTTCAAATTTAAATATTTTATTTCAGGCCCATAGATAGTTAGTAACAATTTTACTTAGTAAATTGGTTTTGATGTGATGGTTTTAATGAACTTACTGGCAGCCCCTGTGTGATCATAGCGCGGACTCTATCGACGGTGTCCCCGCAGTGGCACGCGGAGTGGTGGTGGTGTGGAACGCGGCCAGATGCGCGCCCGCTGTCCAATGACGCAGAGGAGTGCCGAGACCCGGAGCCTGCTGACCCTGATGATGACCCGGGACTGTCGCGGCCAGGGCTCTATGGATTTGAAAAGTAGAATGTTAAGTTACTTTTATGTTTATGGTAAAACGTGCATTAGGCCTATTAGGCGCTTCCATCTCCAGGAACCAAGAGATTTTTTTTTTCATAAGGCGCCATTAACAATAAAGGTCTTTTAGTATTTTTTTTGATAAAAGTGTTTTTAGAACTTAATTAAACTTTACGTTAATAACGTCTTGACTCCTACAAATTATATTGAATTCGCCAATAAATCTGTGCCTTTCTAAACCTTAGCCAGACTGGTTTAAGTCAATCTTGATTCATGACACGGTAAAATTAAGTTTGTTCACGTCTTTTTGGGGGTTTATGATTACGAGTAGCGGATTCGACCACACTATTACCTGCAGATTAGCGTAATTCGTGGCAGATAAACTTATCACTAAACTAATAACAAACTAATCAATGATCTTGGACAGACGACCTAGTAAAAGTTGCAGGAAACCACTGGATCAGGCCGCTTCCATTGCAACCGGCCAATCTAGAAGTCATTGATGGAGGTCTATGATCAGCTGTAAACGTCTTATGGTTGCAATGATGATGATGATGTAACTTATCACATTATAACCTACCTGTGTCATATCAATTCCCTGGTCATCGCTGAGCGCTAGCTGGTGATGGTAGTACACGGCCGCTTTATGCGTAAGTGGCTGTGAAGGCGGAGGAAAAGTGAATGTCCCTCCCCCCGCGGGGCTCTTGCCCAGGCTCCCACTGGCGCCGCTGACACCAGACACCCCCGACACCGTGCTACCATAATCGGAGTGGTCATCTGCAAACACAAAAATGGTCAACAAATTCCGACACAAGGCTGCCGGATTTCGCAAAACTAGTCTGGCGAAATTGGCTATCTATCATCTTCAGATTATCTGCAAGTTCGTGGAAAACACGCCTACGTTAGTCTGTATTTCTGTAAGCTGTTTTTCAAGTTCTTGTTATTTCGTTTGCGAAATTAAGATTAAATGATGAAATAAAAAAAACCGTGTCTACGAAATTGGTTATGAAAATATGTGCCATATTATCGCAAACTTCCAAAGACACCTGTGTCATAGGAAGTTATTTAGAAATAAAAGAGTGTAAGCTAAAGTTGGTATCCAAGCCGATGTCTGAGGGTTTCTATATGCCTGGCATTCTAGCTCGCTCTAGCTAGTGTGTAGTGTATCTGGGTAGTATCTAATAGTGTACGAAGTGGTGGTATGAGCCACCAAGGTTGCAGGTATAGGCTCTCCACTCATAATCAATGCGGCAACGCACCGACTGGACCGAACCACCTACTTCGTCCTGCAATACCAGTGACGCTGCTTTACGTGTCCTTCATTACTCTACAAAGGCCGAGGAGATTGTAGAGTACATCCAACTGATGACCAAATTCACACTGAGGGTCGAACGGTTAGAATCTCGTCACAATACGAATTTCAATTCGTTTGTGGTAAGGGTTCCGACCGAACAGCTGTCGACCTTCATGAAAGCGGAATTTTGGCCGAAAGGTGTTGTGTATCGTCGGTTTCGTGGCCGGCTACCTGACACCAAGTTGCGCAACACTACGCCGTCGAAATAGTGTGTCATTTATAGTGTGTTTTTAAATTTATTATTTTATGTATGTTAGATAATAAGGTATTTATAATATGGGCCTGTATTATTTATAATGTGCTGCCTGAATTAAATAAATAAATAGGTAATTGCTCTCGTCACAACACAAAGTAGAAAAGGATTCCAAGCGTACGATTACTAAGTGCTCTGTCAACGAAAGGATAGTCCCAAATCCTCACCTCTCGTATGTGACGGCGTGTCAGGCGGCTGTGGGTATGGTTGCTCTTCGCACGACGCGTAGCCCTGCGAGCCGAAGCTGGAGCCCGAGTGGCGGTGCTGCGGGGTGCCGAACGCGTCGCCGGGCACGGCGGGGGGCGGCACGCGTTTAGCTGTGGCAGTCTTGCCAGCCCCGCTGCCGCCGCGTGACATCCCGCCCACTGGAAGATGGAAAACAGTTATATTAGCATGATAATTTAAACTATAGCATCTTATCATTTATGCAACTATCAAATTTTCGGGTTACGCGAAAAATACCAAGAAAAATATGATGGATTCAAGATCCCTAAATAATGTTATTTTACAATAAAGGTTTCGTCTATGGGTTTATATATCGGTTTCAAACGGGAAAAAAGATAGAGACAGAAAGAAAAGAATTGCTTAAAGCTTGTAGCTGCTTTCTCACATGTATGTCCGCTAAAGTAGAGCGGAAACCTCATTTTATTTTATTAAATAATGAAAATTCAAGAGATACAACAAAGAACTCGAAAGAATTTATTTCAGCGTTACCGTTGTACCACATAATTTAAGAGTCCGTCGCATATCCGCGCTGGCGCAATAATAATAAAGTTTTGATGAGGCCCATCAGCCCATATACTGTTATCAGTTCCACGCAGCGCGGACCAATCTGACGTAAGTAACTTTCGCCGCGATTGTTGATAAGACAGGGGTGGGGCGATTTCGGTAATGAGCCAAAGCCGCCATCAATCATGTTCAGGCTGGGTTCAGTTGATCTCGGTGTTCTGATCAGATCGCTCACCTAATTGCTTGAGCGGGATCGATAAACCTAACTAATGGGCAGGAAAAATCGTCATTAATTTAATAGCAATGCAAGCGATCGATAAAAAATACGCGAAAAATTTATGCTAAATTAAGTTGTTGTGAGAGCAAACAATCCGTTCGCTTGCAAAAAATATTTCAGACAACTCTATATTGTACTAAACAAGGGAACTTTTTAGAGATGTTTTTTGCTCAGCGGTTGTCAGGAGCACTTCACCCTTTTTGTCATGAAATAAAAAGAGATTTATTATTTACTCTCGGAAATGAATGTTAATCGGCATAGTATAAATATTTAATATGATTGTAATATGAAGTACTTAGATATTTCTCTTGGGCTGGAAGGCTTTCCTTTAAGATAAAACCCTTGACTTTCACGATATACTACTGTATCAATAAAGCATCGAGATGTAATTATGAGATTGTAATAACTGTACCATAATGTATTAATTGGAGATGGACGCAGTCAATCTAAAGAATTAATCCAAAATGTTCAAATCGAAACCTTAAAAGAGGTGGTTATCATCGTTAAAATAAATAACACGAATTTAAGTATACATTTCCATATCGGCCTCTTGAGATATTTTCCCTTTTTAGCTCACATTCAAAAGCATATATAAAGCTGCCGAGTTAAATCGTAGCAATCTCACTTTACACCAGGTGCTTTGGGCTTTGAATAAAAATTCTAAACGGCTCGTGTTTATAAAGAGGCCCAAATTGAGGGGGTCGTAATTCTGCCCTAAAACCAGGTGTCGCCGGACGTTAAGTTAGCGTCATGGCAGGTATAATCCTGCCAACATCAGGAGCTACTTTCTTTTATCACCGCCTAACGGCCTTCATTACTTGAGTGGGATTACTTGCCAACCTCTTAGAGTTTGATGGATATCCATGACATGGGTTCTGCTGACGCTTAGTAGCGCGTAAAAGTGTATTCAGAATTTATTGTGGAAACAAAAACAATGAGTTGGATGAAAAAATTATGAGGACTCGTTATAATTTTGTTTCTTAGTTTATTTAAAAAATAAGGAGGTTCACAAGTTGCCGGAATCGTTTTAAGTTTATTATTATAATATCTCATTACACAAAAAGTTATAAACAATAATTAAAACTCAGGTTTCAATTTAACATTCAATCACTTAGTGATTATTTTAAAACGGTTTGCTGTTTCATAATGTAAATTGCTAATTGGTATTTGTTGACAACTTTGCACAGGAAATCCTTCAGTGCGATTATAGTAAGCAGACATAACAAATAATTAGTAGTCATTATTTCAACTGATCAACTTCTGATAGTTCAGCTCCTACAGATATGTAATTATTCTGTAATCAACAATTACAAGATCGTATCATTGATACGAAGCTATAAAGGTTAATTTTGCTCAATTATATCTTAACTTGTGTAGATCCTAAAGGCTGTAATGGCCGACACGAGGTATCTTGGCTAACGTGGCGATAGATCGTGATCTTGACACCAGTGGTGTTTAATATAATAACTAATAACGAGCGGGAAAACGGTAGCCAGTCTTGCGTAAAGCTGTGTCTATGTTAGAGACAGCTTTATGTAAGACTAATGATTCTCATTAGTGGAATTACATCTTCTATCATGCCCTGCGTGTCCCTACACCTCGCGAGGATCTTTACAAGGGGTCGTCCATTAATCACGTGATGTTTTTTAGGAACTTTAATTACCCCCTCCCCCATGGTGATACGTGGTGAGGTTTTAGACTAACCCCCCCCCCAAATCACGTGTATTTTTTCTGTACAAGCAACGGCATTAAAGTTCAGGTCTTGCACCTCTTTTCGGTTTAGAAATCGCGCGTTCAAAGAAAATATAAATACACGTGATATCTCACTACAACGCCCCATCCCCCTAGTGATATTTCGTGATTTTTTTCGAACCCCCCCTCCCTTTCGAGCCCCACGTGATTAATGGACGACCCCCAAGGCCACTAATAGTACGGAGTTTTGGTCGTCACATATATGAAAGCCTGAGTCGACACGCAAAGAAGAAGAAGAGGATATTCAAGACACGAATCCAGCTATCTCAGGCACATTGCAGTGTTGACGACGTTGGCAAAGTCTTTCATTGTTTTATGTAGATCCACTTATTTATATATATCTACTCCTAAACGTCATCTATCGTATCGTTCTGCCAATGGTTGTGATAGGCAAAGTATGTGATGTTGTTTAAAAAAAAAGGCTCCTGTCTTTTACTAAAATATTTTCTACAGCATTAGCTCTTAAATTTTCGGGTACAGTCAGCATTAAAAGCTGATCAAAACAAAATTTCAAAAGTACTTACTGATTATTAAATATATATAATAATAAATATTGGACAACATCACATACATTGCTCTGATCCTAAGGTAAGTAGCTAGAGCACTTGTGTTATAGAAATCAGAACCAACGACGGTACCACAACACCCAGACCCGAGCCAATATTTTTCTACATTGACCCGACCGGGAATCGAACCCAGAACCTCAGAGATGGCAACGCCAAGTCCGGCGTGCTCGCGTCTCGGCTACGGAGGTCGTCAAAATTGTTTTAATTGTCACAAGAGGTTCATTTTTTAGGGTTCCGTACCCAAGGGGTAAAACGGGACCCTATTACTAAGGCTCCGCTGTCCGTCTGTCTGTCTATCTGTCTGTCTGTCTGTCTGTCTGTCTGTCTGTCTGTCTGTCTGTCTGTCTGTCTGTCTGTCTGTCTGTCTGTCTGTCTGTCTGTCTGTCTGTCTGTCTGTCTGTCTGTCTGTCTGTCTGTCTGTCTGTCTGTCTGTCCGTCTGTCTGTCCGTCTATCACCAGGCTGTATCTCATGAACCGTGATAGCTAGAGTTGAAATTTTCACAGATGATGTATTTCTGTTGCTGCTTCTAAAACAAAACAAATTCTAAAAAACAGAATACAATAAATATTTAAGGGGGCGCGAGTCCAACTCGCACTTGGCCGGTTTTTTATTACACTTTTGTCAGAATATTTTAAAATGTTTTGTAATGTAGTTATTTTGGAAAATTCAGATACTAAGCTATCATTGATGTTGACTCTCCTGGTACATTTTTTATTTAAACGACAAACAAACCTGTGTGGGCACAGCCTAGTGACTAGTGAGAGGTACATGTACTAAACTGTTAATTACCGACCATTAGTCGTCCGCCGCAAACGCTATCGATGTTACAAGTGACGACTTTACAACGATGATTTAAAGATTACACTACATTGCTCTTTTAAAAACTGGTGTATAGGGGTGTCGTTAAGAAGTTGTCTGTACAGTCTGTATATGATATGCTTTATTCTTCATTCTTCTTCTTTAGAAATTCTACCATCAATCACATCGATCTAGAGCGAACTAGAAAATCGTTATCAAAATGTAATTTTAGAGTAGAAAATGATGGAAAAACTGCTCCAAACATTTCAAATACCGTATCATCTACGTAGGAGTCTCTTGCTTCATAGGTGATCATGATAATGAACAAAAACAATCTGCTCTAGTTAGAGGTTGTGCAAAATATAACGTACTGGTTAGGGAGGACAGGGAGGGATGGGGCTGTGGACATTTTACCGAGATTCGGCCAATCTCCGCAAAGTTTTAACCGGGTGATCAATAATAAGTTGATACATAGTTTATGTTCAAAATGTTATGTTATAATAGTAGAAAGAAACAAAATTCAAATGAAATGATGGTGGAAAGGTATGAAGTTAGTATTTAAATAGCTTTAAATCTTGCCGCCAGGGCAGCTAGTATCCTTGCGACACTTACGACAGCAATTGACATTCCACACGCGGTTTTATTAATGCACAATTATGCGGCGCCGGCGCAAGGAGTTATTTTTAGATGAAAACATTGATTGTATTTAGATGCGAATGGTCTACATGAGATGGAGTAGTTGTTTGATATCTGACACGAATTGTATTCTCACGGGAAATGGTAAAACTATCTGAGGATAAGCATAAACTTTTATAGATTATACATATTTCCAAACCGATAGTAATAATAAATAGGCGAAAAAGTTAAGAAGTAGATTTTTTGTAATTTCCTTGTTAAAGTTAATGAATAACAAAACGAATGTTTAGACATCAAACAATTTTAATGAATCGAATCGAGCATATTCTAATAAAATAACTATCTCGTTATCTTATCTTATTTGAAATCACAAACTATTTGACGTCTTAAACAAACTCAAGATATAATGCAGAGAAAAGTGTGTACCTATATACTTGAACTAGGTTAGACATAATTACTTAATATGATTGGAAAAGGACTAAAAGACGTCAAGCTTTATATTTATAGTTATTACAGATGCGATCAAACAGAAGATTGAAATAGTAACACATTTAATTCTACTACGCCGAAGCACTACTTGTTTAAATTATTTATGTTACTAATAAAGATTTAACATACTGTTGCCATGCTCAATGAATCACTGAATGCAAGCGCCACCCAAGCCGCTATATTATCGTTCACTTTGATATATTGTTCCAATTGTTAATGGGTACCACAGTACAGTATGTACTGACAGCAGTATGTCACTATGCTATTTTCGACCATATTTCAAGAGCTATAAGGAGTCACGTTTGTTCCATAAAGGAAAACGATCCTAAACATAGTATTCTATTATAGCGAATTTCTAATCAACAAACATATTTAAGTCTGGGATAACCATTTAATGCTGGTCTCAGTAAACATTTATTGGCATTACAAATGCAGGTCGCGGTTGTAAACTAAGCAGAATTACATGGTATTTAAATGTCTCCTAGAATAATCCAATATATAAATTATTAAATACTTCGCTGCAGGACATACTACATCTGCTTAATTTATTTGTATCGTAATTAGATACGAAATTAACTAATGCTTTATGGTGCTCGATTCGCGGTTTATCAATTTAGTTCATGTTGTTGTGTTGCTTGAGGCTCTGTAGATATGTTTTAGTTATGAAATTCTATGCAATGTAGTTTAATAGCATAATTTCGCACTAAAGTGAAGATTGTACTATACTAATAAAACTGGACTTAATACAGTGCCTTGGGGGACACCTTTATTTATTAGTTGACGCTACTCTATACAAATCTTAATAATCCTTGCAGATCTTAAAGTGACAGGCCCAATACATTACCAAATATAAGTTTCATAACAAACAGCATATTACTAACATTAGACAAATAAAGCTTAATAATATAATATAGGTAAAGCCTTGTCAAAGGCATTCACGGGCACAGCCTTGCAGCTGGCTACTATATCTGTGACTGATTGACTTGGGACAATGGACCGTGTATCGGGACTTTCACTGCACTTGAAATGCAATAGAAAATGGAATTTAAGGTACTTTCTGACAAAGTTTGGAGATAAAGAAGAAAAGGCTTGCCTTTGACCGATGCACAGAATTTTAACCTTACTAACAAGTCCTTATGGTGACAAGTTTTTTACAATTACAAAGCTGCATTTTTAATACATTAAGTCTACATTTTGCCTGAGACTTTGTCTGCGTAGACTTCAAAATTCAGGTAAAAAGGATTGAATAACCAATCCATGAGAGCGGGATAGAATTTATCCTCTAAATTGCCAAATTTCATCTAATTCTATTCAGGCGTTAATGCATGATTGTGTAACAAACATATAAACTTTTAAGAAGAAGATGTTAGGCATTTTTGTTATCGAAAGAGCACTACAAAATCACGTTGTTTTACATGATAAGGGATCTGTTTGTCACAAATATTTTTGACAACGAAAAAAGACGAAAACAGTGGCCTACTTATTTGCTGAAACCGAACCGACATAATAGATATTGATCATAACAGTAAACAAGTCACTAAAAGCCCAGAAAATATTGACTCAGTGCAACAAAACAAGGAAACAGTATCTCGAATATAACGATAACATCAATAAAAAAGGCTATACAAAATAATAGAAAACGTATTTCATTAAGTGTACCTTACAAACTTAATTACGTGCTTCATCGATAACAAAATATTGGAGCATCATTTTTTTAAGAATTTGGATGTTGATCTCATTTAATAAAAGCTGTTGTACTTATAACAGCATCTGATAACGTGGCTTCAAAAATGTTATACAGTCGCCAAGAAAGGCTTTGCTTAATTTCTATTGTAAAAAAATATCAAATACTGCCTGTCAAACAAACAAATCCCCTGTTAATACATCCCTTGATGAAATATGTAATCGATAAAATTTAACCTAACTTCTATTCCCATCTCTTAACCATTCTTTCCATGTCAGGCGTCAGCCGAGGGGAGTTAAGTAAAAGAACATTTTTATTAACCCGCGGGCACTCTCCTTAATTAATCTTGAACATTAATTGACTGTGATGCACCCAACGACGAGGAGGATACCGAAAATTACGACTTTTGCACTTTAATTAAAGTTCCGAATTGATTGACAGCGCTTTCGACAAGGCACTTTGTAGAAGCGGATATTTGGTAGGTTGGAAATACTGTTGCTAAGACTAATAATATTCCTGTAATATATCCTGTGTTGGTACTTGGCAGGAGAA
This sequence comes from Anania fuscalis, assembly GCA_950371115.1. NCBI lineage: Eukaryota > Metazoa > Arthropoda > Insecta > Lepidoptera > Crambidae > Anania > Anania fuscalis. Next base: position 15,212,168 of record OX493334.1, on the reverse strand, counting down.
TGTGGGTTAGTAGAATATTTGTCTGATAATGAAATGGTGAATTCAGTTGTTATTGTAAACATAATTTATACCTAATTGTCTCAGGTATAAACTTTAGATGTTTAGCTGTATTATAGGAAATTGAACGCCTTATTTTTTTCATAAACAACGGTGATTTAGTATTTTCATTGGTGTATTAATACGCTATCTCCTTTGTGGGAACTATGATGCACATACAGGCTGACGTACAGGCTTGGGCATCTAACTTGCGAGTACGTCATTTATGACACCGTCATAAATTAAAAATATTTAAAAAGTTGCTGTTAGGCTCTACATGGAAAATAAAAATCATATCGCCCTATAAAATGCGAAGGTAGACCCTAGAAGTTGGGAATCTGAACAAAGACGATATAGATAGATTTTTATAACGTCATAAAACGCGCTTATAAAATGTGCTAAGAGCTATTATACTACCCATAAAGTGCCTATTGTCTAAGCGCAGTGGAGCGGTTGTACGCCTCTTGGTGTTATGGCATTGTTCTTAGGCGATAGCTAGTAAATGTCAAATGTACAGGATTAATGTGGAATTTTTATATTTTTTCTGTGACGTGGACTATGAAGAAGTTCCTGTAGGTATGATTGATGATACATAAGTAAGTGAATTAGTTTAATTATAGGAGTTATAATGATTATGAAAAGCGTTAGTATAATACTTGAGTTGATAGTTTTCGATGACCTTTTTGATTATCACGGGTATGGTTTTGTTTTAGGTAAATCTGTTTTATTTTGGTTAAAGGGAGGCATGAAATTTTGTTAAAAAGAGGAATTTTCTTGTTCCATTCAATAATTGGTTTGTAAAATAAAAATCTATTAATTACGTGTTTCTATAACTAAAAATAAAAGCTGTGTAGTACGCTACGCAGGCACCATTAAAGTTAGAGGAGCGTATTAATATCATCCGGTTCGATATCAATATCACATTTATCTCATCTCATCTCACCTGATCTCGGTACAATCAATCGTACGCTCATGTAATATTTTTTTCAATGACGATAAAAAAGGACCCAGAAGAAAACTTGTCCCCAGTATCATAGTCAATTTGCGGTCTCCGCTCAAAGACCAGTTTGCCCTAACGTCACACCGGTCTTGGGACCGACATAGCTTGCTCATTGTAACTACAACATGGTTTCTGCTTCTGACTTTACTATACTTAATTACCCTCCACATTAATACATCAAGTATTAATTATCACGGGATTGGAAAATGTAGAATCTACGGCGCATTTCTATTTTGATTTAATCTAACCCACGTAATTTAAATGTTTAAATAGTTTTTTGTCATTGCTACGAATACTTATACTTTTTATAAAAAAATATTTCTGATATTTTCACTAGATTTAATTTTGTTGTTGTAATGACTTTGTTTTAATGATTCTTGACATGCATTTAATGTAAAACAGTTTTGAAATTTATTGTATTTGACTATGAATAAAATATTAGCAGTAATTGCAGTCCACGCATGAATTCTAAAATATTTATTATATTTTTTAAACCTAATGTGTGCCCATAAATAACTATATATGAATATAACTGTACATTATCGGTAATTAAGCCGGGACTAAAGTAGCTGGTACATTTTTATTTTATTTTGCTTCGGAGATGACATCATGTGGATAAGGCGCAATTTGCATATGGTATGCCGAAGTTGATGGTATGTACAATTCGTTCCATCATGTCACGGGAACTAGTATAAATACTCATTTTATTACACTAGTATTAAATTAATGGTTTTATCTGCCTGCATGTAAAAAAAAATATGTTGAATATCGGTATTTTTTGATACATTTTTGTTATTGATTATAAAAAATGCTTATTTTTACAAATATACGGTAAATAAATTATTACCAAATTAGAATACATAAAGAAAAAACCCATGTAAAGAAAATTAACGTTATTATTATTATTATTTATTCTTTATTGCACGAAATAAATGTACAATTGGCGGACTTAATGCCTTAAGGCATTCTCTACCAGTCAACCAGTTATTCTATTTCCTCGTAGAAAAAGTTAATTATTTGATTCGGACCTTTTATTTAGCATCCATTTTTTAAATTATAATAACTAGTGACATCGTCGCGGTGGTCACATTATTTAACAATTTAACCTTTTTTTTCTTTCTTGAATCTTTTATCTTCTATAAAACAACTTGATAAACCCTAATATCTAACCAAATTCCTGTAAAAATGAATTAAATTCAAATAATTTATTTATCAGTTAGAGGCGTCTTATTTTTAAGCGCTCCAAAATTGTTGACTCATTTCGGAAGGCTATGAGAGTGAAAACAAAGGGCACTATTATCGCTCATTACCTGTAACAATTAGCCGGGCGTCGGGGCCGCGTTAATGGCTTAAATGCTACAATTAGTTTCGCTTGTGCAACGTCTAAACACGGAACGTACGGTATGCGGCTATCTGTGGAAGAAATACGAGACTAATGGGTGTAGAAATGTTTTGTAATTTGAATTTATTTTTGAAAATAGAAAAAAAAAGTAAATAAAAGTTTCTTCCTTAGCCCTGCGAAACGAGACACAATGTTTGTCATAAATGTAGAGTTGTATATTTAAAAAAATAGGTAAATTATAAAATAAAGCACATGGATAGGTTCAATAAAAAAATAAGAATATGTATATTTTGGTAAAGGTAAGGCTTTTGCACAATATATGTTACTACCAGCTCAGTTGTATACTTTAAATACAAATAAAATAATTATTTGCATAGTACATTATTCTTAGGTATTCACGCCCGCAGACTTTTTGATTTTTATTGGGATTAAGTATTTTGTGGGCTCAGAAGTAAAAATTTCAATGATGTTTATCAAAATATTATGATGATAGACATTCTAATTAACAAAGATAAGTACCTACCTACGGATATCGAATTGTAGAGGATATGTTATCGTATTATAAACTATAATATAACTCCCATGAATATTAGGTTTCAAGCCGGATATTTGGTAAGGTATGTGTGATAAAAAATTAAGATAATAAGATATAAATAATCGTAAAAAATACTTATGATCTATCAAGTGATAATTAACTGTAGATATAAGTAGCTATTTCAAACAGTAATAAGTAAGTATTATGTACGATAATACTCGTATGTGTTATGTTATTAATGTGAAACATAATGATATTCCTTAGACGTACATTTTTGTGGGTATAATATATTATGTAAAATGAAGAATATCTTTTTCATGAAGTTGGTGTCACCGTAAGCTACATTAGCTTCGTTCAATTTAGAAAGGTAAACTTAATTTTAAAAGAATTGTACGGGTATCTACAGAAGCCAACGTCACATATCGGACTTAATCAGCTTGTTGCTCCACCCATCGATCTATCCCATCTTGCGAGGCGCCGACACATCGAATGCAGCCGACACCGTAATGAAACGGGAAAAGTCGAGATACGAACTCGCGACCGTCGAAAGTTGGCAGCAAGGTTAGAGCTCGTAGCCACTGAGCTACGGCGTCATTCCGAGATAGCGCGAAATATGAGATCACGTTCGACGCGATAAGCTAGAATCAGCGCCATCTCTTGGTATAGTTTGGAACTAATATAACAATACTTTCAGGTAGGTACATTAGATACTTAACAAAGTGTTTCAGTTTTAGTTGAATGTTTCAGTTTTAGTTGAATGTTTCAGTAGACATAATTTTGTAGGTATTTTAAGGCCATGACCAACATTAAAATAACTTTGCCACATTATAGAGTAATTTGAATATTATCAGTATGGTAATCTTCAAACCAAACTTACAGGGCGCAGTAGCACAAAATTAGAGTTTTTAATTAGGGTAATTGAATAATACCTAATTAGGGTTATGCACCGACTAACCCAGTAAATTACTTATGCAAATTTTATAATTTCACTTTCACTGTTTATTTATGTTTCAGATAACAACGTTTTAATTTACTGGTAGGCATACTATACTGCAGATACACTTTCACTTGTAACTTGTACTTGGCATTAGCAATTCTAAGCAAGTATTGAATTATAACATGGACAAGGTAAGCAAGCTTGCTCAGTTTGCGTTTAATGTAGAATTTTTTATCGTGCATTGTAATCCCAAAGTACGTTTCATTAGGGCTCAAATGGTGCAATATGCTCCGAATGACGTTTATCAAAATATTAAGTTTTTTTTACGTCGTGGGACAATATTATATGTATAGTACACATTAGAAAATGCAGAAAGAGTTGTCGCCTGAAGACTCGTGAACCCGATCAAGGAGGGATACAATAGATAGAGTGAAATTAGCCTAAAAGTGCGAGTGGAATGTTGTGGGTAGAGCTCCCAAATGTTTTACTAGAAATAAAATAAATTAAGGTCGAAGAACTAAAATGGCAGTAAGTATTTAAAAAATATAACATATAAAAATGTTTTACTTTTGGAAGCTTTTAATACGGTCATAAAACAGTAGACATTCTGTATACTTTTATTTCTTCCTTAATACAGAGAAAAAAAATAACGAGACATTTTGACAACGTTACAACAGCACAAGGTCTCACGTCCCCCCAGTGAGTCAGAGGCTTTAAGCCACTTTCAATTACGACTGCTCAATGTAATTTCTCTTCAATGCTCAGTCTTGATCAGACACCCGCGATAGCCGTGGGAATGCGCCTGCGCGGAAGTGAAATAGGCGCGCGTCCGGCTGGACAATGTCCACTTTCCCTGCTTTAGATTGACCAATTGGGATTGTAATGAGCTTATGTGCGAAATGACGGCAGGCTTTCGATTTACAAATTTTATTTTTAAATTAAAATTTAATTAAATTCAATTTAATTAGGTTGTCGTAAAAAATTAATTAAATTAAATTTTTACGACATCGTTTTAAGGGACAAAAAGCGCGGGATAAGTGAGTTTTTTCTCTAATTCCGTAACAATGAAATGAATTCATGCAGATTTTGACTAATTATAAAAAAAATATATCGTATTTACGTTTAATTCTGTAAAAGCGTTATTTGTTAATTGCATTTTGCAAAAATAAATAGATTTTAATTATTTCAAGTACCTATGCTATTTAAACTATATATTAAACCATTAAATTTAAACAATTTGTCTCATTAATTACTTCTCTACATGTTTTGTTAATATATCTATGATTTTTTAGACAAATTAACATTTTTTATTTAATAATATGTCGACTATGTTACCCGTGTTTTCTACAAGAATATTACACTATAGAAATTCCCTTTCACATTAAGTGACACGCTCCACCGGCCGGGGCTTGTCCGACAGCGAGACGCCCGATAAGGCTGCGGCTTGTCTGTCACGCAGCTGATAAGCGGAACTCGCGTTAGGTAGAGACAGTAATCATTCTTGGCATAATTTACAAGGTGATTTCGCGTTTTAGACAAGTTAAACTTATGTGCTAAAATAATATGTAAATTTTACGCAAGACTGTAGGTAGGTACTTCCTGTAAGTTTTTTATCTTAAAAAAAGGGCTTTGTTTGGGTATTTGAGTTTTAATCGTTTATCGTTATTCAATTTTGAATAACTCGACGTGTAAAGTTTTCTTTTATTTTAAAAGTAAAACTTTTCACCGACCTATTCGAACTAGTAAGTTTTACTGATAAAAATTGATTAATTTATGGTTAAAATGATATGGCTAGAATTTAAATGTGTATCTGAAGGAACACTTTTTAAAATTTAAATCCAAGAACAAGAAACATTGACATTAGGTAGCATAAAGATTTTGTCAGATCGATCACATATTACCAATAGACGTGCCTATCACATTGTATTCAAATTCAAAAGCTTCTATTGGCAACAGAAATCTATTCAGAATGTCATAAAACTTTATTCCCATCGCGTAGGACGGAAAATGCAATAGCAATAACGTGTAAGAAGTAACAAGTTGGTTTCTATAACGAGATTATTTCGGAGAAATGAGGATGGAAGCCCTTCGTTTCATCTCTAATTAGTGTAGCTCATTTATCGATAGGCTAAATATCGACAAACCCATTTAAAGCCTACTCTCCGAACCTTCTTAAATGTTGTATCTGTCAGATTACCAGAATGAAGTTTAAATCCAGATTAAAGCTAAATTACGATACATTTTCCGATACGATACATTTTTAAATTTTCGTTTCGAAAGTGTATATGGTGTAGTTAATTTCATGTGTCACTCACTGTCCACCAGTACTTCGTATGACTCCGGAGCTTTTGTTGCGCGGTTCTTCATTACCATCAGCATAATAATCAGCGCATACAGTCAGATAAATCAGATAGTTATTATTTCGATACTAAATTATTTCAATAGAATTACTTGCATTATCAAAAGGTCAAAGTTTCATCTTCATAATTAGATTGTTGGACACTGTAATTTATATCGAACGAAAGTATCGATATTTCTTAAACACTAGAAGCCCCTCGTTTCATCTCTAATTGCTTCGAAGAAACGGAACGAGTGAAATGTTATTAAATTTCGGGATCGTCAATTGACGGTAGGCGTAATGGTTTATAGTCGTCAGTATACTTAAAATACACGATCGGTCTTTTCCATTCGTTTTATTATTCCCGCCTCTATGCCATGAAAGCATTTATAAAAATATTTACAACACATTGTGATGTCTTGATCCAAAAATCTGATCTTTATGCGCTTTCTCCAGATATTAAGTTTAAGTCAGATCATAAAATCATATCGTAAAGTTCATCTATATCTTCTTCTATTTCATAGACAGCGAGTGTTGAAATTGAGCTTTCTGAAGTTAATGTCTATTTAATTCAAAATAAGGTAGTAAAATATCGATCATAAATTCTGTTGTCATACAGCCTTAACCACAAGATACCCGAAAAACTAAGTTCAAAGTAGGATAGAACCACTTTTAGAACTCTTTTAGGTCTTCGTCTAATTGACGACGAAAACTAGTTGAGGTCGTCAATACGCTCAATAAGTTTAGACTTTAGACCATTAAGGAAGAGGGCTAAGATTTGACTAACAGATTTCGAGTCGACACTATAGTCATGTTTAATGTAAGTAATTTCTAGAATTATAATTACTTTTCAACAATTCAAATTATTAAAAAAAAATACCGCAAATAAGCTGTACAACATAATTGCCGTCATTTGTTTCCGGAACATTGTATTGTAAAGTGGCCATCAAAGTTTCGCGATACAGAAGTGTCGGTGTAGGTTCCCGAGAGCGCTATTGCACACTGAAGTCTAAAATTACGTTATAAACAGTTTGTACTGTTCCGAATAACAAAACAACATTATCGGAAAGTTACGGTTTTGTTTACACAGCCTTCGGGGAGTATGAAGGGGAAAAATGGGAGTTTTTCCGCGTTCAAATTCTGTTTAAGGGCAGTTATGTTTTTGTTTTCGGGTTTGACAATCCTCACGCATAATTGGGAAGCGACGAGGATTTCGACAGAGTTATTTAGTCAAATCCTTTTTTCTTTGCCTGTATTTTGTTTGGACTTTTCAGTGAAATGCCTTTGTGCATCCTGCAGTATGAAAACAAAAAGTTTTTCATAGGCTTTTGTGTGGGGTCTGGTGAAAAATTTCTAGGATACCGATCACAATTTTTACCAACTGCTGGCCTGGTGTACAGGGTGTAAATAGAGTATTTAGATGAATATTGATAACGGAAAGAAGTCATAGAGAACGTAACTTCCAAGCTTTGCTTTCAAGCCAGTAATAGACAATTTTGGATGTAAGAAAACGTGTTAACGGTTGACTTTTAAAACAATTACCTATTTTAAAGTTTCGTTTTTTTACATTATGAAAAGGTAAGGAATGCTATACATATAATAAGTTACACAAGTTGATTTATTACCCTAATAAGTTAATTTCTACAAAAGTTAAATACTCATTTGCTTCATCTGAAAGAAAGGTATTCTTTTCTTTCTTGTTAAGAGCCATTACTTTGATCTCAATTTATGAATTAAGAACACCACCAATTACCTTTAGGTGTGGTAGGTGCTAGTGAAAACACGAGGTTCATTCTGTTTGCCGCTTAATTCGCCCTCCAACAAATTAATGAATCAGCCCATTTACAAAATGGCTAATTACCTGACCGTTTAATGAGCGCCCGCCTCGCGGCAATATTAATTACATTTTATAATTTTCGTAAATAAGCAAAAGTGAATTCATTTTTTTTAATAGGTGAAGACTGTACAATAGTGTTGCTTATTATTTATTAAACGAGTTTAAAACAAAAGAAATAGTTTTATACACAACTGATTAGTAGACATAAGAGGTTCTTTTGTTCCATGATATATTTTTTTGTATTAAAACTACGGCCTTTAAAGTGCTATCTATGTCGAATTTATTTTTGTAGCTAACTAATAAGTAAAACAATTTATTGGTGACTTAGAAGCCAAATAAGATCATAATTAGCTAATTGGGTACGAGTTAGACAAAAAACATCTTTAGAAAACATTGATACTTTTAATTCAGTAGGTGTATAAAGGCTAAAACTCGGAGAAGTCCTAAAAAGAAAACCGGTATTATACAATAATATGTTCTAGAAGCTAAATGTTGGTTTGTTATTCTTTGCTTTTTAAGGTTCTGGGTCTCGTGTTCGGTTACGAACGTGTTGTGGTAGAAATACTAAAAGGTTTTAAAACATAATAAATAAATAACCCGTTCACAGTGGCACTCGTGATAAAATATTTAAGTACCTAGTTTCTTAATACTTTTATACGATTTTAATAAATAAAAGAGACATAAATTCACTGTCAAGTTAACGCAAGCCACACTGGTAGCGAAAAGATGTTTGTTCAGCTTTGCTCATGTCAATTGTCATGTCACTACCGCTTTTTTTTATACTCTGATTCACACAACGATCGATACAGTTAGTTAAACTACGCTTAAGCGATCTAAACTTGCTAGATCTCATTATCGGACGATATTTATTACGAGTGAAACAAACTTATCTTCATTTCGCTTCGCTTCCAGTGCGGTATGCGCTTTGGTATTTGCAATAGTTTATATTAACGTTTAATTTATAGTTTTTAGTGTTCATAAGCCTTAATACGTTTATGATTAGATGGTAGACTTAGTTCCTGGACGGAATCCTAGATTTCAATTTGAGTTAATAGAGAAACTGAACCAGTAGATATTTTAATGGTTATTGGGATCTAGGTATTTCACAACTTGGTTTTAGCAATTAATTTATTGGTCGCCATAAATACCCATGGACAAGCCATAGGGTTTGAATGGAAAGGTTTAGTGTGAATAGTAAATATTCGAAGTTATTGCGAGTTGTTGTAGAATGGCATATCTCATCTTACCTTGATTTATGGGTAAATACCGTCTCACTAAAGTTGTTAAGATTTGAAGTCTTATTTTCCTGATTTTGTAGAGGACCGTGAACAGAAAACTTACCTGAAAATAAAGAAAATATACATTAGATGGATTATGAACAAACAGTTTTTTTTAAATCTATGAGTAAATATTCCTATTAAGTGTTATTGCTAACTATAATATTTTATTTCAGTTTTCGTTCTTACCAGATAAGATAAACTTTACTTTGTTGTGCTATGCACAAATGTTAACTAATATAATTATATTTTTTTTACAAAGAGCATCAATTGGGTCTCTAGAAGACAACGCCAAAAGTGGTCTCGAATCTCGCCATTCATTTATTTTCGTCTGTCTATGTAAATTAAGGTTTTAATATTCGACACGTGCCATATGTCTGCCCAAACATTATCAACTCGATAAGTTTATTGGTTAAATATAACAAAGTAAATGTTAAATAATGAAGTTAACTTTATTAAAATTATTATTGCAGTTATAGAAATATGTGCTTGACGTTATAATTATTTCTTGTATTAAGTCTTAAACAGATTAGAAACCAGACACAATAGAAAATCTTTCGCCGTGTTTACGTAAATTTAAATTTATTGGTTCCTTTTTTAAGCTTTATAAGGCGAAAGCATCGAAGTTATAAATCCTAAATAAAATCAAGGCGGCTGATTAAAAATCCAAATGGATTAAATTTAACTACCTATTCACCAAGTAAAACGTGTTAACATGAACAAGAAGGCTACAGAAGCGCATGCGCTTTAGACATAATTCTCGTGACTCGACAGTGGGTCAAGTCTTATTAAATCGTAATGGCCGGGTCTACGGGCTCGATGGGCCTTAGTGAAATTATTGGACAAGAGTTATTGTACAGAGATAAACAACTTATCAAGATGTTTTGACGCACAGGTCACAGCGAGTTTTCGAATGCTCAAGTAGTTTCTTAGTTTGTATTGTACAAATTGATTACGAATACATTATGAGTTTGTTATTTAGGTATGTTGCGATTTTGTTACGAAAGTCAACCTGTTTATGCGGAACGTTAGCGCCATACAAAAGCTAAGTATAATGAGATCACATGGAACTGTAATATCTAAATGTAGCAAAACAACTATCTCGTTAAACTAAAATTCACTAAATTAATTAAATAAATTTGTATTTCTGCTATAATGTGCCTAACATTTTGTATTAGATTTATTGAATTCCGATGTTATTTTGTATTATTTAGAACTACATATTCACTTCTAATGGCGCCGTTATTATAACGTATAGATCTTCATGTCGAGAAGAACGACAAAAAATCATTTTATCGAAACAAATAGGAATGTATCGATATTAATTAAACTTGTACAGTTACACCATGAATTTTCCGTGTCGACAGAGAACTTGTGTACTTTTAAATTGTTGGTCAACACTGATCATAGAGATTATAGTAAAAGCGGCCCGCTACCGATGGCCGTAAAGACACTCATAGGTTAGGAATTTTGGCGCCAATTATCGGAGTAAAGAAAGCGCGTCTACAAGTATACCATCCGGGCATAGAATTCATCAGTGTCAATGCCTTTCGCGTGAAAAAAGCTAATGGTTATTTTTTGTGCCAGGTTTAATTTAAGTTATGCGTTATAATTACTCAGTGATTTTTATGGTGGTTTTGCCAGCGTCTACAGATGTTATCGTGTTTACTTCCTATATTTATGGCCAGTAGTTATGCCGAGCAGCTGATAGGAACATAAATTCTATTTAGAGCGGAACGGTTTCTAAACGACACAAGTTACCGATTTTGCTGCATTCTGTATTCAAATAAATAGTCCCGTCTCTTTTCTACATGATGATTTGTACGAGACAGGAAGCAGAACAGTTGTTTGAGAATCAAATAGGTACCTACGGATTGTGGTTCTAAGTAGCTAGGAAGTTAAGTGAACGTGACAATTTCTTTACTACAGATTTTAATCGGAGGCGAATGCAGCATCTTCTTAGATTGTAATAAGAGAGGATTATAGACCGTCGCAGAAACGTTATACTCTTTGTAGTATTAATATATTGTGTATTAATTAAAAAATATTATAGAATATAGCGTATGAACGCTAAACTTTTCTTAATTTTTAAAGTAATTTTTTTTCTTTTAATTTAATCTTGTTATTTAAAACTACACAATATTTTAATTCCATGCCAACTGTCGGTAAATTGATATCTCTTAAGCTAATTTCCTAAATAATGTTTAGTCAAAAAAATATGTTTAGAATATTTTATTCCTTAGTCTGCAAGTATCTTATAATTCGAGCTTTTAGTGAGACAGATAAATAGCTCCAATCGAAACCGCAAACTGTCGTAATTTGTATCTAGGGCAGAAACTAATTCTGACAAATACGCGACTTGAATGGGACATAATTTTGCACCTTATAATGAGGCAAGGGGATGATAAATCAAGGGCCAAGTGCCGCAAACTTATATAAAGTGATATTGTTGCGCGTAAGTAAGTTTTCCAGTAATGGAACTAAGTTATTTTGATAGTGATAAATTGTTCTGATCGATGCTACAATCACTCCTTGTTTATTTAATAATGAATTACCTACTTTGTTATAAATGTGTAGGTTTGTATGTTTGTTTCTCTATCTGTTTCTAATAATTTAACGGAAAAGCTGACGGATTTATCTAGCTTAAGTTGGTTAGTCTATCCGGTTTTTGTGTTTTTGCGGTTTTATTTTTTAGGCAGACGAAGTTTCAATATGACTAAATTTAAACCAGGACCGATATGGACGCCAAGTCTATAGTACTCACTTCTCGGCTACGGAACGGCTACGGTTGTCCTTTTTTTGCGCATTGTTGCATTTTAAAAATAATAACAACAGAAAACAACTAACTTAAGTGAATTAACCAGCCGTAATTAAACATTATACTTATTGCCAACTTCGGTTTGTGTAATCACCAAATACCAAAACTCCCAAGAATCGCGTAATCGTGTATCGTAACTTGAATAAATACGTTAAGATAATGCTGAGGTCATTTTACTACCGTGATTTCATCTGCGTACAAAATCACCTGTTTACTAGTTCAGATAGCCTGTGACCCCCTGATAGTCCGATAAAATGTAAATAACCTCTAACCAGCTGTAAACACTGTTTAGTGATGAGAAAATAGAATCGGTTTCGGTTTCAATCAGTTACCTGGGAGTTTCTGTTTCATTAGCAACGAATACAGCTGAAATCGAAAGCTAATCCAAAAAACATGTCTCAATCGACAATTTGACATTATTATTCTAATTTGATATTGTAATTAAAAACGTAGTATTTTATTGAATAGGTACCAAAACATATGAGTGAAGTTTTGGTTTAGGAAGTCCAAACTTGACTACCTGAGACACTAGACAGAAACAGAAACCAACATCCATTTTCGGTGTAATACTTATTATTCATAAAAGCAAATTACAGATGTGTGTGACATTATAACGAGTAATTTCCAGACACTGTTTCTATTATAACCCCATTCTATAGTGATGAGATACCAAAATTTGGTTTCGATTATACATAGATACTGGTTGTAGTAACCAGTATCTATGTAACCAGTAAACACTAAACTTGTAATTAAACGCATTGTCACATCCATTTAAATGGCCATACATTAGTATTTCGCAATCGGCAAATGATTGAACGTATTACTAACTTGTAGGAGATTACCGCTAAGTTAACCATTACTGTGAATAGTTATCAAAATAGTTGTTATAGGTTAATGTTTTATTAATAGTAATTTACCTACATATTTACAGTCGGTTATCACGCAAATTGGATAATTGGAATCCCATTAATCCTCTTAATCAGTTTATTAATTAATAAACAGTCATATCCTTGTTACCAGTTCGCGCCACTTGCGTTTTAGTGCTGTACAATTTTATCGATACAAATTAGAGATTATTATCGATAAAAGTGGTGAAGGAGGCAAAAATTGGATCATAAGATATTATAAAACCAACTTAACATATTTAAAAATAATATTAAAAATATTTTATCTCGTATGTTTCTTACCTAAATAATAATAAAAACTTTAAACATAGCTCAAAGCTCTACAGTGCATACTTTTATCACCGTATTTAGGTACATGCATATACTTGGCTTCCAATCTTTTCGATTTAAACCAATCTTTAAGATTAGTCATACAAAATTTTTACTTACACGTCTTTCTTCAAATAATCACTGAAAAGGTAGTTAATCTTGATTCAGACTTGAATTATGGCTCATCGGCCCTTAAATAATTAAAAGAACATCGTTATTTATTTAACGACTCGATCGATCGACACAAATCAATAGTATTGTAAAAGTCGGTTAAATCACTGAAAAATATACTATGTGAATATTAAAACGATAATTTATTTGTATTGACTCTCATAAATCCACTCGTATGTGGGATACGTTAAAACATGTTACTTGCGGTAATCCGATCTTGTGACACAGACTGTGTGGTCCCTTACATTAAATAGCATATTTTTTATTTTATTAACGTCTTTATCGACTATGTGCCAATACTGGACCAGGTTTTAAGTTCGATCTCTTTATTCTCGTCGTATTAATTTAAAATATAGCCATTGGATATTTTATATCGATGATAAAATAAAATTCGATAAGTTACGAGAACGGGATGGCGCGTGTGAAAGTAACTTAGTAATTTATGCGTAAAAGAAAATAAAGAAATCATTTTTTTTGTTACTTTTCATACAAAAGGAAAAATTTAATTTAATTACATTTTTAGACTACATTTTTTAAATTATAAAGCGTTGATCTACCTAAATCATAGTTAGTCAAATAGTCTATGATTTATCAAAATGTTAATTAATAAAATAAATATTTTGGTTAACGCTTTGTCAAATTAAATCCAGATGTGATTGGTAGAAATTGTCCGAGGGCACCGAGGGTCAATTGCAAAGTCAGCCGAAAAATATTTCCGATGTACAATTGGGCTGGTGGATGGCTCGCGTATGTCATCAATCAAATAGGACGGTAGTGCGACGACTATTTTGATTTAATACTGAGTTGATGTTTCCGAAAACGGCCAAGTATTATTTCTCTTCATGGCTTGCATGAGTTAGTTCAAGGGTCAAGTTAAAACCGTAGTTAATAAAATTTTCTGTGCTTGGAAAGCCTACGCCTGTGTTATTACCATTTAAGGCCACTTTAGCTGTCTGGTCACTAAATCTTCATAGTTTAATATTATTGTCATTCCTTTGTTTTGTAATAATGCTCATTTTGGAGAGGTAGTATGTCATTGGTCATATAAAAAGTTGCTGTATTTAAGCAGTAGCATTATCCCTTTGTAGGAATTTAACTAATATTGGACATCATCACATACATTGCTCTGATCCTAAGGTAAGTAGCTAAAGCACTTGTGTTATAGAAATCAGAAACAACGACGGTACCACAACACCCAGACCCGAGCCAATATAGAAAAGTTCGTTTTCTACATTGACCCAACCGGGGATCGAACCCGGAACCTCTGAAGGCTCTTATCAGCTACGGAGGTCGACTAGCTAATAGATAAATAAAGAAGTGTTTAACGTCGAACTCTGTACCGATATACTTAATACGGTAAGTAGTAGAGATACTTCTACCTAATAAAATCATGGTCATGGCCACAATACGCATTAGTTATGCGATCTACAAAGTAATATAATATTACACTTTTGTTAGCATACACCCACTTTTCAAGTACAAAAGTAAATGTCAAGTTGCACAGAATATTTACGCATAAATAGGTTTCCTTAGTGCATGGTTTCTCTGTTAGATGTCACACGATCCGGGGCAAAGGTTATCTAAAGATCACTGGACCTGACCTCTGTTCCTTACATTAAAACAGCCACTATTCCACTAAGGGGATATCATAAATAATACGTTTATATTGTTATTGTAGGTCACATCTGTTTTTACAATGCAAATGCATTGAACTTCCCAACGTTTGAAGCGTTAATATTATATGAGAAAGTTTAGATGGTTTTGTGACCAACCACAATATTAGAAGCATCAAGGGCTGAAGTTTGGACGAGGACTACTTTATTGCAAACAAAATCATATCAATTCCGTTTTTCATATTACAAACAAAACGATTTTTTAAACACATCGTCACAGTAAATTCTAATTCGAAATTATTGAAAAACAACAAGACAGTTGGTATCAATAAAACAACTACTAGTTACTACCTAACAGTTTTTAAATTCAAGTAATCCTTTTTATTTGAAGTCGCTGATAATCGCATTACATTTTGTCGCCTGTGTCGCGAAAGGCCAGTTTCCACCTGGGACAGTAAATTTTTCAAGTTAATTTCACTTGTATTACCTCTAATCCGTGTTTGGGTTTTGTTTCTAATGATAAATAATGATTCCTATGCCTAACAAAGTAAACATGGAAACATTTGTGAAATGTTGGTTAGATCGTCGGGCCGGGTTATCCGACATCGGGCGGATCGTTTGAATCGCGGCCGTTGTCGCAACAGATGCAATTGCATTACGAAAACAGCATTCGCGTGACAGTCTACGCTGGGGGTACACTAAAATGCTGCTTTCGTCTTTTAATTTTTTGATTATGACGAAAACTTTTGTTTTGAGTTACTCGATTCCGCCGAATGCGACGGATTAAACGAAATAAAATAAAATAAACTTATCACACGTGTAACAATTAGATAACACAAAAATATTATAATGCCATTATAATATATAAAATGTTTTTTTTAAAGATGATTTCCCTGAACCTAAACATTTCCTAACCTTACTGAAGGAACAGCTTTTAGTTGTATTAAACCCGTCAAGCGCGTCTAGAACTCTAGACCAACTAGTTGTTTTTCGCCATTAAGATTTCAAAGTTTGCTTAATTTAATAGATTTGAACTAGGACTTCAGTTTGAAAAAAATAAGCATACATTAGGAAGGTGAATCAATTTTATCGGTGGAAGTGAAAGGAACTCCTCCATTTTCTAGGTTATCCTTAAATCTATGCAATAATGTGTAAAAAAAGAAATAGTGTGCTAAAATATTAGTACCCGTATACGTTGCCTATTAATGAAATTATAATATTTAAGAGGATTGCATGCGTCATTTTAAGCACTTAACCCGTGAACGTCGCTCGGTCGCATTGTTCCAACATCGATGTTAACGAATGCTATCGTTATCGGCCCGACTTTCGGTTCGGCTGGCATGGCTACGAGTAATGATGTTAGTTACGTGGTATATTAGTCAACGGCTCAGACGTATTGTAATAGAATCTCAGTACAAACTCAGTGTAGGGCGTGGGCAAAATAATAGTATAAGAATGCTTCTTACAACAGACAAAGGTTACCAAATCAAAAAGCGACTAAAACATTTTAAGGAGAAATTGAAATATAAACTAAATCCTCCGATTTACGTACGTTACGTAACGTTTTAAAAGTAAATATTATATTATTATTGTTTATTGACGTTATATTTAACTGACTGAATAAAACAAATTGAATGTTAAGTACTTGATATTACTCGCATTATTTTATAAGTACGGATTGTCATCAATTGTTATCGACTCTTGGAAGGGTTGGATGTGACAATAGTAGCTATTAGTTGCCTGTGGTATGGATAGCATACATAACGTATAAGACTATACATATCGTACGATACGGTAACGATAGCACCCTGTTATTATCGTGTCTGTAACGATATTGGTTATTGCAATGGGTGGTCTCGGCACTTGATTGTACAGCTTTGACCGTCCGGCTGTAAAGTGTTAATATTTACGGGTATCAAATTTCATACTCCGGAATTAATTAATGAAAAATAAACGATACATTCGCGTTCAAGTGCGTGTGTACCAAATGTTATTAAGAACATACATTGGTTTATTATGGGAAGAAATAACAGCTTGTCTTACTCGCTTTTTGATAGCTGAGTCCAATTAATTAAGTCGAGTTTTTACTGTTTTAGGTAGTTTACCTTATAACACTCAAAGCTAAAAAACCTGATACTCCAGGAATCTAGAAATTTATTAGATGTATTAAAATCTAGTGTGCACTTAAGCGGACACATTGTTAGATTCGTCAGATACCTCACAATTTACGGCATTGAACTTTTAAATTGGGCACAAAATCACTGATTCGCTTCGCTACACGTCATGATCCTATTTTTCTGAATATCAGACAGTTAAGCAGTTTTATCGCTCTCTTATCCAGCCTAAAAAGATAAGCTGTAAAGGGGTGAACGAACGTGGTAAACGTGGAGGTGTTTTTAATATCATATTAAAATATTGACATTGTAGCAAACACTTGATGTTATATAAAAAATATAAACTGACAATTTGTCTTGCACTGTTTTCATTCGAATAAAAAGATAAGTATTCTCTGAAGTTTTTCAGAATTAATTGAAATATTTATCTGTAGAAGCTTCTAGCACGGAAAAACCAAAGCTTCCATAGTAATTTTTTACAGATACGGTTTTAGTGGTTCGTGCTCCGATTTACAAAGCCAGCGGATGTCATACAATTGTTAATTGTTGTCACACGCCCGTTTGTTAGCTAGTCGCCATAATACGATTGGTTTGGGGTTAAATAAATTGTCGTGAATATAGGAATCCAAAATACCTCAGTGCCTAAAAACGAAAGTCTACAACCAGTGTGTGTTGCCAGTGATGATATACAAACACAAACGTGGCCTGGCCTCTCACTATGGGCTTTATAAGGAAGCTCAAGGCTATGCTCGGTGTTTCTTTGCGAGATCGAATCAGAAATGTAGAGAGGAGAGGCAGATGGTTCTGTAATGGAAGCCACGCGCACCGGCAAGCGCAGGTGGGTCCCAAACCACCCAAAAGGTGGACAAACGACCTGGTAAAGGTTGCAGGAAGGCGCTGGATGCAGGCTGTTTCCAACCAGCCGATCTGGAAGTCACTGGGGAAGGCCTATATTCAGCAGTGGACGTCCTGTGGTCTGTGAATTGATGAATATTGGAATAATTTATATTAAATGAAAACATGAGGTTAACCTAATGGTCTATCTGTAGGTTATCAGGAAGGCAGTGGTATACCAATTTTCCTCGTAACAGTTACAGTGGGCAGTTTGCGGTTGCATCTCAGCTGTGTGAAACGGTTTTTATAATTGTGAAGCAATCACACCGGTGAGTAACGGTAAGGGTTATTTCAGAAGAGTACCCACTGGACAGATAGCTTGCCTCGGTATAACGCAGACGCAAAAAATGTTATTAACCATTAAACTGCCAGCGAAAATAGATAAAAATTGAATAACAATGGACGTGCGGTAATCGGTTACCGCTAGGGAGTTAAGGGATTAAGAAGGTTGTGGATTTTAGACACCAGAGTCTACGTAAGAATGCATCGTTTTTCGTCTGTAAAGCATACTAATTGATTGATACTATTAACCTTTTTCGGAAAATCAAGTCAAGGATTGAAAAACAACACAAAAAATTAAGAAACTTAACAAAAATCGGAAACACCTTGGCATGCTTTGGAGTTTTGCACTGGAATTCAGAAAGAAGGCAAAATAATTTGATTTCTTAGTCGGTCGTTGTAAACTCTGTATTCGAGAATCAAACTGTCAAAGTGAAATATAACCTTACCTAATCCTACCAGTATTTTAATGTAATTTTTTGTACTGTAATAAAGTCCAACGGTAATCAAATATAAAGCGTTTCTTTTAAATTGTTCCAGACCCGGGCCTACATCTTCCCGGGGTCACGTAGAGGCCCGGGAATCCGGGATGGGTCTCTAATTCAATTTCTGCGTTTGACGGAACCTTTGCTTTCGTTTACGAGTACGTTCTTGTGACCACAATCAGCTGTTACTTAATTACCTTTAGGATACATTTCTCTTCCGGTGTGTAGGTAAATTAACGTTTTTTATTGCTTCCTTTCCCTAATATTTAATGTTTCCTTAGCATGCGAATCCTGAGTGAGAAGTGAGAACCTTTGGGCAGTCGCTTTCAATTTGCTTATTACCCCGATGGACGAGGTGATTCACCTTGAACGCATAGAGTCGTTTGATTCCCGATTTGAGCCATTTAGAAATCCTGGCTTTTCTAAATGAAATCAGTTTAGTCTGAG
Organism: Anania fuscalis; assembly: GCA_950371115.1. Taxonomy (NCBI): domain Eukaryota; kingdom Metazoa; phylum Arthropoda; class Insecta; order Lepidoptera; family Crambidae; genus Anania; species Anania fuscalis. Next base: position 15,192,831 of record OX493334.1, on the reverse strand, counting down.
GGTGCTAATAAGAGACGCCTCTAGAAAAAAAAAATTGATTTTTTGAAGATTGAAATAATGAGAATGGCGCATATAATACGTATACATACAAAATTGCGACCCTCGTCCAAACAAGTCACGATAAAAATAAGCTTGATTCATATTTTACCATCTTAAGGTAACGCAGGATAAATATTTTATTCTTAACACCATTAAGTGGTCATTTCCAGAATTCCCATACGACACGAGATTAAGTTGTCGACGAACATTTCGATTTCACTGTAGGCTGACCATAATCTGCAAATCCTAAGTGCCTTATAAGCAATTACTGTCAATGGCGTTACAAAATTACCATTAATTCACACTCTAAAGTGTTAATTCAGTTATTGGTGACTTATTTATCGAACGAGTCTTGCAAATTCAACAGGTTTGAATTGTAAGCAGAGGAAATAACTATGTCGCCAAAGTAAACATACGGCGTGAACGAAAATTGTTTTGATAAATTGTTGTATAAGCGCCATATTTCAAAATGGCGTAGGGCCTGCGCACGCGCTTGTTAGCCGGCTGCGTTTTTCACGAACACAGCGGATGTGAGCTTGTGGCGCCAACCCACTCGATAGCCGATATAGACCTTATTTATAGCTTAGTTATTTTATTAGCTCACCGTCGTCGCTTGTACGAGCTTAATCGAACACTTATTAAAAATAAATTACTTCAAATTCGACCAGTTATAAAACAATTTTAATTACAGGTTAAGCCTTACAAGAGTCGTAACTTTACACTCAATTTATAGGTAAATGTACTAGCAAAATTTTATTCCGTAGTTACTTGCAATTCACGAAATAAATATGCCCTTGCTACGCTGTGTAAGATAATCTGTGTCTAGTTTATGTGGTGGGGGTGATACAAAACGTGTGTGCATTACTGATTTATGCGCAGTCTCGATGCAGCGCGCGTAGGCGTCCAATGTTCCCGATAAAGTAGTTATGGCGAACTATGTATCTCTCGCTGTTCAATCTCTAAGTTGGCATCTCTGAATCTAATGGCTTTCGATTTATGATTTATGGTTTGTTTGTTTGTTGAAATAAAAGTGAAAGTTATGATTTATCTGATTGCACTTACATGCTTATACGACAATTTTAATACGACAGGGCCTATGAAATATTGCTTTGCATTGTGATAAAATCTTTTGATGGCTGCCTCATGCAGTAATGGTAATTGTGTTTCAAAGAACATATTGGTTGGTAATTCGATACCTTGGACACAACCTACTTGTTTAAAAAAATGGAAGATTTTAAAATTATATAATTTGAAGCTTATAACGCTAAGTACCATTTGTAATTTCCTTAATTGAATTAGATAATTAACAAGACACAATAGAAATGCTATTGTTACGCGATCTTATGCGACAACTCGGCATTCAATAAGGACTACGAGAAAAAATAATAGTTTTTTTTAAATTTTATGATACCGATCTACAAGTGATAAATTAGGAGTTTCTGTTATTACAAGCACTAGAAAAGTATCTATTAACAGTATATATTAATTAGAAATTGTTATGTTAAGGCCCACTGTCCAGTAGCATGTTCCCGCGTCATGACGTCACGTTAACGAATTGGACCGTCTTCGCCGCGCTCCCGGTTAATTAGCGCTATTAACTATTCTGTTACTTCGCTATTTGCGGCTGAACTCTGCCCCGAGGGTAAGTAATCGCCTTATTGCGATGCGAAAGAATTTGTGCTGAGTTAAGTGAATATGTTCAAGTTATGATAAACAAAAATAAGCTCTATTGTGTTTTGAGGAGAGAAAAATCATTAAAGGGACTAAATTATTTCTGGAAATTAGGTAGTCTTATGTTAAAGGTAGCAAAACAAGTTAATCTAGTGTAATAATGTATATTGGTGTTACAACACCCTATACCAGGGTTTCTCAACCCTTTTCTAGCCATCACCCCTTCGAAAATTTCATAGAAATCTGTCCAAAAAAGAACAAAATTAAGAGTATTAGCTTTACCAAATTTTATTGTTAGCAATTAAACTTTCAATTCTAATAGTTGCTATGTAGGCTCTGGCATTCTTCAGTGGACCACATTATTCATTATATACCCTCACGTTTTTCCTATTCCCCGTCGTTGTTTGACGAGCTCACAAAAACGTCTGATATTCAAAAATGAGTTATTTCTGACGTTATTTCAGCAAGAGAAAACTGAATTAGCAACTGACCACTTAAGCTGATAGAGTATTTAAAGTTTCGAACCAGGCATTTTACGTAAACTCAGGAATACTTTTTACTCAACTTGACGTATGATCTGGTTTGAATGGCATAGCAAAGGCGTGGCTTTGCGTAAGAAGCAAGGCCCGGCTAATTAGTTTCGTCGTGTGCTCGTTAGGCAACGTGTCGCGGATATATCATAATCGGCGCGCGCGCAGGATCCGATTAGTTAACGTCGCTTGCTATGCATAGGCTTGGGTGGCGTTAATGCCAACTTCACGGGTTACAATGTTTTCAATTAGCACAGTTTAGTAAATTATTTACAGCAATTATTAACTGTACTAATAAGACTAAATTATTTTTTAATAGTAGGTAAAAGGGTACCACAATTCTACCCACAATGCTTTTGGGAAAAAAATGCATGCTATGTCAGAAGTTCAATAGGTGAATACCAAGATTTATTTTAGGTGTTAAGAGACCTACCTTCTCTATCTCATATCATGATAAATAAGACTTTTCGTTTTATTTAAAGTTCTTCGTTTGTTTTATTCTATCTAGTTCTTCCGCATTTCAACTAACACATCAGTTAAAGTTTGAGTTTAAGTTAATCTTTCTTTAAAATAATTAAAGCCAGCGTTCCTAGGTAACAGTCTGTACACATAGCTCAACGTCTCTTCCTAGTTACCCTAGCCAAACTTTATGGCCAATCTAATTGTCAGTTAGCGGCAACACTGGCAAAAATACGAGGCTGCATACGTGCGAGTTATGAGCGGTAATAGTCAGTAATGAGGTTATTACGACTAGTATTAAACTTCGGACGGGTTACGTGAAACCTATTTTCATACGTTACAAACTTTTGTTGCATAAACTATACATAGAAAGTTTAGAAAGTTGGAAATATTATTTTAATGACTTTTGAATGAATGAATTGGTTATTTAGAAGCAATTACTGGAATCTTATTCAACCACAGATTTTATCTGAGTTAGGTAAACATGTCGGTTTTACGCGCAATTAGTGTGCTTCGTTTTTGTTTTAGTTGTTGGTTATCGTAGGTTTACAATATTTGATCATTAGTAATATACTCAAACGAGTAAAAATGGCAATCGACTGTATAGAGATACCTTTAATGTAATTTTGTTTATAATAACGATAATATTTGATAAATAGATACAAAGTTCACAAATAAATTTATTTAGGCGGCATCATCGCGGATATTTTTATTGTAATTTTATTTACTATAAAAGTGAAAATTTATAAAAAGATGGTATTTTCACAAATAAGTTGGTTATTTGGTTGGCATTACCACTAATAGCGATCTATTTAGACAACCTTTACATTCATAACTTTTTGTTGAAAAGCTTAGACGGGGTCCGGACTTAAGACTGGAACCTAGGTATTGTGCTTGTTTCAACATACACTTAGTCAATTTTCATTTCTGTATTTGTACAATGGCTTTATCTATCTCAATTCCAAACTCATGTAAACTCCTATTCACATTTCACGGTGTATCGATTCAATTTAGCCAAACAACCTGCACTCATTGGTGATACTGAAATGTCATTGTACGTTGGTGATACTGTAATGTAAAATACGATGTCATTCAGAGAGGGATATTAAAAACGGGCCTTCATGACGACAGTTAACAAGACCGTAAAAAGTAAGGGTCGATGGTACACCGGGCAAGCGGGTGACGTCGTAGATATAACCATTGCCGATATATTAATATAGTCCATTTGTTAGAGTTGATCAAACAACATGCCAATTGGTTTTATGTCGCGGCGATTGGACTAGAACGCAAAGTGTTTGCGGGTTTAGTTCCCGGATGGGGTTAATTTAATAAATGTATGATTTTGAGTTATGCGGTACCTCTTGCACACTGGTCATCATGTTATATTTAAGATTAAAGGTCATCGACCATGAATGTCCATTATGGACATTTCTAAAAAGCCGCTATAATACAATTATCCATATAAATAATGGAACTAAAGGAAAATTGAAACTGCAATCCTCAGTCGTCATTTATTACAGGCTTAAAACACTTATGTGTAAAAAGTCGGTGCTTATTAGCTAGAAGAGACGCCGCTGTTACTCACAGCTCCTATTTCATACTTTCTTCTGTACTTTTAACTATCGTATACTTGCTCGACTGTGTAACAACACAAGGTACCTACCACAGTCGGCAGTAAACGCATCGTACCGTAAACGTGCGACTGCCGCGCGGGACGGCGTTGCGTTGTTGCGTCGCGGCGTGTCTTAATTGATTGGACCGCGGCCATTACACGCCATTGCTTTTCAGCTGTCAGGGTTGTCAACCATTTGGCGTTTTGGTTAAAAATTACAAAGAATTTTTAACGTTTTTATCATCAAAAAACGGAATTTATGCACTTTAAGATTTTGGATGGAGACACCAAGTTCAGAATTCATAAAAAGTCAACAACCTTTTAATAAATTATTATGTGTAGTTTGCAATATTGGGAAGATCTTAGATACATACCACACCGAAATATTTACGGGATTTATATGCAATTTGTAATTAAGTTGTTGTTGGAAGCTGAACTCAGCAACAACTCGTAAACGCTGCACCCCTCACACCTTACATCGGTAGTCGTTTTGGAAGTAATTGCAGCGGCTGTTACATTTACAAAATAACCGAACGCAGAAAGTCAAACCGGGAACGCAGTCTCAAAATAATTTGACATTTAGTAAAGGAGTACCTAATCCACATACTTACAAACCACTTTTACTTTATTGTGATATTGTGGAAACCCTGTCCAGGGCTGCCCCTGTTAGTTAATTTACCGACGTGACATGTCGTAACGAGCACGTGTAAGCCTTTGTTTGTGCTCGTCTGTGCGGGTGATTAAGACTTTCTGTTCTTAATTAACGATTAATATAACGTCACATCTGACTTATTAACGTATATCTGATGTTGCGAACTCCTGTAAATAAATTCCGCCTCTTTTATGGTGTCATTTGACAGTCACACCAAATATTACAAAATGAAAAAACACAAATTATTATGTAAAATACCTTTGAAACTCTGCATCGGCAGATAAAATATTTAAGGGTTGTCAATTGCGAAACAAAAATATTAGTCCTAAATAACATGAAATCAAAACAAAATGAAAGAAAAATGTTGCACTTATACAATGCGCAATCTCGTTAAGAGAATATTAAATGGTTAACCAGTGTAACAAATCAGTAAGTTATAACAAAGTGTAACAAATCATACTGAGGGTAAATCAACCTGTCAACTCCGGGCCTCGGGCGTATCTGTACTACCTTCTTCGAAAACTTTTTTGCTTACTTGTGCGTATTTTTCGGCCGAGAAAGGGGTTATTTGAGGTTATACGTCAGCTACAGAATGTTTAATATCAGCAATTACATTGTGGTTTATAAGGAAAGGTGTTTAAGGGGTCTCTACATACCCCTTACCAGCTCTACAGTGACATGTATCGAAACAAATTGTAATTTTTTAAGTAAGACATTTCCAACCGGCCATTCTGGAGGACATTGAGGGAAACTAGTTTAGTTGTTGTTACTTGTTTAGTGGATGCCCTAGGGGTGAATTGATGATAAAGCAATAAAGTGCAAGAATATTTAAGATTATAATTTATTGTGAACGCTTGATTATCTATTGCAATCGACTTGAAGTGCAATAATTCATGCAAAGTGCAAACTATACCGAGTTTAGTAAAGTCAGTGACATAGGAATCTGAATAGAGTCTTTCACAAATGATTACAAAGACCGAAAGTCTCCAACATTCCGGAATTTAGTCAATAAGAATCGTTCACATTCCAGAAAGTGGTTATGTACTTACATACCAAGGCTTGAATTAATGAAGATAGTATTGCAAATTTAAAGTTATGTAACTGTTTAAAGCCATTTACTAAGCATGTGCAAATACTTTAGATAAGGGATTACTGCAATACAAACTTCTGGCTCTTCATAGAAAACGATTTGGTAATTGATGTTATCTGTTTTGACCATTTATTATAAGTACCTACTGGTATTATCCAGTACTTATTTTTCATTAGCCATTATCGTGACTAGGTGTGATAACAAAACCTTAGTTTGAACTGCCTAAAATAGTTTTAACTGCCGAAAAAAATATTGACATTTATGAAATTATTTCTATCTATGTTTCAAACATTAAAATTTACAACGAATTTTACACGTGAATAGAAATTCTAGTAAAGTTCGTTATGTAAGCCATTTTAGATTTTGTTTATTGGATTCGTAAAATATAGAATGCTATCTACATATGGACTGTGTATTTTGTATGTAAAGGATTTTTTCTTTTTTATTTCCCTTACTATGTACTGGTTTGCCGGGTTCCAGACAAATTAAATTAAAGTTCTTCCGTGACTATCAAGCTCGCTGCTGTGCCGTAAATGCCGTAATATCAGAGACTCGATAAAAAACAAAGTAAGGCAATTAACACACCCAGAACCAATAAGTTCAATTGCTTATTCTCTTTTCTTCCTCGGTCCCTCACTGATGAGGATCGCGACTAGACTGCGATCATATGTTTGGTTAGGCTTTGCTATATTGAACAGTCTATTTTAAAATACTTTTTGCCTGACTCAAATCACAAGGTTCCTTACGTAAACACCTAACGCGCTCTCAACCTGCGCGCGCGTCGGATCGCCGCGGCGCATCTCAAACGCAGCACGTTCATACCTTGATGCATTGTGCAACAGGGACACTCGCAGAAATAGGGTTTCCTTGGTATGTTTTTGACTGCATCAGTTAAACGGTAACAAATTTCAAATTGTCAGTGCTTTTTTGACGCTCTTTTTCCGCAATTAGCATGTCACGAACAAAGGCGGTCCTTTGTTTTTCTTTGGCTGGCGGCATTTTTCTTTGACTTAGACCAGAAATATGTTAATTTAAAATTTCAACAATAATCACATTTTATAACACTAATGTTTACCAAAGCAATGGTGTGGCGTACTGATGTCAATTTTATTGTATAAACTTTGACTCGTTCTTGCATAAAAAATATTAACAAGTTTCCGAGCTAAGACATCTAAATTGATTGTAACTTTGTCATGTGGCAACCCTAGGCCCTGCGTCGCCTGCGCAGTGCATAATAAGACGTCGACGAAAGCTCCTCTTGTTATGTTTTGTTAATGCTCGTGTATGATTTGTTTTATTCTAACCCGTGGTTGCGAGATATAGAGATAGGCGTGGTACGGGAGAAGTAGTTTATTGTTATTTACAATGCAGTGTTGTACGGGCTGGCGCCAAACAGTCAGAAATACTATAATTCTATCAGAACGCGGTCACGACCCTCAGCAGTGAGGATACCGATGCGAGGAGGAGGAGGAGTTGTAAAAGCAAAACAACAAAAGATGTTCGGCATATAGGTGCAAGTAATTTTGTTTTTAATGCTATATCACATTAAATAAGTTAATTGTAGGCAATCGGTACTCCCTTGTGCAATGAAAATTATATAAATTGATAGGTAGGTTGTGATAATCTGAGACTAAACGTGTAAGAATTTAGTTGTGAGTTCTTAAGTCAATATCGATTAACACAATGTTTATTATTATTATGCAAGACATGTTGTTCCTTTATTGTATAAGGCCATAATGTTAAAATAAATAAATAATTAATATAATAATAATAAGAATATGTCACTTAATTATGAGACACAAACGCACCAAGCAATCCATTTCCACTTCAAATTCAAATGCTCTAATTGGCAATTAACTGTACAACTAAGATCTTAAAATATATTAGAACTTAACTATTAACTATCTACTCATGCTTTCAGGTGCTGCAATCTGTTTATTTCGTTTAAGATTGGTAAAGTTGACATATTTGCGTTTTACCTAAACATTAACCTAAATCTTTGTTATGCAAGAGAAACAGACGTATAAGACTTATTTTTTTTTAGATTTTGAAGCTAGCAACCCTGCTTGGGCGACAAATTCGCTACGCGTCGCGCGACGTCGCCGCGCGTGGGCGTTTCGGATTTATGTTCCGTGCCGAAATTTCAAGGCGGACCGGTGCGCGTGCGCTGTTTGCGAATTTTTCTCCATGAATAATATTTATAAACGTAGTCATGCGTGAATACCTTAAGATGATATTTAGAAAATATTTTCCTAAATTAACCCAACCAAGAATCGAACCCTTGCCAGTGTGTCCAAAACTGAAGATGATTATATTGATACGGCTGTGCGTGTAAGCGATTTTGTTGCGTATGATAATATGAATACCCAATGAAGATATCGTCGCAAAATTTTTATTTAGGATATAAGTAATCGCAGTGTTTGTTTTGGATAACATGAAATATATCTTTTTTCAATAAAGAAACCGAAATCCATATAATAAATAATTTAATAACTGAAGAGACATAAGATATTGCATTTACTTTTTTTATGAAACCAGACTATGAATTAATGTCATCAACTCCTACGAACTTATTTGGAGCAAAATTAACATATTTTTTTTAAATATTCTTCGTGTTTTTGTGTTAAGCTATTAAATAAATAAAATTACAGTGTCAGTGATAGCCCTCAGCAGAGCATTATTCATAATGATAATAATAATTAAGACATTCATCTAGTTTATTATATTTTGCCATACAGTTCAGGGGCGTTATGGATTGCAAAAGTACTAGTCGAAAGCTACGATAATCATCAAAATGCCAAGGTACATTTATGTCAATGATATGCAAATTCATATTATAATAGTTGCCTCCAAAATTTTTGATAGTAAGTGTTTGAACGATGTCGTAAGTAGGATCAGTGCATGTTATCTTGTTCTCAAAATAGTGTTACTAAGTATATCTACTTAATATACTTTTGCTTGTGGTTTCGTCTGTGTAGTCTTCAGAATTTATCAGTACTGGTACCACATTTTACAGAATTAAATAAGGATTTTAACAATTATACAATAAATTAATTGCAAATTAAACTGTATAAGCCCGACTTATACAGCTGCATAACAACGCATTCGATTCTCAAAACTAAACTGTTTCATTATCAGATTTTGTATTTAAAAGTAGCTAATTATTAATCTAACAACGTGTAACATCTCTACCATCCGTGCCGCTTGTCGAAATGGGTGTCACGAGTAGTGTTGTCCTATGGAATATTAATAAGCGTTATAATAACGATAAAGTCATTTTTATTTATAAATATTAATAAATGACACGTGGATGAGTGTTCATTATTTCTACGAATTTGTTTTCCATTCTAATAACGGCAGAGTTATCGTTAGACTTTATTATCTCCTGATGATAAATGATGACCTTAGACATAAGCAGAGAGGCACAAAATGCTGTAGAAATTGCCAAGTTTTGGTCAAAGTCTATCTAGAGACGCGATTGACACGACAGAAGAAGTTATGATATAGTCTAAGGTGGATTACGCTAACCTAGCTGCCTACTAATTGCTTTGCCAATCTTAGGCTTCTATCTCGGTATTCGTTAAGAAAACGAGCTTAGAGCCTAGTGCGAGGTCCACAAAATAATCGCGTCACTTAACTTTGATCGAAAAGTAAATGTTGTTTGTATTTTTATATGATTTAAGTGACTTGGTTGTTTTGTGGTACTAGGCACCCTGATGCAAAACTCTACTAAAGTTATGTCACAGCAAAACTTTAGAAATAAGTTGGGTCCCTGTTTTTAGTATAGCATGTTAGTATAGCATTTTACGCCAATATATCAGTTTAAAACGATATCGTGTATTCTTATTAATCTTTAACATTTAAAGATATTCGTTTTAGAAACCAGCCGTCGTTTAAATATAAATATAAAAAGTTTGAGGTTGAGGGTTTATGTAAATTATTGATAAAAAACGTTAATAAGTTGTTTTTATGTTGATATTTTAAAGTGCCTTTTCGGGTGCGAACAGAGAAAACAATATAAGAATATTGATGCGGTTGAACAATGGGGTTTGGAAACGTGACGCCGACGCGAGGCTTCCGAGTCGGTCCGAGGTCAAAGTATAAGAAAGCATTAATATTATAATAATTAAAGGAAATATACAAAAGTTGTTCATTTTTATCGAAAGATACAGGAAATAGCAGGACTGGTCTACCACCCACTGTTTACTTCTCTGCACGGTCGACATGTTAAAAGTGTTACCTATGAATATTTAAAATAAAACTTAGAGAAAAATAAAAAGTAATTTTGGTATTGTTTCTTCTGTCAATTCACTTGCGTTACCTAAATCTGAGATTATAATATGAATTTTATAAAAAAACTAATTTATTGAGGTTCATTGATTGACATGACTGAATAAAAATAAATTATCAAGAGATAGAATAATTATTCGTTATGTTATAGAATAAGTTTTTATCATATAAATAGGTATAATCTTAACTTTTAAAGTTGTGTGTGTCATGCTTGTTACGACTTCCGGTAATCGTCAAACCGCCACCGTTACGGATGCTCCGCTAATAACGCTAATAATAGCTATAACGACATCCATTAACGTTGTAAACGGCTAATTATTTTGACAATCAACACTAAACCAAATAGCCGGAGATTTAATTTCGAATAATCAACCCGCGGATAAATTGATCGATGAATTGATTATATTATGAAGATAACTTATTTGTAAATCTTTTGTCTAAAGTGTGCTGCTCTATCAATGTATGTATTTCCTGTATCTAATTTGCTTTAAGTGGTATGCAATAAAGAGTATCAGATCCATCCATCTATCCTTAAAGGCACTTGATATTGGTTTAATAGTTCATACATTACATAATAAAAAAAACTAGCTAACTCTCTATATTACCAAATCGTATAGTTACTTCAATAAAGGTAAGTGTCTAAATGATAGTAAAACTCGTAACTATCAAAGAAAACCCTTTCTTATCTGTAATTTTATAGAAAAAATCATATAACAGTTTTTTGTTTGTTTCTAAATTAATCGTATTGATGAAACTTTACTGAGTACTTCGGCACACGCGTGGCGTAATGTGTATATGATATGAAAATAACAGACTAAATTAGTACTCTGTGATTAGTCACAGAGTCAAATACCTCAACATGCTGTGTCAAAGTAACGGAAGAATTGTAAAAATAAATATAATGGTCGTTCGATAGCGGCGATAAATCTCGCTTCAAACACTAAACCGAATGGCCGCATAAATTACGTCTACACTTATTTGCTACATTTTGATGGGTGCCTGTAAAGGATTGCGTAACGTTACTCGGTTGTAACGGTAATGCAGTTTTTTAAAAATAAATTACTTAAATTCAGAGTTTTAGATACAAAAAAAAACAAATTGCTATACTTTTGTAAGTTTTTAGTGCTCTACGACATTTAGATTTGGCTGGATCAAGGCTAAGTCGAATGATTTAGTATTTGTGAGCTTTTCAGTGCAGTTCAACATTTTTAATTACAATCACTTAAGAAATTTGTACAACTACAAACAAAGCACATATACATTTATCATTACTTACTAAAAGATTGCAGAACGAAATTAATTCCAGACTAATGATGAACAGATGTTCAGAAAGGAAAATAAAACCGTAATGGTGGCGACGTATGGAGATAGAGACTTTATGGAGCGTGGGGCAGTTTGATTTATACGCCTTTGCTTTTAACTTTTTTTATGTCAGCTGTTTTTGCGCGCGAACAGAAAGAAATAATTTATGGCCATGTGAATTAGCTTCCGTTTGTAAAGATATTTTAATGCCAAGTTCATCAATATTTTAAAACTAGGGTAAATGTTTTTATTATTGCAAATAAAATTAAAAGTAGGGCAGACGACTTGTGATCAAGTTTGCCATAAACATTAACATTTGATGTATTGACCTAAATAACTATGTTTAATGAGGATCATTAATACAAAATTGCATATTTAACCTTCGATAAACAGGAATATAGGTTATGTTGACCAGAAAACCACATAACCACATTGGATGTCTAGTTGGAAAAGCAATAAACTTATAAATGTAACTTTATATAAATTATAATAAAAATACATCGTAAAATATCAAAGCAGTTTTTGCGATTTATTACGATAGCGAAAAATTAAGGTAATTAATAAACTAAAAATATTTGGTCGTTGTGCCGTGTGGTGCTGGCACGTTAAAAGAATTGCACCACCCCTTCTTTTCCTATGGGTGTCGTAAGAGGTGACTACAGGAGAACCGCCACAAGAAGACGGGCCGCAGCGTCTCCTCTCCACCATTGGCCAAACTGCGATCGCCAACCCGTCTGCCAAGCGTGGCGATTATGGCAAAATCCTCCTTTTGGAGAGGCCTGTGTCCAGCAGTGGACTGAATATAGGCTGGTGATGATAATGATTTGCTCATTTTAAACTGTATCTAACAAAGCTAAAATTTGCCTTGATTTGAATTTGTCAATTGTGCTATGGTAATAATTTCATACGTCTTATCAAAACTATTAAATATTACGAACCTGCACCCGAAGCAAGAATTGGGTGGGAATTATTACATAGAAACATATTATCTATAATCGCCATGATCGCCATCACAGTTGTACATAGTAGTACATTGTCGGAATTAAATATTAAGGCAATCGTTACCAACAAATTTTCGTATTGTTTTTCTACGTATCTAAGTATTGTGAAAATTGCCGAATTTATTTTGATGATCGATCGGACCAACACCAATTCGAGTTTAAACCAGCCGTATCACGTATCGTATCAGAGCGCAGTGTCAAGGTTTCTACACCCATCTACATAATATGCTACTGCCTATTATGATACGCATCGTAGATACGGATAAGTGATCGTATCAGGGAAATGAAACATATGTGGACCCGGATTTATATCCTTACTTAATACAGGTGCCGGTGAACGGTTGACAGACGACTTTGGCACGGAGCCAGATGAGTTCGAATCCCGACGATTCATTCACGCAGCGCTAGTGGAGTAATTAAAAATTGAAACCTGTTTTAATTGACCTACCCATGTTTAAGTTATTTATATTCAAAGTGATACCACGAGTAGGTACTTGGCGCACAGCAAATGTCATTTGAAATTGAAATTTATTCATACCTTCAATATTTTAGCAAGTTTAGGATATATTTTAATGTTTGTTAGAAACGACTTACGTACGTTTTTCACTTTGCGTACCAAGTCACAATGATTAGAATCTAGTCGGATAAGTCAACGACACGTTATTATGAGTTCAAGTTAATACTATTAGTTCTATTTAGTAAACATCATTAATATATTTATAATGCAAAATTGCGCGATAGTTTTTGCAGAATCTAGTTTTCATTTCTATCTTTACTTTTTGCAGTAGTTATGATAATCGTTAGTGTCGCAGTTTCCGAAGTAAAGTTCGAGATCTAACTTTAACAAAATTCTGGAATATTCATGAAGCTTTGTCGGTGACTGCACAGCAAGCAGAAGTAGATTAACATTTCTGAGCCTTATTGCCAAAACGCATAAAGAAGAAAGTGTTAAACACTTTTGTTGTTCGCTGTACTTGTCCGTACGAGTAGTTACGATTGAGAGGAAATTGAATTTTGAAGAACCCATTCTGCTTGATCCGAGTATCCTGTACTTTTTTTGGTAAGGTTTTTAATTTATTCGACGATTGAACCTTTAGAGATCAAGCCGAGTGAAAAGAATTTAAGAAATATTTACATTACAGCATTTGTATGCTTAAGGCAGCTAAATATATGTCTTCATTACGTTCATCTAACATGTAAATATAAAAATATAAAGCCATGGTTTTTGTTTATTTTTGGAACCAACTGATTACCATTATTTTGTATGGAGCTAGTAGACAGATTTTTACAACTCAGATACCCAGACAAATACATTACTAGCTCTAAAGCAAAAATTGGTCCATTGTCTTTTATCTACTATGACGTGTCTAGCTCTAGGCTTTTTAATCTTCTAGCTAGGCAAAAAATAGATTCAGAACACTCTGAGAAATAACTTGCCAGGCGATTTGACTGGCAAGGAAAGAAAAAAATACTCTTGAAAGTTACAATTCTCAGTTGGTCTAAGTTTTCTAAAAGGATGAGGAGACGACCCGAACTACAAAACCAGTAGTTCCGGGTTCGAATTTCGCATGGGGCAATTGTGTATTTGTACCAGAGTCATGGATATTTAGGAATGTATTTCTCTATGTTTATCCGTTCTATCTAGTTGTCATAGTACAAGTTTACTTTGCTTAGTTCGAAGCTTTATAATTGGTGTGATTAAAAAGAAGGCTTTATTGTGTAAAAGGTTTGATCCAATAACTCTTTTCACTATAAACATAGCTGAAGAGCTACTAATTAGATAAATGTTAACGTAGCAGTGTTTTACGGAATCGATTATTCTTATTACACGACTGTTTTCCTTTCATTTCATTAACTTCAGAAACGCAAACTATTACTTGGAATTATACAGTGACGATAACTCTCGAATACCATCCAGCTTTATTTGACATTCGCCCTGCAATGGGAGTAGGGTTACTAGGTATCAAAAAACTTTTTACGGGACACATACTGTTCTTCAAATCAATAATATGCTTTCACTTATTAGAATATAACTGTCTTTATCAACAATCTACGTTTGTTTTTTAATCATCATACATCCAGGACATTAATACACATCCAGATTAATTCTTTCTTACAGACTTCTATCTTCAAAATCCTTGAAATTAATGAACCAGTGTTTAATTCGTGATGATGAATAAAAACATGATGATACGTATGTAGGTTATAGAATAAATTCTAGATGCCATGTACTAGTATTTTATTTCTTAGTTATGACGCATTATAGAGTAAAGAAAAAGCTCCGAAACCCTTTCACAAACCGTCAAGATTTCTCAATTTAAATCTTTATATTTTAGACTCAAAGTTAAAGCTAATTTTATATAATATGATAATTCTTTAGGGGGTTGATAGATCTGCTGTTGACTGCATGTTTCGATTAAATAAATCCGTTTCCGTGTTTCAATATTCCAAAATAAAATAAAACTTATTCTGCGAAACACAGGACAATAAGATAAATTCCGGGACAATCCCTGTCGCTTGGCAACCTTAAATGAGAGGGCAGATGAGTTCTCTCACTCCAAGACCTCTCTAATAAGATTTTAAATGTGAAATTCTGTCTAAACGAACTCCTTTACATTGACGGTACGTAGATTTATTTTGTTTATTTTAATTTGGGAGGTCGTAGTAGGTTCGTTCACATTGCTTGGGAAAATAATTAAGTCCAATGTAGACTAGGGATTATCTTTGCAGTACCTTAATTCTGATGAAATGACAAGATAATACCGTTGATGATTATTAATTATGGATTGATTACAGCCAAAACCTATTAACGTTTTTTTGGAGACACCTATTGGTGCAATTACAAAATTAAGTTTTTAGTGCTTTTATTCGTATTACAATTAAGTGAACACATTACTTAATTCTACGAATTGTCTCCTTACAAAATTATGATTTGAGTGATAAAGTTATTATTTAAGTTTTTTATCATGCTTTAAAATAAGCATATCTGAATTCGTAAACTAATTAAATAAAATATATTGAAATCATTATCAGTAGTGTCGTGACCTCATGACCTTAGCAAACCAAAAGACGCAATACATAAAAAGCATATTGGTGAATTATAAAACTATAGAAGTCGGTACCAAAAAGGTCTAATTAAGAATCTCATTTATGTACCTTTTGTTGACGTGCCACACAACCCAAAAACTAACTCGACGCGACTATGATTTGACAGAAGCTTTTCCATAAAAATGTTTATTAAATCGTGGTTTGTTTGTAATGAGCCAACAATAAATGTAGACTTAAAATAAATTTGTACACTAAGCTTGTGATAAATTTAAATAATCAATTGGAATAATCACGAAATTTCACCCTAAACTAAACGATTTACCAGTACATTAAAGCAGCACATTTTTTAAACATTATATGCAGTGTGTCATCTGTACTTTTTTCGTTCGTTTAAACGTGTAGGTATAAATCAGTCTACTTATCAAAATGTGGGAATGGCAAACATTCTGCCAACTGATAGCCATACTTGGTCGGACTTCGGGTTTTTTCTGACCGCAAGTTGATTAACCTCAGCCTTTTAACATGGAAAGTGATAAGAATTTGGACGTCTCATTTTTAATGCAGATTATATCTTTAGGTTTCTGGCCTTGGTCTAATTGACATTAAAATGTACCTACTTGTGAAGGAGTAATATTTTAGTACTGTACGATCATTATATTTGATGTTTAAGCTCTGGGATTTGTGCCTGTAGAAATTAATTTGAACGGGTATTCTTGGACAAATTTGAAAAGAAAAGTCACTTTATAAAAGGTTTCTTTTTCTAGCACTAAGACGATAAGAGGATTAATTAAATATACTTCAAATCAAATAAAAATTTTACACGAAAAAATATATTTCATCCTTTACTCGAAAGAACTGCTAAGTATTAAATCGTGAAAATTCGTGCATATTATATGACTTGATATAATATGCACGAAACAATTCAAGCAGTCGCCTTATTTTTTACAAAGCAAGAAAGTTGATGAAATATTCCCACAAAGTTCAAGTACAGTCGAGAAAAAAATATGCATCTTATTTTCAACCTTATTCAGTAGTTTTAAGAACGACAAAAATTTTAACGGGTGTATCAACTACATAATTTACGCAAAAGAATTCCCTGTTTACGGTCCATGTTGATTTTCCACCGGGATTCAAGGGATTGACTGTCCTACTTTGTCATGCACAGGAAGAGAGGGACGGATAAACGTTCTCGGATCGGAAAGGATTTAAAACGGCTGTTATGGAATTCTTGATGGAGGGGACTGTGAGGATAGATCATGGAAGTCAATAGGTATTTTATTTGGAATAGAAAAAGCTGGTGGATTTCCTTGCTGTAGGTTCTTTTAGCAAGAAAATCAACAACTTGTTATTTTATTGACTGATATTTATTTAGAATAGGTACCTATTAATTAATACAGTTCTCCAAACGCACAATAAAAGCTAGTAAGGATTAACAAGTACTCGTACTACAAGACGAGTCTTAATTTTACTGAAATACCATAATTCAAGCGAATTTAGAAATGTATTTGTTATCATCATTAATGTAAACAATATTTAAGTCTAAATTGATTGTTCAGGTATTATCTACTTAATAATATTATTATACTTAGAAATGTTATGCGTGTTTATCAAAATTATTAATCTGATTACGAATTCATTGAATAATTTAATATTCAATCAATCACTAGATCTTATGACCGTTCTAAAGTCTTAGATAGAGTCAATAGAATTAATAATCTTATAGTTTTGAATATGTACTACGGTCAATTTATCATTTTATTATCATTTTACGGTGATCTGATTTTACTAGATTGGTATGTTTTAGTGACACTAATAAGCTTTTTAAACAGTTTATATGTAACTAAAAAGGGCATGATCATTGATCACGTCGTCGGCGGATAAAATTACTATTACCTATCTTTTAAATGTTGTAATTTTTCAAAATTTATACAACTTTTCTAATCAAGAAAAATGATTTTTAATAACCTATAAGTATTAATAATTTCCCAAACTAGATTTTTTGCGCATAAAGCTTATTTATATAATAAAGTATAGAATAAATCGTCTAGAATCTAGCGTTAGGTCATAAATATGGCTAAGCCTACGCAAAGCCACACTTCTCAGAAGTCCTCGTTCCTAGTATTTACAAAAATAAAAACCCAAAACGAGAAATAAGAAGAAATATTATGAGGTGTGAACTAGGATTAGTTTTGCGGGCACCTACGCAACCAGGATTATCATAAGTCGTAGTTGCGATATGTGTTGCTATTACATAAAATTTAATAATAGAATAAATTATTTTGATACTATTGAAAACGACAGAGTAAGTCTATATAAAATTAAATTAAATTGGGGATAAAATGATTTTTATGACTAATTAATATTAAAAAGACCAGTATGTACAAACATAACAGCCATTAAATGTAGCAAAGATTGACTTACAATAATGTACCACAAAGGATTACTAAAATGGTTGATGAAAATAGGTAAAATAACGAAAGATTTCATAGCTGCAAGTTTTTTTTTGTAAAATTAGTTCTAAAGGTATAATAAAAATGTACCTTCTTTTATCTTAAAACAAAGGTCATAAAATATAGCTGCTATCAATTTAAAATATCGAAACAAGTTATGCCATACGGGCGCAGTTTACCTCATTAATAATAAAAAGGGCGAAAAGCGAAATAAAATGCGAAATATCGCTCGAGAGGTGATAACCCGCGGGCTCTAAGGGCTTATTAGGCCTTTTACACACGGGGGTAATAAGGGTATACGCCTACAAGACTCAAGAATAAATAACTTGTTTACGTTTACCTTACCCGTGTGCAATTGAATGTAAAATGATTATGGTCAAAAAGAAAAAAAAAGTGTACTAGACGAGGTGAGACGCGTCCTTTTGGTTATTTGATTTACCAAATATCATAAAAATACGTTGATAGGTACTTAGTTATTTAGTTTCAATTACAAATAACAACCAAATCTTTTTAGTTTGTTCTCTTAAAGAAGAATAGGTTTTTCTAATAAATCGAAATAATTAAGCTCTACTTGCTTTATTGTAC
The DNA here is from genome assembly GCA_950371115.1 of Anania fuscalis. NCBI lineage: Eukaryota > Metazoa > Arthropoda > Insecta > Lepidoptera > Crambidae > Anania > Anania fuscalis. Next base: position 15,174,102 of record OX493334.1, on the reverse strand, counting down.
ATGGTAGCAATAAATAGTAAAACTGAAACGGGTAAAAAAAGCCAAAGAATATTTCTTTTTACTGAGCGTCGCCGACGCCCTTAAATCCGAGTTGAACCTTCGAGACTTCTCCGAACGGCCTGTAAACGTTTTTTCCTCGTTCCGTTTAGATTTTACGAGTCGAGCTGAGTTTTAGAATTGCCTTTATGTGTTCCTAGTACCCTGCCTATATCTGAATTATTAAATTGTGTCTGCTAGGGTTGTGCTCTTTTAACTCACCTGATTTCTATCGATTCTGAGAATCGTTCTCGTTACAAACTTCCGCTAGTGAAAAGTTGATTGACTGATTTATTCACAAAAAAGGTTTACAATAATATTACGTTACATACAGAAAAATATAACCGTCTCTAAGTATTGTTTTGAAGTTTTTTAGGGTAGCCTGACAAGGATCCCTTAAAGTTTCGTCATGTCCGTCTGTCTGTCCGTCTGAGGTTTTGCTTGGAGACTGTTGACACTGAGAGCTGTAATTTTGTGGCAGAGCTGATTGTTGTATATCAATCATGCCTACAAATGGTAGAATAAGATTTTGATTAATATTTTTTTATAGGGTAGCTCCCATACATGATATAAAATGGGGATGTTTTTTTTTCATCGTCTACCCCATCGTGTGAGGTATCGGTGAATAGGTCCTTTTAAATGATTTTGTGGTTGCTCAGACTATTTTTCGATTTAGGGATCCGTTTGCGATATATTTAACTTAAAAGTGCTAATTTTTGTTCGAGTAGGGCGTCCCCCTCTAAACTCTAATCTCCTTCCTTAGAGGAAAACATTGAGTAAATGCTGAAATATATTGTAGTAACGAGGGGCAAGTATGGAACCTTACACTAGGCGTGGCACGACATGGATTGGTCGGTTTTTATTATAAGATAGAGATTGGTCAACGGGTCAATACTTTAAAGTATAAAATTAGTGAGATTTGCGAATTGATGTCACTTTAAGCTTAAAAAAATTACATTTAAAACTTTTATCTGGTACTTTATTAATCGACGTTAGAACATCACTTTTTGTAAAACCATGGCGTAACTTCGCGTGCGTGTAGTTTTATCGAATTACATTATAAATTTATAGAACGCATACGCTTTTAGCAAACGTTTCAGCGTGTAGCGGGGCCTTAATACGTTTATGTTTGGAACATTGGCACTCGTAAAACGAAGCTTTTACCCCGCACAACGGTACTTTGACCTGCGAATACACTGACCTGCAATCGAAGTCATAGGTGGAGTGGAACTAGTACTTACCTGAAAATAAACAATAACGATTAATCAGTGCAAAAATGTATAAAAAAGATTTAGGTTAGACCAAACATGTCAATTTCTGTAATTTTTAGGGGTTAAGTTGTATAAGATATTTTTAGGTTTGACTATGCCGCAAAGTACATATAAGTAAACTATTGACCTAAGGGAAGTATTTTTTATGCATATGTGATGAGAAGGGGTGTAGAGCCGAAGACATATAACGAAGAGAGTTTTGGGGATCGTGCTGGTTATATAACATGACTGATGAGGTACCTAGTTGTTGATTGGGTGATATCTGACCGGACTGTTTGGAAAAGAAAACCAAACTGCGACGATCCCAGATGACCCCTAGGTCATCTCCTGAGCAGGGCAAGCAAATGACGAAGAGGATACATAGTTCCAACCTACAGTAACACCAAATTCTAAATGTAGGTAGAGTGTATTTTGTACTTCAATACCTGACCGTCTCACTGTACTCAGGTTATGTTTACTTTGTATCGATATGGTAACTAATGATTACTTATCACGAGTTAATTACTTCACCGGCATTTCAAACACTATGTATTCCGAAGTCGAGTGATATTCCCATAGAACCAGTTTCTATACTAGCAATAAATGGAACAATATTTTTGCAAACTTACAGCCGCACATGTACGAGTATACTATTGCCCCATTAATTTTGACGATATTAACCAACGTAAATTATAGTTGGACGTATAATTAACAACCTACGCAAGTCGGGAAAAGCAAACTAATTTCACAATTCGCTTTCCGCCCACACTGTGTCTAAAACAAGTGAAGTATTTACTTGAAAACTAACTTTTATAAGATTAAAATGTTGCCCGATTTGCATTGACGCGATAAGCGTATAATGAAGGCGGCCGGCGCCTATAGATCACGGTAGATGGCGCCAGTGAGCTGATATTGCGCAAGCGCCGAGGTTTGTTCAAAATAGACATAGATTAAATGAGTTTTTGCAAAGTTATTGTAGGTAGCAGCGTCGCATAAAGATGCTTTTTGATTGCAGAAAATTACTGATTTAGATGTTTAATGTTTTTTTTATCCGTTATTGGATTTTACTTAATAGTTTGGTTACCAAGTCAGGCTGCCATTCCCTACTAGTGCTAGCTTATTTATCTTAATTTATAACTACATTTCCTCATTTAAAATTACTAGAGAGTACCTTTTTTTTAGAAATTATTGTTTAAGTCAAAGGTCACGAGCATAATCTTTAGATAATTTAATTTTGTTCGTCTCACTGTGATAAGAAAATATTTTTTTTTACAAAATTAGGCATAATCTAGTTGACATAAAAGGCTTTCAGTTAATATAATTGAATAAGCCTATCCCTTCTATAAACTAATTTTTGGTCTATGCAGTTGACGTGTGTAATAACGCATCTCTTCGGTAGCCGTCTATAAATCGAGGTGTATTTACTACCTATGAGTGTTTGACAATCAGTTTAGCAACAACGCTGTCATTACGCCCTGCAAATGCTGTCTTAATTGGCTCGATCAGGAAATCTTGAAGAGCTTCATAAACATTGTGATTAGTGCAGCCGATGGCGGCAGTTGCTATCAGCTAGTATACAACTTTGTATTTTTAGTTTTATTTATTTTTGCTTAATACTTTTTTTAGCAGTGGAATTCAACTATAACGGTTACAAGGTATAAAATGGAAATGAATTTTATTTGATGTGGTGACTTTGATAGAGGTTTATCTTTGACGATTGATCGGCTTTATCTTTGAGGAGAGTTATGTTTTTTTTTAATTTCGAGCTTACGATGACTATTCGGCATTGACGGCAAGGGAAACTCTACCCCATTTTCTACTCTCAAAAAAATTTCAAGACTTTTCTGTGCCACTTAATCTCAACTCATGTTTTTGTATTTATGATGAATAACTTCTATAATGAGTAAAATTAGTTATTCACTCAGTTTACCGTTGTCTGTACGCAAATTTAATAATTATGTTGAAATCGAGACTGACTTCCTCGTCTCCGCCTGCACAATTACTTTTCCTCCACTAATTGTTACCTTTCACCGGTTGGTGGCGCCACTGTGCCGTGGGTGCGACATTTCTGACTGTCCATGTCCATCGAAATTAGCATAATCCACAAGTTAGCCTTATGTCAAATATAAGGTCAGATTTTATTAGTGTACATCCTGTTAACCTGTGACTATATAGGTGAAAAGCAATCGTAAAAACCAACTTTCGAATGTCTATCATAATAACTAAAAAAGTTCAAAATAAAAATACAAAATAACAACATCGACTTCATATTCCATAAACTCGTCCTATCTTCAACTCTTTCTCGCTCTGTACAAGGGGAAGGAATAAGACAATAATCAGATGGTTACACGTACCAAAGATAGGACGAGTTTATGCAATATGAAGTCAATGTTGTTGAATTCGATTTTTAATTTTTTTAGTTTTTATGGTACGCATTTGAAAATTAGTTTTAACAATTGCTTTTCACCTATATAGTCACAGGTTAACAGGATGTATACACTAATAAAATCGGACCTTATATTGAAATTGCTCGAATATCACCTGCTTGTTAACATTGTACAACGGTCTGGTCTTCAAATATTTGCTGTTGTTGTATCTAGTAGAAATTATTTACTTACCGTAGACAAATTACGCGTATGAGAATAGTTTTGTACTGATAAGTTTAAACTGTTAGACGAGATTTGTTGTAAATATCTTCTGATTGATTTCGAATAATCAGACTATTATTTATTTCAACATCCAATTTGAATACCTATTCTTTAAGTCGTATTAATAGTCATTTTTGATTCTTCTCCTGAAGATAGTTTACTCATTTCTCATAAAACAATTCACAAGCCAACCAAACTTACTATCAAAGTTTCTCCCCAATAACACAATTAAACTGAGTAATTAACACTACTACTGCAGTAAATCGTAACAAAGTAAAATACACGCGTAATCTCCATAACTTAGTCCAAAAGGATCCAATTAACATTTCGTTTTACGCTTCCATTTAGTTCAGTAATAGTCTAATAAGGACATAAGCCTGCATAGGTCAGGGTGGTCGCCCACGGCCGCCCACAGAGTCACCTGGTCGCTTGACCCTGGGAATGATATCATGGTCTTGCCACTTTTCGTGCTAACAAATTGTCAGTGACAACTGAGTTGACGTTAATCGCTGTATCTTATTAGTTAACTATATCATGTTCGGCTTGTGGAAGTTATGTCAGACTTGGAATATAAAGTTGCCTGATTTTTAGATCAGAAGGGAAAGGCAAAAGACGTAGGTAAACGCTATATCGATAAACTGATTGGTACAGTGCAGTGCAGAAAGCAAAAGGTTCAGGGTTTTATGGTTTAGGTCAACTTTAAAGTAAGCCGTGTCTTAGTGTGTGTGCTGGGATACGTCCTTGGAAAATTTCACTGTCCAGTGAAAAAATATTTCGAGACATAATATGATATGAGTTATGACAATTGGTGTGTTGTCTGGCCCATAATTATTTGTATCGTGGTATTAAGACTGTACGTCAACAAACACGAACAATAAAACATGCCAAGCTAGACATAAAGACAATCCAGGACAGAACAGAAGAGGACAGAACATCTAAAGTAGGAAAATGAAAAGAAGAAGAAGATTAAGACAGTACGTCTTCCCAAGTAATGAGTAAAATTGTCACGAAGATATGTTTTCAGAAAGAAGTCGAAGCTCCGCAACATCAGAAATAACGAGTGCCGCAGCATAACGAAATATTTTCTTGCTAAAGATATGTTGATAAAACGCTTATTATGCGACATAATATTCGAAATAATCATTTTATTACTATTTTTAATAAGTGTTTTGTTTTTTCTGCATAGTTTTTTCCGTAAACAACACTGTTTGGAGGTTATTTCACGGTTAGGTCATTGACCGATAGTGTAGTAACCGTCTCTACGAAGAGAATACATTTGAATTGTTGTCATCCTGTTTGGCCATTATTGCTTAACCACTTCAATGTGATGTCACCTTGGGTCACTATTTATATTAATAGCCAATTGTGAGGTTCTAAGTAAGTGATCATTTTGTTCCTAGTATTATCCCATACATGGGCACCGGGAAACGCCAGACATTACACTAATATGAAGTCGTGATCAACCGAGTGGAGACTTAATGGCAGTCGTGGTTTGGGAATCGAAACTATTCGAAATAACATAACTTTCAGCTATTTATTAAATTAGCAAAATACTGCCAGTTTTTAGAGTAATGATACCATTTTGTAATGTACTGTTTCACGACGACGCGCCATCTATGCGGAAAATTCGTCTAATGATTACGTATTTACGTTATTCATAAATGCCATAACTTTAAAATCAGTCCCATTTCATTGCCAAAGAAACTGTATTTAGATAAAAAAATGAATCTAATGGACAATTGATTAATAACTCAGTCGAATTGGTTACTTTTACTTTCAGCCATATTCAAACATATCTCGGTAGCACTCGTGAAACCTTACAAATCAAATTACATAAAAACTGATTTTTTGGTTTAATAGTTGCTATTTGGAATTTTTATTTAAAGATTTTTAGCCTTAAGAAGCAAAAAAAAAATCAAATTTAAAGTACAATTGAAGCCATAAATTGAAGTTATTATCGTCGTGTTTCGATATGCACGCACGTGGGCACACAATATTACCCAATTTATCCTGGCCGATGATACGCTGATAGAAACGCTTCATACTAGTGATGTCCACGAGTATTTTAATCAAAATGATGCGATTGACACATGATTTCGTTCGTTTTTGTATATTTTTAATATTTTGTTACCCAACGGTATCCTGCACTTAAATAAAAAAAACTCTTAAAATTAGATAAACAAATTAATTTGGGTAAAATCATTATTTTATTTATCGTCTACAGATCACTTAACGAGTATAAAAAAGGGTTAATGATCAAATCAATTAGGTTTTCTGACATAGAAAGAAAGTGATCGCTATGGTTCACAAGATCAGCAATTACAGTTTATCGACTATAATTTACAATGCACCATTAAAAAAATAATTGTCGATAAAAATAACCTGTAACTACATCGATGTTAAAAAGATATTTTGAAATATCTTATTAGACATCTCTACTTGATCCCGGTACAAATATTTGGGAGAGACGCGTACATCGTTACATTAGATTATCTCCTGAACGTTACCTCCAATAAACATCGAATGGACAGATAAACCTCAGATATGGAGCGGATAACTTGATGTTATTTACGTAATCTTTGGCTAATAAAATTTTGCGGACTTGTCATTCAAATATCAACTCTAAAATAAGACATATAAGGTAGATATAGATGGTAATATTGCTTGATAAATGGTTAGAATGCTGGCGCCAGGGTTCGCTCTCACGAATCCTGCGCCTACGCAGTTTGGGTAAGGTCTTGAGGAATAGTAGTTAATTTACAACGTTGAAATGAAACTGTGGGGATATGATGATCTTATCAAGACGATTTATGGATGCAGAATTGCGTGTGTTAAGTAAAGTAGGCATATGTTAAAGTAGAAACGTTTACATCCCATACCTACTACCTCGACGTAAGTTTGACCATGGTCCCAGGTGCCAGTAAATATCTAGTTTTTTTCTTTTGAAGCCTGCCATGATAACTGCGTAATCCTCAAAATTGGGAATAAAATTGACTTGCCAGCATTTTTGCAGTCTAAAAATGTACTATTTCTGACCCAATTAACGTATTTTATTGACCGGTCGTAAGATAACTAAAGAAGTATTACCATGTAAAATATATGTACAATTATAAAAAGTGCAGACTTTTATCCACAATTAGATTGTTACAGGTCATCTGCGCAAGTCTCAAAAGCTGGTAATGTTATCTTCTTGACATCGAGCATCATACTATCATTATTTGTCAAACAACTGGTGCGATATTTATAGCACTTAATATATTTAACATGGGCTTTTAGAGCGAGTGTGTAATGTATTCTACGTCGTAATTATACGGGCCTGCGTCTTGAATAATGTATGTGCGTACGCGCAGCTCGCTCAATCGCGCTTTGACGTTTGAATTCGATTGTCTATATTTGGGCCTTATGAACTTTCTTGTCCTTTTTGGTACACGTAAGATTTATAGGCGGTTTATTAAATGTAGTGTCAGTTGAGCTTTGTTCGAGTGAAGAATTGTGTATTAATGCCATCATCCAAGTATTTGCCTTTTTATTATTTGGTACTGCCTGTCTAAAACCACTTTTGTACTAATCTATTGAGATTAATCGACATTAAATATTAAATCGATCATTGAGACTACACCACTATAAGACTCAATCAAAGAAATACTAATTCCTTTTGGATTTACATAGTTGATGTTACAATAGGTTCGTTATAATTTTCGGAGGGAGATAGAATTGACACGATAGATATTATATTGGATATCACGTAATACGCTTTGGCATGAACAGGTGATTCGCACACGTGCTATTGCACATGAAAGAAGGTGCAGAGATGAGTCGTTGCAGTCGCCGGCAAGTGTGAGTATAGCAACTTCAAAACAATTGGATCTATCATACACATAGGAGCACACCGTCACATCTAACGAGTGAACTACACGACAAACATAGTCCCAGGAGGCCTACTACGAAAGCATTTTATTCGTTCAGACGTATTAACCTATCAAATTGAAATAACCATTCACTTGTATCAAACCTTTTACAATTTATAAACAATTGAAAACGGTTGGATTTTTACACGGCAGTTTAAGTTGGTCATATATAAAGGCTTGAACTATGAGATGGTAATTTTGATTTGTTAGGTTTATACGTCAGAAAGAACGATACATTTCCATAGTAGGCCTGCAGCCCACCAACGGAGCCCGAATAATCCGCTAAACTGATTAGCGTGGACGCACGTTGTGTTGTGTAACATGGGAATGTGTTACAGAGCTAGACACGCGACGATTAGGCGTAATGACTCAAATGACAGACGCACTCGTGTCATTTACTGGGGTACTAGCATCGTATATGAGATGTAATAATACATATCAAGAGCTTGCTCTGGTAATTAAAATGACTGTTGATTACGCCATCAAAAAAAAAAGTAAGAAATGGGACTAATATGAAAGATACGTGGGCGGTTTTGTATACAATAAGATTGATAATCGACGCTCTTGAAAAAAATTTTGGTGGAGTTAGCAACGATGACTTGCCATTTTTTATTTCATACACTGACTTAATGATGATGACAAATGCAACATTCTAATTGAATAAATGAGGCTATGCAGATAAACCGTATCGGAACCTTTCCACAGGAAAATAACTATTGTAGATGCTTCTGAGTTTCCAGTAACAAAATCTAGGTAGATCTTGATAGGCCTCATCAAATGGCCGATTATGATAATCACAGGAATAATGTTGATTGATCTCTGACTAGAATTCTCTTGTCGATAGCTGTGTTCGCTTAAACAGACATGATTAGGAGAAATGGTTACGTTATACAAAATATGTTGAATTTATTTACAAATTCTAGTAAACCGCAGATCCTATATATATTTACCGCATTTTATAAATCACTCAAAAACATTAAAACTTACACTTTTAAAAAGAGTCACTATAATTCATGAATGTCAAAACTCATCTATTACAGGCTTAGAGCATTCTTACAGGAAAGTAAACAGTGGGTATAAACGTTTTAAATAAGAAGTTACCGATGTCGTTTAATCAAAAGCTATGAAATCCGTCTAAACTCTAAACCCGAAATGTACTCAATTATGACAAAGTAGATCGGCAACAAGTCAACTATCACAATATGAGCGTTTTGCAGTTTGCAGTAATGTTCATACCTTTAGCAATTAATTTATAAAATGAAACCACTAACGTGGGCAAAACACACTAAATTCGAGCGGAGCGAGCGAGCGACAGCTGGCAGTCGTTTGCGGTGACACGCCTGCCGTTTACGATGCGATCATGCAAGAAGAGGATCCATAACGTCATCATGACGAAATATATAAATACTAGTCTACGTCACGACATATTTCAACTATGCCTACACGTCATTGCTCACGAAACTGCCACTGGGCTGACCCAAATACTTTTAATTTTTTAAATTAGCTATTTACTTCTCGTTTTTTACTGTGTCAAGAATTTACTGCACCTCCTTTTGACTGTAGTTTTTAATCCGAGAAGTATTTTTCGCAACATTACATTACCCTTTCCTAAACAGGTCTCGTCGTTTTCTAACCTATCTTTAAGGTCACTATTGTCAGCCTCTACTAGACCCTTTCAACACTTTCAACCTAAACTTAATGCAAATATAGGACCCATAAGTAAAATGCTCAAATTAGACGCTAGATCTCATAAGCCAAAGCACTAAGTAACACTCCTGAGACGGCTGTGTACATGCGATATGCTTCATACGATGGCGCGGCGCCGCGGCGGAGTAATCGTGTTAGTTGCACGCTAATAAGTCGCGCGAGTCATCTTGCCGTAAGTGGATGTAACACAGTTATGATATGGGCGGAAACTTGGTTGCACTGCACTTGCAGTACGCTTTTGACTTTGCTAATTTTACAATTAGATCTGGATTACTAGAAGTGCTAAGTTAATTCATGGTTTATGTAGGCGTCGTCTTAAAGACTTGAACCTTAGAATAACAAGTAACATAACTAAAAAAAGATCAATTAACACCAATACAATGAAGCCTGGTTGTTAATAGTGAATTTTCATATGCTTTTTAGTAGATGCATACAAAATGCTAAGGCCCTGTTTATAGAAGAATATCAAGAGTCTGAATGATGAAAATATATGCTCTAATAAACTGAAAATAAAATAATGTTTAACTATGCCAGGACATAAAACCTAAAATCCTCATTGTGTACCAAAGTCCAATAGCAAAGTGTCCCATCTTCCTAAACGCTGATTAGGTGTTTGTCTCTAAAATTAATAATATCAGAGCACAACCGTGCTATTATTATCGCCATAACGTAGTACTATAATCCGCCATCCATTCCGACGCTTTCAATGCAAAGTGCGAGTTGTATGGGACCCAATATGGTGCGACACTATACGGCTATTCACCCACTACTTGAAGGACTAGGAAAGCCAATTTGGACAGGTAGTCCCGGATTTTTATATGCATGAGTAAGACGAGACTTCATGCTAAGCATGAGCTTGTAAAGCAGTTTTACTTTAACCTTGTTTTGTGTGGTTTTGACGTAGTTAAACACTGCTTTTTCTAAGACTGCTTCTGTTCATAGGTCATGATTACGCCCCAAGGAGTATTTTTTTCTTGAGCCTAGTTCTTTCTGACATGCAGGCTGATACACTTTATAACCAACTGGGAAGCATATTGTTTTATTAGGTATTTGGACACAAAGGCAACTTTTTGATAAAATACCAACCTGTTTCTGCAACTATACTTATAATGATGATATTACTAATTATTATATTACCCAGGCCATGATGAGGCAAATATTTCAAGATCATATTAAATAATATGAACTGAAAGCGCAATTAATATTTGACATCAGCCTAGTTTTACTGGAACCCGAATGATTTTAGTTAGGCGTTTCCTTAAGGAACGGTTAGTTCCGAAGTTCCGTTAACGGAACGAAATCAGTTACCAAAAGGATTGAGCATTCTAACTATAAAAAAAAGTTTAATTAAAAACTAAAAACCGACTTCAAAATGAAACTAAAAAGCGAAAAATAATATTGACTAAAACATACCTAATCAGTCCTTTTTGGAGTCGGTGCCAGCCATCGAGAGTTAAAATGTGTTCATTCGCACCGACTCCAAAAAGGACTGATTAGGTATGTTTTAGTCAATATTATTTTTCGCTTTTTAGTTTCATTTTGAAGTCGGTTTTTAGTTTTTAATTAAACTTTTTTTTATTTTACAATTTTAAGTGTTATGTCCTCTATTTTTTCCCTCCTAACTTCGCCAAAAATTACTTTACAGCAAAGTAACCTTAGCTAATATTGGTCCTCTATGGACCCCCCATCCAATGGTATGATAAAAATAAGGTGTTATATAGGGTCAATTTTTCGACGAAAATTTTTAAGTCTTAAGAAAAGAGTTTACCTACACTCCAACCAGAACGGCGGCTATTTTGGTGTCGTAACCATAGGATAAGGTCTCGCGTTAAATAACAGGTTAAATTAAGAAAGGAACTTTCAAATTTTTTTTCGTTACTGGGTGTGCGGGTACGCCCCCAGTAAATAAATATTGGCGGTCTGGTACCTCATAAGCTCCACGTCTGCTCAACACACTGCGAAATACGTTCTGTCGACAAATTGCAGTATTATCTTCTAACTCCTATCCGTTAAGGAGTTCTGTGGCTTCCATCATCAGGTCAGCAACATGACATGATGATTACCAGACCCAAAAATCAGCATCGAGTTAGAAAATATATGCAAAACATTATGGGTGCCTATAAAAATTGAGGGTTGCCCTCGATTTCCCAGGGATCTCATCATCAGAATCTGACTTGGTGGAAATGGGACCACCTCGGGAGTATACCCTTTCAAACTAAAAAATAAATTTTGAAATCGGTCCATAATTGACGGCGTAATCGCGTAACATACATACAAAGAAAAAAAAAAAAAAAAAACAACATTCAGACGAATTGAGAACCTCCTCCTTTTTTTTGAAGTCGGTTAAAAAGATAAATTCAAGCTTTCAGACCTATTGCCTGCCTGGGCATTTAAAGAAAGGCAGTACTAGAATTTATCAGTGTTAATACCATTTAGGGTGATTTCGCACATGGTCACACTAGCTGTCTGCGGCCGTATTACGCATTTGCATAATACGAGGATGCAGACTGCACATTACCCGAAATTAGCCAATAAACGTCTCTCTGCTCAGAGCCTCAAGTGCTTTTTACGGCTGATGCTCAGAGCAAACAACGTTGATATTGTCAGGGTGTTTCTGACAATGTTTTTACTGGCCCTCGTATTGTTAGAATATTACTAAAATGAAAGCATTTTGCACCGTAGCTTTTTCTTTTAGTTCTCTTAGCTTTTTCACTGCCCGCTTCTAGTTGTGTCTTATTACTTGATGCAGTTTGGATGGATTTAGAATTTCATGATGGCATGAAAGAAAAACATAGGCTGTTAAAAAGGTGTGACGTAAATAACACACTCTAACACAACTGATTTTTTTAAGGGGCTAAGATCAAAATTTCAATAAACAGACTATAATATTTAATATCTGATCGTGTAACATGTTGTATGGGAAGGTATTTATTTTACTTTCGCTTAAACTTAATTTTAGGAAACAGCAACAACAAATCATTTTACCTACTTTCCCTCTTGATTACATGGTTTTTTTATTTGTTTAACATAAGTCCTCAGGGGGTAACATGAACTCTTAAAACAATTTCAAATTTGTCAAATCTGTCTAATTTCGTACGTAATGACGTACGAAATTGACAGACTTGAGGTTGTTTTAAGAGTTCATGGTTACCCTGCAGAAGAGAGACTAGCAATTAAATTCAGTCCCAACTTTGGCCATATTTTACCTACAGTTTCGTTAATTCCCAATACTCTAGAGTTCGTTTTTACATTTAGTTATTCGGACGCGCATCGACATTTGCATAATAGTATGCAATACCCGAAATTATCCCATAGTTACGCGAAAAGCCGGCTAATGCGGACTTACGCCGGCGCTGGATACCGGATTTGCGTAACCTGCGTTTACAATTTATTCGCAAAATTAGATGCTTGCAGATTAATTGGCTGATGTATTATCGGATTTTGAAATGGATTTGGATATTTATTGTTTTGTTGATAAATAGGATGATTGTAACATCAGAAGCAAGAGCTAGTAAACGGCTGATATATCAGCAAGGATATATGGAAACTATGATGTTCTCAACTCTTCAAAACTCAACTCAAACGTTGGTCATGGGAAAATATTGTTGAATATTTTAAAGGTTCTTGACTATGCCGTTTTATTTTTTTAAAAGCCAGTCAGCTGTTCCTCGATTCATTATTATTGTTAAGTATAAAACTAAATCTATTGTATTTTTGTTTAGATTTTATGTGTGTGATTGGCACAAGCATTGAAATATGGTATTTAAAGCTAGACAGTTAATTTATTGAATACAGTAATTCATAAAGGAATATCTTTTTTTTTTTTTTTTTTACTTAAGATGGGCTTACTCTTGACCCCAATCTTGCTCTAGAGCATAGATGGGATCTACGATGGAGCGAGCTTGCCCAGAAGATGCCTATTCACTCTGGACTTAAAGAGAGTCAGGTTATATGCACTCGGAAATACAGACGCAGGCAGGGAATTCCAATCTTTAGCTGTGCGCATTATAAAAGATGATGAGAAGCGCTTAGTGCGGATTATGGGTATATCAACTAAGAACGGATGGTAGCCGGCCGTGCGTCTGGATGTCCGATGGAAGAAAGGTGACGGTGGTATGAGCTCATGCAGCTCATGAGCACACTCTCCGAAGTACATATCGATTTAGTAATTCGATTGCCTATTTGAAATTTAAATGGTATGCTAATATATTCACTTACCTTATTTATCTTAGGTCAAAGTTAACAATCAAAGTAAGGAATTATTGAAATTAAGTTCTTTGTTGCGTCCCACCATTCCTGCTATTATGGTAATGTTATTCTATTCTGTCTGTGCTATTTATTTATGTTCTTATGTCAACGGCAGAGGGTTTATTATGGTGTGTTGGTTATTATGCAGAATGACCGTTGAATGCGATGTTCCTTTCTGGGCATGCGTACACTTGACATGGACAAGGCAGTATTCTTGGGCCATCTTCGTAGGACGAGTTGGTTCCCGATGAGAGATATATGCGGATAACGGCATTCCAAAAACTACAAGTTCTAAAGCATAAAAGCAGGAAATAAAACAAAAGAAGGCGACGAGAAGAAAATAAAAGACGCGGAAAAATATTGACAAGTATAAGAGGTCCTTTGTAACTAGCTAAGCTAAGCAACGTCTGTACTTGCAAGGAAGGCAAAGCATGCGATGTCAATATACTTACGTCCAATTCTATTGGTTAACACATTGATGGAAAGTACTTTAGACACAATGGAAGCTTTATTGTTACGACGCCTTTAAGCGTACACTGTCCACAAATGTATTAAAGAACGTAGTACTAATAATTTGGTTATCAAAAAGAAAAAAACAGAAGAAAATTACATTTGCATACGTGACTTATAACAGCAATTAGATAATAAAAACAAAATAGGAACAACTGCACTTTCAAAACGTATTATTATCGACAGTGAATAACTCTTAATCATTTTTACATTTTGTAAAATTAACTTCGCTTGTTACTTGGTCCACCAATCGTATTCTGTTCGTGACAATCGGAACAAACATTGAGTAATGTATCCACGCACATGCCTCTTCTAAACTGACATCCACCACGCTGTCCCTATATACAAAAGACAACCACAGAAACAAGAATTTAGCATCTGATGGCATAAGTGTTATTTTTAATCACTACTTGGAACATTAAAATGTTTAAATAAAAGCCAGACAATCTAGCCTTCTTGTAAATACTGATGCAGAACATGTTTTTATGGAGCACGTATTAAAAATATTTTTTTCTTGAACTTATTTTCCAGCCATCTGCATTCCTATTTGGCGTAGTCATAATAATAATTTATGCTTCTTTTATCGCTTGGAAATATCATTGCAAGTTCTCGAGAACATTCCTTCTAGAAGCTTTCGAGTTGCTTTCGAGTTTATCGCTCTTAAACCGGAGTGCTGATAAAACATCGTAATCAGCGAGTGTCAACTGTTCCAAGATGCACAAGTAAGAGACTATTTCCATTGTATCCGATGTCGCAGCCGATTTTAATAATGTTTACTATTGTGAAAACACAATTTGTGGAGGCTAAGCAAATGTTCAAGTAAGTTAATATTTTATAAAAAATAATACAATTATACTGAAGATTTCTTATTGAAAATTCTGGACAAAATTATCGATTTTGCGATTATAATCTAATGATCTGACAACAATCGTTTACAGCAGCAGATAATAAAATAGCACAATAAGGTGTGTATGATTTAAATAGTTACATTTTGAACTGTGAAGTATGAATAATACGTTATACTTAATAGAAAATACCTACTTTTAATTAATTAATCCTTTGCACTGAAGAGACAATAACATGATTGTGTCTAAAAGATGTCATTTATCCTGAATAAATGAGTAGACATGCAATCTTCCAACGCTTTAACCAATATGTAATCGATAAAAATCGAATGTCTATGTAGGAATTCAAACATTTTTTTATCGGTCCGACATCCGACCAATGGGAACGTGCTCTATTACAAGTAAGGCTACTCAAACAAGATCTGTTGCAATTTCTATACGGAACCATTTGTATGCGTGTCCATCAAGATTTCATATGTGACTGAGTGGTGTTTTTGAAGTGCAATCTTATGTATTTATTACCATACCAAGTGGAGGAAAGGAGGTTACGGAATTTGTTTTATTAGTATGGGTGATGCATCGTCCAAAATGCAGCCATTTTCTGCAAACTAAAACATTAAAATAACAATAATTCGATTTAAAAGTAATTATACATTTGTTTTAAAAAATAATGGTTTTCGGAATTGTGATCTAGTGGATGACACTTAAATAGACACATAATCGGTATATTGTATTTCTATTGCTTTAACATCACAGTATTTGGAAATCATTTACGCTAATAGACAACGGCCAAACGAAGCGCCGTTAAAAGTAGAACGTACAAGCGCATTTATATCATTAAAGTATTATCTATTACTAATTAAATTTAGATACGCTACGCTAATAAAGCAAATCGTTCCTCGCACCTATAGCTGCACGTCAAGGTCAAGTTTTTGACAGTTTATGTCTTAGAGCATTCAACCAACAGGAGACGCCATTGACAGGCATTCCCCTCTGCCACAAGTCTATGACCGTCGGTCACAGAGGTTATATAAAACTATTTGCAGCGCGTTCCGCCATCATTGTCAAATCACGGTGAGCGTGGAAGGACCGCAGCTAAAAATGCCAAATTACGCCGTGTGCTCGTTTTAAAAAAGATCAGAAACATCTTATGTGCTAAAGGACAGCGTAAATTTTCATCTATAAGTATTATTGAGTCTCAATATTAGCAAATAATGCCTTAAAATTGCAAAAACCTCATAAATTTTGTCAATCAAAAAGTGATACCAGTAAAAGGTAAAAAATCCTATTTAGCGTAATTTTTTATACTGAAGTACCCAACTTTAAAATCACACTGGTATTTCACGTTTGATATTGTTAATAATATTAATTACAATAGATGATTATTGAATTAATGATATATCACAGTTAACAAATTATGATTCTTGTTTAAGTTTTGCGCAATTTTTTTGGACTTAATACTTACTTTTAAAGTACCAATAGTCAATACTATAAATATTTGCATTTAATCGGTCTACTTCAATAATATAATATATTTGCGAACTTCACCTTATTCTGAAAATTTGAGATTTTTATGAATATACGCTGGCCACCCTGCAGCAAAATTGGTGATGGGATAGCACAAAAACAAAATATCGATATCGATTTAACCACTTGACCTTTAGGTCACCTAGAGTTGGCATTCCACCCGAATTTATTTCAAAAATGGAAATATATTCGAAACATTCCCAATAAACCCACCCGTTGGGAAAATAAACGGGTGGATTAGGTTTTATTATTTATATGAATTTATTTAACACAAAAATGATGTTAAGGCTCAGGTCACAAGCATTTTTGTTGTTATTTATTTACACATACAATAAAAACTGTATGGTGTTATAAATTTTGTTTAATTTGGTTGCTTTACTGTAAGATCCGTGTTATTTATATAACAATAGGCATTATTATAATGTGTCCATATTAAGATGCCACTAAATATTAATTTTCATTATTTTTGCGAAAATATAACATTACAAAAGGTTACGACAAAATCTTTGAGGCACCTAAATGTCTTCTCATTTATCTTAAACTCTTGAGAAACATGTGTTTTGTACTTAGACATTTTGCTTGTTGCTAAAAGTTAACAGATTATTTATTATTTAAGCGTATTTTAAGGCTCGGACTATACCCATTTGGAAAGCGGTCCGGGTAAGTACGGTTTCAATCCATCGCTTCAGCAATAGCGTCATGTTTTGAACGGATTCTTGCGGATTTGATAATTTTTCGGATAATGTTTTTTATTCATTATTATTCACTACCTTCTCAATTACTGATAAAGTCATAGAAATTAATCCATTCCAAAGAAACAAAACTTTATATAATTAAGTTTCCGAGCCAACCATCTCCAGTCACCACCATAGACAGACCCAGACCAATAATATTTGAATTCATTTACAAATTTGTCTTTCTAAGCAAGCAGAAAAATTGGTATTATGATATTCTTATTTCATAATTTCTCTAGACTAATTTCATGTTTTCGATTTAAGAGATGAAAATATTTGTAATATTTTTAGAAAGTCTTCGGCCTGAACCGGGAGTTGGGCCAGCCAGATGTGGAAAAAGCAAGATTGATATTCAATTTACAGGTCTTTTAATTATCTTTATCTATCTATCTGGGGAATGCCTTTACTCCAAGAGGGAGGGGCTAGATGAATCATATCCACAACGATATAGAACTACCTTACCTACGCACTCTTCGAAATAGTATACAGAGCTAATACAGCTAAAATAGTTAACACCCAATCTTGCAAATCCTACTTTACAAAATTCAACCTTCTAACTTTACCTTCAATTATATTTACGATTTTTGCGGGTTATAGCCCAGTATTCTTTTTATTATAATTATGACAATACACCTGAAAACCAAATTTTGCAGGTATTTCTTGCAGTTTTAGGCTTGGACTTTAACCAGTCGGAATCTGTTAGAATCAGCTAGAATTCGTTCACGACGACCTTATTGCATGCGATGGATTGAAACCGTACTTACCCGGACCGGTTTTCCAGCTGGGTATAGTCCAAACCTTAAACTTACCATACTGACGTATATTAATAAATAACCCTGTAGATCTTAATGACAGCCAAAAGGAAAGTTTCTATCATCACCACTACCAGCCTATATCAGTCCACTGCTGGACACAGGCCTCACCAAAAGGAGGATTTTGCCATAATCGCCACGCTTGGCAGGCGGGTTGGCGATCGCAGTTTAGACAATGGTGGAGAGGAGACGCTGCTGCCCGTCTTCTTATGGCGGTTCTCCTGTAGTCGCCCTTACATAAAGTTTCTATCTTACACATAATAAAGAGTCTGAATTGAATAAAACCTTATCATAATACTGGCAGAACTCATCGATAAAATTTATCGATAGTGTTAAGCACTATCTTCGTTTATTTAAAACTGACGTCACACTCGTGCATGGATAAGTTACCCTTGTGTGTGAATATATTTGTGTGCATCTAGTTTAAGCTAGTGTTGATAATTTTTGTTGTGTGCGAGCGTAGCAACGTCATTGAAAATGCGTTAGTGTAAATTCCCTATGTGTGCGTTATTCCCTTCCCCCCGCAAGAAATGACAGACTTTTTCTCATAGAAATTAGCGAGCTTGTCGTCTCCTGTTGGTTGAATGCTCTAAGGTTTATGTACTCGCCCATAGAGCCCAGCAACGTTGATCCCATCCACAATTATCACAACCGTCAGACCAGGGCGGTAACCATGAACTCTTAAAACAATCTAAAAGTTGTCAAATCTGTCAATTTTGGTACGTCATTTCATACAAAATTTGACAGAAATGATAATGTTTGACAGATTTTAGATTGTTTTAAGAGTTCATGGTTAGGGCCCAGAGGTGAACAAGAACCAACAATGCTTTTCGTTCAACATCATTGCACAAGATGAAGCAATTACAAAATTGATTATCCTCAGTATAACAGCGAGAATTCGCTAGTTTCCACTATAAATCGGGTGTTGTCCCAACAACGGTTATTACGGCTCGGCGGGTCGCCCTCATAACTCGGGCCTGGACCCGGGCGACGCCGCGGGGCGCCGTTAGCACATACATACAGAAAGATTTATGCTAAGACGCCATACTACAACTTATAGCTCGTTTCGGAGAACTTAATGAAAAGTGAAGAAGAAAGTGATCTTAATTTGAAATTTGATCTGGACAAAATTAAAGAGTTTGTTATTAGAGACAATGATAGGTTGAATACATTTAATGGTTAAAAAAATATATCTCATCAATTACCTACCTTGTTTTTATCACAATTTTATAATAGAAAACAAGAACTAAGTATAAATAACAGAAAAGGATTTTTTGTTAACATAATAACATTCAGAACGAAAAAAAAAAAAAACTAACCTAAATATTTATATTGTTACAATTGCATGATCATTAAATTTAATAATGTAGAAAGTATAAAACTTTCGTCGATAAACTTAACTGAGATTTACGACACACGTTTAACAGGTGTCATAACTAGTATTTTACAAACTAGTTGTTTGTACTATCATAAATATAATATTTACCGTATGTTTGCTAATTGACAAATAAATTCTATTACCGGAACGGTGAATGAGTTTCTAATTTATCACCTGCTGATCGTTTTGGTCAGCACCTAATTATGTAACAACCAGTATTCGGATCTTGACACTGAAATCGAATGGCCCTGACATTCATTAGACGAGTATTTTAGTGTTTATTGTGTCAATTGTAAAAATTGTATCTCTTGAAGAAGGAAATTAGAACGTTCAGGATTCATTTTTTCCTTTGTATTCCTATTCCTAACTCGTTTTATTACTTTATATAATGTATAAGTATTACATAGTAGAAGTACAAATACTATATTTTTGGAATATTTCAATTAATTAACGTTTACACCCTACAATCGACCCTATTTCAATTCAATTTATTACCCTATAATTCAATTTTATATTATTTTTAGTGAAACACACTTAAATAACTTCCATTACATTCTGTGCTTGTTATGTTATGCTTTTAAAATTGGTACATGCAAAAAATCAGGAAACAAAATACAAACGTTTAAAATGACCACAGTGTAATAATTTATGTCAGTTTATCAAACCTTGTTTCATTATTCGATTGCTACGTTTATTTGACAAAAACGAATCGAGCAATTTTAGATTGAGTAAGATTCAGAACGTAGATAGTTTCTATTGCAACAGATAGATTATCAATTTTAGTTTATCCCGTATTTATAGAGTTTAGTATAGAATTAAACACAGATAATGGCAAAGGTCGTGGCCAATTAATTGCTTGCACAAGTAGTAAATATGCAATTACTACCTAATTAAAGAAAATAAGACTTACTGAACGGTGAATGTACGGAAATTGGTGTCAAAAGGTAATAATGTGTTTCGTGTTTACGACTGGATGTAAGGTAAAGCAAATATACTAGTAGATATTATACCTAATCCAAATCGAAATTCCATGTAGATACTTTAATTCAAAAGAAAAATGTTGTACTTGTTGAAAATTAACTAAAGGTACAGTGAATGTCAAAGGGCTCATCAACCAAATAAAGTAAATTTCTTCGTATTTGTGTAAAATGCAAAAACTACGGTAATTATATCTAGGTAAGTTCATGGTCAAGCGTATCCGACTGTAAAAATATGTTCTATCGGAAGATAATGTGTAAAAAACAATATTAAATAGTTTCACGTTTATTCTAACACTAAATATGGCTATATCCTTAGCGGTAAGAACCTCAAGATGTTACTGTAAAAACTCAATTACTTTGATACCTATCCGCTTACTGTAAGTGAAAACATACCTGTTTTAACTGGATACCGATTACTAGTATTATGTTAATATGAGCGATAATCATGATTCCCGCTTTGAAATATAAATAAATTTGAATTAATTGAAACAAAAGGTAATTTTAGCGGTTATTAAATAGTTATTGATTACTGCCAATTTATTTGCAGATGAGACCGCGATTATGAGCAAATTGGACGATATGTTTAATTAAATTTGCATACCATACTTGTAGTAAAGTACTGCAAATTATTGGATAATTTTATGGAAATTTAGACCAATGCTTATATTTCTTTTTGTTTTCGGCATTTTGCTTATTTTTGTTATGTAATAAAATAAGGACATTCTATTTTTTAATGTTGATGTAACTAGTTTGCTTTCAGTCAAAACACCTTTATAGCATGATTTCAATTTTCCGATTTTTTCAAAGATAATAAAGCAAACTAATCTCTACATTCATTAATAAACTATCCGCGTCAGATAATTAATATCAAAATAATACATTTAAAAGCATGATCTACAGATTTCCAGAAGCAGCATGGTAGCTTTGTTGTATTTGTTTATTCTTTTCTGGCAAAACTGGCACGAGAATGCATATCGAATCCAGCCTTGTTCGATGTCTTTTTGCATCGGCTCCATAAATATTGGCAATTGCATGAATAAATTGGAGCTTTTTATGGTTTTTGGGGTTATTTTTTTTAATTTTATCATTTATTGACACATTTGGATTACGTTGAACACTCCTAAAGTACTACCTACCCATATAACATTACATTTAATTAAGTCTAATAGCACAATAACCATGTTCCCAGTATCATGAAATAATACTTAACTTCTTGCAACGCTCAATCAATCTCGATCACCGTATAAAACTCCCAATCACAAAATCGTGATACGAATATAAATTACGTATCGAACTAGAAAAAACAGCTATCCCGTCTCAGTAAGGCGAAGTAGGCAATAAATAAGCAATTCTAGATAGGCCGTGTGGGCGGAGGACTGGTTTCACTCTTTTACTTTTTATATCCCGTTTTGCTAAGGCAGCGCCAGCGCATACAAAGAGGTTGCATGCACGATAAACGCATTTAAAACGTTATGCTTTTTTTTCTCTGATCTCTTTGAAGGGTGAGAGTGTAAAAAATACAGGCATTTTAATAAAAATATTAACAAGGTTAGAGCCCTGACGAAAGTTAAGGCACCAAATTTAAGAGTATGTCACCAGAACCATGATAATGTATGTCTTTATCAACATTTGAAATTGTAAAATCAATAGAATAACTTTGACGTAAAGTTATACCGAGGACAAATTAAAATAAAACCCTACCACTGTTCCAGGACAATATTTGCGCGCCGCGCCGCTATACGTAATTTGTGTTTTTACTCTATAATAGCGCCAGGAAGAAACATCTCAAGAAACGCAGTGGGTTAGTTCATGAAAGAAGGAGGCGCCTTTACTTTAAAGAAACGAATATAGTGGAAGCTGTAGTAGAGTAGAAAGGAGAATAGTTTCCTGTCATAGGATTTTGGAGGTCTGATGACAATCGCTCCAAAAGGTTGACCAAATTGGTCGCTTCTGGTCATCGTCAATGGCCAGAAACGGGGCAAAGAACTAAAAAAAAGAGTGGAGGTGGCCTTATAGTCTAAATCTCACCTCACATCATTAGATCGTTGAGATTTCGAATACCAGCACGTACTTTTAGATTTTTTAAATCTATGGACTAAATCCGGCAATGGGCGGGGCACATAGCACGTAGAACTGACGGCCGATGGGGCACAAAGGTTCTGGAATGGAGACCACGTGTACCGGCAAGCGCACGCGGGACGTCCACGCACAGGGTGGGCAGACGACCTGGTAGAGGTTGCAGGACGACGCTGGATGCAGGCCGCTTCCAACCAGCCGATCTGGAAGTCACTGGGGGAGGCCTATGTTCAGCAGTGGACGTCCTGTGGCTGAGATGATGATGATGGACAAAATAACAACAGTGGTGAAAGAAACTTGCTCATTCTTAAAATATTGATGTGTAGTTTGGTCTGGGTTTTGTGGTACCCTCATTGTTACTGTTTTCTATTGCACAAGTGCTTTAGCTACTCTACTCCGTACTTCCGTAGCGATCAGTATTTATTATGTTGTACAATATTTAAGAAAAAAAATATCGATGCCCGATATTTGTGGAAAGCATGTATTATAGTCGTAGATGGAATGGCTATTGATCCGGTTAGTTTAGTATAATTGTCGTTTAATTAATGTGACATAGGAACAATGGTGTGGAAGGTATTCAAAACAGGCTAAAATTTATGTTGGTACCGACATAGTTTTTGATTTACAAAGATCCGTGCAGCATTTAGATTCTTATTTCTTTCATAGCAAAGTTGATAATTGAACGAAGACCTTTTTATTCACACGAATCAAGTTAACCCTATCAGTCAAGTGAAGTCCTATTTCGTTTTTATTGCCTGGATTAAACTGTTAACATTACTATAAGTATTCTTGCAATGTTAATGGAATTGTTGGCTGCACCTTCACTGGTAGGGTTATCAGTTTGTTGCTGGCTCATTATTATGTACGGTCAGTTAAAATATTTATTATAAAAACCGGCCAAGTGCGAGTCTGACTCGTCCACGAAGGGTTCCACACCATTATCTATAAAAACGAGCAAAAAAAATCACGTTTGTTGTATGGGAGCCCGCCTAATTTTTTTTTATTCTGTTTTTTAGTATTTGTTGTTATAGTAGGAACAGAAATACATCATCTGTAAAAAAATATTGTAGGATAAGTATCTGACAACTAAGTGACAACCCTATTAACGGCAAATAAATTCCATTAAGTAAGTAGTTTTATATGGCTAATGAAGTTCTACATCCATAATTTGGCATTTATTAAATAGTAATGAGAGAATTAGCCTTGCAAAGGAACGGTAGTAGAGACATCTTAAAATGTATTTCATTAACATGGAGATAATTGGAATTGCTGAGGATGTAATTGAGGTTTATTGGCAACGTGACACTATTATAAATGAGGAGTCAATAAGTGCCTCTAGTGACGAAATTTTGAAAGCAGTTCGAACCGAAATCTATTTTATTGTAACTTTGGTAGTTATGAAAGTGTTTAATTTCTCAGAAAGCGTAATTAACACATTCGCGGATATTTTTTAGACGGTAGAAGTTTTGTTGTTATCTCTGTAGACGTGTATCGTCCGCTATTATTTTTTTAAACAACGATACCGTATTTAGGCTTTTAGTAATTTTACCTTTGCCGTTAGAGATGCATATCTAGTCTGTTCTTTTATGTACAGCGTGTATTGACATTTTAATGTGGCCATTATTTTATCCAACAAAAACTACCATTTCATAAATTTCATAGTAGGATTGTAAATAAAAGTTGATAATAAACGTCGAATAGAGGTGAAATTATGATTTACATGCCTTTCTGTTACACAGCTGGAGTTTCGTTTTTAATGGCGTTCGAACCACGCCTTCGTGGTTGTTAATGATATTGAAAATGTATTGAGTTGATAGTTTCTACTAAAACAGTAGGAAAGGCAATTAAAACGCAGATCGTTACAAACGTTAGTTGATTGAATTGTAGGTTTTGATTTAATTAAAGTTGTGTAATGTGTCAATTAGGTGTAACCTGGGCCCTAACCATGAACTGTTAAAACAATCACAAATCTGTCAAACATTATCATTTCTGTCAAATTTTGTATGAAATGACGTACAAAAATTGACAGATTTGACAACTTTGAGATTGTTTTAAGAGTTCATGGTTATGGCCCTGGCGGCTGAACTTGATCGTATAAGGCAGACTACTATAATTTTAGATATAGCCGTTACTGTTTCACTGCTTTATGAGTTCATGGTTTAGTATCTGACTAGGTTAGGAAAAACCAAATACCTTCGTACTTGAAATAAAATGAAAGACGCTGCTTAAACAAAAAAAAAACATCATTGTTAATTTTGCTTTAAGTAGTATACAATGTAAATAAAGGATTTTCTATCTGGCTGCTGCTCAAAGGTGCTCATGTTTTTCTAACAGAGGTAAACTGTTAGAAAAATATGTGCGTGTGTATGTGAGATCTAATTTCGCCCTGTAAGGAAGACATTTTTTTTTCTTTTTATTTGTTATAAACATTGCATTCTACAATAACTTTTATTGTTCGTTTGTAAATGATTTTGTTTTGTTATTGTTTTATACAGATTGTAAAAAAAATATTCAGGTTTGAAAAACATGTAATCAGCTGATGAAATACAAAGATTTTTACTTTGTAATATGTATGTGAAGTGTTAACTGAAATAGGACTTTTTCAACTTTGGCTTTATTATTACAAATTTTAGTACTAGTCAGTTAACTCGAAATTGACTCTAACTACAAGGCAAAACGTGTCGTTACCTAAATACGATCGCTCAGTACTTGTTTACTTTTTAGCTCACAATAACAACGGAATAAAGTCTTTAAGCCCAAGTACTTATAACTAAGCTAGACATTATCCAACGCATATGTAAGTGGCTCAAAGTTCAGCCATTAGGGCTCACAAATGTTCCCGAAGGTTCTAACTGAGGCATTATGGCTCCAATAAATCTAGATACACATTTTATGCGGGCTATAAAAATCGTGATTCGTTACAATTTGCCAAGTGCTCATAGTGTTTTATAGGGTTCTTCAGAGGTTCATAAATGATAAGATTTAACACGTTTGTGAATACTGGGTGTGATGTGACTGCAGTGGCGGGCATTGGTTTTATTTCGAGGTAGGCAGAGATACTTATACTAATGTGTTTTATTGATGAAAATCTGTGTTTTTTTTATCAATGACACACATTTGTTACTACCTAGTGCTTACCTAATTTCATTTATCAGGTAGGCACTGCCTAATTGCTTACATGCACCGCACGCCCCTGTGTGACTGACAATTTCAGCTAGCAGACCGAGTCTTCTTGATACGATTAAAAATTGTGTCGTATTGTGAACACAGACTTTTGTTAAAGTTATAGCTCATATTGTATTGTGGTGTAGGACCCCAAGTTTGATGGTCTGGCGACCTTAGGCATAAGGCTCGCAGTAGCTGGATGAAAAAAGTTGGCGCTGACGTCCAGCAGTGGACTGCAAAGGCTGAGATGACGATGCTGAGTCATACGGGGCGGCAGGCGTTGGCTGGTACGACAAAGGCGAGCTATTAGGTATTAGTTAGTAGAAAGAGCCGTTGCTGACACCTAGCTCTCCTCATTTCCGTCAGCGTCTGATCACATGACTTGTCGCCTATTATTTGCTATCATCGCGGTATCTTTCTAATATATTCTAATCAACGCGCGTGGTGGTATGGAATGCTATACTCGTAGTCTAGATTAAAAGTAAGTAAAGTATGCCTATATACGTCCCAGTGCAGGGCACAGGTGCCGCTATACGTAATTTGTGTCGCAGCAGGCCTCACCTCAACTATGAGGTGGTGCGGATTGGTGGAGGGGTGTTGTAAGGCCAGTGACTAAACCTTACTGTCAGATGTTATCAAGCCGCCTTAAGGCCTCTGTCTAGGCTTCACGACCAATATCAAGCGATATTAGCCGGGACAAACTTTTAACGTGCCTTCCGAAGCACGGCGATGCTCGTGATAAATGTCACTAAATATGGTCGGAATAGTCACCCATCCACTCACGACCGCGGAGTTGGTTGCTTAACTTTCGTAATCGATACCAAAGCGCTGCCGCCACTGAGCTACGAGCACCCCGTTCGTAGTCTAGATTACCTTCATCTAAAAAGAGTTATCATACGTAATTCACTTAAAACATTTTTACTCGTAAATAAACCTTACAGCACGTTAACTACATGTTAGACTTAATCAAAGCTATCAAGATAATTATTTCTATCAAAGAATACTAGTTAAACAGATCCGTGTCAATGACGCGTGCGCATACAGCACCAGATCTGCCTTGTAAGGAAGCTGGATCGATACAATTTACATTACGCACTAAATGTATAACTTTACGTATTAGGGTTGTCACTGTTTAATTGTCAACCTCATAGTTAATTACTTGATAGGTGATACTTATTATTGTGAACTACACAAAGCATAATAGTTATAGAAAATACAGTTAAGGTGGTAATTTAGCTAGAAACAGCCTCATCCAGACAACCTTTAGGTTTAAGATAGTTAAATGAAGGAGTAAGAGTGCTTAAATTATTTAAGTATGATTTCGGTTAATTGTCCTGGCATTTAACCGTCCATTAAGTCTGGTGGTTCAAGCATCGAGCCAAACCTGCTGTGGCGGGTTCATGTCCGGCAGGAACAAACGTATTTAAGCCTATCTGTCATATCGCTATAGTAAGTATCAAATCTTTTAGGGCTTATTAAAAGTTGTAACTGTCGGAAGATTTTATAATTCAATCACTTATTTTTTCCCAGAAAAACGACTTTACTATAGAGTGGTAAACGATTTCCGAACGAGATATTGAGATATCTCCAAATAGGGGACCATAGCATTATAATTTCAGACGTTGACCATGTTCTTGCTATGTTTCAAACTAGATGACCCAAAATGTGCCAACCCTAATTACCAATTATGTAATCCCTGACATACAATGATCGGTAGAAAGAAGATTTTTAGTCGTATTTGCTCCTTTTACTTTTCGAAAGTATTGTTAAACGGCGCAATTTTAATAATTAAGGAAAACAAGCGAATTAAATATAATTAACTTGTCAAATAGGGCCCGAGGTGGAACGGTTACGGCAAATAAAATTTAACTTTGTTTTATTTGAGTTTCAGTCGAATCTTTATTAAAAACCTTCAGTTATTTCTCAGTACTGTCGATCAAGTTGGTGGTGACTCACTCAGACTACTCACAGTATGTTCGAACTGGTTTTTAGAAAAAATCAAAATAACGAAAGCAAATAATACTTCTCAGCATGTCTTTAACTCCTTTCGTCTTCCTTAGTCGGTCTCTAGCAGTTGACTCCGTTTATTTAGTGAACTCTATGACGAGCCGTCTCCAGTCATTGTAATTCTTCGCCCGTCCTTTAACCTACTGGTTAACAAGAGCCCTCTGTATACAGAGTGTACAAAAAAGTGCACTTCTTAAAACAACGTGGTTAGCTTCTCAAAAACAACAACTTTTACTATGATAGCAACATCGAAATCGTGTATTTTTTTTTCAGATGTTCCACACATTATCATCGTGGTAGCGCGTCAGTTTGTATGGAGCATCAATTTTTTTACCGATTTTAATTTTGTTCCTATTAAAAGTTGATGCATAATATGAGCACTTGATCGCGTGGTTTTTAGGAGTGTTATTTTCTCTTGTACATTCAGTGGCTTCCTGAATTCTAACTAAGTCGCCTGCCCACGTTGCGTCCAGTCTTTATCCTTTATTAAAATAAAAGGTTATGGGTAAATAATTATGGTTGCTTGTAATAGTTGTTGCTTTATGTCATTTTATAAACCAGCGCCATTAAAATAATAGAAACTACACTCAAATGTGATGGAGTCATTACTCTAAATCTTTAGTGAAAGTTAGTTATAAAGGTCGGTTAATATCACAGGCGCTTGTTTCTTATGAAATTAACGCCGGCTTATCTTAACGATATACTTTACGACTGGTTTTATCTTCGGGGAAATGGGAATGTTTGCTTTAGTTCTTTAATGCTGCCGACAGAGGGCAGGAAACTTCAAGTGTAATGACGTTAATTACTTTATTAAGGTTCGGTGTAAGAATAGTCGTTAGTCATGTTAAGGGTTTGATATTAGATGTCAAATGTTTTAAATGTTGTGATGATTAAATGGTTTCTGCAAGCCTCGCCTGCGTATATAGAAGAATAAGATAGGGACCTAATTTACTAAGTGTCGTCAATAATTACTATTAATTAGTTATAAGTTGAAGTTAAAATCTGACTTCGTCGCTTAATAAAGTTTCTTGAGACCTGTTTTTGGCAGATATTGTTTGTAAGTTTTCTACATCCAAGTTTATCATTCACCTTGGTATATTACATACTTACATACATAAACATACTTTAGAATTATGCACATAATGTAGCTTCACACTAGGTACTTATCCATTTGTTGGCCAGTTAAATATTGAGTATACATAATTGTCGGTCTAGAAACTTGAAATTTTGCATAGCAGTTCGTCAATGGAGTAAACACTAGGGATATATTCCCACGAGAACAGGTAAAACGGGATTGAGCTGGTAAAGCCGCAGGCAGACATTGCTTTTGATATTATAAACAATTTTGTAATAAGCTAATCAAGTAGTAACAAATAAAAAATAATATTCATCTTTTTGCAACTAGGTTAAAAAGCATAGTAACAAACCACCCAAAATT
The DNA here is from genome assembly GCA_950371115.1 of Anania fuscalis. Classification (NCBI taxonomy): domain Eukaryota; kingdom Metazoa; phylum Arthropoda; class Insecta; order Lepidoptera; family Crambidae; genus Anania; species Anania fuscalis. The sequence goes on along the minus strand of OX493334.1, from coordinate 15,144,833 downwards.
ACCAGTATCGAAGCAACTGTGTCAAAAATTCCTGGATTTACTAGTTATAAAGAGTACCACTGCTAACTTCTTGAGGTTCATGGTCCAAAATATTGTATTATCATCCGCAATACGTATACTTACAAAGTTTACAATCTATACGAAAGTTTAGAAACAGGTTAAATCTGACTACAAAGATTTGATAACAGTCACAATGTGTGTTAAAATTGGCCTAGGCTAGTACAATCATCTACTATCGTAATGTGCATTATTTATAGCATTGACAGATTATCTAGACCTTTTTAACTATATCAAAGGTCGCTTGCAATAGTTACTTCAGCCATAGTTAATCGTATTGCGATTTCCAACAATGGATTTTAAATTGCATTGGTGTAATATCGATCAATATCAAAGACTGCTTTTGTAGCAGGTGAATAGATGCCTTTGCAGGATTTTTTTTAGCTTTTAATACGATTTATTCGTATTTGGTATTGTCAATTTCAAAACTCAGCTATCTATTATTACATGTACATGTATATGTGATTAATTTAACGTTATCTTAATTGCAACAGTTATGAAGATGCCATTCTCATATTGCGCAAGAGTATGTTGCCTTTACGTAATCATAACTCCTTAAAAATATTGTCATCACGACATCTCCAAAATTTGATTCAAATGCGGCTCAATCCATTCCCCTTTCACGGTGATAAAAACCCGTGGTGATAACCATCAGAGAGCAAGTTTACAACATTTAATCTGTGTAATCTCAATGTCTCCATATTGAGACGTAAATGTTATGATATTACGACCGTTCTAAAGCTGGTACTATGTTTGGGAAGTGTCAAATTTTAAGTAAACGAGTACTCTTTAATTTGGTTGTACAATTTCCCGAACCACAGGAGACTGTCGTGGGGAATCGCATTTCGATTTCCACATTTTCTGTTTTATGTGGTTTGATATCAAATTATTGTCAGTACGTAATAAACTGGGGGTTAAATTGAGAAACACGAGGTGACAACGAAAGCCGTAGAGATTATGAACTAATCAGATATCTCGTGATGTGGGTCGATATAATTTATGGGCAAAGTTAAAGATGATATAATACAGATTAAGAAATTCAAATTCGACCGTAAAACAAATGACAAACATGGAGTGAGCATAGGAAACATAAAAAAGTTATATGAAGAACACGGTAATAAAAATAAACTAATTTCCTTGTTTTATCAGATCAATAAATTTAATTAACCGACAACAAAATAGGGCAGTCAAAACTTCCTGTGTTTAAGACGAAGAAGAAATCCAAAAATCTAAGCCATGTTTCTGATTTACGGCACAAAATTACCAATACTACAAATTAGTAAATAGAAAAAATAATCAACAACTATTCTGTGTTAATTATTTATGTAGTTCGTAATTGTCAACTGTAATTAGTGCTACTCGATTTCCAGTGATAATTTCAGATGGTGCCATAAAGGAAGATAAATGAAGTATTAACCATAAAATAGGAGCAGAAAATGTTTGGTTGCCTAAACCACTGCCGCCAGTTACCTAATACCGCAGTTGCTGTCCAGATCATAATACATTTCGACAATTTAAGGGAAGTTATAGCGGTCGTTCACAAAAGCGTAGAGCCCATAACTCTTGCGCAGCGAGGATTGCACTGTCAATACTGCATACTGAGTGCGTTTATTGAGCAGATTTATTCCCGCATTGATGTTTGAGTAATTGCCTGCGATAGCAAGAATACGATTGAAAGGAATATAAACGTATTTATATCGAACAGTTGACATTAATATTTAGAAGGGCAAATCAATGCATTGTGCGAAATAGCATGGCGCCTGCTTGGTGCGGGAAAGTCTTGAATATTCTTGAAGGTAATATATTTCTAGTAAAGGCATTGATTAAATAAAGTTATAGTAATAAATGGGAAGCGTTTTTCTTTAATAAAGTCTCATCATATTAGAGCTATTTGAATATCAGCCAGTGAAATTGATTGTTCCTCCGATTTTTTTAAAATAAACTGTTAAATTGTATATTCTTTGCAAACGGATGTAATATTGCCATGTAAGTACGTTATAATCGAAACTAATTTAGACATTAATCTAAACCTCTTTGGTCCCCCAGAGTTTATCTTCGGCAAACAAGGAACTCCTTTCGAAACTAATTCCAAACTAGAAACATCAAAGTGACCGATATTCGCGAGGAAATCATAAATTTTACGAATCTGAACGGATCGATCTTGTTTACAGTTGCTTTGACGTTATGAGTTTTATTAATACTGAGAACAACATTCAACACACGAATCCGGATAAACACGAAACGTCAATTAGATAACGGAATGCTAGCGAAACGATTGGTGCACAAAAAATATCGATTCAATTCATCGATTTGTATCGGTTGCCGTGCTTAAATGTCACATGTTTAATCAAGATATCTGTAAATCAAAATTAGTTTGACTAATTTACTAAAACTGTACGTTTAAAATTAACAACATTTCATAAAAGTGTCCGATTTTGTTACTTTAACTTATGTTTACAATCAATTCTACATTACTTTAAACTAACAAATATACTTTCTACTTAGTTTTTCTACCATACGTTTAAAGTCTCATTGACAAAACCTACACGAAGAAATCGATCATAATAAAACCGATAGCAAGCGGAATGTCTATCATTGATAACAATTAATTTGCATCTACAAACGAATCAATTAACTGCGAGGCAGCCAACATCAACACATCTGCAGTAAAATGGCTGACGAAACTGGGGCTATAAAGTTTACGACTTAGTAATAATGCCATAAATATTGTAACAGAAGATACTGTAACATTGTAGTCCGCACGATACTCCCACAGCTTGTGGGAACGATAAAATTTATATCGTGAAGTATTTTTGTATACATTTTCATTCAATGTACGTTGACGATATCATGGTATGACGCGTATCTAAATATAACAATTTAATTTTAAGTCACAGGAGTTCTATGTAATCATGCTGTAGAAATGGTAACTACCTATTTTTATTTTGGTATTTCGCAAATTATTGGTGCTGCAACGACTTTAAAAACGATTTCAATATCTTAGAAAATCAGCTGCAAAGATTTGCGTTGAGTACGCTAAGTTATTTCACTATGCGCTCACCGCGTCGCAAAAACCGCTCCCTGACATAAGAGTGTTCTGGGAAACCTGATCAGGACGGCAAGAAGCGGGACGTGAGCCGCAATCCTGCTTAGGAACTATGTACATTGTCTGCCGGTCTCATTTGGCCGGCCTCACTTTGAAGTCTCATTTACAAGTGTTTATTTCAGACATCCGCTGCATAAGATACGCATGGCTAGGAACTTACATCTTTTTTGTACGAGCAAGTATTTTTATGTAACTAGGTAGAGGTACCTACTTACATAAAACGTCGCATCACCATTCTAGCCAATAAGAAACAATTGATAACTAACTAATTAAAATTCTTATTTTTTTTTATCTATTCTCTTAAAGCCCAACTAATGCAATAAGGATGTTTAAAAATGCACATAATATTGAAGTTATCTATGCTACAGATGCTTTAGAAACCGTAGCATAAACATGAATAATCTCGAAAACCTCAAGGAAGATCAGATTTTGGCAACATAATTGTTGCCTAGTCTTTAACATGAGTATAATTAGATACTTACTGCAAGTAAGTAACTAATTCCAAACTAGATACTTACTAGAACTGTCCATAGCATTAAAGACTTCGATTCGATTTCGGAGATTCGGACAGTTCATTGGATACCAAAAACTCGATGACAAATGGACATTTCATCGAATGCTGTGATACGTATTATCAAAGAATAAAAAAACATTGTTGACGTTTTAAAAAGATCGATCACTTCTAACACTAGCAACCCTATTTAAATCCACGACAAAGCTGTTGAATCGACCACAATCAACAAGGCTTCAACAGCCAAAATTATGTCAGTCCAATTATTTGTAGCCACCTAATGTAGCGGTATATTAACTCAAATAAATAACGCTCTTTACGCCATTCAAGTTGGCAGTAAGACGGATTAGTTGTGATTATGCCGGTACTAAATAGATTTGCCGTGCTCGATCAACAACTCGATTTTAATTTAGTCTGACAAAGCGATTATGTTACCAAATCATAAAACCATGTTGAAACATCAACGGTTATGGTAACTATTCAACCAATAATGGTCTCACTTATTCGTTTCGATTCATACAAACCTTTTGTAAATTGAGGTTATTAGTTTGTATAAAGAGTGATAGTGCGTTAATGGAGTCATCATTATGTTTTTCACTATTTCCCGTAAAAGCACGTGAAGGTAAGCTTTAAATTACTCGCTAATTTATAGCTCTCAATTATTCAGTGCGTCTTTATTTTCTTATTTTTGCAAAACGAAATCTTTACACCAACTTGTTAAGTAAAAAAAAAAAAACTATAAAATGATTTTTTTACTATTAGCACTGGCCGAAACGCGTAAACTTGTTTGCTGCATAAAAACTTTTTAACCAACGAAGCCCAGAATCAAGAGCCAATCAGGCAAGTGACGTCAGCATATCAAGTATGTGGAATATCGGTCTTGATAAAACTGCAACAAATCGCATGTCATGACCGCTCCTTTCCTGGCTACATGTACCGTTATGCATTCGCAATGTTACTATAGTTTCGACGAGTGAACTTTAAGCCAATTTCTTCCTTAACATAAGGGAATAATGACTCTTGTCGAGGTATTTGTCAGTAAAGAATGTGGTTAACACTGTCGGACGACAAATTGAATGCATGCTTGCAAAGGAATTGTTATGTTCACATGTTAATTGCAGTTAATTATTAATTTTTTGAAACAAAAAAGATGTAAGGTGCACGAAGGGTTTATTTTTAAGCAATTTTAATATGCGGTTTTGGCGAATTTTGAACAAAATAATGGTTCAAAATAATCATTCAAATTGAACAAATACAACACCTGTTACATAATTATAGGGATTTAATGTTGTTATATGGCTTGTTAAAAATTAATACTTTTATATACATAGTAGCCTTACCGACTTTTATTCCATTGAAACACCACATTCTAATATAAATGGAATACGGATAATGAATTTGTTGCATATTTTTTTTAAATTAACTTATAAAAAAAGTTACAAAAAGAAGGGTCGGGTCGTTCACCTTTTATTATTAAACGAATAGTAAACAATGTAAAATATACAATACACGAAATGTATTAAATTGATCTCGATATCGCTATCAAGATCTGACGCGAGTTTCTTTCGTCAACTGAGATACCGATCGGCCTTGTCGACAGAGAATAAACTGATTTGATGTTACTAAATAATATTACTTAGATGATTTGAAAATAAAAGGTGTCTATTGAATTATAAACATCTTTATGTAATATAAAAGCTCTTTATGGTCATTAGGTAATATCAAATTATTAATAGACTTTAATTCTTAAACGGCAAATATAATGTCACTTTGCATTTGCATTTTCACACCTGCTTAAAAGGGCCATCTCACATTCATGTGGTTTAAATTTTAACAAAAAAATAGAATTTAAAAAAGCCTTATCACCTATCTTAACCTAATTCTAATTTTTTAATTCTAAGTCTTTTATTTTTATTTAAATCATTCGGCCAGTCTCACAATCTTTAAAAACGTTTGAATATCGAATTTATTGCGATTTGGGCTCGGCCGTTCGTTCTTGTGGTCTTTGCTACATTATAAGTGGAGATAAATTAGTATAAGAAAGTTGGCTAAATCTAATAAATCACGTTCGTCACCGGCGGCACAAAAAGTACATCTAATGTCTCCTGGCATCTGGTCTAGCCAGACTGGACAGGTCCGCGGCGCCTTGTGTGGGTGGCTATCGTCGGAAGAAAAAAAAACATTAACGATCAAGGAAGTTTATGATTTTGAATTTCTTACATTCTTTTGGTAACAGGAGCTAGAGTTTTTTTTAAAAATAAAAACAGTGTCTAACTGCTTTAGGCTGACGAACATATACCATAATTTCAAAGTATTTAATAACATTTTTTTTGTAATGCCGTAAATGAGAAAGAATGACTATACTCGTAAAAACGATAATGTACTAGGTTTAATTAAAAACGTAAAGTTATTCTTTTTTTTTCCATCTAAGATTTAGTAAAGTCAAACACTTGCATTATTATGAAAATCGGTGTTTGCAGTACAGACTAGCAGCCAACTAGTAATTATCTCAACTCAATATTGCAAAACTAGTTAAAACTGATTATGTTTGTCTCGCTAAACAAACATTTGATCAACATATCAAAATATTCGACCTTCATACGACGTGCAGTCATAAAGACAAATTAACTGCGATCTGCATTATCATCAAAAGGTCACCGTTGAAAATAGTGTTGTCAAGGCGCTATCTTTTCTAGTGCCGATAACGTACGTCTCTACTATTGCTAGAGCTATATGGGCTGACATTCCACTAAAATTAAATATCGCAAAGAATCGGCTAGCATAGGTAAACTGTCTCCATTATAAGTTGGGTAAATCTAACCAAATTTACGAGCTGTGAACCGAAGTTAAACAAGATTTCGCTACAATTTTTCCACAAGATGGCAGCCAACAGCCCCGTTGCTAGGCAAAAGTCCAGAGATAACCTAGCAACTGGGTTGCCAGATCTGTCACCAACACTTTTGCCTTTTAAGCAAACAAGCTCCATGTGACATGTCACAGGTTGCCTCTCATCTCATTAAAGATGTATAAACAGTCATAGCAAAGACCATGTCTCAGTGCCATCAAGCCATCACTGGATGCAAACGGCCTGGAGCCGATCGCAGTGGCGTTCTTTAGGTGGCTTACCAAAGCTGATGATGATGATCTGAATTAAGTGATTCTTCCATTACGATATCCGTAGAATCCATAAATTAGACGACCTCCGTAGCCGAGAGGCGAGCTTGCCGGACTATTTACAGCGTCGCCACCTCTGAGGTTCCGGGTTCGATCCCCGGTCGGGTAAATGTAGAAAACTAACTTTTCTATATAGTCTCGGGTCTGGGTGATGGCACCGTCGTTGTTTCTGATTTCTAAAACATAAGTGCTTTATTTACTTATCTTAGAATTAGAGCAATGTATGTGATGTCGTCCGATATTTATATTTATTTGTTTAATACATTTTAATCTTCTTGCCTTGCGTGATTAATAAGTAACCTTTCTTGCTGCTGGTCGCATGCTAGCACCTAGGTTGTAACTTTCGGCTGCGCACCGTCAGATTTTTTAACCTAAATAAGTTTACAAACATCACTAGACAATAAAGGTCGAGAGGTGATCTGAATCATGCCGTCACAGCCACGCATTGCTCGAGCAATCTACCGCAATTAGGAACGTGAGTCTATATAAATTCTACTTTGTGGTGCAAAGTATTGGGTGAAGAATACTAGAAGTCATGGGGGAAAAAAAGTCGCAGAATTCGCGTTTGCATAGCTTCGCTTTTACATATAGAAAGCGGCAACGAAACCTCTGTTCATACGATGTTGCTATTAGAGTTGTATTTTTTCCTTACAAAAATCACTTTAACTTTCCGTTTGAAATTGGTCCAAGATCACATTTTTAGCATTAATTAACCGATAAACGCATTAACTCCCAGGACTAACTGTTGTTTCACTGCCAATGGTTTTAAAAAGAAACAAAAGAGGATTTCAACTGGTTTGCGCCGGTTCCATGCAAATAGCTCGCATTGCCAACCGTATACTTACTCAGTCGCAGAGAGGTAATTGTAGGGTATCAAAACTTACCTGCGGACAAAAAAAGAATGATTAATACGATAAAATTAAAATAAATATGCAGATTAAAGAAAGGTAGCACGAAGAAGATCTTAGTTAATACAGTTACCTACTTTTTCTATGGTACCGAAATTGAAATCACATAAAAACACTTTACCAAACAAACTGATATCAGCTAGTTTTAGTATTGGAAAGTGTTATTTTAATGTAGAATCAGATCTATTAATAAATCAAGACCATAATATCTGCTTTCATATAATAAGGTCGACCTTGAAAGATTTAAATGGATGAGCTAAATACCTACCGACGTTTGACTAGCAGGTATAATACAATAATTCCAAGGCCACTACATTACGGCGGATGCTATTGTAAAGCTTCGATTCAAGACTAATCGGACTCAGGGATGCCAGTTCTCAATAAGTTCAACTAACAGGTAAACTCTGAGACCTTTTAATTGAATTCCAAATTATTGTCGTATCAATCAATGTTTCTGACCAAAAATTGTTGTGATTTGTTTAAGTATCTCAAATAACTCATTTCTATTACGTAACAACAAATTGTTGAGCTTAGATCAAAATGGTTACAAATTGTCAAAAATCATACGGTTCCTTTATTTTAATACCTGTGACTCGTATCGTTTTATTTATCTCGAAATATAGAGCCATGCTTAAAACAGCGACAAAAAATACTTAGCTTACAAAACTTCATTTACCCCTAAACCAGAGTTAAGGTGTAATTTCTTAGTTGGCAACCCTTGTCGAACAAAACTGTAGGTTATTACGTTATCCAATGTTCTTTGGATTGCATTTCATTATTTCGTATTTTAAATCCGTGAGTCTGACTCAGACCTTGGCAATTATTGTATCGGCTCTATGGTTTTGAAATCGCTTCTTTTTGTTTCGTGTCTTTTGAGAATAATGTGCCTCAAGGTTAATTGCACTAACTGAAGTTAATATTCTAGAATAATACCTAATTGCGTAATTACTAGTAATTAACTACATACAACATTATAACTAATTGTAAACGTTGAAAATATAATATCAAAGTTTTTAAAATGTACCTTTTACTTACTCATTATCCTAAAATATACATTAAATACATTTAATATCTCGTTAGTCTATGAAATCGTATTATTTATTCTTCTGTCATCTTCTATCTACTGCAGTCTTCTAATATGTTTATAATTTATTATTCTTCGTGTTTATTTAAATTTTAATATCAGTTAGTACTACAAACATTGCTGTTTCTTTCAAATACTTAAACCTAGGCATTATCCTTTTCCGTGAGCAATCGCAGTTCCTCATTTCTGACGATCGACCAAAGCACGAAATAATCAGATTAGCATATTCATTGGCTACTGAACTGTTATCTAAAATGCAAGCGCACAGTTAATTCTGTTGGAATCCTTAGGTGGTATTTACACGATTTGACGCGATAACGACTCAACGATGTGTCTGTAAGATACGATCAACACTTGCATACGATAGGTATCATCAGAAAAAAACCTTCTGAAAGCCGGTACTTCTAGCCGGACGTCAGAACTCTTTATGATTTTTTCTATGACTCCTTTTACATAAAATATTATTTTACACTACTTTTAACTAATGTACTTTCAACAGTTGGCGACACATCAGTTCTTTACAAGGTATTTAGGTTTCTTTGATAAGGGTTACAGAGTTAACTTTTTTTTAAACATATCAGCGGGTCCATTCTACATTTCTAATCTAAAAATGCGCTATTTGTATAAGAAATGAGCGTCATCAAACACGTCTAAACTCTTTGTGTGATTAGGACACATTACATGTCTTCCCCTGAAAAATGGTTTTGTTTTATGCAACTATACTCTTTAAGGGAAAGGGGTATCGATATATGAATAACTAGGTCATGTACATCAATATTTATCCATTTAATTTACCATACACAATTTTTTAACCGACGAAAAAAATGGAGAAGGTTCTCAAGTCGACGCATATATATTTTTTTAAATTTATGATCACACATTACTTTTTTAAGTCTGAAAATAGCACAATGTAAACGACGCATTCGGAAACTGCAGGTAATTAGGTGGATATTCGCGTGGTCTGGACTGGACTCGAACCTGTAATCTACCGACATCGTGGCGACTGGCCTGTGGCGAACAAAGGGCTTGCTTTTTGCCCTTTTTTGTATACTTAAATCTGGGGAATGTTGACGCAATAAAAGTAGCGTACCGTTTAATGGCTTTTTTTCAATATTGGGCGAGTTTTTGTGACTTAAGGCTAATAGAAAGTATTACTAAGTTAGAATTATGTAAGTTATTTCGTGAATATAATGTACATATTATTTCGCAATTACCCCAATTATGCTTTAATGAAGCAAAGCTTGAGGCGCCTCCATAACAGTTAAACATCATCATCCTTTTAGAAATCATCGCTGAGAAGGCAGTTTTGGCGAGCGATGAAGCTAGGTCCGCCGTCCGCCTCACTATTACTGATTGCGTGTTTGGTCAGTTATCAAAAGCAACATGTAGCTACAGTTTAACGACATCCCACACCCAAAACGAAAATATATAACCCAAAGAAAACACGAATAACAGCGGTTCATCTCACTCGACCTTGTTAGTCAGTTCCATTGACCAAGACGCGTCACGGGCGTTCTCCGCGACCCTGCCGAGTGTGAGTCTTCGCGCAGGACGTCCACAGCTGAACATAGGCCTCCCCTAGTGACTTCCAGATGGGCCGCTAAAGGTGCTTAAATATATTCATAAGCATCCATGAATCAGATAACAACGGTTGTATGGTTGTGCTCATCACGAACATAATACTCTTCTTACAGGATTCTAAAGTAATCAGATGTTTGAGATTCTCAACGATTAGAATGTGTTGTGATTGAAAGAGTGAATAGCAACATAAAGCTTTAAATAATTATACTAAATGCTAAATAGTGTCACACGCAAAAATATTACAATAGTTACGTTACGAGGACTAATATTGAGAGATTAGAACATTCTCTAATCTCTCAATTATATAATCGTAATTAGAATATTCCTATACAAGAATATGTGTTTTTTTACAGAAGTAGTTGTATAATATATTTCAAAACCAAAGCCTTGTAGAGTTTATTTGCGCTATCAGCGCGTACGCAGAAAAGCAATCAGTTGTGCCCATAAAAAGATAACTACGCCAATACTTTCACTGCCACAAAGGCCGTTTCTAGGAAACTGCAGAGGTGAGGTTTTTAACGTAAATAGGAAAGCCTTGTTAGTGTGTGTTCGAAATTCATTTTAAGATCATTCAAATCATCCTTGTACCTACGCTTTTCTCAATTACATTAAGCCAAAACTAGGTATAGCTTACTCGGAAGATATGAGTAGTCATATGTATTTTACGTCAGATAAATCCTTGACTTACGATTCATTCATGGAAAAATATGTAAAATCCAGTCCAAATTATACCAACTGATGTACCTATATTATCTACTTGTTTCAATATCTTCCATAAGACATAACCATCGATAAAACAATAACAGCCAACGCATAGAACGGAAAAAAGGTAGGCGGGCTAAAAACGTTGCTATCACCATAGAACGTGGAAGTAACACTGGCAGCCAATAAATATGTTTCGACACCCGACCGCGGAATGCGCCCAGATGTCATTTGCCCACACCGATCGGAATGCGCTACCTACGCCGGGTCTGGAGATCAATCTCGGGAGAAACCTCTGAATCTAGTTTGGTTGGATTGTAGGGCGAAATTGGGCTGGTTGATTCTCCATTTGCATAGTTATTCTAAGACAAGAGTCTTGTTGGGACAGTATTGAAAATGTTGACGCAAATTTTGAATAAGCACTGCCTTTACAGACGCTTCTATTAGCTTCACTAAATATGTAATCAAATGTTGGTAGCCGAAAACCTAACAGTCGAAATTTTCAACTACGAAAATATTTGACATTCGGATGACAATACAATGATTTGATACAAAAAAGCTGATCTGATGAAACTTTTAGTCGAATTCTTCGATGCCTACTAATAAAATTAACGAGTTTGAGCGCATTTGTTATGTTTTGAAGAGTACCATACGTATATACCATAATATACATATTTATTAGCTGAAAACGATTTAATTTTCACTATTTTATATTAATTCAACAGTGTCTATGGTCAGGTAAATTTGCATCATAACAGTTTGTTTACATGACACTTAGCATAATTAACTAGCTCTATGACTCCTGTTATTGGCCCGGGTGACAAAAACACTGGCAGTTTAATGCTGAAATGAGGCCAATTTAAATGAATTTACATATTTTTCGTATTATTTAATATAAAGCTCTAACATTATAACCATAGCATAAAATTTACTATTACTTTTGATATTTTTTGAATATGGCTGGTCTGACATCGGAGTTCAATAAAAAAACAATTCATGTCAAATCAAAAATAGAACCATGGAAAGTTTAGCGATAAAGGAAGGAGGTTAGCATGAAAAAAACGCAGCAACCGAGTACAACCAAAATAAGGAACAGCGAATACCGTATTAACATCTAAACGCTCTACAAAGAACAAACAGAAATAAACAGTGGTTCCAAGCTACACCAACTCCGTTCCATTTTATGTAATTACTAGGAATTTATCCATTGTTTGGTATTAGTTACCGAATTGTAGTTTCATAATAAGACCCCGTACTGTACAGTAAGGCAGAGGTTGCACTGGAAATGTTAAACAGACTGCAGAACCCTAAACATCTATCTCTAATTATCAACTGTAGCTTATTAGTATAGTGCTCAATGAAGAGTATCTATACACCGAGACATTTTAAAGGTTGAAGATAAATAACACTGGAAAAAAAATCATCGATCTCAGGTGGGACTCGAACCCACGTCCCATCGCATGCCAGGCGAATGCTTTACCAACTAAGCTACCGAGGACGTCACGTGACACGATGAAATTTCTCAAGTATTTTTTCTCGCTGTCGAAGCCAGCGTATCTCTGATCAATGTTGAACTTATATGTATAGCTGAGTAGTATACTACCGTCAACACCCGATAGAAATATTTTTACAAATATTCGACTATTGGTTAAGATCAGAAATGCTTTGTTTTGATAGCATAAACTGCATCGCACACGCTGCAGGCGATTTGAATTTGAGTGCAAGGTGATTTGAATAAAAAAAAATCTTCATTAACCTATTGTACTATAGTACTATCTACTAAGATAGAATCATTTTACTGCGGTAAAAAAACCACTAAAATGTCTCGGTGTATATTTAACCCTACCCAGCTAGGTTATGTTAGCTCCAAAGTTGATCTTTTGAAGTTCATACGTTTAAATTAATGGTTTACGTATTTTGGAGTTGCCACTCGCCACTCTTCCTGACGAATCTGTTAAAATCCCTATAAAGAAATGACCTCGCCAAGAACTACTATTAATCCTACAACTAAAGCAGATCACCTGTCAGGCTCTCACACTGACTGTCGGTGACGTTGCAGTGTCCATTGTTAAGTTGTAAGCAGCAATAGCAGTAGAGTCCAGGATCGTGGTTCGATTGACAATCTTAGAATAGAATATATAAGTTTTTATTTGCCACACAAAATGGGTATAAACATAAAAAATAACATAATTTGACACAAAAAATAATAAACAAAATATTATAATAATAAATCGTGCCAAAAAAGGACCCCCGCTCAGTATTCGCCGTGGCAATTTAAGGCTGCCACGACACTGATATTCTGGAGCCTTTAACAACCAAAACTCCTCAATTTTAGTCGATCTTTTTAGTTTTATCTGTCCAGCTTCTCTCAAAATAATATTTGGTTTAATAAGGTCCTCAAGTAAAACATGCAAGTAGTTTAATATCGAGAGTCTTGTTTACCCGCCAATAGTGTGACTGTGTGACCTTAGCCCAATAGAATCTGGATACAGCCTGCATACTAATTCCGAACAAGGTTATATACTCTTGCCAATTTCAAGAGAAGCGCATCGACTTAGAAATTAGAGCCATGCTCTAAATCGAAATTGTTCTAGTAGGAATGCAAATGGTCTCGGGTTCTATATTTAATAATAGATACAATCTTATTTAGAACACAAATTTAACTTAATTGCTTAGGTTTAATTAAAATAACAAAATAGACGACAAAAGTGACTTAGCTAGCTACAAGCAGTTTCCCGCGACTTCATCCGCGTAAGTAATCATCAAATTCCTGCTACAAACTTTCATCGCCCATTTCACCCTCTTAGACAGAGACAGATTTTGACGAGAGATTAAATTATTTTGGGTTTGAGTGTTTTGGTAGATTTTAGAATTAGAATACAGAACAATAAGAATGTCAATTTATCATTTTTGAAAACTATCTATAAACCCGAGTACTGCTGTAGAAGCAAATCATGTATTTGTAAGGTGATTTGAAAGCAATACACCGCGTACTATCCTCCCACACTTAACGTATTGGTCCAAAATCACTTTGGGAACACGCACATTTTACGTGCAGGTGTCGTAAAAAACGCCAGACTATTTTATTGTAGGGACCAAAACGTTTTAGTGGGCATCGTAAAATAAAAACGGTGTAAAATTCTCGCATTGTACCCCAAGCATGTTATATTTACGGCGGCTTGAGGTCTGCTCCCGAAATTATCTATCTGGCAATGTCAAATCTTTGTAGCCGCTGTGTGGTGTTATGAGGACGTTACCCTGCAATATGAGCAACAGTTGGTATTATGGAAGACCATTTTGTGTGTGACTGTCCAGGGTTTAATATTGAGTAAAGCGTGATGAGTAAAAGTAATTTAAACATACAAACTTTTCCAATTATAACACTTTGTGAGATTGTTATTTTGCTTTCTAGAAACAAGCTAATCAAGATTGTCTTTTGAACAAGTTGGCGCATTTTAAGTTATTAGACATTTTAAGTGTTCCCTTCCCATTTCCACTACGAAACCTTAAACATTAAGCTCAAGAACGTGTGACGGCTTTATGGAGTCGTTGCATTACTCGTGTTATTAAATAAAAAGGCGCCAATTAAAAGGCCCCGCCGCACAATTACCGGCGTATTGGCAGGTTATTGGCGACGCGCGACATCACTAGGGCTGACACTAGCGATCAGATCGGTTTTTCAAATTTATTGCCACTCGTAATAACAGATCGAGGTTAAGTAAAACGGCCCTAAACTGCCATAAATTTGTTTATTCGCTGGTTATTTTAATTTGTTTAATAGGTGCCAGAATTTTCTAGTTAGTAAAAAAGCTGGATTTCGGCTCAGTTCTAGCGGGACACTCTAGGAGAAGGACGGAAGGAAGGGACGTCCGTCTCGGGACATTTAGCAAGACTAATTAAAAAGACAGTTTTTAAGTTGCCGTTGGAATTTATAATAAAGTATGTGTATAATAATTTTGAAACCTCACCAACGTCTTCTCGCTTACCATAGATAAGGATGCTAAAGATTTAGTTGTATAGAACTAAGCGAACAACATGGTAATAATCATAATTCTAGGTATTAAGTAGCTGAGAAAACGAGAAATAGCTCAAACGAAGATTTAGAGTTACCTAATATTACAATTATTGGATTCATAATCAGTTACTTTTGGGGTCGGTGCCGAAAAAAACGAAACAACGACCAATAATAATTAATCAACATTTTTTCTGCAACTTCATACGTATTTTGTAAAACGGACAACCCCAAAATTTTTTGCAACGTTTTTTTTCCAGTAGCAACCCTATTAGCGGCGCAGGCGCAGTCATTGCGGCATGCGCGTGATTGATACGGCGACGTGGCGCGACTGGCCGACGGCGCCTCTAGTGTCAACTAAATGGGAAAAAAATCGTTGTCACGTGATCAAACTATAGAGATGAGCATTACCATCCTGAGAGGGCCAAGCTTTCTACTGCTCATATGGTTACAGTATGAAGATGAGATCAGCGTATAGTAATTATGGTTATGGAAAGTAGCTGGTTTTCGAGCTTGCTACTCCTCTTGATGCGGATCGGTGTTCCTATCACGTAAAAAAAAAAATATTTATATGATACACAAAATACACAATCTAGATATGATCGGTCTCTTTCTATTCCAGTATCTTGGCTTTATACTTTATAGCCCAGGAAAACTAGACACAATACAATTTTTGTTGTTACACGGCCTCATGCAAGGCTTCAGGTAAGATAAAAAGTCTAGATTCTTGGAAAACATTGATGTAATGTCTTTTAATTAAAAAGTGACGGAAAAAATAATAAAGTTCAGAATATTATGCTATGTTATCATTTGACACATTTTCCTTCCTTCCTTTATATGGGTCAATACTCAATATAGACAAGATTTTCATCAATAGGTTTACAATTTGTAACATCATGGGATACATTTGAAAAACAAATTAATCCACCAGACATCAAAGCTCACCAAATATTTGCGGAGGCGTGAAAACCTAAATCAAAGCGAGTATCAGTCGCGAAGTAATTGCGATTCTCATTACAGGCCTGCTGAACCTCGGTATTATGAAACAGCAGTTACGATTCTTCGAGCGATAGTCGTTGTCAAACTTACAAAGTCACGTAGCAATAAGAGCGATTTTCGATCAAGTTCGATAGTGATTATCGCTCATGTAAATTTCTTAGTACAGGTACCGGCCAGTAACGCAATAGTTTAATCACTAATGTAAATGTTGAAACTATAAATCCAAATGATAGTTTGGTTTCGGATCAAAACACTATTAAGTTTTGTTCTAGGCTGGCGCCGACGTGCCGCCAGTGTGGGATGGCCTACCTGTCCCTGTTGACTTGAATTTGTCTAGAAATAGCTCGAAACTTTAATAGGGATTGAACTAGAATGATGATAATTAAGTAGGTTTATTTCATTCTTACCGTCTTCCAAAGTATTGAAGTGATACATATGGATGTATTTCATGAATTAACATATTTTAAGATCAATAATTGCAATGCAATGACTATCAACGATCATTGTCATAATGCCACTTCATTTCAAAGAGTCAAAACAGTTAGTTTAGATCCCTTACCTATTTCACTTATCAGGGTATCCCAAAAATAGAAGTATAATGCCCAATTTCACCAACGTTTTTTAAACCCTCACCTAACTGCTCCTCGTCTTATTAATAAATTTTGAAAAAATAAATCCAAAACTTCAAAGCTTTCTACAAATTCAATTATGACACCTATTTTATACATATACATTCCTATTATAGCAAAATTATTCTTGAACAAAGCTCAAATAAACGTCACCTAGCGTTATGGGCTGCATATCCTATTCCCTAAACTAAAAGGTCTTTTAACACCCTTGGTGAAACGCACGAGCGAAGTTAGGTGTCTCCTAAACAGATTTAAGAGTCCCCTTAAATTTAGGGGGTGTTGGTGAAATCGGGCATAAGTCAAGTAAGTGTCCAGTATAAGTCTAGCTTGAGATAGGGAATTCATTCCGCTTGCTTCGTACACTCTTTTGATATTCTCTAATAATTGATTAACATACACACAGTTTGCAATAGATGCAGAGAAATGAGAATTGACAGTAATTGACATGTCGTGCCCTTTTGTAAAATTGTGGTGTTTCCGATAAATTACTTCCACAGCATCAGTATTATCGTAAAGAAGATCATAAAATTTAAGATTTTGACAATAAACCTGCCCTGAGCCGGCTTTGGCCGGTTGTGGGCGGTTTATGGCACACAATGGGACTAGTGTATTGTGGTCGCCAAATATTTGGAATCGACAGAATTTTGCGAAACTGACGCTGTTGGTGAGGCAATGCTATTTGTCAAACCTGTGCGATTTGATTGACTAAAATGCATTTGGGCAGAAATCTATATTAAATACTTACAGATCATATTAATTTATGCTGAAAATTGTTTGAATCAAAAAACTATGTTGTATTATTTTAATACGGTTGCGTGGAATAAAGTATACTTTCCGCATCAGAGAAACTTTAATCTGACACATTTATTGGATAACTATTGAAGCTTATGATACTTTCAAGAAAGACATCAAAATGGGCTCTTTTGTAGAAGTATTGAGAAGTGATTTTTGAGATTTTAATGTTGGTCTCATAAATAAAGTTTTTTTATTAGAGAAGTAGAATCACCCTATAGAAGGAAGGTAAAAAAACTTATAAAATAAGACACCAAATATTTAATTCGGAATGTAAGCTGTTGAAGCTATGTAATGCATGAAGAAATTAGTAACTTATTGCTTGTTTAAAAACCTTCAAAACTGACGAAAAACTGAGGTTAACAAGTACTTACATCAGAGTAATAAACTTACATAAACAGAATTCTGCGGTATCATGTCAGAAGCCAAACTGCAACTTTTTGTGCAAATCCGAAGTAACGAGACAGTATGACAAAAATCGGTTAACGAGGCTTTTTTAAATTTCTGAAGCAAATCCAAACTGACATAACAAGTCTTGTTAATTATACATTTTTAAAGTAGTTTTTGTAGTACAATTAACCATTGGTCTTACAAAACCGGATTTTACAATTTTTCGTTTCTGTAGGAAACAATCCGATCATATTTTACTGCAATAAGTTTTTAAAATCACGTTTATGGGTTTTGTTGACTGGTTTGTAATTTTTGTTTAATAGTGAATTTTCCTAGCATATTCAATAAGTAGGAAGTCTTTTAGTTGTTATTAACCACCTAAAGGCACGATAAAATCGTTCGCGATAAGTTTCTCATTCTTCTTCTTCTTCTTTGTCATTGTATATTGTAAAATTTTGAGGAAACGATTACTCCACCGTTTATACTTAACCTAACAATAACGAAAATTATTTGGACCTTACCTACTTAATTAACTTCCTGCTTCTTTTTCCCAAAAAATACATCAAAAAATCCTCCCGAGAAAAATTTGATACTCCAAAGAATATAATCGAAATATTTCCCTTAATTTTTCATTCAGCTCACTGGGCCACCAAATCCCTCGGGTTTACTTTTACTTAACGAAACCTTATTTAAAATAAACAGAGCGGTGTAAACGCGGTACGTGTTCCAAATTCGGAATACCGTGATAATACCGTGTTATTTTCTCGCTATAAAATCGCCTCGGACTTGCCCAAGTGGGCAAACGAAAGAGTTTGTACGGGTCTAGGGGATATTGTTTTCTTATGTTTGCGCGGATACTATTTTCATTATTTAAGTGTTGTACTGATTTGGGTGCTAAATACAGTAGCACCACGTAAAAGGTTTTGCCTTTTTGATAAATAAACAGCGAAAATATAATATTAATAATATTTACACCGATTTAGAATAGAATAGAAGATCGTTTATTCAGAATCATGCATAGCATGCATTTCTATTTCATGGTTTGAAAACTCTTAAATTATTTTAAGTTAGTGCAATATCTATTTTAAAATTATGAAGGTAGAGTTAGTATGATAACAAGCTTAAACATCATTCTGTTTATCTACGAAAATTAGGTATAGGAAGCAACACAACTGTAATTCTAAATCTACTCGTACTTAGTAAACTTCTCAGAAATGGGCACGTAACGGTAATCCATTGCCACATTGTAAGAATACGATCTTGGTTCTATAATTAAGCAGAAACAAACGCACGCTCACTCCATCATGCCGATTGAATTACCACAACACTGTTTACGTCTTTGGATGGTTTTCGACAACAATAAGCCAGGGAACGATTAATTATTTATTCAACATTGATTTCCCTCCTTTAAACTGATGCATGAACACTGGTTTGAGAAGAAAAGATTAATCACGGTTTTTTTAATGTAATAAACGTTATAAAACGCAAGGAAGTCGATTCCTAGTTGACTCAGGTTTTAAAAAACGATCTCGGCTCGGGTCTGTGTGCTGAAAGGCGCTCTTAGTATAATCATAGTCTGGTACCTAGTATTAAAGGATGTACTTCGAGAGCAAAGAGCATATTGGTGCGGTGTATAGCAAATTTAAAAAATAGACTACACTTGACCAAACACACCTTCTTAAAGGATTACATTATTAACACTTAGTGAACTTATATAAAATGTCTTAATTTGGTATCTTGACGAACATCAGTGCCATTCACTTACTACTTTTAAGAAGTTTTAAGTATCTACTTGTAACATACTATTTTCAAAAAGACTATTTACTTTTAGAAGTTTTAATTGCTCAAAGCTTGCTGATTTCGATAAGATAAGTATACTTTTGTCAATTTCTCTCGTCACTCATTGTTCTCGTACACTAAATGAACTTGAGATTATAAAAGTGGCAAAACTTTTAACGCCAGTTTTACCATGCAAATTATTCCTTTCTAAAACGCGATGACTAATCGTTGCCGATCCAAATTTAGTGTTGGATTAAATTTTGTTTGGATATAGTTAAGCTGAGATATTGGTTGTCTACTGCTGCAACTTGCCTGCCTGAATAGGAACGGTATTGAATACCAAAATGTGAATTATGGACAAACAGCGAACAATACGGCTGCGGGGAATCATGTTACCAGCTATTTTGAATAACAGTAACAAGTATAATTTAATACGTGCCAAATATTAGGAAACAAAACCTTATATTAAATACAACCTTCATTGATAAATCAGGATTATAATAAGCATCACACTATACCACTAATATTATAAAGTCCATGCGAAAGTTTGTGAGAATGTTTGGATGTTTAATTGCTGATGCTGAATGGATTTGGAGAAAATTTTGCACAGATATAGAATAAGATCTGGATTAACATATAGGATACTTTTCATCCCGACTCAATGTTCCTGTGGGTTATATGTGATATACCAAACATCCTGTAGTTTACGCAAACGAAGCTGCGGGCACAGCTAGTCTTAATAAATCCTAACAAAAAGCCTTAAAAAACAAGTCAAACTTTTTTTGATCAAAATTGTTTATCGTAGAAAGCGTTTCAGACAGGATACAAAGAATAACAATGAAAATAGACAAAAACATAAAAAATATCTATAAAAAAATACCGTTTGTATTTCAGCGAAAAAAAATGTAAATCTTTGTTGTTTTCTGTGAAAAATTCAACAGCCTCGGTAAATATAAACACAGCCACCAAACAATCTAAAATTGAAGCCAGTCCAGTGAAAACAAGATAAACTGAAAAGCCTTGTTGATTATCTACGTATGCAAAAAAAGTTTTTGTTTGTGGCCGCTGTTCATTTGCTGCGAATCTACGGAAGAGAAGTATATAAAGCAGGCTCACTCTTCACGGTAAAAATACCAATCAGCATACATCGGCTACAAGTCTAGCTATACATTTCCAATATAAGCTGAACACTTGCTAAGTGAAAATTTTATAAAATGAAAGTTCACCTAATAATTGTGATGTAGAAATAAAAGATAGCTTTTAGTGGACTGTATTCATTTGTTTTTTCCATGTTCTACAATACAAATTAATTATTTTATACACAGCGTGACGCGATACTCTGACTAATCTGTGGTGACGCGTTTGTGGCCACTGCTGGAATAGCACAAAGTTTTTATATCAACTCATATTTTTTTTAATAAGTAAAAAAACTCTAAAGAGTTTCTATTAGTAGTTTATGTACCTTAGAGTATTTGAATGCTCTAAGACAGGTACAGCTGAAATTAGTCTGTCTATGCAACGTCTACGGAAACACAAACGCTACATTCCGATTGACAGCTTTCAAAAACTGTAGTAGAGCTGCTGACATTCTATGGACTATGGTTTTTTAAAACTCTTCCTATGTCCAGCAGTAGGTTTCTAGATGCTGATGATGATGGTTTAGTGTAGTCCAGTAATGCAAGTGTGTCATAATCATCATAATTTCAGCCACAGGAAGTCCACTGCTGAATGAAGGCCTCCCCCAGTGACTTCCAGATTGGCCGGTTGGCTTGGAAGCGGCCTGCATCCAGCAGCTTCCTGCAACCTTTACCAGGTCGTCTCTCCACCTTGTGGGTGGACGTCCAACGCTGCGCTTACCGGTACGTGGCCTCCATTCAAGAACTTTTCTGCCTTATCGGCCGTCAGGCCGGCTTTTATGCGTGTGCTGATTACCATTCCCACCATTTAGTTAGAATTGAGCCTACTTTATTCCTCGCCACGTTTAATCTATTTCGCCCTAGCTTTGTTGGGAAAATAAAGCCTTGTTGAGGGCCATTATACGTGAGATATTTTGACGCGATCTAAATGCACTTGAAACAGTGAATCATCGGAGGTAAGTAGTTGAGCCGCGTCCACATTTAATCTGTCTCGATATGATTTAATTTAATAACATGAACCTTGAATTTCAAAGCATAACAAGCGTTACTTATTTATACAATTACATAAAAACAAGTGTATATACTTAGTTTAACAACTATGTTTTAAAATAATAAACTAAGTATCTTAGCAGAACAGAATTAAATGGCTTTTCTGCAATTTTACTTTTTAAATATTTTCTCATGTGTCTTTTTATAGTAGAAAAATAACAAGTGATTTTTTTAAATTATTCTGTAATTAAATTCGTCGCAAACAGCTTTCTTATAATGCAAGTTTGCTAATTTAGTCTCCGTTTGTGATAAGTAATGCTTATCAATGCGCTCAAAAACAGTGTACAAACAGCCTAAACAAGTTTATTTCAATATCCCGCTACACATTTCACGACAGATTGCAGCGATAATTATTCCTTTGTTTTGTCGATGGCTTGGGCACTTGTTTTGCGGTGACACTGTAAAAACCTGGATGAAGAGGCGATTTCCCTGGGGCACAAAAGAATCGATAGCTATTGTGATTCCCCTTCGACATTAAATTATATACGAGGGTGTGCTCACAGCGGCATCTGCCTGGTGATCGGCTTTGCCTTTTATCAATATTTGCTTATTTGATTTTAGAGTAATGCGTATAAGAAAGGGAAATTGTGTTTGTTACTGCATAAGGCTCTGCCGCGCTTTTATTGTCAATTTTCATGTTTTCTTTCAGCGTTTGGTTCGCTTTTGCATGAACCTTCCTTATGAATATTTTGTTGTATTACGGATAAATCTACGTACGAGTTAGGACAATTATTGAATACATTTTTGTATACGACTTTTATTCGTTGTAAAATCAATATAATTGGATTTAAATTCAATTTAAGTTTTAGCGCAAAATCCGAAAAAAATGAGATTTCAGCTATGGGGTAACCATGAACTCTTAAAACAATCTCAAAGTTGTCAAATCTGTCAATTTTGGTACGTCATTTCATACAAAATTTGACAGAAATGATAATGTTTGACAGATTGTTTTAAGAGTTCGTGGTTACCGACGCATAATAGCCATATTTAGTAAGTTTATATATAGTTTTTGATGTGTATAACTGCATGGACCATAAACACTAGGTAGATGATACACAAAATAGGTATGTGTTGCATTTTAATACCCATGTAGTGTACTCGTGCAGTGTAACTTATTAGTCAATATTGTTATAGACAACGACAATGTTATATTTTGTGTCCTGGATTTAAGTTGCCCATGATGCGACATGTATATTATTTTTTATACTTTATAGCACAGACAAAAAATAAGTGGTAAAAATGGCTGACTCGATACCAAAAGCATTCACTAGGAACGGCCATGGGCCAGGTAGAGGAGATGGTGTAGGCAGAGTGACAAAATAAAATAAGTGTTAGATAAAATCTAGCAAAACAGACGCGTGTATACTTCACCAGGCTAACTATGAGGAAGAAAATACTCGATATACGATATTTATTAGAAAACCAAATACAAACTTCATCGCCTTCATAAAATTAATGGTAACAACGCTAATAAGATGTCTGACGCGTCAAACTGTAAACAAGACCGTAAAATAAACATAAACTAAGTATATTCAGTGGCTTGTCCAGACATAAAAACTTTAACTGCTCTAATTATGCTGTGTAATTAGTTTTTTTACTAGCTCAAGCAAATTATATAGGCTGATTGGAAAAGTTTAGAACTGTATTTCTAAATACTTACTTGAAACACGCTCCTCTTGCTTGAATAACTTATTACTGTTAAAATATATTACTATTAAAACTATTACTAGTGAAGTAGATATAGATTGTCAATACTAAGAATTAAATAAATTGGACTATGGTTTCCAAAACAATAACTTATTAAATTTAAAAGTGCGATCCAAACAAAAAAATACTCGAACGTAATAATATTTGTATAATTTTATTAAGTAGCATTAAAAAATATTTTTATGATTATTTGTAGTGGCCAGTGTTTCAGTAAATACTTTGTTTCATGAAAGTTTAATATACCAATTATGGGCGCAATTAAATGCAAAGCATTTACCAATAATAAAACCATAGATACTATAAAGATAAGATACGTAAGTAATTACAATACTAACTGATCGCTTATTTTGTAAACTTGTAGTTATATGTCATAACGAAACACTTTCATATCAGCAAGGTCGATAATGGATCCTTGTTCGTATCTTGAGCCCGGATTTATAATCCTATCTCAGTTTTTAATATCAAACATATACTTTTAGAATTACTTGCATTTAAAAAATGAACCTTTTAGGATATTGACAGGTATAAAATATGGATGTTAATCAATCAAGTCACATAAGTCAAAACTACCTATGTTCAAGCTATTAGAAACTACAAATGATCGAAAGTAACTGTCAATAATGACGTTTGAGTGCATAGAAAGTACTCTACATTTCTTAGTGTACCTTAGTGCGTAGAAAACTGAGTCGAAATTTAAATAAATAGTTTAAATAGAGGCCTATGTTTCGTTGATTACGGAGTGAGCTTTCGAAGCCAAGTTGACTGATTGATTGGCCAATTAGCTGTCAAATCACGATTTGAAATAGCACGCGAGTAACAGGTGCTTAAAGTCCGCAGTATAGTATAGCGAGAAAGGCCACTTCACTTGCAAACGATAGCACAAATCAAGCGGTGCGACGTCGAGCATGGAATACTTACGTCATACGACTCGATTACGCCTTTGATTATTGCGCTGTGAGAGTCAGTTTTTGTGTTGAGGTTCTTAACAAGTTGACTACTGCACTAATTATCTCAAGATAATCAAAGGAGCGGCATGATCTCCATGAATATTAATGGAACTTCACCTTGGTTGCGTCAAGAACATCATTTAACAATTTTGTGAAATGTGAAGACATTTAATTGATATATTTTTAAATTATATCTATTGTGGTTATAAAGTTAAAGAGCTTTTAGTTTTAAGAGAAAATTAGAAATTTATATCAGTGTAAAGTCAATCAATCAACAGTCAATATTCGAAATTGAAAAGGACACCGATATCCTGTTACCTGGTTTTTCAATTTAGACTATGCATTTGGACAGAAAAATTGTGGAAATATGGTTAGAGCTCATTATGAGATGACTTCTGTTCTGTCCATGTTTTTTTATAAATTTTTTAGGATAATTATATCAGTATGAATGATTGAGATAGCTCATTTCACATGTCATCTTCTTTGTTGACAAGTCTATAGTTGAAGTGTTTTTATGATAATTTGTGGTCATCATTCAATGTCTAAAAATAATTTAATAATTGCTGTAAGTACATATTTAATAAGTTATAAACATAAACTAAGCAATAACGTTTACCAAATGGCAATCATATTATAGGTTTTAAATAAGTATCAAATTGATTTTTTTTTATATTATGCTGTTACAAGTATCTTTTACTTACAGGATGTAAATAACAAAATTATACCGTAATAAAAAAATGCTTGAGAAAATTGTCCCTTAAGAATCTCCGAAACAAGAAATCTGTTAAATTAAGTGATAATAAAGTTGCGCGTGCGCCGCCCCGCCTGACGGATGCCCGACAGGCTTCAATTTGTGTGACGTAGTTGTTGCGATGACGGGGATCCGTATACGGTGTCTCCATTCGTTTTACATAATTAAAGAGCTGACGAGAAAATTCGCGTAGGATTGTTGAAAGTTGAGAATAGGGTTATCACACGATAGAATAAACTTTTGCTAGGTTGTTGTTCTTGACAAATATGTATGCGATTTTGGGTAATTTTGGGTCCAAATAAATGCTCTTTATTTTCTACTGATTACTAACGATCCGTCTAGACTTGGGACATGTTTGATCAAGATATATTTTATAGATTATAGTAGAAGTAAAGTTTTAAATAATGTACACAAAATAAACCCTTTTCATCTCTTATACCGTTTCAATGTGCAGCGAAAACACTCACGGGTAACAGAGCGAATCATTAGTAAAAAAACATTTAGCCATAGGTACTTATGAAACGTACGGACAACAGCATGTCGGAGCATCATTTTGGCTTATGTACAAGCCAAAATGATGCTCCGACGTAACCTGCTAATAAAAATTAAGCAATAGCTTAATTTAAAAATAACTGGCAGCCCTATTTGCGAACGAGGTCAGAGATCTGTGTGACTGGCGTTTCATTGTCAAGAGCGACAGAATCGGACAATGTGTAAGTTTGCTGTCTGTATGTATCGTGACAGCCGCAATTTAGTGGTGGCGCCAGAATCCCATATGGTGCAGAGTCTGCGGTTTGGGAATTGTTAGTTTAGTATAAAAAGGATTTACAAGTATTCTTTAAATTAAAAAAAACGAAGGATGGGAGATAATAGATGTTAAACTTAAACTTTAAGGTGTAACAGAAACGTGAAGTGAAACTTAAGGGAGTGATTCTACTGCCTATATAACCTTTTCCGTAGCATTGACATCGAAATCTCAACTAAAAAAAATAAAAAAATAAAAAAAAATAAAAAATAAAACAACATTCAGACGAATTGAGAACCTCCTCCTTTTTTTTGAAGTCGGTTAAAAATGCCTTCCAGTTACTGAACCGGCGCCGACCAGCTGACATCAGTTTGTATGGAGAAATGTTTGTATTTAGATTCGATCACCGTATAAAGTTCCAATGCACCGTTTGTTACACGCTGTAGAGCCTTTCGGTGTCAACAATAGGAACAAATGGGTTAATATATATGATGTCACGTTCTGTTGTCAAAAATGATCTGTGTCAGTCCATCCACCACAAACAAGCGATGCCGAGAGCAAAAGTGTGTAGTATTTAATAAAGGACGTGTGTGTATTTTTCTACGTTTTATAGCAATTTTAAAAATATACGAGAACCTGAAACACTAAATTCTTGATATTAAACCCATAAACGGAATGAGACGTCCCTATAATCCTCATTTACGGTCATTAAAGCAAACGTATCTGCACTATTTACTATCGTTTTTATAGTTATTCAGTTTGTAAAAGAGAAATTATTATTTTGCACAGAAATTAATACTTTACATTGTTTTATTTTCATGACAATTGACAATGTCGGAACCGGTTTTATTAGCAGTTAAGAATGGTTGTAAAACTGCTTGCATTCCAAATGTAATTCCGCTCAACATTGTACAAATGCATTATTTTAAGAGCCGCAGTAAAAAGTTCAGTTTAAAAACAAACAACATTAAACACTTAAATTGTTAATTATGAAACTATTTATACATAATGTTTTCCTTTGAAAAGTAATAGTGATAGGTCAGCGGTCTAGACTCCAGCACTATCAGTAAAATGGTTTAGTTTCTCTGCTTAAGAGTTACGGAAGTCTGATGGCAAAATGTAATGACTCACCGCATCCAGGATCATGGTCAAACGTAGGGATTAGGGAAGACAATTCCGAAAGGGGCAGCTCACCCAAAACGGGTAAAATTTTGAAATTTCTTTCCTTTCGCATTAGTTTTAATGCTTGCATAAGAGAAAGAGAGATAGAGAGAGATAAAGCGAAGGTTTAAACACAAATTTGAACACGTTGTAGCACACATTCAAACTGTAAACAGTCAGAAGTAAAAATACCGGACAGTACTTTTAAACTCCGTTTATTTCTAAAATAACCTCCAATAACTCCGTCGGTACAGCAAAGAGATGTTGACACCTCGGCGATCGCAGTAAAAGTGACCCCATCAAGATGGCGGACTCCACTAGTGACGTTACTTTAGTGATGTTTCGTATTGAATCATAGTCGACAGTTTATGATTTTTGTTATTTATTAGAATAACAGTTAACAAAACTAATGCAATAAGCACGAAATTTAAAACATTTACCCGTTTTGGGCTAGTCTCTCCTACCGAGACTAATAACAGGTTAAAGCGCTAGGATACCGAAGATATTAATGGTTTGAGCGTCACTTTCAGCCATTAAAACTACATTGTAGGTAAGTACATCGGGCAAGTTAAAGTTAATATTTGTTCGCAGTCTTGACGTCTTGCTGATAAACCCCCGGTTATCTCGACTTTCCCAGGATTATCAGCTTAACTATCTAACGGACTAACTTGTGAGTTGTCAGATGCACTCGCGGACATTGCGTTATCTATATTTGGTAAATAGCATGAAATGTGAACTCTGAAAGGTGATTTTAGATTTTTGGATACTAAAAACCGTTGGTTTAGGCAAATAAGTTTTTAATGTCAAGTTCAATTTATTTACTCTTGTATGATTTTTATTTAGGTTCCTTTTGTATGATGGTCGGTTACATCATTTGCCGTTGCCCTTATTGAAATTATTTCTAATGTTATACTTAGGTACTTACATGAATAAGGTTTTACATCTTTGTAGCCTTAGTTGTTAGCATTCTTCGGCACTGATGTAATTATTGTCAAGACGACAGATATATTCAAAAGATTATTTATAATTTAGAAAAAAATATTTTCTGTTCAATCATCAGCAACAAAATCTTAACTTCGCGTACAACCCTCCAGAATTATCTATCTCTTAAAGTACCTACAGCAAGATAAATTACGCAGAAAACCGTCTAGCCACTGCCTACTTACATTACGTCACTCAGAGCGTCATTCGTCCAGGGAAAAAACTCCCGTTTCCCTATTGTTCCGTCCTAAAGCGGGGTAATCCGGCGCAATCTGTTATAAAAGAGCGCCATATTCCTGGAAACATTCGTAATCTACTCTCATAATGTATGAAAAGGCAGGGATTTCCGCATTACGACGGATTAAGAGAACGTATTGCCAAAATAATAGCTTACACTGATTAGGTAAGAGTAATTTGATTTTTTTCTTCTTCCTTTTGCTGAAAGTGGTCTAATTTTTTATTACAGTTAAAACTCTTTTGTGATAGAGGTAAAGCTCTGGTAATTCCAGATTTAAGATTGTTAGTTCTAATAAACTTTATTAGACAAAGCCATTGGTGTAGTAGAGTGGCAATTAAACGCAAAGAATTATTTTTGAAAAGCTTACACTTTAAGAACTCAAAAGGGTAAATTCCTTGTACTTTGCGCTATTGTGTCTTACACGTATTATGTCTAAAACTACACAAATTGCCTCACAAATCAATTGTTAATCTTACAACACATCTGCCTTCGCTATTACGAGTAATACCGCGTATAAATTGTTTATCGTGACAAATTATCATTCCTCCATGATCAATCAAGCCAATCAAACATCTCGAACGCCATCGGCGGTAGCGCTAGTGATGTCAATTTTATATCGATACCCTGTTTATATTTAAAAACATGAAGTAGGTAGAAGGGTCATTTATTTTTATACAAAAATCCCACCTTTAGTATTTTTTTTGCTTTACAGAAATTAAGCCAATATTAAATCTGTGCCTGTACCTACTGTTTTAGATGAAGCGAGAGTTAACAGCTGGACTTGTTATTTCAGACTGAACGGTATATAGCACGACTACTGCTTATATAGGCTCCCCCAATGATTTCCAGATTGGCCGGTTGAAGAGTACAAAGTTATCTATCTATATGCTGGATGGAAATATAATAGGTCTAGGATAATGAGGTAGAGCTTCCGCCAGCATTGATGGGAAATAAAGATTGTTATAGTAAAACCAATTCTAAATAATCTAATAAAATGAAAACTATGCGGAGATGCATTTAAGATGGTATAATAATTCACTTAAATTAAACAGGAAGTAATAGATTTTAACATTTCTATAAATTTTATCTATATTTTATGACCGATTTATCGATAGGAAGACTGCCTACTTAAAGACAATACTAGTTGCCAATAAATCGATGTTTAAATGTCAATTTAAATAGGTAGTTACTCAGTTCAAATATACTTTAATAAGTGTAAATATCTCTTTATATACGAGTAGAAGAGCCCAACTATATTTACCCTGCAGCTGCAATAACAACAATGATAATTACCTATTATCACATATTTTTAATGCATGTGACGAATTTACTTTGAATGTATGGAGAGTACAAAAATGTGACGAATTGACTTTGTGTCGAATATACAATAACCCAACCTATTTTATTATCGTATACAATCACAAAAAGTTGATGCAGGAAGTACAAGAGATTTTTGTAATAAATTACTAATTAAAATATCGATATGAATAAGATAACAAACTGTGATATGATATGTGAATAAACTGTTAACTAATATTAAATTTATTGATTGTAACATAAACTTATTACCCGGCTATCTAGTTATTATTTAAGCATACTCATTTCGAAATGTAACAAGTATACTGACAAAACAGACTTGTTTAACCATCAGTCTGTTCTCTCGTATTAACAATAATTACCGATCATCAGGTCAGGTGTCCGACTGACGATGGGTACGATAACCGATTGAACATCGACCTAAATCGATTGAAACAATGACTTGTCGACAAGTTGATTGATTTATGCATCCCTTTGCTGTCGGAGATCTGGTGTCTGGTTTTCATTTGCTTGTTTATCTTGTTTTGTGTTGTCAAAAGGGTCAGATTTTGACATACATTTAAACTTCAAAAAGTTCATAGGATACAGTTTTAAACTAGTTTTCAAAGCGACGCTATTATAAATAAATGAAAACTTATACTTACAGAAGAAATATAAAATTTTGATGCTTTACATTTCGAGTGTGCTAGGACTTGAAGAAATAAGCCAAGTACTTACCTGTAACAAAAAAAGAAAAATTAGTATTTTTTAATAGATTTAAATTAAATGAATATGCAGACAACAACAAAAAGCAACGGCTTCTATTTCTATCAGAAGCGCAACGCTTAAAAATACAGAGCAAAGCTAGTAAATCAAATACTTTTTGCTTTAAATAGGCAGGTTCCCACAGCAGTGTTGAAGAAATATCATGATTTTTCAAAACAAATACGCAATCAAATACATCGTCCCGCGTTTCGAGGGCGTCGCAGTTTATTATCTCGCTTGCACTTTCTAAACTTGCATTTACCCATTCTCTTCCCACACCCCATCAATAGACAACAATATTCTATAGAAATGAGTAAATCCCTAAGCCATTGTGTTCGAAACACGTGTGTCGCGAAACTTCGGCTAATTCCCCTTAATGGCGCTTTTTAAGAGCAAAGAGAATGGCACTCTATTGTAATGAGTATAAAATATGGTTTAAGTTGTTAAAACAAACCACCGCTCTCAGCACAAAAGAGCTGTAAATCAAATATTTAGAAAATTTCAGTATCGTTGCTGTCACCGATGCGACATTGTTTACAAAAATGCTCTTTTTTGGCGCCATTTAAAACGTAATTGTATTTTTTGCTTAAAAAAGCTTACTCAGGATATTTACGAAGCTACGACAAAATATTCTCCATACTTCAAAAATTCAACCAAAGTATTTGTAATATGTTCGTAAGTACTTACCTACTTAAGTAAATTATAATTCTAGTAAAGTCAAGACTGGATCCTTTCATTATGCATCAAGAAAATCATTATTCCTTGTGCTATACTAAGATATTGCTTGTTGACGAATTTCATTTTAAGGTCAACAGTAAGTATGCTTAGATTTTGGTTCCCTTTAGTTTCAAAACATGCGGCACAAATGGCCGTATCTTCTGATTTGAATATTTTAGGTCCTGATTAAAACTACATTCTTTATAGTTGTCTTCTATCTAAAGGTTCTCTAGAAGAGATAATACCGCCTAAATTGGTGTGCAACAAAGATTATAATTTTCGTCAAATAAAAAGAACGCTGGAGGGTGGCGCTACTTGTCTCCACGGAACACTTATAGCAGTACTGAAAATATTAGTTCCTATTTTGGCCACCGCTTCTTTTTACGTGACGCCAAGTATACATTTCTTTAAATTAAGGGGGTTAGAGTCTTTTCCGTATCGACCGTCAAGGAAGGAGTTTCATAGAACGAAAACGTATAGGGTCGAACAATACTCCGTATTCAACGCATAGAAAGAAGGGCATGCGTGCCTCCGTACAATAGCTGCCACCAGTACCATGAAATAAAATCTCGACAAACTTAGCGATAATTGCTGTAATACTTCCTAAATCACTAAAGAATAAGAATCAGTTTGGCACTAATTGGTAGAAGATATCGCCCGATTTGTCGTTCAGTCCTAACGTAATACAGGTATGGGAATCCGAGCCGACCTTCGGGATTTTATAAAGGGGCAGCTTTTTGCTCCATTTGTCGTCTTAAAACAAATAATCCCGATGGGAGACGCCGTCTCGGATTGTGTTTATTGATAAATCGAATGGATCCAAAAATTGGAGCAATTTGAATTTTAATGTTTTCGAAAAAAAAACTTTTGTACATTTAAGTTGTTTAAATATGTATTAGTTAAATACTGTCAGATATATAAGGGTACAGAAAGCTTTAATACAGGTCGAAAACCATGATAAAATTACCAATGCATTCAAACAAATATCAAATCCAAGCACGTATCGAACTCAGCTAAATTAAATAGTTTCTAATCTGATACGTCTAACCTACGCTTTTACTTAATCTTCTCGTTAAATCTAAGACTTCAGTGCCTGTCTTTATATAGCATTAGCCCATGTTCAATTTTCGCATAAGGAATTACGTCTTGGTAGTGAATGCAAAACCTCCCGAAATGGGAGACCGGCCATGCCCAGGGGAAAGAGGAGAAATACTTAACTTTTTATAAGCGTCTACGAATGCTTTGTGCCCAATATCTAAATCACAAAAGAGGGGAATTTTTCAGGGGCACAAAAGAGGTTCGTATTTATTAAAATGTTGTCAAGTTTCCGTGAGGAGTGACGGCATTGTTAGGATTCCGTGTCGACTTCGCTGTCATCATACCAGGTATCCGAGTTATTATTTTCTTATTTGGATGTCATGTTTGTGTATTCTATTATGATTTACGACGGCGAGGAAGCCACAAAGTTACAATTTGCACCACAATGTTAATTAATCTACCTACATTTTCATGGAAATATCTTATGTTATTATAAATCATGTAGGTACAATACACTAAACAAGTCAGTCACTCAATACCGATTGATTTTACTTAAGTTGTTATTTGATAACTCGTTTCTGAAGCACGAATTCAGCTCACTCCGTCAATATTATATGAAACGTATTTTCTTTAAATCCCCTAACAATGATATACTATCCAGAATAATCGATACTGTTACCCGCCCCGGCTGCGAGAACTCGAAATCGAGATAATCGATTATAAATCATATCGAATCGAGCATCGTTACGGTAGAACTTCGGATCTCTGCGTCAATTAGCTTAAATTATGTGAGCGACACTTCCCGGTCTCGTGATATACGAATCGATTTAAAAGTGGGATATCGATACGATCAGAACAATGCTCGGTTAAAGGGGTTTACACGGATCGTTTTTCTGCATGAATAGGCTGAATCGGGAGGCAAACTTATGAAATAAATACGATACTGTTTGCTACCGACTGCGATGTAGCAGAAATATATAAGATTGTCAAATGTTTGTCGAGGACTAAGGCATATAGAAACTAAATGGTTTTGAAATTTACATCAATCAAATTGAAACTTCGGGTTCGTGTACTTAAGCCCTTAGTGTGTGAAGCCCCCGTGTTGGAGAGGCACCTGATTTCGTTGTAGTGCGATAAATGTCTTAGTTGAATAAATCGGATGCCTTCACCACGGGGGCGCGTCACACGGCACACCCCCAGTGTGTGTCCTAACAAACGAACCCGATACTTCTACTTGAAATATATCTGATTTTACCACGAACGTGTCTTGATTTCAATACAAGTAAAAAAGTTCAACTAAAAGATCATTTTTATTTTAACAACCATTTAAATAGAACTTGATCGAGCATCACTGTAAAAATATCTGATCTGACGTCAACTTTTTCCACTTCTTTAGGAGGTAGGTAGTATTTTTAGTCCTTCCCATCTTCACCCAAAGAGTTACTGAGTGTAAATCTGGCTTTGAGTCGTCATGATTCAACGTTTATGGAAGCCCCTGTGCCCGTTTCGTGCATTGTACGACGATGATGTAGACTCATTACCGGCCTTCTTTCAATCGTACATTTTTAAAGTTTATAAGGCTTGCGTCAAGAAGAATAAAGACATATCTGTAAAACTATAGAATTTTGAATCAAAGTTGATCATCTGACACATAATTGAGATGAAAAAATAAACTAAAACGCTATAGCATGACTTAAGATAATGTACTCTCAAGCCATTTAGCAATGATATAACTATGGCATATATTACATAATACAATTAAATACCCAGTCACGTATTTAAAGGAGGCTTGCAGTCGTATCGTGACCATCCTAGTTTTAATTCTAGGCATCATAATACTACAAACGATTTATAATAAATAGGCGCATGCGCATTAAACGGTAACTAGCGAGTGATTTACGGTTATTACACTCGATTTACGTTAAATTACTATGTAATTGACATTTTCCGAGTCGCCATATAATTGATTCTGTGAGTCCATACGTTCACACGTTGGAATTCAACGAATGATAGACAATAAATCCAGTTTGGAGTAGTATTTTAGTACTGCATTTTGATTTTAATGGAAAATTTAAAATTGTATTCATTCGGATCGTAGAAAATATTATTAGAAGTATTTGGTAAGGTCATAAAGGCGGAATGTATTTTTTTATTTTAACAACGCACAAAACAGGTAAAATAAAAAAGGTCTGTTAGAAATGATTGGGTAATATGCAATCATTTTCTATTCAATTTTATTTAATAAAACATTGCGTGTTTCATAAAGTGCACAGAACCAATCTCTAAAAACATCGTATTATGTATGATTGAAGTAATAACTATATTTTTTTTATAAATAACTTGAAAGGTGTTCACCTCATGATTGCTTAATTTATTTTGATGCTGTATTAATATGCACCAGTTTGGCCAACTTATTATTAATTGGGGGTCTTCTCAAGAGACAGACGTGCAGATTTCCTTCTATTATTCAACTATATTGTTATTTGGGGTGAATTAATTTAGGTCGGGCTTAGCAAGTTGCTAATGTAAATTATAGGATAGGGCAAGTGAACAACCAGGTACAATGGGATGCAAGATTTAATGTGGTTTCGCAATTTTGATAAGACTTTATTACCAAACATAATATAAAGGTGATAGCAGCAAAACAATAAATGAAAAAATTGCCTTTGTTTTATACCAAATATAAAATGTATATTCCGTATAAAACAAACAAAGGCATGTTTTTAATTACTTTCATCTGCAAACTGTATTTTACTGTAAACAGTCTCATGTGTTTTACTGTAAACAGAATTATGGGTTGAATCTTTGTCTAGTCTAGACCTTTTTAAGCTGTAATATTCTTAATTACGTAGTGGAAGTAGCATTCTCTTTATTTGTACTTTCTAGTGTTTAAAGGATCCATTAAATTATAATGCAAATACCTAGGTCAAATTCTTCTAATGTCAACGCTTTCTCTAGCAATGTGCATTATATAATGGTCATCACAGTAAATTTATATCTGCACACGTCGATAGGTCTAGCTGGAGTTTAGCTTTCATCTTTTATTGGCCCATAATGATATATTGGCGAGTTCTGTGTAACGTTGTTCCAAGCTCATTTGAAGTGAAAACTGCCTGCGATCGCAAGCTGGCCCAATGATCTGTTCATGATCCCTGTTATATGCAGCAGTCATATTTTGGTCCAAGTTTACATAATATAGCGTATTTTTAAATTACAATTTAGAAAAAGAAAATCACTAAGGTATTTGACGAACACATTAAGCACAATCATCATCGTCATAATTTCAGCCACAGGACGTCCACTGCTGAACATAGCCTCCCCCAGTCACTTTCAGATCGGCCGGTTGGAAGCGGCCTGCATCCAGCGGCTTCCTGCAACATTTACTAGGTCGTCCGACGTACACCTTGTGGGTGGAGTTCCCAAGCTGTGCTTGTCATATTAGGCACAATATTACAAATAAAATAAAAATAATATTCACAAAGAGTGTCAATAGGTTTTGTCGTTACAGTCAAAGCCATAACGACGCTGATTTTCAGCTATTTTCAATTTATCATAAGCCTTCACGACCTCTAACCATCTCTGTCACCTGTTTACCTTCAGCCAAATTCAACATCTGTCTATAGCTAGCCATGCAAAGACGATTGGATTGACAGAATTTATAGCTGTATGATAGGGATCGTCGAAGGTATTTGGAAGCGGCTTTTGTTTTAATAGAAAAAAAAACACAAAGTACTCAAATCAACCTTGATGATCAAATAAGTCACACATAATCTTAATATGAAGTCTGTAGTATTTGGTGATTAAGTATTAAGAGGCATTAATAAACTTTTATAAATGTGTGACTTATGAAGGCCAGTACCGACGAATAATATAAGTGGATCTACTTAAGTAGTCGATTGCAATTTAGGTACTTGCCATCTAACATTAGATAGGTAATGCAGCAATTGTTACGTAATTTAAAAGAAAATAACCCAATATCTTGTCCCATAGGCAAAAAGCCGGCAAATATCATGTCGGCCGTAGAACGTGCTCACAGATAGCCGCGTACGTGACGCCGGCGTGACCCCGCCAGATAAAGATTAGCACTGTTATGGCGGCACATGTAACTGCTGCAGATATGACTTTTTACTGTGCCCTTTCCATGATTAACATTTGAAATTAGCTTATAAAGTATTTCATTAATATTAGGGACTATTTTGTGTTACCATAGAAAAGTGTTGGGGTGTTGGATTGAAGCGTTGACATTTGGGTCACAAGATTTTTACGAGTTTTATTGTTGATTCCAAAGAAAAAGTTGTTCTTTTTTTATGAAAACCTTCACCTGTTTTAATATTCACTCTAAATAAACCAACATAATGTATCTGAACAAATAGGCTGAACCACTATTCATTAAAACATTACCATGACTCAGGGGGATCAACAATCCCAACATAACATACACATTACAAAAATAATGGCTGGCAGGCATCAAAGCCCTCCAATCTATCCTAATGACAAAGCGATACAACATATTTATATGTACCCACGAAAGTAATTCCGCTAAAAGACAGCCAGTGTCATCCCGGGAATGAATGCTGAACCGGCGGTTAAACTCCCCTCTGTATTAGCCGTATTATTTCCGCTACAGGCTTGAACCAGCAGGTTTTAATAAGTCATTTTTTTGTTACTTTCACTCTTATAAGTACTTTTTGCGGTGTTGTGGCTTGTTAGACGTGCAATTTTAAATAGTAGGGGTCTAACTATACGTTCTTAAAATAGTGTGACTTTTAATTTAACTTTGTTTTGTTTTTCTATATGGAGTTTGACGTTAAAACAACAATGCTTTAGTACTGTTTATAGTTTACGGGCCTATGATAAGAAGGAGTATACTCTCATTAAAAAGACGTGTTTAACTGCCTTTAGAAGTTAGCAATACATATTTTTTTTTTTTAATAAGAAGAATAGAAAAGCTATGAAATACTCTTTAATATGTATGGAATTTATCAAAACCAATTAAATCGAATTCATAATAGTACATTTTGTGTATGCACAAACATATTACAGAATAATTATTATACATTATGAATGTTAATAAATTATTCAAATTCTAGATATTATAATTTATCTCAATAACAAATAGCCAAGATTAATAACGTCACGATAGTGGAATGAAACAGAAAAGTGGCGCCGCCAATGCAGATAACTAGTGCCATAATATTAATAATTATCATACTAATAAACTAAACTTGTAATTTAATAAACATATTCGTATTTAATGACAAATAACATATCACGAATTATGGTAGGTAAGGTGTCATTAGAAATGTTAATAATTATTATTTTGATAAAGCTGTGTTATTTCGGAAAATTCTCAAAAAGTTACGATCGGCTAAATTGACGGTGTTTGAAATATTTAATCGACACAAATTATATTTAAAAAAAACTTAAGTAAGTGTTATCAATTTGTCAAAAAGGTGTAAACAATAAACCGACAATTTAAAAAAATATATTCAAGTTTAAAATGGCGTGCTATGAATGATCAATTCTACAACTACAACAAGAAAGAATGAAAGAGAGAAAATTAAGCATTTATTGTTAAATTTATCATAATTAATTAATTCGAATATATTCCTTCAGTCGTCGGTGGTTGCGAAATTCCATATAAATTAATATTAACCCTAAAATGGTCACGTCCAAAGTTACTACATCCGTGACTTTACCGCATAAAGATTACAAACACATATTTGCATATAATATGTACCTATTAGGAATATTATCGCCAATAAATATGTAAGTTTAAGCCATATTACAAGTATACTGCTTCCTACACAGTGTCTTAGAGTAGGTGTATTAAATCGGGGGCGTAGATAATGCAATGGCAGATTGCATATTATTATAGTATTTACAAGGTGTTAAGTAAGCTGGAATGTTATAAATACGGCATTTTTGATCGATAAATAATCGATAAATATTTTAGTTGTTTTGCAATTTTGACCTTCCTCTAAAAAGGTGATGCGATGATATTTACAAATTTAAACTGAAGACCACGCAAACGAATAAACACATTTTTTCGCATTAATTAGGCCTATTGTTTAAAACAAACGTTTTATATTGTTTAATAATTGTGTATGTCCCTTTTACAATAAGGTATGAGAACTGTTTTATTTTAAATTTTATGATCAAATGAAAATGCTCATAGCTGCAATAAACGGTTTCCTTAATTACCTGCCATTATACATCCTTCATTATAAAGATTTATAATAATCCTTTATTAAATTAATATCTAAGAAAGTTTAATTTTATTAGTGATTTGAGATAGCAGAACTGCTCATAACACTATATTTGCTTCGTTGTATTATTTATAGTAATGGTTCTGTAAGAAACAACTAAAGCTGCACTCGAGAGGTCATAGGTTTGAACCTGGGACCGCGCAGTCATTTAGAGCCTTTGCAAATTAAATACTGCGGCTTTTATCTGAGAATAATGGTTAATAGAGCCGTGAATTCAGGATTTTCTTGATAAATCTTCAGATGAATATGAAAGCACATTGATGAACCCATAAAAACACACATTTTAATGTCAGACAGACAAAAAGCATTTAAAAAAGTAGATTAAGAGATGATAGGTCTACAAAACTATAAGGCGGTCATTGATCATGAATAAAATAGAAATGATAATTAACAATGACAGATTGTATCGCCCAATTAGATTAAGATATAATAGTAAATCAAAAAGCTATAATTAAGCATCGTTGATGCCCACCAATTATGTCAGTCCAAATTAAGTGGTTTCATTTACCAATAAAATATGGGTATAGTCGCACCATGATCCCCAGATTAATGTCCCACTCCTTCACAGTGCAAACAATCAGTTAATTTACATAAAAGAAAGCGTTTAATTCGGTTAAGCTCTGTGGTTAATCGCTGGTTTAAACTAACTAAGCTTCTCGTGGTCATTTGTACCCGTCGCTCCAATAATTAAGCCAGACAAGGCGAGCGTTGTAAACGGTTAACTGCCTTTAAATAACAGAATAATGAGAAGCGTAACCGGATCTCCAGAGGTTAAGAGTTATGTTTACGCATTGCCTGTGATTTTAGACACGGTTAATTGATGGAGTTAATTACATATTAACTGTCTTTGTGCCCTTTTCCGTTATGTGAATGAGTTTGAAAGCTAGGCAGTCTTGGAGACTCACAAAGAAGAAGGTTTTTCCAGCTGCCGCCGAGGGCACGTAGGCAGCGGTGGAGACGCGGGGCGGAGGCCGCGGGCGGGGCACGAGGAAGCTTCATCCTCACGTCTCCTTCTGAAGAACTCCTCGCTAGCAACGATCCTCTATCTCTAGATAAAGACCTACGCCTCCCGAAAGGAGCACCACGCACTGTCGCGAAATTCTCTTCACATGTAACACTGAATGTCTCTAAAGGTATACCTTCAGGCTCTTCCCTCCTACTTCGAACAGAAAATGTTCTCCGGAACCCATTAGCTATACCTTCCATGGTCTTTCTTTTGGGCTTGGGTATTTCTTCGGAACTTATGACTGTGATGTCGTCTAGATCATGGGGCTCGTATGATCTGTACGTTCTTGGCTGCTCAATTCCCGTTAGGTCTTCGATGCCTCCGTGGCGGTATCTGAGCGGCCTAGCACGATCGATGATGCCGAGTTCATCGTAACTCCTGTAGGTGGAGGAGGCCCTGCGCGGCGCAGGAGGCCGACCGGCTCGATCTATCGTCATTCTAGCGATGTCCAATTTCTAAGGTAGACCTGACGAAGAAACAACGCAGTTAAGCTTCTGTTCAGTACTGGACGACTGATTATCTTGGCTTGCAACTGCGATGACAGATATACGTCATTGATGTTGAATGTTTTATCCAACTCGAAGAAAAACTTAGATCAAAGGTATGCGACAAAAAAAATGATCGAACGAACAGAAAACTTCGAGAAGCCATTCGTCAACTCGTTGCCCCTTTCTACCTACCTTTACGACACCTAACAAAAAGTTGGGCACAATAAATTTCTTGTATTGCCTCTGCGTACGTACCGCTGTGAATTTATGTGTGACCAGAAGCAACAACAGTTAGCTTAGTGTTATATTTGCGTGTACGACAACCGTTTAGCGTAACAGTGTCGTGACTAGCAGAAGTTGAGGAGTTACATCGTAATAAAATTTGTTTGCCATCCCTGGAAGCGCCGATAAGGCAAATCTATTGATGTGTTCACGAAAACAGCAAAATGTTCTACCTTAAATGTTGTTAATATCTGAATGTGTTAACATGAATAAATAATAATGTTCAAAACTGGTCTCTAGCCTTTTAACTCTTGACCTCTTGTAAAACGAATTAGGAAGTGTTGACTTAAGTTCATATTAACATCATCAATTGACTTAATCCTATAGACTTTTGTCGTCAAACTCGGATAAACTCGAGTGTACTTGCAAATGATCTTCGTATTTGGGAGCCTCTAGGCATAGTCAAGTGGTTAATTTACCGATGCAATTACTGGCAATTGCACTTGTCTCCTTATTCCAACCACTCGAAACAGATCTGATTAGCGGGGGAATTCGAACAATTGGTGGATTAAGCACCGCTTCCTGTTCAAATTACCTCGTTAAGAACATCCTTTTTTATCTGCCGTCAAAGGTGAAAGTGAACTCGACACGCATCTGCTTTGATTAGAACGTATTCGATTCGTATATCAATTGGAAGCGGAGCAGAAAGTACATTAAACTTGTACAAAACATTAATGAAGAAAGTTCGCCATTGTATATCTTCAGTTTCGCTTATAGTTTTTTTTTTTGATTTTTCTATCAGGCGGAATATACTTACTTAAACACAAAATGTCACTTTGTCTCGGTTGAACAAGCGTAATCGATATCTTGGGACGAGCAAAAAGATCTCGACGAGTAACAGCGGTGAAAATTTAATATTGAAATAACGGCTCGCTTCGTGGGTTAGGTAGAGTCAAAGAGCAGGCTGTAATGACTTTTTTATTGTTACCAAGACGTATCTATTGCACAGTAATACTTAACGACCTTTTAATAGGGTTTCCTAAAGCTTGATTGACTAATACTACGTTGAAATTCTTGAAATAAACTCTTGTTTGTGTTTTAATGCTATTACATCAATTTCAAATGTGACTGAAGCGGAGGGAACGTATTTTAATGCCTTCCTCGTTTAGTTTATTGACATAACAGAAGACCACTTGTTAAATCAGACGGTAAAGCTCTGGTTAAAATTAGACTCACGTATAACACTCGTCTCAACGTCTGTAGGACGTAGATTTTCAACCGATGCTTTTAAAACAGGAAATAGCTAATGGTTTTAGCGTTTTATAAACTAGTGTATAATGCTTTAGTATTTTTTTTGAGAGTGAATATAAAGAGTCCGTTAATTTGTGCCATATTGTTTACGTTTAATTTAGCTAGATTATAAATACGCACTACTTCTATTGGGAGTACATGTATAAACTTCGTGATTTGAAATCGTCCAATTCCCAAATAGTTTTCACAATCATTTGAGGCAAAAAAAAATATAGTACCTATGGAAAAAGTATTAAATGCACCAAATTTAACGTTGTTTCAAGATGACTGTTTGATTCTATTTTATTGCGTCTGCAATCTGCATGTTTGTTTTAGCTGACAGATTTTAGAGGGTCACGCTAACATAAGGAAGCTATAAGATATCATAATGCGTGTCACAAAACAAAACAAGAAAACGTGCGTGGTGCATAATTTAATATGTATGATATGTGAGGTTGTGCAACGATTATCCCGAATAAGGAAACGATGCCTGATGCATAGCACTATATCTATATGTTTACATGTATGTATGTCCTAGTTGGGACAGCAGATTTATTAATATTCGATTTGTCCGCTTTATATGGACGGATAAACGATTTCTCTGTTCGTTTTGATTTGTAGTCTTGAATGTTCGTCTCTTCTGTTATAAAGTTTCTATTTTCCATATTGTATATTTACATTCTCGGTTTTTCGATAGTAAGTATGAACTTTGGTTAAAACCATATAAAATATTTAAAGGTATGAGAGTCGCTAATTTTCTTTTACATCATATCTAACAGTTATCTTCATCCAAATCTACTTTAAAGTTGTTAAAAGAAAAGCCTCTTACGTCTTACTTTTGCTTTTAGAAACACCTAAGGTACAACTTCTAAAAATCAGGTAAAGAAACATTTTAGTTTTTTAATTCTTGCCATAAGGTTCGCCAATTCGCCATATATGCCGCTCAAAACCGCTTCTAAACCCAGCTAATTTAAGTACTATAGGATAGAGATTTATCATCCCGTAGCCGTTCCGATTAGTCCGTACATTATAATCCCCGAGGAGTAGACAAGGGGGTATTGATCGACACAGCAACTAAGCCGATGCACAGATAAGAGTCAAACAGACAGCCCATTCTAACAAAAGAGATCGTATATGCCATGATTAATTAAATGACTATATTCCTTATCATACAATTGCTTATGTTGTCTGCGCTTTGATTATTTATGGTATTCATAACTTTAGAGATGATATTTCTAGGTAGGATAAAATAGGTACAACATGGCAAAATAGGAAATAAAAATTCAAACAAAATACTTGTTTGCACGGTTGCAAATCGATGGGTATACTTAATCTTTCACTGTGTATAAGGAAATTGAAATAATG
This sequence comes from Anania fuscalis, assembly GCA_950371115.1. Taxonomy (NCBI): domain Eukaryota; kingdom Metazoa; phylum Arthropoda; class Insecta; order Lepidoptera; family Crambidae; genus Anania; species Anania fuscalis. Next base: position 15,101,937 of record OX493334.1, on the reverse strand, counting down.
CCTGAATCTATAGATTTTACCTTTAACATGCTTCAATATTTTCGTTGTAGTTACAACTATTATTGTGATCTGACACTCATACGTAAACAGACTCTTAAAATGTACTTCTAATTGCTTAGTAGGTACTTTTCCTTTACCATGCAGCTGGCTGTCCTGTTTACCCTGTCGCCGATGTCTGACTCAGATGATATTGGACTTGCTAATTAAACTAAACTATACTAGTAAGCAATATTATTACTATAGCTTCGGGCATAAGGTACAACATCGGACAGACTTGAGCGATTGCTTTGTTAGCAAATAACAGGGGAATTCCGCGTTTTCTACAAATAAACCGACCACACCTGACAGTAGGTGTCTTTAAATACTCAAGGTCCTTAGAGTATTTCAAGGCACCTAGAGAACCTTCATTTTAAATGTTTATTACCTTTCATTGGTGGAAGTCACTTTTATAAGTAGGTGATGTATTAATTGGGAAAGTATTGCAAACGCAGATCAGTGCTGAACATGGCTGATAATAATGAATGTAATATGATACATGCTCACACGCCGGCGTCGCTGCATAGATCTGTGCTCGATTTACATTCTGCTTTTATCCAACTCTATCTTTTCTGAACAACTCTGTGTTACCTTAGCCTCTTTTTATCGTCTGTGTGACTCTTTTCCGGACAAAAACTCAGCAATCCACAAAAGCTTATTTAAGATATATTACCTGGTTTTCTATCTTGCATTGACATTCTCAAATTCTAACAGTGCATAATTTTTGAAAACATTAATGTAGTTAAGTGATATTATTAAATCTTTTAATCTCTTTATTATCCGTTTACATTTTCAAGTAAATTTATTGTGAATTTAAGTACAAAGGTATTTTTCATCATACAAATATGATCGCAAATATAAAAGTGAATTAAGGTAAGTATAAAAATGTAACCTAAATGATTTCACAATAGGTGGTGATATCTTAAATACATGCCTTATTTTGCAGAAAATATCAGGCTTAAATTGAAAGATCTCTTATCTTTTTTGATATTCTTGGAATACAATCGTAATAAGTAATATCTGAGACACGTCATTATAATCGTGCTGCGAAAAGTGTATGGAACGATTTCGACACTATAATTCTTAATATGGATCCAGTACTTTTGCACAATACTTGCAAGTCAACGCGCCCTATCACCAACTCTTTGTAAAAATAATTTAACCGAGAAAGAGATCGGAACTTGATAATGCAATAGATTTATTATAAAAAAATAATTAGTCCATGTTTAAAGATCAAATAAATTTTGAAATGGCTTTAGTCCAAAAAATATGTTTTTTTATTATTTGTCGCTTAAAATGTAAAAACCAGTAGTTCCTTTTCATAACGATTTTTCGTGTAACCTTGACGACACCTATCATACCTACATGTAATCGTAAAAAAACTTTTACAGAAAAAAGGACCTCTTTTTGATTAGTTTATTTTATTTTTATGAAAAAATGTTTCCTTTTGTTTTTGGGCCTGATGGTAAACCGTGTGAAAATATGAAATAATCCGCTTACATCAAGTTTTTAAACGCAAAAAGTAACTAGGTAGATGCATTTCTGCAGGGGCTAGGTGTTTTTCCGGGTTGTATTTTTGACTTTAAATGTTTTCTCATTTGCACATATTAAAGGAGTACGTACTGGTTCTCTGTGCTGATATTTATGTTCATAATCCCTTTATTCGAGCATTTAAGAGAGAGCCGTAAGCCGCTTGCGATATCTCCTTAATGAGCTGTGTATTGTTAACCTACATGTTGTGTTAATATTCAGGTAAAAACAGCTTTTCGGGGGCATCGTGCGCATACGTAGTAGCCTTAATAAAATTCAAACTGGAGACATTGAATGCAGGTTATTGTAAATTTTTGTTTTTAGCAATTCCATGCAAGGTTTAATTGAAGATAATGCAGGTTATTGTTTAAATGCTCCAAACATGACGTTTGTGATTTGCAACGTTTATACAGTGCACTGTAACACAGGCACTTTAGTGTTGTCTTAAAATATAGGTATTTAGGAGGAAAAAGAAACTGCTTTAAGTAAATACAGAATTAACATGATAATCAGAGATTCCTATCTTTAAAATAGGTTTCTTCCTTCATATTATACAGAAATGCATATTCGTACAACTGCGACCACGGTAAACTCACATCAGATAATAAAAATAATGAAAACGAAAACAAGTCATTGAAATGAAAATATCGGTCACAGTGCTAACTCGAATTCAATTAACGTGTTTAAATTTCACCACATCAAAAGCTCCTGATAAGATCTCGATTCGATTATCATTCTCAATCGGGCATCACTTACGCAAGTCATAACGAATCGTTGTTTTAAATTGAACCTTACTGCATTGAGTTAAGAATCATGTATTAAGTTGACAGTACACCTGATGAGTTACAAAACCCAAGTCATTAACGCGAAGAGTTGTGAATGAACGTCGCGTGAGCCGATGACATCCGTGCGTATCACGCTTATTATAGTACGCGATTGCAGTGATACGAAGACACGCGATGCGATAATCACCAGTGTAGATTAGCCCTTAAAAACCAATTAAGACTATTATTTCATACAAATTATTACCTCTGCAGAAAAAGAGCAGCCTTTTTTAATGTGCTAAAAGTTAGGACTCTAGTTATTGTAGAGTTATCAGAAGTCAGAACAGGGTTCTTTTCTTTTTGCAAAGGATTTTACTATAATTATCTAGATTTTTACTTCCATTCCAGTGTCATTCACGCAAAATATATGTATTTGAAAGTATTCTAGTACCACAACAAACAATCGATAAAATGTAGAATTATTGAAAAATACTTAAATAATAAACATTTTCATTTTGAGAATTCAAAGGACATAAAAGGATTTTAATTATTATTTGTCACAAAATAAAATGTCCAATGAATTATTAAAAAGGGTAATATAATTTAAAACATTCAAGCTATTTTGAAGCTCCGTATGAAAAACCGTGATTAACGACACCGAATATAATTTAAAAAGACACCTCCATGAAATATTATTCTCTAATACGAACATAATGATCTATCGGTGCATGGCACTTTATGACTTGGACTATAAGCTCTATAAACTAAATTGATCTTTATGTTCTAGGTAATAAAGAATTAAGTGCGTGATCATATTGTGTCTGCAGGGCACTGTGAAAAGTAATAAATGGGGATACCATATCCAAAATAGAAGAATTAAAACACTTATACCCTATAATTAAGATTGATTTACGTTATAGGACAATTTATTATCCATACAAAACTTAAGGATGATATTTTAATATTGGTTTACTCTTAACCTTCTTAGGGTTTCCAAAAACGAAACGGTTAATTTTCGTAGAAGTTAAATTATTCATCTCTTATGCAGGATTACAATTTGGATGACAATTACGAGGACAATTTAATAATGCTATTTGATTCAATTCTTGCAAATATAATAATATATAAAAAACAGAGATTAGCTACCGAGGAAATTTAAGTGCACTAAAATACTTGTGATAATCTAATGAAATTTTACATCATACATAATATACGACTCTTTTTAGTATTTATAACTACCGTTGATTGAGTAAACCATACCTAGCAACTAATGCTCGCTTAGCAAACAAGGTAAAAACTAGAATCGCCACAAAACCTCGTTAACGAGACGCCGGAACATCCATCAGTGGCAAAACTAGTAGAGAAATCAGCGCAGAGATAATGCTAAGTTACCCCTACATTGTCTTGGGGTGGCCAGTTCTTTGGAATGGATGATTTAATAGATGGAGCTATAAAAACGGAATTGAGACTTAGACAGCTATTTTCCAAGCTCAATATTATAAAATATATTGAAACTAAAGCATAAAGTGTCGAAAGTTTTCTTTTGACATCTTTATGCATTTAGTTTGAAAGCAGCGATGAAGTTGCCGGAGATTAAATTTCAAGTAGCAATAGCTTGGGAAAGTCTATCCCATAGCTATCTATCACATAAAATTAGTATCGGCTGACTTCTTTATTATGTCACATGAATAGCTAATCCTAAGCCCTATCATACGATCAATTAAAACACAACACGTCACGTTGCTAACGTTGTTAGCACGGTACAGGATCACTATTGAGTAAATCGATGCCCTCTGCCGGCACAATGGCTGACCTCAGGTGAAAGTGACGGTAATTGATTAATCTCTCTCATGTCCTCCGGGCATCCAATAAAAGATATGCAATAATAACACATCGAGAGCCGCAATTGTAAAATTGATAATTCTCAAAATCAACCGACAGAGCAATTGCCGGTTGCGAAAGTTTACCCAGCATTTTACCAAGAAACGTGTACTGCAGTATTGGAACGTCTCCGCTGATACCATTATTGTTGACACCATAACGAGAGGGTTTTAAAATGAAATTTCATGAAAACAAGACAGCGAGAGCGATGAAAGGGAAACGATTTGTTGCTTAAAAGCGGGGCACGTCAGGAGGCGCGAAGGGACGAGGGGCTCGGGTCATTCATCAGCAGTGAAAGCGGGGCCAACTGATAGTCCTAAATTACCTCAGGCTAGGGGAGGTCGTAACGAGTCGCCTATGAGGTCTCACAAAAGGTACAATGCCGAAGAAATTGCAAATCATCCGTCAATGGATAGTTGTAAATGACCTCGTGCGGTAAGCGACACTGATGTAGGAGCAAATACAGGTTGGGAACAAGATTGATAGCCACTTACGGTCTATCACAGACGTATTTCTGTGCCATGTATGAATTATACGGTGAATATTCAATCTTTAGAATAAGGGAGGCATATGATGAAATTGGATTTGCAAATGAAAGCAAAAACAAAAAAAAGTGTTGGTGTTGTTGGTGGCGCGACGCGGGGATGCTGCCAATCTCAGGCGGTTTCGTTTGCATTTCGAGTGCGCGAACGTTGCGAGGACCTTTATTTTACCTTTTAACGGACAGATGTTTAAATGAAAGCCAGTTTTTGTGCATTCCACTCAATTTAAACGAGATTTCCTTTTGCCAAAACACGATAGCTTTGACAGTTATTTAATAAGCATTTTCGTTTGTCTGGGGACTGTTTTGTTTTGGCCTGAGACCCAGTACGTGAGGTCGCGGCAGGACAACTTGAAGATATTCGAGTGTTCTGTAGTGGTTACGAGTTGGAATGTCACAAGATGGTACAGAACAGACTTACAGTGACACGCAAATAAAAATACTCATTGTGGAAACTCAACCATATTAGCTATAAGTTCGCGACCAGTGTGGCTAGCCGGCAGCCATACCGGGACGATTAGTGACATTATTGAGAAGGTAATGTATCGGTCAACCACGATAACGCTATTTTATATTTCCAAAGCGTCATGACATGTCCATAATTACTGTCCTGACAATTGGATATCAGACGTGGGGTACTTAAAATCTCACGGCAAAGCTCGCATTAGAAAGCTAAATTCTAATACCGTTAAAACGCGTTCGGTTCGATAAAGACACTGGCGAAATTGTATTGAACTCGAATTAGAATCGTTAGAGTAATTGCATATCATGCAAAAAGTCAAGAGTAAAAAACGTTTTCGCTCCACAACATCCATTGTATGAGTGATTAATATAATTTTTATTTGCGTTGATTGTATGGGCAGGCGTGTTTCTCGTCGTCATTGAGTACGTTGACATGGGTTAAAAACCTCGATTGGAGGCGGTCTAACAGTACCCGTAGTAGTAGTATCGTTTGATGGATTGGCCTGTCAAACATCCCAGTCGATCCAATGTCTTTCATTGTACCTTCATCCAATTTAGAAACGTTAATATTTGGTTTGAGTCCAAATTAATAAAAAGGTTGGTTCAGTAGACAAGTTTTTTAGAGAGTACATTTGTGAGACTGATATTATACAAATTGAATTTGCCTGAGACATTTCCTTTGTTATTACAAGAATAGTGCGACCAACTGTTATCACAGCACTGTAACTCTATAGGATTATACTAATTGAAACCATTTCTTGAGCTTCCAAAATTATAAGTATAAAAGGTATAAAATGAACTTTTAATTGTATTTCTTTGAAAGATTTATCAGCCTCTAACAAAATTTTATAATTGAGCCAACACAGGAATCGCAAAAATAAAGTATTTAGTAGTTATAAATAGTATTGTAAGGTATTGTATATCAGCAACTGACAGTGTAATTTCAAGGAAACACACGATTACAGTAAAATTTCACTTTGCGTAATTTATCATTGATTTTATGGGGTATCATAATGTTTGGACGTCAACAATTAAGCATTACTTATTTATTCATCGGAGCCTAATGATAGATGGGCAGATGGTATCATATTACAAAGCTCGGCTCTACACGGTCCAGTCTAGCTCAGTTACATAAGCAATCTCACTTGATGTTTGAAATTACCATGAAGAATAATTGGTGAGCCACATAAAGATTAATGAATTGAGGGTGTAATAGAGACTTGGTAGAACGGCTTGTATTTATTTTTCTGGTTAAAATTTTTGGCCCAAAAGTCTGGACTCTAACAAAAATATTAACAAAGTAATAGTAATTTAAAATATTTTTTTGCATATTGCATTTAGCTCACAATTGATATTATTACTATTATGTACGATACGTAAATTATTAAAATTAATAAGTCTAGTAGTTTTGGAACAACAGTACACTGTGTTTCCTTACTATTTATTCTTTTATCCTATTATTTGATCAGGCTGTGTTTTTATTTCATTTTAACATTTAATTGCCCCTTACTTAGATAGTAACTTAGTAAATCGAGTTTGAAAACATCGTTTCCACAAACAAGCTGTTCTTTGCATCCTTTGACCCTGTCCGGTTGATAGCGCTGATGATTATCACTGGCTAACGGTTGACACTATCTCTGGTTATAAATTGAGTATTCAAACCGAGGCCCGTGTTGAATATAAATCGTTGAAACACACACGGCGATTATAGTATCATTGTTCACGGTTCGCCGCTTATGGAGCTATTATGACTTTCTTCAACGTCACTCTTACTAAAGACAAAGGCTAAACATTAATTAAAATCTTAACTCTTAAACCATAAGGTTCAGAAATGTTTATTTATTTACTTTTCCTCCAGACTTGAGTCTTATTTAGTTTGTTAAACGTATGTCAGATAAAATACATTGTAATGATCACGTACGGTAGTTGATCAGACGATTCGTATTCTTCAGCGTAAGGACTTCGAAAGCTCTTCAGTTAAAATATTTTCATTACAGAGCTTTAAAGCTTTAGCATTTTCTTTTAATCGAAAAGAAAACATTGACTTTTTTTTTCTATTCGTATCTACATACAGAAGGAATACAAACACCGTGGAGAATGGATAAAATCTGGGGTGTTCATGATAATGTTCATTTCTGACGTTTTAATTTCCAAGCAAAATTTGGCAAAATTTATGTCCGTTTTATTACTGTAATCTTCCACTTTTTGTACCGGGAATTATTACGATATCTGCGAAACCTGCATACAAATGACCCATCACTTGTTCCGTTTACCAACGAAATTTAAATTAAGTCGTGTCTGTACGTGATTTATTGATAAATTGCTATTTTCAGCGTAAACTTTCGAACATGGCAAATTATTTTAGTTTAATAAACTTCAGTGCAATATTTTAGTTGCAGCAAATGAATTTTGGATCCAAATTTTACTATGCGTGCAGCAAATTGGCGATCGAACACTGTCCGTTTTGCGAATTCGGATAATTTACTTTCTGTTCAATATTCTGTAGATGAATGTTGAATACTGGTTGGTAATAAAGTCAAAATTTTCACTGGTAAACAAATTAAATTATGTTGACGTCAAAAAGCACACGGTTTACATTAATGAAGATAGAATGACAAGTGTAAACGAGACAAAGACACACATTAGTATGAGGCATGCAACAAACTGTTACCACGATCACAAAACAAAGCTCACACGCACAACAGACGGACGTGTACAAAGAAAAAGAATATGACAGCTAATTGTGCCGCCAAATATGGTGGTAGATTACACCGGGCTGAATATGGCTGGCCTGGAATGGATGCCGAGACTAATCGCCGCACGACCGGAGAAAATGGGTCGACCAAGCAACAGGATGACGATGCAATGTGCACAAGAATATTTTGGTGCAACTATATTTTGATGAAAGGGTATGCCATCTATTTATTTTAACTCAGTAACCAATATTTAAGTGACTTGAAATTGTTATAGGAGTTTCACAATTACCTAATCTGGGTTCATTTTACTCAATCAAAACTATTGCTATTAGCAATAGTTCACCAAACTGTGGAGTAAATAGACATGTTACAATTAAGATTCAAACCACTACTTGGGTGTTAGTATCTGAGCAAAGTATTTTGTATCACTGAATGCTATTTTTTGTGGTTCTTCTTTATATCCAAAAAGATCAAAGCACAACAAACAATTGAACAAAATAACACAGATGTCGCAAGGTTTTGTTTCAGAGAAAACATAGCTCGTGATACTAATTTATAAAATCCTTTTGGTCCTTATAACGACGTTCTCTAACTAGTATAAAACAAACTAGTAACTCGAGTATAAAATTATAATGGAAACGTTTGTAAAACGATTCGGCAAGCGCGGTGACCGCATTGTTTAAAGTTACAAAGGAATAGTTTGCAAAGTGTGTCGTAGTTAGCACGGTGGTTCTAGGTTGGGCCTTTGAGGCTTGTTAAGTTTGTATGTATTCAGAGGTACACTATCTGAGTTTAATACTTGTATCAATAAGTAGTTTGTTGATATTATGTACTGTAGGATCAGGGACTTAAAAAATTTTAACAAATGTACGTACGGTTTGCTACTCCTCACTAGATGTGCTTCTATTTAAAACCACATAGAAGTGTTACAAAAAGCAGATTTGGGCGGTTAGTATAAAAAAAACAATGAATAATATACAATATTTTTAATTATGTCTTTTATTGCCATTTCCATAATAAGCCTTGCATATGGTTTTTATAACAAACAAGAAATAATTATTTCTTGTTTTTGATACCAATCCGCGATACAAATAATTGATCATGAAATTGAAGTCTTAAAGAGAAGATTATATTATGTTCCAAAACATTTTACCTTAAACGTCCATGGGGTAGGTAGGTACTAGGTACTCTTTCCGGTAATAAATAAAATAAATAAATTTTACTTCAAAAGTTCAGAGTACTTTGTCACCTTGACAAACTTACATTTTATTAGCAATCAAGATCATAAAACATCTAATTAGTCATAGATCGTTAACCTATCAATTTAATATCAAAACTCGTTTGGTTAATTAAGACGTAGTTGAGTTATATACCTAACAAAAATTCGTGCAAACAAAATTAATAAAAAATCAAGGTTATAATCAAGAAAGCACAATTCAGATAATATTATTGCATGATTAATGAAAAGGACCTTGTGTGTTATTGCACCGTATACCATCACGACTGACATAAGATGTAACACGATATGACTTACTGCACTTTGAATTGGAGATAGTAATCTTATACTCACAGTTGCATTTAACTGTTTGCTTAGGATATTTCAATTAACTGTTTTGGGTTTTCTTGCGTTAATTTTTGTTTTTATAATAAATAATCACCTTAGTGTTTAAAAAAACCCCTATTCTAACAGTAAAACAACATAATGAAATATAATTGAAACTTTCGATTATATTGCCGGAAGACAAGCAAACAAGCCAGTTTTGTTTCAACGCAATAGGCACGTCCTAAGAGGAACGTTTCACGTTTCAAAGAACTTACGATAAAGATACTGAGCTTAGACGTGTTATCAATCAGTAATCGCACCAAAATGTTCCAGACTTGTTGCGATGAGCTGGCAAAGAGCCAAGAGCCAATAGCACCGCACCTGCGTTTGAGTGTGTCAAATGTGTTGTAGGAAAAGGAAACTTTGAATGAGAAAGGAAAACTTATTAGCACCAAAATAGTTTAAACCTACTTATCCTTATATTATATATACTTCATTGTATTGAAGATTATAGTTTTATTGATATTCATGAATTTAAAATTGGAGAGCTGCATCAGAATGCGTTAAATGTATGCATTAAAACGAAGATTATCATATTCATAATATAATTAAATACATAAATTCGTATTTAAATATAATCAGATGTTTATCTTTTGACACTACTAACGCCATCAAAATAATTCGAATCGCAGTTGACTTTTTATTTCAAGATATGAATACAAAACTGCATCTACCGTTAGTAATTTGCATAAAATAATTAACGCTTATTTCGATTTTGACCGAGATTTTAATATTCTCAATACAATAGTAGATCCGAGACCTGTTTTTTTTTAAAATGAATTAGAGGAAACGAAACACGTGGTTCCTTCAAAATCGGCGTTATTTTGATATGTGCGATGAAAGGTTAACTGTTCATAAACTACACTGAATAGTATCTTGGAAACAATAATGAGAATAATAGTACGAGTATTGCTTAGAAGGCGAAAGAAATATAGGATCAGGCAATGTTGAGTGTTTTATATCAAGTCATTGTTGATTGCTTGAGTTATGACTGGGTTTTCTTAGAAGTTATTAATCTAATCTAATACGAACAACTCAATCAGTCGACACAATGAAAAACATGTAGTAATTGAAAAAGAGAACTCTTAAAGTTAGAAATGAAATATTTTGACTAAAATTAAATATACAAGTAAAAGAGAAAACTAAAATGATCACAAGGATGGTTCAATATGACTTGCAGTTTACGAACCAAATTAGCCAAGTCCAGTCTAGTTACATTGATTGACTTAAGAAAGGCGATGGTATACTGATCTGAAACTCGACGCCATCTCAATAGACCGTCCCCAATTTATCTAGAGCAAAGCAAACACGTCGTGATAGTCCAGTTTTCTAGCAAATTTATTTTCAACGATACCGCTGATAACGATTTTATCAAAGCAAGATAAATTGATACGATGTTTCATGCGCGGAAACAAACTAAGCGAGTTTGAAATCACGCTAAAAATTGTTTGTGATTCAATTGTATATGAATATTGTTAAATTTTACAATAATTACATATGTTTATTAACATTATTAATTAGAAACTCTCAATATTTTTATTTAACGTGCTGCTAGGAAAGTTATTAAACTTTTATATTTATAACAGAATTCAAAAACAGTCAAACTCTAAACATATTGAATCCATTCCTTTAAATAGAGACGTCAAATTAACGAAGCAAAAAATTGACTACACGTTGCACTACAAACAACAAATAGAGGAAATTAAAAAAGTCACATCTGTGACGATTACTCACCCCAAACCAATTTATTCAAAACAAACAGGATAACAAAAACGAGGCTGTGAGAAAGTTAAAACACTTTAAAAAATCAGGCAAGTGAGAGTTCGTTTTAACATTAAACTATTTATAGGGCCCTAGTTATAACAAAATGTAAATATATTGTTAACATAAGATCACTAGGAAGATAGATGAACCAAGTTTTGGCTTTCATTTTCAAACATAAAAATGGTTGTAGGCACTTAACTCACAAATCATAGATTGCTACAATGAATAATATCGTTTTATTTGGATCCTTAAGGATCCCTAAAACGATTCACATCCGGAGGCCCGGTTGCAGAGCATACATCAGGGGCACAATATCATCCGGTCCCACTGTCAAACGATACGGCACGTCAAAGCTTTTAATTAACTGTGTCATTTATCAACGGTGTTGGATTTGGTAATCACCGCGGCCATTCAAATTGAAAATCAAAATTTTCTTTGCCGAGAATGGGTGTGATTAACGATGTAATGTCATCAGGTCCGCCCCCCGTCAGGCCACAATGTCCAAGTCATGCCATATAATAGCAATATTGTACCGCTTTGACGTGAAGTAAATTACCTTCATTGCTGTAATTAACAGTTATATAGTCTTTTTAAAGTAATAGTATTACGGACACAAAATAATTTGGGATGAATATTCTCAAAGTTCATGAAAACTATGAGAATAACTAACTATCGCATTCTAATATTTTCATTTAATTAAAATAATTTTTCAGGAAATTTAAATTCTACAGTCGGTTTTATCCTTAAATTACAGCCCACAAAAGCTTTGCCAGAGTACACAACTAGATTGATTTATCCTTTCCTTTTGCCTTTAGCGATTTTTCATGTACTAAGCTTTCATGCGATATAAGTAAAATCTATCACTTTTTAAACGTTTTCTTAAAAGGTTATCGTAGTTCAACGGGCACGTGCACCGTGACTAACATATTGGAGCACAGGATATGGTAATGGAGGTAGAGAAATGGAAGGCGTAGAGTGTTCGACTATTTTAGTACAAGTTCGAGGTAAGGGCGATTTATTCTCAGCTCTATTTCCTCTTGAGACTGGCGGAGACGTGATATTACTTTTACCTTATAGATTCGTCGATTAGATACATTAATGTTTTAATAGTTGCCATTGCAGTATGATGAGAAGGTCCACAGTGATCGAATTGCGAAAATGAAAAGTGATATGTAACTATCAAAATGTCGGTAGATGACGCAATCAAAGAGCTTTGAACGAAGGTTATTAAATTACTTCAAGAGGAAAATGGAGGAATAAAGGTGGGATAAGATTAATTATATTAGAAATGGGCTCGTCTGCCGCACTTCCTGCTAAGAGGCTCCGTCTTTGGGCACTGGAATTAATTTTGACATAATAAATTAATTCGTCAAGATTTCCGAAGCAAATTGTTACGGAATGAAAATTTGGATGCTGTGAATAATTTTCGATATTATAATATCGAATTTTTTCGCTGCTAAACATTTGCGAACCTTAAAGTGTTGGGCACAAAAAGTTGTGTGATTTCTTTTCAAACTGATGTACTTTTTATCAACGAATCTTGGCTTATTCTGATGTCTTATTAAGCCCACCTGGATACAAACAGCGATTTAGTAACATCTGCTGTTGCATTGGGCACGTTCTCAGTTTTGAATTCGGCATTTCGGCAGCTGTCAGGCAGGTGGGTACGTGCCACATTGTGATGCATTTGTTCACTCTATAATCATTCTCAAATTGCATAATGTTTTAGTAATTTACGCTGTTATATTAAAACAGAAAATTGTATGCTGATTGGGCGAGTTGATAAACAGTGGAATTGCTCGCTCGACTGACCGAACATTACATTTGTCTGTAATCTATCATTTTGATGTTTATCGTTGTCACTTTAAAAAATATTATTAAAAAGTTATCATTTCTTCAAAATCTGGACATCAATTATTTCTATAGCCATATATGTATTTAGTAATAGTCTAGACAACATACAATGTCTAGACGTGATTGCTAACCTGTCCAACTATTCACATACATTTTTTAAATTTAAATTAAATTTGATTTGCAAGTAACCTTCGCGCGTCAAAACGTGCAAATTGCTAGTTTAGTATTAGTATTTACACGCTTCCCGGGCATATTAATATTCATATAGCGTTCTGCGCGATTACTCAAACTCCAGTTTGTACACGTTTTGCTTTACTGTTTGCCTCGAGTTTACAATGTGTTTACACGGCTTGTTACCTCCAATGCGTTTCAAATGTAGTATTGTATTACATGTTTCTACTTGCGAACCTTACTAACTTCCTACACATTGTACACCAATACCTTAACGATTAACGTTTCATTAGAATTAACTTTGCAATAGGTATTCAAAGAAATATTAAATTTCTAACCTCAGATTCGACATAAAAGGTTTCCGATATTCATGATTAGAATGCGTTTAATCGCAGCACGGATAAGGACAGAGAAATTATGGAAACACAGAGATAGTTATCTCGGGTCGACTTCATGTCGGCTATCCCACAGTTGTCAATACCGCACGCGCAGGTTTCCGTAAAAGGCGATCGGTCTACGAGCTAGCACCGATCATCGACGGAAAAACTCGGCCCTACGAACCGGACTTGACCTCTTTGGAGCTTAGAAACCTAATTCTGATAGATCACAATCTGGATAATGGTCGCAATTTTTAAGAACACGATAAAAAATGACCTCTTCTACACATCTAAGCATTTATGAGGATTAAGGTGGTCGTCGTGCATGGTTTTTGAAAATTTTAGGGTGGCAATATTTTTGAGGACCATAAGTAAATACAACAACAACATATAAAATCGAGTCACTTATAAGTTAAACGGCAGAATAATGAAGCTTAAGCTGCACGCGAGGTTAGCGAGATTGTAAGATAAAAGATCGTGCTCGTGGTAGTGATGTGCCGATTTGCCATTTTAACGGGCTCTTGATCACAATCAGATATCAATCCTAAAGGATGTTTTCGATCTGTTGCCCATAATATAAGCTGACCTGTGGCTAGCCAAAAGCCATTTTTCTTCAACAAGAAACTCAAACATGTAGTGGCGCAACGATACTTTTCTATTTTGTCTCATTTCCGTGGCTAGTTGAATGATGATATTGTTTCATAAGTTATCAAAAGTGTTAAATTCCGTGAAATCCACAGGATAAATGTGATCTTAACAGAAAATCGGATTGAACTTTGTTGATAAAATCATAACAATCCGAAATCGTCTGAAACACAAATAAATACATCCCTATCTCCTGGTTCGAGACAGCCTCAGGATGGTCCCGCGCATCTGCCGGCCCACGTGCCGCCCCCGCCCAGCGCAGGCGCAGGTTTCTCAAACGCTTTTTATTTCCAACCGCAACGCATTCATCATTACAACAGATGTGTTCTGTAATAACAGGGGTACTGGCAATCCTTTCTTTAATTAAATTTGATTTGTGTAGGTGTTTGCTTTCTGTTTACTTCCCCTTTTGTTCTAGTAATTACAATAGTTTGGTCATTTTCTGACGGATCAATATACTGACGTGATCCAAATCATGGTTACTACGCAGCAATCGCTAACACGAAATAGTTTTAACCTATCTGCACTGTAATATTTATAATATACATATTTAGTCTGTCTAGGCGCCTGGTACTATACCATTCCAAATTCCCTACTCCATGGGGAAAATGTATCTTTTATTTATCACAACATTAAAAATCAAAGTTCCTTTACCATAGTTTTCCGTCGTCTGTCCATTCTGTCTAAGGCTAATCTCGGAAACTATCGTATTTTCATACAGATTTTACTAGTTGCTTAGTTATTCCCTAGGAGGGTTTGTGTTTATATCATTTATAATATTAGACAGTATAGTCGTATTTATATGTTGTTGTATTATGTAAAGAAAAAAAAAAATGCTGTATAGTGCAGTGGTTTCATCTCTTCTAAAGTTATTGAACTTTCTTTAGTCTCAGTAGTTAAACTGATTGAACCACAACTTAAACCAATGTTGTCTTTCGACAGTTCCGAGACCCATCTAATTACCAATCTACCAAGACTAGACCGTGTGAGGAGGATTGGCCCGAATTTGAGCACATGTGCGGGAAGGAGGTATCTGTTTTTTGTCAGCTATCTGAGGTCCGGACGGCAACATGTGCAAAATTAACGCGTCTTGTGAACAGGACGAGGGAGATTGTTAGGATTCAGTCGACTTATGTAATAGGCTTAGATAAAATATAGCTTTATTTATTTTTTTGGAACAATTTGCAGCCAGATGGTCGTAACTTGTAATAAAGATAACAATCTTCACCTATATCATGTACAGTCATAGAAATAATAAACAACATCAAACCGTAGAGAAGTGAACCGTTCAACTGTTTTGTTTTAAGACCTAACGGTCTTTGTTGAGGCTGAGAATCAGGCAGTTACCACATTATTTATGGGAGATAACTTTGATTCATCACGCAGGCAAAAGTTTTGCGGCAAGCTTTTACCACATAAGTATCCGGTTTCTACTTAAGATATTATATTAGTATTAATGATTAGTATCTTATCTCCTACTTAACTACAAGCCGATATGCATAATTCTTGTAAGCATTTGTTAGTCAATTATGTTCCATAATCTCGTCCTCGTTTTGTACTAATGACATTAAGATTGACAGATGTCAAACGTGACACCAGGGACAGGATGCCATTGGTTGTGTTTTTTATTTTTTTTTCAGTATAAATAGCGCTCTAAGGCGCTATACTTTAAACATTGTAGATCGCGTAGTTACACAAAGGTGCCTACTACATAGTACAAAACGAGGACGAGATTACTTCACATAATTAGGATTGGACGTCACTAGGTAAGTTAGTCCAATCAATAAATTCTGATTGTTATTTCAAGGGTTTGTCTTCTACATTTCGAGCCATGGGCATGCTTATAGCTTTGTTGTGTAACCTCTATGGCGGTGATTAAATCTCACCATTATTATTAACTGGCTCCATTCAAACACCCACTGGTGTACTCTAGGCGTTTGGAACTATGCCGTCCACCCACAGCGGCTGGTCCCGTAGGCGCGGCAGGGTCACACACACAAGCTCTATTCAAATCGACTTCTAAACTCACTGTTCATTGTTCAAGCCGACTCAAATTTACATTCGGAGAGTCAATGTCGTTTGAGAGACGCAAGGTCCACCATTGTTTTGGCAATTTTGGTGGTCCGGATGGAGCGGAACATACCGCGACGATTTGAATGTCTGAATTAATACGCTTCTATTTCCCACTCTAAATCTTACCACCGTATCTGTCGCTGTTCAAGCCAAGATCATCAGATCATCCTTAAAGATAGCATACCAAGAGACAAGGAACAAATCCAATCATGCAAACATGTGAGGACTTTACCATTTATTTTCATGTTAGTGTTCAAGAGTACCATCGGCGCAAGTTTCCAGAACGGTAGATTAGTTTTAGCACTTAAAACACACTTTCATTGTTGTCGAACGTCACAAACACTGCAATCATCCGATCCACTTTGAACTCGAGTGCACTAAGTTTGATCACAAGTTAGTCGAATCACGGCTTTAGAAACGGCGTATAGGACAGACGTCCAACGCGGCGTCGTGCGAGCGACTGACTGAAGAAAGAGCGCGGGTCGAGCCGGGCAGCGGTCGCGGGAGCGTCGCCGTGCAACGCGCGGTAGCACCCTTCCCCCGCGACTCTCGAAGACTTGAACACTGCACCCGACAAATCTGGCGACGGTTCGATCGAGTTGTCGTGACTCGCCGATAGATTAAACCCACCTTTGTATGAAATTTCTTCTCGTTTTTACGCGGGGATTTCGTTTGAGTTGGTCGTGATTTTGACGGTCGCGCCGATACGCTCGTGTGGGCGCGCGGCCCTAGCGATCGCCGTTCGATAATGTAATAAAGCGAGATTGTAAAATTTATTTACGCTACGAAGCGGGACCGTTATCTGACGTGTGGCACTCGACGGCGCATCGCTGAGTGCACCGATAACGATGCGACACTAGAACACGACGCCATAAAGGCCGATCTCGTAGATACCACCTGAATAGGTACCAGTAATATCGATGTTTATCCAGTTGTTCGTATTAGAAGATTTTTGTACCGATACGAAGGAACATGGGAAAAGAACCGGATCGAATAGAAAGCCGCCCGAGATTGATGAAGTCCTCTGATCTTCAAAGTTTATTAAAGACACGACCGATAAATCACTGAACACTATTAAACTCTCGATTGATGAAGAAAGATCGAAGTGTTTGTTACTGTAAGCGAAATTCTAGTCTGGTCTAACTACATGCTCTTACATTAATATTTGTAGTAAATCTTAGCGAAAATTCTTGCTTATTCTGTATAACCATAAATCAAACGACGGCTTTCGTTTGGTTCTATACTCTACATCAAAGGGTATCCTAGGTCCTAAATTAAAATTAAGTTTATTCAAAACTTTGATGATATCGCCAGTCGAATTTGGGGTTTCTCTTTGAGTAATTAGATTCATAATCCTTTCTCCTATATTAGATTGTTCAGAAGTGATAATCTCTTGCCGGCCGGGCAGTCCATCAACATCGGTTCTTTTAGTTTTAGTTTTATTATTTGGGCAAGTTCTGGGAAGGTCGGACGGCAAGGTCGCCATCGAGTCACGATTTAACTTTTTTTAGTTAAGAGTTTTAAATTTTTAACCAGATGGCAGGTTTCTAAGCTTAAATTCCATTGAAACAACGGTGCTTGAGTTGCAAGTAAGTTTTAATATGATTAACTGTATGTGAACTAATTAAGATACTTAAGAACTGCAATTGGGTGGAATGAGACAACACAAAGCTGATTAGTAAAAGGGTAGAGTGAAACGATTAACCAATAAATACGAACCAGGAAAAAATGTCGTTGAAATGAAATTGAATGCTCTATGAATCAAATATCTCAATAATAGTTCAATAATATTCAAAACAAATTTAGTCTTCCAATAATCACATCCACAAACTAAGTAGAGCATATACTATACCTACGAGATAATAATTAGAAAGATGGTTAAATACATTAAATAACATACATGACTGAGGTATAACTACGAGATAGTAATTAGAAAAATGGTGTAATACATTAAATAATAGACTGAGGTAGATAAAAACATTCTTACTCATCACAGAAATATTTTGACTTGCTCCTGCAAGGATTCTAACCAGTGATTTCCTGGTTCTGTAGTCCGGCACGCGAACCACCAGAGCCAGATGATCGTTTATAGATTACATTTGTATTGTATGTATAAGGAAAATCATCATGACTTACTTTTAATTAGTTTCCCAACTTGATCTCAAACTTTCCGAATCAATACGATTTTGCAAAGTTTTTCATCGGTCCGCCAAGATTTGAATTTTAAAGTTATTGGAGGCAAAATGGTAATTTAACACGAATACTTAAGTGTTGATTCCTTTCATTAGGGTTTCTTGTCGAAAACTTATAATTAGCTAATAAAGATTGGTGGTTTGAGTCGTTGCACTCAGTTAAAATTTGGGTTGCATGTTTGGTAACATTTTCGGTCAGTCGTCAAAAATGATTGTTGGCATGATTCACTCAAACTTTTTGGTTACTTATGTGATGTAGTGTTTTTGATGTTGTTATTTATTAGTGTAGGCACTAGAGTATACTTTTTTTTTTTTTTTTTTTTACTTGAGATGGGCTTATCTTGACCCCAATCTTGCTCTAGAGCATAGATGGGATCTACGATGGAGCGAGCTTGCCCAGAAGATGCCTATTCACTCTGGACTTAAAGAGAGTCAGGTTATATGCACTCGGAAATACAGACGCAGGCAGGGAGTTCCAATCTTTAGCTGTGCGCATTATAAAAGATGATGAGAAGCGCTTAGTGCGGATTATGGGTATATCAACTAAGAACGGATGGTAGCCGGCCGTGCGTCTGGATGTCCGATGGAAGAAAGGTGACGGTGGTATGAGCTCATGCAGCTCATGAGCACACTCTCCGAAGTACAATCTGTATACGTTACAATTGATTGAAAAAAAATAAATTACTAATAATAACACAAAAAAATTCAATAAGATGTTCTTTAATGATGATGTCACTCGCAAAAAGCATATCTCCTGTCATAGCCTATCTCTCCTCCCATTATTCAATAAAAATCCCTTCTCCCTTCTTCCGAGCAGTATTTCATAAGATTAAGTTTATAATCGAGCGACACCTACGCCCTCTCGCGGCCCACTTGTCACGGATCCCACACGTTTTGTCCTCTGAACACTTCCTATATCATTGTGAGCTTTGAAAGCGGTTTGTTTTGTGTAAGTTACATGGATTGTGCATACAGGCTGGAACGTAGTTAAATCATTCTATAGCAATTACTTGCTGTGTATAGCAAATTCTTCTTCATATGTTGCAATATTACAAATAGGTTCTATGGTAGTGAGTTAGTAGGGACCTTAAACTTGCCGGTTGCAATTGAGTAGGTACTTAAACATAAATCGATCCACAGTCAGGAGGAATTTTCGAAGTGCTATGTTACTGCAGTAAAACAGTTAATTGTTTTTTGGAAATATATATTTTACATCTTGTAGAGCTATAACCTGAATTTAACAAATTATAAAAATAATTTTCTCTTAGTAAGTTTTAGATTACTTACTACCAATTTGTTTTGTACTTCACTGAGATGCTTAAAGTTGAAGTTATAATAATTAAGATATCTATATAATTAGTCCATTTATAAACATTCGTTTTTTCTTACCATATAATAATTGTTACTTTAAAATATGCTGCAAATAAATCGAATAATAAATGAGGGTTTTTGGTCCATTTTAGGATACAGGCTTCTTCAAACTGGTTTCGGGTTAACAAAACCAATTTTGACCTGCGTACCACCGGAAATGGTCGAGTTATCTTTTTAGAGGTTTTCCTTGTAGCCTTTCTGCTAACGATGATCATTTCAAACCAAAGTAATTATGTTTTTTTTTGAAAACTTTTAATTTAGCTAGCATTTAATAGGAACATCCTCTAGATATGTAGAAATAGAATAGAAATGTAGAAATAAGACAACTACCCGTAAAAGAAATGAACTTAAATGGCTTCATTGTTTCGGACTCTCTAAAAGGACTAAGATAAGTCAATGTTGTACTAGTAAGTAGTACATTTTACTAATTTAACTATTGTTTGTAAATTCCTTATCATAATTCATAGTACTTAAGTACTATGCTTACTAAGTACTTACTGTAAATTGTGATAAAGAATTTCAATTTCTGAAAAGAGGTTCGCTTACTTTTTGCTGCTACTGAATTCTATTATTATTTTACATAACTAAATGCCACCCTGTTTATCAACTATCATATTTATCGTGATTGAGATTATACTCACGCTGATAACGCTTACCTTTGATAGTAACCTTTATGACTCTTGTAATAAAGGTAAATTTGCTTACGTGGTGCGACACACGTTTCAAAATGTTAACTTAGCCGAATTTTATTGGTTGTTTTGACAAATAGCTAATACCTACCAGTAGGCATTGTAATCTTGAATGAAAATAGATCGTTTCTGTAATACTGGTTTATTAAATTACTTTTAGATATTCCTTCGCTTGTTTTTCTAGAAACGTGGTCTTGTCAAGGCAAATTAATAATGGGAATAGGCAGGTTGAACAAGTACACAGAACAATAATTTCGGTGTTATCGAAGTTAAGTTATGTATTGAAGATCCCACTCTATTGTATAGACATGTCAGTCGTTTGCAATACTTATCAACACAGCATAGATAGTACTCCATTTGAACTTTTTGGCTGAATGCTTTTTGGCAAATTTTATTGTCTGTAACTAAAAATATTAGCTGAAAGTAAAACATACTGCGCCAACCACAGATGACATGGGAACAGGGATGGCGAAGGATGATGATAAGTAGTAAATAGTGAAGAAATACGTTTTATATTTGATGTGAAAAAGTATCAAGTATAATCTCACGGCTGAAAATATTGTAGGTTTCAAAACTGCAAAATAACCACTTGACGTCTATCGGTCAAGTGGGTCTGTTTTTTCTTATCTCACTTTAAATCTTTTGTACTTTAGTAAAGTCACGAACGCAAAAATACAAGGCGAGTCAGTAGAATATTAAGAAATGATCACATGAAATATAACGATACGGTTTAAATGAAAAAAATACATCTACCTAAGAAATAATACCTCACCTTCAACCGAAATAGATTACTCATCCATCCCACTGATAAACATTTTTTACTACTTTATAACTTGAAATGTACCAGGTTTTGTGCATGGATGTAGTTTGACTATTTAATCTATGGTTTTGTATTGATGATGAAGACTGATGATGACCACTGAAACGATAAGTAAAATATAATACTTTTGTTATCAGTGAGATTGTTGTTAGTTTGTGATATTTGATGATAGGCAAGATCCACCAATCAATACAATATAGGCATTAAAATACTAACCTCAATATACGATAATACAATGTATAGATCTACCTACCTTATTCATAACTACCAAAGAAATATTTAGATTTTCTTAACTAGATGATTAGGAAGAAGAAGATGATGATTACCAACGGTAAAGTGTGTAACTGTGTCAGTTAACTGCTCATCTAAGCTAATTATAGGTATATATTTTTACATTTACGCCATGTTCAGTTCAGCCACACATGGGCTGAACGTACATGCATGCATGCATGCATATTATCCAAAGGTACTGAATTAGTTTCACAAATCCATATTACACCTTTTAGTAGTGATTTTGTCGATTTTCCCGGTACGTATGTATGTACCTCTGAAGTAGGTAGCGATGCGTATCGTAAAGAAGTGAAGTTTTTAGTTTTACGTTTGTTTTTAGGATGCATTTTTTAAAAACTACTAACACAATTTTAGAAATGACTTCTTTAATAGAAAAACACACCTGAGTACATTGTTACTTTTGATCTCAATACCTATATTTTCCGTTAATAATTCTTTTAACAGAAATTAAATAGTTTTCGTAATACCAAAACGTTCGTCAAGCCCATATTAATTGGCATAAACCATTAAACTTATGATTACGTTCCACTCCATTACAGTTTTGCTCAATCGACCGAAATATCAAATCATTTATTTAATTAAGGGTGGAAAGAGTTACGGCCGGTCGGCTCGTTTTGTTTGTCGTTTTGATTATTTTATCGTATACGTTTGCGTTGAACGAGAAATTTTGATTTACTAAAAATGGCATTGATTTCAAATATAATGCCGAAAATGAACTTTCTAAATCATCTCCGGCCTGAGTTGTATTAATTCTATAGGATCAAAGCAATATAAGTGATGTTGTACAGTAAAAAAAAGCAACGTGAAAATAACAGCCAGAAAGTCAAAGTTTAAAGACATCTTTTATTATTCTAATTTAATTATTATTGCGTCTTGGATTTTAATTTGAATATTCTCTTTTTTAACGATCCTATTAGGTTTATATTAATTGTCATAAATAAAAATAAAAAACCTGACGATTTCTTTTATAATTACAAGTTTTGCAAAGTGTATCAAACTCCTTGCTACTTCAAGGGTGTTATTTTAACAAACCTTTACTTTAATAAACACTTAAATTAAACCTTTTAACTTTGAATTAGCTCATCCAGTACACATTTGTGGTCTGTGCCGCCACTTAGCGCACTCTTTTATTTTGCGTCTGAATCAAAAATGTTTTAGCGCCAGCTTACGTCTGGGACTCGATTACGCAAATGCTATATTTGGTGATGATACTACGTCATTGCCAAAAATCCTGAGTTCTCTCCGGGTTTTTTTTACTTAGTGTCCGATTTCCGACTTAACTTGAATAGTTATGTATGATTTATTCGACTGCTCTTCGTCATAATAGTAATTTGTTTCTGTTTTGAGTATGCTTTTTGGCCATTATTCAAGATTAAGTCTGGTCATTTGACGTTGACATTCGTTAACCTTCATCTTTAGTTTAATTAATAAGTCCTAGTCTGTCCGTTTCACAAGCCCACAATATGTTTATGTCGAGTAAAATTTCAACAACATACTTCATTAGGTACTGAAAAAGTTACAAAAAATTACAGGGATTCCTACATCAAATCAAAGGCACGTTTTAACGACACTAACTAAGGGATATGACGAAAAATTTAAATGAAATCTCTCATTAAACAAGCAGTCACCAACGCCGTAATTACAGTTTCGTTGGCTTTGGTGCTAATTTCCATACCTACCCTATGTAGGGCTGCCATGAATTATATCTGTAAACTGAGCAGAACTTAACCAGTGTATTTTCTAATGACTTCAAGCTTCATTAGGAAGAATACTTAAAATATTTCATATTAAATATTCCTGCTTTCCCAAAAAAAAGAAATCAATGTAAAAGGATACTCTTATAATTTAATAAAATTAAAATGACAATAAATGCTGAACGGGGGCCTCTTTGACATATTTTTTAAATCTTTTGTATTTCTCTTGTATTCTGTGTATGTGTGTGTGTGTCAAATAAATATTTTTCTATTAGAATTATTCTTCCTAACCTAAGAGATATAAACATCAAAGTTATCAAAAGCTTAACATAACTGAAAGAAAAACTAACTAAGGTGAAAAGCTATCGTAAAACCAACTTTCAAATGTCTATCAGAAAAACTTAAAAAGTTAAAAATACAAAATAACAACATCGACTTCATATTGCACAAAACTCGTCCAATCTTCAACTCTTTCTCGCTCTGACAAGGGGAAGGAATACGACGGATAATCAGATGGTTAAACGTACCAAAGATAGGACGAGTTTATGCAATATGAAGTCAATGTTGTTGATTTAGATTTTTTACTTTTTTAGTTTTGTTGGTACACATTTGAAAATAGGTTTTTACAATTCTTTTCACCTATATAGTCACAGGTTAACAGGATGTACATTAATAAAATCGGACCTTATATTGTTATTGTTATTATCGACTTGCTTTTCTATTAATTCGGCAAATTTCCAATGTAATTCCAAATATTACTTAGTGTACAAAAATTACAATTATACAATACAAGTTAAAAATCTACGAAGCAATTAAAATCTATGCGTGGAAATTGATACGTGTTACGAGTAGGTTAGGTCCCGAGATACGACAACAGTATAATATTACATCATTTTCGTGCATATCCCTAGTTTAAATCTATATTAGGGCAACTGGCAGCCCTGGCCTTGTACACATATGCTTAATATGCAAATACCTCTTCCTGCCTCTACCTTCCAATTATTTCGGCGGGTTGCCCAAAGAAAACAAATATTCATGCGAGATGAGCTTGACAAAAACTGATCCTCGGGAAACATTATCTTAAGCTGCCAGAATTTGCATTGGTTACTGTATATAACGTGGCGTGTCACTATGGGAAAGTGGCTATGGAAAGGGTGTTTCTTTGAGAGATCAAATCACAAATCAGGAGATTTGTTAAGGAATAAAAATCGCTGACATTTCCCGTCAGATAAGCAAGCAAAAGTGGCAGTTGGCAGGGCATAGCACGCAAAACAACAGCCGGTGGAGCAGAGAGTGGAGTAGAGTTCTAAAACGTAGGTCGTAGACCGGCAATTAAGCGTAAGAATTCCACCCACAAGGTAGACGAGCTGGTAAAGGTTTCAGGAAGCACCTGGACGCAGGCAGCTTCCAACCGGCCAATGTAGAGGACAATGAGGAGGAGGAGGTCTATGTTTAGCAGAGGTTGCTAATGGCTGAAATAATGACGATGTCTGTATTTAATGTCCCTCACATTACTCAATTTTTCGTTATTGGAGCTTGATATGGTTTGGATCAACCCGTCAGCTACTACGAGTAACATATTTCTAGTTTTTTCTACCGTTATTTTCTCTTGAATGCTGTTTTGTCGATTAATAAAATATGTCAGCTACTTATACTTAACGATTTTTATTAATTTATAGATCGTTACAATAAAAAAAAACTTGGCAAATATTGATCGACAAAAAAACCAAAGCGGTGATCGACAAAAAATATGAAGTCTATGGTTTGTTGCCTATGATACATAATTAAACCTCAATTTTTAATAATAATCAACTCAAGTGTCAAACAAAAACAATTACATATGAAAACACCTTCAACAGACTGAAGGTAGGGTACTTAATGTGTCAAAATAATATGAAATAATACTGCACGTTGTTTGTAAACTAATAAAACGTACAAACTGCTACCATTTCTCTGATACAATATACTGTAGCGTTGTATTTTTCTACCACATCATATTGGATTTCAAATCCTTTGTTGTAAACCACAATCGTTCAGCACAGCAGCTGGCAAAGTTTGATAAAAATCTTGATGAATTTCTGGTCGGATAAGTTGATATTTGCGGTTTAAAAATGCGACACTTTAGCCTCAACAATCAGCCTTATCTATCATGCCAGCAGGCTTGAACTAAAAATGAAAATATCTGAATTTAAAGTACTTCTTACTCAATTTTAAACTCAATGAAACGGGAATTAACGCGATTATAATTTAGGTACAAAATGTTTCCTCTTTTGCCTTTTATGCAACGCGAAAGTTTAAAAGTAATTCTTACTTAATGTTGCAATAGCCAAAGGGGTGTTTTAAAAATAATTGCTTTATTTACTACAATATTTACTGAATTGTACCGTATTAAAATGAGGTAAAAATAAAAATTGCAGTTTTTAGGGTATAGATTTGACTGCATTGGCTTGGTTATTTAGGCCTGTAGGATATCATTATATCCAACAATGCTTAAGCACCAACTCTATTCGGTGTTTTCAAGGTAAATTCGAGTATTATACTAGCCTTACCGTTCTTAAAAGCATTAACTTTAGCACGTTAATACAGTACTGTCTGTCATAATCTTACGTGGTCTTTGAATAGGAAAGTGTTGTAGGGTTGTGTGTACATATCTTTTCTTTATTATTTACAAAAGTTATTACACTCCGCGTAAATATAAAATTCCTTAGATTATAAGAAGTTTTAAAGTAGCAATAACTGATTGTATAACAAGATTAGTGTCAAACAATCAAGTGTTGCGTTATAAGATCACTTAGGTAATAAATCCGTTACCCATTTTCAAAAACATTGCAACAAAACAAAACAGATAAGATTGGTGCCGCCTCGTCTACCAATATTGTGCGTGTCAACATTTACTGCGTACATATAAAACAGCACATTGAGCAACGGACACATAGTGTCCATATCAGGTATTAACGATTGATTGATGGAGCTCCGTTTATCACGGCTGATAACGTCAAAATGTCATTGGAATCTTTCTAAATATTTATACTGCTCTTATTTGATCGGTTATAACAAACTGATGTGAAAAATCTGTAAATGTAAAGAAAAATCTTTAACAAAGTCTCTGAAATGCTGTCATCTACATACACTTTATAGAAAAGAAATTCGTAGTCTTTGTCTGAATCTTTTAGGATAAAGTATTCGAAGTAGATAGATTGAATTGATTAGTAAAAGGTACGAAGAGGTCTAGAAAATGTAGACGGACGATAGAGCGTTACAGGGTAAAAACGTTTTAGGCTTTTCGAATCCGAGCCACCTGTTGAATAGTCACTTAGCTTTGGGCAAACCAAAGGGATTATATAAAAGAAAGTGCTCTCGTTTTTCGCTTTTGGGTATTAAATATCTGCAGAAATCATAAGTAGTGTGGGTACTGCAATAGGATAAGTTAAGTTTATTTAATTTATTATTCTTTTAATCAAATTATTATAATCTTTGCTGGCCTAAATGATTCAATTCGTGGCATCACACTAAATGCTACTTTGGCTTGGTGATCGACACAGATTAATCTAATCTACACTGCATTGCCTACTTCTTGTAGTGCCACACCATTTAATTAACATTGGTTAGCTTATGTTCAGCAGTGGACTGGAATGATGATGAAAAGTAAGACAAAAGCCAAACATATTATCAAACAATTAGCAGCTTGAAACAACCGAGGCAAGACGAGCCACAAAAATTGTGTAACCCGATACAAAGTTCCGTCGTTAATTGGTCGGGCGCGCGCTGCATAGGGTTACAGTAGGGTGTCGAAAATTCCGAATAATCATGAGACTCAACGATAAAAATAACTAGATATACCTATTTGGTTAATTATAGTACATATTTATGTAACTTATGCAATCTCGATAACAACGAATGGACATGAGCAATACTCTTAAATTATAATTAAATAAAAAGCTTAACTACTGAACTCGTTTGGAATAATCTATAGCGTCAAAGAGCGATAAAAAAAACCCACTAAAAATAATAAATAATATAACTAAATCTATCTCTATATCCTTCGGACCCAAACGTGCTTATTCAATAAAGCAACTACGATCTAGTAGTATGTAACCTTTTAGCTATAAGATCCTCCTTCGATCAATTAAGATTTATGGCTACCCCAAAAGCGTCATACTGCTGGCGCGGCTATTTTCGACAATTTTATTTACATATTTAACGCTCAATTGATAGGGGTTGATTAATTTGGGGGGGCTGCACTGAGGGATGGCTCCATTACTCTGCATATTACTTCCCTCTCGAAATAAATACACAGGAACTATTAATTTGTGCTCATTCAACTTAAATTGTTACGATTTATTTGAATCTTAATTGAGTAATTTCATGTAATTTGAAGCTGTACTTACTTAAAACATGCCGTAAGGCATAATTTGAAAACTTAAAAAGATTAGTTGTAAGTTAGTTAGTTAGTTTTAGGTTCGTTTATTTTGTATAAGAATTATTTTTTTTGAGAATTATTATTAAGTATCACTGTTATTTTATTAATTATCTAAAGTATCATGATTTCTAATATATATAAAATGTATATCCACCATGAAGCATGACATCTGCGACACAAAATTAAACAAACTATAAAAACGCAATTATATAAAGTTGTAATAGAAAAACGTTTGCGTCGTTACTAATTTTATGATCAATACTAACAGAAACTAAAAAATTGGTGAGTAACTAAATGATTTTTAAGTGACAAGTGGTATTTTCGAAAGATTTTATTTGGATTACTAACAAAATACGACTTTATTTACAAAATACCACTCATGTAGAGTCGCGCCGTGTAAAAGCAAAGAGAATACTTCTATCGACATTTTAAATACTTTAAAAGAAACATAATTACTGCCACATAGAGGCGTAATTATAAAAACTACAAAACCCAGAATTTAAATCATTCGAAGTGTCTCCAAAAGTAATTAACTGAGTTAGAACATTGTTTCGGTCAAATAAGAGAAGCCGAAACAAGGCGTAGATATTTTTTAATAATTACAGAGTATGCCTTTCTTTATTAAGTGTAGGCGAGTTTTTAATAATGTTACGTCTGCTACCAATCATCTTTATAACTTATCTTTAAAAGCTTTAAGGATTTTTGTGTACCTATTAAATACACGCATACCCAGATACACATATTCTTAAGATAAATAAATATAAATTTTACAGTTAAATCAATCGTGCAATGGGCATGATTGTATTTAAAAAATGTTATAAAATTAATGGTTAAAACAAAAGATGATAAAAGTAAAGTTTTTTTGTGCCGCCCCAAAGCTATATTTGGGGCAAAGCTGTATTTTGGGATGAATATTAGTGCTCGGAAGGGGGCATGTTACACAGTAGGGCATTGTATAAGTATAACTATTGAGTTCTACATCCATGGCAACTATAAGACGTCATTCATTGCTTATTGTCACGAAACATGGAGTAACAGAAATTCAGCTTCATACAAGGTGAGCTAAAGTAACGCATATAATAAGTGAATTGTGTAAATTCATAAAGAGAACAATACAAAGTTTATTAGTTCTGTTTTTTTAATTTATTTTATGGAACCCTAAAAACTGAATGAATCGAATCAATGTTTGTCAACGCAGTGACTTGGAGGCAAATATTGAACTTACACAACCAACAATCCGCTTGAGTGTTTTTGTTTATTCATGTCTAGTAAATATTTTAACGCCTCATAGATAGAACGGTAGCGGTGGGTAAGTTATGCTAGTTCACGAAATTCTTCGATTTTTGGTGGGCTTGTAAAAAGTCTAAATTGTGAAAGTGACCTACTGGGCAGTAGAATTGTACTTGATATTTTATTGTGAGTTTGGTTAAACAAATAAATATATATTTTAGACATAAAAAAACATCACAAGAATAATTAAAAAATATCTACATGACATCAGACTAATTAAACCACAACAAAGCAGTGGAACTAATCAAGCAAAGAATCCGACGGAAAAGCATTAAAAACTATTTCAGTGGAGGAAACAACACGTGGCTGCGACGCCCCAATTATAATAATGGTATTATTTTTACGACAGACAGACAGACACCGACATTCCCTGTTTCCGAGGGAAATAGTAATGTGCGTGTAAGAAACGTGACCAGTTGAAATATTAAATGTTACTTTAATACTATTATTGTTACTCAGTCGTGGAAAGGTAGGTACTTCTTGAGAGATGCGTTCAGAAATGAGGATAGAAAACAAAAGTAGGTACACTTGACAACTGCAATAATTCTAATGAACTAAGGTCAATAAGAATGAAAACGTGTATAAAATAATATTATCAACTTAATCTTCTTAAACGTGTCTTTGAAGATGTGAGTATCTTTGATTAAACATTGTTAATTGACGGCATACTTTACCAGTATTAATATACTAATACTAATCTCTGTGTAAATATAAGTCTCTATTGCAAACAGGTATTAAAACACATTACATGCAACTAATTACATCCCGCTATAAGAAAAAGTGCATTTTCAATTAGCATTATTGCATTAATTACCAGTTACTTTATTATTTACACTGCTTATCTTACTTTAGCACGCTTATCTTCAGAATCAGATGATAATTTAGCAATCTAAGAGAATCTTCGATGGTCCGTTGATAGCAAGCCATCATTCAAGAAAGAACAAGCTATAAAGAATCCGTCAAAGTTACCGCAGTAGCACGACCAGTTTTTTGTAGTTCTTGTACCATTCAAATAGAGTTCAATATTGCTTGGATGTTTTGCCATAAGTGTCCATCTAGTTACTATTCACGAACTTCCATACTTCTATGTAAATAGGCTTCGGTTCATGTTAAAGAGCTGTAATGTGGACCAAGCTTAATAAAGAAAGTAAGATACGTGCAATTGCTATAAGGAGATTCCGAGCTATCAATAATGTTAAGAAGGAAATCGGAATGGATCTAGTAGAAGTTGAAGCAGCAGGTTTTTATTGACTTGAGTCTATCTGATAGTAAGTGATAAAATTGGAGACGCTTATTCAGTACATATACTTGTAATCATAGGTTCTTAAAGCAATATTAATTCAATCTTGTTATGATTTTTCTGTGTATTTATAGTTTGACGTAAAAACGAGTTTATGGTTTATTTTAGGTTTCAAGTGTTGCGTTACCATTACAAACTTAGATAACATTACAAGTAGGTGTATTCGTACAAACAGCACAAATATTATGGTAACGCAACGCTAGCCTTGGCCCTCGGGTATTTCATGATATAATGTAAATGTTTTATTTCCAGGGCCCTAACCATGAACTGTTAAAACAATCACAAATCTGTCAAACATTATCATTTCTGTCAAATTTTGTATGAAATGACGTACCCAAATTGACAGATTTGACAACTTTGAGATTGTTTTAAAAGTTCATGGTTATGGCCCAAAGCCCTAACCATGACCTGTTAAAACAATCACAAATCTGTCAAACATTATCATTTCTGTCAAATTTTGTATGAAATGACGTACCAAAAATGACAGATTTGACAACTTTGAGATTTTTTTAAGAGTTTATGGTTACCCCCCAGGTATGTTATATTTACAATTATACAAAATTAGTCTTGCTACTAGTTTTAATCTCTAAATTCAAATTTACCCACTAAATAGTTTATGTAAGCAAAGACCTAACACCAAACTTTCTTTAAATAGTGGAGATTTAAATAGTGAATTAAATGCTTTGAAATATCTACATGCATAATTCTTAAATAAATATGATTTCTACGTACAATTACGTCTAATCAAGATTTTTTAGCAATTACATTGTGTTCACATGGATTATACCTAACCAGCATGGCCGCCACATTGCCAAAATGGTTGCGTACGCGCACATTTTTGTAATCGCTTAGAGGCCGTGTCTGATGTTAACTGTCGGCGGACACGCCTCCGATGGGAAAAGATAAAATCCAAGGACTTATCAACCGATATTTAAAATGAACCACGTATAACATGTATGAAACAGATCTATAAATAGGCTGACAAAAATTCTCGCTGTTATAAATTAAATTATATAGTTTACTTGTTTTATTTAGCCTCGACTAAAAACGGGAGACAAAGAAAAAGATTCTCACTTACAACGGCTACTTTCTTATATAGTTAAGTAGGTATTGTTAAATGCATTATTCTAATGATATTTTTGTTGGATTAATATTGAAACTCAAATGCAAAAAATGTGTGTTCAGTTGAATATTTTTATGAACTAAAATAACATTACAAATATGAAATTCTACATAGTGTTACATAACATTCTGCTCTATACAAGTGTATATTCGATTCGGTTTACATCTGTCATGTAAATATTGTCACATGTTTACGACTTGGGTCGTTATTGTACTCGTAATATCTGTTGTATCATCTGTGCTACTTGTAGTACAACTGTTTACTTATTGTGTGTCAATCAAAACTAATTTCTTAGCGACAGATCGTATATGAACCCTTTTGAGGCTGTCATACTGTTATGCAAATATTTGACAGTGATTGTGGTTGCAGAAACTACATCGGCTAGGTACTAGAAATTGTTGAGACATGTCGAATAAATAATTACGAGGGAATCGCTTTAGCAAGATATTCTGCCCAATAAGGTACGCGAAAAATATTGTGTTCCTTACACTATCATCGAGGTTAATGACTATTTGTATTATAGAAGTAAACTTTTCATCCCGATTTTTGGTGATAATTGGTGAGATAATTGGTGTGATTATGGAAAGAATAAAAAAAATGTCTTGGTCTGGAAGCAAGGAATAAACATCTTTGTGTTTCGAGGTCAATTAATTTTGCAAGGAGCGTCTATAGCTCACCTAAACTAGAGACAATTTAGAAAAAATAGTTTTTTGGTTTGATCTAGATCAAGAATTACTACGCCAATCGGTTTGTAAAGTTAGTCTTATTAGTAGTCATTACCTAGAGCCAATTATTTTTCCGCGTATAATATTGTCTTATCGCATTGGTGAGTTTCTGGTATCATTGCCCCGTATAACTATGACCCCTGACTCTAACGTAATTTAACGCGTAAGGTATCATCAACAAATTGCTTGTTAAAATAAGTCTGTTTTTGAGCATAGCTTTGTGAGAAAGCCACATTTGTAAACACACCGTGTAAAAACTATTATGGGATTTAATGATAATGATCTATCATACTATCATGCACTATAAGTCTGCCAGCCTTCAGACATTGTCCTTAAAATATGTTGTAAATGTTGTAATTAAAGAATAATACACTACTATTTTTAGTAATACCGACACTTGTTAACAGGCGTAGGTACTTAAAACGTCTGTCAATTTATCCTTGATGTAACATCTGTTTCATATTCTGTACCCGTGATTACAGTTCACACGATTTAGTTTTATAGATGACGGCTTAACTTAATTATTATTAACGAGCGTTTTGTTTGTTTAATGGCAGATAAGGTCGACGCAATGTGTTTAGTGATCGCTCTATCTTGACACATTATGTCATTTGTTTGAGTATTGTTTTTTTATACTTTCGTATCACAGCCTATTGTGAATTAGAGTTTCTAGACCTTTTCTGACGTCTGGGAAATGCTGTTACGCATATGACACCAATCACGGGGGCAGTCGGAGGTTATGGAATTCCGGACCTCAATGTGAGATTCGTCTATCCACTAAAACCTGACGGTGTCCTCCTCTGCCATTGAGTGAGTAGGACTACGGACTCTTGAAAGTCCTAGGTCCTAGACTATCTCCCCTAGAAAGTCCTAGGAATTTGTCCGCAGATGGCCTAAAACAAGCGTTATTCTAATTTAGTGGACTGTAATGTGATTTTACTGTTTTGTAAATTATTGTGGTATGATATAAATGTCAAAAAGTCAGGCAACAGAGACATTTTTAACATTTTGTACCTAAATTATGATCGCGTTAATTCCTGTTTCATTTAACTTAAAACTCAATGAAACGGGAATTAACGCGATCATAATTTAGGTACAAAATGTTACCTCTTTTGCCTGACGTTTCGATCGGGTTACACCGACCGTGGTCACAGGCTGACTGGAACAGCGATGTCTTCACTCCGTATGAGAGGCAGATTCTTCATCTTCCCTCATGATATTATTTTCACGCCAAGTACCGTCACACACTACACTCACTGTGTCCCTATTCTGCACACTAACCGCCGCGTCCGTATTCAGGTGAGAACTCGATCGCGAAACAAAACGAGATTGTTTATTTTTAATCACTGGATTCCATGTCGCGGATAATTTGTAACCGTCTTTCCGATTGAAATTTTTATACTTTTTGATTTCAATAGCTTCACGCACAACTCTTGAATAAAAGTGGCGATCCGTGGAAAGAACTTGCGTTTGATGAAATTCAATCCAGTGATTAGTGCCCGATTCAAGAAGGTGTTCGGCAATCGCTGATTTCGCAGTTTGGCGGTTTTTCACAGCAGCTATATGCTCTTTAAGCCTTTCAGCAATGGTTCGTTTCGTTTGGCCTATGTAGGAACTCCCGCAGCTACAGTTTATTTTGTAAACACCTGGTGTTTGTAACGGCAAGACATCAAGGTGTGTGTGACGGTACTTGGCGTGAAAATAATATCATGAGGGTAGATGAAGAATCTGCCTCTCATACGGAGTGAAGACATCGCTGTTCCAGTCAGCCTGTGACCACGGTCGGTGTAACCCGATCGAAACGTCAGGTAAAAGAGGTAACATTTTGTACCTAAATTATGATCGCGTTAATTCCCGTTTCATTGAGTTTTAAATTATGCAACGCGAAAGTTTAAAATTATTCATTTAACTTAAGTTTAAGTTGTTTAAAAGATAATTAAATAATTATTATATTGAAAAACCGTAATGCACTATTGACAAAATGTGAACCTAATGCCATTGACTACCTCTTTAAATGGGCGAACTTTTCGTCGTATATTGTGGTACCTAAATTTTTCAAAAGCATCCTTAGAACTAATAACTTTAATAAATCATAGTAGTTCGTTGCTAGAGAGATAATCGTCTGGCGCCCTTTTTTACGTCTTATAAATCTTACTTCCGTCCGCACAAATTACGTAACAGAAATAGCAACAACACTTCCACGCATTTACTTCCAACATCCTTAGATGTTTTCTATTGTGCTGTTTTTTACTGTAGCAGAATGTCCTGCTTCTTATTCTCCTAGTTACGAGTATTAATGGGCGAGGGACGTGACCGACGGACAGACAACGCGTTATACAGACAGATCTCGTAATGAGCTGTATTTCCTCAGTTTTGTATGGGTGCCACACTGCTGTTAAGAACGAACAACATGTAGAGTTGCCTCCGCCAGGGCCAGCTCTAGGTAGACGTAAATTATTAATTGATGACGAACTAATTGACGACCTCCGTAGCCAAGAGGCGAACACCGGACTTGGCGTCGCCATCTCAGGGGTTCCGGGTTCGATTCTCGGTCGAGTCAATGTAGAAAACGAACTTTTCTATATTGTCTCGGGTCTGGGTGTTGTGTTAACGTTGTTGTTTCTGATTTCTATAACACAAGTGCTTTAGCTACTTACCTTAGGATCAGAGCAATGTATGTGATGTTGTCCAATATTTATTTATTAATATTATTTTTATACACAGGCTATTTTTGTTCATTCAGAACCAAGGGAAAATTTCAAATGTTTGCTTGAGTGACAGATCAAATCCGTGGTTGTCCGGAGCCGTTTTTCAGGTTTTGAGAAGTTCCGGATGCATGTAGTCTGAGCCTAAGACTAAGTACTTTGCTAGCTTCTCTCATTTCGCGTACATAAAACATTGACTCATTCCTAAAAAAATGAAAAGCTATTGTAGAATAATATCTGTTTTTTTTTCTGTGTTTAATAAAACCTGGGAACTAAAATTAATCGAAAACGACTTTTTGCCGAAAAAGTCTCCTGGTGGAACAATGACATTTGCCGATCGTAACCTCTGTGTGTATTACGTATAATGAGTTGTTCCCTCTACCTTAGGGCTCGGGCAACGTGCTACAATATCGCGCGACTTCAGTTGTTACGACTCACGGCTACTTCCAGCGACGACACACGGTGCAGTGTGCACATTAGGAAACATGCAACCGTGGTAGCTAGTTTGCTAGGTAAGCTAGCGATGAAGCTTCTACGATCTGCATGTTTCTTAACTTTGAAGAGTCGTATCGTCGTATTGTTTTGAGGTCTAACTGATGACTGCCCCCTAACCATGAACTCTTAAAACAATCTCAAAGTTGTCAAATCTGTCAATACCTATTGGTACGTCATTTCATACAAAATTTGACAGAAATGATAATGTTTGACAGATTTGTGATTGTTTTAACAGTTCATGGTTAGGGCCCTGAGTTATAACATAAAATTATTCCAAAAAAATGCTACAATTTTCGATAGCTTTGAACTTGCCACGTCAAAAATAGCACACCCTACTAGAAATGGAATAAAGCAGTAAGTAAGAGGATGAACATGTTTATAAGTGTTGCCATGGTTTTGTCGCTCTGTTTAGTTCGCAAACAGCCTCCGTAGCCGAGGGGCGAGCACGCCGTGGCGTCGTCATCTCTGGACAGAGTTCGATCCCGGTGAGGTCAATTTAGAAAACGAGCTTTTCTATATTGTCTTTGGTCTAGGGGTTGTGGTACCGTCGTTGTTTCTGAATTCTATGATACAAGTGCTCTATAGAGCACACAACTTCAAAAGTAGCTATAGCTCATTTGGAATAAAGCCATATGTAGGCATGTAAAGTTGTCTAAATTAAAAAAAAAACTGATTGTTGCAACTCAAGTTGCTGCGAGTCGCCTCAACGAAGTCGTACGATATCGCGCTCAAACTGTCCAAGCCCTAAGTCGGCGCACTATGAATTCCCTGTACCTTCTGAGTGATAGGTACGTTGCCTCGCATACTAAGCGAGCAGATCACCGAAGATTTTTACCGTGAGAGAAAACATTTTATTGACCACCGTTTAGGAGTGCGCGTGAGTCGACGCGATGCATTATGCAACTGAACGGGATTGGGCCTGTTGGATTTGGGCATGGTGGGACTTGTAGAATACAAATTTGTTGATGGTAGTCCCTATTGATCCCTTTTGATCATCTAATTAATAATTCAGTAATATCAAAGTTTTAAGGTTATAACGTTCAGTAAAGATATCGAACAATGATAGTAAAAGGTTATTTTAACATCGTTACTAAGTTTAACCGACTTCCTTGAGGATTGACCGACTGAAAAAAATTATGTTATTATATATTATATTTGAATAGTTTGTTACGGGATTGCTACCATGTACCTTATTTTTGAGTTCCCGATATTTCGGCACTGTTGCAAGCGCCATGATCACGGAGTAACTGATTGCTTGCAACAGTGCCGAAATATCGGGAACTCAAAAATAAGGTACATGGTAGCAATCCCGTAACAAACTATTCTAATGTTAGTGACCATGAAAGTTTAAAAGAATATATATTATATTTATCTATTGCGAAAATAGCGATTGTCGACTGGCGTGTTATAAACTTTGATTCGATCGCTTATTTATATATTTTTTGTTTACAATAGTAAAATAAGTCATTCATAAAGTCAATTAATGAAGTGTTTGTAAATAATTTGCAATTTGGAGAGTAATTTTCACTTTCAAATTGTGTGTGTTAACAGTTAACACCTATGTTGTGGTACTTTGGCACCTTAATTGCTTATATAATGTTTTATAAATACTTAACATTAATATCTACCCATAGTACCTATCACTGCAATCTGTACACTTACCTAGATTGCAAAAAAAAAATCAAAAAACTTATGACTATCTTTATGTTTAGCGTGTATTGGCCTAAATCGTTGTTTCTTCGATTAACGTTTTCACATAAAAACTACACTCGATTCGAATAAATTTGGAAAGCACGTAAATTCCCGCAACGTATCGAATTTATGGTGTGATACACACTGTAATTCTTTTTTAAGCTACTTTTAAGGAGCTTCTGGCTTTTTTGTTTTCTTTGTAATTTTTTTTTAATTCTTATAATACTTTACTGATTTACTTTAACACTGCATTACAAAGAAACGTTTTATATTCAAATACTTAAAATAAATAAAATTTGCTCTTTTTAAAACTAATCAGCTTAAGCAAACTGAACTAAATAGTTATTAGTGTTCTCTGTCTTTACGCAAGTAAACCTTAAAATCGTTGTAATCAAGCTGTGATTCAACAATAGTTTTCTTCTTTTTCAAGATTTTGAATTTGTAAGTTAGTTGTAAACGCTAAAAGCGTCTTTCAGCGCGAAACCGACCAAATATAATAGTCACAAAATACAAAATAGGGTTTTTTTACCCACCTACTGCATTGATATAGATTCGGATTATATGCAAACGCACTACTACCCAGTATTGCGTTTGCATATAACGAGACACTATGACATTTTATTTTTACGCGGTCTCGTGCGACGATTTGGCTATAAAAAGCAAGTTGTCGTTCGGCTTAAACGCTTCTCAACAGCTTGCAATATAAGCGATGCATACCCATAAAATTCACTTCAAATTTCACAATCCTAAATCATGAGTGCCGTACCCCATTAACGCGTAAACAGGAGTGTTTTCACTTTTCACGCACTTTTACCTGATCAAGAACAGCTGTTAATTACAGAAGGCGAATACTTGTTCACGATCCCACTTCAAACTCATGAATACCCCTTTCAACCCCACCAGTTCTGTCTAATTTTAATTTCATACCTTCATCAGTGAAGGGTAGGGATGACCAATCGATAATATTTTGTCGATGATTTTTCAAATCGATGCAAAGACAAATATTTGAAACAAGCGAGTAGAACATAGAATACAATAGTAATACATAATTAGGATTTAGAAAAAGATAATGTGTCAAAAAGGCTCAGCATTTATCGTGACATATCACGACGCTGATTTTCAGCAGGGGCCCTGACGTTAGGGGTTCAAAAGCACGGCACTAGAGACAGGAAAAGATGAAGAGGAGTTTGTCCCGAAAAAATATTTTTCCTGCTAAATGTATCGACGGTAAAAAGATCAAACATAGTGGTGCATTGCTCTGAAAACAATGCTAATAAAATATAGGTACCTAAGTAGTCCTGACATCTAAAAATAGATAAGCAATAAACGTTTTTGTACAAAACACAAAATAAAAATCTTAGTAAAACTCCAGCAGTTTTTAAATGTATAAACTATCTATAGAACACCACTCACTGTGACGTCAATCAACACTAAACTTGTGCGCCTAAAAAGCGGAAAATACATGGCTTGTTTCGCCAAATTGAAGATCGCATGGTTGAAAAACGCAAAGAAAGCGTTATGCCCACCACCGATTGCTGTGTTTCTGCATAAATTTGAATTCATGAAATTATATTATGTTTGTACTGAGCGGTTTTTGAATAATCAAAAAAGGGGGAAGATACATTTTTTTTCTAAACAGTAACAGCGCGCAGCGGGTGTTAAAAACCGTATTTAAAAATACTTACTAGAAGTTTCTTTTTAAAATCACTATTACCATCTCACACGAGTAGGTACTACGTTAAAATACCTGACAAAGGCTGAACAGTTTCTAAGATGAAAATTACTAATACCTGAAACAAAACAAAAAAACGGTTAAAAATAATTAAAATTACATTTAGTTTTGTATTTATACATAAAATAAAAACACAAAAAGATTTGACAGCGGTGGGATTCGAACCCACGCCCTTTCGGACTGGTGCCTAAAACCAGCGCCTTAGACCACTCGGCCACGCTGCCTATAGCGTCTAGATTGAATTTAAGTAGTAGTATCGTATACAACGTCATCCTCACCCTTATGTTACGAGGATTTTTTTATTCCTGAATGAAGAATGCTGTGCTAAAAATATAGGTACACAACCTCTTTCACCTAAATTGTGTTTAAGAATTATAAAAATTAAATACTAGCATAGTAGAATACTAGCAATACCTACTATAACTATATTTTCAAACCTATTACTACATGTTTATGCATAATATAGACGTAGGTTTAAAAATGTATTATATTTAATCTAGTTAAATCAACTTACAGTTGATTGGGCTTGGCAAAGAGAGCTGCATTGTACATTAAAAATTTACTTTTTATCAAATCAACTTTGATTAGGCAACATACCCACATTCATAGACATACGTAAGTCAAGCATTTTTCGGCACAGAATACAAAATATCACTTCGTTATAGTAACTATCAAAATAAGCTTTAGCATAAATGAAAAATAACCTACGGGTTATACGTTGATAGTGGATTGCCTACCTACGTAAATAATTAAGCATCGAATGAGAAGTGATTTACGCGCATAACGCGACGACATCAATTTTGTGTCCGATGAAATTAATTACTGATGAAAATACTGTTTTAAAATGTAATTTATTAACATTGATATACTTACTTCCAAAATTTGCTGTCGTTATGTATCACAAGCTGTAAAAATTGATTCTTTGGCTGAGTCAGAATGGAAAGTTAAAATCCTTTTATTCAATTATTGTTTGTTGGATTTTGCAAATTATATTAAATAAGTATTACAAAACTGTAGTAAAGTTATAATAAGGTGTACGACTCTTGTTACAATTAGGACGGTATCGGGATCCTTGTTTTATTAGGACAACGGTACCACAACAGCCAGACCCGAGCCAATATAGAAAAGATTGTTTTCTACATTGACCCGACCGGGGATCGAACATGAAATCTCAGAGCTGGCGGCGCCATTTAAAGTCTGGCGCGCTCGCCTCTCGGCTATGGAGTTATACTGATGACGTGTCAGGACGACACAAACTATAGAGTGTTACAGGTTTTATTATTGTAAATCTTTTCAACTCTCTTAATTGGTCATAGACCAACATATAAAGTGTACTACTTAGTATTATATTTAAAAAGGAATGATTACAAAATTGAAATCTCGCCTTAAATTGGTAGAAAAGTTCGAATATCAACACACCCCTTTGGATTTATACCATTTGCTAGGTGGTGAAGGAATCTGTATATTTATAAAACAGCAACAATCAGTCGAATTGAGAACCTCCTCCTTTTTTTGAAGTCGGTTAACAAAATGGCCAAAATGGGCGTTCTCTTGCTATGTAATGCATGTGATTTTATTCCACAACAATTAGGATCAGGGATGTAAACTTTTAGGTTTAAAATGTAAATCTATTATTGGCCGTTTGTCTATAATGTAAATTTTATAACTTTATTATTTAAGGGCTGTGGATTTTGTGTAAAATAAAATAAATACCTAAATATATTACCCAGACTTTCCGCTTCTAAAATTACGGCTAAGAACTACGGCTTCACCTACTTTGACTAGAACCGGGAGGAAGCAATATGAAGAAGATTATATTTATTGATTCTCCAGAAGGGTCAAACAATCGAATTTGCCAAAGCAATCATAAAAACGAGTTGGACAGACCAGCCGAATGTGGGACATAATTTGTACGGCTTCGCTCAACTATAAATCTTTGATGTAAGGTAATTTACGACCCATAAACAAGCCTGCAATATCATCAAACTTATTTAAGTGGTACGAATAATGACCTGGTTAGCAGGGTTGACCGAGATGTTGTTTGGACATTTTGAATTGTCTGACACTGAAACAAAACGCAGACACAAACGTTTTGTAGCACTACTACTCAGAATCAGGCTAGGATAGGGTGGAAGTAGCTATAGAGTTACCATTTCTTTATTTTGTTTAAATTAAAAAATTAGTAATTGCTGCTCTATGAAAGCAATTATAAAAAAATAAATAATTCCAAAAAATTCTTCGAACGAAAGACACGATAGATCGTCAATTTTCATACAGGATTCATTATTAAACATGATCATTTTGTTCTGATAACCAATTGAAATACCAAGCACATTAAATTAAATTAAGTCTGAACATTTTGTTTTTATACTACTGTTACATTTTATTGTTTTCGTAGATAGCTTTACAAAGAAAGATAATATGCTTGTTTGGTCGTGTGTCGCGCTCTGCAAAACCGCAAGCAGTTGCGGGTTCAACTCCTGCAAGAGCTAGTTTCTTTTATGAGCACAAACATTTTTGTTTTTGAGCCAGAAATAGAACAAGAACAACATAGCTCAATAAAATTATAATTTTACCATTTTAATTATATTTAACTAAGTATCACAATTAAATGTTATTTTTCCACATATGACTCGATCCGCGGTCCGCGTATTTCAGAGGCCAGCCGCGCGGGGGCGTGGTAGGATTTCGCCCCCTATTAGGGCCAGCCGCTCCCAAATCCCTACTTATTTTAATCACTCTTGTACCCCGCTGGCTTTTATCATGCGTGTAGCTGATGGGCAAGCCACTCAAACAGCAATAAACAACCTTAACCTATTGTCTCTAAGTTCTTTTCGCAATGAACAAACCTTCCTACCTAAGCAAAAGAGGAAAACATGAAAATAATGTACGTTTGTGTAAAGATGTACGTATAAGTAAAATGTTCTGTGTCATTTTGTAGGTCTCTATTTTTTTAGGGGAGCGTAGTAGTTTTTCTTTTTACACTTGGTTATTACAAACTAACTTGTCATAGGTACATACACCATTTAACAAGCAACATAAGTATTTTAATGAAAACCTATCAACATCATCATTAGCCTCTGGATGTCTACTACTAAACAAAGGTAAGTACATATATCCATAAAAATCAATTGTGAATCTGCCAAAATCTCTCACTTTAAAGTGCAAAGCATTTTTTTTATTTACAGAAATGATAGAGACGAGTAGACAACTAAAGGTATTATTGTATATAGATAGTACTTACATGAGAAAATTTAGAAAATAGGGAGTGATTCTATTGATGTACGAGTAATATATGTCAACAAGTTTGTCAGTGGTATCATTAATTTAAAAAAAATATATATTTTATTCTTTTTTCACAATAAAGTAATGAGTCTTAATTACTTAACGTTTCCTACTCTCGTGTTAAACCCTTTGTTTTTATGTATAGATGGCCTTAGCAAACACTAATCGGCGACGTCTGGTATCTTAAGCAGTCGTTAGCACAGTAAGCTGCGGTTAGCCGGTATCACAGGATTATCGCGAGTGGCTGCCAAATTCACCCCTTGCCTAATCACAGGGCATTGACCCGGCTGTATACGTAGCCATGTTTCGAACATGCAGAGATATAAAATACTGGGTAATTTGGGCGAGAAAGGTGTATTTTACCTGAGTTGCATCACAGTAATGCAATTCAAACACTAAAGCTTGTAATAAACTTTTTTTAAACGAAAAATCCCTCCTCAGCATATAACTCAATATCTCTGCTTGGCCCGAAGGATCTCTGGTAGATAATTTTATAAAGGCTTTAAGTTCGTGTTTTATATAGAAACAGTCTTAATTTTTTCCAATTAATTCTAATATTACCTCTGTAATAGTTACGGTGCGATCTCAATACATTATTAAAACCTTTCTAGTCATCAATAGTTAGAAGCAATAACGTTCTCGAGCAATATCAATTATTGTATCCTAAAGGAACCTGTTTCTTGTTTCTGATTTCTATAACACAAGTGCTTTAGCTACTCATCTTAGGATCAGAGCAACGTATGTGATGTTGTCCAATATCAAAAAAAAAGTAGTGTTAAACTTTCTTTGCGACGCAAGGACAATGAGTTAAGGAACGACTCGTTGTGAGA
This sequence comes from Anania fuscalis, assembly GCA_950371115.1. Lineage (NCBI taxonomy): Eukaryota > Metazoa > Arthropoda > Insecta > Lepidoptera > Crambidae > Anania > Anania fuscalis. Next base: position 15,058,886 of record OX493334.1, on the reverse strand, counting down.
TGATTGTGAAGTTAAACTTTTATACAAATAACTCAAATCTATGTATATTATTTATTTTGTTAATTTATTGTGCGAAGTTGTTGATTTATTTCAATAAATAAATTTCTGTATATGATGATATTTAAAACTAGCTTACTTGATTGTACATGCTTAGTAAAGTATAGTATCTGTTTGTTAAATTAAAATTTATGAGTCTGTTTAAAAATACAGGGTAGATAAATTGTATGTTTTTTGTCTTATGATGAAACTGAACAGTTACTTTTGATATGTAAATAAAATAGACTAGTAGTATATAAAACGTTATAATATAATAAAGGAAATTTTACTTTTTAATCTTTGAATATTGTTAATTTATGTTACTTAGAAATCATTTTAAGCTCTCTCTCGCCTGAAGCACAGGTTCTACCTAGTTCAGGCAAAGATAAATTAAGCAATTTATAGTTTTTTAAGGTGTACTAATTTAAATGTATCTGCATTTCTTATACTTAATAAACGATTTTTATTTTATTTTATTTTTATTATAATATGTTGGATAATAATATTATTTTAAGAACACATTGTAACCATATTCTGGCAAATAAAATAATTTGATTTGATTTGATTAAATTAATAATTAAAAAAAAAAAAAACATTGCTTTTGGAAAAGTTTTTTCTATTAGTTAATCCCAAAAGGTAGTATTAGGTCCCAAAAGTTGTTGCATTGAGAAGCAGAATGTGATTTTCAATCTGCATGATAAATCAGAATCTTATCGACTAGCTAGCCTACAAATTGTACCAAAGTACTAGGGCTTGTTGTGCCTTTTTAATTTTAATACAGCAAAATTTACAATAAGTCATAAGCAACTGGTGAAAGTGGACTTTTACCGCTGCCTATTTTCAATCGGTGCCCCTAGCTGGTTAGGAGCCGAATGGCTTCGTGTCATTACCCCAGGGAGCCAGGATTGCATCCGCAGTGCTGGCCTGCATTATTGATGCTCTGATGTCATAGATACTCTTCCGCACTTGACACAACAGGGTATGGGATCTAACCATGTACTTCCTCAATCAGTAACTTATACATTGATTTGTTCTCTCGTTAGAGTTTTACATAAAAACAAAACTGCTTAGGCATTGTCTTGCAAAAATAAAAATTAGAAAAATTTGTTAAAACAAACGGACTATGATATAAACAATGTGTTTGTTCAGGAGGGGGGGGGGGGAGGTTCATAAACTAGTTAAATATATTAGGCCGAAGTCAAAGCGCGCAAAACTGTTTTTGCGGTGTTCCTCAAATCATCAGGCAAGCGCCACCCATAAGTTGGTTAGATGACCTGGTAAAGCATGCAGGAAGCCGCTGGATGCAGGCCGCTTCCACCTGGCAGTCACTGGGGGAGGTTAATTCAGAGGTGGACGTTCTATGGCTGAAATAAAGTGATCATGATTCAGGCCATTACGCTAAACTTCGTCGCAGGCTACTTCGTAAGATTACCTAGAGGCATCATCGTCATCACCTTTGAGAATATGACTGATGATTCATCAGTCATAATAATCTCAAAGTTGTAATCATCGGGTTGGTTCTTGATAGACACAAACCTAACCAAAAATGGCCACTTCAATTCTCAAATATACATAAGATTACGTAAGTATATTAAATTGAAAAACGGTTAAAACGAGCCCAAATAGCTACTAAATTACTCCTTTTAACATGCTACAATGTAAAGAAAGGCGAAGCGAAGCAATTTCATAAAAAAAACATCCACCTATAATTACCCTAGGGACTGAACAATGTTCCGGGGTAATTCTACTCATACTTTTAGTTTTAATTTTCTAAACTGTATGCCTGAATACCTTGTTTGCTTACTAAAGCATTATAAGTTTTAACACACTTTTAAAAGTAATTTACGTATAAGGTCCTAATTTATTAGTTAATTTCCTTTTATGGGATCTCCCATTGAATCTTCATTACAACCATCCTTACTAATATCCTACTAATATTATAAATGCGAAAGTTTTTAGCTCTGGATGTATGCATGTTTGTTACTCTTTCACGCAAAACTACTGAATTATGAAATTTTGCAAATACTTAGAATATGATCTAGGTTAGTTAAATTATAGGATACTTTATATCCCGATTAAATGTTCCTGAGGGATATTTCTCTAATTAACTATATTATTCTTTAATTGCACGTTTTTTGTTAAATATCCTACTAAACATCATACGAACGAACATTCTAAAAAATCATTACTTGATACAAACAGATGTTAGCTGGTCGGCTTGGATGGAGATGTGGTTTTATTTTGTCTTCAATTGTTGTTTACACAAAAAAGTTTCTGTATCAGCTATAGAATCAGTCCCTAGAAAGAAGTTTACTGTGTTGGCTACATTTTAGTAGTGAAGTGTAGTGTGTAAAAATTTTACTTGCTAAAACTACCTGTTTGATTGAGTCTGTTATTAACGTAACAAGGCTAATACTTAAAATGTAGGCTCCCAAGCCAGGATACCCTAGTTGCGAAGCCTGTAAGGCTCTTGTATAACAGTGTTGCTTCTACGAACCGTTCGTAGCACATTGTGAAGCATGCTCTTTTTATATACTCACTAGTGTAGTGATGTGCTGAAGTCGATAAAATCAGAAGGCTTATAGTCTTTTTGGGCTTTTCTAAGGCAAGCTTGGTTTCAGAGGTTCTAGTGTTAGTTTCACAAAAGAATCGTGCAAATTAACACATTTAACTCTCCATGGCGGGCATGGACTCAAAAAATAATTGATTACTTAGTATGTTTTGCTAAATATTATTTTTCGCTTTTTAGTTTATTTTTGGAGTCGGATTTTAACAAAACTTTATTATATTAAATAATATTAAACTAGACAAGAATTAGTTTTTATCTTGTGTTAAATTAAAAGCCAGTTTTATTGACATGACAGGTTATTAAAGTTAAAACTTTTTCCGGTTGAATAAATTACTTCTTTTTCAATTATGTAACACGTTGTAACTTGTATCCCTTAACCTACGTCCAACCATAAGGCCCCGGTACTCCAGTTCCACTATGAAGTGGTTTAGGTTGGGTAGTATAGGTGTTTACTCCACCACGAGAGACTATTGCGGATTAGTGGCAAGTGACTTACCTCACTGTCAAATGTAATCAAGGCCCTAAACTAGGCTTAACGTCTAGTATCAAGCTTTATTGGCCGGGACTTACTATTCTCGTGCCTTCCGAAGCATTGAGATGCATGCTGTGATAAATGTCATTAAATACCGATTTAACATAAAACATATACACACATCACTACAAATGTCAACATGCCCTTTTCCATTTGTCGTATTTCACAGTACTAATGACGTTTTTGCGTTGGAAAAATGGCTTCTACGTGTCGCTCTCGTGTTAAAAACGCGTTACACATTTTTCTCCTTTTTTCATTAATTACCACACTACTCTTGCCTTATGAAAAATAAATCTTTTTAAAAACTTGCTATCGAGTAAAGGACTTAATTAAAAGTATATCATAGTTGGCATTTAACACGACGTAAAAGTCAAGTGTAACAAATTGCAGTATTTATTTCCTAGATCAGTATAAGATATGGACGAAACCATTTTACCTTTTAGTGATTTAAAAAATACTTTTAGATCATTTTTGACAGGCATATTCAACATTTATTTATAACCCTTAAAAACTTGTTGCTTTTAGGCATTAAAAATATTCCACGCCCTGTTTGTGACCAAGATATTAATACCTTACTCAGAGATCTTGACAATTGATGTGTTCCTTTACGCATATTAATTGTTTTATTATATGCAATATTAGTTTCGAATTCTTGTATGTCATCTTGGTAATTAATTTAATTACATACAACATTCATATTTTAAGAGACGACACAACCATCCCTAAAGGAGTGACCGACCAGTTTGTTTTTGAATAAGTGAGATTAAGGTTGTGTACGATAAATAAATAAATTGTTTTCACAATCACACAAATTATCTAGCCCCAAACTAAGCAAAGCTTGTACTATAGCGACGAGATAACGGATAAACATACTAAAATAAGTTTATTAATATCCATGACTTAGGTTCAAATGCTCTTGCTCATCACACTTACATTTGTCCCTTGCGAGATTCGAACCCGCAACCGCCAGGCTTTGTAGTCCGGAGCGCAAACCACTACACCGTCGTCAATACGAATACTTACAAACGTTTCATATCGGTGCATGATTTATTAGAGCAACCGCAAATAATAGTACATCTATTGACGTCACACATCTCATCGAGCATATCAACACAATGAGAGGTATTCGTGTCAGTATGTCGGCGGCGTCTGATCACAATATGTCGTCTCGTACCTAAAGCATGCTATCATACATTCGTAGGTGAACTTAAAGTCTGCGCATGCACTTAACTTTGGAATAAAACTGGATCTTAACTCGTGGAATCCCAAGCGGTCGCATGACACCGTAGTATACATTTTTATTTCACACCAGTGTACCTACTCGATAAGAAAAAAAAACCTCTTTAAAGTTAGTTTTTAACATTGCAAATAAAAAATTAAACTTCTATCTCCTCATTATTTTAGCACTGAAGATAAGCTGTTAGAAAAAAGGTCAATTTCAGACATTCAATGATTTGATTTACTGTATAAGTCTAGTCAAATATTATAAAACGTACCGGTTCGACGAAACTTAAATCATAATTGAAAGATAATAGCTTAATGCTAGTCAAAGTTCGCTATCAAACTAGAAGTACCTACGGACCTAATCACTCCAGATCAATAACCTTCATAGCGAAATTGGTTTCGATAACGAAGTCTCAATAATGCAGACAGACAAATAATATTAAATCCTATCTTAGACGTCTACCGAGGTGTTTGAGGAGATTCGTTTGAGTATAAGGCAGGACGTACACGCAATGTGTTTAAATATACTCCTTGTTTTTTACTATTGCAATATAAAACCAAATCCAACATCAGTTCTGTCATCGAAATTGTGGGAACCGGTAAGTCTAAAGAAGATTCCAACAAACAAGCGAGCGACTACAAAACTAAGTAGTTTTAGGTTTGGATTTAGTGTGATTCGCATCATAATTTATTATTTATTAGGCTGTATCCCCACTTTGCCACTTTGCTTCTTCTTGATTCTTCTTCAGCCTTCTAAGCTGCAGCAGGTTTCCTAGAGCTCTTAGAGAAGGATTTCCCAATCTCCAACATTAATAATAAATAATAATATATTGTTTCCACAATCACACCAATTAGCTAGTCCCAAACTAAGCATAGCTTGTTCTATGGCAACTGGACAACGGATAAACATACTTAAATACGGTTATAAACATCCATGACTTAGGTACAAAATATGATCGTGCTTATCACACAAACATTGGATTGGGAAATCCTTACCCGTTGATCCGCCACGCTCTTGCACTCCATAAGAACATGCTGTGAAGTTTTTTCTGCCTCCATGCTTTTTCTGAATCTAAGGCTATCTAACAATTATGTTCAACAGTTGCTTATTTAGATCATGCATAATTTGCATAAAACAATGTATTTTAGTAGTGTCCATCTTGCTCATTATGATGATTATAGTGTTTAAGTTATCCACAACTATTCTTCAACTAATTTAATTCTGTGGTTAATGATTGATTTCGTCTGGGAGAGGCCTTAACGTGGGTATCGACCTTTTGGTTATTATCTTAGCTCAAATCCGACGCCCTTTTCAAATTTGCCTGAATCAAAAGCTTTTGATCCGTTCTAATAGTGTCATTATCAAGAAACTGTTTGAATATCAAAGAGCGTTTATGACATTATACCTTTAAAACCGTTAAGATGTTGATAGCGTTAGATAGAGGTAGATAGTATAGTCAACTTAAGTCGTGACTGGATATCACAATGCAATGGTATGAACTTTAGGTAGGACTTTAGGTGGCTTAACAAAAGTATCATGGCTTTAAATGTACACGACGAAATCTGGTATCGATGCGGTGTTAGTCCAAGTTGCTCAAACATGCAAACTTTTAAATAATCGTCATTATAATTTTAAAAATAATTACATCAAATCATGTTGAGTAGGTACGTTCGCAAACTAATGCTACGTAGGTTGAAAAGTTCACACGCCAAAGTAAACAGAGGTATAATAAACGACAGCTACTACTGTACCTACTACTATATATTCGGCCATCATTAAGTTTTTTTACTTTGGAATATCGTTTCGGGTACCTACTTGAAAAGACACATTAAAGGTAATTAGTCAGCGTCACAATTTTACGTACCTTTTCAATTCTGAAATTGAAAGCTAAAGGAATATTTTAATGAATAAACACTTAGTTCAGAACTGATTTAATGTGGCTACACTAACTACACTAAAATTGCAATGAAACATCACTGTAGAGTAGAGACTTGGAATTCTCGTCGCCATCTCCACTTTTTCTGGCCGACCAAGTGACGTGTTTTTCTCGTCTGTGAGTTACGCGAATTAGTTTAAAATCGGGAGTTAGGGCGGCGGGGTGTCGTGGCAAAAAACCTTGGCACTATGGGGTGCATTCGTTAGCGGAGATGTGGTCAGAGATTTTTTAGATATGCTACTCTAAGAAGGATATATTTTATATACATTTTATTAATATCCATGTGTTAGGTTGCAAAACTACTGGATGGATTTTGAACCCTTTGACCGGTATAAACATTTTTCATTTTCATTTGTTTTCAATCCTAACTCATGGGCATAAAGTTCAAAATATGATGGCAGCTATTTGGCCATTTAAAGGTTTAAAGAAATATAGATTATTCATTAGAATAACAAAAAGACTGCAATTTATAACGGTTTTGTGTAATTTGGCCATATGAGTAAAAGGACGCGACGAAGTCCCAGGCAATAGCTGTTGCCTGCGACTTAAATATAAATGTCCTATGGAATGGACGTTGCGTGTACATGTTGGCTGATTAGATTTGTAACTTGTCATTTTCGGGTCAATTTACAAAATCTGCTGGCGTTACCCTACCCTAATTTATACGGTAAAACTGCAAGTCATCTCCGCAAAACGTATCCTACGACCAATCAGCGGGGTACAAACAATATAGGCCAATCAAGACGGATCGCCGAATGTCACGAGCTATGCCGATACCGCGGGTCAGTGTCGTTAATCACATCGGTTGGTTTGACCGACCCTATTAAGATACATACAGCGTTTTAAAATGGCGAACAAAACAAGTACATACAGCGTAGACAAGTCAATAATGTCGTACGTAAGGATCTTGTATCGATCGAGGGCATATCCAATAATTCATGATCATCATCATTTTAGCCATAGGACGTCCACTGCTGCAGTGGACGTCCTATGCCTGCAATGATGATTATTCAGCAGCAAAACATAGGCATTCCCCAATTGACTTTCAGATTGACTGGTTTTAAGAGGCCTGCATTGCTGCAACCTTTATACCTACTTATTTTAATTTTATTTGCTTACAAAATCAACAGCTCTTAAGTAAAGACTACATTTTCTTAGTACCAAACCAAACAGCCAGTATTGGACCATACCAGGTCGTCTGTCCATCTTATGGCTGGACGTCCTACGCTGTGCTTGCCGGTACGTGGCCTCCTCCGTTCCAGAACCTTTCTGCCCCATCGGCCGCGAGTTCCACTTGCTATGTGATCCGCCCACTGCTACTTTAGGTTGCTTATCCGTCGGTTTATGTCAGCAACTTTTGCTCTTTCACGGATCTCTTCATTTCTGATTTGACCTCGCAAAGAAACACCGAGCATAGGCTTTTCTATAGCGCGCTGTGCAACTTTGAGCTTTCTTATAAGGCCCATTGTAAGTGGTTACGTTTCTGTTCCGTATGTCATCACTGTTAACACACACTGGTTGTAGACTTTCGTCTTTAGCCACTGAGGTATTTTGAACGAGAAGATGTTGCGTAGTTTCTCAAACGCTGCCCATCCGAGTTGGATTAGTCGATTGGCCTCCTTCTCAAAATTCGATCTCGTAAAAAAAATACCTAGCGTAGCCCTTTCCAAAAAGAACGATGCAATAATTAGGGGCCTAGCCTAACTAGGGGGTAATTTTTTTAAACATACAATAGAGATTTTAACGTATAGTTACTATTTAAAATTCACCAAAGAACGATCATGATTAATTGCCAAATATCATGCACACAAGCTCTATTTTATAAAACTACCAATGTTTTTTGGGAATGGCTGACATAAGCTCGTAAATCCCATGTTTCCCGAAATTACCAGCGGTGAGTATCCAGCATATCTGCAATCGACATTCCCATGCGATTACTTTAACAAATCTGTTGGTATGGACACCGTGTTAGGCAGGGTTACCGGCTATATTCGGGAAATATATTAGTAAATAGATGGACGAAGGATAATTCAAGAGATATCAAAAGTGCTGTAAAATTAAATATAAATATACGCAAAGACTTTTTTCGAAGATGTTTTCATCATAATGAACAAAACATATAGATTAAAGGTATTACATATTATGTTAATATTTTTTTCTATAGTTTTGTTTTTGCATTTAAAATGATACTAGTTTTATATATTTTTTTTCTATTGTTTTTTTTTTTTGTTAATTGTCTGTTTTCAAAATGGTTAAACTTTCCGATAAAATAATGACAACCCTATTTCATACCGGACCGTAGGGTTGCGAGTATGATGAGGGGTTTCTTTTGTTTAATCAGAGTTAAAGGATTACCGAGCCGATATTGACAGTGGCTATGCCCATCCATTTTGTTTGACATAATTGCCTGCGGTGGCAAGTATGGGGCTTAAACTTATTGGCTGACCAAATCTGCTTATGGCTTTGCCCTCTATACATTAAGGTCAATGCTCTGTCGAATCTGACATATTGATCCTTTAACTCCTTAAACTCCTAAGCCGCAATCGGCTATCAATTCATTGTTATTCAATTGTTATGTATTTTGATATTTTCGCTGGGAGATGAAGAGTTAAACGGACTAACTTAAAAAAATATCTACTTTAAGATTGTTTTACAAAGCTTTAACTTAGAAAAGAATAAAAAAATCTTCACTCCAAAAATATTTTTTTTTTTTTTAATTTAATTATGTCCAGACTATCTTTTATATAGATATATCCAAGTGTAAAAGAAACTATAAACATTTATTATCAAGTAAAATCTGTTAATAATATTTCATCGAGCTACCAACATTAAGTTACTAGCTCATTAATTATCTGACAGATTCTCAAACATTCACCGTGACCAAATCGATTTAAATTCTTCGTCTCGATAAGACTTGGACACAAATCAATATGTCGCGATCTGTTTTTTATCTGTGCCGTATCTACCTTTTCTACCGCAGTGTATCTATGCACCACAATGTAAAATGGTACAGAGAGATAATTCTGACAATATACAAATAATAGTTATATAAGGATTTGTACTGAGAATTCAAACTCTTCAAAAATGTGGCTTTTAAATCTATGATACATGTGTATTTCTTCTGGTGTGCGACCGAAATGGATTTGGAATAATCAAACGCTAACAAAAACTAATCTAAAAACCTACTATAGTACATTATGATACAAGTGTGCTACGTTGGTCATTATACACGAGGCATTATTATAAGCGCGAGCCGCAGGCGAGCGCGGTAAGGAAGCCGAGTGTTATAATGATCAATGCACACGAGTTGCATACGACGTTTTTCAACACAATTGCGAGGAAAAAAACAAACTAAAATCTAAAATACCTTCTCCGAATATGACTTGGCGTTTTTGCTGATTTTCTATGCATTTTGGCGGCAACAGGCTATCATACTCGCGTTTCGTGCCTCGATAAGTATTTCCGACGGGGTTGAATAACATTTTACTCGTCTTTACTATTTAAAGTAGACGTTTTTGATAGTAATTAACCACACAGCAACAACTTTACTAAATATTTAGGGAAAATGGCCCGTATGTTTTGTTTTTTTCGCGCGCCGTAATTTCGATGCGCGCGCATTTTCAATAGTGGCATAGGAAAAACTGGCTGTTCAGCCGGAGTAGCAGCATTTTAAAAAATAAAATAAACTATAAATTATTGTTTCTAAAAATGATAGTTAAGTTAATTTGTGTTTATTAATATACAATTTGATAAAATGAAATATTTATTTGTCATCTTAACCCTAAAATAGTTTAATATTGGTAAAATATTCAATGTTCTTAGACATAAAATTTGCTGGATTTTTTAAAAAAAAGTTTACATTACCGCTCTAGTGCGATAATGTTATTACATCACAAGTGCGTAATATGATGAATTATGAAACTAAAAACGGTGTTATAAGACTCAATTTAAAAAAGCTATATATTTTGGAGCAATTGATCTTTTTGCTGCTTATGAACAGCTATTTGTTAGGTTTTAGCCGAATTCATTCGATCTACCATGTTACCTACGTAGTTCCATATCAACGTATCTTCTGCACCAGCAAAATTTATAGCTTTCGTACTGCGCTATGGTTTGTTTTTCCGAATAAAATACTGTTTCAATTTGCTCACTAGATATCCAAATAAAAAAGTTATGTGTTAATAAATTGCAACTATTTTAGGTAAAGGAATCAAAACATAAGCACATAAGGTATACGCTGTTGTCATGGGGACTAAATATAAAAAAAAGTTCATTCCCTTATCTTGCGCCTATTAGCATGACAATAGATACAGGATAGCTTATCGCACGTGCTCCAGTCTGTACCGGGCGGGCATACTGATGATATATTTTTATTATATTACCTTTTTCAAAGTTCGACAACACTCGATAACCCATCTACGTGTACCCGGATATAAATCATTTTTACGGCATCTGCGCCTCCCTTGTCTACGCGACAGGCTTTCACGACACATGAATGGGCCTTTACATGCTCTGCAATACACCGAAACAAACATCGTCTTGCGTTCACGATAGACTTTAACACGTTGACTTAAGAGCTGTTTTAGTGTGCACGATTTTGTAAGATAGAGCATATGTGTGCGCGCCCCGAAATGCCTAAACATTGCCTATAAATATTGTAGTCGATATGGGATACCTATGCTTATAGTGGTGGGATGAAATCTCTTGGATACATTGTTTTTGAATACATTTACTGGATCTTTTTGAGCGTATGCTAACACGTATCAGTAAATATATTCAAGTCTTACGACCGTGGGAATAGATATTTTATTTATTTTCCAGGATTTAATGCGCGATAAGAAGTACAGCTTAATCATTAATCATGAGATAAAATTCTACTGATTTTCATATTTTGGTAAAAGACAATTTGTACTACTACTTTTTTTGGTAGATATAGAAATACTCTTTGGTTTTATTTATTTAATTTTGGATAACTGAAAAAAAATTAGTTATTTATCAACTAACCTAAACCCACAGGAAATAAGTAGTTGCTACAGCTTAAAGCTTTGTTTTTTTTTAAACTTAAGCATTTTGGCTTTAGTTGCAGAATAGAATTTCATGATAGATTATCAGGTTTCCGATTTTTGCAACCTATCTTACTTTAGTGCTAAAGCAAATTGATAGTTTTACTAGAAAATTGGTAAGAATAAGTACCAATTCGTATATTATTTGAGAACTACTTTTCAAACTATTTTCCCAAAGCAGAAAGGCCACCGGCCGAAAAGTTTATGTAGAAATCTCGAAAAACTAAATAGAGCGTACAACAAATATCTGTTCACAAAACCAAACATTCCTTTGAGCGGGCACATTACACACACATACCGCTCAGAGTAATTGAGGCTAAAAAGCTCAGCTTTAAAAATCAGTACCTTTGTTTTAACAGGCAATCATAGCTAGACTCCCGCGATTGTTCTTAGTTGGTATCTCTTTCACAATCACGTCAAACAAAACCAAAAGGGTGGGGGCTCATTTTACAGTGGCAGCGAAGGAATCGCAGCCGGGAGCTTCCGCGACACCCTGTATATTTGTTTAGGTTACATCCCTGTATTTACATAATCCGCGGCTGCATGGGAAATCGGACCTTAATTGTGTGGGATTGAATTGTATTTCAATTGTTTTGTAGCTTAGGGCACGTGTGCGGTAGTGAGGCTGCGGTTTGAAGGTATGCGGGTGTTTTGTGTTTAAACAGTCGGGTTTATTGACCTTGGCGTAAAGCCAGGATCGGGAGCAGACAAATTAGATGCCATCGGAATTACTCGGGCTGAACATATCAATGAAGGCGCCCGATGAATATGTAGCAAAGCGAGCAATCAATTTGCCGTGTCAGCCGAACAAACATTCGTAGGCATTGGATCCAGACAGTGGACTGACTCGTTCCTTGTGCGACTGACGCCGTCTTTACATTTATGGACCCTTATAAATACAAGTCATTCTCCTTGAACAACGGAACATAAATCGCCTAAATAATGACAATAGCGAAGATGTAAGTATTGTCTTTTTGAAGATAATCCACATTAAGGGTGTCTGGAAGAGATCGCTATTAGCAATAAAACTTAAATTTTACGTCTTTTGGTAAAAATAATGTGTAATTTACTTTGTTCGGTTTGCAATCAAGAGTATGTATTATATCTATCATTTAAAAATAATGTTGCGTTTCCCTTTATACATATTATAGTTATACCTAATTTAACATTATTATATGTACATGTTTTGTGATATAATAACTGTTACACTTAAAAAATAAAAATCAACATTTATGAATACAAAGTACCTACTTATACCTTACACTTTATCTTGTTGTTGTCTTGTTGACGCTGTAAACATGACGTTATCAAAGCTATCATCAAAAGATCCAAAAATCTTTTTATCATAAAAAAAGATGAAACAGTATCGAAAATGACTTTATTCTCGCCCCAAATAAGGTACAGCTAACCACACTGTTTTCTCTACATTAATATTCTCAAGTAAATTTGTTTGCACATAAACGCGGTTCTTTGTAAATGTAATTTAAAATTCATGCCTGTAAAAACACCTTCATCTTTCTAATGTAATCCGTCGTCGTCGAGATAACTAAGTGACACCCCTGGAGCAGGGGTGTGAAAAGTCGGAAACTTTAAATAATAAATTGACACCCTTGTCTGGCTTAGACTTCGACTTTGGAAGCTTCATTGATTAAAGTTATAAGAGCTTGTGAATACTATAGTAACTAGTAGTTGGTACCACTTTCGACAATATTTCTAACACAGAAATTTGTAGGTATAGCTATGAATAAAGTTGTAGTAGCATTATTTACTAAATAACGTTACAATAAAAAAAATGTGAGTACTTTTACTTTTAAAGATTTTCGTAATCACGAAATGAAAACTTTTGTGCGGTGTAGTGCTGGCACTTTAAAATAATTGCACAACCCCTTCTCTTCCTATGGGTGTCGTAAGAGGCGACTACAGGAGAACCGCCACAAGAAGACGGGCAGCAGCGTCTCCTCTTCACCATTGGCCAAACTGCGATCGCCAACCCGCCTGCCAAGCGTGGCGATTATGGCAAAATCCTCCTTTTGGAGAGGCCTGTGTCCAGCAGTGGACTGTTATAGGCTGGTGATGAGAAATGAAAGCTTTTGAATTGGTATTTTAAGAGGCTAACAGACTTCGCTTACTTATCTTAATTTCCGGACATGGTCAAATAGTAATTCATCTATCTTATATCTATCGTCATAAAAAATATATGTTAGTATGTTTGTCCTTCATTCATTCAATTATGACAAAACTTGGATAGTATCTTCTGAAGACATGATCTTCTTTTTAATAATGTTTAACATAAAAAAATAACTCAACTTAATTGTTGCATCATATCATACCTTAAACACATGTAACCACAAATATGGCCAATGATTGATCAACCGACCTTTTCAATTGAAAACAAATAGCCAATTATGTCTTACAAACACACCGATAATTACAAGTCTTTATCATCACACACACAATCAATCTATAAGGCAAATATTAACGGTGCTAAATGTCAGTCGGAATTGATTTTACGAATAAATCCTGACATTTTGACTGGCTTTTATAGGATTAATGAGATAATTATTTGGCAAGCTTTAATCTTTTCGTTTACTTACAGTGATTTAAGTGTGCAGCCCAATGACATAATGAAATGACTCCCAATGTATAATATCAATATCAATAAATAGTTTTTTAAAAGTGTAAGTAAAAGAACTGCTTCGCTCAATGGTTTCGAGAACTAAGTAAGTAAAACATAAAAGAAACGGTTGCGCAACAAGAACAATAAACTAATTTCAAGTTTTAAACATTTAAAATTAATCTTTCAACATGTGAACTTAATGCCACGTGGCATTCGCTACTAGTCGGCTACTAGACTAAACAAAAATGTTTTGTGAAATGAAAAGTCTTAAAAAAATCAAATCATTATGTCAATAAACGTATGAACAAAATACAGTACCATTAAAATATTATAAGTATTATGTTATGATGGAACTGACATGTTCATGTAAGAACATGACCACAGCTTCCTTAAAGATGTTTAAAAAAAGATACCATATACAAACTAATACATAGGCTAAAAACAAATATGACGAAAGAGTATAGAAGCAGAACAGGGCATTGCAAATTTTTGGGAATAGGGAATTACCTATTTTGGAGAGTAACTCTGGAGAGCTAGTGTCACGGAATCGTACCTTTAGGAAGACGACCTGTTGACGGTACTTATAATAATTATATTATTTATTCATCTCCATCCTCCGTCTTCAAAATTTCCTCTTAGTTTTAATCATCAAACCTTGGGACATTTCCTTTTAACAGTAAGTGCAAATACACTAATGAGTCGTGCGAACTATAACTCTACACTTACGGAAAGAGGTTACACCTCTGCGAGTGTTTCCCCCACGGCTACAAAGGCTCAATGAGTAATTTGCTGGCGAGATCTTTGTCATGCTAATGTTGCTCGCGATACAAACATATTGGAATTTTAACGACAACACTAACTTTGCGACGCTAGACGAGGGTATGTTTTATTTATTTAGCTTTAAGTATTATCGGCAGCTAAAAACAATACAATATTACTGAGGAAAAGCAACACTATAAGTAGAGAGTAGTTAATTGTGCTCATAAATAATACATTTTTGACATTGCCTAGTATAGGTGATACTATTAATAGTTTTGGACTATTGATAGTTAAACCTTTTCTTTCATTATCATCATTTAAATCCGTATCGTAAAGAAAATTCCAGGGTTGAGATTCAAACTTACCACAACCGGCGTAATTCGGACTCCGAGTCATTAACGATAAGAGTATTGCATAATTTTATCATAATATTTAACTAACAAAGTATGTCCTCGCACGAACATAGAACCACAGACCGGAGGGGACTGCTGTGAACTAGGATCGGCGAATTTGCTTTATTATAAAAAATAGGTCACAGAAACAAAATAAAAATTACATTTACCTGTCTATATATATTTTTTATTTTAGGGTTCCGTCGTTTGTTTCACATGCTCTACTATACTAAAAGTTCAAATTTTAGTACCAACTTTACAACTACAACCGCAATAATGTAGGTAGATCGAAACATGCCATTTTAAATTAATTAATTACTAAGCAAGTTGTTAATTTCATACAGGTAGCCTATTTATTTTAATAATTATTAAACAATTTTTTCAAATACTTCGTTTTTTACAAACTGACGGTACCTTTTTAACCGACTTCAAAAAAAGGAGGAGGTTCTCAATTCGTCTGAATGTTGTTTTTTTTTGTATGTTTGTTACGCGATCACGCCGTCAATTATGGACCGATTTCAAAATTTATTTTATAGTTTGAAAGGGTATACTCCCGAGGTGGTCCCATTTCCACCAAGTCAGATTCTGATGATGGGATCCCTGGGAAATTGAGGGAACCCTCAATTTTTATAGGCACCCATAATGTTTTGCATATATTTTCTGACTCGATGCTGATTTTTGGGTCAGGTCAGCAACATGACATGATGATGGAAGCCACAGAACTCCTTAACGGATAGGAGTTAGAAGATAATACTGCAATTTGTCGACAGAACGTATTTCGCAGTGTGTTGAGCAGACGTGGAGTTTATGAGGTACCAGACCGTAAATTTTTATTTACTGGGGGCGTGCCCGCACACCCAGTAACGAAAAAAAATTTGAAAGTTCCTTTCTTAATTTGACTTGTTATTTAACGCAAGACCTTATCCTATGGTTTCGACACCAAAGTAGCCGCCGTTCTGGTTGGAGTTTAGGTAAACCCTTTTCTTAAGACTTAAAAATTTTCGTCGAAAAATTGACCCTATATAACACCTTATTTTTATCATACCATTGGATGGGTGGTCCATAGAGGACCAATATTAGTTAAGGTTACTTTGCTGTAAAGTAATTTTTGGCGAAGTTAGGAGGGAAAAAATAGAGGACTTAACACTTAAAATTGTAAAATAAAAAAAGTTTAGAAAAAAACTAAAAACCGACTTCAAAATGAAACTAAGAAGCGAAAAATAATATTGACTAATACATACCGTGTAAGGGGACACACAACACCTTTTGTCCCAACAGTCAACCTCACCTGCCCGTGGTGCGCCCTGCTGACAGACGGACGAGGCTCTGACGACCGAACCGATAGCGGGATATCTATCTACAGGCCAGGTCAAATACCTTTGGCCGATGACGGGCAGCAGCGTCATCGGTACGAGACCTGGTACTGCGCTCACCAACCCGCTTGCCCAGCGTGGTGAGTATGGGCATATACCCCCTAATGATAAGCCACAAAAAAGTACGGCCCCCAGTTCCCGGCCGCCCCAATATTCCAGGTCATGACAGCGGCCTTGGTTACGGTGGGGTAGGGGGTGCGAAGAATCCCCGGGCTACGGATGGCTGTCATAACAAAATGACCCTGGCGACCTATAATGGACGCAGTCTACGGCTGGACGAAAGCTTGGTGGAACTCGAAGTAGAACTAGAGAAGATAAAGTGGCACGTTATAGGTTTATCCGAAGTCCGACGACAGGGGGAGGAGACGGTAACCTTAGAATCGGGGCACCTGTTCTACTTTCGAGAGGGCGACCAAACATCCCAGGGTGGCGTAGGTTTCCTTGTCAACAAAGATCTCCGTGACAACGTATTGGAAATATCCAGTGTGTCGACCCGGGTAGCGTACCTCGTACTAAAGTTGACCACGAGATACACTCTTAAGGTCGTACAGGTGTACGCACCGACTTCAGCACACTCGGACGATGTGGTTGAGGCCATGTATGAGGATATAACAAAGGCCATACAAATGACCACCAAGACTCACTTCACAGTTGTCATCGGAGACTTCAATGCAAAAGTGGGAGTACAGCAACATGGCGAATCGTACGTTGGACCGCATGGCTATGGAAGCAGAAACCATAGGGGGCAAATGCTGGTCAACTTTCTCAACATGCAGGGGCTTTTTTGCATGAACACATTCTATCAAAAAAAGCCCCATAGAAAGTGGACCTGGCGGAGTCCCGACGGTAAGACGAAGAATGAGATAGACTTCATCATGACGAATAAACGGCACATATTTAGAAATGTCTCAGTGATCAACAGGTTTAACACCGGAAGTGATCACCGACTAGTAAGAGGCACTCTAAATATCAATCTCAAGCTAGAAAGAAGCCGCATGGTGAGGTCTATTCTTCGTCCGACACTGCTTCAAGCTGAACACGGTTCCGAAGCGTTCCAACTAGAGCTGAAAAATCGATTCAAAGCGCTGGGAACCGCAGATAATGTTGACAAGGACCTCGACAGCGTAGTAGGCGTTATACGCGAGGTGGGAGCTAGGCATTTTAGAAGGAAGCGACCAAACAAGGGGTCCAAACTCTCGGGGGAGACTCTAGAGCTGATGCGACTGCGACGGGAAGCGCCAGAGGGAGCTCAGTCAGATGCCATCCATAAAAGGATCCGAAGATTGGTGAGACGAGATCTCCGAAGCTTTAACACCCGCCTCATACAGGAGGCGATCGAGCAAAACCGGGGGTCAAAAGTCTTTGCCCAACGAATGGGGAGATCGCATCTGACAAAGCTGAAAACCTCGGATAGCAGAACCGTCACATCAGTTCCGGAAATACTCGCCGAGATCGAGGACTTCTACGGCCGCCTATACGCCTCGCATGCCCTGAAACCTCCAACTGACGCAAATGATCCTAGAGCTACGCTTGTACGCCACTACACCGATGATCTCCCAGAGCTAGACGTAGACGAAATTGAGGCGGCTCTCAAACAGCTTCGTAATGGGAAGGCTCCCGGCGAAGATGGAGTCACTTCAGAACTTCTCAAGGCAGGGGGAATACCCGTTCTTAGGGAACTGAAGGGACTGTTCAACTCCGTAATAGCCAATGGGACTACCCCGAAGGCGTGGAGCGAGGGCGTGGTGGCTCTGTTTTTCAAAAAAGGAGATAAAACTCTTCTGAAGAACTACAGACCGATCACGCTCTTGAGCCACGTCTATAAGCTGTTTTCAAGAGTCGTTACAAATCGTCTAGCCACAAGATTTGACGCCTTTCAGCCGCCGGAGCAGGCTGGGTTTCGTAAAGGCTATAGTACCGTAGACCATATCCACACAGTAAGGCAGATTATACAGAAGTCAGAAGAGTATAATCAGCCTCTGTGCCTAGCCTTTGTGGACTACAAGAAAGCCTTCGACTCCGTCGAGACCTGGGCTGTTCTGGAATCCTTACAGCGATGCCAAATCGATTGGCGGTATGTAGAGGTGCTGAGGAGCCTGTATAAAATGGCATCGATGACTGTTCAGGTCCAAAACCATAAGACGAGACCTATCCAGCTGCTCAGGGGTGTGAGACAAGGAGATGTCATATCTCCGAAGTTGTTCACGAACGCACTGGAGGACGTCTTCAAGACACTGGATTGGAAAGGAGCGGGCATCAATGTCAACGGCGAACACCTCACGCACCTCCGTTTTGCCGATGATATTGTCATTATGGCGGAATCGCTGGAGGATTTGCAGAAAATGCTGCAAAGCCTCAACGCTGCCTCGCGACGCGTGGGCCTGGGGATGAACTTAGACAAGACTAAAGTCATGTTCAACGATCATGCCATCCCCGGACCGGTCTCCGTCGAAAGCGTGGCGCTCGAAGTTGTCAATGAGTATGTCTACCTCGGGCAAGTGATGCAGTTGGGTAGAGACAACTTCGAGCGGGAAATCGCTAGGAGGATGCAGCTTGGCTGGGCAGCGTTTGGGAAGCTGCGTCATATCTTCTCGTCGCCACTGCCACAATGCCTGAAGAGCAAGGTATTCGATCAGTGCGTCCTACCGGTGATGACCTACGGAGCTGAAACGTGGAATATGACAGTAAAGCTGGCCCACCGACTACATGTCACTCAGCGAGCTATGGAAAGGTCGATGCTTGGGATTTCGTTAAAGGACAAAATCCGAAATGAGATCATCAGGCAGAGGACTAAAGTAACGGACATAGTCCAAAAATGTAGCAAGCTTAAGTGGCAGTGGGCTGGCCACATCTGTCGCAGAACCGATGAAAGGTGGAGTAAACGGGTTCTCGAGTGGAGACCACGCCTAGGCAAACGTAGTGTAGGACGACCCCCAGCTCGATGGACCGATGACCTTAGGAAGATGGCTGGCAGTGGATGGATGAAAAAAGCGGGAGATCGTGCTCTTTGGCGCTCTTTGGGGGAGGCCTACGTCCAGCAGTGGACTGCAATAGGCTGAGATGAATACATACCTAATCAGTTCTTTTTGGAGTCGGTGCGAATGAACACATTTTAACTCTCGATGGCTGGCACCGACTCCAAAAAGAACTGATTAGGTATGTTTTAGTCAATATTATTTTTCGCTTTTTAGTTTCATTTTGAAGTCGGTTTTTAGTTTTTTACTAAACTTTTTTTATTTTACAATCCACTTTAGAGTAAAAACTTCTCAACGTGTTATACCGAACCACTGCCCAAAACAATATCCGTGCTATTTTTTTTAAGTAGACATCGCCATTCAATTAAGGATAAAGCATACATTAGCGCAATGGGCCCTCGTCACGAAGTCAATGCCAAAATAAATAAAACATGCCATTTGACGGGATGAACTGTAACTGATAGCGCCATAGTTTATGGAAAGATTAAATTTTGCCTCATTTTTCGCGCTCCCATTTTATGTTTTGTTTTGATGGTATATGCGAGTTATTACGAAATGCACCTCGTTTTTGTTACCGCGCGTACAGCAATTATAATAAGTACCAAGATGTAGTACAGTACAGCGGAAGCAGTCTACAAGAAGATAGCGCTGCATCGGGAGTTTCATACTTCAGATGGGCGTCCTCAACCGGAAAGATTTTATTTCTTACATCACCATCATTATCATCATCATTTAAGCCACAGGACGTCCACTGCTGAACAGAGGCCCCCCCCCCAGTGACTTCCAGATCGGCCGGTTGGAAGCCACCTGCGTCCTTGTTTCTTACGATAAGTTGATATTAAAAGAAAGAAAAATAGCAAGAAAAAGTAGTTATGAAGATTTGGAAATTACCTTACACAAAAAGGAAAGACAACATGACACAATAACAAACTATCCAAAAAGCAACTGCACGAAACGACAAAACGTAATACTGATTTTTTGAACCATGTACCGAAATACGACCAGTTCTTTTACAGCCTGTGATGTCCAGGACAAAAAAAAACCTCTCAGGTCAATCAATATAAACTGTGTTATGAAATTTGCGTAAAAATGCCTGTTAGTGTTCCAAGTAAGCTGGCTGATTTAGTTTGGCTCTAGCTAAGGCGAGCACGAGACAAAGGGGCTTATTAGCTAATTTAACAAGGCCTCCTTGTGATTGCACTGGCTGATGATTTCACAAATTCACTTTTCATTTCACAAAAGGTGGCACTAATTAGAAAATGTTTGTTTTTTCAAGGTTTTACTAAAAAATACTAAATAACACAAACCACTAACTCAATTATGAGTTTTTCAATATTATATTGAAGAAGTCCAAAAAATCCTTCATACATCAGAAATTATACCATTTTATTGGCCTTATTAAGTGTGTTAACACTCATAATTAAACAGATTTTGTTGTTTTTTACTTAACGGCCATCCGTTTATCGATTCTTCATTCATTTAAAGATTCATAATTCGTAAATGTATAGGAAAGGGAGTGGAAGCAGGCTAGCTTTTTATTAATAAAGCTCTATATTTTGGCTTAATATTGATTTAGTATGAGTTCACGAATGTTTATGCAAATAAACATTCCTGAACTCATACATGTACTACTGCTGCTGTTTATAGTCGCATATTTAACTGCCCGAATTGTCGCGCTTAAGCTGAGCTGAGCGATCGGAGCGAGATGAGCGAGCATTGTGGACCGGCGTGACCGGCGCCGCCGCGTCCGCCCCTCTTCCGTTCACGCCCGCGGCTGCACAATCGTTTAGAGACCACACGTATGTAACTCACTTTATATCTCGGATGTATACAGGGTGAATAGGAATTGGATTTGAGAGTACGAAAACTTTGATGGATAATTATAACTCTTAACTAGGTAGATCATTTATTATTTTGTGTTTTTCCCAAACTACATTTTGATCTCATTAAATTATAAGTAAAGAACTCTCACTATGGGAGTAATATTAAAATGATAATGAGTTAAATCGTTATTTTCCTGACAAAATTTATTTGACTCTTTTTCAAAAATAAATATGAATATTAAGATAGATACTATAGGTCTATAGTGAATATTACAAGATTTTACAAGATTTAAGCAAAAGCCTCCCTAAACCAACCTATATGTATATTTATCATAATCTATCAAGTTGGTTAGAAGTAGTTAGTCGCAAGTACTTACTTATTAAATAGAGTTGAGAAAAGTTGTTATTTTTAACGTTTACTCAAAGTAATTATACGAGGCTCTAAGTTAACAGAGAATAAACCTGGCACAAATAAGGTTTATGGTAGGTAAACAAACATGAAAGTAATGAGTAGCGGTTAAAATAGTGCTTCTTTCAGAGAATCGACTGTACTCATTTCATGTTAGTCTTAAACAAAAGGATGTCACTATCGCAGGTTATAATTAACTTATTTTAATTGTGAAAACGGTATCGAAAAACAAACGTTTTTGCTTAAATTTGACAGAAAAACGTGCAATTACTTAGATGTCATGAAGTCCCTTATGAGTTTATTTAATTTATAAATAGCTACATAATATTTTCAAGTTTACATTATTACGGGCGAACTAAATAGTCACACAGTAGGCTCACTACACTTTACCCACTTAATAATGGGCTAAATTTATCGTATTTTAAAAATAAAAATACGATTAAACATACCTATTATGTATAAAAATATTTCTGTCGAAGTCTAATATAGGTTCGATTCAGAAAACGAACTTAAATTATTTAGTGTCTGAATGTATGACAAAATGCATTGCATGGTGCCTTGTAAAATAGGAATGTTATTCCCTTGTTGTTGTTGCTTGCTGGATGTTAATTCCTTACTTTGAGACCAAGTCAGCTGGTGTGTTGTATGACGCAGTTTTATTTTAATATTAACATACTTTTATTAGCTTTAATTGTATTAAAAAATGTAATTAAATCTAGCAATAAGCTTGTAGCCTATTTCTAACAGACGTATCAATATGAAAATTTGTGTCTGTCATTTATCTAAATGTCAGACTGTCCAATACAATCATTTGTCATCATCATACCGATTTGATGATAAAGCTAGCAGGTTGATAGTGGAGAAATAGTTAAATCTTTGTGTTGACAAGCTGGACAAAAACAGTCAAGTCACTAACGATATTACATATTACGATTTTAAATTGTGCTGAGTGTGAGCCCACTGCGTATATTTCTGTTGCAACACACATGTCCCAGCAACAATCAGTTGACGCGTGGCATCGTCGTGTCCGGCTGCCTTATTCACGACTTATTTACGAAGAGTATTGTAGAGATGCGTTGTATAATTTTTTTTTTCTGTTCCTTCTTTATTATTCTACCTTTATTTTATATAATGTGTGGGTTTAATAAAAACTATTGTCACCCTCTGTCTATCTCTGTTCCCTGTTGTAAATTCCTATGTAACTGGTTATGTCCATAGGACACCAGGTCAAAGTTTTAGCGAAAACTGAACCACTCAGACAATATCGATTTTAAATGTTGTTGAGTATGAGCCCACTGCGTATATGTACAATGCAACACACATGTCCCAGCAACAATCAGACAAACAAACAGTTGACGCGTGGCATCGACATGTCCGGCTGCCTTATTCACGAGTATTGTAGAGACGTGCCCGATCCGAGCGCGTCTCGCTTTAACTTTAGACGTGTCTCCTTTGAAATGCTTTTTGTTGGGACAATTTAATCGAACTGGTTCTTACTTTTGATAGCGACATTGTAATTTTATTTGTGCAATGCTCTTTGGTGAATCGTATCTTAATAATGATTTCCTGATGGTAAGTGAAATAAAACATACATTTTTGTGAATTGCTATTTAGGCCTCCTACGCGGTGGACTGACGACTTGATGATGACGCGAAGTCGGGTTACCGGGACGATCTTTACTTTAGCCAGTTTTGGCAAAATAGATTATATAATATTTAACGTTTAGTTGACTAGAATAAGAAACTTTACTATTTAAACACATTGGGATTAATCAAACGATGCTTCTCCATATACCTACCTATTTAAAAGCCTTCTATTAACCTAACAATTTCCTCACCCATGTTTCCCGATTTATATTGTTTCCCTAACAAAATATGTCCTCAGCTCAAAACTGCGGGTAGGAGCACAAATCACAAAGAACTGGGATCAGGGTCAAATTGTCACATTTCATGCGTTCCTTTCATTATTCGAGGGTTTTTGATCTTCAGAGCTTTTAGGGCATCGCTTTTAATAAAACCTTATAAATGACGACCGGCGTGGTAATTGGCCTTAAACGCAAAGATTCCCAGGGTTAAATTTTCTGTTTGGAAAAATTTGGATATATTTTTTAATTAGCTCGGGTCTGAGTGACACATAAAGGGTCTGGTGACGAAGAATGTTATCAGAGACGTGTTACCCGTAACATGTAAGGATATTAATTCGTTGCTTCTAGACAATTATTAGGAATATCTGATACCACAGACCGGAGTTTGATACCCATACTAAATAGGAATTTACTCTGTGGTTAGGTAGGAGTGCTGTCTGGCGCCTAGCGTATTTATTTTTGTAATACAAAGGTGGAAATAAACAGTGTTTAAAGAGGTAAAGAACAACCGTTTCAAGTTTTTAATACTACTTAACCACATTCTTTAATGCTGAAATTATTATATGGGTATAAAATAGAGGCTTAATACGATTTTCGTTCAGCTGTTTTAAACACATTTTTGAAACGCATTCCAAATAATCTGATTACAAATTCAATTTTATCTATAAATTTGCTAAACATGTTTTGGCAGGTGTACTAACAAACATTTATGGTAACATTTCCTTACTGCTCCAAATGTAACAGTAATGGTACCTTTTTAGACATATTTATTCGTATCCCGAACTCGCAATTTAGCTCGAACAATATACCTTCCACTAGAACTCATTACAATACTCATTTCCGAGCTGAGGCGTAAACTGTTGCCGCTATTTTCGTCTGCGATTTGTCCGGAACGCCGAATTACGCTCTTTGTGAAAACAAATCGCCATTGTGAACGAATAAGGCGCGGTACACATTGAATTCTGTGATAAAGTTTTAAAAAAAACTATATATGTACTTAATTTTCTTCTTCTTCCTCGCTCTCTCTCTCTCTCTCTCTCTCTCTCTCTCTCTCTCTTTCTCTTTCTTTCCCTTCAAATAACTTTCAGGAAAAGGATTATTAAATTTACAATCAGAATAAATAAATAATATTGGACAACATTACATACATTGCTCTGATTCTAAGGTAAGTAGCTAAAGCACTTGTGTTAAAGAAATCAGTAACAACAACGGTAACACAACACTCAGACCCGAGACAATATAGAAGAGTTCGTTTTCCACAACATTGACCCGACCGGGGATCGAACCCGGAACCTCAGAGATGGCGGCGCCAAACAGTTCGGCGCCGTGCTCGTCTCTCGGCGGAGGTCGTCACGTCAATGGCAGAATAAAAATACTTTGACATAAAGTACTCAAATAATGGCTTCCAATCCAAGGTCCACCCAAATAATAATTTTGCAAGTTCAATGTTGGTCTTATTATAAAAGTATCGAACAATAGAATTATTCCGTAAAAAAAAGTTGTTTGATTTTCGATAAAAGAGAATATTAACATAGGAATGATGAGTATGAGAGTATTATTTCAGACAAACTTTACACAATTTTAATTCCAGACAACTTTTATTGGAAGTTATTGAAGAGTTAATAAAACTGCCGATATTGATTCTAATTGTAATCAATCTCACAAACCCCACCGTTGTCCGTTGCAATTATGCCTTTTAGTGGGCAAAGTGAATAGAAGACATTAGAAACTATTTATTTTTAAATTATGTTTTTGTATACCTAGCTTTACTCGCTCACGCGCTACCTTCAAAATGTCTCGGATTAAGCCCACTGTGCACCCGGGCTAAAACATTTTAAAACTCGGGATCGGGTGCATCGCCCTTCTGTTGATTGTTTTTTTTTTGCTACTTGAGAAGTTGCAACTCATTTATTTCCAGTTTTATTCGAGTCGTGTTGATTTGATTAGAGGTCCACATCGCAGAACTTTATATTTTATATTAAAGTGAGCTCCTATAAAACCGAAATAAAACATCTGACATTGATTTTGTTGGACTGTAACTTTTGTCTCCAAATTGACTGAATGGATTTTGTTTTCAAACTTTACATAAGATGAATAAAAAAGCGAGTTTTTTTAGGTAGGTAGTAAGTATTGAGATATTCTGAACTTTAAAACATAAAGATAAATGAGGATGGATTTTTAGTTTCGGTATAATTTAACAATATATCGACTACAGTATTTAAAAAATATATATCAAACACTAGATATTCCTTAATCCAGTAAAACTTGGTGAAATGCGGGCTTAAAAAATATTTCGTAACACTAACCACACTTAACAATCGGCTTCCTTCAACCAGTTATTAATTTCAATCCATCACCGCAACAACCATATTTATAATCGCGTCAATTTTTCATCCTCCTCGCTCACACGTCCACTGCTTATTGATGGCCCAACCGGCACAATTACAATAATTGAATCAGGAAACAGTTCCCCTTTCGGGACCGGGGTATAAATAAATCAAAAGCCCTCGGACGATGCCCTGTGGTATTTGTTTGAGCGCATATAAAAAAAACGATGTAGTAAAAAGGGTTTTCAAAGAATCTAATTGTTTACTCTTATTGGTTTTTAACAATGCATTTTACGAATAAGAAAGTATTTTTGTAACGAGAGTGGAGCCGAAAATATCCTCACTACCTACTACTAATTTAAGAATTCACTTATTAAACAAGTAGTAGGTACGTGTTTATTAAGTGAATTCTTAAATTTACTTTTATCTTATAACAGTGAAAAGTTTGGAAATGGGCATACCATGTTTGAAACATGTATAACTGCCAACATGCAAAACTTATACTTTCAGCTTAACTTACAGGCAAACGTTGCGTTGTCAATGCTTTTAAAACTTAAATTGACGAAAACACATTTTACTTTTTGCTGTCATGCAAAATATATTCCTTTGACTAACAAATAATAATCGATGAAAAACTTCATTACCATAAACAAATGACGCGAGTGGAAAAACCGCGAAACGGCGCGCTTAGACAAGGAAATGGCGGGAAAGTTGGAACATGGCGTCCGGTTCAGATTTTCACTGCGAATAAGCGGAAAGTCGTAACTCCGATTGAGTTTGTTGATGACGTTAATTGTAGTTATTTAATGGTCGTGAATAATATTAAGTTTGAAATATGTTTGTTAATGTGCAAAAAGTGTGCATAGTAAGAACCTATTGTATAACTTACGCTTTATTACCGTTGCGCTATTTACATCCTACCTAACCTTAATGAGCGTAATTTTGCGCCTTGAGGCTTTTTCAGTGTTTATAAAAGTAAACCTATTTCTGTTTCACCGTAATTATTATAACTACACTATTACAGTATTATTTAGAATATATCTAAGTAGGTATTTTTATTTCTTACGTACTGTACGTATGCAATCGCAATACATAAATAATATAATAAAGTCAAGGTAAAATATTTTTTAATGTTTATATTCTTGAAGATAAATAACACTTGAACAAAATCATCGACCTCAGGTGGGACTCGGACCCACGTCCCATCGCATGCCGGGCGAGTGCTTTACCAACTAAGCTACCGAGGACGTCACGTGACAAGATGAAATTCCTCAAGTGTTTTTTCTCGCTGTCAAGTTCAAGTGTTATTTATCTTCAATTAAACCTTGCATGGAATTGCTAAAAAACAAAAATTTACAATGTTTAAGCATTTCTGATCTTAACCAATAGTCAAATATTTGTAAAAATATTTCTATAGGGTGTTGACGGTAGTATACTACTCAGCTATACATATAGCTACAACATTGATCAGAATACGCTGGCTTTGACAGCGAGAAAAAACACTTGAGGAATTTCATCTTGTCACGTGACGTCCTCGGTAGCTTAGTTGGTAAAGCACTCGCCCGGCATGCGATGGGACGTGGGTTCGAGTCCCACCTGAGGTCGATGATTTTGTTTAAGTGTTATTTATCTTCAATTAAACCTTGCATGGAATTGCTAAAAATAAAAATGTACAATGTTTATATTCCTTTTTTTCTTTCGTGCACCAATTCGATCAGAGTTAAAAGTTGTAGAAGCACCTCTACATTCAAATCATTCTCCTAATGATTAAGCCATTTTCTTTTACTTTCTGGTAAGTGACATCCATATTCTTTGATCATTTACTTTTATCTGGTCATATTACATAAAAACGTTTGCCAACCCTGAAAAATGAGTTTTGCCTCTAGCTGTAATTTCACTACTTGATTTTGATTTGTGGCTCTCTACAATTTGTTTTAAGCATACCATTCTGTCAGCGGTTACTGCGAAATTAATGATGTATTCAGTGCTGATGACTTTTATAACCGAACTCGTATGGTCCATCCGTCATTTATCACACGTTACGCACAGCCCTAAATGTTTACAGGGTGGTTACAATTTATAAAAAACTCTTTAACTTTGTAAACTGTTGCTATTCTGGGATGTGGTCTTAAATTTTTTTTGTTATTTCAGTAAGAATTTGTGACATTAAAATGCAAAAGCACTCCCTTAAATTTAAATTTTATAGGTCATAAATCTGTTGTATCAAACCTCGTAATTTGAAAGTATCCCTCCTGTATACGATTATGTGTCGAAATCCAACCAGCCCAGGCCATATTCGCGGGCGAAAGTTGTCCCTCATTCGGTGCAAAATTTCGCTATATTTGTATTAAGCCACGACATCTCATAAACTCTGTATCGACATCGAACGCGTATAAAACATGTTTGTGATAAGAGTATGCGAATATTCCAGTCGATATTGCATCTTAAGGTTGTGACTGTAATTTCATGCGTATTACAAATTTGTTTGTGACAATTCGACGCGAGATAGTGTCGTTACGTTGATATCGACATTATGTAGGTTGTATTTACTCGGCAGTATAACCTGCATTATGGGACAATCTCCTGCAAGATAGACAACCAAAGGTTCCTATGAATCAGCAGTGGGTTTCTATAAGCTGTAACGATGATAATGCTACAGCATACAGGTTTTTTTTTTATTTCCCTGGTAACCTCCTTATAAGGGAAATTCTGGTCTTCAAATATTTGTATATATATTTGATTGCCAAAACCGTAAATTTAGGAAACAAAATTGGCTCTTGTCTAGGGATGCTGAGAGACTTACGAACAAAATACATTATTACAGTAATCTTGGTTGGTAACCTCGTACCACAAGGAAACCAATTCCTTGAATTCCGGCGTAAAAAGCAAATCAGTCCCCAAATGTCAACAGGTATAAAAGCGTAGCAGTAACCCTATTATAGAAACGAGCTGCTATTTTCAATTGTTATTTTTTTAAATAAACTTATAACTGCCACCTAAGCCCTATCGCCCACTGAGCTACTTAATTATTAAAGTTTTTTTATTGTCAAAGACTACTTACGTCATTTAAAGCTTAAAAAGTGTAGACTAATCTTCTTAAAGAAAGTAAATGACTTATCTATTTTTAGTTCGACTCAGTAAGCGGTAACCCTATTAAGCAAATAAGATTAGAGCATGGTTCGTCCTTTTGTGGCGATTACTCAGATCTAGTTAAGTGTTTTAGAAGCACTTAATTATGTCTAAAGTAAGATAAACTACAGTGGCTGCCTCATAAATTACAATATTACGGTTCTAATAACCTAGTTAATAGAAAAATCTAAGTTCCAAGCGTGAAAAATATATATTAAAAAATAATTTATACATTGATATATTACGAAAGAGAGGTTAAACGAGGTAGAACAAAAAATTATAAAATGTTTTAATTTTTATTGGTTTTTGGGGTTCAGTTCCCAAAGGGTAAAATGGGACCCTATTACTAAGACTCCGCTGTCCGTCTGTCTGTCTGTCCGTCTGCCACCAGGCTGTATCTTATGAACCGTGATAGTTAGACAGTGAAATTATCACAGTTATGTATTTTGTTGCCGCTTTAACAACAAATAAGTACTAAAAACCAGAATAAAATAATTATTTAAGGGGACTCTCATACAACAAACGTGATTTTCTTTTGCTCGTTTTTATAGATAAAAAAAACGCGGAACCCTTCGTGCGCGAGTCTGACTCGCACTTGGCCGGTTTTTTTAAATTCTTACTATAAATTCTATGCACGGTGGTAAGTATGCAAGTTTTAAGCCTGGTTGTGTTGAAATCTATCGTTTTTTTTTTTTAAATTTGAGAGTTAATAATTTTAACTAATAACAATAAGTTATAAAACTTAAAGGTTTTTTTCAAACCAGACTAAAACCATTTTTTTTTCTTTCTTAGGCTCAATTCACAGGAATCTGTTATTCACTAACATGCGACTAAATTTTTCACAGAAGTTCTCAAGCACCAGATACAGCCGTCAAACGAATAAGCGTAATTTACAAAACTTTGTGAAATTGTATGTAAGACCTTACCACCATCACGTAAGTGATAACTATAGAGGTAGATTGTTTATTCACGAAAGAAGTCATGTTTTATGAAGTTTCGAACAAAAAGGTGTTCAGTAATCTTCACATTCTACCATCCTACGCATCATATTGCGATACAAAACCAAAGTATCATGACGACAAATTTGAAGGTAATTTACTTTGCGGGAAGGAAAAACATTAATATTGACGCCTACAATGAGCCCACGTGCGCAATCAAAGGCCCGATAAGGGTATAATACTTAGTTGTACTGCAATTAGGGACAGTAAGAGGTTATGTAATTGTATGGAAACTGCAACAATATGCCATCTTTCCGACACGCTATGGGATTGAAACCTTGGGAACATTCGCATCCAACTAAGGCTTACGAGGCAGACGAGCGACTTCGTGTATCAGTAAAACAATACTTGTATTGCAAGTAAGACTTCTTAGATTTCGACTTTCGTTAAAATAAAAAATTCTACATAAAAAAGCATTACAAGTAAGTTTTTTTTTTGGACGAGCGCATAAACTTGAATTCGTATGGCGTTCGGTGGTGGCGTCGATGCAAGAATCTTCGGTACCTACGCTTCAAAGATTAAATATATATACAGATACACTTGCAATTTAAATTCTGTTTTTCTGATATTAAAATATTTTATTAGTAAAATCCGTTTCATTAAGTATATTAGTAATTTAGTGTATTTTTTACTTTCCTATACTATTTGCTACTGTAAAACTGAATTTAACACACCTATCGAGAAGTGTTTGCTTTATTTTACCATGGGTACCTGTACTGTCAAAGTAAACTAAAAATACTTATCAAGAGGTGTATTTTTAACAGCGTAAATGATACTTTACAGGACGCTACGCGATTTCAAATTTGCGGACCGATACCAGTATGCGCTTTAAAATACATTTATTAGCCTCCGGAAGGCTTTTGATAAATGCGTCCTAATTATAACAAACATCAGAAGCCGATGTAGCTGTACAAATAATTGCGCTGTAATTTGTATTACATGACGTTTACTTATGAACGATGTTTCTTAACTTTATGCTAGTATTGACTAACGATACCCCGGTTTCATAATATTACGAGAATTAAATAGTATTATACATTTATCTTATTTTACTAATATTGTATATGTGTATTAGTTTGTATTTTTGAATGTTTGTTACGCACACATGCTTTAATGGCTAAACAAAATCAGATGGAATCTAACTAAAATCTGACTTAACTCACGATGTTATCGCGTTTTTGTGTTTCCGTGTAATCATAATTCACTTCTCTTGGTTTTATTCTAAAGTTTACAGAAACAAGGTTTTTGACAATAGCTAAGTAAGTTTACTGAATAATTTAATGTTTAGGAACCTTATATTATTGGTACTTATCATAATTTTTCCCTGGGCTACCTTTTGTATAGGGAGGTTAAGATAGTTTTGTTTTTATGATGATAACTTATCGTCTTACTCTTATTTCTAGTAGAAACCAGCATTATTACCTGTAACAAAAATAAATAAATATAATTACGTATAACACATGATAATGCGTCAGACAATGGTTTTTTATGTAATCTAAGTTTATAGTTTTTTTAAAATAAATATTGGACAACATCTCATACATTGCTCTGATCTTAAGATAAGTAGCTAAAGCACTGGCATAATAGAAATCCAGAAACAACGACGGTACAACTACACCCCCAGACCAGAGACAATATAGGTAATTTCGTTTCCTACATTGACCCGACCGGGGATCGAACCCGGAATCTCAGAGATGGCGACGCCATATAGTCCTTAAGGTATGTTCTTAAAGTAAAGAAGTAACATTCTTCTGTTACGAGGTATCAGGTGAATTTTGACAATATCGTTAAAAAAATTGACTCAAACCGGGAATAAAAATTAAACGATATTATTTTATCATTATCAAATAACTTAAGAAGGGGCCTTCCACCATCTTCACTTACAGGGGTGTCAATTTGAAGAATGAGATTTTTTTAACAACATTTATAAAATTATTTTTACTTGAGATAGGTTTTACGAGCCATTACAGGGATTAATGGATCGCAATGGATCATGAGATTCCTCAATAAGGCAGCGCTTACAACAAACTTGAGGATACGACGTAAAGTTAGATTTATTATAATACAATTTGGTCATTGTTGAAAAAGTATGCGATGATTAATATAACAATAGTCATCGTGTAATATAAACAAGATTTTGCTAGAAGTTGGAAGAATGGTACAAAAATATTATTATTATTATTATATTACAAAAATAGTGCCTCCAATTTGACGTAGGGATACAGTCTACTGAAGGAATCGAAGGAAGAAAGTATCCCTACTAAGAAAATAAGACTGCTGTTTTGGTACAAACAATCTTTTTTTTTCTTTTTTTTCATTTATTTAGGTAAAAAAGGTAAAAAATCTTCTTCTATAAGTAGTATCTCTATTTATAGATTTTTTACCTTTTTTATTTTATTTTTATTATTTGATTTTGTAGAGCTGTGTGTACGCTATGTGATTCGTTTATATTTATGCATGCCTGTGTTAATTACGTATTTTTTTTGAATCTACAAAAAGCAAGTACCTATCATTTAATTATAAACGTGTTAATATTGCTAAATGTTATAGTTAATCAGAACCATTTGTGTACCTTAAACAAATTTAGTATACATTCAAAACACAGTGGAGAAATAAAAATGTATTTCACACATTTGTTCCAAGTTCTTCTGCACATATCATAAAAATACACGCATAAAAGTGTTAAGATATTAAATTGTATTTATTACCGTGCCCCAGGCTCTATGGACGGATGTCGTAAAAATAAAAAAGTAAATAAATCACGCCTCTGGCGGGACGGTTTAATAACCCTGACAAATTATTGAGTCATCACTTATAAAGTCGTTCTATTAGGTAGAGCAAAACTTATTTTATTCCTGTTTTTATATTAATAACTTAATTAACTTTGCATTTTATTCAGGTTGACATTATTTATGGACACAGATTGTCCCTGTGTACGTACGTTAAATAGTTAAGGTAGGTAGTCCGAATCATCTTCAACAATTCTATTGATTCTCGGTTTTTTCAGCAAAGGTATCAATTAAATATTTACTTATAAAATTGTGAAAGTGCATAGAAAACAATGGTAAATACTAATAAGATCGAGTAATGATACGATACATGAAACGTGATTTCTAAAGACCTTAATACCAATTCTATGGTCGCAGGTGCGATCGCCTTCTTTTAATTTGACGCGAACCCACTGTTTTCAGGAGTACATAAATCTACCTCAATTTTGATTCTTATGAAATTTGACATAAAGTTAACAATTGACCTACTAGTGTAACTACCACGGTACGTGACGCCATTTTGTGGCGCGGCCAATTTTCATAAAATGGCGGCGGTTGACGAATGAGTTTATTTGGCAGTTTTATAGGCATTCCGAATTGCCTCGTTCGGGTTTGTGAAATTTACGGCTCTTAGAAATGGGAGTGAGCTAAGACACGTTGATATTGAGTTAATTGTGTCCCATTTACCGTTGGCGTGCCTGAAATACTTATTCTTATATTAACTGTAAATTTAGCATTTAAGTTTGAAATTAAAACTATGAACTACGAATAATATTGCAAATAGCCGCCGATGAAATAATAGTCGACACTTAACTCACAATTAAGTAGGTATTACGTAATAATAGTTTATAACAAACGAAATGCCAGTGAAACTGGATCAAAAACCTAAGTAAATTCTCATTCGAGTTTGATCTAAAACAAACATACCACGAAATCAAATAGTCTTTTTGCACCAAAAACTTGTACCTAACGATTCGTACAAACCCGATTTGGTGGGAAACGGTTAGGTACATCGTCGTAATTCCGGCCCTTGTTCGCGACGTTTTCAGCCAGAAGCAAAACGTCTAGATTTTTCTAGCGAAACACGCTAAATTGGCAAATAAGACTCGCGAATGGTCTGGTACAGTGAGGTGCAAAGAAAACGCATGCATGTAAAAGTGTTCAAACAAATCATACCTATGTTATAAGGTGATATTTTTAATTACTTTTTTCATTTCATAAATAGAGTTACTGTTTCAGCGATCCCAAGATTTTTCTAAAAGTCAAATAGTACGTCAAAATGCTCTATGTAATGCACGTGTAATGTTTTCTAGTATGCTTTATACCTACACAATATTTTACCTTAAGGAGAAAATGTATTAATTAACTTTCTTCTAGGGGGCGATTATTAAATTCCTTAAATACAATAACTTTTTACATATCAAATGAATTCCAACCCATTTGAGTTATCAGATATCTAATAAGTGGCTACTGTTAAAATCTGTTCCATAAATTTTACTTATTAAAATTGATTTACAACTCCATTGCATTTTAATAGCGGTGTATAAGGGTCTGAAAATCTATTTTCTATCGTGACCATCAACCATTAACAAGCTAATAAGTCTATCAACGCCTTTCTAAATGACATATTATTATTTTATCATTACCATAACAAGCAGCGCTACATCTAAACATAAAATAGGAAGATAAAGAAAGGCCATTCTGAAGAAAACGCGGTACCGGCAAAAAATTCGTACGAGGCTTGTTCTTACCGCTCAGTTTCAGAAGTTTTACGACTAAAATTGGTTCGGTTTAAAATTAGTTAAAAATATTATTTTACGAAATTAAAAATTTTGGTGTGTCGTTTTCGTAACTTCCAACCGGCCAATCTCGAAATCACGGGAGGCTCAGCAGTGGACGTCTTGTGGCTAAAATAATAATGCTGATGCAAACTTATTTTTTTTTAACTTGGTTTTAATTTTTTCCAAAATAATTATTGTCTGTTTGCCTATGCGTTGTCTACCTGTGCGTCATTCTGTTACCGATTTAAATGCGAACGAAGCCTACTGTATCTATTTACTTAATCTGTAAAACCTGTTGACGTGTACTATTCTGGGCCTAGATCCGGACGCTCGGAAGAACTCACGAGATTATGACGATTAAGGTTGATTGGTTAGAAAGCCTAGTATCGATTTGCTAAGGGTTTCGCGAAAACTTAGAAATAGCTCTAAGCGGATTATACCAGTAAACGTAAAAGTAGACACTGGGCGTCCTGTAGATGGAAATCAATCGATTTACATAAACAAGCCTAGTCTCTATAAAAAAAGAATCTTAGTTTTAGTTAGTTAGTTTTAGAATTTTAGTTATTATTCCGCAACAATGATAATTTGAATAAAAGTCAAGAAAAGTGTATACTTTGGTTAAGTCAATTAAGCTACCAAAAAGTAAAGCATATAAAATCCCTGACTAGTTATGACAAAATTAGCATAACACGCGCACTTTCCTTGGGTGGCAGTGTACGAAATGGCCTGTACCGAACTAGCCCGTTTCGCGATGTGAAAATGATTTACGTAGTCGAAGAAGGAAAAGCAGCCGATTTCCCCGCTACATAAATCCGAGGCAGGCCGACCTAAAAGAGTTATAAACGAATCACATTTTTCCATTCAGTCCCGACCAGTAAGTATATCGTATCGTATGGGGAACGCGC
This sequence comes from Anania fuscalis, assembly GCA_950371115.1. Taxonomy (NCBI): domain Eukaryota; kingdom Metazoa; phylum Arthropoda; class Insecta; order Lepidoptera; family Crambidae; genus Anania; species Anania fuscalis. The sequence continues at coordinate 15,023,405 of OX493334.1, read as the reverse complement.
TCGGTCGGAGTATTTCATTACGTCCTGTATAAGATTCAGTAACTGACTTCTTTTGTTGGAGAGAGAATAAGGAATATTTGTATCTATTTTCAATATTACTTTTTGACCTACTGACTGATTTATATCAGTATCACGTATCTACGGTGAGAATTGCTTGAAAGGAATTTTGTTGGTAGCATAGATGTTTAGTTTAAACTGTTTTTTTTTACGTTACGTCGGCTGCTTTTATTAAATGTTTCATCATCATCATATTAGCCTGTTGCAGTCCACTGCTGGACAAAGGCCTCCCCCAAGGAGCGCCACAGCGCACGATCTCCCGCCCTTTGCATCCAGTCGCTGCCATGCCATGCCTTCTTCAGGTCATCGGTCCATCTAGCGTCAATTAAATGTTTGGCGAACTTAATTTTAGAAATTATACTCGTTAGTTTGTTGTTTTTTAAATTCACTTTATACATTACTTTACATATGAGTAATTTAAGATGTTAAGTATTTAATAAAATCGTAAATTAAATGTTATAAACACAATAATTGTCCAAGTCCGACTAGGAAATCGAACTGGATCTTTCCTTCCTTCACTTGGTCCCAAATGTAAAAAAAAGTATTACACATTGTAATAAGTATTTTTCTATAACTGGTTTTAACTAAATATATAGTTAAATTAATAATTAATTAGTCCAAATGTTTAAAACTTAATACACCATACATATCTTAAATATTTATAACGATTAATATAACAAGTTTATTATTTGACTTTTTCGAATACCGTTTAACTATTTTTTTAGCTCTTTCCAATTTCCTTTAGTCTAAATGAGTAAATAGAGAACAGCTTCCGTTTGTATCTACTGTCTGTCTGTCCTTTAAAGTGAATTCAGCTAGCGATGATGGAAACAGTGCTGCCAAATGGTCTGGATCCGACGACTGGCAATAAAACAGAACGAACATACCACTAGTGTTGTACCAGTTTAGTTTGTAAGTCTGAAACTTAATTTAGGTATCGTCTTAAAAATTATAACAGTGATATATTAATGGTTTTATTGCCACATTAATAATCCTAAAAAAGATACATTATAACAAAATGAATTTAAAAATAAATAAAAACAACCGTAAAATATTATTAAAAATCAATTCTGTTAAGGAACGAACGTAAAACTAAAAAAAAAAACAGTTATAAATTTTCCATTTAGTTTTTTGTATTGAGTTTATTAATTTTTGAATATAAGTATTATAATAAGTATTAGTTCCGTTTTTATTTACTTAAAAAAGTCTGCTCTCAGTTTTCGTAGTGTAAACAAATAAATTTATAAATATTTATACAGATTTAAAAAGCGTAATTTTTAGTTTGCTTACCGCAACGTATTAGTTTACTACCTATAAGAAACCATTACAGAGCAATCTAATTCAGAATTTCGGTTTCAATCAAACTTGGTATCTAACCGTCCGATACCAAAACTACGCTACCCAGACACAACTTGCACAAGACAGTTCGGAAGCTAATCCAGGGCAACACGAAAATAAAGTCCCACTTCATTGTTCTGCGGAACTTTTACCTCATTCGTTGTTAAGAAACTTCGTCTAACCCCTTTACAGCTTGGCGAGATCTTTTCGTCCTGTTATAAACGATTTACAATCCTGAAAAGTGCAAGTAAAACTGCCTTAAATCATAACTTTTCGCCTTGGTAAAATTTGAAGGAACATAGCTTGAGAAAATCTGTACATTCAAAATATTCAGATTACTTGGATATACGGAACCATAATTTTATAGGACCTGGTTACACTTTTTATGGTTTTTAGAAGTCTGATTAAAATCATGGTCAAATGTACCTGACGTACCTCTAAGTACAAAAAAGTGACGGTTCAAAAAGATTTTACTCATGCCATCGATTTCAAAAGTTACCATGACCTCCACTGTCAATTCTGTACAATTCGTAAAATATAAATGTTAAATATTAGTATCTCACTTGTTCAAAATACGAAGAATTTTCAGACACAACAATATGCAGACAAATATTAAAACGACTCAGGAAATAAAACTCATGGTTTATTTACCATAAAGTATTATTTTATTAACGCTAAAATCTTCCATAAACTTAATTTACCTCTTATTAATTATGAACATATGCTCATTTAAACAAGTACTTAGCCAACTAAATGCCGACATAAACGGTATTAGTACACAGGATATTAACTATTCACTTTCACATACGCCAATGCCTATTATACATACACATTATGCCTAACCGTTGGTATTAAATTAATTATTACGTCAGGCAACTCGGTTTCGGTGGCTTTTATCCCTATCAATTTACTCGTTAAGGATGTCATGTCACAATTAAATCGATAAGTCAAACTATTCACTTTTAATAGGCCACAAATTGAAGAATTCCAGGCGAATCACTATAAAACAGAGTTTCAGGAAGTTTGTATCTAAGTAAAATAAAAGAAAATAATACATATAATAACTTATTTTTTCTATTATGACTTCCTAAAATGGGTACAAATATCTCAGTTTAGAAAGTCATAAAGGGAAAATTGGCATTTAGTGCATAGCATGCATTATTTAGTTCAATTTGATATCGATCGTATGCGTATGATCGACAGCCCTAGCTTGATAATTCACAGATTTGATATCATTGAAATTACTCCGTTTCCACTGCTTATTAGGCCCAACCTTATAGAGAACCTAGCAAATGACCTATTTAAAAGAATATAAGTTTATGTCATAAAATTGATTACATACTCGTACTATCATCAAATAATAATTGCATATAAAATATTTAAATTATAATAATAATAATAAATATTGGACAACATCACATACATTGCTCTGATCCTAAGGTAAGTAGCTATGCACTTGTGTTATAGAAATCAGAAACAACGACGGTACCACAACACCCAGACCTGAGCCAATATAGAAAAGTTTGTTTTCTACATTGACCCGACCGGGGATCGAACCCGGAACCTCAGAGATGGCGGCGCCATTTACTGTCCGGCGTGCTCGCCTCTCGGTACGGAGGTCGTCAAATTAGAATAAATGAATGACTTACTTCCAAGTTTTTCAGTAAGTTGTCACATTCATTAGTTTATAGTCTATATATAAACTTTTAAAATTATGTTAGTTAATTAGTTTTACTATTGATTAAAAAATACTAATTATAAAGGATATATGGAATATCAATCATAATTGTGCTCATATTAAGAACTTATTTTATTTTCTGATTATTTGAGAATTCTGCACTGCTATTATCAGATTTTTTAAACTACGAGTATAACAAACTAATTTCTATATCATGTAAATGGACAATCATGTTACTTTGATTACATGTCTAATAAATAAAGTATGCAATACAAGTAATTGATATTAGAGCGAGGGAGAAAGTGGCCTGTCTAGGGCATAATGAGAAAATTTATAATATTGCGCGGGAAACCAGCCTGTTTGAGTTTGAAGTGGGGAAATGAAAATGCATAGAAGTGTACTATATTTTTTTTTTTATGGTAACTATCATTAGAAATGTTTGTATAAAAGTATTACCATGTATCTGTTTTTTAGGGTTCCATACCTCAAAAGGCACTTTTACGAGCACTTTTTGATGATTTCTTTCAACTTTCAATACTTTAAGACTTTCAACTTTAAGTCCAATTCATAAAGATAGAATACAAGGTGTTATAAAAACCCTGTTCGATTCATAATGGAGTTAAATCGTGTTCCTACTGAGTCACCAATCAGCAGACATTAATTTACATATTATACAAATTAGGTACTATTTCTACGCAATTATCGTTCTCCAGCAAAAAATAATTCAACCTCTTTTATTTTTAACAACGAGAAGTTAATTTCAATCTGTTTACAGAATTAGTTATTCTAAGGGTCTGTTTTACAGTGTACAGATAAAGTGCCAAATAACTATGTAATACATAGATTAAGTGGAGAGAAAAGGTCTTGACCTCAATGTGTCATATGCCGCTATTTGACGGTCGTGAAACGCAAAAATAGTGTTTACCCTACTAAGTAAAAAAATAGCTTATCAGAACTTATGTAAAACTTATCAGTAAATTGTGAAACAGGCCCTAAGCTATTTAAAAATATATTCACATTGGTACAAAAGAGCTAAAGACAAAGAGTTTTTCCGAAACTTCAAAAAGAGTCAAACTTTTGAGTCTTTTCCGGTATTATCAAAACTTTTTAATTAAATTAGATAACTATTTTTTACAATTCTTTGTACCTATACGTGATATATTAAAATGTTGATTAAATTGATGGTAACAAAATCTGAAAAATGTCTACATGTGGCTCAAAATAAATTAAAGTTTTTTTAATAAGATATTTTATTTTATAATTACTAGACAAGGATCAAAGTCATATTTAGAGTTGCAAATAAGGCGAATAATAAAAAAGTGAAGGCTACATTAAGCTGTAAATAAAAATTTATTACAAAATATCAACTCGTGAACTGTGCCATAGCTCAAATTGAAAGGCCATCTAATTCAAAAACTTTTACCCACAGAATAACAATATAAACTTGGCTTAAAATTTATATTATTATGAACCTTGTTAATTTTTTTTTTTTGAAAAAACATAAATATTAATTATGCCTTAAATCCTAAGCATCTTATTTGGATCACAGATCATCATCATCATCATCATTTCAGCCACAGGACGTCCACTACTGAACATAGGCCTCCACTTGGCAGACGGGTTGGCGAGCGCAGTTTTTTATTATTTCGAACGCAGACGCTGCTCCCCGTCTCGTGCTACAGAATTTAGTCGCCTCTTACAACACGCCTCTCTTTGGCGGTGGGGAAGTGTATTCTTTACGGCCGTCCCCACACGGCACGGATCACAGATATATAAAACTTTAAGAAATATACTTATTTACTTCAAAATGTATCTTTCTTGGAACTGCGGGGTAACCATGAACTTTTAAAATATTCTCAAAGCTGTCAAATCTATCAATTTTGGTACGTCATTACATACAAAATTTGACAGATTTGATAATGTTTGACAGATTTGAGATTGTTTTAAGAGTTCGTGCTTACCGCCCTGGAGACTCCTAGGGTGTTTGTACTTCTAAGGTCTAACTTATCACTTCTATTATAGAATAAAGTGGTTACATTAGTTCCGTTGAGTATAATACTTAACGTAAGTAATGTCACTTATGTATTGGTGTGCAATGAAGACCATTTAACTAAATAAAGCACTATTTGCACATGCACTAAAGTAGTTAATATCAAAATATCGAACTACTTGCATGAGTAATATTGAGATAGGAATTGATCAAATTAAATAAACAATTTGCATTTGTTTGTAATAATGAGTAAACATTTTACGTAATTAATTATAGCATTATAGTAACGTATAGTACGTGTATCCGTGACTTGTAGTAGGCTCGCTTATTAATCTGGACTGTGCCACATTTTGGGTCGCGGCGGAAATCCAATAACGAAATGAAACGAGGGAAATTATCTCTGTAAAGGAGATTACTGCGAGCAAACCCGACGGAAACGTTAAGTGCTGGTTTGTGAGGCTCATTTGAAAATCGATACGTATCAAATATTTTATATTTCGTTATGCCGCAGGCTTCGTGTCTGGAAATGTATTGGATTAATTTTAATTTTCCCTTTAATAATACAACGTTTGCAATTTTGCATCATGTGTTTTTATTAGTAATATGCTATTTAGATCACAGAGATCGGTATTTACAAAATTCATAATTATAGGTATAGGTATAGCGTTATGTTAAAAATCAATTTTTATTTAAAGGAATCCCGGAAGATAAAAAAAAAACTAAACGCGTCAATTTTGTCGTATCGCGAAAGGAAATATAGGCATTCTGTCGGCTATGCTATATTTGTGGTATTCTTACAACTAGAGTATTGCACAACTAACCATTTTCATGACCCACTGACACGTGTTGCTGTAACGACCAATGAAAAGAACCTGCGGGGTAACCATGAACTCTTAAAACAATCTCATAGCTGTCAAATCTGTCAATTTTGGTACGTCATTACTAACAAAATTTGACAGATTTAATAGTGTTTGACAGATTTGAGATTGTTTTAAGAGTTCGTGGTTACCGCCCTGGGCCCTAACCATAAACTGTTAAAACAATCCCAAATCTGTCAAACAATATCATTTCTGTCAAATTTTGTATGAAATGACGTATCAAAATTGACAGATTTGACAACTTTGTGATTGTTTTAACAGTTCATGGTTAGGGCCCTGGCTTCAGCAAGACTCATTTGCGTCCAAAATCGCAGGTGAGACATGCAAGTTAGTTTAGTTATCAATTTGTGGCATCTACTAAAACTAGTACTTACATAACAGAACATGTTTCTGTGTTTCTTTTTTACAGGTCTTGACAATCAGAACTTACATTGAGTGAGTTGCGGCATAGAGCCTTATGTACCGAACTGAGGCAAATATATTAAAAGTCGTAAGAAATCCCTTCTAGTAAATCACTCTTTGCTTGGCCGCTAATTAAAATTATTTAAACGTGTCCTTACATGGAAAATGCGTTCGTTAAGCGGCCACCTGTTTGGTAATAATTAAGAACAACTTAATTAACAATCGGATAAAGAACGCGTCGTAACACTCGTTTGCGAATGCTACGTTAAATTGTAATTGTGACTCTTAATTAAACTATAATGTACCGACAAGCTTTAGTCCATTCGTTTTTCTGAAACGTGGGAAACCAGTTAAAGGAATCCAGAAGTGTAAATAAGGAAAAGTGATCAGACATTCTAATTTTTTAACTATTCATTCTTCTTTTTCGTTTCTTTTACAGCCTATAAGTTTAAGTAAGACTCTGTTTAAAATTTATTTTAACTGGCTATCTATTATGTTACAGCAACAGCTTTACATGAGGATAGACAAACTGTTAGACAGCGTAAGCTAATTAGTCCCGTTGATACCATTTAGATACGAAACCTAGTGAAATACAGTTACTTCGCAATGCTTTATGAACCGATACTTAAATTCATTACCATCCATGCATTATTGACAAACAAATGCTAGTGATCATCACGAAAACAGTCGCGACCTTTTCGGGATTAAAACCTGCGACCGGCTGGTTTTGTAGTCTTGAGCTACTAGTCCAAGCGGACATAAAAAAACGTATTTTTTCTCTTTCTATAACATTGTATTTAGCCTTCTATTTGTCGTCATTGAGTAATGAATAAACAGTATACATATACTATGCCAGCTAAAGAGGGTCGGAGGGAAACAGCCCTCCGAGGCACTCATGGCGCGCTCCCCAGCAATACATCACATCATGTGCAGTGACAATTGCAACTGGGACCCTCACTGGGTACAGTGGTAATAGTTTTGCTCATTGTCCTAGACCGTTAAACCAACTTGTAGTTTTAATTAACTAACATTAGGGGAATTTATTATACTAGACGTAATCTAGGACATGTAAACGCCAAGGATACCTAGATGTAAATTGCGACTCAGTATGTTGTTTTTTTTTTGGTTTACAAACCGAATGTTACTCTTTTATAACATTGTATAAGAACTTAGACTAGCACTTATTGTGTACATTCTTAACTAGTGAACACAGCATGCATAGGTACACTTAAACCTGAAGCTAGCAACAAACAATTCCCAAACTCAATAAAAACTACAAACTTTTACAAAAACGGATTACCTAATTAATCAAATGTTTTATTACAATTCAGTTACCTTCGATGGCTTTTCTAATTTTAATTAGAAAGCCAAAGCCAAGGCCAAGGCCAAAGAACCAACGAAGATGTCAAAAGAGTTTCGAATGCTATTGTAACTTTGAACCATTCTATAAAATGGAGAGTGCCGGCCCAAAACAGTCCTACAATTAAGCGTGACTAATGTTTTTTTTACTACCAATTAATCGGCTACCGGCTAATAATAAAATAAACCCTTTGTAAACCATTGCAACTAAGAAAATTATCTAACTAAAATTTTTTTAACATAAAACAACCTAGTGGGGGTATAGATTTATCGTATCTGATAGTAAATGATCATTTTTTAGTTTAATTAGAACAGCTTATTTGACAAAAAGCGGAAAAGGACGTGAAAAAAATAAAAATGTAAGACGATTTTTAACATTATTTATAAACATTTTATAAAAAACATAATTTCAGATATACTTATTTTATAGGATTGGATATCTAGTTTTTAAAAACGATTTTTAAAAACTACATTCGCGTATTATTAGTAAGGTACAAGTAGATTTAGAAGAACAGTGGTGAATGATGTTGGCTGATTTTTTTAAATATTTAAATATACACATACTTACATAAGTATAAACATACTATTTACTTCAAGAAGAAATACATGACTTACCTTCTTACTTAATTTTCCTAAGTTACTGATCAATAGCTGTAAGCAGTCATAAATATTAAATGATTCGGATCGGTGAGTATTCACTAAAAGGCCTAGGTTTTAGGTGGCTGATATACCATTAATTACTACGTGCTTAGCATCTAATTAATAATACGCCTACGCCTATGCGCAATGATTAATCATTCCTAATCTGAGTTCTATTGGAACGCTTACTAGGTACCTATATTTGTCGTTATGTATTCTAAGTGTCTATGAATCGTTATTCACTTTTTGCAAAATAGGTTTAATTGGTACCAGTGTTACAGTTAATAAAGTAGGTAGGTACCTAATGAAATCTAAAAATTCGTACATTACCTAACAGTGTTGCAGTTAAGAAGAAGATTGTTAATTCGCAAGAAGAATAACTTAGTTTTATGTCTGATGACCTCATTTCTAATCCTTTAAAGTAATTCCGAGCACAGTTCCCTCCTAGCAGGTATCACCACATATCCTACCTACTTATGGATTTGTGGATTAAAACATCTTAACTAAGTAACTTAGGTTGGAAGCCGAAGTCATTGGCAGACAAATAAAATACCAAATCTTTAATTGTTACAAAAATTCATCACATCCAAACGCACAGAGGGTCTCTAGCACCAGTGAGCGAAACTTCGAAATTTCCCATACAAAGAGTTTCCACCCTGACACATGTATGTAATGATACGACTTGTCACTCAGCCCTCCAGACTCGTACCAAATGAGCGCACTTCAAAAGGCTCCCCTTGAAACACCCTCCAATGCATTTGGTTGCAGGTGCCTACAATTTTTCTTTAGAGATAAATTCGAATAGAGTGGCGATGTCTTATGTATACGTTAGGTACCAAGAAAACGCTGTCACAAACTGTCGTGCGACAATCTTTGCCAAAAGATACCTCAGTTTCATTGAAATAAAGTTGAAATTTGAAAATGACAGCAATTGTCGCACGGTGTGATCGTGTATTTATAACATGATACGAGTACAGCCCCCTAACCATGAACTCTAAAAACAATCTCAAAGTTGTCAAATCTGTCAATTTTGGTACGTCATTTCATACAAAATTTGACAGAAATGATAATGTTTGACAGATTTGTGATTGTTTTAACAGCTCATGGTTAGGGCCCTGATGTGTTTTATAGGCAAGAGTAGTTCCTTTTGTGCACAAATTTTGATGGATGTATTTATTCAATGTAAGAGACTGAAACGTTTTTATTAAAAATAATTACTCTCTAGAATGTTTTTGACATTAGGGACATGAATCAAGCACGTACATTTTTAAGACGGCAAACTAGAAGGCAGAACTTTATCGAACAAGCAAGATTTTAATGATAGAAAATTTTGAAAAACAGGTATTTTAAACATATTGTAAAATTACCTTGGCAAGTCTTTTTAAAGAAATATGCAATTAAATAAGGTAATATGACTTTACCAATTCTACCATACTTACTCTGGGCTGGGGTAAGAAACCGGCTGCCGTGCAGACACAATATGAAGTTTAGATTATATCTTGGTACTCATGTAAAGGTGAAATAATATTATTGCTACACAATTAACACTCTTGCTTTAAGTATCCGGCTTATTTGTATTCTTATGGATAACCTTATGAAGATAGCTGGTAGTGGCTGGATGAAAAAAACGGATATGGTGGTCTTTGGCGCTCTTTGGGGGAGGGTTAAGACCAGCAGTGGACTGCAATAGGCTGACTTCATGATAATGATGATGATGGATAAAAATCTTATTTTTAGTCGCCTTAATTTTTCACATCACCTGTAGAAGCAGCACATCAAATTTATGAAATAAAAATATTTTTTTATATACATATTTTTTTATTTTTCCACACAAAACAAAACGCGGCATGTCAAGCGCTAGGGCGATCAAACGCGCCTAGAAATTTCGGATTTAAAAAGTGACTGATAAATCCGCGTTTAAATATGCAAAAAAAAAATTATACTTGTTTTTTTAGCAATTCCATGCAAGGTTTAATTGAAGATAAATAACACTTGAAAAAAATCATCGACCTCAGGCGGGACTCGAACCCACGTCCCATCGCAAGCCGGGCGAGTGCTTTACCAACTAAGCTACCGAGGACGTCACGTGACAAGATGAAATTCCTCAAGTGTTTTTTCTCGCTGTCAAAGCCAGCGTATTCTGATCAATGTTGTGGCTATATGTATAGCTGAGTAGTATACTACCGTCAACACCCTATAGAAATATTTTTACAAATATTTGACTATTGGTTAAGATCAGAAATGTTTAAACATTGTAAATTTTTGTTTTTTTAGCAATTCCATGCAAGGTTTAATTGAAGATAAATAACACTTGAAAAAAAAATTGCCCGGCTTGCGATGGGACGTGGGTTCGAGTCCCAACTGAGGTCGATGATTTTTTTTCAAGTGTTATTTATCTTCAAAATTATACTTAATATTTTTTTAATACTTGCCTTACATTATTTTTAATTTTGGCGGGGGGTCAAAGAGTAACTCTGTAAAAATTAAATAAGTGGTAAAATAGAAAATAATCAAGAAAATTTAACCCAAGATTCATTAGTACAATAAATACTACCACTGGCACTGCTGTGCCGTGAGGCGTCTCGAAAGCTCGAACTAACTATTTGCCTCGCCGAGCGCCTCTTTAACATTGTTCATGCTAATTTTCATCGTGGAAACTTAGTATTGACTGAACTCTCGGGGCTTGTATTTTAGATTGTTTACTGTCGAAGATGGTTTCAGACTACTTATTCAGTACGAGAACTAGGCTGTTTTATTATAATTTAAGTAGCTAGACGTTGTAAAGAGTTTGTTTCAAGTATTGGATTTAAATATTTAAGAAAGAGAGAATTTAGATATATCAATATTATCGAGTTAATAGCTTTTTTCATGAAAATAATATCAACTTTTTATAACGCCTTAAATTAATATTTAAAAATCTGACCAAAACCCTAACACGCAATAGTTTATGTTTTTAGGGTACAGTTAAACATTACCCAACAATACTTTACAAACTATAATCTAGCTGTCATAATCAGAGCGCATTAGCTATTCCGGGACTAAGGTTAAGCCACTGTTCTAACGTACAAAAATCAGTGGTTTAAGCCTAATCTAGACTAGTAAATGCACTCTGAATAAGACAGTCAAAGTTTGTAAACGTTACAAAAATTTATTTTTAAAATTTCACCCTATTTTACAGCAAATCTGTTTTCCAGCCAGTAGTTTACCGTAGGACTCTTTTGCAGTTAATCTCAGTGCAGCTTTGCACTGTGATTTGTGGCCGTGTGCGCGGGTTGATAACCGCGTGCGTTTTATAGGGTTAGGGGGTAGCCTAATAAGAAAAGTAGGGACATTTCTTTTTTGAAAGGGTTCATACATGCAACAGACATTACTGCCATAGTAATACCTAACTCAAAATTAATTACTTACATGAATATTGTTTAGATTAATACTTACTTGACGAAAATGAATTTGCATTTGCAGATTAGCTATTGTTAACACCTTTATAACTTGTGTTCTGGTAGATAAACGCCTTTATTTGGTCTTAACATACTTATCTACCTACATTAGGCTACCATTAGGCAATTAATCTTGCTAGGGCGCTCCCCAGCAAACACAGGCATAAGTAAAAAAAAATGTTCGCTCTCTGAATTGATTCGAAATAGGTAGGTATCGAATTCAGGAGCTATTGCGTTCAGGCAAATTATCGCGCCACTAAAAGTCAATGGGGGCTACCGTTTTTGTGCTTACCAGTTGGCGCCACTGTCGAATAAGGTCCTGAATAAGTAATACTCAATAAACTCTTTGCTCAGTATATTGGTCCTCTTCCGGGGATACACGTCTCAAAAATATAGCTACTGACAAGGCAATTAGCCGGGAGTAAGGTAATGTAAGTAATTCCTAAAAACCTTTTTGCACCTCTTTTTCTTAGCTCCGCTTTTAAAACACTCACATTCATTGACTAGTAACTCATATTTTCGATACTAAATCGCAAAATATTTGCAATATCCTAAAAACCCCACCCACATACCTCCTCACGCGGCACTAAGTTCTTTAGCGGCGAATTCATACGCGATAGCCTTCATTGGATCCAGTATGAAATCAAACAAAACACACACAAAATTGTATTACTAGATACTTCGCTAGTCCAATTTACCTTTCCACAACGGATCGTTCCTTATTCCTTGCTAAGCGGTGACCGCGGGCGATGAGAACGGGAGTCGATTGATTTTCCGCGCCCGCGCAGCTGATACGCCGCAATTATTCAATGATACTGCAATATTACGGACTTCAGCAACGATGTTATTAGATGGAATCGATTAAGTGATAATATGTTCCTTCTTCCACGTAACATTTGTCAAACTTGCTATAGATAGGCAGTTAAATTAAGAAAGCCAACTCGCCTAAACAGAATAAATCAATTGATTTATTTTCATAATTATGAAAGCCAATTATGTCCGGTAGGCATAAGGCCCCTGTAGCCTATTTAGTAAAGCGCCTGTACTCTAAGCAGGAGTTTGGGCTTAATTGTTCCGGCATGTGCGTTACGAGATTTAGACTGCAAAAAGTTAGTAGTTCATTCTTGGGGAAATGTAGGTATCGGAGTTGTTTCAGGTACCCTTATCGGTTGCTTATTTCTGTAGTTCCGTCTGTCACTATTTTTGAGACACCGTGTGTTGGCGAGGGATACAAACCTTTTTTTAATATTGTCTATTTGATACTTTTTTACTATTTTTGATACGTTTTTTTGTTTTTAGTTTTGATTGTGAGTCTAATGTGGGTTTTATATTGATTCACGAATAAATTCGTAATATTGTGATAAAAGTGTTTTATTTACGTGAATTCGATTGTATTTTAGTGAGTGTCATTCATATTTGTGAGTGTCGTCAATACCGTGTATAAAATATCTACGAAATATTAAGTTGCGATCACTAAATTGAGAAACTTTGTTAATGGATTATTAAACGGTGATTTGATGGTTTTTGTATTATCGTAAATCATTTAACAAGTGCTTATTACAATGTTGGTGGTCTTATTATAAAACAATTAACTTAAGCCCGAGTTTCTCGTACATTATTAGATGTCTGGGTGGGAACTTGAGGTTTTAGTGTCTCCTGAGTGGTTTGTTACACAATCTCCTTCTAGCAAAACGAGACGAAATATTTATTTCTTTATTGTTGAAACAAAAGTTTTAAGATTGAACAAATTACTTAAATCATGTTTTGTATAATTGTGTAATATACTTACTATCAGTTTTGACGAATTTTGAATCATAAAAAGAAAATTATTAAAAATCAAATAAAATGCTAAAAGATAGATAATTATTTAAAAAAAACTGAAACAAATAACTTATATTTAATCATCTTAATCGTAGAGCACCTACAAAATATATTTTTTTAAACCATATAAACATGCATTTTTTTACACTAAATTACTCTCATGCAAAATTGAAGTCAAAACGCATCCGCAACTACAACTAAACTTGTCACACGTCTGTGCACCATAAACAAGTCGCCATAAATTCCGAGGTTGCATTTACGCGAAACGCCATTAGCGAAGCGACCATTCATAGACAATAAATTGAAATTAAAGCGACACTGATCTTGCTATTCGTTACAAATTTACAATTGAAACAAATTCGTACAGACTGGATTGGAATAGAAATGTCTGGGGAAAAGTGAAATTCCTAGTGATGACAGTGACAATTTGATTGTACAGATAAAATTTATAGTGGCCCAAAAATAATACTAAGCGAAAGCGAGATACAGAGGCCTATCCCAATATTTAAAAAAAAACCTTTAAATTTCAAAAAATCTATAAAACTCGTAACACATGATAAGATGTTTGTACGAATTTTATAATATTTTTTCCGAACCATGATTTGACTTACAGACACGATTTACAGACACGTTCTATGTCTTTAAAATAACCCACTTTGTTTTACGGAGTACGAGTGAAATTCCTCTTAACGCCGAAATCCAATAAATTCGAAATGACTAAAGGTGGTCAGCATTAATCAACGCCTATAACTTAAATTAAACCAAAATGTTTGAGAAGAAATATAAATTCCCTTTTCAGGCTAAGATATAGCAATTACAAAAATGTACGCTTGTTTTGAAGAAGAAAATTTATTTCACGCTTTTCAACCACCGCCTACAACTCTGGCTTTAGTAATTAACGAACTTGTTTAACAATTTATTAAAGAAATTAGTTTGCAAGCGAGGATAAATTAAATTTCATTTTTGTTGTTACTGACTTATGAAATTACTTGCTTAAATATGAAACTTAATATAAATGTTCATGTTTAAAGCACTTAATTTTATAAAAAATAAGTTTTCTTTTAGAACGATACTATAGATGGACCAGAAAGAAATTACTTTATACCAAGGGGGTAACCATGAACTCTTAAAACAATCTTAACTCTGTCAAATATTGTCAATTCTGTCAAATTTTGTACGTAATGACGTACGAAATTGACAGATTTGAGATTGTTTTAAGAGTTCATGGTTACCCCGCTGGCACAATATTATTTATACTCTACTAAATGGAGTTAGTTATAGCTACGTAGTAGTAAGTGACTGTCTTCGGGATTCATATCGCAAACCCGAACCTTGTATTTGGTTTTTGCAACCATTTGTTGTTTTATATTATTTATTTCACCATATTAACACATATTACTTGAATGTTTCTGAAGAAAGTCAGAACTTAAAATGGATACCGAAACAGGCAACATTATCACAAATAATAAAACCTACAGCTTTTCGTTTGTATGTGTGTATTGCATATGCAAAATTCTACATAACATTACTGCTTTTCTAATTATTTAACTAAGCGCGGAGTTTTAGACCCCATTTTGGATAGATTCATAGAAAAAAAATCAATGCAACTGAATGACAGACAGAATGAACTACATATCTATTGCTTGCTTAGAGCGTCTAATCTATAAGATTCATCATCATCATCATCAGCCCACACTAGTCCACTGCTGGACATAGGCCTCTCCAATTGCACGCCACTCTGCACGATCCACGGCTACTCTCATCCAGCTCCTGCCAGCAACCTTGCGAAGATCGTCACTCCATCTAGTCTGAGGGCGTCCCACACTACGCTTGCCGACACGCGGTCTCCACTCAAGAACTCGTTTACCCCAGCGGTTATCGGTTCTGCGACAAATATGGCCGGCCCACTGCCACTTCAGCTTGCTTATTCGATGGGCTATGTCGATGACTTTAGTTTTCTGTCGGATTACCTCATTTCGGATCCGATCCCTCAGAGAAACTCCGAGCATAGCCCTTTCCATAGCTCGCTGAGCGACTTTAAATCTGTGGACCAGCCCTATCGTGAGTGTCCACGTTTCGGCTCCGTATGTCATGACGGGTAGGACGCACTGATTGAAAACTTTCGTCTTAAGACTTTGTGGAATGGGCGACGTAAATACTCGACGTAATTTCCCATATGCTGCCCAGCCTAGCTGTATTCTTCTACTGGCCTCTCTCTCGAAGTTGTTTCTGCCCAACTGCAAAATTTGCCCGAGGTAGACATATTCCTTAACAACCTCGAGATCACTGCCTTGCACTGAAATGGGTTCCGGAATGATGTGGTCGTTGAACATAACCTTGGTTTTGTCCAGGTTCATCCGCAGACCGATGCGTTGAGAAGAATCAGCAAGGCCGTTCAGCATGGATTGTAGATCCTGCAACGTTTCGGCCACGATGACGATGTCGTCCGCAAATCGCAAGTGTGAGATGTATTCACCGTTGATGTTGATGCCTTGTCCTTTCCAGTCCAGCATTTTAAACACATCCTCCAAGGCATTTGTGAACAATTTGGGGGATATAACATCCCCTTGTCTCACACCTCGATGTAAGGGGATATGTTTAGTCTGCTGGTTCTGTACTTGGACGGCCATTGTGGCTGCATTGTAGAGACACCTCAACACTTGGATATATCGCCAGTCGACTTGGCATCGCTGCAGGGATTCTAGAACAGCCCAGGTCTCGACAGAGTCAAACGCCTTCTCATAGTCCACAAATGCTAAGGACAGGGGTCGATTGTACTCTTCGGACTTCTGTATAATCTGCCGCATTGTGAAGATGTGGTCTATGGTGCCGTATCCTCCTCGAAACCCGGCCTGCTCTGGTGGTTGAAATTCGTCGAGTCTTCGCGCAAGGCGGTTTGTGATGACTCTAGAAAACAGCTTGTAGACGTGGCTTAGGAGCGAAATGGGTCGGTAGTTCTTCAATAGGGTCTTGTCTCCTTTTTTGAAGAACAACACGACAACACTCCTACTCCACGCCTCCGGAGTTCTCCCATCAAAGAGAACAGTGTTAAAGATGTGTTGGAGTTCCTTCAACACAGGTTTACCGCCTGCTTTCAGGAGCTCAGATGTAACACCGTCCTCACCAGGGGCTTTTCCGTTTTTGAGCTGTTTAAGAGCCATCTCAATTTCGCTTAGGCTGACTTCTGGCAAGTCTTCGGTAAAGTGGCGGGTCAATATGGCTCTGGAATCCTCATTTTCGGGATCAGGTTGAGATGCATGCGAGGCGTATAGCTGGCTGTAGAAGTTTTCAATTTCCGAAAGAATCTCCGGCCTCGAAGCAACGACTACGCCACTGGCCGTCGTCAACTTCGTCAAGTGGCTTCTCCCGAGAGACTGGACAAACACTTTCGATCCCCGATTTTGCTCTATCGCTCGTTCAATTGAGCGTGTATTGGAGCATCGGAGGTCGTAGCGTACTAGTTTGCCAATCTTCTTGTTGAGAGCCCTTTGTTCGGACAAAGTGACAGGTGGGTCCTCACGTCGTTCCTTTATAAGCCTAAGAGTCTCATTCGAAAACTTCGACTTCTTGCCTTTACGCTGAGTTGCGCAAAATCTCGTACCTT
This sequence comes from Anania fuscalis, assembly GCA_950371115.1. Classification (NCBI taxonomy): domain Eukaryota; kingdom Metazoa; phylum Arthropoda; class Insecta; order Lepidoptera; family Crambidae; genus Anania; species Anania fuscalis. The sequence continues at coordinate 15,006,202 of OX493334.1, read as the reverse complement.
CCTCCCTGAGAATTCCGACCACTTTTTCGAGGGCCTGGTTTGTATCAACAGCATTTGTGGTTTCCATGGCAGCAAATCGGTTTTCCAGTTTGGTCTGGAACGTTTCGGATCCCACGATGGTTTGGAGCAGGTTAGGACGGAGCCTGGACTTCATCAAGCGGACACGTTCGAGCTTAAAGTTGATATTCAGAGAGCCTCGGACAAGTCGGTGATCACTGCCGGTATTAAACCTGTTAATCACTGAGACGTCTCTGAATATATGCTTCTTATCCGTCAAGATAAAGTCGATCTCATTTTTTGTCTTATTATCGGGGCTACGCCATGTCCACTTTCTTTGGGGCTGTTTCTTGAAGAAAGAATTCATCAAGAAAAGCCCCTCTCTCTCGAGAAAGTTGACAAGCATTTGCCCCCTATAATTCCTACTGCCAAAACCAAAGGATCCTACTACCGATTCGCTGCGATTTTGTACTCCCACTTTGGCGTTGAAGTCCCCCATAACAACGTTGTAGTGGGCCTTGGTGGTGAAGTGTAAGGCCTTGGATATGTCTCCGAACATATCCTCCACTTCATCGTCAGAGTGTGTCGAGGTCGGTGCGTAAACTTGCACAACCTTGGGGCTATACCTCTCGGTTAGCTTGATAACGAGATACGCAACCCTGCTCGACACACTCGACACTTCTACAACATTGTCACAGAGGGTTTTGTGTACCAGGAACCCTACGCCACCCTGGGATAGCTGGTCTCTCTCTCTGTAGTACATAAGGTGGCCCGATTCAAGGGTTACGGTGTCCTCCCCCTCTCTTCGGACTTCGCATAGCCCAAGAATATGCCACCTTATCCGTCCGAGTTCCTCTTCCAGTTGTGCCAGGTGTTCATCGAGCCGTAGCGTGCGTCCGTTGTACGTTGCCAGGGTCAGTTGTTTATGGCGGCCTTCCGTAACCCGGGGATTCTTCGCACCCCCTGCCCTGCACTTACCATGACCGCCGCCGTGGTCAGGCATAGCAGGGCGGCCGGGAACTAGGGGCCGTGGTCCGGTCTGCGTCGCCATGTTTGGAGGGGTTTGCCCATAATTGCCACGCTGGGCATGCGGGTTGGCAATCGCAGTGCGTAGCTAATTTTACCGGTGTCGCTGCAGCCCGACACCGGTCTGTGTATTTAATTGCTACGCTCGAGTTGTGATGGTTATCCCGCCATCAGTCGGTTTGTCGTCAGAGCCTCGTTCGTTAGATAGCAGGGTGTACCGCGTGCAGGAGAGGTTGACTTGGGCACCGTGTGATGTAGGTCGGCGCCCCTTACACCCCTACATCTATAAGATTGTTTGCATCGAACATGACGTAGCCGTGCCAGCTGGTCGTAACAATGATTAAGATCGAGTAATTGACGGATGTCGAACAGGGAAAGCTATCTACAAGTAGTGCGTCAAACAAATAGCACAGCGATCATTACCAGTCAGCTCAACAAGCATTCAGCATTTGCGGTAATGCGAACGTTTACAAATTAATTAACATTAGTCATTGTGTGGGCGAGCATTCGCCAGGTACATCCATTGTGATCGCTGTGTCAACACCATCTCTCATGCAAGTGGGACGACTAAATACTTGCATTACCACTATTTGCATTCTAACCAAACGGTTATCCATTTCCATCCATGTTAATTTACCTTGTTTTCAGCTGGGAAAATAATTAACCTGTACTAGTGACCTGCTAGCTTCGTACGGATAGCTTTAAGTGCTACGGTTTTAAATATACAAATATATTTAAACCTTACTCGTGAAGTATTTCTTATTAGTTAAAATCTTATTAAAGTAGCTTGGATTAGTTTACAAAGACTTTGTAAAATGGTGAAAAGACAACAGTCTTAACGTTTTTATTCATTAAAAGACTGTCCAAAATAAAATCTATGTATTTTTAGTTAATATCATATGTGGATTGCATGTCTTCTTTGAATAACATTTTTGGTAATGAAATTGACTTGAAAATTCTACAAAAACTTTAGCTCAAATACCTACTTTATGTCTTACCATATTGTAACGCTAAATACATACAAATAGCAGAAACAAAATATAAATAATATACTCAAACGAAACTTACCTACATAAAGATCTATTTTGCCATTACCATTGAAATCAAATAATATTTTAATGCTTTAAAATAAATTTTAGTAATTGTTTTCAAATTGACATAGCCGTCCACTATTTCATTTAACAATTCATCGACTAAAAATTTTCCCGCAACGACTTGACAGATGAGTTTCTGAGACAATATTTGAAACAACAATAAAGTTATTTTATTTTTCGGATTCTCGAGTGAGCTACACTTTGTCTCAACGTTTCCTCGGAATTTCTACTAAAATCAAGAATACTCTGAGAAAAATAAAGTCAAAGCTTTTTGCGACAAGGAACAGGGAGTAAAACAGGTACACAGTATGATGAGATCAGCCTATCTTCTAAGTGACACCTACCTTTATAGCTAACAGTTGCTAAATCGGGCAAACTAATCACATATCCTGTTATTTTGCATTAGTAGGTAGGTACATATAATATAACTCTAGAAAATCATTTTTTGTAGAATATCTTTTAAAAAAACAGTGTTCAAGTAGATAGATAGGTAGAGTAGGCCGAGTAGTTTTAAAGAAAGAAAACTACTCGCCCGATTTTAATTAAGTATTTATTGTTTACAAATATAAAGTACTCTTCGGACTTCTGTATAATCTGCCGCATTGTGAAGATGTGGCCTATGGTGCCGTATGCCTATGTCCAGCAGTGGACTAGTGTGGGCTGATGATGATGATGATGATGAAATATAAATTGTAACTTAAAATCTTGGATATATTTGATCGTAATTGGTTAAGCACAACCATAGATACAGCTTGAACTCTCCTTTAAAGAGTTTCATGTATGTAAAGTAGAGGTCATAGTTAATGTACGACGATTGTTAACTCACAAACTTTTGAGTTGGTGGGCGTACGTCAAAGAGGGTTTCTGGTTTGAATTAAAGATCAATGTTAAAAAAGTCGCAGGTAACCGCTAGGAATAATATTCTGCATTATGCAGTATTTTTACAAAAAGCTCGTGTTATAACTGGCTGTTCTTATTTGTGAACAACAGAAAAGAGGGTGCAGTAAAAATACTGTATATCATAAGGACGCAAGATATCCACGGAAGCTACCAACTTGCCGGGCTATCGCCGACTACCGCCAGATATTATTTAGGGAAGTGGAAATTCACCTGCGGTGTTATTGTAAAAAATCTCTGCAAATTATGTCGCTGATACGTTACTCAGCTTATTTTATTACTTACTTTTTTTACTCACCACTTGCATTATAAGACTAACATTGATTCAATACTTTCCCATACTAAGTTCCCTTACAGCTGTTGACAACATGCAATGGTATTTTAAATTCTGTATCACTAATTACAGTTCTTTTAAACCTAATACCCTACACATAGATAATAGCATGCATGATAAAAGATTTGTATCGACCGAATCAAATTATTTTTATAGAGATTTTAAGATGGCCTTAATATTTCTTTATCAACAAATTCAGAAGTATCAGTTTTACGTATATTGCTTAAATTCAAGATCTTCATAGGTAATACAAAGTAATCGTTTTTAATATATAAATTATTACTAAATCTAGAGAAATTGAAGCCACTATTGTGCTCAAAAGCCGATTTCGAAACAAGCTTTTCCTGGTCACCGGTACTTGCGCTTGCGCAGATGTAGTTCAGATTGATAGGACATAAACAAACAGTTCGGTAGTGCTCGATAGGTATCCTATTTCTCTTTGGTCTTACATTATCCGGATAGCTGTGTCGCAAGAGAGGGTAACTATTATTTCTTGGGTTAGAGGATAATTTTAATATTCTACATATATAAATAACAAGCAATGGGTCTTTGAGACGGGGTATGGCTTAAGGGTACATACAGCTGGGATGAGTTCTATCTCGTTAATGGAATCGGTTGGCGCATACGATTTATTTTTTATATTTCACTATCTTGTTTTGACCGCCTAAATTGTACCATTCTGAATGTATTTTTTCTCTGCACGTTTTTATGTGATTTGTGTGCAATAAGGATACTTGAGACGATTGGCGAATCACATACAACATATAACACCGGTGTCAAAGTCGACCGATGAAATAGGACCATAAATACTTGTTTACCTTGTGACTGTGTTTTAGTTGGAAAATGTAACGATGAGGAGACTTGGAATTCTATTTTTATTGTAAAAATCGCTCCAAAATAAAACTGCCTTATTTTTTACGGTGTTATAATTATTATTCTTAGAACTATCCTGGTCACCCTAGCGTCGTTGTAAATCGTAAAACGCCTGCCCACGCGCACACCGGACATGACCGTGTCCAAGTGACGGACGTCTCCTGAATTATAGCGTAATGCTAGGGCTACAGCTACAAGACCATGGTTCTCATGGCCATGGTGACCTTCCTGGTGTACTAGGAGATGCCCCTTCAAAAATACATGGTCTGGTAGCTCGCAATAAATAAATAAATATTGGACTACATCACATTACATGTAAGTAGCGAAAGCACTTGTGTTACAGAAACAACGAAGGTACCACAACACCTAGACCTGAGACAATATAGAAAAGATCGTTTTCTACACTGACCGGATTTGTAATCGAACCCGAAACCTCAGAGATGGCAACGCCATATAAAGTCCGGCGTGCTCGCCTCTCGGCTACGGAGGTCGTATACAAGAATGTTAATTCCTTATTTCGGCACCATTGCTATGTTGTCTGGCGCATATTAATTTTGTATAGTCTTTCGTAGAATAATTTAATTACAAAAAATATTTTTAAGGTTGGGTTTGCGGCCAGTCTCATCAGGTGAAAATTCAGTGTCTATTATAGCCCTGTTGCCTTTACAATATTGCAATTATGAAAAACGTAACCATAGACCCCATGTCTAGTTATGATAGGGTCACTACAGCTTTAATAAACTCATAATCTTATTGCTGGTAACACAAAGTCGTCTATTACATTACTAAATTTATAACGAAAGTTGCAGAAACATAAATATTGAAGGTTGTTTAGACGGTATTATAATGTAAAGGGAAGGGGATTGTAGGAGTAAGACCACAAAATCATCACAGATGATTCATTCATTGAGCATTAGAGATAGGTACTATAACTTAAGTCAGATCAACCTACTACTTAATTTTATTTAAAAGCAATTTATATAAGCAGGAAGCCAAAAAAGATTGTTTAATTTAAAAAGTTGTTTAAAGCCGAAAATAATACCAAACCAATTTTTTTTTTGCCATTTCCAAGAAAATTTGTTTTTCAGTACTATAGTCACAAGAATTTACAAATGTGCGGTGCTGACGTTTATGTTTCAGCATTCCAAGACTTTTTCCATTTTAAAATATTATCGCGTTCGTTAACCACAGCGTAGGTACTTATAACAAAAAATATAATTGTATAAATCTATAGGCTGTCCCGTAAGTAAAGGACCACCTTGCAATATGACTTTTGGCTTCAAAATTTATCAACTTCCCATACAAAATTACCAATCCGCCGATTGAATTTTTATCGAAACAGAAAAAAAATGGATTTAAATAGTCATAAAACAAAAATTCAACATGATGCATACGAATGTACCTAGTTAAAAGGTGGTACTATTTTTTAAGAAACACCCTCTACAATTCCATTTCAATATATTCCCAATTCGAACCGGACGGACAGCGTCATACAAATTGCAACATGTCCCAATCCTCCCCATTAAGGCTGGCTTGATGGAATTACAACTATGAAGACATAATTCGTGAAAGCCGATAATAAACATGTCTGCTTTTCTCAGATGACCCGAGAACAAAAATTATGGTGACACTGCCCTCGAAGTGATTGAAAGTAATGAGATACCAGCTTAACTGTTAATAGGAACTTGGTCTTCACATTTCTAACTTGTTGTTAGAAACTAGAGACGTTGTTTAAGGGTTCTAACTAATGTGTTCAAGGGTTTTATGTAATGGGAGCACTGCATTTTAATTTATGAGTCAAATTATAAAAGTTGAACGTGTTGCGGGTTGAAATAGGTTTTTGGAAATACATAATAACATTTTCAGTACAAAACTAGATTGGTATGTATTTTTTAATATTCGCAACATAATTAAAGATTAAATGGTGAGTTTAAAAACAACAAATTCAAATGAACATGTATTTAAGAGACCAATACCATGATGGGGTTTTATCTTATCTGTTTTGCTATGAGTTGGAAACCTAACTCTTAGGTCTCCTGCTTGACTTTACGTTTGTATAGAAATAGCACTTGACTTTTTCCTCAAATCAAATTTAAAAAAACTTTTTGTAAATTGTGGTTCATCCTTCATAATCTAAAAAAACTAACATGTTAATAAAAATAATATTCTGAATACGCTTGAATATAATTTTAATTTCGTCTATCTGGTATATCTGGACCGAAAATTTTGATCTTTTATCGAAAATGTGTCATGCTTTTTGAACGTGGCCCATATGCCTCTCTGTATATAGAAGATTACAAGAAAGCAATTTGTGAACCTCTCAAGACATGCCCTAGACAAGTTCACAGTCGAGGTGACAATCGCATCTAGTGTACAGCGTGGTTCAATTAACGAGTGATTTGTGGACGGATGTCTTTGACAGGCTGGAGGCGACCCTGAACAGACTTTCTATAAGGCTGCGTGCAAACTTGCGTATTTGGGTTTTTAAGCATTTGTCCGGTCTAGTACTAAACATTTATAAAGATGTGGACATCTTTATTGCTCACCACGCAAAGTAATGAAGGCCTAAGAAATACATTTTTAGATGCACAATTTTATCGTATTTGGTATAAAAAGGTCAGAAAATGATTTTGTATAAGATAGAAAGGTCTTTCTACTTTTGGGATAACATCAACGATGACCACAAAACCACTTAAAAATGTTATTGATGTACTCTGTTGACGAATTTCTAAATTACCAACTTTTTAATACTGATACGGCTTAAATAATTATTATAACTATTAGGTATATTAGCTCTATCTCAGTATATATATTTTTACATATATATAAACAGAGATAGAGTCTCTGTATACGCACTTTTAAAACAGATGTAGACAAAAATAGTAGTTACAAGTATGCCTTTAACAGTTTTCGCCAATAGAATAGAATTCGTCGTTGGGAAATCTTGATTAAATAATTAAAAAAATAATTTTGGTTGATTCTAAAATCTGTTTTTTTTTTGCATACGTACTATTGTAAATCAACAATTAATATACCTACAGTTTATTGCAGATCGTTTTTGCGTTATTGTATAGTAATGCCCAGTCATAAACTCGTGCGCAGCTAGCTATGAACTACATAATTTTGCATTCCTAAGTATTGTAGACCGAATAGATCAGTTTAAAAGAAGAGTCAAATCAGCGGGCTATAATCGGTCGTTGCTTGCTCTATATTTATACATACACGTAGGTTAGATCTAACGTCGAACGAACGATACGAATCTGCATAAAGGTATAATAAGAACGAATTATTAGTAGTACCCTTTTTTTATGTGCACAGAATTAAGTATTTAATTCTCTCGCTTAGTTCGCGCACGCATGTATGACGGGGCCATGTTATTCAATTGTTTTTTTTTTTAGCATACGGGTTAAAAGTGATGTGACTATTCTATCTCGGCTATGCTTATATAGTAGTAAATGATGTTGGAGTTCTATCACTTTTGTTAGGTAAGTATTAAAGCGAGGATGAACCCAAAATTAAAACCCTTCTGTAATAAATAGTAAGTATTTTTCAAAGTGATGTGACTGGCCTATCTTGGCTATGCTTATGTTGTAGTAACGTTGAACTTCTATCTATTTTGTCAAGTAATTATTAAAGTAAGGATAATTAATTTAAACTACAATATACTGTACGATACAGCTTAAATACAATACCTATGTTGATGCATTATTTCATGTGCAAAGGTTTTGACAAGTTTGTCAATTTTCTAATACTGACATTTAATTTTACTGAATGTTGGTTTTAGAATTACACGTAAATATCAGCTGCTCAAAATACCTACATCTTCTTTTTTTAAATAACAAGATTTAAATCGGGAAAATAAATAAATTTTCGTACAAAATAAAGTACTTCAACTAGAATAATTAGAATCTACATTTGCAGTGACATTCAAACCAACTTTTTCCCTAGGTCCTTTGTTTTTTAGTTAAAGTGAAGTTTATCAGCAGATTAACATCATCATCATGTCAGATTGTCAGCCCATTGCAATTTACTGCTGGACGTAAGCCTCCGCTCAGAGTGAAGATTTCCAAAGAGCATGATCTCCAGCTTTTTTCATTAGCAGATCATAATCATATCAGCCGTCCACTGCTGAACAAAGGCCTCCCCCAGTGACTTCCAGATTACGTACCGGCAAGCGCAGCGTGGGACGTCCACCCACAAGGTGGACAGAAGACCTGGTAAAGGTTTTAGGAAGCCGCTGGATGCAGGCCGCTTCCATTACCATGATAACACATTATTAAATTCTTAACTTGTGTATAAGACTCCAAACGAGGCTACTCGTACCTTTTTGTCTCGACCGCACAGAGGCGTGCCACGGATTAGTACCAGTTTGACTCTTACTTTAATTAATATGGGGGGTGTTGCCGTACCGAAGGCGATTAATTGCCGGACTAACAGACTGAGATTACAATCATGAAATTCAAATTAGCTTGAAAAGGGATAGATGGAAGGATATGAACCAAAGTGAGTTCTACTCAATAGCTTTTAGAGTGCGAAAACGCGGTTTTTATTTAGTTTTTTAACAATCAAATAATTATTAATACTAAATGTTATAGCCGTCGAGTAAAACATTCAATTAACACTCAAAACAACTCAACAAATTCAGCGACTCAAAATTAGGTATGACTTAGTAAGAACAAAACTAAAAATACAGAGTAGTCCGAAATGTATGCGCAAAATTGCATACAATAAAGCTTTGAACACTTTTAACAATAAGTAGTTTTTTGTTTAGATAAAACAATAAAGGCTTTCACGGATTAACAGGTAGCCATAAAATATGTTCAGTAGCTTGACATGCATCAAACGATTGTTTGACCCTGCATAAGAGCCATTGCACACTTGTTACTTGGAGCATTGATTTTATTATAATTTAAATTCGATTTTAACTGACAACATACACCATGTTTTGCATCATGGTTATAGTTTGTTGCTCAACATAATATCAGTTCTTAGTCCAAGTTAGTTGCTTGGTAGCTTCATGAAGTTTGTTTAAGACATGAAATTAAAACAATAAAAAAAACAGTCTAACTTAATAATAAACTAGCTTCTGCCTGCGAATACGTGTGCAAAAATTACATAGTTGAGTCAAGTAGGTAGGAATGGATAACCATAACTGATAATACAAAATTCGAGAAAACTTATCACATAAAAATTACACATAACATCCTGTATTTTTAGATAATTCTATCGATCTCTACCTTAGCTGATAAACTGTATCTAAACACCTCTTTAGAACTGCATATCTACCAAGACGTCTGTCAGTGCAGGTTATGGTCTATTATAAACTGTCAATGGACAATGGAGACGAGTATTAGGAAGATGGCTTCTATTGAATATGCGCCGACTGCGCCTAACTGGTTCGAGCTAGATTTGAAAAACGTAGTCTATGTACCTACAGCCTTACACACTATATTACGAAAAGGGGAGTTACTTTCTTTTGGATTTGACAGATTTAATTGAAAGTGTCACCCTGTTATAAAGAATTGTTTGAATAAGTTTGAAAAATTAAAGTGTTTAAAAATTTGTTAAAAATGTTATAAGAATGTGTTATGTACTGAGTCCTTGTCTGAAATCAGCAAATACTGTATCCCGCTACTAACTAAAGGGTACAGCTTAACATAAATACAATCAATTATTGTTATTCAAGAAAGGCAATAAAATAGCAGCAAATCATAGAGAATAATTAAAATTGCCGTAGCATTGACATTTACGCTTAGCTTGAATATTTCAATTAAGAAAATTGTGGTTTGTCAGCGTAACGACTGCTGCAACGGCACAGAGATGTTTAAATTGGCTATTTGCTAACTCTAGTGATGTTATGAAATGTAGACGAAACGAGAGCCAATAGGAGAAGAAACAAAAAAACCGGCCAAGTGCGAGTCAGACTCGCGCACGAAGGGTTCCGCACTATAATCTATAAAAACAAGAAAAATATCTTGTTTGTTGTATGGGAGCCCTTAAATATTTATTTTATTCCGGTTTTTAGTATTTGTTGTTATAGCGGCAATAAAAATACATCATCTATGTAAATTTTAACTGTCTAACTATCACGGTTCATAAGATACAGCCTGGTGATGACAGACGGATAGACAGACAGACGGACAGCAGAGTCATAGTAATAGGGTCCCGTTTTACCCTTTGGGTACGGAACCCTATAAATCACGACCCGATTGGTGGGTTTTTGGAGCGCAAGGGTTCGATTTGGTAATCGAACTTTATTACATTGGCTTGCTTCATTTACCACACTTTTTAAAACATACTGTTGTTATGGTTTAGATTGTACTTACCTACGAACGCAACGAAAACTCATTCTGGGTCGACTCATACTCGTTTAATGGCATTTTTGTTGTAAGTTAGTGAAGCCGATTGTTTTATTTCGACTCCATAAAATCAAACTGAAGATCAAAATACAAATAGTAGGTACCTATTTGTACTACAAATTTTGTAATTACATCTTCAGATTGATTTGATGGCTTGTGATGCCGAACACACAGTCACAGTCAAACCTTAGTTGCAAACCGCTTGTCTGACTATCGTCATTACGTAGAATGAAAAACAAACAACGCCAGCCGAAAACTGATACCAAATCGACGGTCCAACACTGCTGTTTGCACAGCCAGATATAACAAGATACAGGCCTTACACGGGGCGATATTCAATTTATTGTGAGATTGCGAACCGCTACAGTTAGTGGATTTACGAGCTCTGCCGATTGAGGTATCAATACATACAAATGAGTTGTTAACAATTAAATAAACACAGCAGGTCCGCTTCCCATAAATACGCATTTGAAACACAGTATTTACAAGTAGTAGGTACATTTAGTATATTTATCAAATAATTTCCAGACATTTCATAGGGCACATCGTAATATTAAACTTGTGTTTTTCAGATATTTCATCGAATGTATATGGCATCACGACTATATCATTTGACGACCTCCGTAGCCGAGAGGCGAGCACGCCGGACTTTAAATGGCGCCGCCATCTCTGAGGTTCCGAGTTCGATCCCCGGTCGGGTCAATGTTGAAAACGAACTTTTCTATATTGGCTCGGGTCTGGGTGTTGTGGTACCGTCGTTGTTTCTGATTTCTATAACACAAGTTCTTTAGCTACTTACCTTAGGATCAGAGCAATGTATGTGATGTTGACCAATATTTATTTATTTATTTATTATTTATTTATCATATTGATTGACTAACAGGTTTCTAAAATACTCCAAAGAGCTCTATTCTACTATTACTCTATACTACTACGTTTGTGTGTGTAGGTATGCGCGAAAGAGCTCTTTCTTACGTCAGAAAATTTAGAATACACGTACACGTATTCTCTTAAAATATATATAATATTATTTAAATTTGCCAGTTACCACTAACTATTATTACAGTGATAAATTACGCTTACTTAGTACATAATCTTCCCATCTTTGATTTTTGATTACGGTATAAATATTAATAACGACCGGACTTAGCCATGTAATATTATACATGGGCGAATCTACCGTACCATTCTCTTTTGTGTTGTTCAACTGAAAGAAAGTGCCTGCTCTAGCTTTTCCTAGCCATTTCTGACTTAGCTAGTAACTATCAGATTACCATTCAAATTGTATCGTATTTATGCTCTTGCTGAGTTTCAAATAAACTGTATGCATTTATTTAAATGACAGTCGTAGTTATTGGCCATCACGACAATTTCACTCAATAAACTTATGTAACTAGTTTTGCTTCAAGTAAAATAGCAGCATAATTAGGTTTTTATTTCTTTTAATTAAAAGTTTCGTTAGCGGTCTCAAAAATAAGGAAGGAGAAGTACCTAGACAGAAAATAGACTTACCTCATACATAAATATATATTTTAACGACTGCGCAATAAGAAATAACGTTAATCATAGCAGCTTCAATGACTTTACATCATCAGTGATATAGAACAAAGTAATATATGTAAGCTCTCAAGACCCTGTTTTTTATTATGGCAACTGACCAGTTAGACCATTATTGATTAAATATACCTAACATTTTTTTAATTCAAGAAGTACCCTTTCACACCCTTAGAACCACAGTGAACATACAGAGTATGACTGCCCGATGAAATAGGACATCCTGTTTACAGACGTTACTAAGAAACTTTTAAATCATTCTCCTTACAGCTTAAAGTCCGCCCTTTCAAACCGCTTCATCCCAAATGAGGTGGAGTAAAACTGTCCTATATTTCACAGTTACAAACGTTTAAGCGCTGTAACTCTGAAACGCCAGGGGAATTGTAAGATTAGCTTTAGCAGCTCAGATTTTCTCCTCAGGATACCTACATTGTAATACTGACAGATGTATGTTAAAACGTAGAGAAGGTTTATGAACAAATACCTTGTTAAACTTTTATGAGTCGTATATTGCTGCTGTGTGTGTTCGTTTAGTTCTAATTATTTAGGTGCAGACAGCTATAAAATGATATAGGGTTAGCAGTATATTCTCTAGATTTAGGTTCTAAGTTCCTAAGTAAATTCTGGTATGCTGGTAGGATAACAATGAAGTTGTGTCTAATCAGGCTATACGAGCGCGATTTAAACATGGTTTCTGATGCAAATTTGATATTTTAACCTGGTGCCTTAGGAAATCCACTGCTGGACATAAGCCTCCATAAAATGCAACAGTGAACGGCTTTGAGCTATTTAAATTCAGCATTTTTCCGCAATGTCGAGTAGGTCGATATCCCACCACGCGAGAGGACTGCCCACTGACATGCATCTTTCAGTTCGTGGTCACAACTCAAGAACCTTTTCTCTCCAACATAATTGTCAGCTCTACGAGCGATACGTTGTTCATAGAGCTATTTTGATTACTTTAATTCCTTAAAATTTTCTCTTTCCCTCTTAATCTTATCCAGCAAACAACGCTAAGCATAATATAAGTTCTCTCCGTAGCACGATGGTGTTAGTTGTATTAAATAAAATACATAATAAGTTATTCTCATTCCCACAGTTATCTACAAAATTCATGTTATTATTTTTAAGACTAAGCATAAATCCCTAGTTAGTTTACGACAGCCAACGAAGAGTAGCAACGAGACGTACTTCGGTAGTAATTTTAGTGCTAAAACTTAACTGCTTATTCCACGTTACCTTTGACAACTGACAAGCCAAGTTTGTGTGTAATTTTAAACATACGAGTCATAATAAATAGGTGTAAAGCTGCTTAGGTCCATAAAACGTTTGAGCTGCTCACTTATTCATGTCCATTCTTACTTTGTTGCCATGTTAACTGTTCTGCTTCGAATAATGTTATTGTACGTCTAAAACTGCCCATAATAATTTCAGTCTTCGGATTTACATTTGTTAATAACCTACTTCTGCATCTCTTTATCCCCTTTTCTTAATTTATGGCTAGGAAATTCGTTTCAGTGGATATTGCAACGGTAATAGACTAATTTTCATAAAGTGAATATTATTATAAAGGAAAACCTTAATTCAAGAGAAATAAAACTATGAATCTATAAATATCAATATTTTGATCTGTAGACATGCAATAATTAGTATTGTTTTTCATATATATACGTTTACTCCTAAATAAGGCTTTAATTATTAGCAAGATCGCATCATAACGACACAAATACCTATAAAAAGATGATATCAGGATTAAAAAGTTGTCAAATTGATCATCTGCTTATTTTTAGGGTTCCGTACCCAAAGAGTAAAGGCTCCGCTGTCTGTCTGTATGTCTGTCTGTCTGTCTGTCTGGTCTTCTGTCACCAGGCTATATCTCATAAACTGTGATACTTAGACAGTTGAAATTTTCACAGATGTATTTCTGTTGCCGCTATAACAACAAATACTAAACACCAGAATAAAATTAATATTTTAGGGGGATCCCATACAACAAACGTACTTTTTTTGCTCGTTTTTTAGATAATGGTGAGGAACCCTTTGTGCGCGAGTCGGACTCGCACTTGGTCGGTTTTTTTTTCTCTTTATTATCGTACCTACTTTGAAAAAGCCCCCAAACTGTTCTAAAACTATTAATTTTACATTCATTACTCTTCCGAATAGTATCAATTATTTGTTGATGTTATAATGATTTATTGTACTAGTTGTATCTGAATCTCGTATCATGCAAAGCAAATAAGATATTTAGACCGCACCAACCGCAACCTTACATCGATATCTTATAACTGTTTAATTATGTCACAGATGAATTAATTACATTTTTCCATAAAAATACTTGAATAAGGTAGAAAATAATGAAGAATATGTTATGAAAATAAGTACCATTATTAAAAGACATACTTAGTACAATAGACAAAGTTCGCAACTTCAAAAGCTTACATGCAAATACAATTTTAATAGAACAGTTTATTTATTTAGTCATTTTGTAATAAAGTTTTTTCTCTGCGGATGAAAAATAATCAAGCAATTTTAAAAAGGTGGGCATTAAAAATGCTACCTACTTTTTTTATTTCGGACTAAAAAGTAAGTAATAAGATTTAAAAAAATATACAATTTGCTATAGATTTATATTCTTAAACCTTTTAAACCTTTTAAACCTTTGAAATCAATTTAAACGAGACATTTTTCCGATTTCTAAGGTATAGTCCGAGGACACGAATGGATATTTTCATCGAATCAGTATCAATTCCTTAAGTCCCGTTTTTCCCATTTTGGTAAGGCACGATAAACGGCGCGTCTTCCAAGGTTCATAATAATGAATAAAAATCTGAGAAGATTAGCAGAGGCACGTGAAAGGAATGCTTAGTTGTAATAAGAATGGCCGACGAACTTAAAGCTTTACTTCCACTAAGGAATTAAAAAAGGAGACGGATTTACCTTTAAAGGCTTTGACTCCTAATTAGTTTACCTAAATAGATTTAAGGGAGGGCTTGTATCATGTATGTACTTTTCTTAACAAAATAAAGAATGTAGTCAGAAATATTTATTTAGGGTGTCTTAAAATAATTGTGTGTTTTTGAACCACTGATTATGATGTCAAAATAAGGATAGCATTCTTACTGCCATGTGTTTATATTTCAGTAATTGCTGCTTTGATGTGAATGTGAGTGCATGATTAAAATATAAAAATCAAAATACTATAGATAGATAGATATGTACTCTTTATTGCACACCAAACAGAGAAGTTGATATTTATAGAAAGATGTCCAATTTAATTCAATATTGTTTTGAAATTTTTGCCATCTGTTCCTCCTCGGCTAATTAAACAATATTGTTTTCTTTTTGTATCAGTGGAAGCTGACCCTAAACAGGGATATCTTCCGCATCAGCTGCCGCGACTTCTGCGGCGGTAGCGTGCACGCATAGTCCAGGGGACAAGTGCACAAATATTTATTAATTTAATATCATGCCATCTAGATATAAAATTGGCTTTGCAAAAAATATCTGGTGATCAATATAGATTTGCCTTTGTCAAACATATTTACGTAAAAAAATCTGTTTAAATGAGTATCATCTCTACAAGTCAGTGTCCAAAGTAGAGGAACAGAGATCTTTCTCATCATCAGCTATTATGAATGTGCCAAGGCGTTTGAGACGTATACGTGTCCAGAGAGTCTGTACTTAAAAAACATTCTCTCACCAAACGTAAACGTAAGTAATTTGGTAAAACTTTGGATGCAGTGCTGCTACTTCTAAAGCTGACCGTACATTACCTTTCTTTCTTTATGTCAATACGAATGATACGAAGCTTTACTTTAAATTTGATATAATTTTTAAATTTTATAAAATATTGGAAATACATAACATTCATTTGAAATTATAAGCAAACACTAGAAAAATAACAAAATCAGAAAATATTTCATAAAAAAACTTAACGTTTTCTTTTCCTAATTACCCATATTCAGATTAATTTGTGGTGGTAACAATATTAACGTTTACTGATGTTTGTAACTGCGGCAATATTTACCTAAATGTTTAAAAACTTTTTATCAGTTAATCATTATACGCAGTCCGCAGGTCTAAGCTTCAGCGTAAGAAAGTACGTGACCGCAAACCGCTGCCATTCTGCCACCGTTTTTGGTGAAACTGCATTACTGTACTTGCACACATGCCAACCGCACATGCACTTTGTTTCAATAACCATAAAGTCTAAATTAACATACCACAAGAAGCTGTCGGGCCTGTGGCCACGAAATTGCGCACTTCTGAAGATGGCTTTATGAAAATGCCCATGATATAGCCGAATGCCATACACGCTTCAAGTAATACAAAAAGTTCTTAACTGCGGATAATTAAAAAAGGTTTATTAAAATTTAAATTCTGAATTTAATTGGACGTTCAATTAAAACAATGAAGGATTTACAGAAACAATTAAAATTAATAATCAAACCGTTTTATGGAAACGAGGACAAGACATCATTCCGACGAAACAAAGATATAACTAATATCAATTCCCAAAGGGTTTACTATAGTAATAATAAAATTTTAATATATAAAACAAAGTTAGTAAGGTTAGATGCTATTATTTCTATGATTACAGGTTAAGTTGTGTTTTTACTTTTTCGCTTATTTAAAAAAAAAACTCTGGTTCGTCCCTCTATGCGGTGCCTGTGTGGTTAATTTTGTCTTGTGTTTTTGTGTCTTGAAGCAATTCTACTCTAACTTACCCTGTTAAGTTGTAACCTAACTAAGAAACATTGGAAAGTCACTAATGAAGTCATCTCATTAGCTGAACGTAGTTTGCATACAATAAAGAAATGCAAAATGAATTAGCCACCAATACACAGAGATATAATGAGCTAATGATAGCCCATTCAAAATTAGACCTTGTATCTACCATTGAAGGTGAAAATTAGTTTTTTCCTAAACAGGGGAGAGCAAATACAGTTGCAAAACTGGGTATCGACTGGTTTCTGTCATAAAACGTCGTCTTCCGTCTCAGTTGGCTGTCAGTGAAGTGTGAAAAGTAAGATATTTGAAGTGAAATCACATAGTCAGGACATACATATTCTACATAATTACTAGATGCAGAACGTAACACCTCACTTAATGATAACGTTAGAAATGCTTTGAGCGATCGGTAATATCTTAACCAACAGAAGTTTACAGACGGAAAAGTTTTCTTATGTTCTGCTTTTTACTCGTTGTCAATCACCTAATCACCATGTGTTAAATCATATGATTACTATAACATGAGCACTCTGTAAAATATAACTGATTGCAAAAATATAACTACATAACTTTCTAATGAATACCATTTAAGAAACTTTTCTCAAGGGGCGCCCATAAGCCACAACTTCTTCCCAGAATTGCGTCTTCTTCAATCGTGTATTACCTGTTAACAATAAGAAAATAAAAATTAGATCATTACGAATCACTTAAAAAAATCATTCTTTGACATTTAAAACTTGTGTCCATTAAAATTGACAAAATGTTGCATATAAAATCGGGCGGATTTCGTATTTTTTTTTAAAAACTAACATTTTATCATTTCCGTTGGCCATAGCTGCATAGGTACAACACGCAAATGAGGTAAGCTTTCTGAGTACCATGTTGCCGTCTTTGACGGCTTTGAAAATTAACAATCTATTTTAAAAACTTTTTTTAAAATAGATTGTTAATTTTCCTTTTTACGGTAAGATTTTCAGAAATGCTTATTTCCAATATATTCTTTAACTTTAGCTTTAGGGTTTTATAAAATACCAACTTTTATAACAAATTGTGAAGTGATTTGAAGCCAACATTTTTGGTTTTCTTTATAATTTCGCTTAGTTAAATCTCTCGGTTAATATTTCGTAGGCTACCTCGTTCCTTTGAGAGGCGCTCTAAATAGCGCACAATTTCACTCCGAAGCCTCTTTCTAAGGCGGCACTTTGAAATTAAAAACCGACTTCTTAGGAAGATCTCTTGAAAACTGCCCCGAGAGACCCCGGTTCCACTTTGTTGATACATTTCGGGTTTTAAATAATTATGGGATTCTGTCATAATACGGAGTAGCTATTTTGGGAGAATAAAATATATCTTATTTTTATATTATTACTCTTTTATGACAATAAGACGCGATACTCTTTTATGGCTACGACATAATAATGTTATTTTCGCACATACGAGTATTTCTGAAATTATATTTCGTCGCTTCATTCGAAGATATTATATAACCAGGTAGTTTCCTTAGCTTGCTAGGCAGAATTGCACGTGTTTGAGAGAAACAGTATTTTAATTTTTTAACAGGTAAACTTTTGTCCTACTGGTAACCTCACTTAGAACTTCGTTCGATCATCAATTAAGCAATTTAAAATTATTGGTGTGTGTACCTACTATAGTAGTCATATAGTCATACAGTGATAAGAATCTATATATGTTTACAACTGGTTCATGGAGGCATGTCCAATAGATAATGAACTAATCATTATCAGTTCATTATCTATTCTATTATTCGGACTAAATAATTCATTAATTATTCCGATTATTTTCGATTATAGTCCGAACTGGACAGTAATTATTTATAGTGATGCCAAAATATATATAAAGTAAGAAAGAGTTTTTATTGTTGTCGTACATAAACAATTCCAAATTTATCAGCGTTTTTAGCCTTTGAGAAGAACATACTATGAAACATAGTATGACGACCTGACGCCACTGCAGCACGGTGTTTTGCCTCGAACGCAGTTTTCAAGGGTGCGGTTCCTGGTCAGGTCAATTTATTTTTAAAGAAACTTAAAAAAATGATAATTAAATTAATAAACCAAATGGTTGTCTGAAAGAAATCGCTTTTAACGAAACCGCCTAAATAGTGCATCTTTCTGTAAACACCAACGGTAACTTCTCTGCAAGATTCAATGGTAGTCTTAACTCCCTGACATACTTTCGGTAGCTAGTCAAACTAAAATAGCCAACTCGTTAAAAGGCAAAAAGAAAGACGGGCCTAATAAAAACCCTTGATGCACGCCACGACTCGAGCGAGAGAACAAGGAACAAAGTTTTAAAAGTGCGGTCAAATCATAGCTCTCCGGGGAGGTTAGTTTTCTGAAACTTTCCTCTCGCATCGCGGCCTCACCTTCGGCTGTGGTTTGGTCACTAGCGGCGATATAGAGCAACAAGCGTTTTTAATTTATAATAATTCTTCTCGTCCGTCGTTGTTTCTGATTTGTATAAGGCAAGAGCTATGCTACTTACCTTAGGATTACAGCAATGTATATGATGTTGTCTAATATTTAAAAAATGCGTCAATGACCTGGCTATGGTTGCAGGAAGTTTTGTAAACTATGGCCGCTTCTAACCGGCCAATCTGAAAGTCATTGGAGGAGGCCCTTATTCAGCTGTGGATGTCATATATCTGAAATAATGATGACGCCAAAACCCAAGATATTAACCTGTAAAAGGGTTAAGGAGTTCAAACTATAATAGTTTGGAATGTATTAAGACTAAGATGGTTCTTGATTAAGCACTAAGAGTAAGGACTATCAATTTACTGAGTGTATGGTATTATAAGGAATAATTATAATATTAATGAGTAGAAAAGTACTTTTCTGTAATATGGATAACATGATAACAATCATTCAGTATTTAGCTGTACCTTAAAGAATGAAATCATTCATAGATGTGATGTTTGGTACAGAAAAAGCCGAGTTATTTTCTCTTTTATAGTAAAAGTAAAGTTATTTAAGACCACTCCCAGTTGAACCCGTCATGAAAATTACACTTAAATACACAACTTATTTATCACAAATCTCATTAAATACATAATAAAAATATATAATGCCACACACCGATTTGAGAAATGACCCGAACCTAAAATCACCGAACAATTTCGGACCTCTGAAAAATGCTTCTCAATGCGTCTGGTCCCTCGTTCAGACTGCTCGGCCGCTCGGGCGCAACCGCAGGGTCGCGGGAATCAGTAGTAAACGTTCGTATTGCACGTAGTTAGTGACATAGGTGAACAAAAGTAAATAACACCGAATTGAGGCACATGCCTCGGACATAATTAAAATGTGTCTCTGTATTCAAACCTGAGGATTAACAAGAAATATGATCCCTTGTATGGCTTTATTGTCTATATCTTGTTCTGTGAATGTGAGAATTATAATGAGCAAGTTTTTATTTTAAAAGTTATGAAGCAAAAACGAGTTAATTCTGGAAACAGGACACTCCACTTTAAGCCAAATTCTGACCGTTTTTGATCTTTCAGATTTTTTAAGCGATTTTCAAAACCTGGCGTTCTTCTAAATATGCTCTCCATAAGAGTCCTATAAATACATGTGATTCAATTTTAAAGGTACTTTTTTCGCGTCGTCGCCGTAGAAATGCCCTACTTATTTCAATTTTACTCTTGTAATTTAATTTATACATGATTATAAAACGAATGTGACCGTCAGACGCTTGGCGATTTTTTCCCGAATTTAATAGCCGCTAATTATAAAACCGCAGCTTTATCTTTACAACTCGATACTATAACGTATCGGGGCCGCAATAAAACTCTCAACTCAAATAAGTCAGGAAACTAGCAACACCGTATGGATTTACTTTTTACGATTTCTGCATAGCTGTTGTAATAATTTGTTTTCAAATTCAATTAATTAAATTATATGTTAGTTATGTGTAACCTATGTATTATTCGTACGTCTGTCTGTCTGTCCCGTAGGATGACTATAGAATAGTATACGCAAACAAAGTCGCAGGCAGAAGCAAGCTAGCTTCTGCCATCTAGATGTGATTTAAATAATTCACTTAAGCAAGCTAATTTACAACAGACTTGTCTAGCACATAGACCAGTGTGTGCTAATTCCTGTAAGTGTAATTTTATCTCGATACAAGGCAGTAAGTTGTGTCTACGGCCGATTTAATTACAATACAATGTTGTTCGGTAGGCGTGTAAGACCAGTGGCCAAGATACATAGGTAATTGTTTATTGTTTGTGCAAGCCTCTGAAGCATATTTTATAGCCTGAGGTGCTAGAACCTATTTATAAACAAATCAGCCCCCCTAGCATGACCAACAAATCATATACTATCTCTGTGATATGAAATAGCGATTTATTGACACCCAAATGTCAAAATATGATATACATAGCTACCATCTTCGAAACAGAAAGCATGTCCGTGCCGGTGACGTCACAGTCATGCTCGCTGTTTCGATTAAAGTTCATATTTTGACAGTTGTCTGTCGATAAATCGCTATCTCATATCATATCGTGTTTTGTTGGTCATTCATGCTAGGGGGGCAGAACTCTATAGGTTTGAACACAAGTCTGAACTTACCTCTTTACCATAAAGTGGTAAGTTCAGAGTTGTGTTAAAACCTACTAATTGTTTATTAGAAAGAAACAGACAAGAGCAATAAACGAATCATTGATTTAAAATACTATTTTCTGTAAAGAAAAAGGTCCCCTAAAGTGTACGTTCTCACACCGGATTATAGAAGTCAATTAGTTTCCAGTTAATTGTATTCAATTGTTCTTTTAAGCTCGCTCCTCGACGGTTTATTTATTAGCCAACTAATTGATTTAACTGTATTACACTTTCTCGTTTTCTTAGTTTTGTACTAAATGATAGAGCCGATAGAGGTGCTTAGTTGTCTATTGCAAATAGTATTTAGTATCTCATTAAATTACGGTGATTTCTCGATTTTTTGGAGCCGTAAAACTGTCATTCCTACTTTATTCCAATGCCTTTAACATTGCCAACATTGAAACCTCAAAAAAAACACTTCCTCGTAAATTACCATCAGATGATAGGATTTAAATCTGATTGGTATTTTTATTTGAGGGAATTCATGAACTCTGGATACTTCGATATTGATCTCATAGCATAGTATAATTTTTTGTATTATCAGTAGAATACGCACCTTCTTAAAGGAAGACTTCTGATTATAAAATACGAATCGTTACGACATATCATTTTTAGGGTAAAACCAAAAGCTCTCGCAATTTCATATTTAAAACAGATTTTCCTTTCCACTGATTGTAGGTATGGCACCGAATATTTTCCGTATGCCGTTGAACCCATAAAGAGGGATTAAACAAGAATGACTGGCACATTCCTAACATTTCTCACAAACAATACTTGTTACGCAACAGAGGCAGATCCTTAGGCTGTGTCCTTATGAACTCTTTTATAACACCTCGCAATTTAGCATTAATAAAAAAGTAAAAATCGACTTCAAAATGAAACTAAAAAGCGAAAAATAATATTGACTAAAACATACCTAATCAGTTCTTTTTGGAGTCGGTGCCAGCCATCGAGAGTTAAAATGTGTTCATTCGCACCGACTCCAAAAAGAACTGATTAGGTATGTTTTAGTCAATATTATTTTTCGCTTTTTAGTTTCATTTTGAAGTCGGTTTTTAGTTTTTTATTAAACTTTTTTTATTTTACAATTTTAAGTGTTAAGTCCTCTATTTTTTCCCTCCTAACTTCGCCAAAAATGACTTTACAGCAAAGTAACCGTAACTAATATTGGTCCTCTATGGACCTACCATCCAATGGTATGATAAAAATAAGGTGTTATACATGAGGTCAATTTTTCGGCGAAAATTTTAAAGTCTTAAGAAAAGGGTTTACCTACACTCCAACCAGAACGGCGACTATTTTGGTGTCGAAACCATAGGATAAGGTTTTGCGTTAAATAACAAGTCAAGTTAAGAAAGGACCTTTTAATTGTTTTTCGTTACTGGGTGTGCGGGTACGCCCTCAGTAAATAAAAATTGGCGGTCTGGTACCTCATAAGCTCCACGTCTGCTCAACACACTGCGAAATACGTTCTGTCGACAAATTGCAGTATTATCTTCTAACTCCTATCCGTTAAGGAGTTCTGTGGCTTCCATCATCAGGTCAGCAACATGACATGATGATTACCAGACCCAAAAATCAGCATTGAGTCAGAAAATATATGCAAAACATTATGGGTGCCTATAAAAATTGAGGGTTGCCCTCGATTTCCCAGGGATCCCATCATCAGAATCTGACTTGGTGTAAATGGGACCACCTCGGGAGTAGACCCTTTCAAACTAAAAAAGAAATTTTGAAATCGGTCCATAATTGACGGCGTAATCGCGTAACAAACATACAAAAAAAAAACATTCAGACGAATTGAGAACCTCCTCCTTTTTTTGAAGTCGGTTAATAAAAGATGAAGATGAAGTCTGGTTGTCATCGCGATGAAGTGTCATTTCAAAACATATTAAGACCTAGGGAGGGCCCCATAGATATGGGTATCTTTTGGCCCCAACACTAATATAAAAAAAAGGTTTTTAAAACAAAACTAAATAAATTTAAAATTAATTTAAGGATGCAAAGGGCGGGAGATCGTGCGCTGTGGCGCTCCTTGGGGGAGGCCTATGTCCGGCAGTGGACTGCAACAGGCTGATATGATGATGATGATGATGATGATGAAATAAATTTAAACTATGAGGCGGCCTTATTGTCAAAAGAAATCCATTCCAACCTTTGGTTGCAGGAAATTGGATTATGCCTAGGGGTTCATAACTCGAAGTAGTTAATTAAAAAAAGAACAGAAAAACAACGAAAAACGTGTATTTACTTAATAAATTTTTATAATGTTGAAAAAAAATCTTAACGAAATACAATTTGCCGTCACTTTCGGAGGTGTGATAGCAAATGTCGATTGATTTCAATTATTAGCTTTACCTAATTTTAAAAACATCCAAAAAGAGAGAGGCCAAAACATTTGCTTGTAAATTGGAAATACTTACCACACCGTTACGAAACAGCCCTGCCAGCAGCTACAACTGAACGGTGAGGTTTTTAGATACTGAAAGTATTGTTGCTTGTTTGTTTGTTTGATGTCGTTGTTATTTCAACGCGCCTGTAGCCGCGGTTGAATAAAAGAAAACACTTGTGTAAACACCCTTATTCGCAAATAAATTAGGCAAGGAAAAAGAAAGATTGGAATGGAGCCAGAAAGAGAAAATCGATGGCTCAACGGCGGCCATGCCGAAGAAATGTGCCAGCTGAAATGAAATTAATATTGCGGTAGACGACGGAAAAAGTTAATTTTATTTAGTCATGAAAGGTCGTTTGACAATATTTGACTTAAAATACAAAAAAAACTTCTCAATTTCCAGGTGATTGTGATCTCTTTGCGGACAGAAGTAATAAACACAGTTTCATTTAATTTGACAAAGTTCAGACGACGAATTTGTTGAGCAGAATTTTGCTTCTTAAAAACTCTTACTTAATACAGCTGCACTGCAACGGTGCAACCTACATTAACGTTTCAGACATATTTTTTCATTATAACATAAAAAGTCCTACTATATTATTAGTTCATCTTTATTCGGGAAATTATACCTACTGCTTAAATACACCAATTTGTCACTATTCCATTCCCTTTTCGAGTGTCATAAACGTCAAAAAATATATACGCCAACTGTTGGCGCCAAAGTTAGTTTCGCTCGCTCAGTGGCGCGCTTGTTACCATAGCAACCCATAGTTGTTACCATAGTAAACATAGTTGTTACTCACTCAAATCTCGCCTGTTCTTTTAATCACAATTATAGCACCACAACACTCTATCTAGACATGTTTATAACCAAAGTATTCCATGCACAATAGTCGATCAGCTGATCAGCCGATATATAAATTAATCTTCTTTTTTTACATTTCGATGTCGGTCCATTATACTGAGGACTTTTAAGACTGACTGACGACGAATAAAGAAAATAAGGTAGCTATGTGAATACATCTGTTCGCATACACCATTGACTGGTAGAAGGCAAGCCTTTGCTTGAAGACATGTTTTCGGTGAGAGATACCGCTAGCAGTGGTAAATATACAGGGATGATTGATGGAGATTAATGAACTTACCCAAAGATACTGCAGGTAAAAGTGTATTTTACATTACGTAATTGCTATTATTAATTGTTTCTCCTACTGCCAAACCACATATTATAATTATGTAGGTATGTTGTATGTAAAGCAAAGCTTTTTCATTTTCAGGGTAAGAAAGATTTCTTTTATGAAACAAACTTTGAACCAACTTTTGTTTTTTATTTATTACTTGAATTTTTGACTAGATCTTAATTTAAATGTGTGTTTTATACATTATGAAGTCTGAACAATACCCATTTCCATAACATACTAGCACGTACAAATAATACGTTAAGGCATATTCATTCATACAGGGCACGTATTGCATTCGCAAGTTCCAAAAACCGCATATTTCAATATGGGAAGTGTGAACGTATAGGGCAACGGAATAATCGCAGCTAGGCCGTCGCTCCCATACATCATGCAGTATGATGAATAGCGTTCCGCCGCACGTTTAGCGAAAATTGATACTGGCTGGTAATAAATTAGTATTCGATATTTGTATATTTAATTACATTTTAATTTGTTTTTTTTAAACTTTGTCTGACAGGCGCGTTTTTTGCCACCGAGCAGCTATTGAGCAGCAATTCGGAACATCTTTCTCAGATTAGAATAGTTTGTTACGGGATTACAGGTGCGAGAAAATAGTGAGTTTGTAGACAATGGTACCGACGCGTGCAATAAAAGACAGCGAAAGAGGGTAGACCGATATGTTTGCCCTTAACAACTTACCCGCAAGATCTTCAGTAACTCCGTGATCATGGCGCTTGCAACAGTGCCGAAATATCGGGAACTCAAAAATAAGGTACATGGTAGCAATCCCGTAACAAACTATTCTAATGTTAGTGACCATGAAAGTTTAAAAGAATATATCTTTCTCAGAAACTAGAGTAAGTGATTTTTGACTTACATTTAATGAAATGACAAGTCCTGTGTTGCTCCTACGCT
This sequence comes from Anania fuscalis, assembly GCA_950371115.1. Classification (NCBI taxonomy): domain Eukaryota; kingdom Metazoa; phylum Arthropoda; class Insecta; order Lepidoptera; family Crambidae; genus Anania; species Anania fuscalis. Next base: position 14,980,230 of record OX493334.1, on the reverse strand, counting down.
TAAACAGTTCATATACAGATACAAAAATATGTTTGAAAAAAGAATGACATTTGTAAGTTTAACGATATGTTGATTTCAATATTGCAATATTAAATTATGATGTCACATTTTTTCCATGCTATATAATCCCATAGTGACAAAACGTTTTTTTTCTTACCGAACTAAATGAAAGATTAAATACCATAATTATTATTTTATAAAATATATGATGTCGTCATGGGATCCATATTTATAAAGACGTTTGACGTTTTGCCCAGAATGTTGAATAAATATAGGTAATATTCCCATTTTTTATGCCGTGAAAATACCTTTAAGCTTTTCGATTTTCACGCATTAATTAACTTGTCATCGTTAATTAATATTACTTTCTCTACTTGAGTGCTCTAAACATAATACTAGCCAACAAAGCGGGCCCTAAAAGCGTTATAAAGGTCAGGTCACATCCACAGTAGAGCCAGATATAGAAGGCTCACTCTCAACACAAGGCACGCTCTTACATGGACGGACACGGACTCTATGAAAAAGTACTTTTAAATGTAACAAAATTAGTTTTGAAAAAAATTTCTCACCACCACAAAGTATTCCTTAGGATTTAACGTAATGCTATCATATTAAATTTTCCTTCTACGATACTCTTAATAAACGCGTATTTTTGTAGAAAAATATTTTTTACACCAGACGGCGCTTCCTTCAAAGCCCTACATTTTTTGCTTTATTTTACTTTGCTTTTTAATTGCGTTAAAGCTAAAAACTCAGTTTCTTTCAGATCAATGGGCCCACCATTGAACATCAAGAGTGAACCTGCTGTGTTTTCTCTTTTACGAGTATAACACATCCTTAACATTTCCCTGTCCCTTTTCTATAGAGCCTTAACCTCAAAATCCAATCAGGGCGACACCTTCAATATTTAATAGCGTTTAATTAGACAGAACAATGACGTCACAAATAACAAGACAATGTGGGACCACAGGAGGGGTGAAATTTAATTGTCAGGGACTACCCGGTTATGGCAGGTAGATGACATGGGTTCATACCTGCTTTAGCACATTAGGATTTACGAAGACCTTATTCGAATAGACATAGAGCTTAAATTGTAGTAAATAATGATCCGAAAGTTCGGTACGGTACACACAATAGTTCCGCTATAAACGACCGCCAACTTGCTATGCTTTTATCTCTTGAATAGTGGTAAAAGTTCTTAAATTTATCACTGTACTATAAGAGAAAATAAGCCATGTATTAATATGACAGTACCAAAGTTTGTGCGATAACATAACTAGGAGATAAAAAGATAAAAGAAATAACAATGTAACTGGTATATTTTTGGACACAAAATAAACTACGAAGCAACTAAATATAAAATGGCTATACTATCCGTCGTCCATTACTTAGTTCCGATCTTTGGCTTCCACCCAACGAACCACGAACCAGTCGATGCGGATAAAGTTTTATTTAAGACACTCCGCTGGCTCGAATTAGTATGCGCTACGGAATCCTAGAATATGATAATAATGTCCAAAGAAAAATACTCCCATCTGAACAGAAATGCAAATATTTTAAAAGGCTTGGGATGTCTGAGGCTGTAACGCATAAAAACTTTCTCTCCGAAAAAATGGATGCCCTTTTACGGTACCCCGTCTTGTCCTGATGAGAAACGCCGCGATCGCATTCGCTAAATAATATAGAAAGTAATTATGTCACGTATCATTACAGTTCGTAACAATAACCGCAAAGCTGTCGCATCGACTGACCTTAAGGCCTTAGGTGGGATTCTCACTGGCCTGTGATATTGCAACATCTACCATATTGAGGGCTTACCGATGACGATATTTACCTTTTTGAAATAAGTCAAACGATTCGATGCAGCGATTTTGCATTGTTTTATTGAGTAAAAAGGACGAGGCTTTGGGCTTTTATTTCTTTTTATTTGTCTGTCTAATGATTTCTTAGGCTTATACGTTCAGAAGTGCTTCTGTATCTTTAATAGCATTTTCTTTGCACGCATAATGACTAATGATTGTAATATATTTTGCAGGCGTCCTATATTATTGCATCTAATTTAAATTCTTTTATTTGCAGTAAAAGGCGTATCATTGCACAGTTTGCGTCTGGTGAATGAAGATTTACTCTGCGACTTACTTTTGGTTAAAATCCCTATTGTTTATTTTTTAACCTGTCAGGCCAAGGTCAAGAGACACAATAAAAAATCTATTATTCGCGGCCACCGGTGGGGCAATTGAAGCTTGATAGGTTTACGTACATCATACCCAATGAGAAACCGCCTTAAGTTACATTGCATTACAGCAATATACAACGATAATTTAGTATGAAATTTAACGGACGGTGGGCCTCTGTTCTCTGCCGCTAAGTAAACATGCTTGATAAATAAGAAATTATTGCTTGATTGGTACTAATTAATGCACTTTAAACCATCACGTGAACTCGGTGTGAGGAAGATAACTACTGGAAATTGTTTTTAATATAAACTTTTTGGAATCCTATACTTAAAGTGGAAAGTGAAACTGTTTGAGTTAATCGCGTTTCAAAAAGCTGTCTTCAAAGAAAATAACAAGAATATATATTTACTATGCAAATAGATTCTGTACGCTAGTACTTCAATTACAGAAAACGAGACTAATTAAATAAAACGATCTAAGAACTGTTTTCATAAAATGGAAAAATCGTATTAACTGCATCTAAAATTTATCAGATTATCTGAAAAGGTTTATTTAAAGGAGACTTCTAAAAAGACAACAACCTGTGGACTTTCATTAGTGTTTGTCTAAATTACCTATGGAGTTTTATTTTGGTACTAGGGGTAAAAATATGCAAACCCTACGAGGTTCACTTTTTGTGTACAATTGATTTGTTTACCCAGGGTGTTTCACATTATAGATACGTAACAGAGACTTAAAACTACTTAGTAGGTCTTCCTAAGTACGAGGTAAGAATCTTATAGGAGCACTGCCTACAAAGATTGCCAAATCGCTGCATTCATTCATTCATTCATTCATTCTTTCTTTCATTCATTCATTCATTCATTCATTCAATCATTAAAACAATATATAACATTGTGTACCACACATACATCCCTGCATAACACCAACTCGCGAACACCGCGGAACTTTAGATTCCCGGATTCATGTTAGTGCTTATGTTGAACACTTGTCTAGACAGGGTGCAGAAGCGGATCAGACACGGTTTCAAATGTTTCGTGTATTTGTCTCACCTCATCGATAAAGTGCACTTTAGAGGGAGATGAATAGGTTGAGTGTTCTGTCTGTCCAGTATTGTATGATAGATTTGTTTGATAATGTTAGTAAATAAATACAATATTTATGCAGAGCAATTTTTGGTTTACCTACTTAAAACTTTTTAATGGTTGATACTCAAATACAAGAAAAATAAAATCGTCTGTGCTCAAATCGTAAATTTGTATAATAGACAAATGCAGAATCATTTTTTTATAAAAATAGCAATTAAAAAAATTCTTTGTTTTTCTTGTTTTGGAAAATAAAAAAGCTAACTAGAACTTTGCTCAAAGGCTCAAGCTATTTAACACTGCCAGTATCCTCCTCGTCTTACCTCACTAGCATGTATTTATTTTTGAGTGGGCCTACTTAGTTTCAGGTTAACTGAATCTAGCAAAATCTACTAAAGTTAGTTTATTTAAATTGATATCTGAAAATCTTTAAAATCGCGTAATTTGTAATAAATACCTTAAAAAGGCAAGCAAGGAACCTTTTTCTTAATTTGAATGTCCTACGGGCGCCAAATTACAGCACCATATTTTACCTTGGGGTTGTATAAAATAGAGGGAAAATAGTATTTGCATAAACGAATTGGAATATACTAGACAACCAACGAATTGGAACAGGCAAGTAACGCACTGCATACGGTGAACTCAAAACACAAAGGTCTAATTGTATAAACGTTGCGTGATCCATTTTAAAGGGCGGGCCAATTTGACCGTGCAAATTAGAAATACAAAATAGGCTGGTACAAATTGGCACTAAATACTTACAGCCATATTCATAATTGTTATTAACTTCAAGGTAGCCGTAAAATGATGCATGCTGATCACAAAATGTTGTTTTCCTAAACGATACATAGATTAAGTTTTTTTAATATTTTTAATTTGACATTTGACAAGAAAAACGAGCAAACAGCCAGATTACTACCATTCCCTTTAAAAAAATTGAGTGCCTAATACAAGCAGCATTTAAGTGGCGTATATGAATACATAATTTTGAATAACTGCGTAAGGCTTAATGTTGTGTTACTTAGATAAACATGGCTTAACCAGTTTGTTAGCAGTTTTTTTTAAAACAACGCTGTTAAATATTTTAGAAGAAAACTAAAATGGAAATCAGCCGCCATAAAAATCGTGCACACTTACAATAAGTCTACTTCCTAATAAAAGCACTTTTCCGCTCGACTTCCAGGTATTTTCTAAAAGAATATTTTCTTCCACTGCAAGTAGCGGTCACAGATTTCCCGCAAACTTTATTTTGGTTGCCTTATACGGATAGGTTACGAGCTAGCTGAATGGCTGCCTGGCGCCGACAAATCCAATAAGAGCCGTGCCTCCAAGAAATTTATGTTATTGACCGGATTATACCGACTGACGTGTGAGAACTTGGAACTCACTACAAACCATACGAGCGAGACCCATGACGTGTACACAATTTCCCCCTATTCCGTCTCCAAGATTAGAGGAGCTAAGAGGGTGTGGAGGTCACGGATGCTGGTCGTTTTATTGATTGTTCCACTGAACACCTTTTTAGACGCGTCAGCTATCGCCCTTCGAGGGTTCCTGTTCTACATATTACGTGCTAAACGGTTTTGGATGTCTACCATCATGTTTTGATATATTATTTCCCGGTGGGGAAAAGTTTTATGCTGAAGCCCTTTGGATTAAATTACATTCCTTGCGACGGACCGCAAGAAAACAGTGTGAAAAGTAGAAATACGAGTAAGCAAGGGTACCTGATTGGTCTAGAATACAAATGTAAGAATCCAGATAAAAACAAAGGTTCACTTCGACGTGATTTAATGGTTGGTTTAAAATAACAACTTTGTGTTGTTTTTTCAAATCTAAATTCGAAATCTTGTTTATTTCAAAATCTTTTTTGACTGTCGATGAAATAAGGCGACGATATCGATTTGATTTCTAATGTAACAATCATTTGTAGGTACTCTTAAAGCATTGAATGCTCTAAGTTTGTACTCGTTTGTCCAGAGGTAGAGGTGACCTTAAACATCAATATGGCATTATAATTTAGTTTTACATTGATTTTGAAAAAAAAACCAAATAGCAGAGCGACAGAAAACTAAATCATTAAAAACATAATTGCAGCCTCTCTCTCTCTCTCTAATACAAACTTCTCGACTCAAGCAAATCGTTCCTTTTACAAAGTTGTTTATTAAATTTAACACAACCACATCCCCAAATTGCTTATCCGACTATTAATGTACCTATATAGTTAACTGGTTGAATATTTGAAACCATCGCCTCATAGCGTTTCGTTCATCATTCAATTTTCAAAATCAATACTTCTCCACATATCAATTGTCTCTAAAAACTTATGATCACAGCCGTAAATAATCTCCCGTTCGCTAGGATTTGTTGTGTGACTGACGTAAAATTTATTTGAGCTCGCACTCCTCAGCGGTAGGGTTTAATTTCCGCGCGGGTACAGCCTACGAATGGTCGGGCCGGGTAAAAAATGGAGATTGCTACTAGTAAAGTTCGGCTACGGGTCGAAGTTGCAATGTGTTGCCGGTTATTTATAAATAAGCAAAACCTGGTATAGTTATTCAAGCTTCGCGCTACAAAACCAGGAGTTTGGGGGTCGAATATAACAATTGGCAAATGTTTGTTTCAGCACGAGCATTTGTAAAAAACTAATAAAAGCAATTTTCATCAGCAAATAGGCTTGAATTAACCTCATTTACACGTCCCAATTTTAATAAATGATAAAATGAAGTAATTATTTTTGAGTAGGGTAGATAAATAATTTGGTACTAACGTAGCTGTACTAAATACAATATAATACTGTATGTGCTATTACAACACAATTAAAATGTGTGTAACTCCTAACACTCACAACCAATGCAGTTTGATTAAACTCGAGTATAAAACTTCTTCTTCAGTAAAATAAACTCAAATAAACTAAGCATGTAAATATATCATTTAATACTTACTGGGTAAACAAAAGTTTGTAAATGATTGCTTAATAAATACACATTATATTAAATAAATATTTTAACATAATGTGTGACGTACGTACTTGTAGTTCAGATTCCTGACATTCAGTACGATTTATTTACCATGAAAATTAAAACAGTAAATGAATCCAAAGTTAAATCAATTACTGACTCATAAATAAGCTTTTATTTCTTCCTCGCGAAAAGAATATTCACATCCAGAAATGAACTCATAAGTAGTAAGCCCAAAGATAAAATAAAACTCTTGGAAGCACAATAGAGGAGTTCAGAATATCGAGGGTTTGAAGCATAAGTTTCCTCTTAAGGAGGGTTTTGTTTTAAACCTCCTTTCATCGGCCCCGAATAAGGATGAACGATATTACTCGAACCTCGATATCTTCTATTGGTAAATAAAATAAATGCTGAGAATTTCAAGAGCTGTATTCTTTTTTTTTAATGGGTGTCGAAAAATCTGGAAAAATTTAAAGCTTTTTTTGTGTCATTTTTACTATGTGCGCAAAGGTTTAATTCGCAGTCAGGTTCAAATCATTTTAGGGAACAAACTTCATTGTATTGGCTCATATTGTTGTTAGGGGAAAAAAGAAATTTTTGGTATCTTGTAACACAAAGATGTAAATTCCATACTGTTTGTACAGATAAATTTTAAAAAAACTTGGTCATAAACATAATTTTAAATTTTTCATGAAACGACATTTCAATAAATATCAAGGAATTTATCACAAGACAAAGATCTACTAGAGACGGCCTTGTTATTATAATACGAGTATTGAAACAATGAGAATATCGACTACACTCATAATATCGACATCGTGTTTCTCCAATGTCATCCCTAGACTAGTTTAATAAATAATACGAGCAAATGGCTAGCATCGCTTATTATTTATCGCAGTTTCGAGGGTCGACTCTACGACTTACTTGTTTCATATGTTGGCAAGATTTTGCACTAAATCTTATACATTATAGTCACGACTTCTATTCATTTTTACAACAATGTGTACCCAAATGGAAATAAAGATTAGGGCTTGTCTTAAATTTATCAAATCATCGATAAATTGATTTTATTAGCCCATTCGTGGATTATGTTTGGAGGTCACAAGGCAATTATTATTTTTTATAACCAAACACAAAACTTGTATCATGAAAAATGCTTTGCCCCCGCACAGGTAAAAATATCCCGTCCATTTTTCTGTCCGACAAAAAAAAATACAGAATATTATTCTTAAGCATCTAAAAATACAATATTGATACGTCACAGTTAACCGGACAAATATACGTACATATTTGAATTAAAATAAAATACATTATTTTGCAGTCGGGTGAAAACAAAACACAACGCACCTTCCGTGTCGTATTTCCTATTTCACACTCGGCATCAAACCGAAACTTTAATTCGGGGCTACTTTCATCAGTTCCGGGCATTTGGTAGGAGATACATAAATCCGGGCCTTTGATCAGCCCTTACAGCTCCCAAGGGACGTCCGAGCCATTACGTAAAGTGATAGAGACCAAGCGCTTTTTCACATTGAGATTTGACCGCCTTTAATACGTAGGAATAATGTATCTGTCGTGTGAAAGACAAATATTGCATCATTACTCTAGCCAACTGTTAAACCAGCAACTTTTATTTCCCTTATTTTTTTTTAAATCGTAATAATAATTATCATTACTAATTCCAAAAAAGCGATACTATATTGACACCACCAATCAATAAACATTATCAGTAATATTTTATTTGGTCGAAGATCCAGAGGACCCTAGACAAGATGTGGTAATGTAGTGCTGTAGGACATGAGAGATTGCGAGATTTCCAAAGACGATATCGACGACAGAGCGAAGTGGAACAGAAAAAAAAGGAAACCTGACCCCACCGGCATGTGGGATAAATAGCTAGGAAAAGAGATATATTAATATTTTATTTGTATGAGCCGTCTAAGTAAATTTTCAAAGCAATCACACATTTTTTTTACAAATAATTGTTGTAACTGAACCGGGATATCGGGTCATAATTAGTAAATAAGGGAATGATGTGTAAATCGTAATTTAGTAAGTCGGGCACATATCTCTATGGTCAATTACTTACCGCAAAGTGATCATTCCTATCACAGAACAAGTTAAACTCGCTACGCTCCGCTACTATCCTTTTTCTATGTAACTTTTGTTCGATTTGATAGCAATTATATGACGATTAATCGTGTTGATCAGACGTAATCCACGTGATGTGGGGTTCCCCTGTCACATGCATTAAACGTGTGAGGTGTTACAGGCGGATTGTTAGTGGGGACTGTAAATCTTCGCGCTCGAATAACATTTGGAAGTTTTGCCGGAAGATGGTTTCATTTTATATATCAAAAATCAATCATAAAACTGCAATACCTAAAGGAGATGTAAGTAAGGTATAACTGTGGTATGGCACCATTTGCTGACTTTATGCACGGTAAGTAAGACATTTATCTATTTATATCTTGCAATGAAGAAATAAATCAATCAGCAGATAGAAAATATATTTGAGGCAACTTTTAACACACCAAAAACTAGTAGCTACCTTACTTCTAGACTTTATGTATACATTATGTTTTTTTTAATACATACATAGGTTCTCCTACGGGCCAAAAATACACGTCCCAAAATTATAGCTATAACCTACTACGGCTTTCTCACAACTTTCACAACAGTATTATTTCAACCATTGTGATTTGTTTTTAGTGTAAAGAGTTTGGCACTCACTGCATATAGTTCATGATAGGCCTTTAGTAAATAAAGTCGCACGTAATGGGCCATATATCACTGAAAACAATAACAGACCTAAACAATACAACACTTTCTTGATCAATGAAACTAGAAACTGTACGTTACAACGTGGGAAATCCCAAATTGAATTCAGGATATCTGGGAATCTGGTGCGGGTTTTATAGATTTTTCGATAGCTTTTAATGTGAACGCAAAATTGACATTTTGTGGAAAATAATTTGTCCTATTTACCACTCTAGTCAATCGCATCATTTTACTAATCATCCATATTAACAGCAGTCCGAGAGCTCACGAGAGTCGCATCACGAGAATTATTAATTTTCGCTGAACATACTGATTAAATGGATAGGTGTTACCTACCAGTGGTATAAACTACAAGACACAGGAAAGTAGATTAAAAATTAGATTTTTTTGTTTTATTTTTTATTAAATATCATTTGCCTCAAAAGTAGGACTTCATTTGTTTGTCATTCTTATTAATTTGCGCGTACAGCGTAAACTCGAGTTTATTGTCATTTGAGTCACTCGACTAAATCTCGAGTCGCATTGTATCACTACTCCATACAACTTCTCCTTCACTTTTCGATCTATTTATGCGGTTAATTATAAAACCCACACTAGAACCTCTGAGCTACGGCTACTGAGATCAAAGACTACCTTAAGGCTCCGGACAAAGTACCGTCGCATTGTTTCACGCGATACCGGCTGATAAAGCTTATCAGATCGCACGGACAAATGACCGCGAGCATTAGTCTTGCTCGTTGTTGTTGCACGATTGATGAGTTAGTTCTGAAAGAAAGTATAATTAGACTAATTTAAAGGCACATTTTATTTGTCGATAATTTCGTCGATATACCGCATGCGAAATAATGCGTAATGAAATTCATAAGTCGATAACGCGGTCGACATACCGCATTCGGGGACGAGCAGGTAAGATCAAAGCTGCTTGAGTCTCAATCACCGTATTTTTTAAATAAATTATTTTATTAATTATGGCTTTTTTACATTTTTCTAGCAATATCTCACTTAATTTTTGATGCCATCATATTAATGGTATTATTTTGCAGTATTTAAATGATAACACTTAATTAAAAAGGGCTGTAGAATCAGAGAAAAAAAAGTTAAATTTTAGGAAGACCTGACTGCTTGATAATGATAATGTTTAAGACAATATAATAATAATTTGACGAGTAAAATTCTATTTTTAATTTTTTTTGCTAATCACATCTTCTTCGGTAGGAAGTCACATATAGTTAAAATTAATTCAAACAACAGTAAGTAATAGTCGACCCGTTGTACAATCATTAGCTTATTTTTCTTGCATGATTTTGTGGAGTAAACTAACAATGTTTTCCTTGATGCAAAACAAATCAATTCCATTCATTGACCAAGATTCTCATGAAATACCAAGGTCCCAGTCTCAGCCATACACACTACAAAACATGCCAATCCCATAGCACCCTATAAATCATTTACATACAAACTAACATCCATATTCAATCGTTGCATTGTTTAATTGTATGAGCTTAGAAAAAAACTGTACAAAGCTGTTACCTTCATATGTAATTAATAAATGCAATTGAACATACATTAATTAAGTACAAATGTTTAAGGACAATAACTCATTGGGGTCATCGGGTAGAGATGAAAGCAGATGGGCAAAGGGCAAGCGATTAATAACTTAATTGCCACCTCATAGGGCTCTTAATGAGTTGACCTGATACAAGCAAAGCGATAAGAGCGTGGGTAACTAAGCGTCTATTATCAGGATTCTAAATGCTGATCGATAATAATTTTCTAGCATCGGTTTACCATCACTCAGGGTGTGTCAGTTCAGACGTAGAACACCCGTCTCCTCGGGGTAATAATCATGTAATTTCTACGATTTTATAAAGTTTTCGAATTATGATTTCGTATTTTTTGGGTTTCGTAGGTACTTTAAAAGTAAAAAGGAAATTCTTATAGGTTACTACTACGTTGCCCATCTGTCTATCTCTCTGTCAATCTGTCTGAGCATTTTCATGAATATTTTTGATACTTGTGATGGAGCCATTCTGTTGACTTATAATTATATAATTCTGCAAAAAGCTATATCTCATAGCACAAGTTAAATAAAAGCCCAAAAACCGTGTAGTAACGTCACAAAAGAAAATTGAACAAACTCGGAAAAGGTGGTTAAATTCGTGACTCTATATCGTTGTTGACGAAATATTTTAATACCTACAAGTTTGTTTGGAACCCTTACTGTGCTGTCCGTCTCGCACTTGGCCGGTTTTATTATATAACTTTTTACTATTAATGTCCAATAAGAACGATTATTGTATTTAATAATAAATAAGTTTAAGGTAGCGCACATAAGCCGGATATTGAATACATTAGTAGCGATTAATTTCCTCGTCCTGTGGGGTGAGCCTTAATTACTACACTCTATCAGGGCGGAGCAAGGTCATATGGCTGTATGATACACGTTCTATTAATATCAGAGACAGAATCCGCTTTTACATGCCCAGACGACGAATTGGCTTAGTGGTGAGGCCATGCGCCTTAAAAGAAAAGGGGTTTTGTTTTGATCCCCTGTTCCCGACTCTTGGCTAGTTTGAGGAACGGGACACAAATTGACACAAATAGCTGGCATTTTTTTTTTTGCACCGTGTAACACAAGGATTCTCTACTTCAAGAGCACGACAATTTTCGTTTTGTCCGGTGTACCTATTTAATAAGTATTTTGCATTAAAGATTTATTGGGGACAGGTTTCTGAGTTTTTCTGCTGGAGAAGATAAAATGTCACAAAAAGTGGCATTGAAGAAATATTATAAATTAGACTTCATTATAAGTATTATAGTAGCTCTAGTCATAAAATTCTGTAGCACAATTACTTATCTCAAACTTTTGTACTTATAGTACCTTTCTCGTATGAAAATAATAGATGCAAACCGCTTAAAGCTGCTTAACCGCTTTAATGATAATAATGAAAATTTACTGTTTTTAAGTTACTACTGATTTATAGTAAATACTTCTTGGTATCAGAGTAAGGATTAATTTAATCAAACCAAGTCAACAATCTCAACTAGTAAGCAGACGGAGCTGACCGCCTCAATATAAGCGGAGTTAAGTCGGTACGAACACTGTAGTCCAATACAACGTTGATTCAAACAACGTAAACAGCACTGGAATTAAACAATTAGCCAGCAAGTACACTGGACTCCAGTTGTAATTTATGGGCGACTTCCACAGTTTGAAATAGTTTCCGGAAAGTTCTATCCGGAAGGATGGTATCCAATCGTCAGGTGTTTGTGCGGAAAATTCCGTACGGATAAATAGATACATGATTGATATAAAGTATCGAATGATTTAGTTTAGGAAGAATGTCAGAACTTGATTGATTGACTGCGATACATTATATTTACTATCATTATTCGCCTGCCCTGTTCCCCGGTCATTAAAACCTCCTTGAACATTGGGAATCCGATCATCTACATCGCACGCCTTTAAAGATTTTAAATAAAAAATCTAGTGAATTTCAGCAGAAAACAAATCTAGAGAATGAGGACACTACATTTCCAAAATGTCTAATTAAAAAAGATAAATAAAGATAAACGTAACACTTTGCAATCATAGAAAACTAAACTACATTTCCAAAAATGTTCCGTAATCCTTTTTACTATTGCATTCTTATTTCGTGCATAAAATTTCGTTAGAATTTATTAATCCATTTTGAAGATTTTAGACAACGCTCCTAACTCTACCTGTCCATTTCTATTCACGCAATGTTGTGTATAAGCGTAGCGAATCCTAAGTCTATGGTTGTGTGTTACTTTGTTTCTGTCCGACGACAAGCCTGGCACTTACGAGATAAGTAAAAGTACATTAGTCATTTTCTTAACCCTCACGTCTCCCATTATCTATGGTATACATTGCAATATCCAGCTAAATGGTAGAATACTGGAAGCCCCGGAAACAAACGAGGAACACAGCGGGCTTGCTTACAATTAAACAACAAATGTCAGTGCGTTTGTCCCGCAACTGGTATAGAAAGCTACCTGCATAAGATAACTATGGATCCGGTTAGCTTAATTGTGTTTGTAAAGGAAGACAGCTTAGGGTTGTCACAAATCCGTTTGAAAAGATAAAATCTTTGAGAAATGATCAAAGAAGTTACATGTCCTCAAATAGAAAATGCTACAAGGTCTAAGAGGGTACAGTATGAAGACACGGTTTGATGACATCCTCTCACTCATCTTAGATAGAAGTTCCACTCTAGAGTGGCAATACTAGAGATACAAGAGCAATAAATTAAAATAATGATTCCCATCAGTTTCCACAGTAACTAAAAGTAATGCTAACTTTTCAGTCTTTCCTACTGTAAAAATATTCACTTACTTTTAAAGTTACAATCCTTATTCAATAGATTCTACCATCGCGATATTGTCACTCGTCAGTCGCTTACTTGTTATTGGTAACGTTCGTAATGTCATCGAAGTGTTCCGACTAGGCATAATGGTGAAGTGAATTGCTTGATGTACAGTCAACGGCTTGTGTCTATTGATGTTGAACTCTATTTATCCGAAATTAAGTTAGAAATCCGTTGAGTAATATTTACATTTTTAAGTAGGTTTATGTACACTTATAGTAAGTGTGCGACTAACTTAAAAAATGTTTTTTTTTTTAAACCGCGACTATCGATTAAATCAAACATTCATTTATATATCATTTAAACAGACATTAAAGTGTGTGCATAAGTGACAGCATCATAAAACGAAAAGGTTTATGTTTGAGCTATCAGGAATCATATATTTGAATCAGTTGCTCCTTCACAATACATTATCTGTGTAAAATTGAAAAAAAACACGTTTAACGTTGAGACTTGCTATTCATCATGAACGTCTCTGGGTCAATATTTGATTCTCCAACATTTTGATTAAACACATTAAGTAAGTCAATGAGGTAATTAAATGTCAGCGTTATCACCTAACAATGTCTTTACCTAGTCTACATTTTTTTGTTATTGGCGCAGATGATGCGATTGGACAAGGAGGAAACGATCATCTAAATTAAAACTAGGTACTTATACCAATTAGTTGACCTGTTATACAGTATTTTATTGCTACAGGAACTACATACTAGATGCATCTAGTCTGAGATATTACTTCCTTTGATGTTTTGATGTCTCCAGCTCAAAATATTGCACAAACTCTCGTTAGTACTATACCGGGTATCTACATAATTATTAGTAATGGTCTCTAATTAATTCCACTCGTAAATAACATTGTAATGTGCGTGCGCACATTATCTGCGCTTATTGAAGACGGGACGAGGCCTAATTGATGTCATCGTCTGTTTGATGCGCACTGTCAACATCTTATGTCATGTCTTCGATGAAATGTTAAAGCAGATAGGTATCATTTATATCAGTCTGATAGTCTATAGTCAGTTTTCGGAATTAATATAACTAAAATGAGGACAAGAGTCATAATCATTTGAATATAGCAAACGATTGTCTTACCTACATAATTACAACAATTGTCAAGACAAATACACATATTATACACATGGATGCACACAATACTAAGAAGTTGCAGTTGATGCTTCAAGAAAGTAGCACATCAATTTATTCTTATCACTGAAAACCACAATTTTATTTTAGACCGACATTTCCCCCAGTTTTTTAAGGGTTTTAACATGAACAATTTTTAACAAAAACACAACGTTGAGGCATTTTTTTAAGAAATTGCTGCAAATAGCCAATAAAGCAAAAAATTTCAAGAACCATCGTCTTTCAAGAGTCCTAAAGAAGGACAAAAGACTATCATTACAGCCTCTAAAATTGAAAGATGTACTTACCAAGCTTTAAGAGGTCTCGATGCCAGACTTTGTGCCGTCGTAAATGGTCAGTTATAAAGGCATTTTCCCGTAATTTTAGTACAAAATAACATAGTATTGGAAACAATTAGGTAAGCATTCATAAGATTGTAACAACTAACCCACTTTTCAGCGAATTGATTAATAAACGTGATAACGCCAACATGGTAATAAGTGGTAATAACCATCGAAGTTAGAGATGTGTCGAGTAACGTTGACTTGACTAACTAAGACTTATACTTAAGTATTCAAAACACAGCATCAGGATAGTAAACTGTTTGTACTTACGGCATCTGAATCCTATATCGTGTGTTTTTTACGCTATATCTTAGCGTTCAAGTTTAAACTTAAATCGCAACTTTTATAGCCTTATTACAAAAAAGATAGAATGGGCTTAACGATGTCTAAAACATAACTGGCCTTACTACAAAAAAGATAGACTACCGTTAAGCACTTGTCTAAAATTAATCAACCAATTTGAAATGTTGACACATCTGACATTCGAGACAAATTACTAACAAACATTTCAAATTGGGTGACTTATCTGTAAACAGGTGTTCAACACTAGTCTATCTTTTTGTAGTAAGGCCGAACATGTCTCGGTAATAATGACTTACATTTGAAATTGGTTGGCTAACCTTTAGACAGTGTGAAACCTAGTCTATCTTTTTTGTAATAAGGCCGTTCATCTTTAAGAATTTCAGGCAAAAAAACAAGACATAAGATTGCCGTTTGACATTTATGGTCTAACTAAACTACGTACCATAATATTATTAATTATATTATTTACTTACTTTGAATCGTGATAACGCAATATGAATTATGTGAAACTAAGAGACAGAGCTCAATTCTAAGCACTCGAGTCAAAGCAACTTCGTCAAGAACTCGTCCTTGTCGTCGTATACAAAGTTCTCGGCCTCAAGTTATGATTAAAAATACAAATGGCTAAATACCCGAGTACCTAAAATACCCGACACAGCACATCACTAACCGATGTGAGCATTGGCGGTACCTACATGATTTACAAGATCCATAGTAATAATCGTCACTTTCTATGGGATAAGTTACTGGTTTGTAACGAGCGCATAGGCGAGTAATATCGCCAATCATATTTATGGGCTTTATTAAAGAAACTCGAATATTAACAGCTGTTAGGGTTTTTATGTGATTAAATTTTACTCAAGTTTTATTTCATTTACACTCGAATTAACTGCTTTTATGGTTACTTTCCCAACTTTAAGTACCTACTTAGATACAGAGTAGAGAGCGGTTTTATACCTTTTCTATACTACGCCTAATTTGAAAAGTTTCACTCAATTAACCTATTCCGCCCCAAATAGATGAAACGTAATAAGCACTGCTTTCAATCTTCAAATTAGTAGTTTCATAATTTTTGCTTATTGCGGACTAGTAATGAGTTAATTAAAACAAAGCACTACGTATTAACTTAACGGACAATGAGTATAAATGGAAATGCAGAATAATGATTGAAATTTTTGATTAATTTTCACAAAGAAGTTAATTTTAACAACTCATTTAGTTTTATCTTTACTCATATCTACAGATACTACGACTCACACATGACACGTATGGCAACTGCTATGACTACCATAGACATAAATAACCATAGACTCTTGAGTTGATACATAGCTCACAATTTTAATACGACCATAAACATGCATTAAACTATTCAACGCTTACACATTTAAGTAACATGTAGACATAAAACACCCATTATTGTACATTTAAGTAAGTCAGATATACAGTGCTGACTGCATAATGGAGAGACGTCAAAGTTCACGATAGAATGAGACAGGTATACCGTATCCGCCAGACAGGAGCATTTGATAGGCAAAGCGGCGCACGCGTCGACCTCGTGACGTGACAAAGAAGCGTCGGGCTGTCGGGCACTTCACTTCCCAGTGAAAGTGGTAGCGGGACCGGCGCAAATCGCAAATTATCCCTGCTTCTCTCCTTACCGATACTGTGTGGCGTAAAGATGAAAGCAAGCGTCTTGGACTTGCGTACCACCGGATTAGTTTAGTACGAGTTTAAGACGTATTTCTGTATCTGTCATTTTCATACAAACAAGACAGCTAAAGAATGATTTTTATTACAGTGTTAGTAGATAGTTCGGGATTAAATTCGTTATTCCTGAGATTTGCAAATGGGCCTTTAGACTACTTATAGACAATGTAGCATCGCTACAAACGAAGCCATTGTCTTCTGTCTGTTTCCTTCTTAAGTCATTGAACAAGATGTAGATAATGGTACTTTTTATTTAAAGACAAGGCGTTGCATTCATATATTTAGTGTTACTTTGCCAAGGCCAAGACTAAGTTCCAATTCTAACTCATGACTGATGACTTTGTCTGTTGTATAGCTTCCTAGAACTTTACAAGTTTATAAGGCAAATGGCTTGATTTAGCTTCAGCAGCTATTAAAACTCAGCACACAGATTGACTTCTAAACCTTTCACAACTGGGTACAGGATTTTCTAGGTCCCTACAATACCTATGCACAACACCATCGCTCGTATGGTCATCGTGATCATCATTTTCCAGAAAAAAATACAGGTCCTAAAGAATCCGGGATTAAAAGTATTTATAACTATAGCATGTTACCTAAATAGGTCCCACGCAAAAAATCCAGTCACACCAAAAAAGAAGTACCTACTAACGAAATCGAACTTAATTCAAGTATAAATATCAAGTTATTTCTTTCTCTGCACCTGCGCTATCAAGAAACGGTCGAGTATGTTCTTTTTTATACTCAGGCTAAAACTTCGAGAACTAACGAGATTCCAAAACTTTTACCTAAAAACTTACAAATGTCCATCAAAGTCCAATGATAGATGATAAATGTTATAAACTCTAGCTTCACAAAAATTCCGCTATGTCCCATTACTTATGGCAGGTTAAGGTAATGTAAAAACATATCGTCGGATCGTGAAGAACAGTGGAACAGTGTGAATGACGGATCGTGAGGTTGGGGCTTATAGAAAACGCATCAGATGATAGGCGTGCGTGCAACTGCAACAAGCTGGGTACTTTAGAGATCATTTATATTTAAATATATAGTAATTTACAGACGAGAAGTTTGGTACTTTGGTAGTAACAGGAAAACAGTCACGAACAGTGACCGAAAAGTGAATTTTGGCAGAAACGTCTTCCAGCACACCCAGACTCGAGTCAATTTAGAAAAGATCAATTTGTAAAAATTACAATACAGATGACGTTATGTGTATTTTCAAATTAGATATAATTTTCATACTTTGAGAATTGACTCGTGTTTACCTGAAATTTTACCTATAACATACGTGCCAGCACGGGCATCTAAAAAGACGTAACAAATATAGAACGAAATCGTGTATTATATCGAAGTACTCGACAATGTGTTGAGTATGCAGAACGAATTCATAAAATCGACTCAGTTAGTTGTAATTAAAAGAACAAAACGTTTGCTTGCCTGAAGATTCTACACGATATACATCGCAGCATTCGCAGCCAACCAGTTGAATCAAGTAAACTCGCTTATGTATGACTTACAGTTCCATTATTTCGTCTTTCACTAACATTAATTTGGAACTGTGTGATCGCAATCACATACATCTATTTGATTTGAAAACTGGCCTAGTAAAAACGGACACTAGTTTACTAATACAATTTCAGAGTTATCATCATACATTAATAATTAATGAGTGTAAGTTAATAATGAATGAAATAAATAAAAATAGCACAAATACAAAAAAGAACAAAGAAACGAAAGAAAACAATTTACATTGGAAAACATATCAATTTATTTAATACTTCTGAAAGAGTTTCGTTCTAGATATTAAAGCACCGACTTCTCTAATAAAGCAAGACAATCCACTAGTAGACCAAGGCATCCTAACATTACAATAAAATAGTCACAATGTGCAATCCTACGGCAATCCCACAGCCATAAGCGAACCATGATAAACAAATTTACAACGGTCATTACGCTCATTGTTAAAATATCAAACGAGCACAGTCGCAGACATTTGTTAGTTAATCCCGTACTCGGAATGAACGAAACTGCAATAATCCAAGTAACATAATCGGTTCTAACAAAGAAAGACAAGATAGTTAAGCCTAACGACAGCTTTAAACACTAGCTCTTAACTGTGCAATGCGAAAGTACGAATTCCCCATCTCTGTTCCACTTGCTAGCTAGAGTAAGGTTAGAAAGAGAGGGGTGATGGTATAAGAATTTATTACAGAGTAGGAAGTCCTGTCTAAGTCCATTTGCGGATGTGCCTCGGCTATGGCGAGCACGTCCTGCGGGCGAGGCTAGTCTCGGAGGGTCGTTACGTTCCTTCCCGCCATATTGGTTGGCGGCCTTTCTTTGCCGGTTATGTACATACAAAGAAAGAGTTATTGGTTTGATAGAGATAGAGGATAACCAATCTAATTGAACAAAGATAATGTGTTTAGTGAAAAAACATCTCAAAACGGATATGTTCGAAGTCATGTAAGATAATTGTAATAAGTCTTACAATTTTTTTACATGATTTCGAACATTTTCGTGCACGCGTGCACTGCGTCTATCGATGACACATTAAAAAAAATATAGTTCACCCTACTACTACTAATTAACTTGTAATGTCAATTCGGTTACATAGGGCCTGCTTCACAATTTACGGATATAGTCTAATTAGTTCTTTATAGGCTGTTTGTTACTATCTTAAGGATAAACACCATTTTTGCGTTTCAATAGATCCGTCTTAATTGTGGGAGTGACAAGGGGTACCTATGTTATTTCCCGAAATTCCCGCGGGAACCGAACTCACGCGGGAAAAACGGATCTGCAATTCTGATAAACTGATTTTGAAACTTAATTTATTAACTAAGGGTCACATATTTTCAGTGCTAATAGTATTCAATACTTTATTTTCCAAAATTTCTACGGGAACGGGCAAAAAAATACACTGAAAAAATAGGAAGAAAAAAACATTTAATGGATTTCAACATATGATATTTCATTAGATTTGTCTCAGTTGTGGGAGTGACATAGGCTATGTTATTACCCGGAATTCGTGTTGGTACATGAATTAAACGGGAAAAACCGATTTCAGATACTACTTACTCGAGTTAAAATCTTTTTTTTTCAATGAAGAGTTATTAATAAGGCTTTATAGTTCATTGAAAGTAGGAGTAGAACACTACAAACTAAAAAGTCAAAAATAAAATAATTATTAAAAATATAAAAAACCCCGACTGCGTAAAAAGTGAACTTAAAAGATGAAAACAAGATTTAAATAATCAATTTGCAGTCGGAGGCATCAAATCCATTAACAGCATAATGATGATTAACTTGGTATGCACTGCGTTAGAATCAAAGTAACATGGATTTGATGCCTCAGACTGCAAATTGATTCTTTAAATCTTGTTTTCATCTTTTAAGTTAACTTTTTACGGTCGGGTTTTTTTTTAATAATTATTTTATTTTGGTCTTAAAACAAAAGTGTACCTGTCCTAAACTATGCTGAATGTAATATGATCAAACTGTCAATTAATACAGTTCTCGTGAGTCCAATAAACAATAATCAGAATCAATTCGCCAAGTTCGTCTAGACTATATATTGTTTTAAACTTTCATGGTCACTAACATTAGAATAGTTTGTTACGGGATTGCTACCATGTACCTTATTTTTGAGTTCCCGATATTTCAGCACTGTTGCAAGCGCCATGATCACGGAGTAACTGAATCTGATCGTCTAGACTAGTCTAGAGGAAGCCGTGAGCTAGTGTCGAATGGTGACGACATCAAGCTTATAGGAGATTTCTTCCTCTGTAATCCGATAACAAAGTTTCAGTTAATTTTTTTGATACAACCACTCAATCTCTGACTTTAAATCCTTGGGATTAAAGTTTAAAGTAGTTTGACAGCGAGTGGATATAGGACCTTTAGCCGAGGATTCTTGCATCTATAGGGATCAATTACGCACTACTCGCTAGTTGAGTGATAGGGGTTTATTTATGTCAACTCGATAGAGTGAAACGCATTACATCGCGATGCGAGCACTCGATACCGAATCGATTTGGGGACGCTTTGAAGTCAGTTAATAACACATTGTTAGTCCTATTAGAGTTAAGTGTACTTTTCAGTTACTTTTGACAATAGATTCTCCAATTGGCACAAGTAATTTGGTCAATACTATTGACAAAACAGTAATTGCTCCTTAGCAATTACTGTGTTGTCTCGATGGTGAGGTGAGGTATCGATGTGGAGAATGTTATGGTGAAATCAGAAATATCATCATGTTGAATGTTTTTACTATGATACCCAACTTGATTCCTGGAATTCATTTTGTACCTATATTTTTGTTTGTTAGCACAAACTTTTTTGGCTTCATATTTTTTTATAGTTTACAACATATCATCAGATCAAATGAAAATCAGAAAAATATTTGTAATAACTTTTAAAAAAGTCCTGCATCTAAATACCAATATCCTATCCATTCAATATTAGGGGAACTACGGTCAATATTTCAAATAGGCGGATTTAAGGATATGTCAGCAAAATTCTATCAAGTTCAGGCGTCTAAAAATAGATGGTCCTATCTCCGGAGTCGGAGGACGGACCTCAATAATCGTGCGAACATATTCGCGCCCTGCCCTCATTCGGTGCATCCGTCACGTAATGACGCTGACAACCCTACGATAACAGGAAACTAGGGCTGTAGCTATTGTTTATTATAATTTTAACCTCTTCTGAATTTTGATAAAAATGTTCATATTTTTATTTTTTTTACAACATCCTTTAACAAAGAATGGTGAATGTCAGTTACAGGTTGAGACTAAAATATTAGCTTAAAAAACTAACATGAAGAGTTACAAATTGTCTATGTCTTTAATAAAATAAGTCAATTATTTTAGGGCATCCGTTAAATTACTGCCGAGTGGGGACGGCCGTAAAGAATACACTTCCCCACCGCCAACAGGAGACGTGTCGTAAGAGGCGACTAAATCCTGTAGCACGAGACGGGGAACAGCGTCTGCGTGCGAAATAATAAAAAAACTGCGCTCGCCAACCCGCCTGCCAAGCGTGGCGAGTATGGCAAAATCCCCCCAATGACAGAAGTCACTGGGGGAGGCCTATGTTCAGCAGTGGACGTTCTGTGGCTGAAATGATGATGAATGATGATGTTAAATTACTATGCTCGTCTCGTGTTCAGTAAAAAATATTAAAAGTACGATGGTGTGAGACTTCGAATAGTATTTCCTTCTTATTTTACTCGGCCAAATTAAATAGTTGTTTGTTCGCTTTGTTCATTACATCTTCAACTTTTAATTCAAATAACACGAGATAAATCAGTTAATTGGAATAATATTGTCCACTATCTCAGTGTACAAGTCCATAAAAATAATTTACACGGCAACCATATTTTACACGTTTATGTACCTCGTTAATAGTGACATGTTGTACAATGTCCGAGACGTTACAATTAGTATGATAGCTTTCAAGAAAATCAACGAGCACATAAATTACAATCTATACTAGACTAGAACATAGATTTTAATCAAGCTAGACTTTTTAATGACTTCCATTGGTTAGAAATCACGTTAGTTTATACGGCTTGGTTCAAACTCTCAAAACAGACAAACTATTGATATAGCACACCGCAACTATGATCGAATAATTTAAGCTCTTTTGTTTTGTTAAGTCTTATAGTCATTACATTTCTTAACGAGACCCAAGATATGCGTAATTTAAGTAATTTAACTCTTTAATCAATCAACAGCTTACAAAACTACCATAGTGTCGGTTTATTCGACATAGACCTGTCTTTTTCTTCCGCTAGCAGCAGTTTTGCGTATATCATTGCTTCGGCTTGTAGAAGAAGCTTGGCTTGTCCAACTCTTGAGTAGCAACGAGTATACAGTAGTATATATACCCTCGAATTCGTACACATTTGGATTGAGTTGACAAGTCCCATACTACATTACATTTGGCAACGAGGGTTTGTTAATGAAGCGAAGTAGATAGTTAAGTTAATGGCTGTAAATAAACCTATCAAATTTGGTTTATTCAAAGTAAAACAAAAAAAATGATTTGTTTAATGTTTATGTAACCTTTCCAAAGAAAGTATTTATTGATATGTTGTGATAGTCGCACGCGCAAACATTGTAACCACTGTCATGTCGTCTATGATCTAAGTGGTCTGTAGTTCAACTAGACCGCCGATATTATGTTAACGGCTTGTTTCGCCGTTTGCTGATAAGCCTTGTCAAATAAGTTTTGATTAGAAATGGTAACACTGTTAACCCTATAACATCGCGAACGATTGCGTGTTTGATCTAGTGGGCAATGGATATCGAAGGACTTAGGGTTGCTGCATCCTCTGCTTTTATTGTAGAATAAAAGTAGGAATCTTGATAAGTGTACGACAATCTCAAAAGGATAATGTAGTTAAAAGAATTAAAATACCGCTTGTACCTTTACTACAAAGAAAATGCAGATAAACCCACATACAATTTAGGTTAAAGGCTGAGATACTTACTAAAATACAAATAATAACTTTTCTGCATTCATAAAAATGAATAAATGTTGTGTACTCTTGTTATTTTATTTATTATACTAGGAATATTTGTTTCATAGTATCAGTTAAAATATCGACAACGACTCCTTTATTTTTCTTCTTTCCTTTGCGTTCAAGGCTAGCAAACTCTCAGATCGGATCAGTTATATGAACGGTTTTTACTTTCTCAGTTCGAGGTTTGCTAGGAGACGCCGTTTCACTATCTGGTTCTTCGTAACACAAGAATGTTTAATCATTACTCCTCTCACTCAGTTCGCTCAAACGTGTCATGGGTCCACTGTTATTCAATTGTTATCTTTTTATCCGAGCATACGGGATACATTAATTTGATACACTCTTCTTACTTTCTACTACCATTTTCTTTCAAGTGCCAGCCCTACACCCAAACTAGTCCGTCACGGTCACAACTCGCAAACGAGCGCTGTCAGGGCTGACGCCCGCGATTTGTTCGACGACCGCCCGACGTCCGGTGCCGGCAATTGTCGCATTTGTCAGCCATTCCCGAGCCCTATGTGACAAGTGTAAGGTCCTCAATTGGCCTTCTTCCAGGGCAGGCGTTAACCCTTACATAGTTAGCGTTTGTTTATTTCAACAGGCTATTTAAGGGGTATCTATACGGTGTACGCTCGCGCACCGGACTACAAAGCTAGGCGGTTGCAGGTTCGAATCTCGCAAAGTGCAAGTCAGGCAAGTGTTTGTGATGAGCAAGACCATTTTTTGTAGGTACTAATACTATAAATTAATAATCTTACTTAGATTTTTATACATCTACATTCGGATTTCTAAAATGTACTAGCCGTGCCCGCAACTTCGTTTGCGTGGTCTACAGGATATTTGGTATATAGTCATTTCGAGAAATGTTGTGGACTGTGTTCAAATATAGAACAATATACGTAACAGAATTATTTAACTGGGATAAAAAGTATCCTATGTGTTAATCCAGATCATATTCTATATGTGTGCAAAATTTCATCCAAATCTGTCTATCCGTTTACGTGTGATTAAGTCACAAACATTCACAACACAACAGCCGCACAAACTTTCGCATTTATATTATTCGTCGGAAGTGGAATTTACTAAAGTTCGTTTATTCGTTATCTAGTCCCCGCTCTGTACCTACACGTTAAAGCTATGCTTATTTATTCTTGTGGTTTATTTATTAAAGTGTTATCCAGAAGATTGCTTATAGTCATAGGACAATGTGATTCACATCATTATAATACTAGAAATAAAAATAAACTTGCCGTTCCGAGCTTCAGATTAAAGAAAGTGGGTAATTCATTTTTGGGGAAATGTATAAAAATCTTCAATAAAGTACCACAAACTCTTGTTGACTTACCTGTTTATGAGTTCCAAAACCACATTTAAAAAAACCTTATGGAAAAAGGATACTACAAAGTTGAAGATTACTTGAACGACAAGAGTGCATGGACTTAATAGCCTGCCTAGCTCGCACTTTACACTATCTTGTAATTGTATTTCCTATACTAAAATCAGGCTGACAAAGGTGACCGAGTTTTTTTGCGCCGTTTCTTCTCATCACCAGCCGATATGTTGTCCCGAAGCGGTAGTAGGGCTAAGTTATATGTTGGGACGTGTATAAGTGCCTGGAAGAGGACCTAAATACAGAATAAAGAATTTAATTTCATTTCATTTCAATATGACAATTTGATTGGTCAACTATTTTATTTTACTCCCAGTATTTTACGAATTAACCCACAGGAAAAAAAAATATCACATCGTCTTTACCTTTAAACGATAACGATCCAAAAAAGAATTAAAATTCAATTCATCCATTTTGTCTTGTATGTAACAAGACAAAATGGATCTAAAATAATACCACTTGTAAGATAAGTAGTTTGTCCTTCATTTTATTGCTTCGTAATTTCTGTAGTTATTAACAAAGTCAAATCTTTTACAAGAAAATATACAAAAGCTCTTTTTTCTCCCAAATCTATAGCTTTCAAAGAAATTGTCCTAACTTTCTTCAAATACAAAACGATATTGAGACCTTTATACTCCTACAAAATAGGCAGGACAAAATTTGAATGCTGGTACAGGAATTTATTGGTATCTAGATAAAGTATAGGACAAAATGACAGACGTTTTTCTAATCGCACAAAGTGAATAAGTTTTATGAAGTATTTCGCTCGACACAAAAACTGTCTAGCGTTCAAATCGACTGGATCCAAGCAAAAAAACTGGCCAAGGGTGAACTGTTATCGCATATTAAAGGTTTCCATTGATATATTATTATTATTAACATACTTAATCACAATTGTATAAGCATCCATGACTTGGGTACAATTTCTCATCACACAAACTGCCTCTTGAGGAATTCGAAACAGCAACCGTTGTATTACAGTACGGACCGTGAACTTTTTTTTATTTTTTTATTTGAGATGGGATTACTCTTGACCCCAATCTTGCTCTAGCTAAAGCATAGATGGGATCTACGATGAAGCGAGCTTGCCCAGAAGATGCCTATTCACTCTGGATTTAAAGAGAGTCAGGTTATATGCACTCGGAAATACAGACGCAGGCAGGGAATTCCAATCTTTAGCTGTGCGCATTATAAAAGATGACGAGAAGCGCTTAGTGCGGATTATGGGTATATCAACTAAGAACGGATGGTAGCCGGCCGTGCGTCTGGATGTCCGATGGAAGAAAGGTGACGGTGGTATGAGCTCATGCAGCTCATGAGCACACTCTCCGAAGTACAATCTATAGAAGACCGATAGGCAAGCAACCTTGCGGCGGTGAGCCAGGCTGTGCAGCTTGGACGCCACCAGTTTTTTATCGCCTATTATTCTCTTGGCTCTGCGTTCCACCGAGTCAAGTGCAGCAAGTTGGTATTTCGCCGAGCCGTCCCAAAGGTACTACATTACCAGACTTTAGTTAACATTATTCATATAATATTTCTGATAAATTTTTGTAGTTTTTTTAATCCTGTTCACGATTCCAATTTAATTATTCTGTAAAACCAGGAAATTAACAATAACAAAAAATAACTTAATGTCAAATCTGGATCAAATAACACTCGCAGCATTGCCCCGCTGAATGGCTATGGATAACCTTTGCACCAGAAATGATCCTGATCGAGGATCATTAGACCCACACCTTATTGAATAAAATCAAAATAAAAAGGGAAATGATATGATAGCAAGGGCTCGGCAATTTAGATACAGTCGATACGGAACCCTGACATTCGAGCAATAAAAATGACTGAATGTACGAAAAAAGCGACTACACGCCCCAATGAACAAGTGCTTAGAAATCTATCTTACCCACTTAGAAGTTCTAGGCTGAATTGCTGTCATTTAGTCTAGTCTATGGCGATACTGACCTGAAACAAAAAAGGTTGTATTGTAGTTTACTTTTTCATTCGAGAGACACTTAAGCCGAATGAATTTTGCAACATTTTTGAAGAGGTCATGCTAGTTTCTTATCCTAATTTGTGTGAAAAAAAAAACATTATTCTTTGTTTCAATATGAGGCAAATTAATTACTATACATTACACAGGTTTTCAAACCTTTTTTGTGAAAACTTTTTTATTGATTCAATATTACATATTTGTATGGACTATGGTCTGGTCATGTATGTCATGAATATGGCATTGTGTTAGTTAGGAAAAAATCCATTCTTAGGCCCGAAACCGGACCGGTTTAACGCGGATTGAATCCATCGCTTAAGCAATAAGGTTCAAAAATCTCGCGGACTCTTACGGATGCCGGCAGTGTATAGACCGAGCCTAAGTCAATTCAGTTTTTATTCTGAATTGGCCCTGATGTGACTAAGTCTATGGATGTGATTGGAAACATTGCCTACTTTGAGACTATTCCAGTTGATGTATGATCTGGCGCATAGCATTTTGGATAAATATTCAAAAGGTAAGTATTAAATATATTTTAGGCACTTTATAGACCTACTTGCGCATCTCAGGATAAGCTTATTTAATCCTGAACTATCCACATACACGGTATTAAACATCATTCTATAGCTGCCAGTTTGTATTGCGATGACAGAGACAGAATGATGTCTTAATCTCGTACTAAACTAATCCGGTTGTGCGCAAGTCCACCTTATATTATTAGAGGTGTCAATAGAAGCCGCCAATTTTGTCATCATATCTAATTTTAGCAAAAATCTTATAGAAATAATAATAATAGTTATTTCGAGACAATTAATTTCTTCATGTCCCACCCCTAGTAACTTTCAGTGGGTGATCCAGCCGAGCCAGTCTCCTTGGCTCGTAGATCTGAACGTTATGCACGCTTTCCACTGGGTCACTGTATCAGAAACCACTCCATAATGTAAAAGCGTGAAATTTTCTTTGATAGGTTAGAAATACTGGTATTAGATATAAACTATTACTACTTGTATACGAGAACCCTTAATTTATTATTTTATTTTAAGACAAAATAATTAAACATGCTTTAATAAAATAAAATGCTTGCTTTATATAAAAAAGTGAATAATTTAAGTCCTCCTTTCTTTTAAATTTCGAAATAATTTGCATTTATCGGAATGAAATAATTGCGGAAAAGGGTTTTTAACAGGCGGGCAGATAATTAAGATTCTGTAATGATTTTTTTTCTTTAAGGTACTAATATTTACTTAAAAATTCATTAGACACGCGTAAGATCGTAATATTTTAAGGTTTTTATTTTCGGTTTCGGTGCGAATGAAAACAACAAAGCTTTTCATAGCTGGCACCGACTCCAAAAATAACAGGGTATATAGCTATGATTTGTTAATGCAAATAAGACTTGTTTTTAACTTTTTAAGTTATTTTTATATTTTTTTTTGTGTTAAAATCTCTACAAGACGCATGATTTCATTTCAAACAAATATAGTTGATGTACGCTGATTCCGTCTTCATTTTATATTGGGCATCTCAAATCTTTAAAAACTTTTTCATTGGATTACTTCTGTAGTAAACTCTATTAATTAAAAATGTCATCAAAATTGGTTCAAATTAGGCGAGGATAACGCGTAACTTGAAAAATAAACACTCAAATTCCAAACCGACTCCTTTATTAAGTCGGTTAAAAATACCCATTTCAAAAGATTTCATTATATTCATACACGTATCATAACTTAATAACGTAATAATGCCAAGTTACCGTGCTGTGCTGTAAGTTCTGAATAAACGAGGATTTACGGTTTTATGCAGCAAGTGTACATTTAGACGTAATCCATTTACCTAGATTGCATTCGCGCTAAACGCATTCTATACAGAGCCCTTTGTACGGAGTTAAAAAGACCTCCATATGGCGTGACGGACAGACAATAGGACCACTCTGTATAAATGTTGTGGCGCTGTTAGCGTTAAAATTGTAATTGGATAAAAAAACATAAAATGTAAAAATGTATGGCAATCAAAACCACAAGTACCACTTACACTATTTAAAGACATTGTTCTGTGCAAAAATAAATGTTTTATTTACGAAAAAAGGTAACACTAAAAACTTTTTTTCAAAACGAGCTTGCCAAGTATATGATGAACCGTGGGTGAGATTCTGCATTACTTTTTAATCAATTTTCACTTCCAGATTTTTTTTTACTTCGTGTTTTTTATTGTACTGTATCACCAGAAATCAATTTATAACTGCTAGTTAAAACTCAATTCTTCCTATTTGAATAAGTACCACTTCTAGGTATAGGTTTAACATTCGTCAGTTTTTCTAAAATTTATGTTTGTCTTCAAAAAACAATTTATGTTATAATTGGATTTGGAACCTATTTATTTATATATTTGATGATGTTTTACATACAGGGTGGTCCAGGCCAGATGGATATACAATTTTTTTTAGCTAGTCGGCTTAGTGACCTATTTGTACCCATCAGGAAAAATCAGTTTTTTTTTTAATTTTAGAAATATCACCACTTTTTCTGAGAGATAGCAATGTCTAATTTTTTTTCTGAGAGAGTGCAATGTCTAACTAAGCACATAAAATAAAAAATATAGAAATTTTTCATTTTAAAAGTAAATAGAACATTAAAAGTTATGATATTTCTAAAATAAAAAAAAACATATCTTGTAAGCGGCTGACAAGCGTTTAAAAATAGATCCCTAAGCCGACTACCAAAAAAAATTTTATACCCATCTGACCTAGACCATCCTGTATAAAAATAAATAGGTTAGTTATACAGAAACAAAACATTAGCTTTAGATTACAGAGCAAGAAGCCATCAAAAAGTTTATCAAAATTCTATTTTCCATCATAATTATACAAAGGGTTTTCATTATTATTTATCATATTACATCTTTAAACCTATCAACGTAAGCAACGTATCGGCACATAATGATATCGAATGTCATAAAATGTGACACCACAAGTTAATACAGTCTTATTTTATTTTGATTAGGTATTTATTAACGTTGAATATAATACTCTCCTCTTGAGTTTTGACATAAGCCGAAAAGAAGAGCTACCATTTTTCATCAAGTTAAGATAAGAAAAATAAGTTTCAACGAAACAACTTTAGATACATAGATATAGATACTCTTTATTGCACACCAAACAAAAAAGTCACAGTTTATATTTACAGAAAGATACCATTTAGGCGGTCTTATCGCTAAGAGCGATTTTTTGACAATTTAATAGACACAGAAAGGCTTAGGTAAACGTTTCGTTTGGAGAATAAAATCATTCGGCATTATCTATCATTGCCGATTGTTATGGTCTCAAATATTAAATAATGAGAAGGAATTAACATGCTTGCACTAGGCAATGACTGACCAGGGTCGCCTTTAAGCACACACATAACTGAGTAAACTTAGAAAAGTTCGTTTTAATAATGACCAGAACCGGGAATAAAACCCAGAACCATTTACGACCAAGGTGAATCGCCAGGACACTACCCCAATTGGGTTATTAAGAAACAACGAATGTGGTACATAAGTTCCTAATAGTTTTTCACACGTTTATCGTCTTCAATAATTTCAACTTTTTTGTTATTGTGAGCTGTTTGATTTTTTTGAGCTGTAACCATACCAATAATGAGACACACAACCCCTCTAGCATGTACAACAAAACACGATATGATACGATAAGATATAGCGATTTATCGCATATTTTTTGTCAAAATATGAACTTTTATCAAAAAAGCGAGCTTAACCGTGACGTCGCCGGCACGGACATGCTTACTGTTTCAATAAAAGTTCAAGATGGCGGCTATGTTATCATATTTTGAAAGTAAATAGGTGATAAATCGCTATATCATATCGTGTTTTGTTGATCGTGCTACAGGGGCTGTGACTGGTTCTTACGTAAGGCGATGTAAAATTTGTCACATTACATTTTTATGGTGTGAAAATTTTAATCGGCTTTGCTTTAGAGTTATGAGTGACTTCGAACATTGATTACAGCTTTTATATAGTCAATCTGATCGATGAATATCAATGGCTTTTTAAACGTTCTCAAAGTGTTGAGAAAGCATGAAATATCTATTGAACATGGTATAAAAAGGTGTAGGTATTGTTCGTACGAATAATTTATTTATTTATAATATTTTTACTCTATTGCACAGACAAAATAAGTGGTACAAATGGCGGCGTTGTTGAATCACTGCAACCAATCACAGTGGAACCTAAATAAGTGTAATAACAGTCCTAGTTTTCATAAAAAATGAGTTTTCAGTATTTTACTTTCTTATTTTTTTGGTCAAAATAAGAAACTGAATATTAAACACGCTGAAAATAATAAAAAAGCAACACAAATAAGTCATATCTTGTAACTGAAATTTCATCTAAAAACTTATCAGAGCGAGATATGCTACGTGACGAAAGTCCGTCTGAAAAATGTACTGAGCACTGAACAGTTTTTGTTGAAAACCTCCACAGATTGAATCCCGGCAAAAAATGGCGGCTACAAAATGGTTTTGTGCTGAAATTTTACAATAGTGTAATGGGAATCACGTCGCTTGTCAACGGTGCAGTAAAAAACGGGCCAAGTGCGAGTTGAACTGTACACGAAAGGTTTCGTACCACATAAAAAACTACACTACATTTTTCAAATTGCACAAGTCCAACTCACACTTTATTCTACTGATTGTTTCCATTCCTAGTCGTGGTACGATTAATCGTAATGAAATGAATAAAAACCGCATCATCCTAGAACCAAGTCCGGTTTACATTTTAAGCGATTGCCATAAGATCCCTGTAACCCATAAACAGGAAAAACAGTCGATTTTAGAAAGTAGCTAATACATTTTTAACTCTTTTTATTTGTTGTTTTAAGGGCCTTAGGTATTCCTGACTTAGTACATACTTACTAATACAATACATACATTACAATAATTACAATAATTAGTAAATACTTAGTAATACACACTATAAAAATTACAAGTGTCTTATATCTATTACGTTAGAAAACACAGCCTTTACAGCCCTCTGAAAGACGGACAGAGCAAATTTTAGTAATAGAGTCTTGTTGGCACGATTCAGGTACGGAACCCGAAAATTGTTTACGTGCTGTCGCGGGTTTACACAGTACGTCGGATTTGTTACCAATTGGCTGATGTATTTTATTAGTGTCTAGCTATAGTTTAGGGTTAGAGCTGATCGCTCGACGGTGAGAGGGTTGATTTTTCGGTGTATAAAATGTGAGGTTTGTTTGTGTTTCTTTTCATTGTAGGTATTAGGTAGGTTGAATGTTATTAGTTTAGCATCTTTGTGTTCTACCACTACGTTAGAGGGTTAAGTTTTGAGTGTATAAAATCGGTGGTTGTCTTTTGTTAGTGATTCTTTGCATTGTTTTTATAGAAAGGACAAAATATGTTATGCTATGTATTTTTTTAATGCTATAATATAAGAACGAGTAGGGCTATGCAAAAATCCAGAATAAGTCAGCGCTGACGCTTACACTGCACTGCATACGAAACTTGATGCATACTTTTTAAATAAAATTGCCGAAAATTTGATGTAGTTCACTGTTCTCTAAACGAATTTACTAGGATAACAATGTATATTTTATATTATTAATTTGAATTGTGTTGTAAGTTATATGTTTTTGTGTTGCTACTCTATTGCATTAAATCTCCTGTAAAAATAAATGTACCTAAGCTTAGA
The DNA here is from genome assembly GCA_950371115.1 of Anania fuscalis. Taxonomy (NCBI): domain Eukaryota; kingdom Metazoa; phylum Arthropoda; class Insecta; order Lepidoptera; family Crambidae; genus Anania; species Anania fuscalis. Next base: position 14,947,748 of record OX493334.1, on the reverse strand, counting down.
ATTAAACAAAAAATAGGGTAAATAATTATTCGTTTTATCTCTTTGTGTATCTTTTTATAAGAATCTTAAGATAGATTAGTAAGTTTAAGAGTAATAGTCGTTCAAATTAGTCGTTCAAAAATTCCTTAGATGAAAACATGTGTCCTAAATGAAGTAGGTATTTGCTGAAATATATTGTAGTAACGACTCTCTATCACAGATCTACGGTTTTTAATAAAAAGAAACTTACGACTTTACACGTTTCAATTCTGTTTTTTAAATCAGTATAGTACCTACTGCTTATGTATATATACTCAAAAATACCTGTATAATAAAAAAATAAAAATGCTTGTCAAAGAGTATAGTTGACCACCGCTTGGTAAGTATACTAAATAATCCCCTCTAAAAAGTGGTAGTATGAGCCAGAATACCATAGTTCATCCTACTCAACTTCCTATCTCTTCATGTTACTAGTCGTGAAATGATCCTGGGTGCGGCATGTTTAATTATTACTTAATTTTTGACCGTTTTGGTTTGTTCAAGCTAAATTTAGTAGGTACTTGGGTATGATAATCATATTGTATGCGTGCCTATTTCATCGCTTATTAGGACAAAGCAGTTTGTCCTTGGGATGTTTTGATACAGTAATCATCGACATCGTTATCGACCACCGAACTTCTCTGTTATCAATGAACAGTTGTGGTTATTGCTGTGATGGCTGGCCCAAGTTTAGGGTAGTCCTTTGGCCGTACTCGGCAAATAGTTCTTGGGAACTATCGCCATTTGACTGAGGAACGCGTTCGAGATATAAATCGACTCGCAACAAGTTTGAGAGATCATTTGTAGTTTGCGTGGTTTTATAAGAATACACGAAGGTCAATGGTAAATAACTTATTGGAAACCATTTTATTGGTTCCTCAATTTTTTTTTAACTGACTGGCAAAGTCAATTTTGTCTCCTTACTTTGTCAACGTTCATCGTAATGTCACCAGTCGCGAAGGCAACCAGTGGACTATAATGATTAAAACTCTACCTTCTGGTGACTATATCTATGAAAACCTAAGGGGAGCCTCATGTCGCAATTAAATAAATCTATACTAATATTATAAAGAGGAAAGATTTGTACCTATTTTTGTATGTTTGTATGTTTGTAATGAATAGGCTCAAAAAGTACTGGACCGATTTAAAAAAATCTTTCACCAATAGAATGCTACATTCTTCCAATTTGACATAGGCTACATTTCATTTTTAAAAAAATTAGGGATCCTTGGTTAAATTTGAACAATGTAACCGAAGGTGTAGAAAAATGAGTCTTAAAATGTCTTTCGTCGAATGCGCTGCCGAAACTATTAGCGATAATTGTCTACCCCGTGCGAAGCCGGGACGGGCTGCTAGTATAATATAATTTTACAAGCACCACCAGCAGTGATTTTTCGAAGGTGAGATACGAATACAATGAAATGCACTAGGCAAAACACCGATTGACAAACTAGAAAGACGCGGAGTTTACTTCAATAATTAAATTAATAAATTAAATACAATTATTGTCATAGTCTCTAATTGAGGAATTTTGAAAAGCAAAGCCAGACCAATGCAGAGCCAATGTAGACATTTTCGTTTCCTGGTATATTATTATCGTAAAACCTTGTGTAATTTTCTAAGTGGATATCAATTCCTGAAATATGTCTATTGGGCAGATGAAAGATATCACATTGGTACAATGTACTGAACTATCAATTATTTAGAAAGTTGCAGGACAGCTGATTTCGATAGCGCATTAATTATAGCTGCCCCTAAGCACCGTTTAATAAGCCATATATCAATGAACGCTAATGCCAATTCCTCGGATTAGAGAGCGGACCCGTGGGCTAAAGTTAGTTTCTAGCGAAATTGATTTAGCTCGCCATGAATAGTTTGCAACTTGCCCACATAGGGGTGTATTTTGTATGTTCTATTGCGATTATATACGGTATTGGGTTTAGAAAATTAATTACAAGATGTTTATTTACATGTTGAAACGACGCCAAATTTGTACCCTACCCAAACCTTTTAGCAGGTTCTCTGTGTTATATTATCATTACAAGTAGTGTGCCTCTATTTGTTGGGGATAGGGTTGAAGACATTTTAGTTTCAATGGAAAATTAATGAAATGAAAAAATCTGTGAAAGGCAATCTCCATCTTGCCTTCACTCCATCTCTATAATTACTAGGTAAATAAGGTCCTAAAGCTAAGGCCACACTATGTGTTACAACAGTCAAAGTATTAAGATGCGTTTCCACTAGAGATGCTCAAGAAAGCTATGCGGGACGGGGAGAAGGGAAAAGAGTTAAACTGTGCGAGTGAAAATCGACCAAATCTGTACAAAAATATTAATTGCATCTATAAATGTATCTCTTTTTCACAAACTCTCTTGCTTGCATTTATTGCACATGCTCCACTTTTTCACATGACTCTCTTACTTGCTTTGCATATTTTTTACAAAGATCTTACTCTGTGTAACCCTATAGATACGCTTTGCTTGGCTGGGATAACGAAATACTTAACTTAATCCTCTTTTAGAATTTTGGAGTGTCTCTTCTACCTCGCCATAGCTGTAGATTACTCAAAAGCGTTTCTAGAATCGTAACATTGATACACCTACTTTAATGAAATATATTTAAATAAAAGATACATTGAAATATGCGCCAGGCTAAATACCTAATTCTATGGTATCGAAGAAAATAATTTGCATTCTCGTGTCACGTGGTACCACCCTGAATTTTCCAGGGGCAAGCACCGCAGACGAGAAAGACGCTAAAGTAATATACTAAACAATGAATGTAGGTAATTGCCAGATGTACACATCAAAAAATTACATCAACTCTAAGTACTAAGTTCTTCTATTCCGAGATACCTGATAATGCTCATTCCTAGAAGCTCTCTGTCTACCCCCAGCACGGTGGTGTTATTCACGGTAAGAATCCATCCTCATTAAATTTTAAGGTGCGTTCTTTTGACGAAGCGAGATAATCATGCATACCAACTATTCGGAACGAGATGACTGACCACTCTCATTTTCTATAGGGGTGCTAGTTAATCCAGACGGGATATAGTTTAAGGTTGGAATGCTTCGTTTTTAACATTCAAATGTAATCGTTTTTGAAGACGCGATATGCTCACCTATACCAAACTATCTGGTATCGGTGCGCCAAAAACTACTATAGATGAGTGCTAGCCTTCCACTGGATAGTGTGGCCAGCACTTAGTCACGGCCAGCATTGAAGACCATGTTTAATTCATTGCGCATTACAGATCGCTGCTCTCACCATTTTGGTGAAACTCTGCGGATAATGCAGGCGACGCCGGGAATACGAATGCTGCGCACTTAGATGGTAAACGCCTTAAAGAGCTTAATGCTGGATATCTGGGATGATTGAAGGAGTTATGCGGAGGCATGCTTTAGTACGGATGAACTTTTTCTGTGAACTTAGATTAAAAGGAAAATTCTTGAAATGGTGAAGGAAAATGGCGTGAGAACTGCAAATTGCTTTAAACTAAATACACATACTGCATATTCTAGAAAATCAACACGATTAGCTGGTGAACACTTGATCAATTTCAGCTGGTTTATCATAAAAATTACAATGGCAGACAGATTGTCTTCCAAATATTTTTCATTTTTGTGACTTTCCTTTTCATTTTGAGTTCATCTATGAGTGAACCTTGGCAATTAGAATTCGCAAATAAATATGTTAAGTATGTTAAAAAAATTATCCAGCTCCAATTTATATTGTTACCGGTAAATACAGTAGGTAATGAGCCAACGAGGCGATCGACCGTATAAGTACCTGACCTGTTTATATCACTGATTCGCTATTGACATCTCGTAATCTATAATCATCTGTTTACTCTTGTTGCGATTTTCAATGTAAATAGATGCAGAAGGCTCACTTCTGGTAGATGGTTGGATACAAAAGTAAGAAACAAGAGTTGTCAGATAAAACAGGCCAAGTTGTGCGTATGAACTAATCTTGGGTACGTGTGCTTACCTCAGCTTTACTCAGCTTCTATCTACTAACTCAAACAGCTGAAAATATGCAAGTTCCTGCTAAACTAACCTTTTTCACACCAGCTTAACTTTCGGGATTTAGCAAATATTTTTTAACTACTTTATTTTTCAAAATAATGTTATCATTTTTAATAAGCCATAAAGGCAGTTCCATGATTTGTAATACTTGTAAACAGTAGCCAAAGTGGTATAATACAATAAAACATGTAAATACGAGAGAAGTCATGTTTAAACAAGCAAATTGCATAGATATAAATCACATACAATGTGATTTTACTTAAAAATTTTACGACGTAAAGAGTTATGGAGCGATACTTCTGTGTTTCGTTATTCTATGCAAGCAGTCAATCAGTTCGAGTGTTCCCTTGATAGGCGTAATGACGTCAACTCATCTGTTTCCAATCAATTCGACGAATCAGCTCAATGTTATTGTTTTATTACTCATTTGACCAATTTGTTAAGTGTTACAAAATCTTATTAATTGTTATCGCGAGTGCGACAGAGAATCTTACATTAGTATGCAAATGATGGGTTTTCTCGACTTGTAGTGACTAGTTTTATTTCCTGTATTGTCCAATGTAGTTCAACTTACCTATATTGGACAAGCGAGTACAATTTTCAGAATTTATGCAGTTTGTGGATTTAATTAAATACAGCATTATATGTTAGTCAATAAACTATTTTGTATTGTTAGTTTCCCTTGATAAACTAATTAGACAAACTGTAAGTCTTAGAATTTTCACTGGAGACCTATCAGATAAATCTTTACTGGTAAACATCTTAGTTATAAACCGTGAGATTCTGATAAAGAGATAAATAAGTATCTATGACTTTGTCACTTGTTTGAAATATCTATCGCTTATGTAAGCACTTTAACACTATGGTGTATACCATCTCCATGATCGAAGTCAACTTTAGGAATAAAACGAAAAAACGAAAAGTAATTTGGCAATTCTTCCTTCACTGCTATTACTCAGTTCATTTATTAGTTTGTTGGTTTTTGTAATCTGTTTTTCTCTCAATGATCAGTCCTCTTGCCATTGTGCCAAAAAAAAACTCTTGAATCTAATTTTTGAATTTACTAGGGTATTGCAATATTATAAACTAAAACGGATGTTGTTTTAAGCAGCTTTTACAAAATTGGAACATGCTCTAACAAACACTCCTCCTCGATGATGATGAAAAATGTGTCAAAGACATTTAGACAATAGGTAATTATGTGCTGATATTAGGAGAGAATCGCTCTTTTATAGCACTCATTAAATATTTTGCAAACAGGTAGATACCTAAGAGAGGAATCAAAATCACAACATTCCTAAGTTCTAAAATCATGCTAACTACTTATTTGGCATAAGTCTACCCTTTATACCTGCATGGTCTAGTGTAAAGTGTTATTTTCGTTTCCATCATTCAACACCAACTCTACCTGTAACATAGCTCTTTTTGTATCTATTTTCCCACAATGCACGCTGAAATGATCACATTTGTTTGCAAAAACATTGTGCTAGTATACCTCAGTGAATGTAAACGAGGTGTGTGCGTAGTAAACAAACGGTAAACATCGTCTGTTTCGGCACACCGCGAATTGTGCCGAAACGCGCATTAACGTGTGAGCCGAACAGTCGTAAATTTTTATGCCAGAGCGCTGAACGCGTCATGTCATCACGCGGTGGGCGCCATGTAACTTTCAGGAATTTACATGATACGACTGCCACCAGCCTTTCGATCCTGTAAGAAAAATGTCGGTGAACTCGCTCTAAAACTTACCTAAGCAGAACAAAAGAACTAAGCCCAATTGGGTCTCGTCGATATGTAAATTCAGTGTCGAAGTCAACGTGGTTTGTTTACAGAATCGCACGGCAGTATTTTTTATAATAGACGAGGTAGAACAAATTTTAATGACATAATTTTAAGGGTATTTTTTGTCCGCATGGATCCTCTCACCTGTGCCTAAATCTCAATCCAGAGTCCCTCTATTTTCGCTAATAGATTTTCATAAGGGCTTTTAACTACTAGGAGACTAGCATTACTATTCGCCTGTTTCCTCTGCAGTTGAGGATATACAAGATGTTAACCCTACAAAAATAAAGAAAGGTAGACAAGTCAAAATTGTTCTTTTGAAAACTTATGTAAATATGATCCGATAATAAAGTAAATTATAAAAGAAGAACAGATTTCCGAGTTATTATACTCTTTGAAAATGTACAAACGAGCATAGGATGGACAGAGATAAATACGGTAAAAACTATTTGGGAGCAATCCCCTGCCTTTGCGATGAAGTGAAACTTAACTATAAATTCACACTATGGTTGACTTGATTGTATTTAAAAGATAGCTTGGGATACAATTTTCTATAAAAAGAAGCCCCAGTATATATAAACAATGACTCACTCCAGTTGTGAACAACATTCTTTGCTTTCCTGTTACCCCTTGCTCGTTTGTGCTTGGCAATTTTCTTCACGCGTCAATCATCTCTTTCCTGTACCGCTTTTTTCAAGCCCAAAATATGTTGTACCAATTCGCACTTTCCTGTGTCTCATTTTTTCGTGATCACCAGAGTATGTCCATGTAAATGCATGTTTCGGCGACGTTGCGTGACGACCATGCGAACGAAGCGGGATTGTGTCGCGCAAGTTGACATATTAGTAAATCAGGTGTACGAACAACTGCATTACTGCTGTCATGTTGTTGTTTTGATGATGAAATAGCTAAACTTGATACCCTTCCATGACTGGCTTTTGGTGAAGCGTTATCAAATAAGTAAGTGTTTTTGAAAATACGGTCTTAATTCAAAGGTATGTTTAGAAGTAGGAACTGTCATAATATAACCTACTTTTGCAAAAACATATTTAGTTTGTAGGTAGGATTAAAAAGCTATTTATTGTTGTTATAATATGATTTGTTCGCAAATATCTCAATAAAAATTTAAAAAACCGATAAAACAAATTTGTCTCTGCAAATCTATTTATTTACACAATCACGAATATTGATTTGCATTAGAATTGTCTACAGTGTAGACTCTACATCATCGATTTATTAAATCATGACCTCTAAACTTGTCGCATGAATTCACAACCAGTTCCATAAAACGATATATTGTGAGATTAGTTTTATTATTTACATTCCATATTCGCGCGCCTGAGCCAACCAAGACATAATTACGATAAAAGGTCACATCATAATGCAAGTAACGATAACATTATGTGTATTTCCCACATCGCGTTAATACAATAAAGAATTCTCTACAATCATAACACGCTTGAGGTGCAGATTTCTAGATAAATAACACTTGAAAAAATCATCGACCTCAGGTGGAATGATTTTTTTCAAGTTTTATTTATCTTATTAAACCTTGCATGGAATTGCTAAAAACAAAAATTTACAATGCAGAATTCTAATTTATAGTATGGTTTAGAAAAGACCGCATTAGCCATCCGATCATAATCGGATAAATAGTTTAGAAGAGCATAGAAGACAAACATATTTCTCACGTTGTGTTACACAGGCATTTTAATCAGCTAGACGATCTGTGAGTGAACGACTAGTGTCTGTTTGTAGCAAGTTGTCATAGATTTTTGAAAATTGTTGAGTTAATGTTTTTCTGACCTAATAACTATTTATCTTAGTTATCCTGGCCTTAAGCTGGCCAGACTGGGTGACATGAAGTCGGTGCAGACCGACTTCATGTTACTCAGTGAGCTATGGAAAGGTCGATGCTTAGGATTTTGCGGGATAACATCCGAAACGAGATCGTCAGTGCAGAAGACCAAAGTAACGGACATAGTGCAAAAACTGACACTATACACAACACAGGTATTTATGCAACACGTAATACCTATTATTAATAATTATTATAATTAAAGATGGAGATCAGGCTTTATCCATTGTCTAATATAAAGAACCCCCTTATCAGAATACTAGTCGTAACTACTAACCTATAGATATGGCAGTTAAGTAAATGAGTGTGGGACATCGAACCTCCATCAATCAACCACAACTAGCCGGTAATAAGCATTGACAACCGCCCATTATGCTCTAGCCGTTTTATTGCTGAGCACACCTACTTAATTATCCGTATCGCATGCCTTTAAATTGGTTAAGTTTGTGAATTGAAACTTCGAAATCTTGGGAGATTACGCAAAGGAACTTCTACTATTCGTCTAAGAAACAATTAATTATGATCATAAACAGTAACGCTTTTGAAACTCAATCAATATTTTTATGCTGTAATTTACTTACAGTCCGTAAATTGACTCTAGGCACTTTCTAAGCTCTATTATGTATTGTCTCATTTCAATTGCTTTCAATGGTAGTATTTTATAGTCCGCAGACCAGTATGGGCATTTTCTATTTTGCTTTATTACAGAGCATTCCTATTCTAAGGTCCGTTTTACATTTGGCCAGAGATTTCTATTTAAACTATGGCCATGAAAACAATGTGTGGTTAAACCTCATCTTCATAACGCTTCCAGAATGCTTGCAGTGGCAAAATCCTATTGAACATGTTCGTCCAATGGTATTATGATAGAGATGCTTTCTCTAATATAGAGTGTGGTAAATATTGTTTTTCGAATTAACCAACAGTATTTCAATATGTGTCACAAACACACTAACTATTAAGTGAATTATTAAAAAGCTTGTAAAAAACAACAAAAATGATCATTCATGCGAACTAACCTATGAGATTTCTTCAACTGATTCAGAAATACAAGTCAGTCGGTCAATATCTCCAGTTCACCAAGCTTTAAATTAACAGACAAATTCACACGGTTGTTCTTCTAGATCACTCGAAAAAAGTGTAAAAAATTGGAGCTCCACAGAAATCTTTCTAAGCGTGTATCGCATTAACTGCGCGCGCGCCGGCGCCGAGACCCGCACTGTAGGCCGGCTGGACGCGCCGATCCTTTTTTGGCAACTGGGCGCTGGCTTCGGAGAATCCAGGGGTAGGTTTGTCGGCGAATTCATACAGTCAGGCTTATTTATTATGTCAGATTTAAAGATTCAGTTTATACTCGGACATTTTTATCATTTCTATAGGGTTATAAATTTTATCACCCTAATAGTCCATCCTATAAAATTTTGACAGACCAACAAAACTATCGTCGACATAAAACACATTTCGAATTCATTATTGCTTCACTTCAAGAGTCGTAGAAATACTGACCATGAGGATAATTTATCTATAGTTAGATAGTTCTACAGATAACCCTAGTAGTTGGCCTTCGGACAGGACATTGTTGATACGACAGATACGGGTAGCACATGCAGTCAGAGTTGACTGTCATCCAGCAAGATGAACGATAACGTTGTCACACTTGTCACCCATTATTACCTGTCTTGTGACTCTTGCGTGAGGAACTTGAAGCTACTTGTCGTCGAAACCACTGGTAATACTCAAAGATAATGTACAAGCTATACTATTTTCCATTTAAAACTGAGCTCTCAATAAAGGGACAGCCGGTACAATGAACGCTCAACTTATAATGGAATAGAATAACTTAAATCTTGTGTGCCTACCCAGATATTGTCACTGAGGAACTGTACAATAAAGTTCCTATTTAAGAGACCAGACTACAAAATGTAGAATCTTTTTATTTTTCTAGCTTCACCTTGCTCCCTAATATGACGTGAATAATACATGCTGAACTATTAGTAACATAATACTTCAGACCATTACATAATGTACAACGTCGACCTCCGTAGCCGAGAGGCGAGCACGCCGAACTATATCTCTCTGAGGTTCCGGGTTCGATCCCTAGTCGGGTCAATGTAGAAAACTAACTTTTCTATATTTTCTCTGGTCTGGTGTCGTGGTACTGTCGTTGTTTCTGATATCCATAACACAAGTGATTTAGCTACTTACCATAGGATCAGAGCAATGTATGTAATGTTGTCCAATATAAAAATAATATAATATAATAATCTTAAGTGCTATCCTTCAACAATCTGTACTAAACTCATATGTTATCATAACCACACAGTAGTAGATACAAATGTGTTTCTAACAATTCCAATATTCTATTGTAAGTCCATTCATCACAGTCATGCACCAATTTATTATAATAAATACAGTGACGTCTGATCGCCCATGACCATTTGTTACACACACGTTCTAATTCATATTATTGTGACCCTTCAATTGTGAATTTGTGATGGCATCAAGATAGTGTACTTGTCATTTATCATACGTTTTAAAACAAAGAACACAAGATTTAGTTTTGACTAAATCTTGTGTTCTTTAGCGCAAAAAATACTGTTTTTGCGCTTAATTTGAAAAAAGATGGTTTTAGCTTCGTAAGAAGTTCCTTTTTAAGAAAAATTAATAAATTAAATAAAAAGTTTCTAATCAGCATTAAAGTCACGAACTTCAAAATCAAATAGCCCTAGCCTGTCAGGCCAAGGTCAAGAGACACAATAAGAAATCTATTATTCGCGGCCACTGGTGGGTAAGTGAAGCTTGATAGGCTAGTATGCCTAGTATTTAAATTAATTAACTTCAGCAAACCTGACAAAAAAGTTATTTTTTTCGTTTTATTTGGTGACCCGTCAAAATCAGGCAAGTGTTAAATCATTTCCTGCAATTGGGACGTTGACACCAAATGAGTACAAAATCAAAGAATGAACTTTCTTTCGTAATTTACGTCTTTACCTAATCTTAACTAATAATAGTAATTAGACTTAAGAGACGTTACGATGTATAGCCATTGTATTTCCAAACAAAAAGTATAGAGATATTCTCTATCCTATCCTAATAAAATCATTGGGTAAGGATAAAATAATCTCCAAAATCGGAAGTCGTCATCGGAAGGCGATTACGCAAGTAAGCCTGCAAGTCGTCTATAATTCACAATTCATTAACAAAAGAAAGTCCTGCAGATATTCTCTGTTCAATTAGGGTCAGCCTTCGTTTGTTTACCTAAAAGTTTGTTTTTTTACCGAACAAATGGTACGTGGCTAAAAAAGAAAAACGCAACATGCCAGTTTACACTTCCAATATCATGAGAACCGCAAACACGCTAATCCTAACGCAAACAGCTCATCGGGTATTGTTTAAAGCGAACTCGCGGATTATACGGGTTTTACTTTTTAACTTTTTTCATGGACGCGGTGTACTTTTTATTCAGCCATGTTACTGGCTTTAAAATTCAAGGTTTTAAAAGCTATATCCTTATTTGTGTGCAAGTTAACCTTTTTCATGTAGTCTAATAGAGTTTTTAACCAACAACTAAAGAATCAAAATTCGCAGAGAGTTCCATCTTAGTTTAGTGGGCTTAACTAGACCTAAAAATTAGGACTTCAAAGCGTACGTAAGTGTAATTAAGGCCATTTCACATGATATTTAGGGAATTCTACTTTGTGTATATTGTAAGTAAGCCGAATATTAAAATAAAACTGTTAAAACGAGCTACACTTACTTTTTTTTTCTTTAAAAAAACACTTCAAATTTCGCAAGAATAAGTATTATGGAATTTATGAAGGCCTACCATGAAATAATATTGTAGTTAAGTAATTATTTGATTTTTAAAATTGTTGGCATTAAGTAAGCTAAGTTTATTCATTCCAAAATGTAGCTCTCTAGAACTGATAGCAGACTGCAATTAAAATGATGGTAGCAAATGGTCAAAAACACAGATAGACGAACAGGAAAAGTTCTATTTGGCTTCAAGAAAATGGGCAAGTACCAGTCTTTAAAATTCCGTTTTTTCTCAAAAAAATCCAACGCAAGAAAATTATGTTTTAATACTTGTCTTTGATAAGATCTTGCCATGAAACATTTTTAAAGCGACTTAATTTCTGTAGCAATAATTAAAGATAGCAGTGTACTTACTAAAAGGCAGTAAATACAGAAGTTTATAGTGAAGTTTACGACCGTAACATAAGTATGGGGGTCTCGTTTATAAACTAAAAACTGAGTTTATGTCCGGAACCCTCATGGCTGTTTAGCAAAACACCTGCCTTAACTAAGTAAATGCGAGTATACGGCCGGTACACACGAAATAAATAAATAACACAATGTACATTACTGAAGTGACAATGTTCTATGAGAGGACAGATTAGATAATTAATAACTGTGCGTGTACTCACTTACTCATGGCATTGAAGATCGAAACCGGTTTATACTTATTTGAGAATAGAATAATGTAGAGGACCCATTCTAATACTTGATTGAAGATGCAAAGATTTGCCATAAAACTAGATTTAACGTATCTTTTATGTCGGTAGAGGCAATTAATTTAGCAAAAACCTACATATTTCAGTTAAGCTTTAAAGAAAATAACCGGTTAAGTTTTCTGCGACAGTGGTGTTTTTTTTTAGACACGTCTTTAGTTATTTCTATCTTATGTTTATTTGGTATTCTCCTCTCGTACCAATGTCTTGCTGTCATAATAGGCATCTTCTGGGCAAGCTCGCTCCATCGTAGATCCCATCTATGCTCTAGAGCAAGATTGGGGTCAAGAGTAAGCCCATCTTAAGTAAAAAAAAAAAAAAAAAAAAAAAAAAAAAAAAAAAAAAAAAAAAAATTTTGTTCACGTAAAAACGTAGGTACTATTAGATTTTTCTGATAAAAAATATCAATAATATCATAAAATATTTCTGAACTATTTGGACACCTAATCGTTATTCATTTAATTGTTGCGTTTTATCGACTTTTGAAGTCAATATGTCGTTTTGTCTTCGACGATAACAATGTAAAAATCAAAATATCATGGCAGTGCCGTGTTATAACGTAAAAATAAGTGGCTATGATTAACACGAGAGACCCTGAAAATATTATGAAAAATGAATCGAGACGTCTGTAATAAGAAGGTTAGGGAAAACGACAAAATTATCGTCGAAGACAAAATTTGTCTTGTCTATCGATAAAATAACCGATGCGCGCATGCTAGCCCTGCAGATATGTTCTTTTACCCTTACCGTACCTCCGTTCTGTATCAGTGTTGCGTTGCAAGAACGCTAGTTTGGACGTCCGTTCGATACGGTACGGTGGTACGGCGTCTCAATACGGATACAGGTACGGGCGTCCAAACTAGCGTTCTTGCAACGCAACGCTGATACAGAACGAAGGTACGGTACGGACAAAACAACATATCTGAACCCAGCTTAAGATGGTAGAGTAAAAGCAGAAGTATTTTAGTTGTAGAATTGCTTGCGTTGAAAGATTTGTTAATGAGGTACAATTAATTAACGTAAAAGCTCCTATTAACGACCCACTAAAATGTGTACTCTATTAACGATCTAATTTTCAAATCACTAATATTAGACATAATATAGGGTTCCAGAAAAGTCATACCTTAAAAATTAGTTACGTATTTTTGTTGGACAACAAAAAGAGTAAAGTTTGTGTGTTTAAATAGCCAGTGAAAGAAATAATTTGACAGTAAGTGGGGCGCGCCCGAAGCGGATGGATTAATAAATAAAAATGGATTTGTCTTATTGCTATCACATTACAACTGTAACGTATATATTCTTTTTCCAAACTAACTCTTAATATAATACTTTTTATTGGTGTTTGTGTTACAAAATCATGTTTTAATTTAAGGCGGTAATAGAATCCAAATTTCAAAACTTGATTCTAATAACGACCCATGGCGTTGTTAAATTTTTAAGAGCATTTAGTATTTTAAAATAATATCTTTTATAAACTACCTCATTTGATTTTATTTTTTTCTTGTTCAATTCTTAAAATTATTTTACTTCGTTGGATCTATTAACGACAAAGCTTTTTCTTAAAGTTTTTGTGTAAAACTCGATTCAACGTTAAACAATATCCCTTTTATTATACTGTAAATACTTTATTATCTGAATTAAAGACTAACTGACATTAAAAGAAATAATATAGCAATGAGATCGAATTTAACAGTATTCCATAAAGTGGATATTTTATCTGTTTATTATTTATTTTATTGGTCGCTTATAGAATATTGTAACCTTCATACTTGATTCTATTATCGACTCACAGATGTGACGATATTTTTGGTAATATTACACTAAACAAAATGTATATTTTTGAACAAATTGGCTTATTTCTTGCATACGTGACGTTTTGAGAGATTTTGTCACAGGACATATTATTAATGTAAAGTCATATTTGCTATCCAGTTTCATTTATGGCTTCATGGCATTGGCTTTATTTCATATGTTTTCAAATCAAATAAAAATGGTGGGACGGAATGGGGGCCATGTAACTTTTTAAAGCTTCTTTCGAAGAATTAAATTCTATATCTCTTTAAAGATTGTGTTCTTTTATAGAATCATGGAGCCGCAGAAGCGCAAGCAGTATGCCTCTGCTCGACTAGAAATACAACTATAAATGATGGGACCAGCATATACGAAGCTTCAAAAACCTACGGCATACCGAGGCCAACTCTGCGTGACAAGAGAAATAATAAATATATAAATGAACAATATGGAAAACAAACTGTTTTAACGAAGGAGGAAGAAAAAAGATTGGTAGACTGGATTTTCTATTGTTTTAAACTTTCATAGTCACTAAATGGATTTTCTATCTCGGGAAGTCAGGTTTTTATTGTATTACAGATAAAAATATTTTTGTTACTGATTTATAATATCTAATTAGTATGTAAGTAATTAAAAAGTAAGCATTTAATTATTTGAAGACTGTTTTCTGAGACTGATTATATATATTTTTTATTAAAATAACAACAAATAAGTGCTCTAAGCGTTGAAATAAATAATTATGTTCATATTGTAATAATGTTGATCTGATAACTATTGTTATTATATAATAAATACCTTAAAAACGATTTTTTATTTTATTTAATAGTATAGAAGAAGTGACAACTTCGTAGCGGTCGGTGAAAGAAGTAGAAAAATCGGTAATAGAATCTTGCCGCATTCTATGGGTCGGTAATAGAATCAACTACTTTTTTGGATTAAATAATTATTTAGTAACTATTGTGTTATTGAATATTGAATTTAAGTACTGAATTGCAAAGAATACTTCGATGAGATTAATTATAAATTATAACATCTTTCCTAAGATAACAGCTTATAACTATTTTTTTAAAGTGAATCCTAAGACAGCTAAAACTGGCGGTAATAGGAGCATTTACGTTAATGCCATTTGCAATAATTGTTTATCGAATGTGTTCGTCAATTAATTTGCCAGTCCGCTGATTTTAATCAACGTACATCGAACGGGGGTAACTCTTAAAATAAACACATAGCATACAATTTTACACCTCAGCTGAGTCTCGTCGGTTCCCCGTAGCGTGGTGCGCTTTTCGCCATGTTTAGTAAACATAGAGCACGTTTCCACTATTGGACATCCCGCAATTTTTCAGTAACCTTTAGGATTACTAACTATTCCACAATTTGTTTTTACTTTGATTTATATAATTTATATGCGAGTTCTTTTTGGAGTTGTTAATACATTGTTTTAATATTTTGGAGTATTTTATATATTTTATTTTGTTGGAAATTGTCTTATTTTTGTAGTATTTATACCGCAGTAACCGTTTTGTTTTACAGCTCCTTTTTAGACCATGACTTATCCAGTTTTGTGTGCTCTTACAAATATTATTAACCTTAATTTTAATAAAAGGAAAACAAAGATTATAGAACATGCACAATAACTCATGAAACTGATTAAACTCATGCAGAGTTTAAACTCGTATTTTCATATACTTCAGACCAAGTCATACTTTTTAAGCATTCCTTGAATTTTAAGATATTTTCATAGCAATAGTCCTTTCTTAGAATTGTGTATGTTTTAGGTTTGTCGTGTTTTTTATTCACGGGAAAATTAAGTAATTGAGCTGTTTCATGATCTGACAAGTAATAAAGGAAGTACCGTAGCGTTAGCGTCCTTTATATTACTGAGCACATGATCTAAACATGACTCTTTGCGTGTAGGTACATTAATATGTATTTTCAAGTTATGATTTAGACATATATCTTGGAAATAGTTTGTTATTTTACCAGGTTTCAGTGTATTGATGTTAAAATCGCCCGTCAAAACAATTTTTGTATCAGGCTTAAACTTTTTGGATAAGTCATATAACAGTTGGTCTAATTTGTTAAGGAAAACGTTTGGGTCAGATGTAGGAGTTCTATAAATACATATCACCAACAACTTATGTAGAGGCATCTCGATGCCGCAAATCTCAAAGCTTTTCTGTGTTGCGTATGTTTTGAGTTTATCCATTTCTTTGTAGAGACTATTTCGTTTAGCTAAGATACATGTTCCACCCCTCTGTTTTTCCCGGCAAAAAGCTGTTGCTAACTCATAATTATAGATATTTAGGTAGTTTTCATTACCAGATCGCAGAAATGTTTCAGACAAACATATAAGGTCTGGTTCATTATTCGTCTTGCTTAGTTCTTGTAGCGTTATTTCTAGTAATTCCTGCTTTGCCAAGATACTAGCAATATTTTGATGCATAATTTTAAAAGTATTTATATAATATCCGGTCGAGTCCTAGAGAAGTAGTAAGGGATTGTTCCCTTTGCGTGATGTGAAATTTTTGGGGGAGTTTTTTCAGGCCTTAACTTACTATGTGCTATTTTTTTTTAACTGTTTCGGATTTAAGTATTTACTTTCGTAGTCAATGCAATCTATCGAATAGTTAATTAATCTGCATAACTTAAAAACATTATTTTGTTTACACTCTACGAAATGGCACGTTTTTCTCTGTGACGGAGAACCAAGACCCGTGTGAGAGTTCGAAGTGAGAGGAGAAAAAACTTCTGACTGTCGTTTAGAGCGCCTGTTACTTTTTTCGGAACTCTGGGTTGTCTGGGTAACGTTTTTTGAAGATTGACATAATGTCTTAAGCGTCTTATTTTCTGTAGTCAATTTGATAATTTTTTGTCGCAAATTGCTATTTTCTAACGATGTGTTATCGAATTCGCTCTGTAGTATGGCAAACTCCGTTCGCAGGCGGCTAATTGTGTCTTTCATTTCCTGTATTGATTTAGAGTCGGTTATAGTATAGTCCAAACTTTTTGATAATGGCTTATTCAATATATGTCCATCAACGTTTGGCCATATCATTAAAATAGGTAAAAATACGTTTACAACTTACTAGAATTTGTTTAATATAACTTCGGGCAATTGATAAATAAAACATTATAAATATTTGTAATTTTTAAAATTATCCTAACTAACTCCACAAATTACGTGTCGAAATCCAAGATTTTTTGATGTTGCGCCCGTTTTTCGAGTGGCTTTCATAAAAATCGTCTAGCTTGATGTCTTTAACGATAATTCACTGCACTTTAATCTTAAATTTAATTATTATTCACTTTAAGAACAGAATAATTGTCCGCCGCCATGATGTACCACAATAACAAAGCAACATCAGCGCCTCTACCGGTAGATAATATAACTGGGCCCTAACCATGAACTGTTAAAACAATCTCAAAGTTGTCAAATCTGTCAATTTTGGTACGGCATTTCATACAAAATTTGACAGAAATGATAATGTTTGACAGATTTGTGATTGTTTTAACAGTTCATGGTTAGGGCCCTGTTTGTTTTACGATATGTCAACCATCGTTTGGCCATTTCATGAAGTAATCATCATATCGTCAAACGCTGACTGATCCATTAATCTGGCTTAACCAAATCGTGATTTGGCTAGCTGGCAGCGGGTACTGTGCCGCATCATGAAAAACGACCATTTTATGAAGTTGGCCAGATCATGAAGTGATTAATTCTAAGATCGGGCTACGACATATCTACAACAATAAAATAAAACGTTTTATTCATTATGACATGCACTGGAATGTCTTCAATCAAAATAATTTAACGCGTGACAAAGGGAGCATTAGCCTTATTCCCTCAAGCCCGAGCCCAACAAAACAAGGCAGAATACACATTTTATTCTTACGCGATCTTGTGCGGCCGCTCGACATTCGATAAGTTTCAGTAGTGCCTTACTATCCAACTACTTTTCTCGGTACGACATCCAACGACAGTGCGAACAAGCCCCGTCGCTGACACGGCATGCACCTTCTCCAAAGTTTGTTCGCCAAACAGTGCCATCCCGCTCTCTCCGGTTGGGGTTTCATTTAACTGGAAGCCAGTTTGTGTCTTGTTTTAACGCTAATTTGCGCAAGTAACATCCATTCAGGTAAAAATTTCATTGGAAATATACTTTGCAAATACCTTGACGATAACTTTTTTTTCTTGTAATATTAGCCTAAACTATCTCAGTGCTAAGAAAAGGACTCCCCCATTATTTAAAGTACTTTGTCGAGTGTAGAACAAGTTTCTGACGAAAAGGTCAGCAAAGTATGACTATCGGCGATAGTATTTGAAAACTTTCAAGAAGTTACTCATTTACGGGAGACTCATTTTAGAAATAAAGTAGGTAACATAATTAGGCTGCAAAATGTTTATATTACCAATTTCGTTCCGAATGCTTAAAGTGTCATAAAAGTATCAGCAGCACACATTTTCAAATCCCAAAACAAGGTTGGAGAGTGCAGTGCTAAAGGACTTGTGGGAGTGCGAGGTTTCCGAAAAATATGTCCAGGACAGCGAAATGGAAGAGAAACATAGATACGGAAGTCTGACCCTTACACCATGTAGTTTAAATAGCTAGGAAGAGAGACACATTTTTAAGTTCTTGAATAAATTATAAAATGTGTGCTATAAATAAAAAAAAAACTTGAAAACATAACTGCATAGAAGTCTTCTGACACAGTTTAATTGGCTAAATAAAATAGTAAAGCCAGTAGCTAGTGAAGTGGATCACAGAGGAAATCGTATGGGACAGCCTCCGTCGCTCAGGGCTGAACGACTGGTCGTAAGGGTAGTGGTGTTTTGTGTTTACCGATAAGAATATTTTTCACAAAACAAATACTGAATCAAAACCAAATTCGAATCGAACATTCGTTTCCAGCTATTTCAGTACAATTATCCTAAAATTATAATAAAGTCAATTTCATTACGCAACACTTAAGTAATCACACGACTCATTTTAAAACTGAGTATCACGCACGACCAAAGGATCTTTAATATTGTTAGTAAATACTTAAATTTTATACCCGTCTTCACTCTGAGATTGATTTTCATCTAAATTAATAATTCACTGCTACGTAAGCAAATATGAACTTCCTGTTATTAAAATAGTTATAATGGCAATACTTGGATAACTTATTTCAAAACTAAAGAGAAATTCACACAATTTTTTTTAAGTTACTTACAATTTTTACCGTGTGTGTCATGCATGCTACAATGACATCATAGCTTAAAAATCCGTCAAATTAAGTCGGCTATTAGAAACAAATTCTTGTTTTGTAAGTGTTCTTTGTCACGTTTCCAAGAATTTATTTGTCCAATGATGCGATGCACATAATTTTACCTGATACAGGAAAAATATCTCAGATGGTTATTGAATGCCTAAAATATATTTTGATTTTCCTTCTTTACAATACAACTCATCACTGAAGTCTTGTTTGCTCACAGCTAAACAAACACGGTGCAACGACCTCACAAAACTACCTCTACAAAAACAAAGTAATAAATCATCTACCATCGTTTTCTGTTGAATGAAACTCCCTTAATAATCAAATGAAAACTGTTGCGTGTTCTCTGTTCGTAACTGGGGACTCCCTAAAATCGATAGACGCGTTGGCAGCCCTAGACGGCGCGTCGCCGGGTATTTCATCCGGTCAAGAAGGGAGGACGCTTATTGCTCCGCCCTAACATACATTACAACTCTCACTCTTCACGGCAGGGTTATTTTATAGACTAGGAGGGCGATGCTAGGTTATTTATTTTAAGGGCCTTTCCTTTTCAAATTGTATTGAAATTTTAAACTTTATTTGATTTTTGTTAACCTAGAAATTATTGCAAAACATAATTAAGTAAACGGTTTGATACAACATGTTTTATTAATGGAACAAATCGTTCGTTTACTAAGTGCTCAGAGAAACAAATTACGGTTAGGTACTTCATAACAAACATGATAGAAAATAAATGCTATGATGACTTCATAACCATAACTACCAAGTCGCTGGACTTCTCTGTTAGCAACCTGCAACCTACCTAGCCTATTTTTTCCTAGAAAGCATGCTATAACTCGGCATAAGCAACCTTGAGTAGAAGAGTCTACATATAAAAAAAAGTTTCACAGTTCTAGGTACTTCTAAAAAATATGTAAAATTGTAAATCGTGAATGCTTCCAGTCGCCGCGCCTACGGCCATGACTTTCGCTTGACGACCTCCCCTCGCTTCATAAATTCTCTTCCTACGAAACCCGGGCTAATTAAGCCGGGATACTTCTGAATATTTCAGCCGGCTGTTACGGACAATCGGCCCTTTGAACCTGGTTATTATCAACTATAATTACTGTGTAATATTTCAAAAAGACTATGCATCACCCCGTGAGGGTAGGTGTTAAATAAAAGCATTTTTAAACACAAAGGTCGCTTCCGCATGAATTTGCATTGAAACCAATGATTAATGTTATTTTTGCATGCTCACTGACATTGTTACCTTCATTTATTCTAAATATCATGTTTATTAAAATGTACGAGTACGTTATTGTGCTGGTGTCTTCAATTATTGGAAATTCAGAAAATCGATCCTTTTTTTTATAAAATCTAACCATTCATGAAATGAGGGCGAGTAATTAATTTGGCAGATTTGCGAAATTTTTACTGCATTAAAGAATATTTTGTATCAGTAATCAAACGCTTTGAATTTGAATAAAAGGTTGTTCCATGCTACAACTGCCACTCAATCAAACCGGCCAATGCTATGCGATTGGCTGAATTGCATTGTCCAAATTCATCAACTTGAGATAAAAAGTCATTTTCCTTTGCCAAATAAAAAAACAAGTGTCAAATCTGGTCCCGACCCACCGCGCTAAGTGCGAAGGTGAACGAACTGCAACCATTCGCACTCGCAGCACCTCTTTGAACTTTTCTCGCGATATTTCCGCTTCCTGCGCGCAATCGATAACAATATTTTCATGGTTAGGGTTGCTACTTGTTAATCTTTCGAGATTGACAGTGTTCAGTAGATGTTTAAGATCTTATCAACCAATATATGCTAGCAATTTAGAGCTGAGAGTTTTCTTCACATTTTCAAGTTTATTTGGATGATATGATAAAGCTTTAAGATGTCATCTATAAATTTAGCTACTTACGTACTCTCAACTTTCCACTTAAATGGATTTCAATAATAAAGATAAGTAATAATTAAATGGCGAAAATCAGGACATTACAAATCTACGCATGAGTTAGGCAATGTGGGTGAACCAAAATCAAAAAGAATAATACTTCCTTTTTTATGCGTTGACTTTTCACAACATATTAGACATATTTTTTTAAGTTACATTAATAATAGGCTTATAAGGCTTCTTATCTAGATAATTCATAAAATTTCAAAATGTGATTAGAAATATTTGCTGTAAGCACAGATTCATATTTAATCTCAACAAAATTCAATATAAATAGGCTCAGAATTGTGATGTTTATTTTTGGCAACCCTACCCATGTGACAGCGGGGCGGGGGTGCCAACTAGCACGATTGAACACATTTTTCAATACGATAAAGTTTCAACTTATATTTCCTGCCGGCAGTGATCGAATACCGTCAATACGTTCCAACTATTAAAACTCTGCCATTTGAACCAAGGTTTTTATCTGTAATTAATGTCGTCGGGAAACTGTGCTAATGCGCGGTAGAAACTTTAAAAACAGATAAATTCAATTAAAGTAACTAATCTAACATAGCTGTTTGAATCGAAGGCTCTTTAAAGTGTCTTTTTAGCTTAAGTTTTTTTTTAACCGAGCAACACAATGTCAAAAACCACTACAGAAACAATTAGTACGTGTTTCAAATTATGAAAAAAAAAATGGGGTCGATATTCTATATTGCAAAAAACATGACGTCACTACAAGAATATTTCTTGCTTAAATAATTTATTTATTTACTAGCTGTTACCCGCGACTTCGCTCGCGTGGACTTTAGTTTATTTAATATATTCCCACATGAACATTAAACCGGGATCAAAGATACTATAAGTTAGATCAGATCATATTCTACATGTGAGCAAAATTTCATCCAAATCCGTTCAGTAGTTTTTGCGTGAAAGAGTAACAAACATCCATACTTACAAACTTTCGCATTTATAATATTAGTATGGTTTAAAATTTATTTGCAATGGGTGGGTAGACTTGATGCCAAGAGGCATTTGCTACTAATTGACCATTAGACTAACCTACATTTATTTTGATTTTAAGGTACAATTCGTAAAGTTAATAAATGACATAATCTAGGCTGTAACGTTTATTGTAGGTATATGGTACAAAAGTACCTGCAATATTAATTCTTTTCAGATTCAAAGTTGGGGAATTGTAATAAAATATTAAGGGTAAATGTCCTAAGTTAAGTAAAGTTAAAAGCCTAAACGTACGTAAAGGCAAACCTCGTCCGATCCTTTTACCAACACAGCCTACTCTCAAAGCGTGAGTGCATAATGTATGGCGTTTCAGACACATTTTAAACTTTGAAGAGACACTTGCGTCACCCTAACGCACCCATTAATAGCGACACATAAGCGGGGCGTCTGCGACACACATTAGACCTAGATGACGAAATTGTCCATGAAATTTGAAGTTACAAAGCAGTTTTGAACTGCTTCATTATTTACTTATAGCTTCTTCCCGCAACGTTGCGTACACTTCAGGGGGCAAAAAAGGAATTAAAAAACATTACACGGTAACAGAAAATTAAAGCATTTTAGACCAGTTACAAAATCTAACCAGTCATATAAATAGTGGTACTTCCATCCTGTATTGGATTGTTATATTATTATTTTTCATTCAAAACTCTCCAAAAGACATCAATTCCATAAAATTAAGAAGTATTACCGTTTAGTCTAATTTACTTCGCTCGCTAAAAGAAACACCACTTACTAATTAAAATAACGCCGACATTACCAGGCTTCCCTTTCAATACATCCACCGATTGATTCCTAAGGGGCGGTG
Organism: Anania fuscalis; assembly: GCA_950371115.1. NCBI lineage: Eukaryota > Metazoa > Arthropoda > Insecta > Lepidoptera > Crambidae > Anania > Anania fuscalis. Next base: position 14,924,748 of record OX493334.1, on the reverse strand, counting down.
GTTAAGTCCATCGAAAAATTCACCCCACCGAGCGGCTGGCAACTTCGACCAATCCAATTACTGCCGCCAAACTCGCCAAATTCTAAACCGATTATACAGAATTGAAAACATTAAGTACTTCACAGATTCCTACTGTCCCCTCATTCAACAACCAACCTTATTCCAATCACCTGAGATCGATTTCAGAATATCAATTAACTGATTAAGAAGTCAAACATAGAATTGGGATGGAAATTATTTATGAAAGTCTTATTTCGCACGCCCACGCAAAGATGGCACTGACTACCAAAGTTTGATGAGTTGCAGTTTTTTGATAAGATAAACGTGAAGGAAATTGGATCGTGTTTTATTCAAAACCGATGGCCGCATCGTTGTTGGGATTACTGGAAGCTGCTTAGCACTGGAGCGGAAGGTGAGGATTCTATCTCTAATCCTTTGGAGACTGGCGTATATTCTGAAACTACTTATCTAATGAAAAGAGAAAGAGGTGTCCTAATAGGTAAATAATTTAGCCCACTTTAAAGTCTTTATAAAAAAATGTCTCACATAATCTTTGTATAAAAACGATATAAAGAATTTGGGGGTAGCTTTAGAGGTTTAGCACATTGTAACTCTTTAGTGTTAGAGCTTATTTATATCCATCGGATCGGATTGTAAGACCTTCTATGCGTCTTTTATTACTATAAATTAAGCGCCTGAATGTTAGAAGCGATGATGCAGCTCATTCAACACTCGAAAGTTTACAGCATTTCATTAATATAATGCAACGTTGAAGTAATTTATCACTTTGCGAAGGTCACCAATTTAGTATATTAAGAAGTTTTAGCCACATAAACTGTATACTTATACATTTACTAAAATAAAGCAAAAATCAATCTCTTGTGCAAAGTTGAAAGGATTTATTTGTAAAAATTAATCACAAAGGACTGTGCAGGTATTTGTTTAAAAGGACTGGCGCCAGAGGTGTTCCTACAGACAGACACACCATTATGTCTTATATCCTTTGTCAACCTTAACACCAACCGCCGCTAACATAAAAATTATATTCTTGTGAAATATATCCTGGCAAGCGAACAAAAGAGGGATACTATTTATTAATATAGATAGATTGTATTTGCATTTGACATTATTAAATGAGTCTTCCGAAATATTTGAAGTATTTTTATGTATGTATAGTTTACACAGGGTCCTAAAAAAATAAGGTCCGATGTTAGACTACCTTCAGGAGTAACCAAATTTACCAAAACACATTTATTTGTATATCCCCGAATCATTTGTGTGTTTTCACGATATTTTATCGAGTTAGGTTTTTTTAACCTTGACTTGAAGTAAGACCCATTATTGAACAGAGGCATCAATTATTGACATATGTGCTTGATTTATTTTACGAAATATGTAAATAGTAAGTATGCCTTAAGTCACAAACACAGTAGGTCTTGGTAATGATTCGTTAAACTCGAGGGGTACCTACTGTCTTTCGATTTCCCCATTATTTTTGGGACATTCTTTCTAATAATGATACATACTTCAAGGCAAAATCGATAGACACAAGTGAGCGTATAGTCTATTACTAGAGCTATCACCTCTCTAATGATGATGAAAGGCATAACTGCGTAGACGGTTTACAACTAAATTCGTAACAGGGCACTTCACAGGCCTAAATGTCAGAGCTGCATAAAAACCGTATAACAGTAAAGCTTTAGCCTTCACCTTTCCTAACAATACGGCCCCAGTCTACTCCATAAAACGGGTCAAGAACAATCTGAACCCGAGAAGGGTTTAGCACCAATTAGGTATAACCGCTTCGCTTTTTATTAATTATTTTTGTATTAATTTCTGCTGAACACTTAGGAGATTTATGGGTTTTGTTGTAATTTTGCGTTAGCGATATTTTTAGTAATTCTAAGAAATTGGTTAATTATAACTACTTAAATGACTCGTGAAACCTAAGTGGACGCATAAGGCCGCGTAGCATTAAATGAATTTCCATTGTTTATCGTTTGTCGAGGCCGAGTGGCTAATTGTTAGACTTTTTTCAGACGAACCTATAGCTTTTGAAGGAACTTCGACAGCAACGAACGACCTTTGTGGGTATGCCTTATTAGCGGTTAGACTAGGATGCGGTGGGGTGTCTAGGGTGTGTATAGGGTGTCATTAAGCCATGTCAAATTTTGGAGTGCTAAACCGTCGCCTATCAAAGTGCGAACCAGCTTGTAAGGCACATTCGCAAAGGGACAGAAAGTTGGGACTGTTGAAGCAAACCTAGCTCTACTCCAGAGGGTTTTGGCCTTCCGAAAGGTTGGACCCAAGGCGCCTCTATACTTCTTCTGTAGGCTCGGGCCACGGCTTGGAAATCAAGCACATGGCTGTGTGAATTATTTGACAAAATGTATAACAATTTATATCCGTTCTGCAGATTCTAATAATGTTTCCATATTAAACGAGATACACGTTTTTCGTAAGCATCGCCCAGTACTCCCAGACGTGGGCCAATTTAGATAATATCGTTTCCAATTTAGATAATATCTGGACCGCAAAACAAATTCAAAACCCTTGCGCTTACATTCAACGTGAATCTCCTCGCCAATCGGGTATTAAAATCTAAGATAACTAATTAATATTACTAAGCACGTAGGTAAACCAAAGTTTTGGTAGTACATTGTACGGTGTACAAGGATAAAGTAACGATTTACAATTTATGACGGAGGAGGACAGTGGTGGATGGAGGCAACGAAAGCCCGTTGCGCCGCGCTTCGTGACTCACGACTCGAAAGTGACAAAGTTGCTTGGACAGACACACACAAAATTATTTGACACAGTTATTTATATTATATTACTAGCTTTTTCCCGCCGCTTCGCTCGCGTTTGATTTGATTTTGAGTGAATGAATAAATGTCAAACTCAGTAAATTAAAAAAAAAAAACCCTAAACATAGGCAAGTTTCTTCACTCTACCAAGCTCAGAACCCTGAAATACATAGGCAAGCAGTTGCAGTATAACATACTGCGCACCCTCCTACACACAAACTTTGAACCCCTGTTTTGCCCCTTTAGGGGGTGAGTTTGAAAAATCCTTTCTTAGCGCAAGCCTACATCATATCATAGTAGCTATATGTGTGCCGAATTTCAGCGTAAACCGTTCAGTGGTTTGAGCTGTGCGTTGATAGAACATTCAGTCAGTAACGGTTGCCTTTTATATACAGGCTGTACAAAAGAATGGCGCACTCCTTAAAACCACGTGAACAGCAGGTCATATACAACAACTTTTCCCATGGGAGCAACATCGAAATCGTGATTTTATTTTCAGATGCTCCATACATTATCATCAAGGTATGCGAGTAAGTTTGTATGGGGAAGCTGAAAAAAATTTATTAATATTTCGATGTTGCTCCCATAGAAAAAGTTTTTGTATATGACCAGCTGATCACGTGGTTTTAAGGAGTGTCCTATTCTCTTAGTTTACAAGTACAACTGTATACATAAGAAGAAAAAACACAATTCAAAGACCGTCTGATGGTTTGCGCCCCGGACTAGGGCATGTAATATCAGAAGGTTTTCAATTCCGATACTGATTTCCGATATTAGATCTCAATATCGGAATTCCGATGTTAATATCGGAATTTCAATTTAAAAATAAAAAGTGCAAAAACCTAAATCCGACGACGTAATTGACCCCTTTTTTTGACGAAATTCAAAAACTAAGACGGGTTTTAGTTTTTGAATTTTGTTTAATACGGTATCATTAAAAAATTTTTTTTCAACTTACTTCAAAAAACGAGGATTATATCAATTGTAGACCGATTTCATAATTTCTTTTTTGTTTGAAAGAGTAGGTATACTCCCGTGGTAGTCCCATTTACACCAAGTCAGATTCTGATGATGGGATGGGAGGGAAATTGAAGGCGACCCTCAATTTTTATAGGCACACATAATGTTTTGCATATATTTTCTGACTCAACGGTAATTTTTGGGTCTGGTAATGATCATTTCATTTTGCTGACCTGATGATGAAAGCCACAGAACTCCTTAATGGATAGGAGTTAGAAGATAATACTGCAATTTGCCGACAGATCGTATTTCGAAGTGTGTTGTTCACGTCTGAAGCTTATGAGGTACCAGACAGCCAATTTTTATTTTCTGGGGGAGTAAACCAGCGCACCCAGAAACAAAAAATAAAAAGTTCCTTTCTCAAATTGACTTGGTATTGAACGCAAGACCTTATCCTATGGTTACGACACCAGCTGCCTTTCTGGTTGGAGTGTAGGAAAGGGACTCCGAAAAAATTACCTTATTTTTATTATACCATTGGATAGTGGGTTCACAGGGGACCAACATTAGTTAAGATCACTTTGTTGTAAAGTCATTTTTGACGGACTTGTGAGGTGAAAACTAAAGCTTATTTTAAAGGTCTGGGACTATTTTCTGATCAAAACAACGCGCGATCCGAGCGGCAATAATAAGACAATAACTAATATGGGTTAGGTTATATTAGAACAGTGACCCGACACCTGTTAAAAACCTAATCTTTTTGAACGACTTCTATTTATGAATGTTTCTTAATGGTAACGACGTTTCGTAAAGTACTTAAAATAAAAATTGTGGTTTTTTTTTTAAACTGAAAACAGACTTTAAAATTAAACTAGAAAGCGAAAAATAATATTGACTTAAACATACCTAATCAGTTCTTTTTGGAGTCGATGTGAATGATTACATTTTAAGCCTCAATAGCTGGCAAGAAAATAATTCGTTTTTAGAGCTCCTAGACTAGACCCAGGACCCAGGACGACACGCATGGACTTCCACGTCCACAGAGCAATGCTCTGTGGATCTTGCTCAAATATATTTAATAGGCTTCTAAATATATGTCATACCTTTTGGTGCTCTTAAATATTAATTTATTAACTGAAATATAAACTTTTACTGATTCCGATATTATACGATATTGTATCACTCAATATCTGAATTGCAATATCGGAAATTCGTTCCGAGATTCCGAGATTCGGATATGCATGCCCTACCCCGGACTATGAAGCCAGGCAGGGCAGTTGCAGATTCGGATCCCGCTTGGGGCAAATGTTTGTGTGATGGATAAGCATGTTCATTCATACCCAAATCATGGATGTTTATTTAATATTATATGTAAGTATGTTAAAAATTTGCAGTTAGTTAAAAAGATGCGAATGGTTTCATTGTTCGTTAGCTAGCCGATGCCCGCGACTTCGTTCCCGTGGTCTTTAGTTTTCTCAAACGCGACTTTATAATATGAAAAAAAAAAGCTTTTTAAGCAAATTATTATGTTTCGATCGCGATAAAAACCTACACTAGGCTTTATGAATAGCACCTCCTCACAATCCAATTCTTAAAGTGAAGGTTTTTAAAAGTAAATTATAAAAATATATCAAAAGAAAGCATGTTCCAAACTATTAACTACTTAAGACTGCTATTACTATCATGATTAAGCTCTGTAATCAGATACTGGGTAATAATTTCCTGTAATAATTATAAATAGGTAGCTCCATAAATTGTATGCTCATAAAACAAATCTTAAACGGTAGATTGCCTTTCGCGCATGACTGTGCGACATAATCCTGCATCCGCCAAGAGTAATTTATGTCACTTTTGACGCTTCCAGTTAGTATCCGTTACATAAACTCTATCGATTGACTGATTTCGAACACTTGCTTTTGCAAAGCAGGGTTGCAATTGTTTTTTATTAAAAAAAACGTTAAAAAGATTTCCAATATTCGCGAGAGCCGCAGAGGACGTTAGAGGAAACGATAGCGTGACGATTTGGTTGGCCACGCTAGGGATTGGCAGACTTTATCCCTAAACAGAGAAACTTAAATTGGAAGATACCTTTGCCTAGGCAGTTGTGGATAGCATAGGTTAAAATAAAAGAGAGAGATAGAGAAAGATTTCGATTAAGTAGTAAAAGTTAGGATCAATACCAATAATTATATTTGTGAAAAGTAATAAAACGTTATTCATCAACACGACTCTGTTGTGAAGCAACTGTAACATTTGTCACTCTCACAGCCATTGTTTTTCGATATCACACCGCGGCCGGGCGGGGCGAGTGACAACCGATAACTGAAATTGACAATGCCACTTTCGAATTGAGGTGTAGCAAAAAACTCGAGTAGAATATTTTTATCATTGCTTCTCTTTTTACAAGGCTTTACACTACATTCTGGACATTCTGGTGTTTAGCCATGAGCTCGAAAATCAGTATTACTCTATTTTTTTTCTGTTTTTCGTGTACCGAGTTTGTAAACAAAATACATTTTAATTCATAAAACGTCAATATGTTAAAATATTTTTTACTGTACCACGTGTTCACTGTTCACGGCTAACGTTCAAATTATCCTACCTAAGTGAAATCTAAACCTGCATTATTTGAAAACACAAATAAGCTGCCATTTAAGTTAACCAGTGATCTCGTTTTAATATTATCTGCAATTTTCATTAACATTTTTCTACGAAATAATACTATCTAGGTACATAATGTTATTTACATTTCTATGTTCTATACTGCCTGTTCTTACATTTGTGGAAATCTTTAATTGGCTAGAGTTGTAAATCCAAATACTCTGTAAATGTTTGACTGTTACTGTATGTAGGTAAGTAAGTTTTCTATTGCTTGGAGCCGAAAAAATCATATTTTCATTCTCTAATCCAAAAATATCAAAATCCCCATACCAATCGTAACAGCTGATGATGGATCATAAATTTTGCATGGAGGTATATATTTTTGTAGATTTCGAAAATTTTGTATTTGAGCACGGAAATTCACCCTGTAGAACCTATATTACATGTCTACAACAAAACAGCACACGCCCTTACATTTAACAGTCCGGAGGACAAATGAAAGCTCCTACACATTGAATGTCGCAGCAATAAACTCCATATCCCCACCCTAACGAACCTTACATCCTTCCTACCTTGTACCTGCACCACATTAAAATTGAAAATATTTCACGTCCAGCGCCAGAATATTTAAAACAAAGGAGTTTTAACAAACGTTCTACTCTAAATTACTTCTTTATTAACGTTAGTAGGTACTTTGAATAATTTATTGAACAAATGTTCCGGCATTTCCATTTTGTATAACTACCTAATTTTAATATTCTGCGTGGAGAAGTTTAGATTAGCAGTCACAAAACACTGACGGTTACGCATCGTGGCTCTTTAGATAAAGCCAATGTAGATAGTACTATCTAAACAAAACCTGAATTGTAGACTGGTTACTTGTTTTTAGGGTTCCGAACCTCAGCAACAGGGTCCTGTTTTAGACTTTGGGGTGTAAAACAGGACCCTGTTGCTGAGGCTCCGCTGTCCATCTGTCTGTCTGTCTGTCTGTCTGTCTGTCTGTCTGTCTGTCTGTCTGTCTGTCTGTCTGTCTGTCTTTCCGTCACCAGGCTGTATCTCATGAACCGTGGTAGCTAGACAATTGAAATTTTCGCTATAACAACAAATACTAAAAACCAGAATACAATCAATATTTAAGGGGGCTCTTATACAACAAACGTGATTTTTTTTGTTCGTTTTAATAAATAATGGTGCGGAACCCTTCGTGCGCGAGTCCGACTTGCACTTGGCTGTTTTTTTATTTTTATTTAAATGCGTTTACTTTTAATAAGGAATCGACACGGTCGGGTGCCGTGATCTCTTGAGCAGCAACATTGTTTTTCTAGACTGTGATGTCATAAGAATATTATTGAGGTAAAGTGAAGCGGTCATAGTAAGACCCTACACAGCAGAAATAGTCAGAGAAAACGTCAACGTGGAGTCAGCATCTTTCATTGATTGATTATGACACAGAATCCTACAATGAAGAAGGCGAAATTTTATTCTACCTAAATCTCTTTTGCGTGCCTAGTGATTAAATGACCAGAGGACCATGATCTCTGAGCAATTTATAGTAGCTAAGCGTTGTTTAAACTTAAAAACTCCACACTTAGTGTTGTTTATACCTCATTCATTACAAACAACATTACTTTTAAACAGGAAAGAACAGTAACTGTTTTTTAAGAACACATTGTTAGGCTTGATATTAATCATGCTCGTTGGCAATGGGTGAAGTCAAGTTCTTTTACCATGTTTAATAATAATGCTCATTTAACCACAAATAATAAGCACTAAACATATCCATCACTAAATTGACACTGAATAGACAAGAGAATGCACAATACTTAACCGGAAAATAGTTTCTGACTCACGCCCTAGGTAAACTATCTGAGAGTTTACTTTAGTATGAAAATGATTTGAGTTTCACCATTTTTTGATGTTGGTACGTGAAAACCAGTCAAAGAGGCAGCATTCAATAGAGTATTATGTATTGTATCGTTTATTTATTATTATATAATTCACATTTCTATTATTTTATGGCACCTCGTGGGATTTGAATTCGCAGATGCAGAAATTTAATTTGGAGGCTATGTTATTTGATCTCAAACCGTAATCTACAGCGAACTCTGTATTTTATTATTCATGCTAAGTCAATTTTAGTACCTACCTATCAGACAATTACAGACGTACCTATTTTAATTTTATGAAATTTACTTTGTATAAAACAGGATTGCATTTACTTCACAGAATGCACAAGTGGCTGCTGTTGAAGTTAATTGGCTGCGCAATTATAACAAACTTGTGTGATAAACTTATAAGATATGTTGGTGGAAAAGTAAAAAAATACATAAGTCTAATTACCTCATATTTCAAAACGCTAGTTAACTTCAGGATCGTGATAGTAAATAATGAAGTGTATCAGTTGCTTGTTTGCGGCGCAATGGATTCTTTACCAATTTTTACTTATTAGAATAGTCGTGATCTTGCGTAGATTGTCCCTAACCTTACACCATGAAGCACATACATACAGTTACTTTACGCTAAAAGGCTAAATGCTCAATATTATTAAAACAAAGATAGCAACATCCTATCGAGATAGAAACTGCGAACATTCCCTACTTATAATAAAAGCTAACGTTAACACAAAACGTTATGCGGCCAACATGGACAATTTCTAAAAGAACAATAACCGTGGAAGAGGCTGCTTTCCAGCGTCGAATAGGCTAAGGCAACATCTGAATATTAATTCCGCCCGTTTTACATAAGATATTCGCGGCGGGCCCGACGGTCTCGGAGGCGGTCGTGATCTTGAACCCGCAAGGGCAGCCATTGTCTCGACGAGGGCTCGTGTGAACCGCGCACGAGATCTTCGGAGGAATTAAGAAAGAAACGCCTTTGCTAATTTAGACGTTTAAGAATAATACATACAGCGGCAGTTTGACTACGTATCCGAACGCGTCTTTGTGTAAAGATTGGCTGCCTTGGATGTTGGCGCCAATTTCTATTGAGCATTCTAGAGACAGAACACATTTACATTTATGCCATCATATAACTTATGCAGTGTAGAGGACACTGCTTATGTTATATGATTGGATGTAGGCCAACGGTAATTTTATTTTATTTCCAACAATTTTTATGAAAGCAATATGTAATTGTTCTTAATTAAATACTTTTTAAATAAATCGATAATTAAAAATCCTTTAATATCAAATTTTAAACAATCTCATTGACAATTATTGTTTTCTTGAATTTGTTTCCTTGTCAATCAATTCTAAACTACATATTTTTAAATTCTTTGTTTTATCTAGTAAAAACAAGTTATTTCATGGTGCTCTTGTGTTTTATGCAGACTTGATTTATTACGGAACATAATTGTGTACCTGTCCTGCTCCTACAAGACAGGATATCCGCTACTGTACTTCATAACAGACTTTGCTAACGATGAGGAACAAAACATAGCGTTGGGTTGGTACAACACAGTAGCTAGATGGCTTTCGACAACCTCGTGACTCACGATCCACGCCTAATCAGCCAAGAAAGTCATACAAAATGGTTATTTATTTGTCCAACCTAACCCTGGGGCAGAAGCATCCATGCAGGCATTTGCCCCGAATGCCTTTTAAAAAGAAATTCTATAGTGACAGATCTGGACCAAACACATTTGCCAGTGAAAGTTTCATTCAAATGGATGATTTTAAGAGCATAGTGTTAAAATAACTACTAATGCTTAAACTTTACCGTTAGATTTACAAAGAGCTATGATTAATATGTTAAAATTAAATGTGCCAGCGGCTGTGATGCAGTAGAAAAATAAATTATCCTCATTAATTTTTCGTGCCATTTGCAGAATTTAGGGTCATACAGCCTTGGGTAAGGAAACGTGGAACTCGAACCGTGAACTTTAGCTATTCATGTAAAACGAAATCTTAAAAATTTCCTTATTTTTAAAATAAGGACATTTTTCTCTTTATATGCAGACTATTATTTTAGCACGTGCCTAAAGAGACATTATTTAACAGGCATTTAGGTGAAGGTCAAGAAGAACAGGAAATGTGTGTGAGGCCATAACAATGACGTCACTTCCGGCACGTTAGCGTGTTGTTGCATTCAAACAGCTATAAAGCGAGAAGTTTTAAAGTAAACTGGTAAACTTTAAACGATTATCCCAATTTGTGTACCGCATTCCTAGAAACATAAAAGGAAAATATGATCATTGTCTATTGTTTAGAACAACTTTACGCAAGTAGCGTAGGCTGCGTAGGCGTAAAAGCGTAAAACCTAATGGAATTTTCAGTATTAGGCGAAAATTATGTATTTTTTTACATATTGCCATTGTAGAGTTTTTCGTAGTAGCAGTTTAAAGTCCTGCTGATGTCTCTAGTTCGAATTCAATGATTATCTGTTAAATTCCTTTAAATTTCAAGTTTAACTCGAAATTCTTACAAAGTTGAGAAAAAACACAAAATTTAAGGGGTCGACGACTCTAAGTAAATGGGAAAAAGTTTTATTTATTATACTACTTACCTTAGGATCAGAGCTGTGTCTATGATGTTGTACAACATTTATGTGATGTTGTCCAACATTTATTATACAGGCATAAGTTTATAGTACATAAAAAGAGTAACTGTTATTACATGCTTCAAGTTTTGAAGCATGTAAAAAAATAACCATAACAACGAAGGACATATTAATAGCAAGCAAGATCTATAACTGTAACAGTAGCACTTTTTTTAATAATTTTTATGGTAGCACAGATCACAATATTCAGCCTGTCTCTTTACCTTCACTTGTAAAATTTTATCGTACATATTCAGAGACGAACACATTTGAGGGTCCAACCAATGAGGGTCTCGTCGTGATAAGATCGATACTGGCCTCATTGATGTAAATAAGTTAATGACTGGCCTACTATAAAACTGTTTCGTTCGTTCGGACGTATTATCCTAACAATTAAAAAGTACCATCCACTTGTCTCAAGCCTTTGACAATATATTATGAACAATAATTAAAAACAGTCGGGTTTTACACGGCTAGTTTAAGTTGTTCGTATTTTGTCAAAGGATTGAAACAAGCGTATGATTATTTTAATTTATACGAACGAAGCAATTTCGTAGTAGGCCTCCTGGTCGCGGCTCGGACACTCCAATTTACATCAGTTGGTACAGCAACATTCACCTTTAATGATCTTTCAATTGTACGCTTAATATGCGCTCTTTTTTTACATGCACTTATACTGGCGCTTATTTTATTTCATACTTAAATAGTTTTATCTAGTCAAAAATACTATTACAAATATAATATACCTACAGGTGAATTAGGCTAAAGTAAAAGATGGGTCAGTACCTATACAGGAGGACACATCACATTACAACCAAAGGAAACGTAGGTACTAGGCATATATGCCTCACATCATAGCAATATATTTTCTGTGCCTCACACTAACGTTAGAAGACGGAACCATAAATTAATAGGTCCAAGCCAAGTTTAATATTTTAGCATTTTTTATAAGCTTTGAATGACTAATCATACAGTTATTCATCGGATAGTCTCAAGAAAATATTATACCGGCATCAAATATTTGTTTCTAATTAAATACAAAACAGTGAATGCTGATGACCCAAATTGCTTCGTTGCGTAAACACTAGGTATCTGACACAATGGTCTCATATGTCTCTATTTCGTTCTCAAGCAACTGCTGACTCTACATTGCGATATGTACTTAACACGATGCACTCTGAAGCTATCTAGACGATCTCACTGACAGAAATATGACTTGCCATATAAATATACAAAAACAATAAATTTTAATTCAGTACATCGGTTGTTCGGGGTTCGGTTCAACGCGCCACAAGTTTATCGACGTTCATAAACCCGTAAATAGATCGAATGCAGTAAAACCAGGCAAATGCAGCATAGGCCACCGCCGGCTTGTTTCCAATTTCACTGCATTGCGATCGATCGAATTCCATCCAAAGGTGCTCTCAAAGAAACCGACAACACGAGCAAACACTTCGGAATAGCTCAATAGCGGAAACGAGCAGCCTCGTAAACTGACAAGAGATTGTCGAGGCTGTGATACAAACACTTGCGAAGGAATTCAAGTATCAACATCGATTGTCATGGAATTCATTGATCATGTCATCGAGTATGATACGTGGGAAATTATATCTGTCAACATGTTATTATAACGCAACTTATCTCATTCAAGTTAACGCAAAACAATTTTCGATTTACGTCCAAGTTACAAGCTATCAAAAGCAAGTTTATTAATAGTAACAAATCTCCGACATCACTTTGGATTAAATTGATCCGTTCAGAGCTCACAGTTCGTAAGGCGCTTATGCCGCTTCCGTTTCCATTTTCAATCCGTGCCCAAATGGGCTTACAATATTCTAAAGTTCACCGACACCATATCAAGAGTGCTCCAGATAAATGGATCACGTTACTTGATTAACCGACACGCATCCCTACCCCTTATCACCCTTGGGAATATTTAAATGGGCTCTGAATATATCACACCCCCCTCAAGAGCCAAGTATCCACGTTTACCTGCTGCGCTCTAGATTGAGAATATAAATGACGTTATCTTCATTAATGTTCGGATGCAATGGAGGTTAATCGGATTAGCAACGCCTTTTAGGCTTATTGAACGCTTTTTTGTGGAATCAATTTTATAAAAAGTGAAAATATCTCTGGATATTTTATACTTTTTACAAATATACAAGTAACGATATTGTAATATTGTCGATTCTTCGATTACTCCTCTCCTTAAAGATTCATGATTCCTAGAATCAATTAGTTCGAGGCTCGAGCCACTTCAGCCTCTTATTTTACTCGTTAACTTCACAACAGCCTTGTTGGATGAATAGAAAAACAAGGAAGATTGAAGACTGATTGATTGAACTGATTTTTTGTTAGATTGTACGTCGATTATAAAGAAAAAGAATACCTAACCTAAAAAACGATTAAAGTAAGTAAAGTTTATTATTAAAATACACATATTAAAATGACAGTACAGCGACTTCTCCACTAGGCACGCAGGCCTGTATCGCAAAAGCCAGTAATGTTGCTAGTTTATACAAGTTGACATTCTCTGCTTTCTGTATAGGGAAACATATTCCCGTCACATGCGAATTGGAGCGACAATTTGTGACAGCCGTGCGATCTCAATCAGCATGGCAATCACGCACGACGACACCGCAACTACTGCTAATGTGCCTGTATTGAAAATCAGCATTCACGCCACTGACGTGCCGTAACACGCCTAGTTACATACACCCATTGATCTTGCAGAGCAATTTACGGCTGGTCGAAAGTGATAACCTGTTTCGATAAGTCCAATGTGCTCTAATGATCACGCCAGTGTAACTTTACAAAAAAGTAAACCAACTCAAACTTGAACCGACTGGCCAGTATCAAAACCCATACTTTACTAGATAAGAAGTCGCCTCATTATGTGCGGACAGTGTCCAAGCACGCGTTAAAGTGTTTTTGTAACCATAAATCCTGTCCATGATCCTTGTCTCGAGCCAAGGTCTGCAAACTCATTCACAAGATCAAGTGGCAAAAAACTGGAGCAATGAACTGGGAGTCACGTAGATACCTCATCAACTCGCGGGGCACGTAGTAGCGTCTAAACTACCGCTCATTGTCAATATTGGATAGCTGTTCTGAACCACTGGTAAAATCAATAGAGACATTATCGGTTATTAGACGCATGATTGTCGGCAATAGTTTTACCACTAATGAATTACAAACATGGACAAAGCAAAAATAAACTGCGTTCGTAATAAACAAAGACAATTAATGTATACATTATTGTGAATATATTATCTGATTTAATACTCTTTTGTAAGATATGCAAATGACTAATATAGGAAGCAATAACCACAATTATTTAACTTAAAATTTTCTTGTCAATAAATTTGATAGAGATCATAATTATAATAATTGACGTTTAAATTACTGTTAATGTATTAGATAAAAATAAGCAATCACAAACGTTTCAATTTGTCTGTTGTTTGTTGCGTCTGTTTTTCTTTAACTCAGAATCCAAATTAAAGAATATCGGAACGAATTGTTATTGAGTCGACAACCTCGCAGTTCGAACGTCTGAGTAATGGGCATAGCGATTGAACAGTTGAACACACTCAGCCAAGTGCAAGACTGAGAAGTGCATCGCCGATAAACCGGAGATGAAAGCGACTGTTTATTTGATTTTCTGCCGGTACGTGCAGGCATATTAACTAAGCATCGGACAATGACCTCTCCAGCCGGCTCCATCATTTCTTCAGCTCATAAAAACTCCTTCCATTGTGTTCAAACTTCCATTTAACATCTTTCGGTAAACTTAGTCTCCAATTTCGGTGTCGCAAATGATACCAGCATGTTGTCGAACAAACCTACTTGTAATGTGTCTCCATTCGAGCGTGTTATTAAAACAAATAGATGTACAGTGTCGCCTCAGTCGTTATAATTAAACGATAAATCTTGGCTCTGATGTAGGCCTCCTATAGCGTGTGACGTCCTTGGACGCCACGGATATTAGACTGAAGATTATAATTCCCAACTATTACGGACACCTGGATAAGGGTGTTAAGGACTGCATTTAACCTTTTTATTAACTTATCTACTTTAATGCCTTCCGATGTTTTAAGCCGCATCAAGACATTAAGAAGCACTTTGATGTAAAATAATTATGGTCATTACGGAGACAAAAGACGATTAGGTATGTCAAGATTATTATAACGAGGCCTTGATTTGATATTTATTGTATCTGCCATTTGATGAGACTATCGTCTTGTGCGTCGACCCGGCGACCTAGCAAGCCGTCGGTTTCGTAACCAGGCGCCTTGGCGGGGCCGGCGACCCATCAAACATTGTCGGATTACGTTTATGGACCATTTGTATGGGATCTGCTACGGTTAATGATTTGGACCGTTCTTCCCTCGCTTGGGGAACTCTATTTTGAGGCGCTACATAATGACGTTGAGCAAGTGTCATGTTTTGTCGAAAAATTTTTCCACTTGGAAATTAACGTTAAGTTTGGAATTTTAAAAAAAACGAGTTATTTCTGAAATAAGTTGAACTTAAAGTCAATGTAATTGTATTTCAAATTGACACAGCTGATAAACACCGGCACAGATGTGAATCAATGACCTGGCTCGCTAGGTACTCGTGTTTCCCTACTGTTATTATTACTAAAGGTAGCGGCATTCAACGTTCCCCTGTTATTTAAAATCACCCCAGTACGGACCGAATCGAGGCGAAGCTTCGCAAAAAGGTTATCTTGTTTGGAAACATAAAAGTTATATGCTCGAGTTAACGTTTATTTCATGTGTTCATTTCCTTATCTTTGACCACAAGCATTCACATTAAACGTTTTGTCACACATTTCTTAAAGGTAGGTAGGTCTTCATTCCAAATCAAATAAGCCCCAGTCCGTGCAATGCAAAAAATAAAAGGCAAGCTTTCTTGAATTTGCATCCTCACCGTTTATTTTTCTCATACCGGCCCTAGACCTTCACTGCACGGCCAAAATCCTGCCCCCGGTCGCAGCAACAACAAAACACAGATACACAAAATGTTGCACTCTCATTTATTTGACACGCACACAGCTATAGGTGCCGCTGGTAATGCCGGCGGATCACAACAACGAACTTGTGTACACTTATTAGATTTGATAAGGAAGCAAACACAGTAATTGTTAATTGATATCACGTAGCGATCTACACCCACGCAAACATGTTGCGACGCGCGTCAACGCCGCGTGACTGCAGGCGTGTCGGCGACTGACACTTTGGCGCTGATCGCGTGGCAGGATCAGGTACTACGTACGTGTTTCTTACAATCCATAATAGATGGCTCTGATTGCAAATTATTCATGCTCGTCTCTTGGTTTATTTATTTTGCTGCAATAGTAGGACGTAATCAGTGCATTGTAAACAGATGATAGTATTTTGGACCCATTTAGTTATAGTTTAATATACCATTATTCTTTACGTACACTAACTTGCTTATTTTTCACGCACTTTACAAATAAAATATTAATTATAGTCTATAGTTCAGCGTTAAGTTAGTAAAATGATTATAAATAATGGCAATAACAATGTCTGGTCTTAAATATAAAAATACACTAACCTTATTTTTATGCTGAGTAGCAATTGTGTTCCAAGCCCGACCTTATTCACAAAAATCACATCACATTTCCAAAAGCTCGCAACATTTTCTTACCATAACAAGATTCATTAAGCAAATTGTTTTTATCGATATAAAACCCGCATTGAAGAAAACGCCGGTCTTGGTACCGTATACGATCACTGAAAGAACACAGCTTTATGCTAATCCTGAACGTTATTGGGTTTTCCACAGCACACGACAATAATAAAAGCACTATTTAAACGCGATTCACGCTGAATAGCGACCGATAACACTATCCATCACCCCATTATCCTGCACGGCCTGAAGTTAGCAGCGAGCGCGCACGTCAAAATATACCATAAATAACATCATACGTATCCGGGGTGCGTCCGCCCCCTCCTTCGATCGCGGGCGGGCGTAAACGGCCTACCTACTCGATTTATTTAAAAAAAAACATTCAAAATTTAAAAATGAAATCGAAAAATGGCGATCAATGCCGGCCGGCGGCGCCTTGCGTAAACCTACGACTATCGTAGTTGAGCTATGGCGTGCGGGCGGGGAGCGGCACTCGCATAACAATACGTTAAACCGCCTCCGCCTCGTCGCCTGAGGCCATAACGGGAACTCCCAACGACATCCCCATCTAACCTCCTACCACGTACATCAATTAACTCAAACTTTAATGACGTTTTTCCATTTAACTTAGACGAGCGCCTTTGTCAGCGAAACAATTTAATTTTTACTACCCTAAAAGAAAACTTTATGAAAATACAGTACACGTAAACGCAAACAGCTTAAGGAATATTAAACAGAAAGACAATAAAACGTCGTCTTGCATATAACATCCATTCGTTATCCGGGGAAAAATGCGTTGAAAGGAGAAACCGACAAAGGAAGCCTTTTTAGGGACCCGGATAAAACGCGACGCGAAGAAAAAGGAGAGCGACAATTTTTCCGGTTCATATCTTTCTGTACATTTCATTACTTCCGCTATGTATGGACGTGGTTCGGGTGGAGTCGGAGGCGGTCGAGCGCGCTCGGGCGGGCTCGGGCGTCTCCGCGATCGATAGGCGTCAGCATGCACCGACACGCTACGCTACAACGTAGCCAGCCACTACGCGGCTACAACTTCGTAGCGTATAGCGTAAGCTACGATGCGGTCTCGCGAACTTGACTTCTGTAGTACTGCGTGTTTTGCTTTCGGTAGCAATGATACTGAAATTACGCTGGAAATACTTTTATAGATTATCTAGTTTACTTTTAGCCGCATTCATATTTATTAATCAAGTTGGTAATTGGTATACATTTAGTACAAATTATTAATTGGGTGTATTGTAGGATTGTAGAATGTGGCCATTTTAGCATATCGAGCAATTTTAGCAGTAATAACTTTTTGCGGTATCCGTTAAAAAACGGTAAATATCTAGTTTTATAATAAAACATTACTTTAAATACACTAAAAAAATAACTGCATGCATTGAATTAAAAAGAAAGTCCTAAGTTTTTGAATCATATTTTTTAATAAACAAAACTACACAGAAAAAACAAAACGATGTTTAATTAATACTGTTTCAAGAGCTAATGGTTCGATATCTGCTTGCACGTCTTTTTCGCGAAATTATTCCTACACGTTCAACGGTTTTTTAGGGTTCCGTACCTAAAGGGTTGAACGGGACCCTATTACTGAGGCTCCGCTGTCCGTCTGTCTGTCTGTCTGTCCGTCTGTCACCAGGCTGTATCTCATGAACCGTGATAAAGATTTGAAATTTGAATAAAATTGAAATTTTCACAGATGATGTATTTCTGTTGCCGCTATAATAACAAATACTAAAATACAGAATACATAAATATTTAAGGGGGCTCCCATACAACAAACGTGAATTTTTTGCCTTTTTTATGGATCATGGTACGGAACCCTTCGTGCGCGAGACCGACTCGCACTTGGCCGGTTTTTTTAAATAGTTTTTTCTTCATTTTGGCTTGCATAAGCGTAGCCAATGTATAGTTAATTATCATTATCTCAGTTTGCAATGATATTATAAGGTAGGTACATATTATTATACTAAAAAGGTCTTTTGCTATAGTCTTATTCCCGGCTTCTGAGTCATGCATTTAATATTACAGTTAAAAATGTAACCAACTTAATTCATATCTTTATAGTAATCTGCAAATTTCATTTATTTATATAAATACTCTATGTTTCTGCAGATTTATCTACGAACTGTCAAACGTAAATAATTACAATAAGTAGGCTCCAAGTAGGCTCGCAACAAATGTATTAAATTAAGTAATTCTATCTATCTATTCAGCATATTGCAGTCCACTGCTGGACGTAAGCCAAAGAACGCCAGAGTGCACGATCTCCCGCTTTTTTCATCCAGCCACTGCCAGCCATCTTCCTAAGGTCGTCGGTCCATCGGGCTGGGGGGAGCGTCCTACACTACGTTTGCCAAGGCGTGGTGTCCACTCGAGAACCCGTTTGCTCCACCTTTCATCGGTTCTGCGAGAGATGTGGCCAGCCCACTGCCACTTAAGCTTGCTACATTTTTGGACTATGTCCGTTACTTTGGTCTTTTGCCTGATGATTTCGTTTCGGATTTTATCCCTTAACCTTAACCAAAGCACTCGCCCGGTATGTGATGGGACGTGGGTTCGAGTTCCACCTGAGGTCGATGATTTTTTCAAGTGTTATTTATCTTCCTTAACCTTAAATTAAGTAATTATTGAATAAAAAAAACCTTGGTAAACAATGCCTAAATGTGTACTAAACTCAGATAGTTTTAACAGAAACTATTAGATGTAAAAAATAATAATATGTTCTTAACCGTGTTTAATAGCTATAGGTACAGAATGTACAAAAAAAATAGCACGTGAGCTGCTGATTTTAGTATTTACCACAACTTTTTGTGTGGTAGTAACATCGAAACCATAAAAAAAAATAGAGGATTCGTACATTATTGACGAACTTTGGGATAATATACTCTAACAAATAATAATTAATTCCGATTTTTTAATAGCTAACCAGTCAGATGAGTCAAAACATTAGGTCATTACGCAGGGAAGCGACTATTGCTATAGGTTCCGCAAAGAAAGATGAATAATTAAATAATAAATAAATAAATATTGGACAACATCACATACTCACATTGCTCTGATTTTAAGGTAAGTAGCTAAAGCACTTGTGTTATAGAAATCAGAAACAACGACGGTACCCCAACACCCAGACCAGAGCCAATATAGAAAAGTTCGTATGTTCTACATTGACCCGTACCGACCGGGGATCGAACCCAGAACCGGCGTACTCGCCTCTCGGCTACGGAGGTCGTCAATAATTAAACTGTTTAGGTATGGATTACTGTTTACAATGCAAAGATTAATGAAGTTAAATGAGGCGAGATAGAGATACGACGAATATGTCAAAACTGAGACAGACAGAAAGACAAATTACTCTTTCGCTATCGTACTACGTAGACTAAGGCCGCATTCCGAATTGCGCTAAAAGCACTGTCAGCGCGAATCCGAGCAAATACATACATAAAATGGTCACAAAAATTACTCAAAATAAGGTTTTTTATCTACCTGCATCACTTATAATGCTACGTGCTAATATTGTTTAGGCTAATATTGCTTTTAGCGTAATTCGGAACAAGGGATTAGTCAGTCACAGGATGTTAGAAAAATAAACTTGCCGTTCCAAAATTTCGAACTACATATTAAGTGACTAATTCGTTAATGAGGAAATGTATTGGTTTTAATAAGTGAACAGTAGGTACTATATTGTTGTACTAAATTTAAATCGGAAGGTAAAAAGATGTTATAATAAAAAAAGTTAAAGTATTTAAACGACAAACATGTCTAAAATAAAATACTACCCGCTCGCACAGGTTTGTAACTTAATATGGTCAGAAATTCGAAATAATCACCTACTTATCTTTAGTAAAACGATATCTACCAAAGCGCGACTTTACTCACTGGCCTTATAACACCTCTCAACCAATCTATCCGCACTGGGCCCACGTGTTGGGAGTATAGATGGCCGAAACCACCTCATAGTAACTGTTTAGGTGAGGCCTTTGCCCTGCAGTGGGAAATATAATGTATAGGCATACTTTAGATAGCCCTTGCACACCAAAAGCCTGCTCTTCTTTCTCTTGTTTGGGATTTATTACGATTAATTATATTATGATTGTAATCAATACGTGACAAAGCCACTTCTTGACTACATACTCAGTGCCGGTTTTATAACTACCAGCACCAGCGCCCGTGGCGAAATTTCTGCAGCGCCCCCTTCTGCCATTCAAAATAAGGCTAAGAATAGAGAATGAAATATATTCTTTGTAAACTTCGACTAGGTAATAGAACTTAAGTAACCAAGGGAATCCGGTACATCCATTATCTGCCCCGAACTAAGACTTGTGGAATATAAATGAACAACTTCAATAATGAACATATCAACTAACCCCCTATTATTAGATTAATATGACGTACCAGGATCAGCGCATTTGTTTTTTGCGTTTTAAATCTTTTAAAAATAAGTATGTCACTAAGTATACAAATATGTGTACCGAAGTACTATTTTATTTGTAACCGGAAAAACTGCAAGCTAGGCGAGCGCGAAATTGTATTAGTTATCATTAGGCATATTTACACAAGAGAGAGCGGGAACAGCGTCGGCATTGGTGAATTTGACAGGCACAGCTGAGTACTTTCATGCATTTAAGAGCCTACCTTTGACAGGGACAACGAGCGAGCCCTTTTTACAGGGATGAATGACGCTTAATTAATATTTATTTTCGAAAAGTTTTGAGAGTACGTTGAAATATTTTTAAAGTGAGTTCTTGTTCTTATGGTCTAAGGTGAGAAACTCTTTGGTAAGAAGCAAGTATTAGGTATATTGCAAAATAAAAGATTACCAAACCAATTTTTTTTTTTGTAGGATCGCGCCAATTACACTCCCCGAGCGAAGCGAGCGCGAATGCTACAACCTACAATGTTTCTTCTTACCTGCCGTTCTGTTGAATCATTCAATATTTTTAATGAAAGAAAAATAACACCTATTAATAAACAATAACGAATTCTAGGGTGGGCAAAGAGGTTTCTGGAAAGGGGATCGCCCACCCTTGCTCTGTCTTATTTAGAGTGCATTTGCTATTCCAGTAATAAGGGTATACCACTGATTTTTGTACGTTAAAAAAGTGGTTAAACCTTAGTCTGGACTAGTAAATGCACTCTGAATAAGACAGTAAGGCTGGGTTGCACCACCTTAACTTTAACCGATGTTTTTGTATGGAGTTTGACAGACTTTTGACGTTTGTTAAAGTTAAACTAAGATGTTGCAACTAGGGCTAAGTGATTTAGAGACTTTTTTAAAAGGCAAATAAACGTTAAGGTTAAATATTTTTTGCAGTTGGGCTTCATCGAAGTGTTTAGGTATCCGAACGATAAACTTTTATTTGACGTTTAGACGTCAAAACATGACAGCAGCAATTTGTGACAGCTGTGGTGACAGCATTCTCGCCGAACGTGGTTCAATGCCTCAATGGTTTTATTAAATAATTTTAAACATTTTACTTGTAGAAATTGGTTATTTGTGTCGATTTTAGTTTGAAATTTGTTATATTATGAGTTCCTAAACGGGCTCTAATGAAACTATGGAAAAAATCAAGTTATTATCGTAAGTAACTGCCTTTTCATCTAAACATTTTTTATTTTTTTTATGGTTTTAATTACATGATAATGTTTAATTTCTCAGAGGTGATGAGATTGTAGCTAAAGGTGCTACTAAGATTGAAGTTACGTTGCCTGAAATAGGCCTCAAAGATGTAAAACCTGATGGATCGTGGCTCGAGAAAAAACAGATACAGTCTGCTCTAGAAGCAAGAAAGCATTTGGTAGAAGTGCCAAGGATCGAAAAGAGGTATGTACACTTAATGTTATTAAATATTTGCATCTATTTTGTCAAAGATGATGAAAAATTTGTCAGCATAACACAACACAACAGATATCAAATGGCGCATTTTCATTAGCGATAACTCGTTCGGTATACAGCATGCGGGGAGTCCCCGCATGCATTATACCACCGTCGGTAATGAAATTCATCAGTCGATATACAGCTTGCTTGCGGGTCTTGAGTCAAATATTTATTATATTGCGGGCCCTGTGGCACGCGTTCCAGAAATCTCTCGCACTCCGCATGCGGACCCTATCAACAAATGAAAACGGTTCCCCGAATGCGGGCCCTGTGGCATGCGTTCCAGAAATCTCCCGCACGCCGCATGCGGACCCTATCGACTAGTGAAATTGTGCCAAAATAGATGTTTGATTTCTGTTGATTTGACATATTTCACAAGGGAAAAGCCACGAAAACAGCTATTATTACAAACTGCGTTATTAACCTTGGTTCCATTCCAAAATGTGTATATGGGCAGGATGTGGCATCCCAAAGATTCTACAGAATCATTAAATCTATACAAAAAAGAGGTTTGTTTGCATTTGTTGTGATTTGTTGATGCCGGGGAATGTTTATGATTTGTATAGAGAACCATGCTTACATATTCACTGGCAACAGCTAGGTCAGTTTTTATTTTATTTAAATTATGAAGTGTCAGAAAACCAGCCAATCTGGAAGTCACTGGGGGAGGCCTATGTTCAGCAGTGGACGCCTTGTGGCTGAATTGCTGAAACGATGATGATGATGATTGTTAGATTTTTTTTATTTACAGTGGTGTATTGAGTCATGCAGAGTGGCAAGATGAGCTAAAGCTTGCAGAAGTCACTCAGCAATGCGGTGGTTTTTGGCAGTTCCTTGGACATCATAGAGACAAGAAGCTTTACTTGAGACCGGAGGAGGCATTGTTTTTAATGGAAGTGGTTAGTTTAGAATTTAATACTTTTTCTTGTTGTACATAAAAGTAAAGAACTTGTAATTTATGCTTATATGAAATCAGTAAAAACTGCACCATGACAGACAGCTCATAAAAAATATGTCAATTTATTGGTATTAAAAAGTACCCAATTAGCAAAACATTCATGTTCATATTTATGTATGTATACTTTCAATTACCATGAAGACTGTCTGGTCTAGTAGTTCACACTGCAGGCTAGAAGGATCAGGTGTTACAGGTTCGAATCCTTGTGGTCCTAAGTCATGAATGTTCAAAAATATATTTAAGTATATATGTTACATTGCCTCTGATTGTTCAATTATTTATTAATTAAGGAATTTTGTTTTAGAATTGCCTGCTACTAAAATATTCTGGAGTTACAGTATCACTGCAGCAAGCATACTCCCTGTTACTTTCTGATGACATTTCTATCATTCAGTACAAAGTTTATGCTTCTCTCAGTCGTTTAGGATACAAAGTTTTTAGACATGCCGCTAAGTCAGAAGATAAAAATGCATGTCAAATTAATGAAGACTCTGTAGAAAAAACAGAAAAAACTGTAACAGGGACATTAGGAAATACTGGTGATAAATTAGATGTAAAAACTGAAGAAAACAAATTACAAGAAAATGAGACTAACTCAATAGGAGTGGAAAACATTAATTTGGAAAACGAAAAATGTAAAATTGAACCAAGCCCAAAAGAAACAGACAATAATGAAATGGAAATGGAAACTCAAACTGTGTCAGAATCTGATAAAGATAAACAAAGTAAAGAAATAGGCAACACATGTGTAGAAATGATGGATATTGACAATACTAATGTTAATTTACATGCTGCCTCAGGTAAGGATTATTTTACTGCAAAGATTACAAATACATAAATTATTATTTCAAGTGCCTTAAGAACTTTTTATATGAATTGCGTTTTTTTTTTCTAGATTTACTACATGACCTACAAAACAGCACATGCTTACCAAATCAAGGAAATGCTAATGATACAAGCAATGATAGTAAAACTGTTCCTGATGCATGCTCTCCAAGTCAAAACAACAGTGCAAATACGGACCCGTTGAGAAGGTACTGTCAATGGAAATTACAAAAACTTAAAAGCCGACAAGCAAAATCATGTAAAACAACAGATGTACACAAACATTTTGAAAACTGTCCAGATATATTAAATAACCAGATTATAAGTATTAAAGTGCCAAAAGAAGAGTTTATACCTAAAAATATATTTCTGAATAATATTTGTTATGTTCTCAATGTTGAAAATGTTAGAAAGAAAAATAATACGCCGGTGGCCTCTGAGTCGACATACAGTTTATCAGATGAAGTTAATGGAGCTCATATTAGAAGAGTAACAGATTCAGTGGTGCATAACCGGCATAATCCACAAATCCAGCCAAACAGCATACCACATTTTTTTCAAAGCTTTAGACCTAATATGCCATTTCGACATTTCGGGTACTTCAGACCTCGCGTTAACTCGCATTATTTTCAGTTTAACCTTTTCTACCAAAGATCATTCATGGGAAATTATAACCCTAGATTCCAATTCTATCCCAGGATGCATATGCCAATGTTTCCAGGCTACACGAGCAATATAACAAATTGCCTCAACAATGATAATAGCACTGAAAACAGTGGACAAAGTAGACGAAATCAATCCCCAAAAACTTTACAT
This sequence comes from Anania fuscalis, assembly GCA_950371115.1. Taxonomy (NCBI): domain Eukaryota; kingdom Metazoa; phylum Arthropoda; class Insecta; order Lepidoptera; family Crambidae; genus Anania; species Anania fuscalis. Next base: position 14,899,691 of record OX493334.1, on the reverse strand, counting down.
TTTGAAGCTATAAAAAAATTAGCCATTAGACTAAGACAACTCTCTTATACAGGGAATATGAGACCTGATAATATACAGGCACTTCAAAGAATCATAAACACTTACAATGAAAGGTACAGAGCGCGGTTACGATTAACGGAAGAGTACGAAGTTGTCAATGATGAAACGATAGTTGACACAATTGAATTAGATGATGATGATGAAGAATCCAGACCAAAAAGGCCTAGATTAGCGGATAAAAGCGACTCAGTTCATGAAAACTTAAGTAAAATCCGTCAAATTGCATTCAAACTTAAAACATTGGAAACACAAAACAAAACATCTGCCAGACATCGACGAGCTCTTTCTAGTCTTATTAAAACATTCAACAAATCATTTAATGCTGACATTTATATGAACGATAATTTCGAAGTATTAGATCGGCGGCACATTAATTTGGATTCTGATTCAGATTCTGATTGTGTAGTTGAAGTGAGTCCTGTAGTTACTGGAAAGAAATTAAGAAATCCTTTCAATATTCTTAAAAGGCTCTCAGAAAAACAAGTTGGCTCTTCAATTAGACGCCGCCAAGATTCTGCTGAGTCTCCATCCCAGTCAGACCAAAGCCCCCATAATTTGTATGAAGTTTTAGAAAAAGTATTCAAAAAACCGTGGCTACCAAATAAAGATGATTTCGGCAGGCCAGAAGTCATTCCACGCGATACTATGAACGCGCGAATTATTGAAACTAAAAAAGAAGAGTATCTTTTGGATTTCTATAAAAACCAATCATTCAAGTTTAATAATTGGGTACACATAAAAACTGCATTTCTGGAAAATATTGAAGACACAAATGCAATACTTCATACAGAAGCTATGATGGACAATAATATAGATCTTAGGTCTTTAGTGAGGCCAGATGACTGTACCGACATGTCTGCCGTTTTAAAGAAATTGAAAATCATTAAAAGCAATAAAGACATCAATGATGAAAGTGCTCTTGCAATCGATTTTGATGTTTATAGCAGAGATGTACAAAACTTTAGAAAAGCGAACAAACCGAAGCCGCATTTTAGAATAGTGTGCATAGAGTAAGTACTGTTTTTAAATTATCTTTAGCCTATAATATTCGCCTTTTCCTGTATTATTGATGCAAATGTTACCTTTCATGTTGACCATTACCTCATCATATATTAGGTCCTATCATCTTCTTCCTAGCATGTTTCCCGTTCCTATTTTACGCTTTGACTATGAACCTAGATGCCGCAAGTCTGGTTAAACCATTTGGAGCAAGCAATTGCCACCAGACTTAATAATACTTCTACGTAGTATTATTCTTTCTCTATGATAATACCATAGAGAAAGAATAATACGATAATACTTACACGTTAATTGACATTTCATTCATTTGACGACCTCCGCAGCCGAGAGGCGAGCACGCCGGACTTTAACTGGCGCTACCCTCTCTGAGGTTCCGGGTTCGATCCCCGGTCGGGTCAGTGTAGAAAATGATCTTTCTATATTGGCTCGGGTCTGGGTGTTGTGGTACCGTCGGTGTTTCTGATTTCTATAACACAAGTGCTTTAGCAACTTACCTTAGGATCAGAGCAATGTATGTGATGTTGTCCAATATTTATTTATTATTTAATTCAGTAGATTTTTTAGTTTACACATCCAGTGTTATTCTGAATGTGCAGATTTTCTGACGATGTTTTCTGTCAGATCAGATCACCGCAAAACAAGAGGAATAAATCAATACATAGATTGTAAACAATTCTGGAGTAAGTGCTGTACGAATATAAGACGAGACTGCTGAACATCTCAATTATGTTATTGTGTTATTCCCTTTTTGTTTACTTTAGAATCAATTGCAAGGCTTCTCATATTTGTAACTGTTTTTTCAGCGAAATCAATGCCTGTCCCCGAGGGATCGACATAGCAACTCTTCACTCCAAGTACGCAGACAAAGTGACGATTCTATTTGCCGTGGTCGGCGTAGGATCAATTTCATACTTACAAATGAACCCCAGTGACTTGCCAGTCTATGTACCCTGCAATGATCTGGGGTAACTTTGAGGATTCGAGTTTGCTATACCGATCTACGAAAATTTTCTGGTAATTTGTAAGAGATATACACTTCTCATTTTTAAATACCATTAAAGCAATACCTGTTATTGAAGTGGAAACCGTGGAACTAGTGTCGCTAGTATAGGTCATAGAGATGTCCTTTCTATAAATGGAAACAATGATTGTCTTCGTATCTTGATTTCTATTACGTTTAAAATCCTTGTCAAGCTTTTGGTGTTTTTTTTTAAATATCAAATATACAATATTCAACTAATTATTGTCTGCAGTTTCCGGCAGTCGGATTATATTATTTATTAACATAAGTGAAACTGTTTATAGTCGTTGTTATTTAAAAGGTTAATAAAACAATTTTAATATGATTGGCAACTTTATTAATACTTGTATCTAAGAACTAGCTTTAAGCTTAATAATAATTGAAAGCGACTAAATGGCACGTGTGTTAGGATGGCTCAGTGCAGCTTAGTATACCTTAAACTAAAATATTGGCCTGGCAACAAATTGCAACGGCAAAGTTGGGCAACATTGCAGAAAAGTACGCGATTGCCAGAAGAAACGACGTACTTGTCACGCGACAACGCTTAGGTATAACTTATAAGGCTCTTTTTCCGCTTCTAATAGTGCCTCTGTCATCTATTGCCATGCCAATACATAGCGTTTCTATAATAGCCGACAATGCAGAATATAAAACACACTTTAATATATTATTTAGTTTAAAAAAAAGATTAAGGCTTCCTTTAGTTTAGCGCACTCAGTCATTTTGATTCATCATAGGAAATTCGGAATAAATATCTTAGTAAGTGTGAAAGATAGGTCAAACAAATTAGACATACCTACTTTAAAAAAATTTAGAGTCTTTCTTAAGGTAGATGTGTATTATTACTTGGCGGCTATCATAGTATCTACTTACTTAAAACATAACTATCCATACTTAAAAGTAGTTACTTTAATTGAGCTAAAGTGTAGGTACCTAATAATTGCTTTTGCAATGATGCCACCTCTGTGACATCATCTTACTTAAATATAAAACGACAGAAAATCATTAAGTACTACACATAATGATGTTCATTTTTAGAAATTACTGTTGAAATTTGTGTTGCCCGTTTTAAAATACATATAAACACGATAAAAATGAATAATTCAAAGATTTATATCAAAACGTCTTAATAGCAAAGTAGAACATGAAATTAAATTTATAACAACACCCGTCAAACTAAATCTAGTTGTATAAATCATTTTTAGTACAATAACAACGATTTGTATTTTAATACCACTAACGAAGCAAAAATGTAGAACATGAAATCAGATAAATTACTTCATGCTTTAGTGTGAAGTTAAAACAAACTAAATCTATATGTATAGTTTTAACTATGACAGGGTTATGTTACTGCCCTTTTAGAGTAACATGTAACACCTGTTTATGAAAACCGTCATTAAACTAAAACGCTATTTTGTATGCTTGTTAATTACAAATTATGATAGTAGTAGGTACTTTAGTGATTTATTTATCTAAAGCTTATCATCACAGTACATTCAACATAAAAGCCATAAGGAATGCTTACCTACTATGCCGGTTTATCACAATGCTACTTTTATACGATATTAAATTGTCATTAATATGTATTTCAAACTATCAAAGTGAATATATAGTCAACATATCAATTTAGTGTAAAAACGTCACAAAAAAAATCAACTTTTCATCAACCTTAGGCTAACGCTTTTAAACTAAAACTGTATTACTACTTTAATATCCATAAACCAATTGACAAATTTTGCTTAAGTTCATATTATTATAGTGACGTTATTGCACCTAATTTCATCAAAAAACTACCTACCATGATAATGAGCATACTTACACTAATTCCTTTTTCGTTTCGGCTTAACACAACCATCGTATAAAAATTCGTGTTTATAATAGTAAATACAAATAACCACATTTCAGATCACATTTCGTAAACAACTTTTAATAAATTAATATTAATAAATAAAATCTTTGAAATTACACTATTAAATAAATAAATAAAATAAATCAATTGTGAAATATTATTCCATATGCTTAATCATCATTTCGCTGTTATTAATTGTTTAATAAGTCTTTTCTAATATATTTAGTTACAACGAGTTATATTATTCGTAGAAGAAATATTTACTTACTGCGATTTAAAGCTAAATAAGTTAGTCAATGCGTTTAATTGATATATTGTTGACCGTGAACGTTTCAAACCGATATAATTATATAACTAGCTCCATAATCGTATAAATTACGAAGCGCAAAACCTTAGAAAATTAATATAACACGTTTATGAAATATATTATAAACGCTAGGAACTGGAAGCAGCTACATTTTGTGTGCATATATCTAATGTAAAAACTAGTAAAGTTACAATTAATTATAAGTAGTCAATTGGCAACTAAGTAAGGAAAAATATTAATATTTTACCGTTTAATATTTGGTATCACGTAAAGTTGTAGATAAACTAGACCAGTATTAGTATGTTTACATTATAGAAAACTTTTTGTTCCGTCTTTCGTCTTGGTTCAAAGTCTATTGTCAAAACGTTATTCTTAAATATAAAACAAAGTTGGGTTTGTTACAACACTTATAACTCGAAAACGGCTGGACCGATTTTCATGGTTTATGATTTGTTAAATTTGTCTCCGCTCCGAATAGCATAATAAATAGTAAAAACATTAGAAAAGCCGACGAAAAAAAATATACTGTTGGGCGGAAGTTCGCCGGGTCAGCTAGTTTTTCATAACTCTTAATTTTGCGTTCGATTTAATCAAATACTTTAACTAATAACTATAGATAGCTAATATTTATGCCAATTTAAACCTCAAATTTACAAATCCTCCACCGTATACTATAAAAATCACAACATTTCAAGGCCATCCAAAGTTTATACCAGACAACTGGTAGAACCGCTCATTGAAAGGCTTATAGAAGTCTCTTAGCCTCTCGATAGCCACAGGGTCAATGTGGGGATGACTTCGCCCCTTAGTTTTTCCCAAACAGTGAGGGGTCGACCGACTTTCGGATTTCAAAAGACAGGGAAACCCTTTAGTTGAGTTAAAGTAGAAATGCTTTTCTGTTATTACATGTTTGAGACCTAGGAATTCCTGTGGACAAATTAATAAAATGAATAACTTAAAAAAAATATAAGTATTATAGTTTGGGTTGTCAAGAGTGATTTTATTTTGATGATATTTTTATATTGAATACTCTTTTTAAAGTTTCCGCAATACCGAATGCCTACAAAAAATACTGATATAAAAGTCACCATATACACCTATAAATACGGGACGAATTAACAAAGAACATCGCACAGTCCGTTAGGTTGAAATAGTATTGATGTAATTACCTAAGCCATACTAAAAAAATAAGCCACAACATACCTCAGGTCCCGAAATGGTGGTAGTGCAAAGCTGTATTTTCGGGACGTGTAAAAGTGTCCGGAAAAGAGACTACACACTTAATAAATGACGACTATTAAGGCCGCATTCCGAATTGTGCTAAAAGCACTGTCAGCGCGAAACCGACCAATATTATCGCTCAAAATTGGGTTCTTCTACTTACCTACTGCATTTATATGGATTCGTGCTAATAGTGATTTTAGCTCAAATCGGAACATGTGGTTAGTGATCTCACCTGCACTCTAGCCATCTCAGCGGCAGGGTCAGCGACCAGCCTCTCGCCGCTGATCAGCAGCAGCCGCGAGCGCGGGAAGCGCCGCAGCCAGCGCCGCAGCGCACGCGCGTACACGCCGAGCCTCACCGGCGGCCACGACGCGTCCACCACCGACCACGGCCCGCCCCACCCCACTGTGCTGTTCACTAGAGCGAGCTCCTCGAAACGGGGGAGCGATGGCCTTTTGCTTTAAATGAACGAAAGTAACCCGAAATTAGTCTTTTAGATAGTTTGCCGCAGCGCAAGCGCGTACACGCCGAGCCTCACCGGCGGCCACGACGCGTCCACCACCGACCACGGCCCGCCCCACCCCACTGTGCTGTTCACTAGAGTGAGCTCCTCGAAACAGGGGAACGATGGCCTTTTGCTTTAAATGAACGAAAGTAACCCGAAATTAGTCTTTTAGATAGTTTGCCGCAGCGCGCGCGCGTACACGCCGAGCCTCACCGGCGGCCACGACGCGTCCACCACCGACCACGGCCCGCCCCACCCCACTGTGCTGTTCACTAGAGCGAGCTCCTCGAAACGGGGGAGCGATGGCCTTTTGCTTTAAATGAACGAAAGTAACCCGAAATTAGTCTTTTAGATAGTTTGCCGCAGCGCGCGCGCGTACATGCCGAGCCTGATCGGCGGCCACGACGCGTCCACCACCGACCACGGCCCGCCCCACCCCACTGTGCTGTTCACTAGAGCGAGCTCCTCGAAACGGGGGAGCGATGGCCTTTTGCTTTAAATGAACGAAAGTAACCCGAAATTAGTCTTTTAGATAGTTTGCCGCAGCGCGCGCGCGTACACGCCGAGCCTGATCGGCGGCCACGACGCGTCCACCACCGACCACGGCCCGCCCCACCCCACTGTGCTGTTCACTAGAGCGAGCTCCTCGAAACTGGGGAGCGATGGCCTTTTGCTTTAAATGAACGAAAGTAACCCGAAATTAGTATTTTAGATAGTTTGCCGCAACGCGCGCGCGTACACGCCGAGCCTCACCGGCGGCCATGACGCGTCCACCACCGACCACGGCCCGCCCCACCCCACTGTGCTGTTCACTAGAGCGAGCTTCTCGAAACGGGGGAGCGATGGCCTTTTGCTTTAAATGACAAAAGTAACCTAAAATTAGTCTTTTAGATAGTTTGCCGCAGCGCGCGCGCGTACACGCCGAGCCTCACCGGCGGCCATAACGCGTCCACCACCGACCACGGCCCGCCCCACCCCACTGTGCTGTTCACTAGAGCGAGCTCCTCGAAACGGGGAAGCGATGGCCTTTTGCGTTAAATGAACGAAAGTAACCCGAAATTAGTCTTTTAGATAGTTTGCCACAGCGCGCGCGCGTACACGCCGAACCGCCCCGGCGGCCACGACGCGTCCACCACCGACCATGGCCCGCCCCACTCCACTGTGCTGTTCACCAGCGCGAGCTCCTTGAAAAGGGGGAGCGGTGGTCTTTTTTTAAATTCAAATCTCATGGAACCGTCAGCACCACCATACTCCAGCTAGCCTCAAAGTGTCTGTTCTATTGCGCCTTACATAAACTTATTACGTAAATAATACCGTTTTATTATATGAAAACAGCCATTAATCCGGTGTGCAGTATTGCGGCCTGCAGAATAGTGTTTTAAAGTACTTTCATCTTAGGTTGGCGAATATTGTAAACAATATTAGCATGTTTACAAAAATGACATTTCATGTCTAGTTATCCTAAGTAGGTACATCTTTTAAAAAGGTTGCTGTTTCTTTTGAAAATTACTTAGGTACTTACTTGAAAACATATTGGTATAAACACAGCACATACCTGGCAGACTGCGTATAGTCACTGATGGCTCTAGTAACAGGGTCTCTGACTACGGCCAGCAGCTTGACCGACGGGTTCATAGCGTACACCCTCTTGGGGGCCGACCGCGTCACCCAGTACGAAGGAGTCTTTTCCATCGTGATCTGTCCTTCGAGGGTCGGGGGCATTCTTTCCCTTGAAATTAAAAAAGTGGCTATAGAATAAAAACTTCTTAACAAAATTTACCGCCGAAAAACTGAAAAGCAAAAAATAATAAACTTTTTTCATTTAACCTTAATAACTAAGTTCCTTAACTAATGTAAGTAATACATACCTAATCAGCTCTTTTTGGAATCGGTACCAGCCATTGAGAGTTAAAATGTGTTCATTCGCACCGACTCCAAAAAGAGAGCTGATATTATATTGATATTCGGGGGTTAAACCCAGGTTAACCCCGGAATATTTAAATCGCTATATTGCGTACCTGTACCATTCAAACCCCTTATGGTAAAACTTATCAAAGAAGTGAACTTCAGATCCTGCAGCCCGAACATCTGGATGTAATCTGTAAAAAATAATTTTAGTTATGTAAATAGATGCCGCGTAGCAGCAGGACAACATGTCACCGTAGAGCAATTAATCTACATGTAGCAGTAGCAATAAAGATTTTTAGAAAGCAAATATCACCTCAGGAACTCCAGCAAAGCCCTTGTCCCACACTTCTTCACCCCTATAATGAGTGCATCAGGCAGCCTTTTTACCGGCACCAAGTTTTGTTTCTTTAACCGGCGGTACTTATTTTCTGACCAGTCCAATCCTAGCAGCGAAGCAAAACGCGCGGTAGCGCTCTTGTAGGTCGATATGTGACGTTTTAAAAACAGGTACTTTATAGTAAACTGAAAGCAATAACGTCATTAAACAAAATATATTTAGGCTCTGTAAATATTTTATTACAGGTTAGCATTTTTATGCCCACCAGCAGTCTATGGCACGACGATTATGGGTGGGACTCGCTATAGGTAGCCTAGGTGATAATAGTACAAGTGAGGTATTCCCATGGGCTTTCGTCTCCGTGTCCGAGTGAATAATATGTACCTTTATATCACCCCGCGTAGACCTATTCAATAGGTGATGCCGTGATGAGATTCTCATCAGCAGCGCTGTGTTCTCCATCACGTGTTACTGCATCCACCACGCGATTTTGTAAGGGAGTTTTTTTTTCAACCACCCTCTACAATGCGATAAATACCTACTAACGATTCTCATGCAGACTGCATCGCTCGCTTCAATCTAGAGTTTCCCTGTTTCAGGGAACTCGGCTTTACAGCCAACGACTTACAATATCCCCAAAGAGATATTAGAAGCAGTTGCACTCTGGGCACCAGCCCCTCTAGCACGATCAACAAAACACGATATGATACGATATGATATAGCGATTTATCGCCTATTTACTTAAAAAATATGATAACATAGCCGCCATCTTGAACTTTTATTGAAACAGTAAGGATGTCCGTGCCGGCGACATCACGGTTATGCTCGCTTTTTTGATAAAAGTTCATATTTTAACAAAAAATATGCGATAAATCGCTATATCATATCGTATAATATCGTGTTTTGTTGCACATGCTAGAGGGGCAGGATTGGCTACTACTTACCTGCTCTTTCCACTCAGACGTTTCCGGGTTTGGACTATTTTGTAAATAGTAGCCAAAATTGCAAAAAAGTAGCACTAGATTGCCCTATGTAACAGTTGTGAGTCCTTGACACGCTGATAAGTATTGAAACATAATTATTTTGCCATGGGGCGCCACCAGCACACCCAGACTCGAGATCTCCAGACGATTTTGATTAATATAATAGTTGGTTTAAATTGACCTGACCGAAACAAGAACTTATTTTTTTGCTTATTGCACTAACTAAATAATAACTTAAACAGTTAGATACAGTACGGCTTGGTACATTATGTACTAACTAAAATACTTAATAAACATGCATTTATAACAGATCTAATTATTCATCGATCAAATAGACTCACCTGTTTTTCGTCAACTAAACACGTATTGAGAGCATAAAATAAATATAATAGAAATAATAAAATAAAATAAATAAGCATTGTTCGCTTCGATACCGCTAGAATCCATCTCATTTCTATTTCGAGAATTCATTGGTAATGAAAATGATGAAAAGTTGTTGTCACTTCCACAAAGTTGCTATCATCACAGCTAAATCTTAACCTCTAGCCGGACTCAAATTACATGTATACATCCACAAATTCACTACATTTTTAATTTCTATCTATAAAAATACAACATTTGATCATTTTTTACCGTAGTGATCACTCTGATCACACTGTAAATTACAAAACATTGTAATTTATTTAAATATAGGGATCAGTGTTGCTTTTAAGTGGCGATAAGCCATGAAGCACGGAAAGGGAATACAATATTTAGTTAGTAGATTGCGTAACAACAACTGCGCAATCGCGGCCGCACCGTCGCAATGCGATTTGGGAATTGAGAAGAAGTGATACATTCCAGTCGGTATTTGATTTTCCCGCGCTATTGTTACCGGAAGTGTAATTTTTTATCGTAGACTGCGGCAAAAGCGTTTAAGAAAATCAAAACATAAAGCTTGGATGCGAAGTTATGCACGGAAAAAATATTTTATTAAATAACCTACTATGTAATTGATTAAATAAATTAAACAACTGTAGGCTTGGTCTATACGCTGCTGGAATCCGTAAGCATCCGCAAGAATCCGTTCAAAAAACGACCTTATTGCTTAGTAGACGTTGAATTGAATCCGCGTTAACCCGGTCCGGTTTCCAGCTGGGTATAGACCGAGCCTAAATAAATTGAGCGGTTCTCTGCAACATAACGTATCCGAAATTATGCCGTAGTACCAACCTGCAGAAAACAGGACAAAATGACAGGCCGACAGCTAAATAAAAAGAAATTTGATCGCGTTGAACTTTGAAGCTGTGAAATAAATTAAAATGACAGTCCAGCAGCTTAGTTCGAATATTTCTGACGACTCGGATGATATGGTTAGCTTACCTCCTGAAGAAGAGACTTACAGGCGAAAATATCAGTTGTTACTTGAACGATGTGAAGTGTTGCAACAGGATAATGAAAGAATAGTGAATAGGTTCGTGTTGTAGCGTTGTTATTCGATGTTGGAGGTTTTCGTGACTGTATTGGCACTCGATGATGTTACAGGATACATCAAGCGAAGAAAATAACCAAGCGGTATCGTAAGGATATCAGATTGTTGATAGATAGGTTGGATAGGCATGGTGATGGGTTCAGAACAGCGTCGATGGAAGTGGAGACGAAGCCCGAGGTGAATGTCAAGCTAAACCGCGCCACGAACAAACCCCAGACTAGCTCTAAGCAGGTTGAGAAGCAAACCGCAGCGGCCGCTAAGAAACCTGGCCCAAAACGAAAAAGTAAAGCTGATAAGGTAAAATAAATTCAGCATTTACAACTTTTGGTTAATGTACCGGCTAGATTACAAAAAGTTATAAAAAGATTCATTGAGTCTTTTGCACAAGGCTGTATAAATGAAAGTCTTGCGTGAATGTATTATTAATCAAATGTAAAACTTGCAATTATTATTGTTTTCAGCCTGAAAGGGACCCAAACGCACCTAAAAAGCCTTGCAATGCATTCTTCTTGTTCTGTCAAGAACAAAGACCATTAATAGTTGCAGAATCAAATTCTGAAATGGGTGCAGAGCTATCAAAACCTGAAGTGACCAGACAGCTAGCATCAAGGTGGAGATCACTTAGTACTGACGACAAAAGGGTGAGTTTTTATTATTAAGTAGATGCTGATAAAACATGCAACACATAACCTATGTTTTGCACAAAAAGCTAATTCAAAGGAGTCTCATAATTAGGTTTAACCCATATGCTCACAAAAAAAAGATAATTGATTGACAATAGACCTGCGACATATGTGTGCAAACTGAGCGAGGGGATTAAATCATTCTAGCAGAGTCTTCAAAATGGCAAAACTATATCTGTAAATAGTCCCAAATCAACTTACCACTGCTTCTAGACCATATTTTAAACTGTTAGGTACCACTGTTTCATGACAGTTTGATGAGGTAATTACTTTTTTTATGAATGCAACAAAAACTATTTTTCGTTGTTGCAGGTCTATGTTGCTATGTTTGAGAGATCAAAGGAGAAATATGCTGAAGAATTATCAGCATATAATATCAAGAAAGAACAATGACAAAAGTCATCTACTGATACCACCTAATTTTAATGTGATAGTCAGCTTTAAGATAGGCTAATTGTATTAAAATAATGTTGCAGTACAGTGATGGGAATTCTGAGATACATTCTTCTAATCTTCATCTTATAAGTTTAAAAAATGCCTCAAAATACAGTTTTGGTCTAAACTTAGTGTTGATAACACTAAGTTTAGACCAAAACTGGGTTTCTGTAATGAGAAACAAACATGAATTGAGTTTATTTTATTTACACTATGAGCAGAATAATATTACATGCATAATGATGTCATATTGATAATAGGTTGTAAAGAAATGAGATTTCAAACTAATATTTAATACTAACAAGATCTCTCCAATTTCTTATTTCTACTTGGACAGCATAGCAAATTGTTTTTTTTGTAAAAACTTGGTTCAAGTTATGTTTGTAATATTTTAATCCTTATCTAACTGTAAAGAAGTTTTATTACTAAGAAAATAGTTCATGAAACTAGAGACCTGGCACATGTTACATCTTAAAAAAATTGAAATGAGCTAGTATTCAAGCTTACTTAGTTACATGAAGACAAGAGACTAAATTGCTTTATTAACTGGTGAACTATTAGCTTGATCTCAGGTGCCAAATTAATTGAACCAGCACCCAGGTAGTAATTGCATGTTTTGTAAATATGCCCTATTGTTTAATTTCTTTAATTTAAAAAAGGTGTATGAATAAATATAAACTATAAAAATACAATTTCGTCCTAGTTTGGAAATTTTATTTTATAACAAAATTACATAACAATTAAAATAAAGAATAACATTTTGTACCCAAATAAGAAATGCCAACAATACCATTATGTATTTGATAAATAATTCAGATCATGCCTTAAAGTTGTCTTTGTGCAAGCGAATAACTTTCATAGTTTCAACAGCATCATGAGTCTTTGCAAACTTCATAACTGATGATTGAGTTACTCTCATAAAAGGATTATACAATTTTTCCTCGGCAATTGTTGATGGAACCTGTAAACAAAAGGAATATCAACATCTCATACCAAAATATTTTGTGACAATATTTTTGTGAATGATATTTTTGTAAATATTAAATGCATACTGTAGGTTTGCCTTTCTGTCTCATGTCCTTGGACCATTCCATCTTTTTCTTAATCTCCTCATTTGTTGGTTCAACAACGGATGCAAACTTCAGGTTCTGTAGAGTATACTCATGACCGCAGAAGACCTTGGTCTGGTCTGGGAGTCCACTGAGTATGTTTATCAGAGCTTGGTACATCTGATCTGCTGTGCCTTCAAAGAACCTGCCACATCCACCTAGGAACAATGTGTCACCTGGAATTTAAATTTAGATGTTGAAACTTTTAGCAACATTATTTTTATGGCTATAATTATTTTAAATTAAGAACCTAAAAAAATATTCTTAAAATGCTTGATTATTTTATAAAAAAATTAAATTAAAAAAAATAATAATTCATGAGGTTATCACCTGTGAATACTGCTGAATCATTTCCCTCTTCGGGTGCAGTAACAAAGTAGCAGACATGTCCTGATGTATGGCATGGAGTAAAAAGGCACTGTACATTCAGATGACCGATATTGAACTGTGTGTTGTGTTCAACTTTCTTAGTTAAGGCACCAATGCGGTCGTCACCACCATACACTTGAAGTCCTGGGTGTTGTTTCACTAGATCTGCATTGCCTCCTGCATGGTCCCTGTAATAGTGTATAAGATATTCAAGACATTTACTTTGGAATGAAAGAAGCCTAAACCTCTGACTCAATCAATTAGTTGCAATATTTTGTTACAAACATTTTACTACAATTCTGTTTTTAACACTTTGAATACCACTCCCCAAACCACAGATTTTCTATTCCTAGATATCAATCCACATGTTTTAGACTCTTACAGAAGATATCACCCTTTTGGTCTTATAAAAAATTGTTTAGAATATTTGTCAATAATAGACCATTAAAAAATTCAAATCAAAATTTTCAAAATGGTAGCATAAAGAGAACAATTTGTTGAAAAAACTATGGTGAAGTATCTCCATGAACAGGTCAGTAATGTTTGTAATATCAATACAATTATAGCAACTTTAAATCTGTTCTCTGATCATATTAATTTGACATAGTTTTTAGATATTTACCAATGATGATGAGTAGTCAGCACAGTAGTCAAATGAACACCCTGTTCTTGCACAGCTTGCAGAACAGAATTGGGGTCCACGGGATCAACAATGGCAGCCTCCTTTGTGGCTTTATCCACAATCAGGTACATGTAATTGTCTTGCAATGCTGGCAGTATCTTCACGTCCATGGTTTTGTACTGGATGTGCTCTATTGCACTGTGAGCTTCACGCTGGTTGCGGACCAAAGCTGGAATATTAAAATAAATATTATTCACAAAGAAATCTATAGGATTATTTTTATTGTCAAGCAGACAGATAAGTCTAAGTGATAAGTAGTTGTATCTTGCAATTAAAATTGTAATCAGTAAATTTAAGTCAGTAGGTACATCTGTGTAGGGAGACAAATATTTAAATAAAAACAAAATCAGTAGAACCATATCTCTTACATCTAAAACTAAAAGTTGAGAAAGTTTTAATGTAACACAAACTAGCTTCAGATGGATGTACATAAGCAATCAACAGTATAACAGACAGGGTAAGTACTAAAGCAAAGTTAAATATAGCTGGAATTTTGTTTAGATACCTTTATTTATTTGTTACCTTGAAAATAGAGCTTCGTTATCTGTTGAGACAGCCCAAACGGCAAAGAGTTTACAATCCTAGCAAGCATTGAACAGTATGATATTAGTATGAATATAGAATAAAAAACACTTAATGGCAAATAATATATCTAATTATTGCTCCTAAATGAATAAAGTTAAATAAAAGTCTCAAAGTTTAAGAACTTAGATTCTGAAATCCTGTTGAATTCGACCGACTGATTGACACTAACGACTTAAAAAACTGCTGTAAGTTTGACACTGACACTCGGAGGCTCACGGGCACTGATCAAATAATACTACGTCTCACGGACACGGCCCACTGATCAAATAATACTACGTACGACCGGCCGGCAGCACTGGATCAAATAATGGCCGACAGAATGAAAAAATACCCTGATCAAATAAACTACGTAGAAAAATGACTAGAGACGAGCTTGGAGTAGAGTGCGAGTGCGCCTGGGAAATACCGGTTGCATTTCTTTAAAAACCGGTACTTTAGACTAGGGGCCTGCCTTCGTGCTTACACAAACAAACATGAGACCGTAAAAGGTTATATATTACAAATTTCATTTAACTGGAACTCTGGGAGTTCTGGGACGAATCCCAATTGCAAATATACCACAAAACAAAGTTCGCTTAATTCGATGGAAAAGTTAATGTTTAAAGAACAAAGGCAAAATCGTATTTACAAAATATTTTAACGTTCAGAACTATGAATGTAGTATTCTCAATAAAAATATATTTTACGATTTTTAAGCACATAAACTTTTGTTGTAAAAGAGCATGAAAATATTTTGTCAATGATATCACAGATTAAAATAAAAATCTGTGTTGTTCACTTTGCTTCACAGATTAAAATATGATCTGCTTTTGCCGTATGTTTTCCAATGTTTTTGTGTAATTATTGCGATTACTTAACGCTCATCACAGGACAATGGTGGCAATATACCCTTAACTACGTGTTACTGAATATTTATATGAATTTCGTACTGTACTAAGTGTCAAACATTATATAACCTCAAAAAACTAAAAATTAAATATCTTTTTATTGGTGATTTTGAGACATATAATGTTTATATATATTTGCATAGGAGCTGGTGCTGAATAGCTTAAGATTTTTTTTATTTCTAAACGCAAAATATTTACATCAACTAAAATCATGTACGGAGATCTGCCCATGTCCTTTTGTTTTACGCTTGCGACGCTAGTGTATTTTCACGTTAGCAGAGCTGACCACAGATTAATATGTCTTAAGCTGACGAAAAAAATAGCTTAGGCTCGGTCTATACGCTGCCGCAATCATTAAGCATCCGCAAGAATCCGTTAAAAAAACGACCTTATTGTTTAAGCGATGGATTGAATCCGCGTTAACCCGGTCCGGTTTCCGGCTGGGAATATACCGAGCTTAAGTTGGAAAAGCACTCGCCCGGTATGCTATAGTCGTGCGGACTCGTGCGTGGATTCGGGTCCCACCTGAGGCGCTCGAATTTTTTTTAAGTATTAAAAAAAGATAAATAACACTTGAAAAAAAAATCATCGACCTCAGGTGGGACTCGAACCCACGTCCCATCGCATGCCGGGCGAGTGTTTTACCAACTAAGCTACCGAGGACGTCACGTGACAAGATGAAATTCCTCAAGTGTTTTTTATCGCTGTCAAAGCCAGCGTATCTCTGATCAATGTTGTAGCTATATGTATAGCTGAGTAGTATACTACCGTCAACACCCTATAGAAATATTTTTACAAATATTTGACTATTGGTTAAGATCCAAAATTCTTAAACATTGTAAATTTTTGTTTTTAGCAATTCTATGCAAGGTTTAATTAAGAATTTCAAGCATTTCTGATCTTAACCAATAGTCAAATATTTGTAAAAATATTTCTATAGGGTGTTGACGGTAGTATACTACTCAGCTATACATATAGCTACAACATTGATCAGAGATACGCTGGCTTTGACAGCGAGAAAAAACACTTGAAGAATTTCATCTTGTCACGTGACGTCCTCGGTGTTTAGTTGGTAAAGCACTCGCCCGGCATGCGATGGGACGTGAGTTCGAGTCCCACCTAAGGTCGATGTTTTTTTTTGAAGTGCTATTTATCTTCATTTAAACCTTGCATGGAATTGCCAAAAACAAAAATTTACAATGTTAAAAAAAGTCTTAATTTCATTTAAAACTCAATGAAACGAGAATTAACGCGATCATAATTTAGGTACAAAATGTTACCTCTTTTGCCTGACGTTTTGATCGGGTTACACCGACCCTGGTCACAGGCTGACTGGAACAGCGATGTCTTCACTCCGTATGAGAGACAGATTCTTCACTACCCTCATAATATTATTTTCACGCCAAGTACGTACCGTCACACACTATACTCACTGTGTCCTTATTCTGCACACTAACCGCCGTGTCGCGGATAATTTGAAACCGTCTTCCCGATTGAAATTTTTATACTTTTTGATTTCAATAGTTTCACGCACAATGTAACTCTTGATTAAAAGTGGCAATCCGTGTAAAGAACTTGCGTTTGATGAAATTCAATCCAGTGATTAGTGCCCGATTCAAGAAGGTGTTCGGCAGTCGCTGATTTCGCAGTTTGGCGGTTTTTCACAGCAGATATCTGCTTTTAAATCCATTTAAGCGATGGTTCGTTTCGTTTGGTTGGCCTATGTAGGAGGAACTCCCGCAGCTACAGTTTAATTTTATGTTTTGTATCGACTATCGATCAAATAATCGTTTTATTTCTTAATTACGAACTTTAATACTCATTAATTGTTTGCTATTAGTTTATCAAGGTTTTTCCAGTGGTACAGTTACTTTGTTCATTGTAGTTTTTTAAGAAAATAACTAAATTACCTCATCATATTGATTTTTTCTTTGGTGATTGAAAATACAAGTGCGCGCATTATTACACGTGCCAGTGCGGTGCAGGTATTTTTTTTTTTAAATGTGGCGGGTATAGTATCGTGCCCGTCCGAAAAATAAGAAAACAAAATGTCAATATGTTGAGCTGTCATGTAAATGTTGACAGCAGCGGGATTAGTGGATGGTTGGCACGTGTGGTTATGTTTACGTTTTTATTAACTTTATGTTTATTCTATTAGAAAGGTATAAAAATGAAGAGTAAACCTGTGAAACATAAATCTACAAACACCTTCCGGGTAAGTACATTTTTCTCTGTTTAAACCTTAAGAAGTTGATATGTATTTGAAAAAAATAAAACACCATAACTTTTCGTAAACGCAATGTAAAACCTTATAATATTATTCAGTGGTCAATTTTATCGTAAAGAGCATAGTATATTACAAATCTTTTGTTTATTGCAATATGTCTCTACGAAAATTAAAGTTTAAAAACTTTGTACTTAACCTAAAACTCGTGGTACATTTTCATGGTATAAAAGCAGGGATGTACTTAAATGCTAACTAAAATCGAATGAAATAATAAAACCTTACTTTAGTAAAACTAAATTAAAATGTGATTATACAGTTAGGATATTGTTTGTAAAAATAATGTTTTTTAGTTCTTAAAAGTTACAATAAAGTTCAAATATTTGCAGAATACACTTGTCCAGTGCAGTCTAATCACTAATTGCCAAATGTTACGTTATAATTATTCAAATGTACGTTATATTTTTTAGTTTATACCATTTGCGGAACATATCAACTTAATTGATATCCGTCATGCTGCTCTCTACCATATCGAGCATGCATACACCCAAAAGCCTGAAGAAAACGAAACACACTTCCATCTGGCCATACAAAAATGGTACGCACTCAATTTGACTGAGAACTTTAAAAAGTTCCGAAAAGAAGTGTTCGGGATCATCACAGTACCACAGTTAGTTCACAAAAAAGACGAAGTATTTGACATTTTGGAAAAGTACCTTAACTTGGAGGATCAGTTGTGCCTGCAACCATTGTTGGAGTAAGTATTTATTTCAAAATAATTTAACTTTTATAGTAAATGGTTTTATATTCTTTTGAAACCTACTTACATCATCAAAATAACTGAAACTAAATTAAGAAAGTGGCTTTCTAGCATTGCACCCATAGTTAGTTATCATTGTATATAAAGTTAATCAACAACAACACTGATTGAAACATTTCAAGCATAAACTTATCACCTGTTATAGAGACATGCTATAAGTTAAACTTGTAGAATATTTAAATAATAATAATGATAAAGTATTTTACAAATACAAGAGACAAGGCTAGAGTTAAGGTCATGTGGATTATTTCTGTATGCTAACCTTAATTTCAAACTCAATTTCTATTTCAGAATCCTAGTATCATTGGCAAAGGATTTACGAGATGATTTCTACCCACAGTTTCCTAGATTTCTTGATATCCTTATTAAACTACTGAACACCAAAGATGCCGAGAGGCTAGAATGGACATTAGTTTGTTTGGCCTTTTTATTTAAAATATTAAAGCCGTATTTGAAGAAGGATATAGCAGTTGTTCTCAAAAGGATAATTCCATTACTAAGTGAAGCACATCCACAGTACATTAACAATTTTGCAGCAGAGAGTTTTGCATTTGTCGCCCGGGATATCAGAGACAAGAAGAAGTTTCTTGAACTTGTGCTAAATTATTTGAAGACCAATGATGATGTGAGTATATCTTAACTTAGTTATTATCTCAGTAGTGTTGCCAGATGTCTCACTTTTTTTAGTATCTTGCCAGAACCCTGATCTTACTTTTTAACCCCTATGTTCGCAAAAAAAAGATAACAATTGAATAACAATGAAACCATGACGCATGTGTGCATGAACTGAGCGAGAGGACCAATTTAAATACTCTTAAGTTGGAACAAGCGCAAAGAAGAAGCACACCAAGCGGACAGGCACACCGCGGGTTGAGGCGACAGAGGGCGTCCCTTGTATTATTATGTCCCGATCTTTTTAGGGTTCCGTACCTCAAAAGGAAAAAACGGAACCCTTATAGGATCACTTTGTTGTCCGTCTGTCCGTCCGTCCGTCCGTCTGTCAAGACCCTTTTTCTCAGGAACGCGTGGAGGTATGAAGCTGAAATTTATATCAATTACTCAGGTCTACTGTCCCTTGAAGCTGTGAAAAAATCAAACTTCTAAGCCAACGCAATCAAAAGATACAGCCGTTTATGCCGCAAATTTTCGACACTTGCAAGGGAATCAAAACCTACAGGGTGCTTCCCGTGAACTCAGAATCTTGAAATTTGGTACGAAGCAACGTCTTATAGCATAGATAAAGGAAAAATTACGAAAACCATAAATTTTTAGTTACATCACATAATATATATTTTTTTAATAATTTTAAACTTACTACCCATTTCCTCATAAACGCGTAGAGGTATTAAATTGAAATTCATACCAAATACTCAGGTCTATAATACCTTTAAGCTGTAACAAAATCAAACTTCTATGTCAACGCAATTAAAAGAAACAGCAATTTAAGCTGCATATTTTGAAACTCGCAAGTACTCGCAAGGGAATCAAAACCTAAAGGGTACTTCCAGTCGACCTAGAATCTTGAAATTGGCATGAAGCAACGTAAACCTTGCAGGTTTGTACGGAACCCTCGGTGCGCGAGTCCGACTCGCACTTGGCCGGTTTTTTTTTCTTTCAAGTCCTGATATTCAGAAAACCGGATTTGCTAACACTGCTCCTAAAACACTTAGCCTTGATTGATTTCTATATTTTTATGTATGAGTTTTTTATTACAGGCAATCACTGGATGTGGTCATCTTATGTTCGAAATAATTAGAGGTGTCAGTGGTAAGTTCCACAGTTGCATTGAGGTCTTCTTACCACTATTACTTC
Organism: Anania fuscalis; assembly: GCA_950371115.1. Classification (NCBI taxonomy): domain Eukaryota; kingdom Metazoa; phylum Arthropoda; class Insecta; order Lepidoptera; family Crambidae; genus Anania; species Anania fuscalis. The sequence continues at coordinate 14,879,400 of OX493334.1, read as the reverse complement.
AAACCCTCAAAGACAACAAAGAAAACCAGGACATCCTATTCAAAGTCCTAACACAAACAATAGAAGACAGCTTACAGACAATATCTCAAAAAGAGTACACAATATTCTGGTCTAGCATATTAAAGTTCACAGAAGAGATATTAAATGAAAATGATGAAGAGAGTAGAGGGCTGGAGTACATTTTAAGGCTTGCGGGTCAAGTTGTAGAGCACCAAAATGGCAAATACTTGACAAACCCTCCACAGTTTGTGCTTTTGCTAGTAAAAGTTATCTGTGAACAGTTTTCAGAGAGTGTCCTGCAAGTGTGTGCCCAGATTGGGGCTTTACTACTTCTTTCTCCAAATGTATCTCTATCCCAGGAACATGCGGGAATTATTGTGAAAGTGCTACTGCCTTTGCCTTACCCCAATATTCTTATAAATTTCGTGAGAAATGTTATTGACTACCCTCAATTTGACATGCACATCTTGCCCCCATTCCTCAACTTTGTTCTACAGTCTGGGTTTGATAATGAGGCTATGTGTACATTAACTAAGATATGTTTGAGAAAATCTCCTCTTTCTAAAAATGGTATAAACCTGTTTGACTGGGTGAAGTACCCAATCAATTTTGGTAATGGTTTGCCTCACTTTATGGAACATTGTCACAGTGTTTTGAATGATGATATGGAAAATATTGTGGAAAACCCTACAAAACTGATGAATGTTCTTTTCTGCCTGCCACATATAGAGAAAATTGATGTAGATTACTGTGTGACAACCTTGAGTCAGCTTATAGATAAGCTGTTAAAAGTTTTGAGCACATATAATTTAGAAGGGCAGCCTGAACATAACAAGTTTCATTGTGACATCACAGCCATTTCTAGATGCGCCAGGCAGGTGTTGTTCATACTTGCAAATGCTATAGAGAGTGCTGTCCACATTTCTAGTTGCAAAAAGATGAAGGACATCTGTAATATTGAAACACTCCTGCCTGTGGTACTGCCCTGTGCTGCAGATCCGAATTACCTAGCAGCCCTAAATCTTTTGGACTTATACTTGACAGCATATGAACAGGAAAATGGATTGACCTATCCACATTTGTCACTGGTCGATTCCTGTTTGAGGAGTAATGTGTCATCGCCTTATCATATTGTAAGTATTATTATCTTTTCTTACTAAGTATGCCTTTTATAAGTACGTCAAGTTTGTGTTCGATATTTATAGAAAAATATTTGCCCCCTTTTCACAGAACAACAGGACTGTTTTATTTACGAAGGTCAAGCTATATCGACGACCTCCGTAGCCGAGAGGCGAGCACGCCGGACTGCAAATGGCGCCGCCATCTCTGAGGTTCCGGGTTCGATCCCCGGTCGGGTCAATGTAGAAAACGAACTTTTCTATATTATCTCGGGTCTGGGTGTTGTGGTACCGTCGTTTTTTCTGATTTCTATAACACAAGTGCTTTAGCTACTTACCTTAGGATCAGAGCAATGTATGTGATGTTGTTTAATATTTATTATTATTATTCTTAATATATGCTGACATAAAAAAAACTTTACCTATCCTCTATTATAAAAAAAGTCAAGTTTTCTTACCTAGAAATTTTATTACAGGTTCGTCTGCTGACAACTCACATTTATAAACTATTTGAAAACATCCCAGAACTAGATAAGACTGCTAAAGTTGGAGAAAGCGTTGAACGGTTTTCTATATTCAGCAGATGTTTTGCCGTCGAGTCCATCCAACCGTCTATTCAAGAGTATAGGTCCCAAATCAACATGTTGCAGAAGATGACCTTCAATACCACACAGTACACTCTTGCTAAAGAAACAGATTTTCATTTGTTTGCCCTTAATTATATGCTCGGAGTTTTGTATGTGAACTTCAAATTGCTCTGGGAGCCAGTTTCAGAGTTTATAGCGGGATATGGTAATGCCTTAACTGCTGAAGAATTCTGGCCGCCATTCTACAAAACATTGACATCATCTTTCGCAAATGCTAAGAAGGATCTAAAGAAGTTTCAATTTGATAATGAAATGGACAGCAACTATAACTTACTGAAGGAGTTGTACACCGAGTACAGTAGTATATTCGAAAGACCAGATTTATATAACTATCGAAATTTAATATTAAAGGTTATGACTAACTGCATTCAAGTTTGTGAAGCTAAAAATCGGGATGTAGTTGTTTTGTTTTTGAACTTTATTGAAAATGAATATAAAAGAAATGACAGTGCCAATGCACTCAAAATTGATGTCCAAGTTCGTAACAACACGGAAATGGAAGTTTATGAACCTACAATTCAAAATGTCGCAAACGTAGAAGATATTGTTGAGGTTGTTGAAGAACCAAAAGAATCAGCGTCTGGGAAAATTATCTTCCGAACACTTATAAGTATTATGCAGGTTCTGGCGCAGTTCAAAAATCCTAGGGCACTTCACAAAGAACCAGTTTTCTGGGATCTTTATATGGAATTTCTGATGCACAAAAACGCAGGGCTTCAGAAGTATGCTTTAGATTGTGTTCTGAATTACAAAAATAAGAGTGTTACCCCATACAAAAGTAATTTGTACAACTTGGTTGATGAAAACAAATTCAAAGACGAACTTACATTGTTCAAAATCACAGAAGATTCCCAAAATATTCAGCTTGATGATAGAGAACATGTTGTTCCGATAATATTGAGAATACTTTACGGAAAAATGACTTCGAAATTAGGAGCAGATAAAAAAGGCGGTGGTCAAACAAGGAGATCTTTAGTAATGAGATACTTAGCTGGTTGCAATGAAAATGAGTTAAAAATGTTCATTGAAATGGCATTCTTTCATTTGAAACAGTACCTGGCAATTGAGCCAAGACAGATACTTGATAGTACTATTGCTACTTTAGATCTGAAATCAATAATAAGTCCTGGAAAGATACATAGTATTTTAAATTTGTTTGAAGTAGTAAGAGAGTACTTTGGTGGATACTTGAAAGATGAGCTGCTGACTCAATTGTTTAAAATATTTTATGCAGTGTGTTCATTAGTAGGCGCAGTTCTCGCGCAAGGAGATAAGGTTCATGTCGGATACACTAAAGTTATGAAAAACCTTAGAACACTATGTTTGGGAACACTGAGGAAGTTGTTTGACCAGTTCCATGAATATGCTTGGAGTAAAGATGAGCTGTATGTAATTTATGAGACTCTCATTTGGCCGTTAATTCCAAAACTACATATTGAAGGAATTCATACACCTACAGCATTAATGAAACTGCTGAATACTTGGTGCCAAAATCCAAGATATTATATCCTGTTGGTGACAGTTTCTGAGAGGGATAACACATTATGTCCATTGCCTGCTTTGTTTCAATTACTGCTAGCTCCAAAAACTAGCCCTGGTGTCTTGAATACTATTTTAGACATGATCGAGAAACTGCTGACTTTAACGGAAGATAACGAAGAAAAAGAAGTACCTCCAATAAATTCCTTCAATGTTCTGCCCATTACAGATAATAAAAATATTACTAATGTCAAAGAAATTAATTTTGGGAGCACAATTTTGATTCCACACATTCCAAGTATTTTGGAAATAATGAAACGGCGTATAGCGAATTCAGCAAAATCAAATACTGTGAACAGAAGAGACTTGCTCATACTTTCAAGGGTGACAGAACTGGTGTCAACTCCTGAGCTATGTGATGAACTGTTGAATCTACTGTTGCCAATATTAGTCAAGAAGGTGTGCATGAATATGGCCGAAGACAATATGGAGCATGCTGTGACGACTATAATAAACTTACTGGGCCACAGCACTAATCCCCAAACATACATAAAAAACATGGCAGTTCTGTTTAATAAGGTTTCACCAGTAGACGTCCGGAAACTTTTGATCAAACTGCTTACCACTATTGCTGAAAACGCAACTACAAACAAAGATGTGCTAATTAGAATAGCGAGTATAATAACTGAAATGAACGCATACAATAAGAGGTGGATCGAGCAACCAGATTTCGATCGCAGAATAGATGCTTACAAAAAAATATATCAGCTCTCAGAGAATAACGAAATCGACTTGGATCTCGCAATTCTGATAGTCAATAACTGTTTTTATTCTATTCGGACAGAAAAGGATATCGGTCTGAGAGACGGAGCTGGTCTGTGTTTGAAGAGAATACTTCCGAAATTGCTGTCAAAGTACTGGTCTATGACTGATGGCCAATTCCTTGTCAGAGATACAGTATTGTCACTGATCTCCTCAGGAATCAGAGACACGAAAAATGAATTTCTCAGAAACGAAAGTATTGCACTACTTGGTGAATTAGCTAGAGAATCTCCCGATGCCGATGTGGTACTGTCAGATCTAGCTCATTTGGCTAATAAGGAGGATGTCGAAGTTGATTTCTTTGAGAACATGTGTCATTTACAAATGCACAGACGCGTTCGAGCTTTACTCAAGTTCTGCAAAGTTGCCAAAAAAGTTACTAAGTGTCCAACTCCTAGGACACTCACAAATTTTATTCTTCCCTTAGCAACTACGTTTATTTGCGACGACAAATACACAGACAAGAATACACTGATTGATGCGTGTATCGAAGTCATTACGACTTGCTGTCGCCTACTTCCATGGTACCATTACGAAGTGATTCTTAAAACATATTTGAACAAAATGCGCCATACAACTGAACACCAGAAACAGTTGACACGTATACTAATTGGAATTTTAGACGCTTTCCACTTTGATTTCTCGAAAGCCAAGAATATTGATTTGCCTAAAGCTTTGACGACTAATATTGAAACAGGGACGATTAGATTAGGTAGAAAGAAAAACAAAAATAAAGATCAGGCAGAGGAAAATACTGCAGAAATTAAAGAAATCTCTTCGGAAGGTATTGAATTGACCGAAAATGATATACAAGAAGAGGAAAAAGCTGAAATTGATGAAGAATCTGAATTGAAAGCAGCAGATGACGAAGCCGAAAAAGACGATTCACCAAAAGAAATTTCTGAAGTGCCAGCATTTGAAAGAATAAACAGTGTTTCGCCATCAGTTGCCAAAAGAATTATTAAATCCCTATCGGCCGGTCTACTACCACAGTTAAGCAGGTAAGTTTTAGAAAAGTTTATATTCTTAACTCTTGAGCCGTCATAAATCGTATCATTTTTTGTTACCCCTGTTGCTATTTACATAACTTTTCCTTGTCAAACGTTATAATATATCGAATCTTGTATTTCCCTATTGCTGGTATTAATTAGGCCTTAGATTATTTATAACCTTTCGTATTGCGAATATACTACTCTGTCAAGAAAGTACCGGGAAAAGATGAATAATACACAAAATGTTAGTTATTCATCCAGATTTATTTTATCACCTTTAAAGTATGCTCCTTCAGAAGCGATACACTTACGCCAACAAATAATCCAATCATCAAAACATTTTTTTAAACGCTTTTTCCGGAATCGAGTTCAGTTCTCGCCGCGAATTCTCCTTTGTCTTCTACCGAATGAAACCGGGTGTCACGAAGTGGTAATTTGAGTTTAGGAAAAAGAAAGAAGTCGGCTAGAGCCATATCTGTTGAATAAGGTGGCTGCTCGATGGTATTTGTTGAGTTTTTGGTCAAAAATTCGTTCACAATGATGGGCTTGTGGGAAGGCTCATTATCGTGGTGCGAAATCCAATAATGTTTCGTCTAATTTGCTCTCTTAAACGCCGCAGAACGCTTAAATAATATTCTTTTTTATCGTTTGACCTTCTGGCAAGAATTCTGAGTGCACAACACCGCGACAGTCAAAGAAAACAGTCAACATGACTTTGACTTTCGATCGAGTTTGCCGCGGTTTCTTCGGATTCGGTTCAGTTGGAAGGCGCCACTCTGAAGCTTAAATTGTTGACTAGTTTGCATGTCAAACTCGTAAACCCACGTCTCGCCAGTGACAATGCGTTTTATGAATGGGTCGGAATTGACTTGTTCTAGCATGTCCTCAGCGACTCTTATGCGATTGAGTTTTTGGAGAAAATTTAGGTCTTTTGGGACTAGCCGAGCGGCAACATATTTCATAATCAATTGATTATTTAAAATGGTACGAATCGACTCGTGTGACACAGAAAGTTCGACGGCTAAGCTCTCTCAAACTTAAATGATGATTTTCAGTCACTATTTCCTTCACTTTTGCGATGTTGTCTTCAGTAGCAGACGTTGATGGCCTACCAGCGAGGCAAATCTTCCATTACATCTCGACCGCTTTTGAACGCTTTGTACCACGCATAAACATGTGTTTTTGATAAAGTCGATTCACCGTAAGCCTTCTGTAACATTTTCAGAGACTCCGAACACGAAATCCCATTGGCGATGCAAAATTTAAGACAAACTCTTTGTTCGATGTTTTTGTCCATTATGAAATTCGCTATACACACTAGATATGGTATAACTAAAAACAATACTGTATTTAATCTAATTATCAGATGTAACTCAAACACCGCGCCAAAATGGAAAACAGTTGTGACAATCTAACAACAACAAAAAAATATATAATTTTTAATTTGGAACCATAAACAAATCATCAATTCCCGAAACTTTTTTGACAGAATGTATACTTACTTAAAACGTTTTTTTTGAGATTCAAAGTTTAAACCTCTCCCACTTCTAGAGCGATAGGCAAGATGACGGATCACGAAGAGTCTCACAAAGTGAACCGCCGGCGCACGGGGCTCGAGCGGCAGGACGAAGACCTGCTGCGCGTGCCCATCGCGCTCGCGCTCGTCAAGCTGCTGCAGCGGCTGCCCGGGGATACGCTCGCGCACCAGCTGCCTGGGTGAGTGTATATACACACAGTGACGCACAAAAATTCCAATAATCGTATCAAATAGCTAGCTTTAAACTAAGCAGGACTTGTTCTATGGCAGCTAGATAATGGATAAACATACTTAAATGGTATGGTCGTACGGTGATTTTTATCTTTTGCTTTCTCAACCGTTATAATCATCATTGCACTCGCCATTACACACTCTTGAAGCTGATTTATGATTAGCTGAGTCTTGATGGCTGGAATTAACGAGTATGTTGCCCTAACACACAACACACAGCCTAAAAAGTTCGTCTTCTGTCCGTGCAACAAAATCCACTTTGATTTTACTGTACATCGCAATTCCACATCGAATGTTTACAACAGCAGACTTGATAATCATGTTTAAACTTTTGCTTTTGTTTCAGAATCATCATAAAATTATGTTCCTTTCTGAAATCTCCATTGAAACAAGTGCGCATCACAGCTAGAGATATTGTCAAGAAAATTATGATCACGGTCGGCTCGTCATACCTAGGAATCTTACTTGAACATTTAACTTTATTGCTAACGAGGGGCTTCCAATGCCATGTGCTAGTTTCGACAATACACTCTGTACTAGATGCTTTAAAATCTGATTTCAAATCTGGGGAACTCAACGACAATTTGGATTACATATTAGACGTTTGCACAAATGACTTATTCGGCGCTTTATCAGAAGAGAAAGAAGTGAACAAATTACACTACAAAACCCCAGAAGCAAAGCCTAGCAAGAAAAGCTACGTAACTCTCATGATTGTGTCTCAAAATATAACAGAGACTTGTCTGATCAATCTTCTTTTGCCTTTCAAAGAAGTATTACAGAAACACCAATCCAAAAAGATTGTTCTGAAAGTGCAAGAGGCTCTAATGCATATATCAAGTGGTTTAGTGACTAATAAATTCATCGATATCGAGTCTTTGTTTATATTCCTTCACGGTATCGCTTCCGACAGCATTCCGGAATTTGTTCTAGGCGCTCCTAGAAGACAAATAACTGAGGCTCAAAAAGAAAAGATGCTCAGAGCAAAACCGGATTGTTTTATCATTCCCGAAACACCTAAACGAAGCAGAGAGGCACAAGGCAAGAACGTCAAAACTTCTGGTAAAGCCAACTCCCACGTCTTAGTCGAATTCAGTTTGAATATCCTCTACGTTATATTGAAAAGAGAGAAGGTCCCAAGAGTGGATTGCAAGGCGTTCGTAGATCCACTGATACCTTTGCTAGTTGATGCATTAAAAAGTGACCATGTCAAAGTGACAACAGTAGCAATGAAATGTATATCAACTCTTTGGACTATCAGAGTGAGTACTCCAACTTTGGAGGAAATGGTGCAGGATGTGGTGAAAACGATATTCTCGATATTGCACAAGTACGCCACCTTTGAGATTAGTAAGCAGAATGATAACTACCATCTAGTCAGGAATGCATTTAAGGTGAGTGTCCGAAGAGAGGTTCCTAGTGTAAATTACTAAGTATCAAAGATTGAATATGAAGTGCATTTTACATGTTTATTTCTACAGCAGCAGTAATGTATTTTATTGAGTATAGTCTAGAATCTAGAAGCAATTGGGAAAAACACATGTTCAGCAGTGTACGCCGATGGCTGAAATGGTGATCATAATGATCTGATACTACCACAAACTCTTTTTAGGGTTATGTACCAAAAGGGTTAAACGGGACCCTATTACTAAGACTCCGCTGTTCTTCTGTCTGGCTGTCCGTCTGTCACCAGGCTGTACTCACGAACCGTGATAGAAAGTTGAAATTTTCACAGATAATGTATTTCTGTTGCCGCTATAACAACAAATACTAAATAGAATAAAATAAGTATTTAAGGGGATCCCATACAACAAACGTGTTTTTTTGCCGTTTTTAAGATAATGGTAACGAACCTTTCGTGCGCGAGTCCGACTCGCACTTGGCCAGTTTTTTTTATTGGTGCGAACTTTTGGATGCCATCAGAAATTAATTTGTTACAACCACTTAAATTCTTACATAACTGACCAATTATTTCTTTTTTATACATCCAGGCAGTAACAGTACTAATAAGAAACGTGAAGTACTTCAAGTTAGAAGCGGAACAGCTGAAAACTTTGCTTCTATATGCTGAAGAAGACTGCCACAACGATGAGCGGCAAGCCAACTCGTTCTCGCTTCTGAAGGCTATATTAGAAGCGAAACTCGTCTCGACGGAGCTGCACGAGGTCATGGAGAAAATATCCAGGATTTGTATACTGAGTGAATCTGCTAAATCTAGGTGAGTAACCATTATCATAAATAGAGTTCTTTTTTTAGTAAAATTGACATTTTATAATTTAAGCCAGTGATAAAATTACAGTTTTAAGTCAACAAATCACCGACTCAAATTGAAATCACAAGGTGGCTGGTAAATTCCGATTAGTTATATGACCCTACTCCATTATTTACTACCCTACTACGAGGGTTATGCATTTTGGTAACGGAACTTATCTTCTGCTAATGGTTGAAAGTAAAACCAAACGTTTTTACTAATAGAAATAGTCGAAACTTCTAAAGTTAAATCATTATAAATATTTCAGCCTATTGCAGTCCACTTTTGGACGTAAGCCTCACCCAAAAAGCACGATCTCCTGCTCTTTTCATCCAGTCACTTTTGAAATTGGGTGTGCCAGCCGAAAGCAAACTCTCCGTGTCGCTCTGCGGTTTGTTTGTGGCTCAAACTCAATATTTAGTTCGTTTTATACAACAAATGACAATGTTTTCTATAGCTCTAATTTGACGTTTCGTTTGTAGTTAACTACAAAATGTTTGTCTATCGCTCCAAAATGTCGATTTTCATCGTTGACGATCAATGTTATTGTTCCAGGGAAGAAGCCCGCGCCATATTCGTGACGTACCTGACGAACTACTCGCCCGGCAAGAAGATGGAAAAGTTCATCCAGTTCTTCGTCTCGCAGCTCAACTTCGAGCTACAACACGGCCGGGAGTCATCACTGAAGTTCCTCGACATGATTATCAATAAGTTTCCGGTGGTGAGTTTTTAATTTTTTAATTTATTTTATAAAAAAGGTACACCAACAGCATATATATACAACACTAGCAACAAATAGGATAAGATCGTAAAATTATCATACATATGCCTATTATAGGCGTACACAACACTGAAAGTAACAAGATATACATCTACTTATAATTTTGAATTAAAAATTAATATTTGAGAAAAATACTCATACAATGGATAATTAACAGTTAAAAGTGTAGGTGTATTCGTTCGTAGTATTACTTAGTATCTTTCGAGACTCCATTCACAACAACAGCGAATAGCGGGGCGGTTTGATACAATACACATACATTAAGCCATAAAAACAAAAAACGTGTAACAGAGCTTAACAATTTAGGATTTTTAGGAGATTTTACATTACAATTTTCTCATATACAACGTTTTCTCATGATTTTCAAAAAATTAGGGATACTTCTTACTACAAGTAAGTCCTTCCAAAGGAAAAACATGTCTATAGATGTTTTTAGAAATTCGTACTTTTTTGCCAAGCTGCTTTTATACACTTGACGTATCTATATACATCCCTAAACAAGGCAACATCGAATTATTTTACCATCATATTTCCTGTAGCAACCTAACGCACGCTAGGTTTACGGCGCCTTCTGTATTGCCAGCAATAAAATAGATTTATATCACTTTTAACAACATTCCTTCATTCGTGTAATAGGGATGACGTCGTTAATTATTATGTATTAAGTATTATTTAAGTGCGGCGTTAAAGAGGGCAAATTAGACGAAAAAGGCCAGATTTGTGGAATGAAAATTATTGGATTTTGCACCACGATAATGCGCCTTCCCACAAGGCCATCATTGTAAACGAATTTTTGACCAAAAACTCAACAAATACCATCGAGCAGCCACCTTATTCACCAGATATGGCTCCAGCCGACTTCTTTCTTTTTCCTAAACTCAAATTACCACTTCGTAGCACCCGGTTTCATTCGGTAGAAGACATAAAGGAGAATTCGCGGCGAGAACTAAACTCGATTCCGGAAAAAGCGTTTAAAAAATGTTTTGATGATTGGATTATTCGTTGGCGTAAGTGTATCGCTTCTGAAGAAGCATACTTTGAAGGTGATAAAATAAATTTGGATGAATAACTAACATTTTGTGTATTATTAATCTTTTCCCGGTACTTTCTTGACAGAGTAGTACTACTAAAAGGACTAATAATCTATCTGCAAAACTTGTCTAGTTTTATATTGTTGTACGTAATATTTTTACGTAGTATAATTCTTACTCTGGGGTAATATCTTGTGAATATTAAAAACTGTGCCGTGGTAACCGTAAGATGACACTTAATCTGTAGCCCATATCTGCATGTGTTACCAGTTTCTTTGTCTTTCAGGTAGACTATCAAAACTATTGGATTTTTTTTCAAAACATCGCATGGCCTAGGTCAGGCCTAGGTTCAATTTTACTTGGAAGTGACGACAAGAGCCCCCTCTCCCGAACTTTGACGCGCTTTATCTTTGTAATTTTTTGGTTGATTGACAATAGCAAAAATAAAGAGTCCATTAATTTTTGATAATCTTATTGACGGACTCAATATAATTTTAATTTCTTTACCCAGTCGTCATCTATTGTGAGACTAATAACTGTCATAAAAAGTCATTAAAACCATGTTCTAGCAACAACTATCAAAACACGGCGACTACCTACTCCTCGCACTCGGCGCGTCGATGCTGAACGACGCGGCGCCATCCTGCCGCGCCGCCGCCGCTGCCTGCATCCAGGCGATGTTGACTCGGTTGCCTACTCTCGACAGGAATAAACTGTTCGACTTGGTGCTCACATTCTTCCAAGATACGCAGGTGAGAATAGGCTACTTGACACCACCAATCAGTTGACAGACATACTTTTTATGAGCTGTTAAAACGCGTCTCTTATAATTTATATGACGATAACGAACTATGATATCTCTCTTTACCCAACTCAACTGCCTAACTTAATATTGATTTCTAAGTAATAAAAAATCAGATGTTTCTAATAAATGATAATGTACCGGGTTATCAGGCCTAAAACAGGACGTTAGTTAATAATGTCGATGGAAATACCTAAGTTCCCCTAACTTCTGCCCATGTCAAAACCATAGGTAATGCCAAATGCCAATGGAGTTTGAATAATTGGATGGAATTGATGAAATGGCAAAACGTTTTCAATGCGACCCGGTTTAAAAAAGCATTAGTTATTTAGATAATGTAATGCTGATATCACTTTTTTTTCCAGCCAATCCACTTCGAACTAGCCGCCCAACTGTGCACGCGGTTTGTCAACGTCGAAGGCGACGATTTCAAGGCCCGACTCAACACTGTCCTCTCTCTAGTCAGCAGCAAAATACTATTACTCAGCAACGACATCACTGAAGGTCGCTTCGTAAAGATACGCATTGAGCAATCAGACGACAAAACCGATGAGGAGAAACAAAAGGAAAAAGACCACAGTTTGATACAGATTTTAAACCTTATTGACATGATTACAGTGAATTGCAGTTCTAGTCTCAAAGATAAGAAGTTTATAAGTGACTTCGATGACGTAGCGCAACAATGCCAAACGTTATTAGCCTACCCTCATTCGTGGGTTAGATTACGCGCGGCAAAGATTCTGGGAGCGATTCTTTCTGCAGTTAATGTGGAAGAATTGGACGCAGTGGTGAAGAAAAAGGTTGAGAGTGATAGAGGTTTCATTTATTATGATACGGAAGTCACATTGAGGAGTTTGGTGTTGGATCTCTGTGCGCAGTATACACCGTCTGTGACGAAGGAAATGGCAGAGGAGGTATGTATTATACATTTATACATTTAAGTGTTTAAATCTGTTTTTTAGACATCATAGGTAAACATCATCAGCCTGTGACCACGGTTGGTGTAACCCGATCGAAACGTCAGGCAAAAGAGGTAACATTTTGTACCTAAATTATGATCGCGTTATTTCCCGTTTCATTGAGTTTTAAAGCATAGGTAAAGTTTCTAGTTTAGTAAAAGTTTTCAATTTCACTTTCTTTTTACTGCAGTAATGACTGTCTTGAAAAGAATACAATGCATTTCTTGTTAAGAACTAATGACTGATGATGACGATGACGATTGCAGTTAACCTAAATATCTTCTTCAACAACAATTCTTGTATGAACATACATTTATTTTGCGTATCTTAGAACGGCCTAAGGACAGTTACCTCAAAATTTTGCAAGACGGCGCTATATGATACCGAGGGGTACGCCCAGTTACTAAATATAGTCAAAACACTAATTGTCTTGGTCTCGAAGTAAGGAATTAACATCCTTGCGTTACGAGGTACCAGACAATATATTTTGCCTGTACCAAGAAATCTTCCAGTACGTTAGTAGTTATTTGATCACCTGTGTTTTAAAGTAAATAAATCCTTTCAGGTAACATCAGTGCTCTTCCAAATACTGAAGTTAGTCCACGGTATGTCAAGCTTCAAACTGACGAACAAGTCCATAGCGGAGGAGAGGATAGAGGAAGCGGAGACCACCGCTAAAGTCAACCTGCGTTGGATCCTTTTCAAACTACGGAAAGCGGTCAATGTTGAAGTAGCCAAGGCACCTAATTCTACGAATATCGTAAGTCTTTAACACCGATTTATTTATTGTATCTTAGTTTTTCCTACATTTGTTCCCGATAAAGAGTTGTTCAGATGGCTGGTTATTCCTAAATTCACTCTACTTTGCTTTAAGAACCGCTTACTAACCAACAGCCACCAATACGTCAGGTAAAAACCAAATCCATAGACTATCTCAAAGATTTGGTATCTAATCTATGTGTTTTATAAATCCGACCGATACAGATTAGAACTCGAAATTTCGTTTTCACTATTCCAGAAGCTAACCTACTATTTCCTATTACAGAGAATATCAGTCTTCACAATGTGGACCCACATCATCAGTTCGCTTGAAACAGAAGATCTCCAGAAAATCATAGACGTATTACTCCCGCCGATAGTTCGCGAATTGTCCGTAGGAGACGTGGGGGCGCCAGCGTCGCCTGTCAAACAATTAGCTGGTAGACTCGGGAAGAAACTTAGAAGAAAGATTGGGGATATAGAGTATGGGAAACTAGTGGCAGGGGTGCAGACGCGACTGAATATAAGAAGAGCGGAAAGGAAGAAGGTTAGTATTTAAAGTAATAATATAAAAGCCAATTTTTGTTGATGTCAATATTATCGAGACATGTGAAATTGACAATTCAAATAGTGAAATCCGTGGACTAACTTAGTGGAACTTTTTATTAATCGGTTAAAACTACTTTATTAATAAAGTAATTGTCATAATCTTAAATTGAGGTTCAGAGGCACCAGGCAAATTATTTAGTAAATAAAAAACCAATTTGTTTTTGCAAATAGGCTTAAACTAAGCTCTTTTACACGTTTTAATAGATTTTTTTACCTACCACTGCTTAGGGACTAATTTGGACTGGGTTGCCACACACATATTCAGTTCGGCATTAATCGGAAAAACCGAATATGAGTAGATAGATGGATGTAAGGTAGAAGATGCGTCGGGTCGGCTTTGTTGTTCTACAGATACTGCCGAACCGACACTGACGGCCAGATTATGTGTGTACATACAGTCGGTCGATATTAACAACAAACCCATAGCATAGGCATTTTTTTTAATTTTGTTTATTGAATGAACCTGAATCTGAAATCGAAATTTTTGCATTCAAGGTGAATTAACGCGCCACTACGCCAATTGGACCGTCAAAGTTGTTTTTTTTTTATAAAAGTACTATTGTTTGTTGATAAGAAATGAAAAACCTTGTTTAGTAAGAGAACAACCTTTTTATGTTTTTGTATCTCACTAACCGTTATTACATTTCAGGTTTTATTACAAGAGAAAATAAACAACCCCGAAAGAGCTGCTAAGAGGAAACTCCAATTGAAAGAAAAGAAAAAACAATCGAAGAAAATGAAGCTTGAAATGCTACACGGGAAAAGGCCAAAAGGCAAAAAGCGAAAGGCAGAAGACATAGATGTTGAAGACCAACTACTAAAAGGCGACGACTGAAGTTATTAATATTAAACATGTATCAAAATACCTAAAACAAAAAGACCATGATAGAAAAATAAAATTATGTGCGCAATCCGCCTTTGTCAAAAGTGAGAGAGAAGTTGAAGAGGGAGCGAGAAAAGACAAGAGGTTTGTCTTTTGTTATTTTTTCAATTATGAATTGAAGTGCTACTGTCGTTCGTGACTTGTATTTTTTTTAATTTTACTGTTATTTTAATTCGATCGGCAGATAAGTATAACCTTGGTTTTAAAGAAAACTCAAATTGTTTTGTAAATATTAGTTAAGATTGTTACACTGTGTAATAAAAATATTTTATTTAAAATGATAAAATCGCTTTATTTTTCAACATTACCAATTTTCACATACTAAACTGAGGCCGCATATACCTATAGTACTGAGTAAGCTGACAACTGTTGGGTAAGAAAAGTTATTGAGAGGCTACCATAAACTAAGTCGTTAGCTTTAGCTAACTAGTTATTTAGTTTGCCATACTCGCCACGCTTGGCAGGCGGGTTGGCGAGCGCAGTTTTTTTATTATTTTGCACGCAGACGCTGCTCCCCGTCTCGTGCTACAGGATTTAGTCGCCTCTTAGGCTTCAAGTAAATGACACCGGAACCGCACCGACGCCAGATCGCATTTTTTTGTATACGAATGAATATGTATAAAACACGCGGTTTCGGTCCGGCGCCGGTCCGGCGCTGGTGCCGTTCCTCCTGTTGGCGGTGGGGAAGTGTATTCTTTACGGCCGTCCCCACGCGGCACAAACACACAAAACAAGATAATAGTACACAATAAATTGGCATATTTAAGTACTGCATAAATTATCACCACAACTGAACATAGTTTCAGTAAGTATACAAGTGTATGAATAAGACAATACCCCAGACATGTCAACAGATCTTTGTATCAACATATATGACTATGACACCACACCATTTGCTATCTTTTCTAAGTAAGGAATGAACACCCTGTATAACCGTAGCTAAGAGGCGAGCACGCCGGACTATATATGGCGCCGCCATCTCTGATGTTCCGGGTTCGATCCCCGGTCGGGTCAATGTAGAAAACGAACTTTTCTATATTATCTCGGGTCTGGGTGTTGTGGTACCGTCGTAGTTTCTGATTTCTGTAACACAAGTGCTTTCGCTACTTACCTTAGAATCAGAGCAATGTATGTGATGTTGTCCAATATCTATCTATAATAAGATAAAATAGAGAAAACGATCCACCAGTTTTTATAGTAAACAATCGGACGATACTCCATACGTACTGAATTCCCATAACAGTACGCCGGATTGCAAATTGTAGAGGGGCGTGTATGTAGAGATGTCGTAGCCCGATCTTAAAATTAAACACTTCATGATGTGGCCGGCCATTTCATAAAATGGTCGTATTTTATAAAACGGTCAAACAAAACTGGCCATATCGTTTAAACGTCAACGTTTGATGATATGTCAATCAACGTTTGGCCATATCATTAAAATAGGTATAAATACGTTTACAAGTTACAGGAATTCGTTTAAAAATAATTTTGGACTATAGATAAATAAAAAATTATAAATATTTGTAATTTTGAAAGGAAACTAATAAATAAAAAGATTAAAATAACCTAACTAAGTTCCAAATTACGTGTTGAACTCCACAATCATTTGACGTTGCGCCTTTTTTTCGAGTGACTTTTATAAAATTGACCTAGCTTTGTGTCTTAACGATAATTTACTGCAATTTCATCATCTTATTACACTTATTATTCACATTCACAATTCACAAGAACAGTAAAATAATTGTTCGCCGCCATGTTGTACCACAATAACAAAGCGACAACAGCGCCTCTACCGGTGGATAATATAACTGTTTTACGATATGACCACCAACGTTTGGCCATTTCATGAAGTAGTCGGTCATATCGTCAAACGCCGACTGATTCATTGATCTGGCCTATCAAAATCATGATGTGGCCAGCGGGTACTGTGCCGCATCATGAAAAACGACCATTTTATAAAATGGTTGGCCACATCATGAAGTGATTAATTCTAAGATCGGGCCACGACAGAGACACAAATTACGTATAGCGGCGCGTATTTTTTCTATTTTGTGGTAGAGAGCAAGTTATTAGTACTTAGTAAGCTATTTGAAATAGGGAATTGCCGGTCATTACAGGGTTTTTGCAATAATCGTTCCTAGAACGCAACAAAGATAAAGAAAAAAAAAACCGGCCAAGTGCGAGTCGCACGAAGGGTTCCGTACCATTTTCTATAAAAACGGAAAAAAAACAGGTTTGTTGTATGGGAGATCTTAAATATTTATTGTATTCTGTTTTTTAGTATTTGTTGTTATAACGGCAAACAGAAATACATCATTGAAAATTTCAACTCTCTATCACGGTTCATGAGATACAGCCTGGTGACAGACGGACAGCGGAACTTAGTAATAGGGTCCCGTGTTACCCTTTGGATACGGAACCCTAAAAAGCTCTTACGACTGACTAATTATTGTCTCCTTCTTCCTTCTCCCGTTATAATAATTATTTGGGGTCAATCCTCCTTATTCTTAGGCGCCAAGACGCTATGTTCTGGATCGTCTGTGCAGTTAGTAATGCCTTTCCCATATCATAACAGTTCTCCACCAATGAGCCTACTGTATTACACCCAATTCTATTGAGTATTGATTGAAATATGAGTATTTAAGTACACACTCTTTATTTTATAACGTACATTCAGTACCCACCTAAACCATGACAATTACAATCAAAGGGAAGAGGAAAATAAAACAACAGTTTATAAACAAAATAATATTGCTTTATGCATTCAAAGTACAAAAGAAGTATTAACATAACGTCGAACAACACTGAGAACTAAACTGTACATCACAATGTAACGCCTTTTCATAAAAGTGCGTGAAGCGTAGATTCGTCATTTACATTAATTAGTAAGGCTGGGTCTACACAGAACATTATATTTTTATTTAAAATAAAAACTTGTCAGCATAATCGGGCCATTAGTGACATAATTAAAACAATTTAGGTTTAATGTTGCCATTCGATAGTCAAATATCGATATCAACTGGTAGTATATCGATACTTGTGACCAATATCTTAGTGGTTATATCGATATCTAGGAACGGAACGATTTTATTGACAGGGCGTCATACAATTGTACCTAACTAAACAAGTTGGACTTTTTAATGAGTATTAAAATTTTAATATTTTGTTCTGCTCATGAAAATTGACAACTTTTACTAAGAGACCAATAAAAATCAGGTGTTCCATACACAGCACAACAGTTCTAGTGAATCAATCAAACTGCATGGGACATGAATTATTTTTCCTAGCTGTTTTTTTTCGATTGTTTTACCATCGATAGTCGTTAGCAAAGAAAATACTATCTAATAATCGTTTTAAATCGACAACAAAGTTCTCCGTCGGTCCTGTGTAGACCAAGCCTTATTCACGGGCGCCTGTTTCACAGGCTTAACGATCGCTTAGGTACATCGCTCACAAACCATTGTTTCTTAACGAATGACTAAGTAAGTGGAGTAGATTAGTGAAACAAAGCATTACCATTTATTTGTAACAAAAAGAATCGTTAATTATTTATGGCTCATGAAATGATTACAACCTTAATGAATCAGGCATAAAATAATTGTAGGTTTTCTCAGTTTAGGTATTTGACATACATACTTACAGAATTTTTGAGGCTTACATTCTTTATTAAACATACTGTGAACATTTTAACAAAGATATTAAAATAAAAATACAATCATACTTTTAACAAATCTGCAATATATGTATATATATATATATATATATATATATATATATATATATATTCTGAGAATCTGATATATTAGGTATATTTTAAAAAACCTATAATGGTGCAAGTTATAAATATTTTCTCAGTAAGCATAATAAACTCATTGTTCACTCATCATAATTTTGCATTCTATCTAATCGGTAGATTACTACTAACTTGTTAGAATACCTACTTTGCTTAAATAAATTCTGTAGCTAGAGTAATGTTAAATTAAAAGTGCATAGAGCTTACAATAGTATAGACAGATTCATAAAATTAATTAGTTTGGCTTATTTGCAAAATACATGTGCGCTATTTAAATACTTTTTTGAAGTGTGTCAAGAAAAAAAAGTCTTAAGTTCATGTGCATTTTTAAACGGACGCGCAGTAAACATAGTTTATCACAGTTTCACACACTAGTTTTGGTATTATAGAAAAATAAAAATAAAGTTAAGAAAGCCATCGCTTGAGTCACTCCATAGTCCATTCTTTTGCTAAAATATTTTTGGTAACAAGTTGAGTTGATATACCCTGAGTCCCTGACCTGGCCCGTCCCAATCAACGGTCAAACTACTTTTGCGTAAACCCATAGGGGAGCACAATCAGTTTTCCCGAATAAAAAAAAACCAGGCAACGTTTCCTTGAAAGCTGTAAGCTATTTTTCTTTCAAAAACATATTTATGGAGACTACATAATATTATGAACAATTAAATATATCTAAATCGGTCCAGCCTTTACTAAGTCCCGTGCATCTTGACAAATATTGAGCCATTTTTGCGCTCTCAAGATAGATACAGCTAATTTTAGACAGGCAGCTAAAATTAGCTGTAGCCTTAGCTTAGCCTTGCAGTGCTCCGCAGCAAAAGTAGTTTTTGAAATAACGTGACATTTTGACGGATTTTTGAGAAGTTTGTGTGAAATTGAGAGTCTGCTTTAGAGCCATGTTTACTGTGTTTAGTCCGTTAACGATAGTACGGCTACGGCTAGATATGGCTAGTACACTTAGCATATCTTTGGTCAATCATACACAAATCATCAAAATGTGTACACTTGTACGTGATGACATTGTAATATTCTACCTAATTTATGTAAAGCGTTGCGGTTGTATTAAAATTTGTAGTTAATAGTTACGATTGCTTATCTTTTCATCATCATCATCATCATCATCTCAGCCTATTGCAGTCCACTGCTGGACTTAGGCCTCCCCCAAAGAGCGCCAAAGAGCACGATCTCCCGCTTTTTTCATCCATCCACTGCCAGCCATCTTCCTAAGGTCATCGGTCCATCGAGCTGGGGGTCGTCCTACACTACGTTTGCCTAGGCGTGGTCTCCACTCGATCTTATCTTTTACGACTATTAAAACATCGAGATATATAGCTATTCACACATTTTGACAATTTGCTATTAGCTATTTATTACGTCTTTCATTCACTTTTTTGACACGTCTCAACATTCTAGGTACCTTCTTAGGCTGGGTTAAATCACCTTAACTTTAACCATAACTATAATCGGTGTGTTCAGGCACACATGCATGTGTTTTTATTTAAGTGGTGGAGCGGGTATGGTAACACCTGCCGCAAATTTGGCTCCCGCCAAATTCGGACTTTCGCGCGCAAAATGCGCGGGAATCTACGAGACGTGCGCCGACAGCGCCGCGTCCACTGCAGACGGTTTTTCACGGAAGCTCGCTATCTCTCGAACACCGGCCGGCGGGATGGGCATTTTTTACCTCGGCTCTTAAATATTATGTGAAATATGTAAGTTTCTATCCGGATAGACTATAAAACCAATTGTGTGCTGTGTGAACTCTGTTGTGGACATTGGATTTCTGCAGTGTCAGTGTCTGTGTTGCAAATTAACTTCGGGACCGCCAATCAAGCCATCAACGCGGCAAGCATCTTCTTACAGCACAGGTACCTACTCGTCTCTGCTACCCATAATAATTCACTGTATGTTGTGCCTGAGATTAGGGTTAAGGTCTAGCTATCGAAGGAAGTTTTAACACGGTGTTTTTGACAGACTTTTGACGTTTGTTAAAGTTAAAAGTAAGATGGTGCAACCCAGCCTTAAAGATACAATGTGACTGGTTAGATGACGGAATCGCTTTAACAACATGTTCTACTACCTATTATAATTTCATACTAAATTGACATTTTCTTCAACTAATATAGTGTATGGATCATCAGATTTTTTTTTCTTTTTATGCGACGTCGTGGCTTCAAAGTTAAACTTGTTTCGTGCTTAAGTGATTCCCTCGTTCGATCTGTCACCCTGTATGCATATTTCTTTGTATTCAATTTGTGTAGCATATTAATTTGTGGTTATTTATTCTATATTTGTATCTGAACCTTCATTTTAATAAATTATTTTTGCTATAACTAAAATTCTACCTAGTTAAGCTATTTTCATTGAACTAACTAAAATTAATATTTTATTCTCACAGCACCATAATCTTTCAACAACACACTTTTTTGTTATTTATTGCATTCGTCACTGAATATATTTTAGAACATTTGAATCAGCCCATCAGATAACTCGGGATAGTAAAGAAACTAAGTCATTTGATTATTAGCAGAGGTATTTTGTAAGACGTTAAAATGTGATTATTAAAATACCTACTAAAACAATTTAAGGCGAGGATTAACTTTTTTATATTTTGAATTCAACAAAAGCGTTTAGATCGTACATATAACATCGATAATATTTTTACAACTTTTAAAAATGAATAATAGGTATTATGAAAAGTATAGTTTTAGAAAGAAGGCGTAACGATAACGTTAAATAGCAATGGACGGCTGCAAGCTCTGCGATTATATAAAACATCGTTTCTCAACCTTTTGATGACCTTTAAGTCAAAATGTGAAATAAATATAAAACCGGACAGACATTATTTTATTACACGATTGGAAAGATAACGCGGTCTTGCAATAAAAATAATAGGTTTCGATAAATCTGCCACCAGGACTTACTCACTACCGCCAATAAAACCACACCAGTGAATGTGTATAGTCCTAATTTCGTGTTGTGTTCTTTTGTCATCCTGTCCAATTTCCCGATTGAGAAACGATGACCTAAAGCCTTAGTTTTTATGTCTGCAAAAAACTTGAATGGTAAAATTTATTGAAAAATCCAAAACGATCATCACATCGCATTTTTTATACGGTTTAGAATTTCACTAGTCTTATATTTTTATAAATGTTTTCATAGGCTTTAACATTTGAAGTTTTTATCGCAATATGTTATCTGTAATAAGCACTTTACATCTAAAACAATTTTATGGAATTCTCGGGACTCTTTTCTTTTTAGAATCTAATATCTGTAGGAATATTCAAGAAAGCGTCTGTGACTTGAAACATTTTATAAATTCTCTTAAAGGTCGTATAAGATCTTCCCTTGGGTTTAAAATTGAATTGACTGCATTTGTAGTCTTGACAATTTTAAAATCATTGCTTTAATGCTTAATTGACTATCTATTTGTATAATAAGAGAAGAACTTCACGAACTTTGCGTCACTCTGTGACAACGTCTTATCAGAGCATTTACTTACTGGGCTACGTTAACAGGATTATTCTTCAACAGCAATTATGATCGTTTTTAGTCAAAGGCCTATTTAATTAAAGTTACAAGTCTATCGGTCTTTTCTTTCATTATTACGTAAATAAAAGAAAAAAGCGTTTTTCTCGTAACCTTTGATGGAACAGAGCCAGGTAATCTCAACATTTTAACATTTAACATTCGTTGCGCTTGATTACGAGGCATTTCGTTCTTCTGACTACGTTTAGCTGACGTTGTCACTTACCTACCCTCATCGCATTCACAGCAGCATAGCAGACAAAGGATTGTACCTCATAATTTTTGATAGCAATATCCATAGCAAAGAGGTCGTAGTGGCCAGTGCGACGCCTCCCCACCCAAGGTCTAAAGACCAGGCTGTTGAGAACTCCCTTGCTGACAGGAGGGGTAAGGCAGGAGCTTGGGGCCCCACCACGCCGTCGCCTGTGTGGTCTCCGTGAGAGCTGCCGCGAGTGGACACACGTTGGATCCGCTTGAAGTGGATGATCATCAGGGTGAACATTGCGAAGAGACCTGTAAAAAGTCCGAATGATCAGTTTCAGTGTTCTAGCTTTCATTTAAGATGTGTCTTAGTTCCATCCAAGAAATGTCTGATAATTGTTGTATTATTTTATCAGAGCAGTAAGTAATTGTAACTCTACACCGTGAATTTTGAGATACCCGAGAAAATTAACTAACATACTCAGATATCGATATACATCGAATTAAGCGAATAAAAAAATTTTTTTTTATGAGAAATTTATTTAATAGGTCCCTAACATTCCTTAAAAAATATGCACTATAAAAGTCCTGCTAATTCAAATATTAATCATTATCATTCCAACATTAACGGAACCAAAATCCACCTAATTTAGTCGCGTAATATTGGCGTACGGAAGGAATAACTATGAATGATTTTATTTTTCATTCATAGTTATTCCTTCCGTACGCCAACGCCGAACGCCGTTCCGTTTTTTTTATTCGCCAAATTCGATGTATATCGATATCTGAGTATGTTAGTTAATTTTCTCGGGTATCTCAAAATTCACGGTGTATAATCCCAGTGCGGTTAATTACTATTTAAAGCATATACGTTAGACGCCTCGATCATCAACAACATTACTGTGCGACCTTTCCACCTTTATACAACTACAAAACCACGGCCACGGATATGTAGGTATTGCATAGGTATAGGGCATCTTGTCATATAGGTCAGAGTTCAATATCTGCCTGCTTGCCGGCAGTTTCTTTAATGATTAAACTCGCCAGATCATGTATGCTTTGAGCAGTATGTAAGAATATGCTACCGGCAAGTGAGAGATTTGGCGAGCATTCTTGAAGTGTATCATTCACCCCCTACTCGTGTCGACCACCACTGCTTGTAAGAGCATATACCTACATACAAAGATGCAAAAAATCCTTATGCGGCTGGCGTCAACGTAATAAGAATTCAGGTCTATTCATTTTAACTTACCAGCTAGAAGATACATCACACCGGTAACCAGTACAGCGCTAATCTGGTGCTTGCAGATGCCGAAAGCGCCGACCAGTGCTGCGCTTCCCAACACTATCAGGCACACCAGGGCGCACGATATCGATAAGTTTTGCATTCCTGAAAAAACCGAAAGCTGTAAAGATATCATTTTCGATATCTTCTAGTTTGTAGTGTTCTCTCTGTCATTCGTGCGATATTGCTTCCTGTCAGACACACCATTAGACTGATATTAATTGAAATTTCAGACAGAGAAATGTAATTCAACTAAGTTAGCCCATCGTTAGAGGATACCATTTCAAAAGATTGATGACTGTCGGCGGAAAAAGTTTCTTTACGGTTGCCGATTTGATTTAATTAGTAGGGCCTTACAAAACACAAAATCTTTGTTAACTTTTCCGTTAGTTGGTCCTTTTGGCGACTAATAAAGGGCATAAAACATAAACTATAATCTATCTCTGTCTGCATTATCTGTACATAGCTGAGGCGAAACTTGTTAACCTAGAGACCACTTGGAAAAGTCGTGCTCTCAGTCAAACGCTCCGAAATCGGAATAGCCACGCTAATTAGTTATTCATGAACCACTGCAGAACTTTGAAAGCTGCTGTAAAAGCTAAGTTTTAGGTTGCTTTTATACTTCTGTATTCAATTGGAGTTCTGGCTGTTTATCGCCATTATCTACAATCTACAAGTTTAGCAATTTAACTACGATTAAGTCAACTGGCGTTATAGGTGTAAATAATGTTATGCTGGCGGACATGAGGTAGTTACCTACCTACCTAGGATACAATCTATCCCAGTTACATTGTCTCTTAATAGTTTATTTTATGTTATGGGTATGGTTTTTTTTGTACACACAGTGCTAAAGCAAAAAAGATTTTGATAAAATAATTGTTAGAATTCAGGGAAACATTTAGAGCTGCACAAATTAGCACCAAAAGCGATCTCTGCCAGACAACCTTAGATGACTGACGAATAAAAATGAGAAGAGGAGGCGTTGAGTTCCAAATTATTAAACAAAATATGGTGACTTGCGAACTTGCTTGATTTCGCCGTTACTCAAAAAGTCTTTTATTTTAGTTGAAATAATTTGATAAATGAGCTTAGATTATAGGCCAAGCGAGAGGTATCAAGGTCAGACAAAATGAGGGAAAAATGACAGGGATTTTAAAGGTTTTATTTAATAACTGTTCACAAGCATCAGTTTGAACAGCTTGACAGTGACAGTGAGTTATTTAAGAACGTTCGACCTTCAACGAGTTTGTCTAAGGTGCTTTACACTTGGACAAGGCTACTTTAGTTGATGCAACTGTCGACTTTTGTCACCAACAATCAAGGTCTAGTTAACGGTTGCTACGATTTGAAATCAACGAAAGATTAAATCTGTGAGCAGTCTGACTATGGATCTTGAGAAGGCAACAGTTGTTGCCGGTTGCGGAAATCAGCAACTCGTTATAACTAGTACTAATTTGTCAGTAGTTATTTTCGGCAATTTAAATTACCAATGGCAGCAATCGGAACCAGCTGCGATTAGGGTTGCTAAGTCAGAGTTATTGCCAATTTTAGTTTTGAAAATTGAAAAAAAGGAGCCAGTTAAGAGTTGCCGATTGTCGCATCAGGAAACTAGAAGTTGCTTCGTGTGCCTAAGTCTCGAATTTTAAATGAAAATTATTCAAGCCTGGATCATTTTGGTCGACCTAGCCTAATTTTGGTATGGTAATGAGTTCCGAAAGTTCTATTGTATGAGTTGAAGTAATTTTAACTTTGGATTCTGAAAATGTTAAATTAAAATAAGTTGGTAGGTAGATACGGGTACGATGCGAAAGCCTCAGAATCAAGTTTAGTGTACCTAATCTCTATTGAAAACACATAAACCTTCTTAAAATTTATATCGTTTTGACTCCTCATTGCCTCTATTAGGTGTGTTATGTCCAGTGTCCGTGTTACTTCCAAAGGCTGATGATGGATGATGAACTAACTTACGATGTTGCCAGTCCGCCCGTGGCTCCTCCTCGTCGCTCTCAGCTAAGTAATTTGTGCATAATGGCTCCGTTGGGAACCCGACTCTCGATAGCATTGTCACTTCTTCCTCTGAAAGTTTTTTAAATTATATTTTTAAATAAATTGGTTATAACACTAACTGCTGTCAGCGAATTCGTTCAAATGGTCTTGAATTCAATTCAGAAAGATCCCTCAGCGTACAAACTACCACTTGCCATAGTTTATCATAGTCGGATCAATAGTTTTGAGACGTAAATATGACAAAGATTCGTTTTATTTACATACTAAGACTAAACCCTTTAACTGTTAATACTCTATATTTTCCAGACGCCAGAAAATCTTTAGGGTATTTTAGGTTCCTAATCTATTACGTGTCACTCATTTATGTGTAAGTAAAAGTTGTTCTGGTTTTAATGTAATAAAAAAAATCTCTAATGGTAGGGTTACCTTCCAAAGACACGCACATGGTCCATATGCCGCCGTTCATCGGTACCAAAAACGTTCCTGCTCCCTTTCTGTGACCAGTCTCTTCGATCTGCAACAAAATAAGCAGTAGGTAGGTACTTATTGAATAGGACCTAATTGCTTGTTAGTCTACACGTCAGCATAGTCACAGAATAAATAAGAGATCAGAAAATTTCCCTGTTAAAAGTTATTAAATTAAATTACATAGCACAATTTGATTGTTCTAATGAAAACTTCACAGTCCATTACTTCTAAACGGGAACACGTGTTAGCTATCCAGTTTGGGAGAAGCCGTCTAAAATCTAAACACACTGAACTAAGCCACAACAAATTAGCTCCGTAATCGTATTTGTACTTAATTATTGGTAAGATTTAGTAAACATGTGGACTTATAAATGTTTTATTGACTGCGAGTAGTTTTTGACTGATAAGTAGATTTATTTAGAAATTCATGCGTTAGTTTAAATATTGGATAAGGTTTCCCTAAAGGAGTTGAGAATATTAAAATTTCGTATTAGACGGCAATTTTATTAGACTAAACTCAACATAAGTAGTTCAGCAGTGGACGTCCTGTGGCTGAAATAAATAAATATTTTTTATTGAATTTCTTATGAGAATAATGTTTATTAAACCTATTTACTGATGATTTGGAAAGTAAAAGTTTGAGAATACCTGTATAACTGAATATACTTCAGTAGCTGATTGCAAAATTTTTATACAATTTTATTTCCACCCTGTATTTAAGCGACCCTGAAGCCCTTAAGTCGTGAAGGTTGAGTCATAGTCGATAGCCGTAAAATGGAACCTTGTCGAATGCAAACTCGCGTGCAGGAGTGAGGTGCAGTTCCCAAGGCCCCCATGTACACTTAGCAACGAAAACCGACGAAACAAATTATTTTCCTGAAAATACGACTATAATTCTCAGCACCTCGAAAAAAGTGTTTACCTAGGTACCCTTCTTCTTAGCGTAGCATATTGATTTGCCACGCGTATGCCATTCCGCACTTGGAGATAGGAATAAGATCACTCTGTTGTCTGTCCGCCTGTTTTGTCTACCTTTATTTTAGAAACGTGTATTAAGGTCTACAGTTCCTTAATTTTTTTTACAATATCAGCGAAAAAACTCGGTCATCAAAACCATAGGACATTCTGCGAATAGGAGGTTTTGCGGATAGGACGTTTTGCCAACAGGACGTTTTGCGAATATTACGTTTTGCGCCTAAACCAAGATATGTCAAACTTATGTTAGTCAATGTTGAACTTTCAGGATTCAGTCGAGGCAGTCGTTTTACTAAATATCGTTGTACAGTAATCGCTTGATTATCGTATTGTAAAGGGAAAATCCTTCAGCCGAGCTCCCGACTACGACTTAAATCTATCCTACTAGGGTGATTCTACTGCTCATATATAACATTTTTTTCTACCAGCCTAACATTGAAATCTCAAAACTACATGTCAGTTCATCTTCCGTTTAGTAAGGGAACCTCTTTTTTTAAACAAAGACCTTTAATATACTACTGCGCTACTGATTGTACATATTCACTTGGCGCTTCATTCCGTTGCCTTGACCCGACGCATTGAATCAGCGAGTATCGGAATTCACGGCAATGAAACTTTCAGCTGGTAAACTATTTATAAGTCTCGTGTCATTTATACTGCAGTAACATGGACACATAATACTAAAATGTTTAGGTATATTATAATGACGATTTTTATAGATTTCAGCTGTAGAGTTCAATTTTAACTGTCAAAAGGTTTTCGGGTAGGTTGATAGACTGTCGACTGTATAGTAGCCTAAGATAAGTCATGCTTACAAACAAACACACCTTACCTTTCTTTTTAATAGCGTAGGAGAAAACCGTCAAAAGGGTTTCGATATCAGATTTAGTGGTTCAAACTAAAACAGTTGTCGAGTTTGCTGTTAGGAAAGAAAGGTTCTCGAATGACGACTACGAACTGGAAGACGAGTATTGAGGATGGGCAGGCCTTCCTCTCAGTGGACTGACGACTTAGTTAAGGTATCCCTACTTATGAGTACATACATGAGTACATATAAGCACGTCATTGATGAAATAAAAATTATGGGCAAGGCTGGGTAAGGATGCAATTAATTCTCATTGCTTATTACAGATCGACAGACAAAAACATTTCACAATTGGGCAATCTAAAGCCAAAAGTGGATTTAAGACAAGTCTGCTCTATCAGAGTCTCTATTCACAGTGTCCATCTTTTTGTATCAAATTGTGTTATTTTGTTAAGATAAAAAGATTTCCGACCGTATTTACTTTGATTTCGCCTTGACCCAACTCATCAAGTATCGCAAAGCGCGAACGCTATACTATCTAAAGGATTAAATGTCGAATACGCAAAGGTGACTCCGTTTTATAAAGCGATTTTTTAATTCTTTAGAGTTTTTGAGATTTCGCACATCTTTTGATCAGTCTGCAGTCAGACAGTTTGGTGAAAGCCATACCTATCACAATTCCTACCGTAGTTTCTGGAGATTGGCCTATAAGAAACGCCAAAAACAATGATGCACAGAAAAAGCTATCTAACATTTGTGTTTTTATACAACAATTCTAATGCATTAAATAAAAATTATTTATATTAATTGCTTGTTTCACGTTGGTCGATAATTTTTTCTCAGCTTTCCCATACAAACTTACTCGCATACCTTGATGATAATGTATGGAGCATCTGAAAATAAAATCACGATTTCGATGTTGCTCCCATAGGAAAAGTTGTTGTATATGACCTGCTGATCACGTGGTTTTAAGGAGTGTCTCATTCTTTTGTACACCCTGTCGATAGAAGGGACGGATGACAGTCAAACGCGACGAGGGACTAAATGTTGTCATCACTCAATTTATTCAATCACTAGTGCTTGCGTCTTCGCCCGCCTCGAATATTAGATACTCTTACTCATAATTCGCAAACAGTACTGGCACATTTTTTATTGCTATCACTATTGCCGAGCATTGTTCAATAATATTATTGTGTTTTTAGTTTTTATATTCAACGTTTTTATAGACCTACTAGCTGTTGCCCGCGACTTCGCTCGCGTGATCTTTAGTTTAGTCAATGTATCTCACAGAATCATTTATCGGAGATAAAAAAATATCCTATATGTTAATCCAGATCATATTCTATATGTATGCAAAATTTCATCCAAATCTGTTCAGTAGTTTTTGCGTAAAAGAGTAACAAACATCCATCCATACTTACAAACTTTCGCATTTATAATATTAGTGGGATTAGCTATCTGTCGGGAAATTGTCATTTTTGCGGAAGGTTTAATAAATGAAACTAGTCAAAGAATCGTTCAAATCAAGTAGTTCCACGTCCAAACAAACTTTACCTTTTAATATTTTATATTTTCTGCACATGTCGGTTTCCGTTGGAAAACTTACCAACACGTTACAAACACGCACAAGTGTAAACGTGCCTTCGATTGTGTGTGTGTGTGAATTTTTAACTCAATGGATGTCAGCGAAAAAATTAATAGGAATCAGAATCGCATGTAATTAAAATCGACTGCTTGTACATAAGTACATGATTCACTCTAATTTATCCCCCTTTCACTCATGTGCGTGCGCTTGAAAACCATTAAAATAACAAAAGCAATTTCCTAATGTAATAAGCTCAAGTCTTTGTGTGATAAAATCAGAAACAAAGATGGTACCATAACACTTAGAACCGAGACAGTGTAGAAAAGTTCTTTTTCTACATTGTCCCGACCGGGAATCTAACTCGGGACCTCAGAGACGGCTACGTCAAGTGCAACATGCTTGCCTCTCGGCCACGGTGGTTGTCGTATATGAGGAAGTCGAAGTATGAGGTTCCGAGAACCGTTGATAGGGATGTTTCCGGCAATCGATTTGCCGCTAACGGTAGAAATACTTCCATCGCAGCGGTTAATATTCCAATTACTGCAGTACAGCATAACGATATCCATTAGTTAATTGCAGGGTTAATATAATTTCCATTTCAACTCGCTCGGGTTTGTCTAATGTCCAGATGTAAATTTGTCTGTCTAGTCAATAAGAGAATGACTCGTAATATAATTTTCAAACGAGTTCAGAAAAGACAGCAGTAAAATAAAAAAGAGATATTTTTTTGGAATTTGTAATTATAGTTTGTTTTTAAAAACTTATAACGCGTTGAAATAACTCGCATTTTCGTGCACTAAACGACGTTCGTACATTAAATTTAATGAAAATGTGATGACGCTTGTCAAACAGATACCCGAACTCAAAAAATACCTTTACTATCACAGTCCTTAGCCTTAATAATTCTAGAGATTTCGACGAAATTAATGAAGCGCTGAAGTTTTGACAGCCACCATGAGTGTTATTCTAAGTAAGTTATTGAGCGTAGCGTGTCACAGACTCACAGGTAAGAAGGTCTGTTATATGGTTATTAATCTATTTACTTAGATAATCTACACATCAAGTTCTTAATCTGATAAATGTTTTTTTTTATTGTTCGCTTTATTCACAGATAGCGTCCACCGCACTTCTAACATTATCGGCACGTAATGTACAGTTACGAACAATAACATGTATACACTTCGTTTCTTATTTTGTGGCAATGAAAATGTATTTATTTATGCTCGTGACTGTACCTATGCGGCCAAGGCAAGCCGATAAGACTGAGGGTCAACCTGCGAGTTCACATACATCAGTGTTGTGGATAACTCCCCAGCTCCACTATCATTTAATCGATAGTTTTCACCACAAACTTCACTGAGATGGTAGATTTTCCTCTAGAACCTCAATTCTCCTAAGTCCTACTAATGTATAAATTTGATTCAAACTTTGATAGCGTTTTTTTTAATATTATTTGTATTAGAAATACAATTATTAAGATCATTAAATATAATACAATAGCAAAACAAATGTAGAGCAGGAATAACATGGTTATCTGCATAATATTTTTTTTATTCACAGAAATAACATCACTGGCTGGTCCAATGTTAATTTGAGTTAATTTTCCAGTCCGGAATCAGATGTTATTATGTTAACTGTATTCACAGTGCTAATGCCAGGTAAATGGCTTGCATATTCATGATTTTGGTTTCCTATTAACCGAAAGCGTTGCATAAATTATAGGCACTAGATGTTAAATGTAAAGATATGGATTAAAGAACTTCTAATTAATATTAACCCCAAAATATGTCTTGTGAGTTAATGTTAAAAAAACCCAGTTTTAAAAATAACCATTTGGTAAGATAAAAAGACAATTTTGAAATCTAAGGCCACTAGGCCGGTATAGTACCTAGTACCTATATGAATAACTCATTATTACATAGGTATATTTAACTGCACTTTTCAAAAAAATCACACCACTTTCGCATTGATGACTTAAATATGTTTGGCTTTGTTATTATTTAGTAGGGTACGTAGTGGCACCAGATTTTTAATTTGTCTTTTAAATGTCCAGTAACACCAGATAATTGCAAAATTGTAATGGCCTTACTACATAAAATTTAGACTAGGCTTTACACTGCCTAAAGATTAGTCAACCAATTGAAAATGATTGTAAATAATATGTCTCGAATGTCTGATGTATCAACATTTTAATTTGGTTCGTTGTTCTTTAAACATGGCTTAAACCTAGTCGATCTTTTTTGTAGTAAGGTCATAAACATTTTTAATATGCCTCGTAAACGAAATTCGATTTAAAATGGTTCAAAAAGAAAACGTCCTAATTCCTATCTAGCATTTTTCTTAAAAAGAGCTAAATTTTAAAAAGGTGCTAGTAAAATTGTTATTCAAAAAATGGTGCTAGACGTTCTAAACCCTTTATTTGAATAAAACATTTGCCTTAGTAGCTGTACCTACATTTTGCTGAATGAGCATTGGCATGGTACATAGAAAAGGTGCTTTTGGCACGGATTTTTGTTTGCGCAAGGAAAACTCCATTCTATTTCTGTCGCAAATGTTTACTAGGTACCTTCTAACATAATATTGTGTAGTTGGCAGTAGTTGGTACTTGGTAGTACCTATTGAAAGTACTACACACGTTTCAACCTACATTTTCCGTTCGTTTTAAACAATTTTAGATATAAATATCTATATACATAAGTACCTACCTACCTATATGTTTCTTTTCTCGACGACGAAAGTGGTTTGCGAGGCATATATTTTAAATAAATATTGTAATTATTCATAAATAAATAAATAATAATAAAAAAATAACATGTCTATAGTCTATACACATACGACTGAAGCCTTAAATTTAAAAATGTTGATGGATTGAAATTATTTTATCGTTCATTAATTATACGTTTAAAGTACCTAATTAAGCATTTTTTAATCACAAGTACACAGTAAAAGGCCTTCCCTTGAAAACATGATGGCTAATAATTAGCCATAAATTTATTGGTAAGGTAATAAAATGCCTAATCCGTATAAAATTAATTAGTATTCTCAACACAATACCCGCTGGTTCGTTGTTAAATTTAAAATTAATGCCAGCCCGAGAAATGTCATTGCTTGGAATACAAAGCATTGAAAGCATTTTATTTCAATATATCTAACAAAACGAATTTCCTTTAAAGAAATTCAGTTGTCAGATGTTGTTTGAATTCGTTAAGAAGAAAACTTTGCATTTATTCATGATTGAGTATATCAAACTTAACATTTCAATATTCATAAAAGTTTTGATTTAATTTGCTAAATAAAAAACATTTTTTAGAAAAAAAGTTAGAAATGTATTTTAGTGTATCTAGTCCCTGACAGCCTAGCAGACATCGCACAGCGTAAAACTAAACAAGGGTAAAAGTTCCGTTTTTTTACTCATGTGGTAAAAGTAAGGACAAAATTACTCCTAATTTACTTAAAATCATTAAACTAATTTTAAAGTAAAAATGGATTTTCCTCTAGCCATTAGAGGAATACGCATTGTGATTCATTCCTTAATCAGACATAAATGCAAAATTTTGTAAGCAATGGCAAAAGTACTGCAATCGCTAATCGCTCTATTACTTTTAAAGTCGTTCATTTTTACATTCATATTCATCATCATGTCAGCCATAGGACACCCACTGCTAAACATGCATAGGTCTCTCCCAGCGACTTTCAGATTGGTAATTAAGTCTTATTATGTATGCCTATTTTAGAGTAAATGATGTACCTAGAATAAGGCACTTCATTACAGATAATTCAACGCTTTAGTCGTAAAGTTTGCGACAGTGGGCTAGTTAATAAACAAAGCTACGAATGTCACCAAACGTTCAAGGGAATCTTGCAGCAAACTTCCGTGTAAAAAGTCAAGGACTCCATAAATGTCTGCGTTTATATTTCGGAAATAAGACATGAATATTCCTGCTTTCCCCTAATGAAAGGGGTGGTACGCAATTATCGGTTTATTTTGGTACGACGGTCGCGTGCTATGAAGGTTGCTCGGAAATTATTTCATACCAAAATGCAAATATATAATTATTTCATATACATATGGCTTTAGTTATTAGTTAGATAAAATTAGATAAAATATTGTAAGGTTAAATTACTTACTTTATTGTATAAATATTGTTATGGAATAAATGACTTTGGAAAAAAAAGTCATTAGCTAAGAGATAGCAAACTTGGTTAATTATCATCGAATAATATGTTTCAAATAACTGTTAATTTATCGCTGTATTTAATACTTCTTATAATTTTAAAATCCTATTGTTACTATCTTTCTATCTAAAACATGCTATTATATTTATTGGACTCGTTTTAGGGAATTATAAATTGATGCTATTAAGCTATTAGGAGTGTGTTAAATCACTGCTTTTACCGTAATGTTTAGATCTTCAGTACCTACATGCTAAGGTTTAAAATAGTGTTTATAATTGACTAAAACATAGTGGTTTGTTGTTTAGTTTTAGTTTTAGCGAGTTCATGCTGGCTGGTTATACCATAGATGAAATAAAAATAAAACTAATAAGAAAGTCAGAAACATATCTAAACTCAGAATAAGAAAGATAGAAATTATAACATTTTGTTTATCGCACTAGTTATAAAACAATATTCAAATGAGAACAAAAGGTAATTTGTTTGAATCATAAACAATATTTATCCCACCCAAAGTTTGAGTTTTAAAGAGACCTGAATAAGTAATACAATACAACTAAGTTTTAAAACTTCGCCGTGAGACTTGAAATAAAACTGTAATATACCCACTTAAGTTACATGTAGAATAGACGTTTTATTTTCTGAACAAAAATGTATGAATTTGTAGCTATATCTAATGATAGACATGTAAAATAGTATTTTATCAAGGATTATAATAGTGACCGCGTTTCATGCGGCGCTTCTTCTTAACACCAGGTAAATTGTGCGAGTACCTAATTTCTGAAGTATTGACATTATTTGAAAACCATATTTTGGGAAATGGACAGTGTGGGTACATTTACACTTTGTCTATTACATATTATACTGAATTATTATGTGTCATTGAGTACAAAATTTTAACCGAAGAAAGCGTTCTTTACGATTAAGGTTGTAATGATGATTATTTTTTCTGTGGTTATACGGGTAAACGCGGTACAGATTGTGGCAACAGAATTTTGGGTAAAGTTACCGTTACATTATAATTTGTGGAGTAGTACAAATTCAGTCCATCTTTCTATAATTTCAATAACATCGGTACTCGGTACATTTGGCTCATCTGAAACCACACATTTCCATTGTAGTATATAATAATACAAAGGAATATTACCTATAGGTCGCCACCAGAGAACTTTTGCAAAAGTGGCACTTTACTTTGCATAGCTGTACGCGTTTTGAGTCTCTATCTATATATTTCATCCATGCAGGCTTTGTTTGAGCAACCGGCGATGATTCAATGAATTTTTTCGTTGAAATATAAACTAAGTACGGTTTAATGCTTTTAGTTTAATGACAGAATAGAGTTAAATGTTTTTACATAAACAGAGCTTACGCTCACTCTTTATTGCACAAGCTACCTACACCTAACCACGTTTTCTGTTTTACGAGTACGAGTACGTACTATCAGTACGTGTGTACTTATTTCCTTTTTACTTCCACCCACTTTAAGTCATTGACCTCTATCTAACCATACCAAACAAAAGCTACCTAAATCGCGTGTGAAGAACCAAACTAACTGAACGAAAATATATATAGAGGTATAGGTATTAACTCTGTCGGGCACTGGGCTTAAAATGGCCTGAATCAATCATGACCCACAAATTGCGGGTTTGGGACTTTGGAAGCAAAACAAGTTAAATAGGAGTTTAATGATACCCACATACTAGAACACACGTTTAACGATTACTTGATTGATTTAGAGTAAATTGGGCGTAATTTCCTGCTGAGTTTCACCTTTGTTTGATAATGTAATTGAGATAAAAGACAACATACTTGCGAACGTCGAACATTACTCGATAAAGTGAAGAGTACTAGGAAAATCATAGAGCGAAGTGAATCGTGATTTTTGCTAAAAGACTATAGAAAATATATAACTAAGTAGGTAGCTTTAGTAAAACTAACGCGGGCAAGCGAGCCCCTATGAATAGACTGTTGTCCATCGCCAATTGGTACTTCAACGAACTCGATTTCTCCCAGAATCCAACAAGATTTAAAAAACTCGTAATTGATATTTTACTTCCTTAAAAGGAAATAAAAAAATTGTTTTGTTTTGTTTTGACTAGCTAATAAGACGTACGTAAATAAATAATATAATATAGTCTCTAAAATAAAAATATAATATATAGTATAAATAGATTAATTGAGCTATTGATGTAGTATTTAAACTAAAGTATATTTAATACCCAAAAAAGTTACTAGCTAAGTATTTTACCTCGCATTAAAATTATTAATTTTGTATACCTACACGTGGATTACGTGGTGGGATGTGTTACCACTTACAGTACATAAGTTTAGCCATAAGCCAATAAATGTAGCACATTTGTTTGTAATCCCTAAAATATAAAATTAAAAAAATGCTTCTTTAAAATATGCTGCGAACAATTCTCGTATCTATACATCAGTTGTCAGTTTCATTAATTCATTTCCAGAACGGAAATAAAGCGAGAAATTTTATTTGAAAGAAATAGAATGGAGTACTTAATCAAAATTTTAACAGTTGCGTGTGTGTGGGATGTCGACTGCTCTGTGATCTGTCCATTCGTGCCACTCACAAAAGCTAAACTAAAACCGTAATTCGAAACTGTCGGAGCCCGAGGTTTAAAACAAAGAGAGAAAAGGGTTTAAATGCATTGTGTCTCGTAATTTGCGTTTTAATTAGGACTTCAAAAGTTAAACATTCTAATGAGTTAGATATGTGGCCTGCTTATGCCAGTCAGTCTGGCAGAGTGTACCTTAGCGACTTTGTCGTCGAGCAGCCACTGCAGCGCGGTGTTTGAAGCGTTGGCGAGCGCGACGACGGCTGCGCGCTTCCACGCGACCTGCTCCCAGTGGTCTTTTTGTCATGCCAGTCAGTCTGGCGGAGTGTACCCTAGCGACTTTGTCGTCGAGCAGCCACTGCAGCGCGGTGTTGGACGCGTTGGCGAGCGCGACGACGGCCGCGCGCTCCCACGCGACTTGCTCCCAGTGGTCTGTCTGTCATGCAAGTCAGCCTGGCGGAGTGTACCTTAGCGACTTTGTCGTCGAGCAGCCACTGTAGCGCTGTGTTGGACGCGTTGGCGAGCGCGACGACGGCCGCGCGCTCCCACGCGACTTGCTCCCAGTGATCTGTCTGTCATGCAAGTCAGTCTGGCGGAGTGTACCTTAGCGACTTTGTCGTCGAGCAGCCACTGCAGCGCGGTGTTTGACGCGTTGGCGAGCGCAACGACGGCCGCGCGCTCCCACGCGACCTGCTCCCAGTGGTCTGTCATGATGGACGCGCACAGCATTGCTGTTGAGCAGCTGTAACAAACAGTATTATTAATATACATATCAGTCGAATGCTACAAATTAAGTTAACATCATTTGGACATGCGCAGAATTGCTGTTGAGTAGGTTTAACAAATGTCATCATCATCATCATCTTTTCAGCCACAGGACGTCCACTGCTGAACATAGGCCTCCCCCAGTGACTTCTGTCATCGGGGGGTTGTTGCCATACTCGCCACGCTTGGCAGGCGGGTTGGCGAGCGCAGTTTTATTATTATTTCGCACGCAGACGCTACTCCCCATATCGTGCTACAGGATTTAACAAATGTCAGATACCTACAAACTACGAAGAGTATCTCCTTACTAATAGATAATACACCCCAAGTTTTAGTGGACATCGCAAAATAGTATTAAAAGCTAGCAAATTAAATTATAATCATATTCCACCAGTCCTTTGATAAATAAGCTGACATTTAAGTGAAGGCAGTTGGAATTGGGTCTTAACATGTTTTTATCCTGCAGTAGTTGGGAATTAGGTGATTAATAGACTGTATAACAATATGTGATTAGAATAATTATAAATATCAGTTATTTTATTAGACCAACAACTGACCCAATATGCCAGTATATTTTCAGCATAAGTTTTTTTCCAAAGGCTGTTAGTAGACCAAGTTATCCACTTACAAACTTTTACTCCTGCGTAGTTGCAAAGTAATATGAGGTAAATATCGAGAGAAACAATGTCGATGTTGGACAACATTACAGCAAAGTGAATATAATGGTCCGAACTTACTTTTATTATAAGTAGTAATTGGAATATGAAAGGATGTAACACACTTAATTATAATAATTTAGTTATTAAAACGTCAATTTCAAACAACTTTAATAAATTTGATTTCATCTGGGGGCTTAGCAAACACAATTCTCCTCATACAAGAATGTTTTATGTAGCTCTGTCAATTCAGCCCAAGAATGCATGTATGCATAAACTTAAACTAATGTCCACATTGCAAAAAAATGACATAAATATTACACGTCATTATTAGAATACATGTAAATACCTAGATCATGACTCCTTTATGTATGGACAGATGAAATAACATGAATTAGGCTGTTAAATAATCTTGTTGGAGCAATTCACTCGTCCATCAGTCACTCTACACTCTACAGGGTTACATTGCAAAGGGGTGCCAAATTTTCAGGGACCACTCAGAATCAGAAACTAAATCGATCTACGATATAAACGATATAAAACACATGTTTATTTTTTTTATTACTATCCGCTGTTCAAAGATGGATACGCGTGGATAATGTTGCCTCATTCATAAAAAATACGCATGCACTATCTCTGTGCAACCTGAACTGCAAAGTTCAATGCATTAATAGTCACAATGGCGCGCAAAAACAAAGCTTAGCCTTTTCGATGTAAGGTACATTTCTAACAGCAGGAGCGTCCGCGCATACCAGAGGACCAAATTGACAACAAATACCGCATCCAGTGCACCTCTAGATCTTATTTTTAAAATTTGGCACCCCTTTGCAATGTAACCCTGTATGTTGATATGTCGCAGTCGGATTGTATAAGCCACCGTATTACAAACCAACTAGCTGTTTTACAAAACGGAGGCGTTTTACATTATGGCGGATCGACGATACGGTGGATTGTCATTACGGTGTGTTCTCCGATATGACGTTTCACTTTTAGCCGCAGTGTACAATTCGCATTTTGTAGTGTTACGGGTTTTTTTTCTTAACATAACGTCATATTCATAATCATAATCATCATCATCATCAAAGTCGTTCCCCCATAGATTGGGGATCGTGACCATCATCAGTCCTTGTCAGCATTGAGGTTGGGCCGGGACAATTTTCTCTAGATGCTCTTATCAGCAGCAGTGTGTATAGCTTCGTGCAGGCGGAGTTACAGATAAGATTGGGTTTGGTCACACCATCTTGCAGGAACACGGCCCCTTCGTCTTTTCCCCTCCACTTTACCCATCAATATCGGTTTTTCCAGGGACTCTGGACCACTACGTGCTATATGCCCAAGGAATTTCAGCATGCGGGTTCGGCAGATATCAGATAGGCGCACAGTGATTTTAAGCTCATTCAGGATTGATTCGTTCCGTCTGAAGGCTGTTAACGTCATATTATTACACCAATAATTGCCTAATATTCTGCCATACACCATAATTTGTTGTAACGTGTATTATTATAACCTGTAAATCCAGTTATTATATCTACGGCTTTTTACAGTTCAATATTGCGACGAATATAAATTATTTAGCTGCACAATCATTAATTTCACAATAATTTAAAATATTTTCGTTATATAAACTCCTATTTAGTCCCATTTTACGCACTGTCACTTCTCTGTTCGACGCCTTTTTGTTGTTTCGATTGGCAGCGCCGCGAGTTTTGAAAATTGGTACTATAAACTGCCAAAGCGGCCGGCGCCGAATTACAAAACGCCTAGACGTCTTGAATAATGTGAAAGTTCGTATTCAATGAGGCGGACTTTCATTATAGCGTTACGCAATCCGCCGTATCCTCGATCTGCCCTATTGCAAAACGCCGCCGTTTTGTAAAGCAGCTAGTTGGTTTGTAAAACGGCGAATTATGCATTCCGACTGCGACAGATATGCGACTGTTTAGTTTGTATCAAACAAAAGCTATTCTCTTATATACCGCGGTGTTGTTCTAGAAGTTTGCCCAAATATTTACTGTGTGTGTTTTTGCGGTTTCTAAACAAAACGAGGACAAAGGCTGTAACAACAAAGCATGAAACGCGAGTTCGTTTGTAAGCTTACCTTTTACATATTAGATACCTAGTACCATTCCATATATACACATTTGTACCCTGAACGAACAAATGCTATACTTTTAGGTAGGATAAATCTATAGCTGGGTGAGGTTTAGGTAATAATGTATTGAATTCTTAGATTAGGTACATTGAAGGAATGGCTCTTTGTGAGAGCCTCTTTACTTTACTAACCCTTTGTCCTGTTTCTTAGGGTTCGCTTATCATGATGCTGAAGTAGCAGCAGCAAAGTTATAACATCTGGAGCGGTTTCCAACAGACCTCCATCATAACCCTAATACCTACAGGGGAACAGGACCATTTTTTGGACCAGGGCTCTTTTGGTTCACCGCCGTTGCTCAAACGCGCATCGTAAAAAAAAAAACTTCTGATTCCCATAACTATTGCTTATTCTGTTTCCAAGCTTAATTCTCCAGTACCCAATGCCCAGGTATCGCAAGATCCAATCAAAATATTAAGTAAGTACTTACTAAAGCTGTTTTACCTTAAAACACGCAACGTTTTTAAATCCCGGTGTCTTTAATTAGAATCGTTTCGTATTTAAATGGAGATCTTTTGGATTATTGGAAATGCCGTAAAAGCAATATGGACGGGTCACCTCAGGCGGCATTCAATTAGAATTTAATAATTGAAAAACAAAAAAGTTCTAGGACTTTTTCATTTCGTTTTGTGAAAAATTATAGTCTTTTTACTAATAATAGTCTTTCTAAATAAAATTGATTTCTTGAATTGTTGCCTTAACCTTTTGTAAGTACATTTCATTTTCCTTTAGGGATATATTAGGTATCTAAAAAAGTGTGTGGGTGAAGCAAGTCGATAAATCAATCTCAAATAAT
The DNA here is from genome assembly GCA_950371115.1 of Anania fuscalis. Taxonomy (NCBI): domain Eukaryota; kingdom Metazoa; phylum Arthropoda; class Insecta; order Lepidoptera; family Crambidae; genus Anania; species Anania fuscalis. Next base: position 14,838,740 of record OX493334.1, on the reverse strand, counting down.
GGTCTCAAATGGATATTTAGTGCAATATCTCGGGGAATTAATGGATCAAGATCAAATGTTCCTAGGTTAAGTATAAATGAAATGAAATGAAAATTTATTTGCACAAAACATGGTTACAGTGGTGGTACAATTTATCATGTTTTACCATAATGTGGCATGCAAATTTTAATTAACATAATGTAATCATTCATTAAAGAAAAAAAATATAATCAACTCAATGTAAATTTTACTCAAAATATAATGTCAAAAGTTATTTGTAATCTAGTCAATTCATTGTAATGTCAAAAAAAAAAATTTTTTATGTCCTAATGTGATGATTTTTAATGAAGATGTCACTGATTTTATAAAAGTTCTTGTCTCTTAGCCAAATATTAAGTCTGCGTTTAAATAATACATTCGGCAAATCCCTAATATCTCTTGGAATTGAGTTAAAAATTTTAATACACATAGGTAGCATTGCATTGTCTTCGATAATAAGCCAGTTTTGGATAAACTCTTATAAACTAACCGATTTGGATCTCTTTCATTTCTGATATGAATGAATATGCATACGTTTCTGGAAGAGGTGTAAGTTATTTTTAAGTTAAAATAATTTGTTTAAAAACATAACATTACCACAAAGGGTCAAAAGTTATTTTACGATTGACTTACTCGAGAAAAGAAGTTTATGGCTCTACACAAACAGTAATGAACTCAACAGAAGTACCTACAATTCATTTCGACAATAACACTGAAAATAACCTATTTCAGCCTAATTGCAACCCACGTTTGGTCTGAAACAGATTCGAACCCATAAAACAGATATAATGGTTTCATGAAACAGTAAAAAATGTGCTCTCTCGGAATTAGAGCTGTTATTAATATCCGAATCCGTAAAATCTCATATTCGTTATCGATAAATTTTGGTATTTCATTATTCATACCTAACTACAAATATAATACTGCCGGATGTTAGGTTTATTGAAGTATAATATTATACTTTAACAGGTGATTATGAACTACTTTTACCGCGCGGGGTAAATGTTAAAATCGGGGGAAAACAGCTGTTTTATGCAATGCATTTTGACTCATGCAGTACGGAATTATCATATGTTAATTTCTAATAATTCAAGTAATTCACTCTGCTTCCTTCTGTTTTTTTTAATTTAGACTTCTCATTGAAGCCATAAACTGTATTACTTATTGGATTTCATGTATTTAGTTCCATGCTTGCACGTCAAAGATATTGATTCATTAATATCCATATTCGAAATATAATATACAATCGGATATTTGAAAAATTATCCGTACGTATCGGATAAAATTTGTCAAACACATATTTCGTAATCCCTATCAGAATCAACACGTTGGCATCATAAATCACTTGACCACTAAATAACCGTTATTATTTCGTGTAGTGTAGGACTGAATAAAATATGAAAACCACGATAGGTGCTGGTAATGACTGGCGATAATGATGGATTGATTTCAAAGCCATTACATTGTGTTTGTTTTCAATCGAAGTTGTTAGAACGGCTGCGTGTTTATGAAAATATAGGGAATCATTAAAATTGTGTAGTACTGTATTAAAATACCAAAACTATATTATAAAATAGATAAAATCGGTAATTATAGTTTGTCTTAATAAATAATAATAAATAAAAAATCAATTGTTTTTTTAAATTGTTTGTGCATTTGACGCTTTAGCTTTTTGACGACTCTGGAGTAGTATTTATAAGTAATTGACATTTGTAGCATACTGTTGAAAAAACTAGCCAATCAAATATGACGGACAGGGCCCTAACCATGAACTTTTTCACGACCGAGATTGTTTGGTAGCACTTTGATATGAGCACAAAATTTTGGTCACGTGATTTGGTACCATGAACTACCTAAAACGATCTTGTTTAGTGTTGTGAAAGAACGAGTGAACTGTAAAAAATTGTCTATGCGTTGAAATAATGTCAAAAAATGATGCACGCGGTCCGAATTAGATAAATTAAATGAACGAAATATTATTGCACACAATAAATACCTGTGTTTGCTTGCTAATTACTTGAAAATATAAAAAAAAAAGTATTTTGCTTGTACTAGGAGTTATTTTTGTAGAAATGTTACCTATTTTTAACGTAAATATCAGCCTTTCTTAATTAGCTATGACTGAGCTCTTGATTTTTAAAAATCATTTCGGACCAAGAGTCATACGTCATGAATGATCAAATTCAAACGTAGTGGTTCCATTCTCTTTGGATAAAATAAGAAAAAAGTTAAAGTCAGTATTTGATGTAAACACTCGTATTTACGATTTATTTAACAATTATTTTTTTCTAGACTCGAAAGCACATTTCAAGAATGTGTTCTGTTAATTTATGATTTTACTTTATTTATAGGTAACACTTATAATAGTTCAATTGTATAACGATGTTTGCATGGACAACATAACACAATAAATTATAATTTTAATGGGTTTCTTAATTCATTTCGAGAAACTTTAAATTACCTTATGTACCTTATATATACCAGAGGGGAAAAAAGCTAACAGCGTCTGGATAAGGTACCCCTGGTACCGGAGCAGAAGAAAGCTAGCAGTGTCATGATTAGGTATCCAAGATACTAAGTCGTTGAAATCAGAATTCGATGAAGACAGAGCTTCACAAGTGTTTATTATCAGTGTTTCTAAAAATATTGTGAAAGCCAATCGTTAAGAATTAATACTGTTAATAAATGTATACCCATTAAATTTTTTTAATAATACAAAATGGTACACAAGGTACTCTGAAATTATACTAATCCACAGCTACTCACTTTGTCTTTTAGTACTTCACTTGCTATTGAAAAAAAGGTGGCATTTACTAAACTAGGTATTCAATTAATTATCCGCAACGGCCACTTTTTAGAGGCATAGGAAGCATGGTGCTTCATCTTACGCAGCAAAGCTGCTCGAGCGATTGCTGCTTCGAATGTGGGTACTTATCTTGACTTCACCACTCTCCAGCCAGCAAGCATGCTCCACCATCTCAGCAACCAGGAGCAGAGCGATACGTCCGTCACAATTTTGTTTCCCGAACCATGCGGATCTCGCCGCTAAAGGAATAGTAAACTAAGCTAAGAATGGTAAACTAGTTTGGCGCGTTGCATGTTTGATTGTAGGGGGCCCTCTACCATCTCCTCAACATCACACTATTACATGACTGGCCACCGGACGATAGTCGGTGTGATGAGCCCAGCAGGTTCACGCCGACGAGAGCCCATTTGTATGGCGAAGATTTTTATGGGAAGTCCGTCCAGCTAGTCTATACATACTGTCTATCTATTCAGCCTATTGCAGTCCACTGCTGGAAACAAGCCTCCCCCAAAGAGCATGATCACCCGCATTTTTCATTCATCCACTGCCAACCATCGTCCTAAGGTCGTTGGTCCATATGTGGCTGGGGGGCGTCCTACACTACGGCTATCTCTCATTCATATATAAATAGTTCAAAGTATGTATACTACCTCATAACGATACTATTTTTAGGGTTCTAAAAAATCTAAAAACCAGCCTAGTGCGCGTCGTGCCACGCGCAGTATAGGATTTCATAGTTGCCCGTGGTAGTTCCCAAAATATATTGCAGCAATCATTTCATTAAGTCTTAATTTAAGTCACTTTAAAAGTTTTCCTTTAAGGAACAAAATTATACGATTATTACTCTTAAAACTAACAGGTCTATCTTAACCGTTATAATATTCCTTAAAAATTCATGGAAAGCACTATAACCATGATTTTTTCCAGAATTTTAAATCCAATAGTTAGTTTTATTTACGCCCTACCCGAAAAAAAATTGGCATTTTAAAGTTTAATATTTGGCAAACGGAACTCTAAATCGAAAAGTAGTCTTAGCAACCCCTAAATCATTTTAAGGGACCTATTCAACGATGGGTTAGACGATGAAAAAATAATCACCCCACGTTACACGTATAATAAATAAGTATTGGACAATATCACATACAATGCTCTGACCCTCTAGCACGAGCAACAAAACACGATACGATATGATATGATATGATATAGCGATTTATTGCTAACATATTATATGGATAACATAGCCTCCAACTTGATCGTTTATTGAAACAGTGAGCATGTCCTTGCCGGCGACGTCACGGTTATGTTATACGCTTTTTCGATAAAAGTTCATATTTTGACAAAAGATATGCTATAAATTGCTATATCATATCATGTTTTTGTTGCTCATGCTATAGGGACAGATCCTAAGGTAAGTAGATTAAGCACTTGTGTTATAGAAATCAGAAACAACGACGGTACCACAACACCCAGACCCGAGACAGTATAGAAAGTTCTTTTTCTACATTGACCCGACCGGGAATCGAACTTGGAACCTCAGAGATGGCGGCGACATATCTTGTCGGGCGTGCTCGCCTCTCGGCTACGGAGTTCATCTATTATCGGAGCTACCCTAGAACTATATTTTGCAAAATTTTATGCTATCATTTTGTCAGCGTGATAGATTTACAAATCTTCACAATATTACAGCTCTCTAAAGTCAACAGCAAAATCTCGGACGTACAGACAGACACACAGACGGACATGACGAAACTATAAGGGTTACTTGTCAGGACTACGGAACCCTAAAAGCCGGAATAAAATAAGTATTTAAGGGGGCTTTCATATAACAAACTCGATTTAATTGCCCATTTTTATAGATAATGGTGCTCGAAGGGTTCCCTTCGTGCGCGAGTCCGACTCGCACTTGACCGTTTAATAAAGTGAACTATTTACTAAAACCTACTCACTTAACCAGGACCAAGGTGCTAACTAACGTACGGTGAGTGGGTATAGAACAGTGGGTTAATCTTAGTCCCGGACCAGCAAATGCACTCTGAATAAGACGTGTTTAATATACAGGGTGTTAGGTAAATAGTATATCAAGCTGAAACTAGCCCATGCTAACATAATAATATGCATTAAATTCTATCGTGAAGACAGAAAAGACCATGCAAAAAATCGACCCCACCCACCAGCAGACTTCAAATGTATCTCAGTTAATAGATCTCGACTGCTGGAGATTTTATACTATGACGGCATCTCTCGTAGGAATGAGGTTTTCATGAAAAAAAAACTTTGTAAATATGTTTTTTTTTTTCATTGATTTTCCGTATTTTTCTATAATATAGTGCAGTCAATTCATGTAAAGAACGTACTTAAGCACACTGTGGCAAACCATACTCCGTTGTAACGTTAAAGGCTGCGACCAGACTACATATGGTCCAGATCTGGCGAATGCGCCGCGAACACGAAGCTCGCGCGCGGCGCGCGGACTTTTGTCCCTATAGCTAGTGTATGCTAGTCTAGGCCTATAATACTCAAACTTAAATATTGTCATTTATTGAAGGTTAAAACAGGGTTTCATTGTTTTGGTTTTCGTATACCTACAAGAAAACGTTTACGTTTAATACAGGGTGTCCCAGAACTCCACGTCAAGCCGAAATGGGGTGACAGGATTGATTGTAACCATCATGAGAAAAATCAGAAAAAAATCTTTCCCATGCAGTTTGAAAATTATGGGCATTTAAGAAAAACCTAGAAATTTGGTCAAACTGTAACCATTTTACGGTTACTGTGGTTAATTTGTATTATTTTTGTTCATTTAAACTTTGGAAACGTAACCCTAAATAACATTTCTAGAATCACAGTCAAAAATAATGACACAATTGCCCCAAGTTTCCGAAAATTAAGACTATTTGTTAAACTATGATTTTTTTTTTAAATTTGTCGACTTTGGAAGGACCTCCTTTAACCTGTATGCTCAAACATTTGTGCGCGACCAGAGATTATTGCTTAAAAAAAATGTACTAGAGTGCCTTGACTCCTCCTCTCAAAAATATAAACCTGAAGTAACCCGATTTTTGCTAACCCATTTTACCCAGTTAAAATGTTTTTAGGGTTCCGTACCCAAAGGGTAAAACAGGACCCTATTACTAAGGCTCCGCTGTCCGTCTGTCTGTCTCTCCGTCTGTCACCAGGCTGCATCTCATGAACCGTGATAGCTAATGACTTGAAATTTTCACAGATGATGTATTTCTGTTGCCGCTATAACAAAAATACTAAAAAACAGGATACCATAAATATTTAAGGGGACTCCCATACAACAAACGTGTTTTTTTGCCATTTTTATAGAAAATGGTACGGAACCCTTCGTGCGCGAGTCCGACTCGCACTTGGCCGGTTTTTTATTCGCCCAAGCTCTTGGTAGGTTCTTAATTTTAAGGCAAAATGATGAGAGAGAAGGATAGTGAAGATGTTTGCTATGAGTGAGCAAGACAGATAGTGACGCCACTTTTACCAAAGTCAACAAAAGTAAGTAAAATTAATAAAATAATGAAATATCTTGACCTAGTTTAGTTTAGGTTTATTGGAATAAAAGTCAGATAGGGATTATTGTAATAGGATATGTTATTTCCCATATGAGTATGAGAGTATGAGATTGGACTCCCTTTTCCGCACTTAAACTCAAAGTCGGTCCTTTATACGTGGGGGATGTGATGGTTACGGTTGCAACCAGCCTAGCTCCGCCCAGAAGCGCAGAAGTTTCCTGGGTTTTTCAGACTTCGCGGAGCGAGGTTCTAAAGGATTTCATTGCGTTGTGATGCTACCGCCTCGCATTCCAAGACTACGTGGGCGGCGGTTTCATCTGTAGTTAAACAAGCCCTGCAGAGAGGGCTGTCTGTGTTGCTTATGGTGTAAATATGTATGTTTAGGAGACAGTGACCGGTCGCTGTCCCCACGATTATGCGCAGATTTTATCTATCAAGTTTGAGTATACGCCGAGTCAATTTGGGTGTGACCCCTGAGAGGGTCAGTTTCGATTGTCTGCATGCTGTACTCAGAGTCCATCGTTCGTTATGTTGGGATAAAGCACTGTGTCTAATCCAGGCGCGCAGTTGGGAATATGGTAAGGGCAGGATCGAGGGTGGCCCCTCTATGACCATGTCCGAGCCCCTTCTCGCTAGTACATCTGCGGCATCGTTGCCTAAGGAATTACTATGCCCTTTTATCCACGGCAGTGTTACCTTGTTGACCCTTCCAATCTTTTATATTTGAATGAATTTGTTCTTAGAAAATTATTTACAAAATGTCAATCCGTACTCTTCGGTTTGTAACAAACACGTACCCTGATACCTTAAACCCAAAATGAAAAATCGTTATTATATTAAGTAAAATAAAGTTAATAATCAATAAGGTCCTAAGATAATAAAGATATTAATTTACTTCCTCTTAGGTGATAGGGGATAAAGCCTGTCCCAGACAGACGCGGCCTGAGGTGGCGGCCGCGGCCGCGGCCTGTTGTGTAGTATGAAGGTCTTATTTACTATTCAAATCCACGTAGCCGCGGCCGCAAGCTCCGCCCAACAAAAGGAGAATTTTGTCTTCTAAATGACTTAGTTTAGACGTCCATCCGCGATGACGAGTAGGCAAGAAATGGCTGTCCCGGCCGCGGCCTGGAGAGTCATTTCTTTATATCTTACTATGCGTGTTTCATAATGAAATACCGAACGACCAACGTACCTATATTTTAAATTGGCCGCTGCGGCTAGTTGTAAAAAATTGCAACTGGCCGCACCCCGCGCGAGCGCACATACCGGCGGCTGAGCAAAAGCGGGCGAAGCTTGCGGCCGCGGCTAGCCGCGCTCCGGCCGCGCAAGTCGCGTGGATTTGAATAGTACTGAGACTTTCATACTACACAACAGGCCACGTCTGTCTGGGACAGGCTTAATTCTCCTGCTCACATACAGCAACTTTTTCGACAGAAGATAATTTAAACCTTAAAAAAACTTACATTGTAATACGAAACTGCCGACCAGATTACATCAGTTTGTACAATATAAATTTTAAAAATATAATATAGGTAGGAATGCTAAGGGATGTTATGTCTCAATGATAAGTAAATGCAGAATGCATGGAAGAGAAAACAAACTAGAAACTAGTGAAAAAAGACTTGGCACGCGAACGGTGATGATGATGATGGTGATTGGTGATGCCAGGAAGGTCATGATTTATCTATGCACCGAATTTCATCGAGAGCGGATAGGTATATCATTTCAATACTTGACTATGTTTAAACAACTTCTGTATGTCTTGTACCAAATAAATGATTTTCTATTTCTATCTAGACAGTTTTAAGACAAACATCCAAACGTTATGGATTTAAGAATTTTTTGCCTACCTTGCAATGATAACTTTACATGTAAGTTGCTAGTTGGACTATTGAAGCGTTTCTTTTTTGCTCACGCTGTTCTTCCCTTGAATCGCATAAAATATACATTAAATAATCACTTTCTCTAGAGAAATTAAACACACGATAGGTACTACTTGTAAACTACGTACCTATCTGATTTTGCATAGTGAAACATACCTTGTATTTATGATATTACCAAGGAGTAATCACTACGTATTACTACTAAGTTCTATGGTTTCCAAAAAGCCGGTAATTTAATAAATTTATGTAACCGTTATTGATTTCGATTCAAAATTTTGGTAATGTCATAATTTGAAAGCTGTCACAAATATAGATTAGAAGTTGACTTTTTAGTCTATTCCGAAACAAGGTCTCAACGTTGGACAAAATTTATAGCTCAATTAGCTCATTGTTCGGATTCAATTTTGTGCCATGCAAAAATTTCTAGCACTTGGCATACAATCTCAGTTTTTAAAACCATAAAACCTTAACATAATTGCATTACCTCTCACCTAAAATTTTTCATTTCAGAGTATATTGCTCTATTCGTTTTTTATTTAATTTTGGTTTCGGACAGCTGCTCCGTGTTTTTCATGGATATGACATTAGGCATAGACTAGGCAGATACAACAATAGAAAGAGACAAAGTTATCTGTTGACAGTAGTTTTGGATATTCCGTTCCTTTTCTTCTGACGACCAAGATATAGACAAGTCGTTCATTCTTTCACATCACTAAACAAACACATTTAAAGCAGTTCATGGTACGAATAAAAAAAAAGATAAATCAAAATTGCTAAATAGCATAATTGCTTTTACGATTTCCGGAGAGTCAAGCGAAGTATCATAATGTTTTATGCAAATATATACATATAAGTAATCCTATTTTTGTATCTTGCTACTATTTTTGCAGCATTCATTTAGAAATTAAGAAAACAATAAAAAATAAATTTTCCATACAAATTATTTTGACATATGAAATCAATTTCTAGCTGTCATTAGTGTCATAATAAACGTCATTTGTACTGAAATGAGTGAATGATAGGCAAAATTGTTTGTTGTCAAAATCCAATAAATGTGATTGTTTTTACGACTTCATGGTAGGAAATTGACAGATTTTGACAGATTTGTGATTGTTTTAACAGTTCATGGTTAGGGGGCAGGATTTAGGATAAATAAAGTTTCAACCCGTAGTATTTATTTTCTCTATGGTTCCACTAAGTACCTACCTTTAATATGCTCCTCAGTGGGAAATAGCACATACAAAAGTGGGCCAATAGACGCGTAATAGCTGATAAAACATATTTTCCAGTTAAATGGAATTTTATTACTTAAATTAAACAAGCTGTTGCTTGTAAGTTCGTTTGCATGGCCTTCTATTAAATTAAAAACCTTTCAACGTTAACAACTCACCGAAATTTTACTATCGTAATCAATTGAACGTTTTAGAAACGCGTACGTTAAAATAATTAATAGTAATTTTATATTTTATTACTCTAGAACAGGCAAAATTTTTGCCACAGTTGTCATAAAGTTAATATTTGCATTACCCACAGACAGAATTCGCTCGCTACACTAAATTAAATAACCTTTTTATGAACTCTTTATCGTGCAGTAAGAGCATGGTTCGTATTATGGTTACCATTTAGTACATATTCTTATCTATGGTTACCATGATTAAATAATTCTTAGGATGCGATGAAATGAATTATTAACTTTATTTAACCTTAATAAGTAATTTCCTTAACTAATGTAACTATACCCAATCAGTTCTTTTTGGAGTCGGTGCGAATGGACACATTTTAACTCACAATGGCTGGCACCGATTGCAAAAAGAGCTGATTAGGTTTACTTACATTAGTTAAGGAAATTAGTTATTAAGGTTAAATGAAAAAACATTTATTATTTTTGCCTTTCTGTTTTTCGGTGGTTATTTCTTTTTGTTAAAAAGCTTATATTTATAACACTAATTTAGTAACCAAACATGGTAAGTAACGGTATTGTAACGACCACGAAATTACTATAGTTTGTAATGACTGTGTGCTCTTCTATGCAAACAACATTAGTCAGTCCAAAGTCAAGCTCTGAGTAGGAAAGTGGTAATTGAAACACTAATAATAAAGGTATATAAGTCATTAAGACCATAGAACCACTTCGGGCCACAAGTTTTGGTGATTTGTTCTGACAGTTACATGATGACATCTCCGTCGTCACGCACGTCTCCGTCAAAGCACCCTTAGCACCTCTAGAGGTAGGAAATAAAAATGAAGTAGGTAGGAAAAAAACCCTATTTGATATATTTCGTCGGATTCATGCTGACAGTGCTTTTAGCGCAATTCGGAGTGCGGCCTTGTATGTACTCTTATTAGAACTGACATATATTCAAAGTGAGATTTTGCTATACGCAAGATCAAAGTAACATCAGGGCCCTAACCATGAACTGTTAAAACAATCTCAAAGTTGTCAAATCTGTCAATTTTGGTACGTCATTTCATACAAAATTTGACAGAAATGATAATGTTTGACAGATTTGTGATTGTTTTAACAGTTCATGGTTAGGGCCCAGATAAAGAAGATTTTATTTCACAGCTTCATTCTTTGCGATCTAAACTTATATTTAAATAGTTAACAATGGGGACGTATCAGCCTTCTTCACGCATTAGTTTAAAGTATTCTTTTATGTCATTCAACTTAATTCTATTAAATACTGTCAACACAAGTTTGTCGTATTTCCGAACAACTTCCACTAAGTTCCTCGCCGTATACCGGTGGCCATACCAACCAACTGAACTCAATTTTAAAATTCAAATAAGTAACCTGTTAAATTGAAAGAGAAAAAAAAATACAAACATTCTTCGTTTAGGTGTTAAAACATTCAAGAAGCACCCAATCCCTTTTTACATAAATTAAGCTAAGTAAACCAACCATATTCTAAGTATTTAAGCGTACTAGCAAATGCTTAGACATGTACCTATATTATAAACACATCTGCGCTAAGTTATTAAGATTGCCTGAAATAACACGATTTAAACCTGCCAACCCCAATTATGTATGTTACGCGAGTTACGCGACTGCGCGAGTTAAAGCGAGCTTTCGGCTGTGCTTTTGCGGCGCCAAATTGCGTAACTGTAGGCCTACTACGAAAATGTTGCGTTCGTTCGGAGTTTCGGACGTATAGCCTAATAAATTAAAATAACCATTCACTCTGTCAATATTTTTTCAAAATATGAACAACTAAAACTAGCTGTATAAAAAACACGGACGTTTTCAATTGCTCATGAATAAGTTAGTTGTCATGTAGTTAGGACTGATGGCCGTTGGGGCAGGAAGGTCCTTGAATGGCGGCCGCGGACCGGAAGGTGTAGTGTTGGTAGGCCCCCCACAAGGTGGACCGACGATCTGGTGAAGGTCGCGGGAAGCCGCTGGATGCGGGTTGCACAGGACCGATATTCGTAGAAATCCTTGGAGGATTTTTAGGGTTCCGTACCAAAAGGGTAAAACGGGACCCGTCTGTCTGTCTGTCTGTCCGTCTGTCACCAGGCTGGATCTCATGAGCCGTGATAGTTAGAGAGTTGTAATTTTCATAGATGATGTATTTCTGTTGCCGTTATAACAACAAATACTAAAAAACAGAATACAATAAATATTTAAGGGGGCTCCCATACAACAAACGTGATTTTTTTTGCCGTTTTTATAGATAATGGTACGGAACCCTTTGTGAGCGAGTACGACTCGCACTTGGCCGGTTTTTTTAACTATTTGTCATTTGACCATTTTACACAAAATACTTATTTCATAAAAAAAAAACAAACAATGGTATGTATTTTGCTTAAAAAATAATAATTCACTGCGTAAACGCTGATGTTTGTCCTGAGGCTTGAGTGACGTCGCGACGTGCAAAATGGAATGGAAAGTATGAACGTTGTTCGTTTAATACCTTATACTCGTAATATAGGTCAATGACCTCATATGAGGAATTTCTACGAAAATGTTTTTGTAGTAGTGCTGCTAAAACGCTTTGGGCATTTAAATAATTCATACTGGGACTTAGCTAGCAGGCGAAGTTCGCGTAATGAAGATGATGATGTGTTATGAAATTATTTTTGTGATACATTAAATTTAAATTGCGATATAGTTGCTTTTTGTTTTCAATAAATACGGTGAATAAACCTGTCACTTACGGGACGTGAGCAATCTGTTATGGTCAGTTAATATGTGCTTTTGTTGGCATAAGGTAAATTTAAATTCTTTATTTGCTTTTAAGAAAGGGCCATGTAATTCTTTATTCGTAATAACAAAAAACAAAAGGCCACATGGAAAACAAACAGAGAGACAGAATCAGACAGAGTCAGACAGAATATCATCATCAATAACATCAGCAGAGTATATTTCACCTTTCGTACAAAATATCGATACTAAAACACGATAAATGTATGAGGCATCTGATTTTTATAGCGCGATTTTTATTTTAATAGGTGTAATAAAAGTAGTTTGATATCAGAAGTTGAATAAATACTTTCTTATCAACCCTGTTAATGTACCCACGATACCAACAAACAAGACTAATTACAATAAACATACTTTTAACTCAGAATCGAAGTTGGTTAAGTGCCGTAAACTTATTATCAACTTTTTATTTATTTATTTTCAGTATTACACTCGCTTCTACCAGCGACTTCGTTTAATTAAATTACACATGTAGCCATTAAAATTTCTAAATATACAAACTTTTACATTTGAGATATTAGTAATATAGTACAGGTTTTCACAAAAACTTCTACATGCCACACCTCCTATTTCAGTCAGAACAAATAACAACTAAAAACCTCAAGCCGTTTTGAGTTTGATGAGAAAAACTTTTCTCGTTCTAATATACGGCTCCGCCCATGTGATTTATACACGAGAGTAAACCAGTAAAACAAGTGTCCTACCTTTCTCTGTGAAATTGCTCGAGGCAGATCTCTACAGCCAATTTGATACAAATCACTAGAGGGATCTTCAATTCTGCACCCTTTTCTTTCTCACTCCGCTAAACTACATTGCCTGTCTTGCTATTGTGTTGCAATATATTGTGGTCAACTGTAGGTAATCTAGCTAAAATTGTTGTTGATAAAATACGTTGAGTGTGAATTAAGACTTCGAACAAAGAGTCACCACTTAATAATAATAACATGATTTTAAACGCTCGGTCCCAGTATTTCAATATTTAGTGTAGTAAGTCAGTATTTATATTTTGCTCTCGCTTTAAACCGCAATATCCTAGAACATCAAAACCACAACTGGCTCATATTATAATCTGTACCCGAAAATATCACCCAAAACTTTAGAGCTTCACAAAGGAAATGAAACTATAACATAATACCGCAAACTTCGTGATTTCCCTTCTACTCCAGAAATGCTGCAGCAATACACAATTCAAATCTAACATTGAATACAGATAAAAAATAACGAGAGAACATTCAACGATGCCCCGAACGCAATGAGAGGAAACTTTTCATTTCAACCATTTCTTTTTATATTTTTTTTGCTTCTTTCTTGGGTTGTGCACGAAAATGGAGCTCCATTATTGCGGTGCTGACATCAAGCTCAATTAAGGCTTAAATATTTAATATACCTTTATGTTAGCAGGCAATGAGAGTAAGAGATTGTGTGGTGTAAGTTGAACTGGAAAATAGCCAAACGTTTAGAGGATTAAAGTAGATGTTTTTTGTGGATTTTGCAAAATAAGTTATTGGATAATGATATCGTTAGATATCAGCATAAACATTTTAAGGTATGACGACTATATACTCTATTATGACTTTTCATTTAAAAGATTACTTTAAATGATATTAATGTATTTTTAAATAAAATAAATAAAATAACCATCAATAATTGGCCTCGGAGTAACTTAACATCTTTGTATTACAAGATATCAGACTTTATTCACAATGTACACAGCCGACCTGGTAAAGGTTGATGAAAGCCGCTGGATGCAGGCCGTTTCCAACAGGCCAATCGGAAAGTCACTGGGGGAGACCTATGTTCAGCAGTGGACGTCCTGTGGCTGCTCTGGACGTCTCCCAACCATTTCCGATTTAGCCAATTTAGAAACAAAACAGTTTCCTGAACTGACCTAAATTGAACTCGGAACCCGTTGCGTTTTAGACGAGGTACCGCCAGCACACCAATCCCATCGTAAACCTTAACATAAACGGTAATAACTTATCAAGACGAAGTATTACTTGTAAGTGATAAAATATTTAGGCATATAAATAACTATACAAGAATCCAGGGCCGGCCCGGAGAGTCTTCATCGATTCCGTTGGCGCCGCGGCGGCTGGCAGACGGTCGTACATCACTATTATTTACTATACACATCTCGCTCCTCTGGGATTAGCGTAAAATTCTGTTTACGGCAAATCTTTTGTAATGTTACATCGTAGATCCATTACGTAATATCTCCTTTTATTCAAACACACAAACCTTTATTTCATCGTAATTGTAATCTTCATTTCATGTATAATCTTGGTATAAATTTTATACTAGGATTATGAAATACGAGAGTAAAACTTCGTAGCACTAAACTACGAACATCTTCGTAGCATAGTGCTACGAGAGCGTTCTTTGTAGCAAAGTGCTACGAAGTTCTACGCTGTGGATGGATGTAGCTGAACTACAAAGTTCGTAGCACTTCGCGAGTAGTAGCACATAGAAGTCAGCCACTAAATGTGTTATAGGCGATATTGTTTAATTTAGTTACAGTAAAAAAAAACATTCTATATATAAAATGAAGTCTGTAGGAAATGCACACACTTCGATTTGAATGAGAAACCTAGCCTAATTTGTTGATGACGTCAACATAAAATAAGGTCGAATTTATTTAAATTGATTAGGAGAATACAATAAGTTTCTAGCCCCGTATAATTCTACCACAATCCAATACGTAGTCCCTGGACCGGTGATCGGGCAATAGTATATTTTTGGGACGTATTACTCGGTATAGGGTTACTGTTTACTGAAAAATGTATGTTAGTATTACTTAATTGTGTTATTATTTCAATAAAAAATTGTCTGAAACCAAGTATACTTTGAAACCGTCTGGTATGGTTAGCGCTCCGGACTACAAAGCCAGCCGGTTGAGGGTTCAAATCCCGCAAACAAACAAAATAAATGTTTGTGTGATTTTATACCTAAGTCATGGATGTTTATCTGTTAGCTAGTCGCCATGGTACAAGTTTTTCTTAGTTTACGGCTAGATAGATATTTGGTGTAAATTTTTACTTACACAAAATGAAATTGTTTTCAATCGAAAACAATTCAATTTTACTTTATAATATCTTTTCCGACAACGCGAAAGATAAACCTAAACATACTCTTTATTTGGTTGGTTTTAACTTTCTCTGTAAGGACATTAACGCAGTCCTAAAAACCTTTTACCGTGAAACATCGTAATCATGGAACGTTGGCGGCTTTGCGAACTTCCTATACTTAGTTAAGCTTTCCTCTTGTCTTCAGCAAGTTCCCGACAGGGCTGTCAAAGTCTAAGTATAACTTACTGTAGTTGACCAAAGTTTAATGCTTATTGCTTGTCATAGTTTTGTGGCGGTGGCGAAGTAGACCACAATTTACTGACTCGATTGTGATTTAATATTATAGGTACGTTAAAGTGATGACTTTCGTAAGTATGATGATGATGATGAC
This sequence comes from Anania fuscalis, assembly GCA_950371115.1. Taxonomy (NCBI): domain Eukaryota; kingdom Metazoa; phylum Arthropoda; class Insecta; order Lepidoptera; family Crambidae; genus Anania; species Anania fuscalis. The sequence continues at coordinate 14,822,846 of OX493334.1, read as the reverse complement.
ACAAAATAATCAAAATTATAGAAAAAGTAATTTTTAAGATATATTATTATGTGAATTTATTTCGCGTATCTTGGAAGCAGCTTGATTTTCGTGAAATTTCGTATTTAGAGCAGGTTTTGGTTTAAAGGTGTACCAATACAATTGTACTTTTTTAAAAAGGCAATTTAACACAATTTTTTTTTTTCAAATTTCTTTTTTCTCTCGTGCTTACGCTTTTATATGTTCATCTTGCACTTTTTTAAAGTACTGTGTATTATTGTCGACATATCTAAATCAACTGTTAGGTAGGTACCTCAAATGATGAGGCGCTTTCAGATACCGAGCTACGTTAAGTGCACCCTTGAAAAACGCAGATATAAATTTGCAAGTGAGCAGTAACAACCCTACAATTTCATGCTTGACATTTAAGCGGGGCGACACGTGTATGCCGGTACGAAATACAAAATTTTTTAGCAAAATATTCAAGAAAAAATTGAGGAGAAGAATATAAATATTCCTTTAAAATTTAATAAGTCGTCGACATCGCCATGGCAAGATCGAATCAGAACTGAGGAGGTAAACGAACAAGTCTCCGATATAGCCCAACGAATTAGAGACCTAAAGATCAGTGGGCGGGGTACATAATATAGCTCGTAGAACTGGTGGCAGATGGCACAGAAAGGCTTCGTACCGGCAGGCACGGTGTAGAACGTCCATCCACAAATTGGACAGACGACCTGGTAAAGGTTGCAGGAAGCCGCTGAATGCAGGCCGCCTCCAACCGGCCATAGTCTGAAAGTCATTTGGAGAGCCCTATGTTCAACAGTGGAGGTCCTATGGCTGTAATTATGATGATTAAAACTAATGCGCACTGAGATGAGGAGAACGGTCATTTTATACAAATTAAAATATTTTAATAGTATCCTTCTAAGGCACCATCTGGCAAATAGTTATGAACGCACAGAAACGTACAGAATTTAAGCAGGGATGTTTTACATCATACATAAAAAACAAAACTTTTTGATAGCTCATGGTTATGCTGAACCTGAACGATAGTGAGTCCTGAACAGCAATTACGGTTAGTTTATAGCCGGATATTAAATGCAACCAGCTTTATGTCTGTGGTGTATTGGGGAGAAATGAAAATCGCATTCAATGCGTCTTCAGTAAAGGAACGAAGTTGGCGAACTTTAAACTGACACATTTTATTTTGATTTTAGTTTTCCACGAAAATATTAACGTTTTTAAATTAGTGTATGCTTAGAAGCAATAATAATAAATCAGTTTGGGGGTCACCAGTGACCTATAGTTATTTAATGTATTGAAATTGACTAATAAATATATAGGTATTATTTACTAATGAGTGACTCAATATCTCTTCAACAAAAACTTTTTGACGTTCATAAAGGCTCAATTTCTGTAAATAAAAGTTGATTTCTATGAGGCCACTCTAACTCTTTTTTTCTCTTAATTCATCATTTTTTTATCTAAAAAGGATTTTGTATGCAACAATTTACTTAATTTACTATTTATATAAATAAATATTGGACATACATTGCTCTGATCCTAAGGTAAGTAGCTAAAGCTCTTGTTGATGAAACGTTCGTCTTCTACATTGACCCTGCAACCGGGAATCAAAACCGGGAGTTCACAGATGGCGACGCCAAGTCCGGCGTGCTCGCCTCGCGGCTACGGAGGTCATCGAATACTATTACTCTGGAAGATGAATATCGATATTACTATTTAGGTACTATTAATATTCATCTTCCAGTCCTATTTCACCACCCGTCTAATAAAAGTCCGCTAAATCCGCGGCGAACGCGTGACCCGTATCCCGAACAGCGTGTGTAGCCATAAAAAAGCGGTGCGGGAATAAAAGGTGTTCCAGAGGAACGTTTTAGGTATTTTCCTTCATACAATGTGGGAAAATATTATATCCTTTTTCTCGTAAGGTGTGGTGTATTTTATGAACTCAGTATCACGGTTTTAAGATTAGGCTATTATTCATAAATATGTGGAAAGGATTTCTTACGAGATGACTCCCGCATTTGTGAGATCTATTTCCTAGAAAGTTATGATATAGGCTTCAAGGAAATAATATAAACGGCGAAACATATATTAATTTCTAGTCAAAATAGTTGTAATTGCGCACCTTTAATTAATGAACGTGCTTGATTGATAAACCAAATAATTAAGTTTTTAAAACAAAACCTGCTCTATAACTTTTTATATGAATAAAAAGTACCTATCTATCTATACTTAAGACGTACGTTTATACGGACGTTTTATTTGACGTGTAAAAAGTTTTCTGATTGCGCAACCCTACGTGCCGGGTCCAGAATCGGGTAAGTCTACGGATCAGTCCCGGGAGGATTCCCGTCTCCGCTGAGTGACGGGAACGACGTAATATAACGGTTTTATTATTACTTTGGAAATATTACGTAGGAAAAATAATATTACACCTAAAAAAAATGATTCTAACTTAGATAGTTGCATAATATATTACTTCTCTATGATAGTAGGTACTTTGAAAGTAGCATATTAATACGTACCTATAGTTTTTGTTTTTAACATTTTTATACCAGTGTCCTTAACCTTAGTTACTAAGAAATAAAAAATGTCTACGAATTAACACCTAGAATGCCATAGTGGTTCACCGGTGACTCCGAAACAACAGATTTACTATAGTGAGTTTTTAGGTAGTTAAGGACGTAAGCAGAGTTGAGTAGAAATAATGCGCGATTTGGTTACGCAGTTATTCATTATTGTACTATAACTTGGTGTTGCCAAATACAGGATGCTATTAAGTTCTTAAATAAGCCCAAAAATAATAAACAGCAGCCGGGAAAAGAGATCGGGAAGAGGTATGCTGATTACAGTAAAAAGTAATGGCTCCGCAAGATACGGAAATGGAGGGGGAATGAAGCGTGCAGCCTTATTATTCCACCTTGCGGTAAACAAAGCCATGTTCCAGCGGTGTCAGCCCGCCCCCATTAATTGGAGAGACACTACAAGAAGAGTCAACGAACCAATGTATGTAAAAAATGTACAATGCATGCTAGGAAACTATGTTGTTTTAGGCCGGCAAAAAAATTCCTTAGTATGTTAGACAAATGGGATTAAATTTTTGTGTTTACTTAAATTAGTTCATTCTAACAATTGATTTTAAATTAAACAAAATAGCTGTTTTTTGTAAATATGTATGTGCACAGCCGTAATTGCTTAGAAAAGAAATACAACAGTCGAGAACCCCCCGAGTGGAGTCGGCAGAGTGCAACCTAGCCGCACCCGACAGCGGGCATGGCACTTTGTGCTGTCAAATCTTTATTCTTTGGAGAAATAAACTACATGTACCATTGTTCAACTAGTATCTTCGAAACTACATGGCTTTAAAAGGTCAATTAAGTCTCACAATTACAAAATAAACAGTTTATTGTCGTTGTCGTATTATTATCATCATCGTCATCATTTCTGCCATAGGACGTCCACTGTTGATTACAGGCAATTTGGAAGACCGTATGACTTCTGGATTGGGCGGTTGGTAGCGACCCGCATCCAGCATGATCAATATAACTTTATTCTACAGATCCTCCTGACACAGTATTTATATCCTTAGCTAGTCGTAATTAAATCTGTGAGCAATTCCAAGCAATTTTTCCTGCAAAGGGTAAATATGAGTGACGTAAATCTGGTAAACACGTAAAAGCACTAGCATAGCAAGCGCCCCTCTGGGATTCAATGCCGCATTGATTATACAGGGTGTTAGGAAAATGGTATATCAAGCAGAAACTAGCCTATGTTAACTTATGCATATAAATACTATGAAAAAGTCAGAAATTTGATATCATCCTTAAATTTTTAAAAATTTTATACAAAACAATTTTTTTAGAATCCACTTTGTATAAAAATATTTTTTTGAAAAATTATAATATCAAATGTCTCAGTTCATTTTACTATTTATATGCATATGTTAACATAGGCTAGTGTTAGCTTGTTATACGATTTACCTAAATATGTATACCTAGCACAGTTCTGCCAGTTATTGTTTTTAATACGATCCTGTTGTGAAATATTTTAATAAAATATAGTATTTGTAGTAGATTCACGAAAAGGCTGCTTTGACTTTGAAATTGTACACTGATACCTGAATACTAAACATTCAACTGGTAGTTTCATTCATGTGGCGTACCTTGTAGATTGTGTTATAATATTGACAAGAATGCCAATTAGAATTACGTAGATAATTAGGATACACTGTTAAACACAGCAAATATTATGTACTACCTAATTTAATAATTAATTGTACAAAACTTAGCTTGCTGAATTTTACACCCACGCTTGTAGTTTATTAGTGTAGTCCCGTTATAAAAATTCAAGTGAGCCCTAGAAAAAGGAAATAAGAAGATAAATTATCTTTTGTAAAGACACTTCGACACTACATCCAAAAGTAAAGCCAGCCAATATTAACATACTCCAATATTCTTTCAAACTCCCACATTAACATCCGACCGTGGTAAATATTTAACGGATTTATGTAACCACATTTTATGCTGAGGCATCTTCGGAAAATTTACAGCACCACAACCTTATTTAAAGTTTAATTAACAGCAAAATATGAAACTTGATGAATAAATCTTGCAAATTAGGACCGAGCTTCGGTGATAGTATCAAATTTGTATTACAACATTGGAGCTCGTATTTTTTAGGATTGTTTGTCTATTAGTATTATTATACGTGAAAAAGACCTAAGAACACAGGCTATTAGAGAGCAGAATGTGTCATTTAAAGCCTGGATGCCACAAACACACAGGGAATAGGCGTTAAACTCATACCACACGTCTTTTTGGTTTTTGCGCCGGGGGTAAAAAAAAAACATACTCAAACTTTTAAGACAGGAATCTCAATCAAATATTTCGGTAATCGCTATGGTTATAGTTTTGTATTTGAGTAACACAATTACAGAGGTTAACGTAAAATAAACGGCGAAGTGCTTAAGGTTACTTATTGACTCTTTAGAACGAAGATGAGATAACAGTAATATACTACGTAATGTTGGTGTCTAGTGATTATACAGATTACCTAATCTACCTTCCTAAGGCACTTCACTTACGAGAGTGTAATAAGTTAAATATAAGAGTATAATAAGTTGAATATAATAATATAATGTCAGTGTCTTTGTGAAGAGAAATAAATGATTATTTCATCATGTGGCATGGCAATACGGCATAGTAATATGACATTCCAAGAAATTGAATCATTAAACTTTAATGTAGCTCCAGTTCTCTTTTTCATTTTCCTTCCCACCCAGATAGAACATTCCCGGAAAAACAAAAGTAAAAAGCGAAATAAGCTTAGTTACTGACGTTTCAAAAGGAAACGAGCTATCCCCTAATGACCTAAGTGAAATACTGCACTCGTAATGTATCTGACAGCTTCAGCTACGATATTTATACGTTGCAGATAAACAGAAACGGTATTGATAAATGGATTCGTTGCGCTTTAATCCTTTGGGTATTAAATTATTATCTTGCACTATTTATCATTCGCCTACTGAATATCTAACTTCTACTGAATATCTAACTTCTACTGAATGCTAACTAGGATAAAACGTCAGTGTTTAGCTGTACCTACTAATAGTACAACTTGGCTAAGTCTCACTCTCACTCCTCCGAACTAATCCCACATTAAAGTGGAAAATTGTGAAGGTGTTTAATTTTGTCTGAGACTAAAACGCTAAGTAATTCTAGGTAGAGTTTTTGCTTTTCACGTTTTAAATGAGGTGCTTTGTCAAAGAAATTAATGTACGAGTATTTGTCATGTTCACAATATTTAATTTTATGAATACAAATAGTAATATATTTAAGTAACATAGTCTTGTTAGTTTGATGTATCTTTTAAATTTTATTCGTTTATGAACAAAATACAAAATCGTCTCGAAAATAAATAAAAATTAACCTAAGTGGATGCTTCAGATCTACTCTACACAGAGTCTCAATCAGCGAGACTTATCTTACCATACCTAAGCGCCAAATGTTTTCATTGGGTAACACCCAAAAAGTATTGATGTAAGTACTCGTAACATCAATATTTTGTGGCCGTGCAGCGACGGGCCTGATACGAAGGGTGTTAAAAATAGGCTCGTGAAGCCTCAGCTTCTACCTAACCCAGACCTAAGAAATAAGAATTTCTTTTTCGTAATTCGTAATACAGCTAACAGAAAAATAGTGAGTCAGACGAAAAATGTAGGACGGGGGTGATTACAATTTCTTCGAAGCGACGTGGGTGGAATACGTTTGGGTACGACTTTGGGATGCCAGTTCACTGTCTTAATGACATCGGAAAGTCGCGGGGTCGATGGACTAAATATGACCACAATTAGCTTTTGTTATAACTTGGTTTCGTGATGAAGTCTACTCATTCTAAATTATTACGTCTACAGTGTCGGAAACGACGAAAACAGTCTGCTTGGCCGTGGATACAATTAGCGTTTATGGAAGAGTTGTTTCAAAGTGTCAGTTAGGTTTCGTTCTGATCTTCTTATCAGGTTTTAGGGATCTAGGTAAAGTAAATTCTTAATTTATCTTAGGTTTTACTTGCCTTTTTTCCCGAAGCTTTTGTTGAAATTCTAAGATTGATACGGCTGTTTCATTGAATTTACCTCTTTTCTCGTTAAGGCCACCAAGTAATTCATTCCTTTATAACATATTTATAGTTACAATGGGTGTAATCATTTTGTAAATGAGTGTAAATGTGACTTTTGAAAGCTACGGAGCCATTGGTCACTGCAATTCAATCAACTCACTCAAACGAACTCAATCAAATCACATGGCCGGTGATATAAGGTAACTCATAAGCTAAATTGCTCTTAAAATTACTTTTTGATCACAATAAACATATCCATTTTCTCCGCAAGTGCTGTAAGATCTTCAGCAAATTGGAGAATAAATTTGGATCTCGTTTCCTTATGGAATAATGCTTATTTAACTCTTGTGTCTTGACGCGAACAAATGACTATTAGACGTCATCTTTATCAACTTTCTCCGGGTAAAGAGGCAAAAAATGCTATTATTCAAAAGAATTAATTGTATTTTTTTGTAAAAATTAAGATACTTCACATCATTCACCTTGGAAAATACATGTTCTAATTGATTGTTATTAAGTAGGTAATTATAACAAAAATAATACTAAACAACGGTTATGACTGATGACCTAATAATAATCTTAGAGGACAAACCTACCTAGTTATTATGTCTATCCATTATGTAATTTCTATCAAAGTCTTTGAAGTCTATTATGAAACTTCCAACTAAATTATTCGCACAAACTGACTGTGGAAATTAAATTTTGATTTTGTCTATTAAATTTGATGAGAAGATTTAAATCTGTCTCAAGATAAATGGTTCAAAAATTTGCCCATAGTTCTGGTAGCTAAGCTGTATACATAATTAAATGTAGTATTATTGGTTCTGTAAAAAGAGCAAAAGATAAACTATGGCTAATCAACTTTATCAAGGGATGTCGATTGCTTGCTTGCTTTGTATTCTTGCGTCCCATGACACCTTTGTCAGGAGATCCGCGAAGCGAGGTTTCCATTCAGTTCAGTAGCGGCCATAGGTTAGGCTTTTATTTTATTTCGTATCTGTTGCACTTGCATTATACGCCTTAGAGGAATTTTGCAACACTATGTATAAAGTTAGGAATATCTTTCCTGTATCGAAAAGAAAATAGTAACACTTTATTGACACCTAAAAATATTTATTTTATCAATCAGTTTTTTTGTAGTTAATAAAGACGCGTAAAGCCTTATATTCACTAGGCGACAATTAATGTCCCCTAGTGAACACGCTATGGTCGCTCTGTCGAAATCATTTTCGTCTAATCATGATTTAGGCATAATCTAGATGCAAGAGAGATAGGCACGCTGTCCGTGCGTTATCGCCGCACGATAGGATTTAATACACAGTTTAATTTTATTCAAGTTATAAATCTCCGACATAGTACTAACTGCGGCACTCAGAGACATAAGCTTACCAATTAACAAAGCAGTGTTGATTAACATTTTTGTTCATTCAATTAATTGCCTTTAATTATATCGACTTCAGTATGATAAGTTTTTCCTAAGTTCTAAAGTTGAGTGACTTCTTAGTGCAGCAGTAAGAGGATACCTTAAATGGATGAGTTTAAAAAGTTATTCCTAGTAAACAAAACTTTTAACCCAAAACGATAACAAGTTAACCGCATAAACAAAAAGGTTCGTCATACAAAAGAGCCTCACATTTAAGATCGGTATATTCTTATTTGCCTACAGCGAGAACAAACGAATAAGCATTATCGTAAAAGTCACGGAGAGAATAGGCCCATAAACTAGCGGAGACACTCGTGTCAAGTGCAAATAGAGGGACTTAGGCTATGCATATTGTAACAGTGTAATTTATTCATACGGTAAACGGACTAAACGGCGTTTTGTGGGAATATCTGGATTAGTTTGCTTAGTGATTTACCTCCACGAGTCTTCAGGAAACTAAGTATACGTAATATTTACCTAGGGATCTACAGTAGGTAGGTACGTACTTACCTAGGTCTGTCGAATTTGGTAAACCTTAAGAAGGTATCTACTTCTACATAAGGCTTAAACTGATTTGCCCTATTTTGTCATGGGATAAATGGATAAAATGAATCATGCGTTCGGGACTAAGACGAGACGTGTTCATTTAATTAGAGCGTAGGCATTAGGTTCAATTTTGCGATGGTTTACTTGTTTAGTTTTTTCAGCCGAGTGAAACGAGACAATGGCAATTCTAATGCGATCTCATAAGCCTGCTTTACTTCTTCTTTCTTTTTTCAGTTTACGAGTTAAAGATTGTCGCCGCAATTTAGCATGATTGCTGCCTGACTTAGACCACAGCCATCCAGTTTTTCCCAATAATTATAGCCGCTTCCTTACTGATATAGCTTTTGTTGGATTACCTAATACCTATCTTACGTAAGGCGTAAAGGATTAAGGATACGCCTTAAAATATCAAAGTACAGACTAGGTATAATATGAAATATTTTCATTTAAAATAAGTACACACCAGTTTAAGTCTGATTAACAGACGTACACAAAAGTTTTTCTTTAACTGTTTCCTTATTACGGAAGTTAAAAGTTACGCCCCGTGGAATTACAAGAAAACAAAAACTATTTCCCAAGGTTTAGTAGAAAAGTAAGAAAATGCGTCCTCTAAGGAAATGAAGTTGTGTTACATACATACGCAGCCGGTTACAGCGCTGTTACCCGAAAATATATTTCCATAAACTTTATTGCTCGTGTAACACACGAAGGTTCGTGACAAAAAATCGTGGTTAAATATCATCTGTGGCAAACATACCCACACACACATCACAATATAGAATCCAATAATCCGCTATCAATACTGAACACCGTGTGCCGAAGACGTGTGGTAATTCACTCAAGCAAACAGATTAACAATGTTGACAGGTGTATATTACGGAAAAATCAATCGGTACCCTAATTCCGTATCTTGCAAAAGCAATGCGATAGTGAATATTCACCGATTCTGGCTTTAAAATCGCAAATTGACAGCAAAAAACAAAACAAAGCAATCTACTGTCATTGCTGCCCATAGAAACTATCAATCGGGCGATGACTGCGCGATTATTGCTGATGGCTCATTTTTAGGGAATAAGGGTACGGAATCATGTCACTTCATAGTGTGTATCAGAAAAGAGAGAAGTGTGGTGCTAGAGCTGTTTTGACACTAGCCTTTGCAGCATTATAATATTACCTTTTTGTAACAACATAATGTATAAACTGAATAAAGAAGTTTATTCTTATATTTTATTCATAATACTTTTAAATTGCAAAACAGTCTGCAGGAGTGAGTCAGAGAGAGCCTAGCCTACTTTACAAGGATCGTATTATGACAAAGAAAATTAATGTTTCCCGACAAATTGGAGGAGCGGGCCACGCAAATGACTAAGTAAATATAAAGGGTTGAAAGTGCGGTTAGTTTGTTACTGATACATTTAGCTGTGGGTAGAAAGCAATTTTAGTTAGGTTTGTTTACACCCCGTCATGATGAATTTCATACGCTGAGATGTGGGTTAAGAAGCTTTCAATGTTTAATGACGCTGAGAAACTCTAGAATCGTGTGGTATGTGATGTGATTTGGGTCTAAGTACTGCGACTGTGATATAACGAAATGGTGAGTGTTTTTTTTTATGGTTATTCTACTCTTTATAAAATAGCTGGCTCTGTGTAAAAGCTTATAATCTATCTATCTATCTGACTTAACATGATCCAGCTGACTGCAAAAGATCGATATATTATGTTAGTTAGACTAGTCTCGTAGACTAGACTAGTAGTCGACATAATGTGTCTACCCTCGCTCTTTACGCCTTGTCATACTATTAGCATGTAAACGCCTCACTCGTAGTCATTCCGTGTCATTGGGCTGGTCTGGACTCTGAGCCTTATTTGATCTATCTTACTCACGTATGACTGTGTGTATGACAGCGGATTGATAAGATAGCTGACCTAAAATGTGTATTACCTGGTAAGCAATAGCGTGGCCAGCAGATAGAATACGGAGGGGTGCAAACTGCACTCGGACTCATTCTGCGACGTAGTGGTTTGGGCCTTGTACCTATATTCATGGCTATTTGACTCAGGCGTGATATCTTTCTTGATATCTGACAGCTGATAGCCAATAGCTCTATGTGATGGCTGAATCTATTTTTTAGGGTTCCGTACCCAAAGGGTAAAACGGGCCCCTATCACTAAGGCTCCGCTGTCCATCTGTCTGTCTGTCTGTCTGTCCGTCTGTCACCAGGCTGTATCTCATGAACCGTGATAGTTAGAGAGTTGAAATGTTTACAGATGATGAATTTCTGTAGCCGCTATAACAACAAATACTAAAAAATAGAATACAATTAATATTTAAGGGGGCTCCCATACAACAAAAGTATTTTTTTCTGCCGTCTTTATAGATAATGGTACGGAACCCTCCGTGCGCGAGTCCGACTCGCATTTGGCCGGTTTTTTTTATGTCAGCTGACTATACACATGTCTTACCTGGTAAGCAACAGCGTGGCCAACAGATAGAATACGGAGGGGTGCACGCCGCACTCGCACTCATTCTGCGGCGTGGCGGTCTGGGCCTCCATGCCCGCGCCGAGCTTGTGGTAGGCGATGTACGCGCGAGCCGGGCTGCCGTGGGGAGCAATTTTCGTGGCCGTAACTCGTTACCGATCACACCGAAACTGTTCATCTGGTCGCCGAGGAGGTAAGACTCCTCACCTGGGAATGGGAAATGGGTTTTTACTTTCTGTGTTCGAGTTTTTTTTTTATGCACACCAACGACATAATATATTTAACACTTATTTTATGACTGTTCATAACACATGCTTACAGACATTAAAATTTCTAATATAATGTCAGTTACAGGTGAGCACAATCTTCTTAAGATTACAACAAGGCTTCGGTCTTATAATTAAAGTTAAACTAGCTAACATCATTTGAAAGGAAAACGAGATTAATTATTGTTACCCACTTAAGTTTTTTATTTTTATTTTACATGAATTCAAACAAATAATTGAATAGGTTTTTTAATGGGCAAGTTTGCTCTATTTGTGCATGTAACTAATTAAAAGCATGTTATTTTTGCATTCACGATGCCATAGGTACTGCTAGTATGATGATTGGGGTACTATTGGCGCGGTGATTTGTCTTGAGCGCAAACGGTGTCGAGTTTGATTCCTGGTTAGAATTATTTCAGAAAACGAGCTTTTTTTAAATTGGCTCGAGTCTTTAATGATAGATGTGCTAGGGATGCCCCTGGGGAATTGACTGTCTGATAGGTATCTCGCATCAGTCGTAACACAAGCATTTAAATCCTATTTTAACCCTAATTTCATCGGTTTAAAATAATTGCTTTTTGCTCACTTAGGTATAACTGTCACGAATGCAGCCATGTAAGTATTTAATGAAAGAACTAATATGCATCTATTAGTAATCACGAGTCCACCTAATTTATATTAATGTACCACCAACTGCTAACTAGTTAAATTAGACCTCGGCAGTTAGTAATTATTTCGCAGGTGTTGGAGTCTTTTCTATCCCCCACCTACGACTTTGTTTTTTGCCTAACCTAATTATTCGCATGAGCGATAAAAACAGGCTAGGTTTTTTAAAGATTTAGTGGATGGATCAGTAGAGCTGTTTTTTTTTACGCACAAAATAGTGTATTGTTGTATTAAAACATTTAACAATTGTACCTCTACCTACCTACGTATAACGCACGCACTATACAAGTAGGTAAACACAAATATTAAGTCTAAACTCATTTTAATTTTATTAAATTTTTTTATGTAAGTATACGAGTAAACATCACAACGAAAATGTTCGTTAACAATAAAAATCAGGATTCCTTTGTTCTAAAGACCGTAACATCAAAACGAGTGAATAAATAATTAAACCAACAAGCTTTAAACTAGGAAAACTTACTACTTAGCTTTCTAATTTCACATTAAGTACATGTAGTACTCAAACCACCTGGTATTCTAAGCCAACGTCAACAAATCGCCATCATAAACCACCCAATCCATACTTAAGCAAAGTTAATCCAATACTTACACTAATCAAAACACTCGCCGCATTGCATCAAAAAATACCGATGACGTCACATTTTTGTTTACTAATATTTTGTTTTACAATTACAACTGTCACGCGACGCGTATGTCACAATTCGGTATGTGGGATCCGAGCGCGAGCGACCACACCGAGGGTGCTAGTGAGACTACGGGTTGAACAGAAATGAAGCTATATCTAGGGACGGGTAGAATCTCGCTATCGATGGGTTTAACGTCCGACATACTTAGAAATATTTAGATGGACATCTTACTTTTTATTGTTAGAAAGATACTCAAATGAGCTTTAGTTTGAGGTTGATGTAGATTTACTTTCAAAATAAAGCTGCAATGGACTTCCATTTTCTTCGAATTCTATTATACCAGACGAAAAATGTTGGCATTAAAATGTTTTTAGGCAAGGCTTTTTTACAAATGAATATTTTCTTCGTAAAAATAAAGCTATTTTTAATAAATTGCCCTACAAGGTTTAAGCATTTCTATTTTTGAAAAATCGGGGTAATTACTCACGTAATTACGACTATGCATGCGCTTACAAATGTGCAAAACTAATCTTTAAGATTACCAGCAACTTATCGACACAGTTTCGAGTAAGCACAGCACTAATCGCAGATTGGGCGGGCGGCCGCCGCTATGGGTGGGGCGGGGAAAAGTCGATACCTACCTCGTATCATTACGCGATGCATGCACACTGCACCATAATTAATTATCCTTTAAGTTTATAATTTATGGAAAACCCCCCAATAATAAATCCCACAATAACTTATTATACATATAAGTAGTATGTTGTTTAAGGGCTAAAAACTTTTATAAAAATATAAATTACAAAGTTTGTCGACACTAATTTAATACAGAAATCTTCTGAAGGCACAATAACAAATTGCCCAGTACTTATTTATTTATAACAGATATATTGTGATGTTTTCTTCTTAAAAGTTTTAATATGGAAATAATTGGAATTTGACAAATTATAATACGATTTCAGCTTAAGATTAACCGTAATCAGAATCATTGAATTCCTTTTAATTTTTAAATAGCGTTAACTCAGAGCTAATGTTATACCCAATGCACTTTTTGTTTTACTGCAGTTTGTGCATTAAAGTTTAAAAAGGAGATACCTACATAGAAAAAAAATCCTTAAAATTCGTTTTGCGGATGATATTGTCATTATGGCAGAATTGCTGAAGGATTTGCAAAAAATGATGCATAGTCTAAAGGCTGTCTCGCGACGCGTGGACCTAGGGATGAACTTGGATAAGACCAAAGTTATGTGCAATGACCAAGCCATCCCCGGACCGGTCTCCATCAAAAGCGTGGCGCTCAAGGTTGTCAATTGACAATGACTCATTACGTATGTCTACCTCGGGCACTTGATGCAGTTGGGTAGAGACAACTTCAATCGGGAAATCGCTAGGAAAATGCAGCTTGGCTGGACAGCATTTGGGAAGCTGCGTCACATCTTCTCGTCGCCACTGCTACAATGCCTGACGAGCAAGGTATTCGATCAGTGCGTCCTACCTGTGATGACCTACGGAGCCGAAACGTGGAATTGTCATATTCCACGTTTCGGCTCCGTAGGCTGCCCACCGCTAAAGCTGGTTAAGCTGGCCCACCGACTTCACCTCACTCAGCGAGCTATGGAAAGGTCGATGCTTGGGATTTCGTTAAGGGATAAAATCCGAAACGAAATCACCAGGCAAAAGACCAAAGTTACGGACATAGTCCAAAAATGTAGCAAGCTTAAGTGGCAGTGGGCTGACCACATCTGTCGCAGAACCGATGAAAGGTGGAGTAAGCGGGTTCTCGAGTGGAGATCACGCCTTGGCAAACGTAGTGTAGGACGCCCCCCATCCCAATGGACCGACGACCTTAGGAAGATGGCTGGCAGTGGCTGGATGAAAAAAGCGGGAGATCGTGCTCTCTGGTGTTCTTTGGGGGAGGCTTACGTCCAGCAGTGGAATGCAATAGGCTAAATAGATTCCTTAAAAAACTTACATAACTACTTCTTGACAATGAATACACTCACACTTTACCGGTATTTTCAATCAATTTCGGTGTAGCTGTATCTACAACAATCTACAAAATTATTATTTAAAAAAAACCGGCCAAGTTCATGTCATACACGCAGTATAGGGTTCCGTAAATCGAAACATAGTTAGCAACCCCTAAGTAATTTTAAAGGACCAATTTTAGGAAAAGAGAGTGCATGATGATAATAAATCATCCAAAAGATAGTTTCCCAATGGAGAAACCGGGTGTCTATAAGATTGACTGCAGCTGTGGCAGTTCATATATCGGCCAAACAAAACGTACCATAGCGTGCCGAATGAAAGAACACATAAAAGCGGTCAAAAACAACGACAGACAGAAATCGGCAATCGCGGAACATTTGTTGGAATCAGGTCTCAATCACTGGATTGAGTTTCACAACCCTCAGATCATTTTGACAGAACGCCACTACATACCAAGAATGGTCAGGGAAGCGATTGAAATTACAAAGTACAAAAATTTCAATCGCGAGGATGGGTTTAAATTGTCAAGTGTCTGGAATCCAGTGATTCGTATGTGCAAAAACCGGAAAAAACAACAAACTGCTGTGTCGCGGTCAGATACTGTTAGTGTTGTGTGTCGAGAACAGGTGCGAGAAAATAGTGAGTTTGTAGACAATGGTACCGACGCGTGCAATAAAAGACAGCGAAAGAGGGTAGACCGATATGTTTGCCCTTAACAACTTACCCGCAAGATCTTCAGTTACTCCGTGATCATGGCGCTTGCAACAGTGCCGAAATATCGGGAACTCAAAAATAAGGTACATGGTAGCAATCCCGTAACAAACTATTCTAATGTTAGTGACCATGAAAGTTTAAAATGCCTAGATGTTGTGTACCAAATTGTAAAGAAACAGGAGGCCACCAGTTTCCTCGAGATGAGAAACTTAAAAAAATGTGGCTCAAAGCTATAAGGCGAGTAAAGTTTAAGCCTAAAAGCGGGGCGAGAGTAGGTATGTCATGAACATTTCAAGGAAAGTGATTATGAAAAGATCGGTAAATACTCAGGTATGTATTAAAAAAATACCATTTTCAGTTAACTAGGTCGTCAAAGATATTTTCTCTTATTTGTACGTAACCTATACAAGGTCCATAACTTGCCAAGCCTGCACAAGCCCTTTGGGTCCCCTGGAAGTTCAGAGATCTTCACCAAATAGTTGATCCATCTTATATTGCTCTTTTATTGATGTAACAAACTTATATTATTTGTTTGATAAAGGAATATCACTCTTTCAGGGCTCATAAACCAGCGCAAAATTTTGAAGAAGTCTGCAGTCCCTTCAATGTTTCCATGGAATGTAAAACCAGCATGTACAGAAACATTAAGAGAAGAACGCCTAAGAACTCGCAATTATAAAAAAAAGCTTGTTTCAAGGAGAGAATTTAACCACTCATAGTTTCAGTAATATCCAACCACTTGAAGAATTAGATGATGCAAATGTCTCTGATAGTGTTGATATTACAATAACTCAGTCTATAAGCTCAGATCTTGCCTCTGGGTCTGGGAAAAATTGTACTAAAGAGACACAAACTCCTAATATTTTAAGATTATTTTCTACTGAACTATTGCTAACTGACAATGAATCAGTAAACTATTATACAGGTCTCGAATTTAATGCTAAATTTAATTTAGTGCTGTCAACCCTAATGCCAATGGCACATGAAATCAAATATAGATGGACAAGAGCTTAAAACTCGACCGAAAATTAGCAAGTCAGAGAGTTCATATAGAACGCTTAATTGGTCTGACAAAAACCTATAAGATATTAACTAGTGAATTAAATCAAAATTATGTACCTATTGCTTCTAAGACTTTTTTTTATTTGTCTTACGCTTTGTAATTTCAGAGAGGGTCTAGTACGCAAATAAAACATATGATTACAACTTACTTTTATTTCCTAAGGTAGCTATTTTTTTTTAAAATTTCTTCTTTAAAATAACCATTATAGAACTCATCAAGTTTTGACAACATATAATTGATGAAATTTTCATCTCTGTATACATATATCATTTTCATATCTTTAAATGTATACACTATTAAATTGCAGTACTTTTTACCACTGCAGTACAACTGCCCTTGTATTTGATAATAGTATGGTGTATGGGGTTTCAAATTTAAAATATTATCATTTAATATTAAATATGGGACAGTTATATGGTCAATTAGTTTAAATCTGCTTCCATATGGGCATTTAATTTCAATTATAGTATCAGGACCTAATAACGCATCTGGTGAAGCAGCAAGATATGGTCGCTCCTGACTTACAAAGAGCAACATGGTAACACAATAAGGTCATATGTTTGACAATATTTCTGCAGAGCAATTTTTTCATTTATAATACCGTGGCTTGTGGCTCTGGAATAAATTTCTTTCGATCTTGTATTTGCCTGGCATAGTTTTTCATTGAGGTTGGCTTTAAATGGCATATTGTGTGAAAGGTGCTAGCCGTCAACCTTTTTTTTCTTTGTGTTAGCCATTCGGCACTAGCTGTCTGTTCTCTTGTAGCTTCTTTTATCTGCTGAATTTGTTCCCTTGTGATTTCCAAGAGCTGCAGATCTAGATTTTCGGGTCAGTTTTTAAATAATCATGGTCTGTTTCAATGCCGTATGGGTTTGCTGGTTCATACATTTGCTTTAAAGGCATTGAACTATTGGGAAAATTAAGTACCAAGTTTCTAACCCTGAAGTTGTAGTTCTGTTTATTAATGTTCTTTATAGGATAAGGTTCATACAAAACTGATATGTTTTGTCTCCTTCTTGGTAATTTTTCTGCGCGCACTGGTGTACCACCATAGGGGTTTTTAGGCGCATGAAAACTTTGTAGTCTTTGGGTGCAAGTCTCAAAGAGTAATATAAATTTTCTATTGACCATGCTTTCAACACCTAAAAGCAAAACAGCCACATGTTTACAAGTTGCATCATTACCACTACCTGCTGGACATTCACAGTGCGCTTCTACAATACTGCCATATTCATCTAATTTTAAATTAACTTCATAATGAAGACTTTTCATTGTTTTTCTACATATGCCTTTTACGTAGGTGTTTTTGCTGGCATCAATAAAACAGCGGGCTCTTACTAAATGGCGTGATTCATATAGCTGCTCTACTTTGTCCATTTTCTTGTCAGAGCTATAAGAAAAAAGAAAAAAAATGCCTGTTAATAAGTTTCTTTCATGTGGTATAATAAGGTCCGTTAGAAATGCATGTTAAAACAGGTCGACAATAAGCAAGTATCTTCCTCAACATAGACTGACAATGGTTGTGAGGTGCCTGTTTACAGGTTGATATACAATGATGATTATCTATGTAAGTGAAACAGAAGCTAGTATCTTCTCCCAGCAATCAATTCTAACTTCGAACTAGTAGTTACTTTCATAGATAAATACTACCTAGTACCTACTTAAAAACAGAAATAAGACTTACATTGATAAGTAATGCCGAATTTGAGTTTTGTTCAGTGGAGGAAGCTTTGTGTTGCTATTTATGTCTCTGTAAGACTCAGTGTGTGGTATCTCCATTGAAGGTTCATCGTCCACAACTTCAGCTTGCCCAAAATTAAAGTTTTGGTCATAAGACTCTAATCTGTAATATAAAAAAGATACTTTTAATATTTAAAATTAGCCAAACATAAAATATAACCTCTTAACTTTTTAACACGACAAAAAGATTAAGTTCCGTCGTTATTAGAATGATACAATGTTATTATAGATTAGATCATCCTTAGTAAGCTTTCAATAAACCATGAAACAAGTTTTAGTACCATGAAATTGTAAAAATATAAAGAAATTCAGGAAACACAACTTACCTTTAAATTAGGTCTGCTTTCCTTCCACGTAAAGAAGCGCCTCTTTTCCTTAATTCTTCTTTTAACTCATTAAGTTTCCAAGTGGAATACATGCTATTTAATTGAAAATAGCTAAAAAATCAACGTAATTACAAAATCCAAAGTTTATCTCATTCAATGACAACTTTGACAAGGGTCTGTAGTCTGTACAGTGGTGGCGCCATCTGAGATCAGCTTTCTTTCACTTACCAGCCCCATTAAGATATAAATCAAAGTTGATAATTGCTCTGTGCCAATAACTATTGGTCCAGTTTTGGATAGGTACAATATTTTTGGGTTTTGGCTTAATTGAATTGTGGCATTGCCTTTATTTCTATCCCATCGTGAAAAAAAAACCTGCAAGGGCGAGTCGGACTCGCGCACGAAGGGTTCCGTACCATTTTCTATAAAAATGGCAAAAAAATCACGTTTTTTGTATGAGAGCCCCCTTAAATATTCATTGTATTCTGTTTTTTAGTATTTGTTGTTATAGCGGCAACAGAAATACATCATCTGTGAAAATTTCAACTCTAGCTATTACGGTTCGTGAGATACAGCCTGGTGACAGACGGACAGCGGAGCCTTAGTAATAGGGTCCCATTTTAAGCTGGAAACATACTATCGGACGCGGCTTACGGACGCGGCTTACAGCCGCGACTGATAAGTGTGCACGGTCTTTCGGACGTTGCTTGCGGACGCCATCAGTGTGACCACTTTAAGTAGATTTCTACGTTTTTGGTAGATTTGGGACAAAGAGGACGATGATTTAGTAGAAAATCGGTATCGTTTAGTAGATTTTGGAAGAAAATTCTGAAAAATAGTAGATAATCCGAAATACAATTATCCAGGCCAAAAAAAACCGGCCAAGTGCGAGTCGAACTCGCGCACGAAGGGTTCCGCACCATTATCTGTAAAAACCGGCGAAGTGCGAGTCTGACTCGCGCACGAAGGGTTCCGTACCATTTTCTATACAAACGGCAAAAAAATCACGTTTGTTGTATGGAAGCCCCCTTAAATATTTATTTCAACTTTCTAGCTATCACGGACATGAGATACAGCTTGGTGACAGACGGACAGACAGACAGACGGACAGCGGAGCCTTAGTAACGAGCAAAATCGCTAGCTATCATATAATAAAAATGTTCATGCAATCAATAAGCACGTGCGAGCTCTCGCGCAGTCGGCGTCCTTCTGAGTCAGAAGTTCTGACGCTCGGACGCGTCCGCACCCCGTGCATACCGTCCGCGGACGTTTTCGGCTTACAGAAACATCCAGCGCGCCAGATTGCTGTCGGACGTCCGAGCGCTCAAGGTCAGCCAAAGGTTACGTCCGCGACTGACGTCCGATGGTTTGCACACCTTAGTGTTCATTCAATACCTAGATTCCTTTAAGCTGGAAACATACTATCGGACGCGGCTTACGGACGGCTGTAAGCCGCGTCCGTAAGCCGCCTCCGATAGGAACCCTAAAAAAATACTACTAGGGACTTGACACACCACAAAGAAATAAGTAGGTATCGATTATATTGCTTAGATATAAAAGTCGATTCGAAAGTATGAATTTGTAATAAAAAAAAACCTTTTGTTGTAAAACATATTTTTTTCCTGTTAATATGTTGAAAGATAACATAAGTATAAGTATCTTAGTTTTAATATTTAAATATTAAACGAGTTATGAAATAATTGAAATAAGGTTTATGACAATATTTAAAATACATTTTGTTTATTGTGGTTTGAGCTCGCTGTTATAATTAAGTAGTTGCTCTGTTGTAATTATTAAATTGAATCCCGCTACCGTTTTCATTAATGTCGTTGTCAATATCAAAAACCACTGAATTGCAGTTGGCCCAGGCTAAAAAAAGGTGACAAAAATGGTAAAATTGGATTTAAATGTAATTGTATACTTTTATTGCCCGTTTTTTTTAACATTATAATTGATAAAAATAGAAAAAGGAAAGAATCTTGTTCAAATCGATTATTCCGATATTTAGCATCAGTAAAAGATTCACATCTCTAACTAACTACTACTTTCGCCAAAGAGGATTTAAATACTACGTAATAAGAGTCGGCATTCTCATACTAGCCACTGAACCGATTTATGAACGTACTTTGGTCGATAATAATAATCTTAACTTTCACCAACATTAAAAAACACAACTGTCACACTAATTGACAAGCTAGGGCTTGACGATGCTGTGTATTATGTTATCTATCGATATATCCGCAATCAATCGCAGGGTACCTACTTGTTTGTTACTATTAAAAATATGTCAGCCGTATGTAAGTACTAAAATAAAGAATACTATTCAATTCAATGTATTTATTGCATATTATTGTTGTATTTTGTCACACAGGTGTTATAAGGAGAACGTATAAATATTAAACAGATCATTAAAATGACTTTCTTTATTCCATTTTAAGGACAAAGTTCTTATCATTGTCCATAAGGTGATACTATTTACTTTAGTGCCCTCAACATTTGCTCATATTTTTTTCAAAATCAAACTTAAATCCAATTTTAAGTCTTTTTGCTTGATTTCTTTACCAGTGCAAAACTTGGTTGACCTTAAATCTGAAAAATTAATAAATCCAGTAAAGTAACCTGGTACAAAACAACCCTGTCTTCGGCCTTTTGTCCTCGTGTAGACTGTAGAGGTTATCTCTTACATTGATACTTACAAACTCTTACCTCTTAATATTAGTATGTATAGATTTCTCACACACGATAGTTTGTTTTTTAACATTTGTAAGGTAAAAAGCTAAGTCTTCATTACTAGTTAATTTCACCCATAAACGACATTTGAAATAGACAAAATATAATAAATCGTCAAATTTGCAATAGTACTGGTGTACAAGATAAATTTAATTTATCGACAATTTAATCGATCACTATCATTTCAATGACGAGGCGCGATTAATGCGGATTTATAAGAAGAGATCAAATCTAGGAGTTCACATTGTGGCTGCAAATTGCTATTATCAGTATCACGGGTAAAGTAATAATGAACTCTATCTAAATATAAGAAATATTTTAAAATATTGCATAATAACAAACCTGGCTGGGTGAAGTGGAAATCTCGCCAAAAGTATAATACAATTTCTTTTTGTATCACGTTTAATACCACAAACTTCACATTTGCTTAATGATTTCCCCCCATTATGTATTTCGCAACGAAATTTAATAAAATATTGACACAATCATCCACAGATAGATTAGTTAAAGACAAACTGCACAATATTACCAACATTAATCATAATTATTATAATACGTCTAAATTAAATAGTTATCATGAAACTTGTAAGCCCAAGGAATTAATACTCATTTTATTATGATAGGGTATTTATTTTTATATCTCAATGTTAGAAAACGTACGTTCATAAATCCATACACAGTTGAGTTTGTATGGAATGTCGAAGGCCTGACTTTTGCACTGACTGACTGACTGGCTGACTGACATTTTCTGTGTCTTTCATTTTGTTGATTGTTCGAATTGAAGCGAAAAGGAGGGAAAATATTTTTTATTACAAATCAATTCCTGTTTAAAAACTAAATAAGTGTATCCTGCTAAAGATCTTTCATTTGGTGGTAAATAAATGTAAGTAAAACTTAAACTAATTTGATTGTAATTATGGGCCTCAAACTCAATGCGAGCCGACGTGTCTTACGTTACCTACATTTTATACCTTGTAAAATGCAAATAAAATATCTACTGCTTGCAAATTTTTTACAAATGTAATTTCTCTAGATTGAGCAAACTATTTTTCTCGTAAAACAACTTGGCACGTGGCGGGGAAAGTTATTTTAATCTCTCTATTGTTCATCGTTACAAAAGACCGTTACAATCTGTAAGCTTAAAATGTAAATATTTCTATTCTCTTACTATCTTTTGTAGAAATGTATTTTCTTTTTTCTCACAACTGACTATTACTTTCGCATTAATTTATTAAGTATGTACGTTATTGTTCTGTATATAACCTCGAAGCCTCGAAGGTACGATTAACCCTACTGACTTGGAATTATTTTACTTCGATTTTTAGATGGCTGAAGTCTCGGAAGTGAGCACATCTACAGCGACTGAGCTGCTAAGCACAGGGCGCAGACATCTTGCTGTAAGGGACTACAGTTCTGCAGCGAGTGCCTTGGCCAAGGCCTGTGAACTCCTCGCCAAAGAACATGGGGACACTGCTGATCAGTGTGCGGAAGCATATTTATGGTGAGTATGAAATTTCTTACTTAACATAGTGCTATACTATGTGATTCAAAATGCCTTAATGACATTTCAAACCATACTCAGTTAAAGCTTGTTTTCTTGACCAGACAACTTCTGAGAGGCCCAGTTAGTAAGACCACATAGTCGTAACAATATCATTTCTATTGTGTCTCTGTTTTGGAGTAGGGCTGACAAGTTGATAAGTGTCCAAATACTATGCTACATAATTAAAAATAAGACTTATGCTTAGGACTAGACTTTTAAGAATTCAATATTTAGATATTTACTTATTGGTTACGCCATAGTATTTATTAGATTTAAATTTTCGCGCCTCATTCGATAGGCTTGTGTGTTTACCTTATAATAATTTTCGCCAGTAAACACGGGGGTACATCCTAGTCTATTCCCCTTCCTTTTTTTTCCTACGGTCGCGATTCCTAGCGACCGCACGCAAACCAGTGTCAATTACGGACATGTCGGAGAAGCCTGCATTTTCGTGTTAGAAAATTATCCGCTCAGGAAACGGTCTTCAACTTGCTGCGAGGCTTTATTTGTGACGTTATATATGTGTGAACTGAACTTTGTGTCGGCTTTAAGTGTGGTGTATGTGCGTACGCTTAAATTCGACTTGGGCTGGCTAGATCGGCCTAGGTCTTCACCGAGGACACCCAAGGACCACCCCTGGATTAACGATCCTGGAACCACCCTGAGGACACCGTTTGTACGTACCACCTTCACCTATTTCCTAATTACTGCACCCTGTTACGTATCACGTGTTACTGGCCCGCCATTGTGTATTTCGTCTGTTTCCTTTTATAGATATCTATTTAGCGACAATATATTCGCGAACCATCAACCTACAGTCCATTCCTCTAGGGTCTCGACCCAACCACAAGCTATCATCCAGCATTCCTTAAAGGGACGGCTGGCTAAGTTCTCTTTTACCCAAGGCGCTGCTACTCGTGGCGCCACCATTTATTTTGGCCGCTGCGAGCCGAATCTTTATTAATCTGCTCACGTTATCCATATTTATTTTTTGACGCATAATTATATTGCGCTAAAAGGCCTCCCCTGCATATATTCATCTTTATTTTCTCCATAAATAGATATTCTCGCCCCGCATTTCATATTTTATTTTACTGTCTCCGGTCCGTGATTGCACTCATCAAACCGCATATTTCAATCAATCCGCGTTTATATGTATTAAAATTACGAATGGTCAGTACGACTTCGTAATTATATTTCCGCTAATTTATCTATTTGAACAGTCATTGCGTACTCTCAAATAGTCATTTTCGCATATTTATATCTTTATTCGTTAATAATAACACCTACAAAACCGCTCGCTTCGCTATCCTTCCGCTAGATAATTCTATAACTATAAGTAGGTATCATCTGACTGGTAGTACCTATCTTCGCTGCGTCGCGTTGACTGAGCCGCTGCACAGGCCTGTTGTACCTACTCATCACCGCGCTCTAAACTTTATTAGTAAATTTTGCATTCCATTGTTTTTTCTAATCGATAATGTCTAAAGCTCGTGATCCTGGTGATGCCATTGAGGCTGCAGGTGACTCCTTGACTATAGCCATTCAGCTGGCATTGTCATGTCGCAATAGAGTTTTTGCACGTATTCAAAGCATTTTCGACCTTATTGAAAGGGTTAATAGCGGCAGTGAGCCGCAAGAAAGCTTTATTTGTGCGTGTGTCAATCTTGATTCGATACGCAACGAATTCTCTGTTGCATTAGATAATTATAACGCTCTTCTTTTAAAACAAAATCCTAACGCTAAAATCGAGGAACAATCATGGACTACTTTCGAGGACCTGTATTGCCGTATCAAATATACGTATTCAACTTTAACTAAGTCTTTATCCGCGCCTGATACAACAAAAAGCAGTAATCTCATTAAGCAACAGGTGCGTCTGCCACCTATTGAAATTATGTCATTCGATGGTGACATCCGTAACTGGCCGATATTTTACGCTAATTTTAAAAGTACGGTCCACGAAAATAGATCATTGACTAACGCTGAAAAGCTGTACTATTTATTGGGCAAACTATCAGACAAGGCTCGATCGGCGTTCTCAGGAATTTATCCCGATGAACATAACTACAAAATTATTTTTGATTCGCTTATCAATAAGTATGAGGATAAACGCTTATTAGCTTCTACTTATCTAAATCAAATATTTGACCACAAGTCATTTACCGCCGCGACTGTTGAGAATTTTGAATCATTTTCTGATAATTTTGTTTCCGCAGCAAACGCATTACAAAACCTTAAAATTGATAATTTATCAAACTTTATTTTGTTCCACATCGCTATAAAGAAAATCGATTCAGAAACTGCTCGACTGTTCGAGATGAGCTCGAAAGACGAAACGCCTAATTTCGATAATTTGGTTAAGTTTATCAGAGAGCAATCACGCATTTTACAAAACACAAAAACTTTAAATGGCTCCAGCTCCAATCTTCCTGGTAAACAGCTAAATAAAAGGTCAAATAATAGGGCTCCGCAACCGCAATCTTACGCGGTCATAGATAAACCCGCGAAGTGTTTATGTCACAATTTCGTTCACGAACATTTGTATAGATGTCCCGCGTTTTCTAATTTGTCACCCACTGATCGCTTTAAATCAGTCAAGCAGTTGGAAGCCTGTATAAATTGTTTAAGTATTAAACATAGGGCGAACTTCTGTCAGTCTGAGTCGAGATGTAAGGTTTGTAAAAATAAACATCACTCGCTTTTACATTTTAATAACCGCGATACACATTCTTCTAACGTGCAGGTGCGTAAGCACTCGAGTCCAGCCGCTGCGCCGAGCGGGCCGCCCGCAACGCAGCCGGCTACGTCGCACTCACGCGATGCATGCGTGATGCGCAGTGACGTCACTGATACCGGTCTTAGTACCTCTGCACAGATTCCACAGTGCCATGCATCTATTGCCGCATCAGCTTTAAGCGACGTAAATACTTCCTACGCGTGCCAACGTAATGCAAGCACGACAGTATTATTGTCAACGGCTACTGTCATTGTCCGCGATGCAATTGATAACAGCCAACATCTCGTTCGTTGTTTATTAGACAGTGGTTCACAAATAAATTTTATTACCGCAAGTTGTTGTAAACGTTTAGGTTTGACTAATTATTTTTCTGACACTCGTTCGGTCAAGGGTATCGGCGGGACAGAAAAAACCGTCAAGGGATCCGTATACTTCAAATTCGCTTCTCGCTTTAATTCAAACGTTTTATATAACGTTAACTCGCTAGTTGTCGATGAAATAACCGACAATCTGCCAACCGCTCCTGTAGATATAACCGCATTGCCTCATTTGGTGGGCCTCCCGCTAGCCGACGAGTCGTTCGGCATACCCGGTCCTATAGATGTACTGATCGGGGCTTCGCATTTCCCGCATTTGTTATTACCCCAGGTAGTTGGAAATAACAATTCCTCCGCGCCGCCAGCTGTAAAAACTGTG
The DNA here is from genome assembly GCA_950371115.1 of Anania fuscalis. Classification (NCBI taxonomy): domain Eukaryota; kingdom Metazoa; phylum Arthropoda; class Insecta; order Lepidoptera; family Crambidae; genus Anania; species Anania fuscalis. The sequence continues at coordinate 14,796,655 of OX493334.1, read as the reverse complement.
CTCGGCTACGTTATTATGGGCACTGCGCCCACGTTACCCCTACGGCGCAATAAGGCTTCGCTTGCTTGCTGCGCTTATGTTCCGCGTCCGCCCAATACTGACTCATTAGAAACGGCTTTAAAAAGGTTCTGGCAGGTCGATGAAGCACCCGTCACTCATTCCACGAGCAAATCACTCGAGGAACAAGAGTGCGAGCACTTCTTCTCGGCGACCACGAAGCGTGATAAGGACACAGGTCGATATACTGTGGCCTTACCATTTCGCAACGACGTGTTTTCGTTAGGAAACTCACTCGATATTGCGAAGAAACGCTATTTCTATCTAGAAAGAAGGTTAGAATCCGCGCCCGCATTGCGCGCCGCTTATAATGACGTCATTCGCGAATATATAGATAAAGGCTATTTATCTCCCGCGCCGCTTGCTTGTTCGGACGACAATCGTCCAGATTATGTCATTCCGCATCACGCCGTTATACGTTTAGACAAAACTACAACCAAGCTACGTTCTGTGTTAGACGCTAGCTCTAAGACAAGTTCGGGGCTTTCGTTAAACGATATTTTGCACAGTGGGCCGAATCTACAGGGTGACTTGTTCACTATTCTTTTAAATTTCCGCCTATTCGGTGTCGCTCTTTCGGCCGATTGCCGTCAAATGTTTTTACAAATTGGGGTGAGAGAAAGCGATCGTCGCTTCCAACGTATTCTATACCGTTTCAGCACGAAAGATCCTCTGACTTTGTATCAGTTTAATCGCGTTTGTTTCGGTCTTAAATCAAGCCCGTACCACGCGCTCCGCACCGTACGACAGTTAATCGAGGACGACGGTCATGATTTTCCGCTCGCTCATGGAGTCGCGTCCGATTCTCTGTATATGGACGATATCGTCTTTAGTGAACCATCAGAGTCGCGTGCTGTTCAGGTCGCTCATGAACTGATCCAACTCTTTAGAGGAGGTCAATTCGATTTGGTCAAGTGGACTTCCAATTCCCAAACTGTATTAAATAGTATTCCCGCATCCCATAGGCTATTTGAGGAGCTTGAATTCGACAAGTCAATAGAACAGAAGGTTCTTGGCTTACGCTGGTGTAGGTCAAACGACTCCTTTGAGTTTCTCATCTCTACACCGCCAAATACGTGTACTAAACGCGCTATTCTGTCGGCAGTCGCTCGCTTGTGGGATATCATGGGTCTTGTCGCGCCAGTAGTTCTATTCGCGAAACTTCTCATAAAAAAAATGTGGCTACTAAAGCTCGATTGGGACGATGAGCCCCCGCGTGATATTGTAAAATTATGGCAATCTTTTCGCGCTGCCTTACCGCTTCTAAATGATTTTAAAATTCCGCGCCATTTAGGTCTGTTTGAAAATTGTATTTTTCGACTGATTGGATTTTCTGACGCTAGCGAGAGCGCTTATGGTGCTGTCGTCTATGCTCATATTACTCGCAATGACGAAGTTATCGTCCAGCTGGTCTGCGCCAAGTCCAAGGTGTCCCCAGTTAAACCGCTTACTATCGCTCGACTGGAGCTTTGCGGTGCAGAGCTTCTTTCAAAACTTCTTCGTCGTGTTTACGACACATATGACGCGCGATACAAAATCGCGTCTATTTACGCTTTCACCGATTCAAAGGTGACTCTTTGTTGGATTAATTCCTCCCCGCACCGTTGGCAAACGTTTGTGGCCAATCGCGTCGTCCGCATCGTAGATAACATTCCTGCGGAGCGTTTCTTTCACGTGGCTGGTACAGAGAACCCCGCGGACTGTTTATCTCGCGGCTTAACGCCTGATATGCTTATTGAGCATCCACTATGGTTGCACGGACCTCCCTGGGCGAAGCGTGATCCCGCTCAATGGCCTATGCATAAGGTCACCGACTTAAGTTCGGACACCGTTCCTGAAGAAAGGGTCCACGCACACCCAGTAGTGTCCGATTCCTTTGATTCTCCTTTACTCGCACTCGCAGAACGTATATCAATGTGGTCTAAATTACTGCGAGTTATCGTTTTCATTTACCGCTTCATTAAGAAACTTCCGCGCCGAACTGACGCTGTTACCGCGAGCGATCTAGACTTCGCTGAAAGTGTTCTGCTGCGTCACGTTCAACGTAAATATTTTTCTAAAGATTTTGCTAACTTGAATGATAACAAGTTTTGCTCACCCGCTCTCATTAAACTCAAACCATTCCTAGATAATGATTTGATCCGCGTAGGTGGTCGGTTATCTCACTCTGCTGAGACCTTTAAAACCAAGCACCCTGTAGTGCTACCGCGTCGCGACCGCGTTGTTGAGCTCCTTATAGATTATTATCATAAAAAACATTTACACGCCGGACCAGAACTGACAATGTCGTTGTTGCGTCATAAATATTGGATTTTGTCTGCTAGGCGAATTATACGCTTTAGAATCTACAAGTGCAACGCTTGTCACAAGTGGAAACCGCGACCACAGAGTTCACCGATAATGAGCGACTTACCTAAATTTAGAGTTACCACTGCTATTAAAGCATTTTCCCATACAGGCTGTGACTACGCTGGCCCTATTCAGTACGTCCCTATACGCGCTAGGGGTGCGAAGAGCCGCAAGGGCTATTTGTGTGTCTTCACTTGTATGACGACCCGCGCTATTCACATTGAACTAGCTACCGATCTTACTACAGCTTCATTTATTGCCGCTTTAAAACGGTTTCTATCACGCCGCGGACCGGTACAACGCTTGTATTCGGATAACGCAACTAATTTCCGCGGAGCTAATTCTTATTTGCGAGACTTATATAAATTTCTTGATAAAGAGTACCGCCCGCGTTTCGAGGAAGAGCTCGCTGAACATCGCATTGACTGGCAATATAGTCCTCCAGCAAGTCCACACTTCGGAGGCTGTTACGAGTCCCTTATAAAGACCGTGAAGACTCACCTCTTTAAGGTCATAGGTCAGCAGCTTCTCTCTTACGAGGAATTGGTCACAGTCCTGGCTCAGATTGAGTGCTTGTTAAACTCCAGGCCTCTTACTGTGCTTAGCTCTGATCCCTCAGAGCCTCAAGCTCTGACTCCTTCGCATTTTTTACATACATTGCCGCTTCATTCTTTGCCTGCCGCGGAGATAGGTGCCTCTACTGCAGAGAGCCTGCTCGAACGACATTCTCTTATGGATAAGTTAGTCCAGTCGTTTTGGAAGAGATGGCGAAGCGAGTATCTTCATAGTTTACAAACGCGCCTCAAATGGAATAGACTTGACGGAGACGCGATCAGGGAAGGAACAGTAGTAATACTTATAAACGAAAGTGCACCTCCTTTATCGTGGCCTCTAGCTATCGTTGAAAAGTTGCATACGTCTAAGGACGGCTCCACACGCGTCGTTTCAGTACGCACTTCTAAGGGTACTCTGGTGCGACCTGTGATCCGCCTATGCCCTATTCCTACTCAATAGTCTTTCTTGCTGCTCCATTCTCCTCTTTAGTTATTATTTACTCTACTTTGCTTACATAAATTTCTTAAAGGTGACCCTTTAAGGCCGGGGGGAAATGGTTACGCCATAGTATTTATTCGATTTAAATTTTCGCGCCTCATTCGATAGGCTTGTGTGTTTACCTTATAATAATTTTCGCCAGTAAACACGGGGGTACATCCTAGTCTATTCCCCTTCCTTTTTTTTCCTACGGTCGCGATTCCTAGCGACCGCACGCAAACCAGTGTCAATTACGGACATGTCGGAGAAGCCTGCATTTTCGTGTTAGAAAATTATCCGCTCAGGAAACGGTCTTCAACTTGCTGCGAGGCTTTATTTGTGACGTTATATATGTGTGAACTGAACTTTGTGTCGGCTTTAAGTGTGGTGTATGTGCGTACGCTTAAATTCGACTTGGGCTGGCTAGATCGGCCTAGGTCTTCACCGAGGACACCCAAGGACCACCCCTGGATTAACGATCCTGGAACCACCCTGAGGACACCGTTTGTACGTACCACCTTCACCTATTTCCTAATTACTGCACCCTGTTACGTATCACGTGTTACTGGCCCGCCATTGTGTATTTCGTCTGTTTCCTTTTATAGATATCTATTTAGCGACAATATATTCGCGAACCATCAACCTACAGTCCATTCCTCTAGGGTCTCGACCCAACCACAAGCTATCATCCAGCATTCCTTAAAGGGACGGCTGGCTAAGTTCTCTTTTACCCAAGGCGCTGCTACTCGTGGCGCCACCACTTATTTTCTAAGTCTTGTCAACCCTTAGGCCTAAAAACAAGTGAAAAGTCACCTAAACATAAAAAAACACTCAAACTTTTTTCTTTTGTTTTAGGTATGGGAAATCGCTGTTAGGATTATCTAGAGAAGAAAGTGGTGTTCTTGGTGATGGCATGCCAGGGACTGGCAATGTTGATGAAAACGATGAGGATAATGAAGGTAAAAGCCATTAACATGTTTTAATCATCCTTTATTAATGAAGTCACATTTAATTTTAAATGTTTCAACTCACATTTGTTGTATATTTTAAAAGTAGTTACAACAATTTGTAATTGTGCTTAGAGGGTGAGTCCTGGTGATCTCTCCTACTGGTTCGCACTTAGAATAGAAGCCAGATTCTGACTCAAGGCCCATTTCACCGAAAATTTAAGGAAATTAATTTTTGGGATTGGGTTTAGGAAAATTTATCTCTTCATATTACTTAAAATTAGTAATAGTTAACCAATTATAAAATAAAAAGGGATTTCTAAAACTTACATCTTTATCAGGAGAAAATGGTGAAGAGGGACAAAATGGTGAGGATGCAGAAATGAATGAAGCGGCAAGTGAAGAGGCAGATAAGAAAGAAGTTGTCGATGAAGAAACAGAAAAGAATGAACCGGAATCAACCACCACAGATGATGAGCCTGGTAGCAGTAAGCCAGGAAGTAGCAAGGCTGCTGCCGATTCTGGGGACCATGAGGAACCGGTAAATATAAATTTGATAGTCTTATCATACAATTTCATATTTTTCCTATAAAAACATACACTGTGTTGTATAAATAAATAAGGATTAAACCCTAAACATCATTAATTAATGATACAATACAGCGTAACACACTCACACATGTGACAGCTTGAGTGGGGCTTCTTATTCTTTGCAAAGGCAACTTAAATATAAATTGCCATTGTGGTTGAAGGATCAGCTAATCCGCATAGATAAACAACGAACAAAAGTAACTTTATCCTACACTCCTACAGATACATATCTACAACATGTTACCAATTAAGCTGATCTTGCCCATTGCTAGCCCAGCCTACAAATTGCCGCCAAACCAAGAAAACATGCAATTTGCAGTGGGAGCTGCCATATTTTTATTACTTTCTGTACAGGGCACTTCTAATGGTGATGCGAATGATGAGTCCGAAGTGAATTTGGACAATGAAGATGATGTGGATAACTTGCAGCTAGCTTGGGAGATGCTTGGTAAGTTTTTTGAAGACTGTAACTATGATGTCATCCAATATTTATTTATTTATATATTGGCCAGGCAATTTGAAGACCAATCTAGTGGTTTGAACTCTAGACTATAAAGCGGGTTGCGACTTGTGGTTTCAAATGCTGCAAGGAGCTATTGTTTGTGTACTTAGCACAAGGGTTGTAGGAACCTAAGTCATGCATGTTAATGCTTTCTGGGACACAACACGAAACACAATAGAAATTTTATTGTTATTTCGTCTACAGGCATAGTGTTAATAAATGTAATTAAGTATTTTTTTTATACATTATCTAGTCTCCATATTGGATCAATTGGACAAGTAAAATAATAATGTGAACCAAGCAAAGCAATCATTACATTAATTTCATATAGGTTTTTCTCTTTACTCATTTATCCCTTAGGTAGGTGTGGGATATACTCAAGAGGCGTTGTCGTAGATACAACTGTCATTTTTATGTATTTTCTGTAATAAATCCTGATAATGGTGACAGCTTGTTGCACTTTTCCTTCTTATGGAATGTGCATAAGTGCCTAGAGAGTGTTCCATTCTTTTCTACATCTTGTTTAGGGAGACCTTTGGCCAGGACTTTCAAAGGTAGATAAGGGGTCGTCCATTAATCACGTGATATTGATTAGCATTTTTTGGTACCTACAAGCGACGGCGAGTCGAGGTCACTCACTGCTTTTTGGTTTAAATCTCGCGTTAAAAGAAAAAACAAATACACATGATATCTCGTAACAACCCCCCTCCCCTCTAGTGATGTTTCGTGATTTGTTCCGAACCCCCTCGCCCCCCCCCCCCTTTCGAGCCTCACGTGAATTATAAAATAAATTGTTTACACAATCACACCAATTAGCCAGCCCTAAACTAAGCATAGCTTGTAATATGGCGATAAGATAACGGATAAACATACTTAAATACGTTTAATAAACGTCCATGACTTGGTACAAATGCTCGTGCTCATCACACAAACATTTGCCCCTTCGGAGTTCGAACCAGCAACCGCCAGGCTTACACCTGACGATCGTCTCGAGTCGATTAATGGACTAAGTAATGATTTGTATTGCAGACCTAGCGCGCAGTATCCTGCAGCGTCGCGCGGAGGCCGACAGTGGTACAGCTGCGCGGGCTTTATTGGCCGACGTGCATCTAGCGCTGGGGGAAGTTGCGCTAGAGAGCGAGACCTACGACAAGGCCGTCATTGATATGCGTGAGTATTTGTAATAACCGAGTTAACTGGGTGCCTAGTGCGAGTTGCAAAAAAAAACAAAGTCACTTAAATCGATCGAAAATTGATACAAATTAACATTAAATTTTCGGCACGCGATTATTTTGTGGCACTTGCACTAAGCCCTCAGGAAAGGAGTCGAGTCATTTCTTATACAACAAGGCCGTCATCGAAATGAGTGAGTGTTTATCTTAATCATATAGTATAAGTGGCGCCATCAATAGGCAAGAGTCGATTGAATACTTAAACGTTGAACCACTTTTCAATATCAAACATTCAAACTCCTCTGAGTTTATGCCTACCTATCTTCGTTCGTCTTCGACAGACGAAGTGTTAATCACAGTCGTAGTGGTGCTATCATCGCAGAGCAGTTGATTGGATCCATCCAGATGCGGGTCTGCGGGGATGCCTTTTGCGCATCTTGCGCCCAGCGCTAAACTTCCGTGCCGCTAGTTGTACTCACCGTAGTAGCGAAAGCAAAAGCCTTTATTATTGTGTACATTCGTTCCAGTGGCGGTCATTGGTTTTATTTTGAGGTAGGCAGAAGATACTAATGTGTTTTACTGATGAAAATCAGTGGTTTTCTATTAGAACATACTTTTGTAAGTACCTACTGCCTACCTCATTTCGTTTATCAGGTAGGCACAGCCTAATTGCCTATATGCAACGCACGCCCCTGATTCGTTCATACTCCACTAACAACTTTTAACTGAAGCATGGAGTTGACCATTTAGAATGGGAGCCCCACTGCACATTATAACATAAAGTAACTAAGGACAAAAAGTGTATCCCTTTTCAAAATGAAGACTGTATACTATAGTTCTTTTAAAATAACGAGTTTTGCGACAGCTCACTGTTGACACTTATAGTGAGTGATGCAACCTCACGAAATTTTAAATTAAGGCATGTAGTTGACCGGTTACAATTCTGTGACTATCTATCTTTTATCTTGATAGCAAGATAAAAATTAACTGAACCTACTATGAAATAAATCTTGTAGGTCGGGCAAGCGGGATAGAAAATTATTATGTTACTAGGTATTAGGATTATTACCTACAGAAGAACAAGTCTGAGGCTGCCATCTCGGTAGTCCTCATTTAATGGTGCTAAAATACTTAAAACCAACTAAGTACACTGATTTTTAAGATGGGTGAAAGAACCTCCTATTTCTGCTGTTAAGAATAAGTTCTGTTATTATGAATAATGAAGTAACTGACAATTTTTCTTTTATTTGTAGAAAGCTGTTTGGAGCTGCAAAAGGAACTGTACCATAGCGATGACAGACGCATTGCGGAAACTCACTACCAAATCGGTAAGTCTGTGATTGGTTGATTAATTTTATTCTAGGCTTTAAACCCACATTTATTACGAGCACATTATGTCTCTATAAAGTTGCTTAAAGAGTGCCATCCACCTTTAACAATAAATACATAATGATCTCTTCAGTTATGATATTGCATCACTTTTGTTTTTCACTTTTTGTAATAAATTCTAAAAAGATGTATAAGCAAAATTAGTTTCTAAATAACTAGCTGAGAGGCGATCGTACCAGACTAAGTCGGCATCTCTGAGATCCTGTGTTCAATAATTGTCGGTTCAATGTAGTTTTTTTGTGTCGTGTGCTGTGGTCCGTCGTTGTTTCTGATAACACAAGTTTTTTGACTACTATGGTAACATAGGATTAAAGCAATGTTTATGATGTCCATATGAATTTATTTTATTTATTTATTCTAGGACTCGCCAATTCCCTGGCTTCAAACTTCGAAGACGCGATCACTCACTTCAAAAACGCGGCGAACATTCTCGAAACTCGAATCAAGACCCTCGAAAACCCAGCCTCGGCCACAGAGGACGCTACAGTCAAGAAGTATTCCACAGCCGACCCGTTCTACTCCGTGGAGGGAGAAATCAAGGAGCTGAAGGAATTACTCCCAGAAATACAGGAGAAGATACAAGATATGATGGACTACAAAGCAGAGGTAAGACCGTGCGAGTGCCTTGAGGAAACTAGGAAGATGCTGCGAGATATGATTCTGAAAGAGAAGAATAGGAATGTTGAGTGCATGTGTTAGGAAGTAATACATGAACATTACAATTAGGCGCATGACTAACGTCGTAAAAGAGTTTAGTCTCAGGCAGTTGTTCCACCGCCATCGAGGAAGGAAGTGACAATTTTCTCGCGCAAGAAACGAACAATAGATATACACATACCGTGTAAACAAAAGAGATGCATATACAAGGCGTAACAGAATTAAGCCCTTAAGAAAAACACATTTTCTTAAGGGCTGATTCTGGTACTCAAATACAACAACTTTTACTATGGGACCTACATCGAAATCGCAAAAGAAAATTGGCCTTAAGAGGGTGTGCATTAATTCTGTTACACCTTGTATTAATAGTTGATCGCTGACTGTTTACACTGCAGGACTCGCTCCACTAGTTTGTCGCTGAGCGACAAGAGCAATCAAAGATAATACTCGCTCAGCGATACTTGCTCTGCGATGCTCGCTTAGCGACCAAGTACGGGTGTGCGTCGGTCGGCCGCCTGCCAGCGAGTGGCGCGAGTAATCGAATTGCACATATTCACTTATAGCCCAGCGACAAAACTATCGGAACTACACACTCGCTTCCTGATGCTCGCCAACTCGTTTCTAGTTTCAAACTCTACTAGCTTGTCGTTCATCGTCGATGGTGGGTCAAATGCCTTAATCTTTATACGAATCTTGACTCGATGCAGAAGTCGCGAAAAGTAGCAAGAGTCATTTAAATCTGGGTTTAAATGAGTCGTAAGATTAGAGTCTTTTACAACTCAACGCATGACAGCAAGACGCTCTTAAAACTAGGGACATTTATAACGATATAACGGCCAGAAATTAGCAGTGGCTTCGAATCTATACAACTGTCATGCGCCTAATTTTTGTGCTTAAGTATTTCGGAGCATTCCGATTTCTACAAGAAACCGCAGTATAGTAATGTAAGAGTAAATTAATTCAGCATAATTTCAATGGTGCCTTCGTCAAGTCTTGTAATTCTCATACAAATGTGATAAATAATCATTAGTTTAAGACTGAATGATAAAAGACTGCTCGCTGCATTCCTTAACTAATATGTTAGTTGTAGAATCCTAGTTCATTGTTGTTGTAGAATGTTCCTAAATTATGTGCCAAAATTTAGAATTAACAATGTGATATTTTGCGACTTTTATTTGGTAATGTCGACAGGTCCAGTATTATTGTCTTTAGGTTTTTTATTTGTGCCTTTGAATCTCGTTTTAGTTTTAATAAATACTCATAGTTTGTAAGATTCTCGCTTTTATTGAACTTTTTGACCACAAGGCCATTTTTGTATCTTGTTTTGTAAGTGGTTTTTAAATAAATTGTTTCGAAATTATGATGTGTGTTATTTCAGATGGAACCCTATGCATTAATGGCCATGTGGTTAAATTGTTTTATGTTTTTTTTGTGTTTGAATCATGGCCATTGATGTCAACATCCATGATTTTTTTATTTACTATGTTTATATCAGCTTGATAACTTTTTGTCATTTAGTAAAAACGATTATGTTTTTACAAGTAATAATATTTATTAGTAAACTTGCTTTGCACAACATAATATAAAAATAATATACTTGCTGAAGATACACAATGATGTATGTTATGAGTGGGTTAATTTTGATAAAGTATTTCATTGTTGGCGTTAATAGTGAGAGTTTTCTCTTGTTCGATTCTGGAGGGCTCAAAATGTCTGGCGATTTATTAACCTAAAACGTCTGTTGACGGTTTTTGTTCCAAAGCTAAAAGTGTACGTCAAAGAGCTTAATTTATCTTCATATAGGCAGAAGAATCAGTCCTCCCTCCATTTTTTAGGCCCTCACAAGCGCAAGTTCGCAAAAATTATATTTAAAAAAATGAATTTTTAGCAGCTTTCAGCCGGGTAAGTAGTCGTTATTTAATTCGAATGAATCATACATAAAACACCTTTCGAAAATTTAATTATTTGTGTCGAATGACGCATCGTCATTTGAATAAGTAGCATTATTCGATTGTAACGGCTCTATTTCACCGAGACACCATGGCCGCACCATTAGTAGCTGCCAAACGATGACGTTGATGCAGATGCCAGGTTAAATACGAGCTGCACACATTTGATTAATAAGGGCAACTAGTTGACCCGCAACGGAGTTCCTGTAATAGATAGCCCTTAGGCTTCATTTTTAGTACAATGGCCCATCACTGCGCTGAACCTGAATTTTAGCGTCTGGCGGTCCAAAGTTCTCATGGTAGTACACGGAGCGTAGCGAGTCTTACTTATTCTGTGGTAGTACAGGCTTATAATAAAAATATAAAGGTACAAAAAAATTAGGCTCGCACAAAGCGCGCTCAAGCAACTCAAACAGACATCGCTCACGGCGACGAAATCTCGGAACACACTGGAACAGTCATAAAAATCATTAAATTAGTGTACACTATCAATTCCTAAAATGTACCTAACATAAAAATTACAGCTTTGAAATTCTTTTCGGCTGGTGATGAGAAAAAACGCGACAAACTTTTTGTCTTCAATCCCAAGCGTTCCGAGATTTCGTGTACCAAGAGCGTGGCAATAGCGCGCGTTGTATGAAGCCTAACATACTGGGTATTTTTAGGCTTACCTGCCCCTCTAGCATGAGCAACAAAACGCGATATGATATAGCGATTTATCGCATATTTTTTGTAAAAATATGAACTTTTATCGAAAAAGTGAACATAACCGTGACGTCGCCGGCACGGCCATGCTCACTGTTTCAATAAAAGTTCAAGATGGCGGCTATGTTATCATATTTTGAAAGTAGATGCATTAAATCGCTATATCATATCATGTTTTGTTGCTCGTGCTAGAGGGGCTGGGTATTTGACAGTACTACCATCATTTTCCCTTCTTTCAGACGATAAAACGAGTGCGCGAAACGCTCTGCCCATCCAACGGGGAAGGTCCTTCCCACGCAAACGGCTCTGCCAGCAATGCCAGCGCAGCTCCCAAACCGGCCGCCTCGGACATCTCTCACCTCATCAAGCGCAAACGCAAGTCCAGCGAAGGGGACGCCGGTGGTTCCGCACCCAAGAAACTCAGCACGTGAACTGAATAACTGAGCTTGAGATAGTGACCAGTGATTTTGATTAAAAACTTTTGTATTTTTGTAGACAATTTCGGTGTAAAATGCTATCCTTTGTAAGGTTTTGAGTCGAGATAGCCAACACATATGTGCTAAGGTCACACTTATGGAAACCTACAGTCTGGATATACAAGGTGTAACAAATTTAATGCACGTCCTCTTAAGGGCTGATTCTGATGCTCAAATACTACAAGTTTTAGTAATATAAGACCAACATCGAAATCGCTAAAAAAACACATTCCCATACAAAATTGCCGATCGGTTGACATCAGTTCTTATGGAGATTTTTTTTTTAAGATTTCGATGTTTGTCCCATAACAAAAGTTGTTGTATTTGAGCACCAAAATTAGACCTTAAGAATCACTTTGCGACAGAGTCGATCGATAAGTGAACGTTATTATCTGACCTTAAAAATTAATCGTGATTAATAAATCTTGAAAATATGAGAGAAAGTGCTGATAATGTTAAACAAAAATCTAAATTATGTTTTTTTCTAATACAATAATAGTCGGTGACTAGAAATACAGTAAGCAGCAAAATACTACAAAAAAGCAATTAAAAAAACTAAATTTTAATAAATAATAAAAGTAAAAATTAAATAAATTGTAAAATATGAAAATGAAATTGTATTTGAATAGTAGGTATTCATTTCATGCTCAAACAATGTTTATCACAAATCATTCGAGCTTCGAAGTAAAGATTGGATTAACAAACATCTTTGTGTTTTAACGATTATTTATTGCCGGGGTCGTCCGAGCACACCCCCAAACGAGAGTAAAAATTCAAAAGTTCGATTCCTGAAATGACACGACCGGATATTAAATCCGGGTCTTACGCAACTAATGTTACAAGTTTAAATTTTTTGTGAAAAATGGTAAGTGGGTGCAGCACAATATATTAACAGACTGAATTATTTAGTGCCCAGTTTAGTTTTTAGGTAAGTTCATGTGCGACGTTATTAAAAAGGTAAATTATTTTACTAAACTCGAAAGCCCCGACTAAAATAATATTTTATTGTAGAATAACGCTTAAGGAAAACTATAGTTTAGTTTAAGGATAACGAAAACATAATAATATCATAGAAATCTCTTTTGATTGTAACGTGTTAGTAATGTTTCTAGTAATTTATTATTATTTCTTTAAATTCTGAATTCTTATACATCGGTTATTTGTTAATATCATTATTTGGCGATAAGGCTAGGTCTACATTAAGATAACATTTCTATTTTAAAATAAAGGTTTCTAAAATAACTGTAACTGAGTGTCTAAAATAGCCTTTATAGTGTTAAATCGTAGACTGTTTCTGTTACTTTAAACTTATTGTAATCATAACTTAATCTTAGTTTTTAAATACATATAAGTAAGTTACATTTTTTATATGCTGTTTTATTTAAGAAAGTCCAATTCATTTCCAAATCCCTTTTAATATAGTTTAAATGTCAAGTTGTTTATAGTGTATACCCGTGGTGTATACTTAGGGGTCGTCTATTAATCAAGTGGTGTTTTTAGAAACTTTTTAACCTCCCATTTACCATGGTAATACTTGGTAAGGTTTTAGACTAAGCGGTGTTCTTCGTACCTACTTTAATAAATCCAGCAGGATTTTAAATATCTACGCAGTCCTAAATACCTACTTAATACGAATATTATAGTATCGCAACGCAACGATTATCTATCTCGTCAATCCGAGGCGTATTTTTGAAGCATACGAATTCACAAGAATAGCATGTACGAACTAGGGTTATACGATTCGTGTAGGATTTCGTAAGCGAATTGAAATTCGAACGCTTACGCAGTCCAGGCAACCAATTTTTTTTAAATATTCAAAGACGTATTATCGGCAAGGAGTAAGGTCAAGGACTCACGGCATAAGTAAAACAGTTACCTACGTATATTATTTTGTAAAACCTGTTTTCTTATAATTTGTGGGTATATCACAAAATGTATTGTTTACGTCTATGATAAACATAATAATTATGTCAATAAATGCATGTAAAACCGTACAGACGAAACCCAAGAATAAACATATTGTTATGTTTATACTTAAGCTTCCCTTGTACGGTTTTTCTTAGTAAAGTTTCTAGAGATACTCAGAAAAATGAACAACGAAAGAACGCCATCCCTGTTTACACAGAATACCTACTTCTGTGTAAACAAACAGACAAACAGCATTGCGCGCGATTGTACCTACCAAGGAGTATTAAATCACTACGTGGTACTACCTACACAATACACTGATATGCAATGGAAGGGGCATCCAATGGGGTATATTATATTGATCAATATTATTTATCGTGTAGTAACATATCACAAGTATTGACGGGGCCATTACACGTAGGTCAATATTATCATCATCGAGAAGTTGTCAAAATGTAGTGTTGAAGAACCTGAATCTGAAATGCTCTAAAGTCCCGGCCAAACAGACACGTGCGCGGTGGCGTGCGTGGTGGCGTGGGCGTTTAGATCGAGCCGTTGGTTTGGCCGTAGCTTAAGACATGAACCACGAAAAATTAAATGTATTCAAAACTTTTATCATAACAACCTTGGCACATCAATAAGTCTTACCATTCTTTATGACGACATAAATAATCTGTCACCTCTAGCAGTGTCAAGTCATTATCTAGTCAACAACTGTCACATACTTTCGGAAAAACAAGTAAATAAATCTCCAAGAATAAGTGAACATGGCTAGTGGTGACACGCAGAGTTTGCCCAAGCATATGACCTACTCTAAATCCAGGGTGCCTATCGTGGGGGCACTGATCGACTACATCGATACAAGTGTGGAGTATCTCAGGCGTAAGACCTTCGCTCGCGCGGAGAACCTCCATGCTAAAGCGTCGAGAGCGACCCTCTCGGCTACTTTCATGGCGGCGGTGTGCCTCATCATGGGCCTCACTTGCAACGTCAAATTTGAAGTCGTAAAGTTGGACGAGGAGCCGTTGCCTAACGATCTCCATTTCATGCTGTTGAGCAAAGATGACAAGCTGTATATTGATGATATTGATGTTTCCAGTGAGTACATTTTTGAGTCCTTTATAAAATATACTTAACATACAGGAATCCCTTTCAATTATTTTTGTGATTCCAGGGATTATGTGGTGTTTGGAAGCGTCTGACACGCTAGTCATACTAATGAGCTGCCTATTGATTTGGAATTCATCAAATGTGGTGAGTTTTTAGATATTTATATTATTAGGTATATTCTATTAAAAATTTAGAAATAAACCTGTTATTGAACCTAGCTTAGCTCGAATGTGAGGTAAAAGATAATTATCTTAAACGTAAACATTATAGGTATGTAGAATAGTTTGTTACGGGATTGCTACCATGTACCTTATTTTTGAGTTCCCGATATTTCGGCACTGTTGCAAGCGCCATGATCACGGAGTAACAATCCCGTAACAAACTATTCTAATGTTAGTGACTATGAAAGTTTAAAACAATATATTATAGGTATGGTTTATTAACATTTTGAAGCATAAATTTTATGTTTCAAAATGTTGTGCAATCTTTATTTATCATGATTAAAAAGTCAAACTCAAGTCTGTAAATGGGGATTAGAAAGATAAACATTTACTTACTTTTATCATTTTTTAAAGTAGGCATACAAATATTTTATTACCATAGCCATACAATAAAGATATCAGACTTTTACCACTGCTTTGCCGGAATTTTCTCCAGCCAACATTCCTATGAAGGCATCGTACAATTTGTCGAACCCTTCGGTTACGTGCTCTCTAGCTTTCAATTGCCCACTCTTGATCCATTTAATGATATCTGTGAACGCCTCATCCCATCGTTTGTCCCATCGCCACACCATGAAACCTTCTATTTTCAATTGCTTGAACACTACAGATGGCTGAATAATAGTCGCCTTGGGCATCTTGCTGGGATCGTCATTGTACGCGCTAATGCTCCCGCAAACGGATACCCTACCGTGATTATTCATCTGGCTTAGAATAATGCTGCTGATCTCTCCTCCAACATTGTCAAAGTAACAATCGACACCTTTCGGCGCCGCTTCCTGGAGAGCCTTAAGAACATCAACTGTTTTGTAGTTGAATGCTTTGTCGAAACCAAGTTCCTTCTCTAGCCATTGCACCTTGTCGTCGGAACCGGCGAAACCGATCACTTTACAACCCTTAATCTTTGCAATCTGGCCTACAATGGAGCCGACGGCACCCGCTGCGCCAGTCACGACAACTGTTTCACCAGCTTTGGGTTGACAGATCTCCAAAAGTCCGAAGTAAGCTGTCGCCCCTGGCATGCCAACTGCACCTACGCCTAATGATGGTGACAAGCCGTGTAGGTCGGGGAGCTTATAGAACTTATCATTTAAATCAGCCCCCTTCAGATTAGGGTCCAAAATTGTGTAGTCGCGCCAGCCTCGATGGGAGACTACTCTCGTACCAAGTGGATAGTCTGAATGCTTGGTCTCGGTTACAACCGCGACTTGGAAGCTAAACTGGTCGTATGGCACTGGGGTTCGAGAATTGTAAGCCCGCAGGTACGGGTCTACGCTGATCCACTCCGCTTTGACCAAGATCTCGCCATCTTTGAGTGGAGGCAACTCCTGTTCTACGATCTCGAAGTCATCCTTCTTAGGAACCCCTTGAAAGTGTTTCTTTACGACGTACTTTTTTGCCTTCACCATGATTCTGTCTCAGCCACTGTAAGAAATAATAAATGCAAATACGTATTGTATGTATACCTCTATCGATATCAGAAACGGATCTTTGTGGGTAGGTATGAAGTAAATTAGCAGAATGCACACAAAATGTGTCGATTCACGCTTTTATTTGTACCTATTAATTGTTGGATTGTTTATCCTACTTTACATACTATTTGGGATCGAACGAGCTGCGTCATTGTAAACAAAAACGTTAGGACTAAGAAGGTTATTATAATAAAAACGTCTACTTTTATGCGTGCACCTTTAAAGCAGCTACCGAGGAACATACATTTAAAAAATATAGTAATCAGTGATAACACCGTAACTTTAGTTGCTTTAGTGGTCGTCTCTGTCAGTTTCACACTGGTTTACGTCAAAACTACCTATACTTAGGTAGGTAAGATACCTTATTATAAACAAAACTTTGTAAGCAAACGCCAGCCAACCAAACTTCAATGTTCGAAACAAAATTCCTATTACTCGTACAAGTAAGGTAGGTACTTACGTCCTCGCCGTTTATCTTTACTTTTACTACAAACGAAGATAATTTCACTCAATCTTGAGTCAATACCTAGGTACCTAGGGTTTTTACCAGAACAAACTAAACGAGAACTAAGCAATAAATAAAGAAAATGTTTTATTGTGTCTGAGCTTACCTACCTTGTTATCAACTTGGTAAAAATCCCACAAGCGCAACACTTTATCAACTTGTTTAAAATTATTGTTAAGTTACTAATAATAGCAGAACCGGCGACCGGCCGGCACTCGGATGAGATAATAATGCCAGTCTGTACAAAGGTCTGTACGCCTGCGCAGCGTTCTCTTCACACATAAAAAACAACACACATACAGTAGCGTTATAAACCGTTCTTTAACCTTATCTAGAAGACATAGAGTTCGATATCAATTGAGAATATTTGGCGATTTGTTGGAGTTTGACTTTATGTACAAACCAATTTGACCTTCGGCAATGTTTAGCGTTCCGTTGTTATCAATATCAAGGAGTGTTTCGTATTTTTAACCGACTTAAAAAAGGAGGTTCTCAGTTTGTGTTGTGATTCCTGACCCAACCACGACATGGAACGAAGTTTTTACTTTGGCACAAAATGGTAATTTTAATTGTTTTTTGATTGTGCTACTTATCTCAAGAATTTATGCCTTGTACTTTTTGAGTACCTAATAAGAGTACGATTGTGGTCGGGCTGGGGATCAGGTTGCTGACCCGACCACAACCAAATCTAACTAAAAACCGACTTCAAAATCGGTGCGAATGAACACATTTTAACTCTCGATGGCTGGCACTGACTCCAAAAAGAACTGATTAGGTATGTTTTAGTCATATTATTTTTCGCTTTTTAGTTTCATTTTGAAGTCGGTTTTCAGTTTTTTATTAAACTTATTTTACACAATTTTTAGTGTTAAGTCCTCTATTTTTCCCCTCCTAACTCCGCCAAAAATGACTTTACAGCAAAGTGACCTAGACAAATGTTGGTCATCTATGGACCACCCACCCAATGGTATAATTAAAATAGGGTGTTATGAATGATCAATTTTTCGACGAAATTTATTTTAAGTCTCAGACGCTTTTAAAATGAGCTTCAGTTTTCACCTTCCAACTCCGCCGAAAAAGATCGGCGGCTATTTTGGTGTAGTAACCATAGGATAATAAGGTCTTGCGTTTAATATAACTTAATATCTTAAAATAACAAGTCAATTTGAGAGAGGTACTTTTAAATTTTTTTTCGTTACTGGGTGTGCGGGTACGCCCCTAGTCTTTTTGGCCGCGAAGCAATAAAGACCGCGTCTGCCCGACGATGCCCGCGGCGTCCCTCAACAAGAACACAAAGCACGCCACCTGCACCGCACCGCGGTTTTTTTGCCCTCTATTATGCGTTGGTTGGTAGTATAGGGATTCTCTTTGCACTATCGTTCGCGGTAAAATTGACCGGCCAGGCCCGCCCAGTCGTTTGAAAAGCGCCTAAAATGTTTAAAAAATATAAAATATATTTTTAATAAAAATTGTTTTCTCAGCGTTCGCCGCTGAGCGAGTACCTATTCCTGCCATGGCTGGGCGCGACGCTGCGCGGGCTCTTCTTGCGGCAGGCGCCCACAGCAGGCGCCCTATTATACACCATGGCTGTCGTCAATGGCAACATCAACCCCCTGTTCTTGACTGCTTTTTCGTTCCTCTTCTGTAAGTATTACATTACCTACTAACTATTGTTGAAGAAAGGCAAGCACGCTGGTCGTAGCGTTGCCAGCTCTGAGGTCTATTCCTGCCATGGCTGGGCGCGCGACGCTGGTGGAGTTTTCCTGAGCCAGGCGTCCACAGCAGGCGTCCTGTTATAGGTACACCATGGCTGTCGTCAACGGCAACACCAACCCCTTGTTCTTGACTGCTTTCTCGTTCCTCTTCTGTGAGTTTTACATTATCTAGTAAGTTCTGTTGCCGTAAGGCAAGCACGCTGGACGTGGCGTTGCCAGCTCTGAGGTCTATTCCTGCAATGGCTAGGTGCGACGCTGCGCTTGATTTTCTTGCAACAGGCGCCCACAGCAGGCGCCCTATTATACACCATGGCTGTCGTCAACGGAAACATCAACCCCCTTGACTGCTTTTTCGTTCCTCTTCTGTGAGTTTTACATTTTACATTACCTTTTAAGCTAAGTACTGTTGGCGAAAGGCAAGCACGCTGGGCGTGGCGTTGCCAGCTCTGAGGTCTATTCCTGCAATGGCTAGGTGCGACGCTGCGCTGGATTTTCTGGCAACAGGCGCCAACAGCAGGCGCGCTATTATACACCATGGCTGTCGTCAACGAAAACATCAACCCCCTGTTCTTGACTGCTTTCTCGTTCCTCTTCTGTGAGTTTTACATTATCTAGTAAGTTCTGTTGCCGTAAGGCAAGCACGCTGGACGTGGCGTTGCCAGCTCTGAGGTCTGTTCCTGTAATGGCTAGGTGCGACGCTGCGCTGGATTTTCTTGCAACAGGCGCCCTATTATGCACCATGGCTGTCGTCAGCGGCAACATCAACCCCCTGTTCTTGACTGCTTTCTCGTTCCTCTTCTGTCAGTATTACATTACCTACTATGTACTGTTGACTCGGAACATTATTCGCTACAACGTACCATTTTTGAGATATTGATAAAAAACCTAAAAAGTAGACCTTACCCCCTCCCTCCGGCTCAACTCTTAGACGTCAGTATTTTTAGTATGTTGTCTCCATAAGCACTCTGAATAAGTTTCTGATGAAATCGCTTAGGTTCCCGCTGATGCACTCTATACCCTTCTTTGAGTCATTCCTTGACTGAACTATAGGACATCATTCTGTCTCTGTCATCGTCATACAAACTGACAGCTATAGAAAGATGTGTCAGTGCTATTCAAGACTAATGAACTATCAATAGTGTAGGTAACTGAATTTCAAGGTAAGTAAACTATTATTAGTTTCTAACGATAGTTGACCACTAATCAAAAGTATCAAACATTATTCCTAACCATGTCTCATTCTTCCCCAGTGTTAGAAGCTCGACTGTGGCTCGAGATCGCCCGACTGGTGCGCACGCGCTGGGAGCAACGCGAACTCATCAACACTGCGCGCGACGCCGAGTACGAGGTACAAACCTTGTGGAGCAACGAAGACGTACAGAGCATTGAAGTGAGGAACTACGTCTATTAGAGCCTTTATAATACCCATTTCAATCGTATAGATCAGTCATAGGAAAATTTAAAGAAAACTCGAGAAAAAATGGGCTCATCTTGTCAATTATGACTCCCAGAAGTCCCAGAGACATACTGAAAAGATTTGCAGACACAGCTAACAAGATTCTTTGAGCGCTGAAAACCTATTTGGTTAGAAATTATGCAGCATATCTAACATATGATGATGATTTTGAAGATATGGACTCCAAAGACTCATCAAAAAGAAAGTTAGCAATGCCATAGCAATCAAGCATTTCATTTTAAGTTATGGACTCGAATTTCGGCTATGAATCAATCAAGAAGTAAGTTGGCAATGCCAGCAGAATCCATGGTAGACGGTGGTGTTCTTCTTCTTATTTCTTTTTAAATTAGGTAGTTTATGCTATGCGATCGTTTGTGAAGTTTTAATTGTGTGAAAAATTTAATTCCTGGCGTTAGAGGGTGTTCAACAAAGTGTTCGTCTGATTTCTGTGTTATATTTTGTAGATGTTTGTTTTAGAGTTAGTGAAATAAAAAAGTGTCATTCAATTAGGTATTCTTATTTACAAAATAATACTTTATATTGGGTTCTGTTAAATGTGTCTAATGGAATTTATTTGTTATCAACACTTATTTAAACACATGATTGTTGGAGCCCATCTGTTCCGGCGGTATGAATGTCAGAAAAAATAATTGTTGTTTGAAGAATTAGTTAACATTAATAAAAACAATTTTACATCAGTATAAATTATAATTTTAATAAATCTACATGTATATGTACTTTCGTTTACAAAACAATACTTATAATAATATGAGGTAAAATTGTACCAACAAATAAAGCTACCATAGCAAATTACAATAATTCCTATTATTTCATTACCTACATCGCTAATATTAACGTAAAAATAAAACTTACTTAAGTTTCATTTAACGAATCATGATGATTAGTTTTAATTAGGTGTATAATTATGATTTAAATTATCACAGCAGGAGCAGAATATAGTTTCACTATAACAATTTTCTCTTTGGTAAGACTTCGTCAAACATTATCTACACAAAATCCTATTGTGCATTAAATTTTTCCTACCTCCACATTTCCACACCGTAGATATTTTTTGCAACATATTTGTTAAATAACTGTCTACTTCTTCTGAATTTTGACCAATTACATTTTGGAAACTTGCTCTACAAAAATTACCTAACTATGGTGTGAAGTGTGGATTTACCTTTGGCACAATAATTTGCTCGTTGTTGAGATTTTAGGAATACGAGTACCTACTTACCTACCTAAAAATGATTCCTCCTACCGCGAACAAAGGGTATGCTATAAATTTTAAGAAGCCAAGCTGCAAAGTGCTGAGGCGGTACGCAGTTCGGTAGCGGACCGAATGTTTGCTACCGCAGCCGGTTCCTATGTGGCATGGTGCAAAGCAACTCGAACATTTCAATATTCCTGCCCTCTGAACGCTCCTTGTACCGCCTCAGTAAGTTCTGCTCTTAGAGCTGATTGAAAGTGCGTTATTATGTCTGGATTTTTGCTTTGCAATGCACTTTCTGGATAAAAGAATTGCTATCAAAGATTTCACCAAACAGTGCACTTTTGAATAGGGTTCATAGGAGATCCTGGAGGACACCTGAATTCCCGCGCGAAGTCGTGTGAGTTGGACAGAGTCCCGATGACTCTAAAGCGGCCGGGAGAGTGGACAGCTGTTTTCAACTTATTTCGCATCGCTTCGGGTCGCATGGCGCCACACCAGACCTGGAGGAAATGAATTGTCAGAAGGTCAGTAAGGGAAATCTTTAGAGCGTAGAGCTGATGAGGACTATGAATTTTGGTGCAGGTTAAGAAAAAAAGGATATTAAAGAAACGCGGGCACCCAGCTTCAACGAATGAAACGAAAAAATAATAAGAAAGATGAATCACATGTGACTACTGTCAATGCATTTCATACGTTTCTAGGGACAGGGCTTAATGGAAAGTTACCTGTGCAAAGTTCAAAAAGAAGAGTTGCGTGTGCGTGTGGTTCAACCCTGGCAAGGTCTCCCCTTCGTCTCCGTGCTTCTGCAGCCAGTGTAGATACGCCCTGAATGCTTGCTTCACACCGCCGTTGTCAGCTATGTTCTCGCCCTGGAAATAAATATATTTCGGACAGGAGTTTTCAATACCTAAGAATTTTTAAGGGCAATTTAAAACTATATCAATATCCAGTAAAAGTTATACCTCATGTCTGTTAAAACAAAATTAGCGATTTCGACCAAACGCTGTTCTTCTAAATTTACCCCATCAACTAATAATTAAAATAAAAATGTTTTAAATTAAAGGGGTTTTAATCTAATACAAGAAACGTGTTTTTCGTAATTTTTTGTTCTATCTTAATAGTGGCAATACATACTGACTGACTATAGCATAACTAAAACACGATACCCTTCGCGTGCTAGTCTCACTCGCTCTTAGCCGGTTTTTCACATCGAAAATCTCTAAGTAATACTTTAAGATATACTAAAAACCCCTACCTGAGTATTAACCCCATCGAGTTTCATGTTGACTTCTGGCACAACGTACTGCCCGTACTGGTCTATAAGGCACTGCGCCCTGCGATGGAACGCCTCGATGGCAGAGTCGGACCACCAGCGGTGTAAGTTGCCGTCACAGTCGAAAAGGCGGCCTTTGTCGTCGAAGCCGTGGGTGATCTCATGGCCTGGGGAAAGAAAGAACAATAATTAGACAACATCACAAAGGTACATTGCTCTAATCCTAAGGTAGACAAGTTAACCACCTGTGAAACAACGTGCACACAATTGCAGTTTGAGGAAGCACCCGCCCCCATATTCCCTAAAAATAGCAAATGGCAATAATCGCGCAGTCATCGCCTGATTGATGCTTAGTGTCAAAATCTATTGGCAGCACTGTCAATTTGCAATTTTAAAGCCAGAATTGCTCAATTTTCGCTATCGCATTGCTTTTTCAAGATACGTAATAAGGGTGCCGGAATTATTGCTTAAAGAAAGGACTACTGGGACTACTTCAGAGAGGTCAGAATGAAATCACTATTGTTACATTTTAAATTAACATTCATAATATTCCTCAAATGGCTGCGTTACCCAGCGGTATGTCCAGCGGTGGACTTTCAAAGTTTTGATGGATACCTAATCGTATGCAAACCAATTGCATTATCAATTCTGTGGCTAGTGATGCTACCGATTACTTTGTTATTACTTTAAATGATGTTTGATCAATGATCACTCTATCTTGGCACAGACAAACCTCTTTAAAAAGATAACCATATAGTTATTCATATTTCATGTCATAGATATGAACTCTTTAAGGAAAATGAAGAATTGCTAAATGTTAAACGGAGATATAATAAATCAACGAACCGATAACTACTCCAATGCCTCCATAATTCAGTGACCTTGGAAAGTGTCTGTGGTAGAAGGGTGGCTGAAGAATTCCTGCAGGGAACATTATTTGGTTCTTGTTGCGACTGTAATAGGCGTTCACCACCGCAGGGGCGGTGTTCCAAAGAGTCTTGTTCACTGGTTGCCCGATACTGAAATGTCAGGAATGTAAGCCTATATTGGTGACATTCTGACAAACGAAATCACAATCCATATTTTAAATTACGACCTTATAATTAAATAAATCACGGTTTTGATAAGACTTGAAAGTTTTACTAGCAGTCATAGCCACGAAAGAGTCCATGACACTACCTACTTACTACAAGTTTAGATTGCGCGGCTTTTGACACTAAAGGTTATAATAGGTTGGAGTACCAACCTATTATAGCCCGTAGTAACGGGACTACCATTTTAAGTTCTTCGTTATGAGATCTTGATTTTAACTATACCAGTTAAGGTAAAATTAAAAAACGGTATACTTTTTATCATACACTTACTAACCGGGACTGTTCCATCTTAGTCAAATGCTGAAGAATATTCAAGATGTTCTCAAAGTATTTATCCGGATGGATCTTCACTTCTTTATACCTATCATCTAGTTCCTGTTTGTTCAATATAAAGTCAGGGTACCCTATACGCAGCATCATGGCGTCTACTTTGAAGGCTGCGAGTTTCTTTGTCTTGTCGTCTATCCAGTCAGTTAAGTGTAGCAGTTCCCTGAAAGACTGCTGTATTTCTCTCGTCATAGTCAAGGTGTCGTTTTTGCTCATCTCGTCGAAGTATTTTCTTACAAACATGGAGCCGAGCGCCATCCCCATGTTGGAGTTCACTTGGGATATGCAGTTTTTCCATCTGGGAGGTGCTTGTTCGCGGCCAAATAGTATAAAGTAGAATCTGAAAATTATTTTTTTATTTACTTACGGCGCCTATCCAAACTCTTCGATCGATTTAAAAGTAAAAATGATAGGATTGTTCCCGAGAACCTATCTCAGCGACGTCTATTGTAGCGTTTGTGCCGGATTAAAATCCTTCTTTGTGCAGGACTGTAGCTACCTACTTAGATGTCAAAGTATTTACAAAGAACAAGCGTGAAGATGTCATGACTGGAAGGCGATGAAACACAACACAACAATAGATGGCCTAAATATAAGTTTGATTATTAGTTCGTAAAACTCACTGCTGTTTAGCTGATTGGAAGCGGTCGTCGAGGTTGTTCACCCGATGCCTTACAAACCGCCACAACAGGTAATTTGCCAGAGTGCTTGGGTCAGTGTGCTGTATCAATTGAATTAAATGCTGCAATTTCAAGTTAATTTTACATAAACAATCAGTTTTACCTAACTAAGAAACTTTAAAACAACCACTACAAAAGTTCAACTCTTTAAAATTGACATTAATAATTTCCTTAAATTCGTACGTAGATGTTATTATTTCGTCTTAGCCTGAAAACGAATTTTTGAAGCATTATACAAATTTGAATACAAAACTGGAATAATCTAAAAGTAATGCAGAAATAAAATAGACTTTATTGGCCTTACTACAAAAAGATTGATTAGTGTTAAACACTTGTCTAAAGATAAGTCAACCAATTTGAAATGTTGACACATCAGACATTCGAAACATATTATTAAAAACATTTCAAATTGGTTGACTAACCTTTAAAAAAATGTTCAACACTAATCAATCTTCTTGTAGTAAGGCCAATTAAAAAGACCAAGGAGTTATGATTCCGCCATTTCATAAATTACAAAGTTATCCATAATATCGAATACCCGCTACCGCTAGTTAAACAACACTCCGCTGAGCTAGTTAAACAAATAATCCAACAACCCGCTCGCTCGCATTACTCGCGCACACATTTTAAAATTGCACATGTCGGAAACGAAACAATTTTTTTCCACATGCACTTTTTATCACAGAATATGGAGAGGTGAAAATCAAAATTAGTGACTATTTTTTATTGTTAGGATATGGTTTCCGATTTTTGGGACATCGGATGCGAATTCAAATGCCTCGAAATTATGACCGATGGATTACTGTAAACTATTAAAACATCTAAAATCTCCATGTTACGTACCCTGACATAGCTGAGCGCAAACAGGACTACTGTTTCGTTAGGTTGAACTGTCCGGTTCATCACGATGCACAGGTATCTCCGCCACTTCACCTCCGGAACTAATTCCTCTAGTTTTTCCAAAGGCATTCGCTTGTACAGGTCAGATACGTTTCTTCTATCTTCTGGAGCTGAAGTTATTTTGGCTAGCCTGAAAATTACCGCCGTACAAGAAAGAATTTTGAGAGACTATTGTATTATCGTCATCATTTCAGCCCAAGACGTCAACTGCTGTACATAGGTCTCCCCTAATGATTTCCTGTATGGCTGGTTGGCTTTATTAAATAGTCGAACTGCTTGATAAATGCAGTAAGCTACTTATAATAGTTATAACTTTATGAATGCTGTTTTGTTATGAACTAACTACAAATTACTAAAAACAACTAACATGCTGTAAAATTCACGTGTTTTAAACATGAAATGAGTTAAAATACATGTCTATAATCATTCAATCATTATGGCAGACGACAAATATCCAAAATAAATAATCTTTTGGTCTATTACATTGATTACCAGCGAGGCCGATTGATTGTTTCCTGCATCCAATGCCTTAAACTATGCAGTTTTCAAAAGTGTGAAGTGGAATACGAGAATCCTTCTTACTTTATTTCAAAATCAATAAGTTGATCAGCACTTGTTTGAACGTAAACAGGATCACCGCCTAGCAGTCCAGCTATTTTAATAAGATAACTTTTGTATGCATCTAAATAAACTTTGTTAGCTTCTTGAAGAAAGTAATCCCGCGTTGGCAAACCTGTAAGCACATTTTAGGATACATGAACTGTTGCATTCTTTAGGGACCGGCTATGTACCTATTGGGGCTTTTACAAAACCATACCTAAACTAGTTTGGTCAAATTGAATCACAAACTCATCAGAATTCTTGATATCAGGACCAACCCATTCTGAGATCAAAATATCGTTGTTATATAATCTCAGTTTAGCCATCAGCTCAAGCCAATCAAAATTACTAGAGTTCCAATTGTAGTTCAAAA
Source organism: Anania fuscalis (assembly GCA_950371115.1). Taxonomy (NCBI): domain Eukaryota; kingdom Metazoa; phylum Arthropoda; class Insecta; order Lepidoptera; family Crambidae; genus Anania; species Anania fuscalis. The sequence goes on along the minus strand of OX493334.1, from coordinate 14,769,979 downwards.
TAGGCCAGCCTCCGAGAAGGTCCAGTAAGTCTAAGAGAGGCCTGTGGCCTCGTTTCTGCAGAATCTCATAATTCATGCAAGATTTAAATAGAAATCTAGCTTTTAATGTAGCATCCCCTTTAGCTGGATCCGATTCTATCTTGCCTCTTACACCTCCTTTGACGATGCCTCCTTTGACACTTATTTCTGTAATGATATTAGTTTCCCTTTTTAATTTAACATGTTTATCTTTATGTTTTCTTGCTTGTTCTAATAGTTTTCTAACATTATGGGAAGGAAGAGAATTAAATGCAGATCGTTTCACAATGTTTCTAGAATGTGTAAACATTGCCATCTTTTCTGCATCATGTCGTTTAACAACACGTTGTTTCTTATCCTTATGTAAGTACTTGTGCACTTTGTTCTTTATAGCTGACACAGGTTTCATTATTTGTTTTGATTTCTTATCTAAAAATCTACGAATACGATTAACAATTTCCGATTTATCTCCTTTTGTATTTAAATCGTATCGGTTCTCTTCGATAGCCGTTCTATTGAGTATTTCTCTTGAATTAGATTCAATAACATCAACATACAAATTATCAAGTTCAGGGCGGGGTGTTTTTGGAAAAATATGTTTCAGAAAATTATCCTCCACGTCTAATCGTGAACCTGGATAGACACTCTTTACTTTTTCATTGACTTTAAATTCCAACAGGTCTTTCAACACGGTATCTAAGTTTTCTCTCAACATTTCAAACGTGTCGTAGCTGTAAACAATAAAACACAGCTTTACTTTCCCAATTCACTTAATGTAAGGACCAAAAATAAAACAACTAACGTATGTAAAGAAACTTGCCCGGCTTTATCTGCTGGTATGGGATTAAGTGCTGGCCAGTTTCCACAAGCGTACTGATAGAAGTCGTGGCATGGGTCAGCTTCGGCATCCATATATTGCTTCATTATGTTAGCTTGCGTATTCCTAATAGTATCTCTATCTCCTTGTCCTTTCCAAAACGCATGAATACCTAAAATAGTTATCACAAAAATAAATCCTACCAACAAAAAGTGTTAACTATGAGCGAAAGGCCCTTATAGCTTATTGTTAAAGAATAATTACTTAATTGCGAGTTTTTAGGGTTCCGTATTCCTGACAAGCAACTCATAAAGTTTCGTCATGTCCGTCTGACTGTCTGTCTGTCCGCCCGAGGTTTTGCTTAGAGACTGTTGACTCTAGAGAGCTGTAATTTTGCGGAGATATGTAAATCAATCACGCCGACAAAGGGGTAGAATTAAATTTGAAAAAAAAATTTTTGGTGTGGTTCTCATGTAACGTGAGGATGAATTATTTTATCATCGCCTACCCCATCGTGTGGTTATCGTTAAATAGGTAATTTAAAATAATTTAGGCGTTGCTTAGACATTTTTTTTTATTTAGGGATCCGTTTGCGAAATATTAAACTTTAAAGTGCCAATTTTTGGTCGAGTAGGGCGTACACTCCCCTCTAAAAGCTAAACTATTAGCTTTAAAAATCTGTAAAAATTCATGTTGACGGTTAAGATAGACCAGTTATTGTAATAGTCGTTTAACTTAGTCGTTCAAAAATTCCTTAGAGTAAATTATTAAAGGTGACTTCAATGAAGTTATAGCAGGATTAGGACGCCACAAAGTAATTGCTGAAATATATTGTGGTAACGACGGGCAACTACGGAACCCTATACTGCGCGTGGTACGACACGCACTTGACTGTTTTTTTGTGTATCCGGACTAGTCAATTGTGAATGGAGATTAAATCGATTTTCATTCATACCGTGAGAACTTGGTCGAGGGTTCCACAGTGAAACGTAACCTTGACTTCTTTGGGCTAGCAGTCAATTGAATAATGTGACCTACGACACACGCGCTTTATGAATTCATTAAAGCAACGGAGTCTGCACATTGTTATGCAGTTAATTTGCGATTGCAACTATTCGGGACAGTGTAAGAAATTTGTTGGGGGCTTGTTTGGCCTAGATTAGAGGTTACTACGAGTAATTAAGGAGGTTATTTCTAGCGTAGCGTAGGTGCTTGTTTATTCTTGTACATTTATACGGTAAAAATCAACAAAACGTTACCAAAAACTTCTACCTGTGTAAGACTTGGTGGGCTTGTAGAGGTGAGCTGAGGATACCATCTCTTCTTCCTCCAGTTCAGGCTGCCCTCGTATTTGTTCTACTACGTCATCAAAAGGACCTCGGTCCACATGCATTTCTGGATGTATTACGCTGTAAATATCTTAACTTTGTATCAATTTACATTTATGAATATGCACTAGGCTGGGTAGTGGTAAATCAGAAACAGAAAAAACCGCTTCTTTGTACATGAAATTAAACCAATAGTCGAAGTTCTGGTGAAGGTATAATTTGGTCTAGTCCTAAGTTAAATATACTTTCTTAAAAACTTATATTAGAGTTTGAAAATCTGTTTGCACTTCCTTATACTTACCTGTCAATGTTTTCATGATCGTCATCATCACCATACACGATGCTATCAGATGAATTATATTCTTCATCTTCACTTTCGTTTTCACTTTCTGTGTCCTCGTTTTCATCATCATTAATTTCTTCCTTGTGTTTAGAAGGAGTTTCATGGCTAATTCAACGAAAGGATAATTGTAACTAAGTAAAATAATTTTAAGTTTTGTAATAATTGATAATAAAGGGCCATTTAAAAGGCACCCCTTTCCAGGCTACAATATGTTGTGATACTGTAAACCTCTTTGTATGTCCTATTTAAACACTATTATGATTAAGCAGAAAATGGGAGCTTGAGTTTGGATTATTTTGATTTGCTTTAATAGTTATCAAAATCCCCAGAATGAGAGATGGATAGATGCCGTAGAATGTAGTAGAGGCGTAGTATAAAATAATGAGGCCAATCATTTAATATGTATTTTGAGTGATAATACTTATTCTACTTACTCGTAATCCTGTGAAGTGAAAGTAAAGTGACTCCTCCTCTTGACTCTTGTCGGTGTGGCGTGCTGTTTATCTGAACTACCCCATATCAATATGTCACTGGTCACGTTACCCTCATACACCTCTCTTTTAGCCTTTGAATGAGTCCTGGCAAGAACGATCTCCTCATGCGGAAGAAACGAGGTGCGGAAGCCTTGGAAAACCTCTCGCTCCTCAGGATCAACGCCTTCCAACTTGGTGTAAATTCGCGGGATATTTTTCACTACGTACTGGTCTGATGGGTCGCCTAGAGAGTCCGTTGGTCTCTTAACAACGAAATAAGTCGCAGCGGTTAATGCTGCGATAACTATAACTGACAGGAACCGATAAAAATTGGCGTGTTTTGGTTTAATTATGGCTTGAGGTGGACATCGCGTTTCGACTCGCGTCATGGCAGCTTCCGAATGACACTGACAGCGAGAAGATTGTAACACGAAGTTTGTTCTGTCGCTGGTTAAGTGGAACCTCAATGTATACGTACAAACTACGTACAATAAAGATGACCCTGTGGCGGGAACTCGGCAAATTGCGTGTTTGAGAATAATCTTCAACGCCTCGTGTTGCGTTGCGGTGTACACATCTATGTATAACTAGTTTCCTTCAGCTTTGCCGGTGTTAATCAATTTGTAAAATGCAATATGATGTAAGAGTAATTATGTAACTATTGTCATTTTCCACCATTAATTAAAAGTTGAAAGATTAAAGGATGATTGTGGTAGTGATTAATGTTGAGTGGTTCCGTACTTCCGTAAAGAAAACATTATTTATACGAGCACATGAACCTTATCAAAGAAGTTGTCAAAATAAAACTTTATCGTATTCTTTATTTAGAAAAAATGTTTGATTTTGTCAACTGTCTTATTTGACAAAATGACTTTTGACTGTTCTTACGTAAAAATATTACCCTAATTAAAATAAATATTTAGGTACAGGGTAAAAATCAGTTTACTTAGAAGTATACCTAGTATCATGCCTCTTTTAACATCGTTTGCTGAGTTGACAAAGCAAGTCCATTTAATCAATGATTTGATTTTATCGGATATGATTTGTGGTAAGACCGCTAACTTGCTAGTCTACCGACCATTGCTACTGACCGCGACGTGCTATAAGTTATTATTCCGTCCCATTTCTTTAATATTTTTACTATTGCTTGCAACATCGTCTGCACCAGTAGACTCTAGGTTTTGGTCTCCAGAAAGCATGATATAACCTACTACCTATAGTGTTTTTAACGCATGTAAGCTAAAAGTAGATGACGTGTTTATTATTACTTTGACGACAAAGTCAACTCAGTGGCACAATGTCTCGGTGTTCGATTCCCTTTCGGGGCAATCCAGGAAACGAACATTTTTAAATTTCCGTGCCTCCGTCGAAAAATGTCGTTGTCATTTTTTCTACGAAAGAGAGGATGTTAATTTTGCACCTTATTATTAAGACAAAGTCTTTGTATTGTAAACATCTATATTCATACAGTCGGCTAAGTATACGTGTGTTATAATAATGAAATAGCTTTCTGAAGGTAAAATCAATTTGTATTTGTTTATTTTTTTCGTTGTATTTTAAAGCATTTTAGGAATCTAGCCTAATTTTTAGCCTTACACGCATATAACATATTATGAATTCTTTATAGTAAATCAAAACCACGCCCCCGATGAGACGGTACGATTCAGTCGTCACCTGCTAGCCACCAAGCATTGGTTTGCGAGGATCTCCTGGTCTAACAAGAAGCGGTACCTCCTCGCGTTGCTGAATGACGTCCGCAGTGCGTGGACGCTGTCTCTGCTCCTCAAGTCTATGTGGAACTGTAGACCTAAAGATGCTGTTCTATCAGCTAATGGGTTAGTAACTGTGCAGAATTTAAACAACTTATTGCGGAGCACACATTTATTGTAATCACATAACACATAGATTGCGAGAGAAAATACGAGAGCCATAGAAAAGTTGTTGCAAAATATAATTTAAATGTTGCCTACGGTAACTAAGTATCAGTTATTATTATAGTACTTATACAGGGTGTACAAGAGAGTGGGACACTCCTTAAAACCGCGTGATTAACTGATCATATTACTTGACAACAATTTTTTTATCGAAGCAACATCGAAATCGAGTTTTTTTAGCTGCTTTAAACAATTACTCGCATACCCCGATGATAAGTATGAAGCATCTGAAATTAAATTCACGATTTCGATGTGAGCTCCCTAGGAAAAGTTGTTGTACATAACCAGCTGAGCACTGGATTTTAAGGAGTGTCTATTCTTTTGTCATCTTGTATACTACCGGATATAGGCTTTTCCTATAGAACGCAACAGCTAGCGGCTCTGAATACGCCGAGACTTCCAGTTCGTTATCTGTCGTCACTGGAGAACCTTTCTCCCCCCACGGATTCCAGTTCTGCGAGCGATCAGGCCTGCACATTTTATTTTATTTATTCAGTACATAAAACAAAATACAATAATTACAAGACAATAAAAATAATTTACAGGGTTATTGGTAATTCGATGTATTCCCATGTCCTATCGGTCACCTCCTGGACTATTTGCGATAATTTTAACCACAGAATATTTCTGTGATTTTAACCCATACTAACATGCAATGCAAAAGTGCAATTTTTGAGTCTTCATGTTTTTTAGCTTTTTTCAAAATTAGTCAAAAATGCAATTTCTAATATTCATAAGTTAAAGTCAGTCATCTATTTACCGACTTCTTTTACGGTATTACGGAACTTATCTGACGTATTTCGCAGAAACGATAATCATAGGTTTCGTCTCTAAATGTAAATCGTCGACGTCTCGACTCGACTGTAAATCTTCGTTTGTAGTCTTATTGATTCGTTATAATGAGTTTCATACAAAATGTACTGTGAAGTACTATAATAGGTTTTCAAACTATGCTACTAACACCTAGTTAGTTATATTTAGTAGGGGATAGGTAACTAAGAACCTTTCTGCCCCATAGGCCGTCAGTTCTACGTGCTATGTGCCCCGCCCACTGCCACTTCAGCCGGCTAATCCGTCGGGCTATATCAGCGACTTTTGTTCGTTTACGGTCACGTACCGGCAAGCGCAGCGTAGGACGCCCACCCACAAGGTGGGCAGACGACCTGGTAAAGGTTGCAGGACGACGCTGGATGCAGGCCGCTTCCAATCGGCCGATCTGGAAATCACTGGGGGAGGCCTATTTTCAGCAGTGGACATCCCGTGGCTGAGAGATGAGGTAATTAAAATATTAAAATTTCCAAGAAGTTTCTGTTGTATCTGAACCTTCAGATCAGAAGTCTGGAGCAGCTACGATCAAGTGCCAACTGACCACAACAGGACCGCGCAACCGGTGCCAACTCTCGCGCAAGTCATGAAGAACGATCGCGTTTGGTTCTTGGAACTGGAACCAGTGAGTTCTTTATATTTTATAAACCGGCCAAGTGTGAGTTGGGTTCCGTACTTAACGTGTTTTCTTTTACTTTGTTAGTTACGTACTTGAGACGATCTCCGTAGCTGAGAGGCGAGCACGCTGGACTTGGCGACGCCATCTCTGAGGTACCGGGTCGATTCCCGGTCGGGGCAATGTAGAAAACGATTTTTTCTATATTGTCTCGGGTCTGGTGTTGTGGTACTGTCGTTGTTTCTGATTTTTTATAAAACAAGTGCTTTAGCTATCACAGGATCAGTCATCAGAGCAATAATATGTATTGTGATGTTGTCCAATATTTATTTATATTATATGTATTCATACACAATGGGTTCGATTCCCGGTTTATTTCCGGTCAATTTTGCAAATTAACTTTGTCTTGTTGTCTGTTAAACGAGAATATTAATTCCTTACGTCGAAAGGATGATTATAGTGTTGTCTTTATTTATTTAAATTGTTCAAAATTCACAGTTCTAGCCCAATATCATTTAAAATATCGTTCAAATCAATCCCCACTTACACTAGCTTGACTAGGTTTTGTTGTTTGTTGTAGACTACAGGATAAGCAGTATAATAACATAACAGCTACCTAGTTTGACACTTGTAGGTATGTAAGATTTCTGATTTGACTGTAGACCTCAAAAAGTGGTTATTTAAACTGTTCTTTTGCTAATTCGCTTGCATAGTTATTTAAGCTCTGTGACTCTTTTTCTTTTAACACCAGGACCTGCAAGCGCTGGTGCTATCACAACTGCTGACTGTGGCCGGTGGCCCGGTGATGTGGGAGGTGCTGCGAAGCGCGAACGCCGCTTACCAGCGCTACCGGGACGAACAACTCCAAAATCTGCAGGAGTGCATCGTGCTGCAACCGCCGCCAGTCAGTGTGCCTACGCAGCATGCATCGCCTGATAAGGTCTGAACCTTTTTCATAACTAACTAAACAGGTTGACTCTGGCTCTGGTGTTATCCCAATTGCTGACTGTGATCGGTGGCCCGGTGATGTGAAGTGCGAACGCCGCGTACCACAGCGGTACCGGGACGGACAACTCCATTAATCTGTAGGAGTGCATCGTGCTGCAACCTCCGCCAGTCAGTGGGCCTACGCAGCAAGCATCGCCTGATAAGGTATAAATATTTTTTATAGCTAAATAAACAGGGTACGAGCTACTAAATTGTAAGTGGTCTCTGGCGCTGGGACTATCACAACTGCTGACTGTGGCCGGTGGCCCGGTGATGTTGCCGCAACCGCCGCCAGTCAGTGCGCCTACGCAGCAGGCATCGCCTGCTAATTTAAGGTCTGGACCTCTTTCATAGCTAACTAAACAGTTTGACGAATTACCAAATTTCCATTGGATTCGGACTCTGGTTTTATTAAAACTGCTGATTGCAGTGTGTCCGGTCCGGTAGACAAGTTTCAGTGTGCTTTGTAACATGCTAAATAATGGATTATTTCTAATGAAGAATGTTCACCTAGTAGACATAAGTATTCCGCTGTCCGCAACTACTTAATTTCTTAATATTACCCTAAATCTACTTCATCTCAAAGTATTTTCTAATTTTCAGAATAAAAAAGAAACACCACAGTCCCTGCGTAAGAATTCGGGTAGTACTCAGTCTCCTGACTGGTTAAAGTCGCAATCGCAAGCACAAACTGGACAGGCGCAGAAAGAAGCAAGTATTATTATTACCAATGCCCAGTATTTTCTTTGGCAAATGGCAATACATACTTGTAGCTACCAGTAGTAATATTAAGTACCTACCACTTAACATCTTAGTAGCCTTGATTCTGATAATTAAAAAAAGCAAAAGTACTACAGATTTTCGGCAGGGTGCTTAGTATATTATGCTTGAGCAGCTGGGAATAAGTTGCCTGTAACAGAAAAAACGGCCAAGTGCGAGTCGGACTGGCGCACGAAGGGGGAACCCTTTATCTATAAAAAATCCCGTTTGTTGTATGGGAGTCCCCTTAAATAATTCTTTTATTCTGGTTTTTATAGTTTTTGTTGTTATAGCGGCAACAAATACATTATCTGTGAAAATTTTAACTGTTTAATTATGACTCCAACATGAGATACAGCACATGGTGACAGACGGACAGACGGACCGCGGAGTCTTAAAGGGTCTCGTTTTACCATTTAGGCACGGGAATCATAAACAGAAGTATCTATGACACTGATGTCACATCTTTATAGTTGGAGGCCAACTTAATAGCATGGAATGCTACCATCAAATCGTTGCGAGACAGTGTGAAGTTGGAGGAAGTTGAGATGACGTTCAACGATGGAACCAAAAAGAAAATATGGAAAGTTAATCGACCTAAACCCGAGGTTGTGGAAACTGTGGACTTTGTAAGTACCTCCTACTTACCAACCAAGTCTATAGGGATTAAAAGTATGATGTGATCATCTTCCAAAGGGATTACCAATATATGACGGGCAAGATAAGTACCAATCTACCCTAAACAAGAGTCCTGCTTTTAACCCTACTCCAGTGTGTGTGTGTGTAAATGGGAGTTTCATGATTCTTAATTAATTGATTCAAAATATATCCTTTATGTCTTCTGGTCCAACTGCTCCCTTCAGAATTGGGCAAGCGCATCTTATAATTAAATTTAAGTATTTACCACACTACGCAACTGAGTCGCGTCACGAGTTCTTAATGGGCCTAACTTAAGACCTAACTATAGTGTATGTAAAGGGGAGGTTTGAGCAATTTAATTGATTCAAAATGTAAACTCAAAGGATGTCTTCAGGTCCAACTGCTCCCTTCAGGAGTGGGCAAGCGCATCTTATCGTACTTGCCGAGAACGCAACTAGGCGACTACGCTCGCGTCAACAAGTATTGGGCCTACCTGGTGGACGACTACCGCGCAGAACTCGCGGCGAGACTGAAGATTAACAATGATTTGGACAAATTACAGGTGTGAAATCTGTTTCGTTAAAGGAGACTGGATGTAGCTTACATACTGTTCGCTACAGTCTCCTCAAAAGAAACAGTTACGAACTAACAGGTAAGTACGACAGAGGGATAAGTACTTATTAAAGTAAAAGTATGCCTACCTATTTAAGTACGTCCCACTACAGGGTACAGGCCTCACCTCAACTATGAGATGGTTTGTGCCATACTCCACCACGCGGGCCTAGTGCGGATTGGTGGAGGGGTGTTGTAAGGTCACTAAACCTTACTGTCAGATGTTATCAAGCGGCCCTGCTCTGACTTATAGGCTTCACGACCAATATCAAGCGATATTAGCCGGGACCAATTTTTAACGTGCCTTCCGAAGCACGGAGACACTCGTGATAAATGTCACTAAAATATGTTCGGAATGGTCACCCATCCACTCACGAACGCGGCGTGGCCGGTGGGTTGCTTCACTTTAGTAATCGATACAAAGCGTTGCCGCCACTGAGCTACTTGCACCTCAAACCTCAACAAGGTAAAGTGATAATATTATAGGTATATATAGGATGTGCAATAATGGGACATACAAACCACGTAATCAGGTGATCATGCATAAACTTGTGAATTGTGATTGTGACAGAACTTATATTTTACAGTGTTTTTTACTAGTTTTTGCCCCACGTTTTTGCCCACGTAGAATTGATTTTTGAGTGCGGGCGTCTGAAAGACAGATTTGGCTATGGACTATGAATGTTGTGAAGAGTTCATTATGGTTCATAGCCAAATCTGTCTATGGACCATGAACTCTTCACGAACGTGGTAACTGCCTTTGTCCGTAAGCCGTTTGATTTTACAACCATTATCCACGTAAATTAAATGCAGGAACTGATGCTTCGACACGACACCAGTATGGATATACTGGCTCAAATCGACTTGCAAAACGCAGCACCCAGTTCCCAAGGGATCATGAGCGCCGCCCCTTCAAACCGTATGAAGCCGTGTCAGCCGAGTGTGAGAGCGAGCGAGAGGTCGGCTGGTGCTATTTCCTTCAGGCACATGCTGGATGGAAAACTGACTAAACCAACTGTGGTAATTTAAAGCAAGTTCTAATAATGATAAATAACACAGATTTTGTCAATTCAGCAACAGGCATGTTCAGGGCACAGAAGCCGCGGTGTCTTGAAGTAAGTAGTTATTACCAATGAAAACTTCGCACTATAAGTTTTTGGCCAACTTAACATACCTACTTAAATTACTCCGATCCTAAGGTAAGGTAGCTAATTCACTTGTGTTAAAGATATCAGAAACAAAAACAACGGTACAAGACGCTCAAGTCCGAGACAATTTAGGAAAGTTCATTTACTATATTGCCCTGACCGGGAATCGAACCCAGGACCTCAGAGATAAGTAAGTATGCTATTATTCATTATAAGGCGACAAACGCCAATTAGACGAGAACAAGGTGCGTTATGTCTGCTGGAGTAAGTAAGTTTTAACTCGAGAGTAAATCAGTTCTTAATCTAGAAATAAGCCAATTGTTCATTTTACCAACCACAAAGAATATGCCAATAAAACACGTGCATATAGTCTTGGCTGTGATAATGAGTTAGTTCTTTTTAATGACGGCTTGAAATGATTATACAATATTCTGATATGTGCGGTACTTCTATCTAACCCGTTAAGGCTAAGTTCAGTATCTAAAACAAAAAAAGTAATTTGGGTGCAAAACAAATCTGCAAAAATAAATTATTTTTTTCGAAATTAATTATCAAGTTATTTTTTTGTAGCTAAGCAAACCCTAAACACCAGAAATGAATTGTAAATTTTTGTTTTTAGCAATTCCATGCAAGGTTTAATTGAAGATAAATAACACTTGAAAAAATCATCGACCTCAGGTGGGACTCGAACCCACGTCCCATCGCATACCGGGCGAGTGCTTTGACCACTAAGCTACCGAGGACGTCACGTGGCAAGATAAAATTCCTCAAGTGTTTTTTTCTCGCTGTCAAAGCCAGCGTATTCTGATCAATGTTGTAGCTATATGTATAGCTGAGTAGTATACTACCGTCAACACCCTATAGAAATATTTTTACATTTATTTGACTATTGGTTAAGATCAGAAATGCTTAAACATTGTAAATTTTTGTTTTTAGCAATTCCATGCAAGGTTTAATTGAAGATAAATAACACTTGAAAAAATCATCGACCTCAGGTGGGACTCGAACCCACGTCCCATCGCATACCGGGCGAGTGTCACGTGGCGTCCTCGGTAGCTTAGTGGTCAAAGCACTCGCCCGGTATGCGATGGGACGTGGGTTCGAGTCCCACCTGAGGTCGATGATTTTTTCAAGTGTTATTTATCTTCAATTAAACCTTGCATGGAATTGCTAAAAACAAAAATTTACAATGTTTAAGCATTTCTGATCTTAACCAATAGTCAAATAAATGTAAAAATATTTCTATAGGGTGTTGACGGTAGTATACTACTCAGCTATACATATAGCTACAACATTGATCAGAATACGCTGGCTTTGACAGCGAGAAAAAAACACTTGAGGAATTTTATCTTGTCACGTGACGTCCTCGGTAGCTTAGTGGTCAAAGCACTCGCCCGGTATGCGATGGGACGTGGGTTCGAGTCCCACCTGAGGCCGATGATTTTTTCAAGTGTTATTTATCTTCAATTAAACCAGAAATGAAGTTTATTGTCAGTTACTCTGTTCTTTTAGCTATCTTGTGGTATTTATTTTATGTTTCCAAAACAAATAAAACCTTTGTTATTGTCTAAAATGTTAAACACCAAAATGGCCGCTATTCTGTGAGGGTTTGACCCCCCAAATTATTATTTTGTCGATAAAATTAGGTATCGCACTTAGCCTTAACGGGTTAGAAATACCGCCCATATCACATTGTATAGTGCGCCTTCGGTAAGTCACGTGACCTTTCGATCACATTCATGTTATTTCTAACAGGCGTTCAAACCGATCCGCAAGTTGTGTGAGCTGACTAATCGGCTGGAAGAACGCGGTGCCGCCGACGAAAACATTTGGCTATGGTGCGAGAACATCAATAAATATGTCAAAAGAGCGGAACAGGTAAATTAAACTTGTTAAAAACAACTTAACAGGCCAGTGAACTCGATTTTACACGGAAAAAGAGGCGAGGAAACTTCCATGAATCCTTCCAAATAGTGACAATTTTTTTTAATAGGCCTCCCAAGTCCCAACCCAATCCCTTTTCACGTAACTAAATTGTCGCTCTTACTTTTTTAGTAGACATCCTCCTTCCCGGTGTGTTACTACTATCAATGATACTATAAACCTTAGTTAAATAAAATAAGGGCAAACCTTTTTTAAATACAAACGCGCGCTATTATCGTATTTAAACAAAATCATAGGGCATAGTGTTGTGTTGGTGCTGAAAAACAATCGTTTAGCTTAATTCGATTGGAAATCGATTTGATTTGATCGTTTTATGTTAAGCTGGAAATAGACATGGCTTAAGTAACAAACCAAATCAATTTCGTTGTTTTATTCCCCAGCGAAAAAACATTGATTACCAGGATGGATTACTACCATTAGGAAACCTGCAGTTCCCATGTCCACTGATGAAGCTGAGAATGGAAGTGCCTCTGAAGACACCGCTTTACAAAGATCCGACTGTTGTGTAAGTTTTAATATTCACTTTAAATTATTATGAAGTCAAATTATTCATTTTAATAAAGTCAAGTGGAGCTCGCACTTTAATTTACGAGATTTAGACTCATCGATGCACGTGTAAGTACCTACTTAAGGCTTTCCTTCGTGATTTGAATCAGTAAGTCTAGTTTGAGTTTCTTTAAGCTTAAACTTAACGTAAACGAAAATTGTTCAATAGCGTTTGATAAGAACTCTCAAATTGAATTTTTAAGAAAAAAATGATTATAAAAAACTTTTTGACCAATTTAAACGATACGTTTACTTAAAAACCTACACTGGGTCTGTGATTATTACCCCAATGCTGCCACACACTTAGTTATTACCAAGCAATAACCTACCAACCAACCGAGCAAGCCTAGGTAAACGTTTTTTTTTAAATTATTAATGTTTACAGAAAATCATCAAAGGTAAGACGAGAAATATCCAATGCGACGATGTTGAACGTGCAAAAGCAGCCAGGCGTCAAGCGATATAGTCTCTGGACAAAAGACTTTTCCGAACTCTACCCGGTTTTAAAAATACCGTCACACCAATCACCAGTGTAGTTTTGGGTTTTATTTACCTATTTCTGAATTAAATGTCTTGTTTTATGCAATAAAAAATTATTTTGACCATGTTTGTATTGTTATCATTTATTTATGCAGTAAGTAGTCCTGCTTACTACTACTCTTGAAGCCGAATTACATGAGTCGGTGTCTAGGTATTTTAGTGTCGTCGGTATATTTTATGTTTTGTCATTAAACAAATAGCGTCTTCCGCTAATAAAAGTTCGGTGTTATATGCCTCGTCCGTTCACAAAAACTAATTTTCGATAGGCGTTTAAAAAACTGTCAATTTGACGCAGCAAATTATTTTATTATTATTTAATGTGCCGTGTGGGGACGGCCGTAAAGAATACACTTCCTCACAGACGGGGAGGAGCGCCTGCGTGCGATATAATATAAAAAGATATTAGAATATTGTAGTGTATTGTGGTCTCCAGGGTATAATGCTCATATTGCATGCATTGAACGGCAACAGAGAAGATTCCTGTGGCATCTAACGTAAAGTTGTAAAATGGGCAAAAGGCTCTAAATCATACAGGAAACGGCTAAGGCACTTTAGGATGGCTTCGCTGGAGAATCGCAGAGAAATGTTGGACTTAGTTTTCCTTAAAAAGCTGACAACAGGTATATTTAACTGTCCGGACTTACTCAAAAAGGTGTCATTCAATGTTCCACGTGGTTTGCCAAGGTACTCCAATAGAAAACTTTTTAACACACCCAAGGGTCGCACCAACTTAGGAAGGCACTCCTCATTGCCCAGGAAGTATGCGCTGTACAAGAAGCACGAATATAACATTGAATTAAATGCCACTTCAATACCTTGTATAAAAAAGGCTGTATTGGCTTAGTCTTTTATAATAAGTTTTTTTTAAATCATTTGTAGTAGGTAAATTAGTATTAGTGAGATAAGCAAACCACATTGTAGGCACGCATATTGTTGCATGTAGTGCTTTTCTGTAAGGATGGGGCACTTAAAGAGTTACCGTACATTGTAATTTGAATTAACATTAGTGTACTCATTTTTGAAAGCCAAATAAATAAAATGAAAATAAAAAACTGCGCTCGCCAACCCGCCTGCCAAGCGTGGCGAGTATGGCAACAACCCCCCGATAACAGAAATCACTGGGGGTGGCCTATGTTCAGCAGTGGACGTCCTGTTGCTGAAATGATGATGATTATTATTTAATAAGTTTTCCTGGCCTAAAACAGCCGTGGATAAAAAAAGGATTTACCTACTCCGTTACATTACCATAAAATATTAATTATCATCAATTTTTATTATCGTAACCCAAATTTAAGACAGTCTTGACTTGAGTTGAGTCTTGCTTGAAAAAACGTTGTAGAATTGTTTGAAAGTAGGTAAAGTACCTACCCATGATGTATTCTATACTAATATTATAAAGAGGAAAGATTTGTACCTATTTTTGTATATTTGTAATGAATAGGCTCAAAAAGTACTGGGCCGATTTAAAAAAATCTTTCACCAATAGAATGCTACATTCTTCCAATTTGACATAGGCTACATTTCATTTTGAAAAAAATTAGGGATCCTTGGTAAAATTTGAACAATGTAACCGAAGGTGTAGAAAAATGAGTCTTAAAATGTCTTTCGTCGAATGCGCTGCCGAAACTATTAGCGATAATTGTCTACCCTGTGCGAAGCCGGGACGGGCTGCTAATCTAGTAATAAAACGATTGAATTCGAAAATGAATAGTTGCATCATCAATTTGCATGGCATTTCACAAGCCAGCCAGCATTTGCAAACAGATGAAGCAGTTTGTAAAATGAGTAGGTACTAAATATTACTAATCATACGATATGCCGACGACATAACCATTTTTCATTATAATTTGTCTTTCCGCTTTTGAGACTTCTTTAGAGCTTCTAATCAAATTATACTACCTAAAACTGTTCGGAAAAACACTTAATTATTTAACTTAGCAGTGGCGGGCATTGGTTTTATTTCGAGGTAGGCAGAAGATACTTATAATGTTTTAAACTACACAGCACGGGTATTATGCAACATACCTTTTTTTATTTATTATTTGTCCCGACGCGACGTTTCGGCCTAATTACATAGGCCGTGGTCGCGGGAAGACTGCGTGGTATTCCCGCGACCACTGGAGTATTAAATAATTAAAAATCGCAACAAGAAAGTTTAAAATGTTATTCTTATAATGTGTTTTATTGATGAAAATCAATAGTTTTCATCAATAATCTACATTTATAAGTAACTACTGCCTACCTCATTTCAATTATCAGGTAGGCACTGCCTAATTGCCTATATGCACCGCACGCCCCTGTTAGTTAGGTATGGACTTCTGCTACGATGAATACAGTAAACTCCAAAAATGTGTATCCACGGAAGTTGCAATGCAACCTTATTCTTTTTAGAGTCCTCAAAAGGCCGTATATCGTCATTTCATAAAATAATAAGATTTTATTCACTACGTTAATACGATTCCAGGCTAGATTATATATTTTTTAATGTGCATTACATTACATTACTGCACTGTACGTAATTAACAACTCTGACAACTCCACAATTATAATACGATGATCGATAACTTCTTGTAGAAATCGGTATTTTAACAAATACGTAGCGTAGCGAGTGCTACTATAATAGCACATCTCTTAAATAAAAAAAAGAAAGTCAAAGAAGACAAAATGACAAAATTGTTTTTCTAAAACGTAAAGTTATTTTTCTTTGCGTACGTGTATAAAGTGAGGATTTCGCTGCTTATTTTATTATATAATGATAGCTGTGATACCTTCGTGTAAGAATATTTAAGGGAAAAACATAAAAAATGAGTAAGCACATGTATTCGACTGCTAACTTGAGTGACAAAGAATTGAAGGAACAAGGAAACAGATTATTCAGCCTGAGAAGGTTTGAAGATGCTATGAACTGCTATACTAAGGCTATTGTAAGTATTTCCTACTGCATTTAGTAAATAAGGCACACGTAAACCCTAATATTTTAACTATATATCCAGGAATCAAAGCGAATGTCCTGTTTTTATGCGCTAGTTTCACGCTCTGTTTACGGAGTCATGGTACAAAAAGCTAGCTCTTGTTTAACTAGCTGCTAGCTAGCTTAAAAACATTTTTTTGCGAATTTGCTTCTATTGCGAAAAGCATATTAGCAAAGCAAGTATCCAAAGTAACCCACAGCTGCATATGTGTCTTACAGTCTCACTCTGTTTCAATGTATTAGGGGTACTTGTTTGGATTGAATTTGCAATTTTAAGCATAAAATCATTAGTTTTTTTATTATTTGGCGTTTTGCTTCATTTCAAGAGACAGTATTGTTGTTAATCTAAATTGTATCGAACTATTATTTATTTACCTGCACTAAGAATACATTTTACCAACATTTGAACAGCCACCATTGTGAGCCATTGTTTACTAAACTATGAACAAAAATATTTAAATTTGAGTCACATACTTAGGTCATGCATGAATATTATGTTTATCTAACCATCATAGTCCCACTGCTGATCTAAGTAAGACCTTCACACTACAGATTTTATTGGGTATCAGGTGATCAGGTTCAGAAAACCACACCTATTAGGTTTAGTTGAGTAGGTATCTTATACTTATCTGCCTAATTGTACATCTTTCTGTAAATAACATCAACTGTTTGTGTGCCATTTGTACCTAAGTCATGGATGCTTATTAAAAAAGTATTTAAGTTTGTTTACCTGTTGTCCAGTCACCATAGTTCAAGCTTTACTTAGTTTGGAGCTAGATAAATTGGAGTCGTTGCAGAAATAATTTATAATTTATATGCGGCCTACCCTTTTTTCCATTACCAGTTGGTCCCAGCCATTTTGTTGTTGCTGATGCCCATATTCTCATATTGGGCAGATGATATCATCGAAACTACTGGTATCAACTGGACGAAGCTTGCCCAGGATAGAGAAAAAATGGCTCTAGATGGAGGAAACTTTTACCCAAAAGGAATCCATATGAACCTTCGTGCAATAAAACACACATTTATATTGTAACTTTAATTATCGATCATAGCTTCATTATTATTATTACATTACTTATAAACATTTTCTTGTAAATTGCAGATAAAAAATCCATCAGTAGCGACATACTTCACAAACCGAGCACTATGCTACTTGAAGACGAAGCAATGGGAGGCAACTTGTCAAGACTGTCGCCGAGCTCTGGACATAGACAACAACCAAGTCAAAGGGCACTTCTTCCTTGGACAGGCACTGATGGAACTGGAATGCTATGATGAAGCCATCAAACATTTGCACCGAGGTGACATAATTAATTGCCATTTTTTAAGGAAAAGTTAGAAATTACTTTTTTTGAATGCATTGTATTAATATTGACAATAAGTGCTGTGATAATTGATACTATATCTTAATAATATTATACCTACTACATGATATTATCCTGTTTTGATTTATTTTAAGATAATGTATAGTTAAAGTATTTTTACTGAGTTTTGGAAAGGCTATGTTTTAAACATAAAAATTTTTTTTTGGTGACAACATAATGTTTGTATTGCCCTCTGGCTCGCCTCCTAGACGTCAGGACTTTAAGTATGTTCCTGAAGAAATCGCGTAGGTTCCCGTTCACGCACTCTACAACTACTTTATAGATTGAACTAAGTATGTAAATACAAAAAAGTTTATATCTTAATTACGTCATAATTTCAGCAAACGATCTGGCTCGCGAACAGAAGCTGAACTTTGGCGACGACATCGCCGCTCAGCTTCGTATAGCTAGGAAAAAACGATGGAATGTCCAGGAGGAGAAGCGAATTGCACAGGAAATCGAGTTGCAGGCTTATCTCAATAGGTTTGTGCTTATTTATCTTGTTCTTTAAAAAGAATGAGGCTGGAATGAGACTCTTACGTAGCCTTATACTAATTCGTTAGTAAGCATTCAATATCTTAGATGCATAGAATACTCGGCTGTTTTGCGCCGCCCACGCGTAATGTTTAATAATCCTATACTAGTGGCAAACAGACGCTAATGCGGCAAAGCCACTTATAGGTTGTTTGTAAGGGGAATTTTGACCTTCAAGATTTTACCAAGGCTAATAGTTTTACCTAGTAGTAACAGAGTGGTGGCCAAGAAGGATGTAAGACCGGGCAGACCGTCAGCAAATTGGTCCGAGGATATCGTGTAAATGGCTGGGAAAAATCGGGAAGGATAGGCACAGGACTGTGAGAAGTTATATAAACCTTAGAATAGACCCCACAGTGGGTAAACATGAGCTAATTAGATAGGAATCAAGCAGTATTAAGTTACGTATGAATAAATAGTTTTGTGATCTTGGTAATAAGCGCTTCACTGGTATTTTTAGGCTAATAAATGAAGACATGCAGCGTAGAATAGAAGCTTTAAAATTAGACAGTACCAATGACGAGGACGCTAGCACTAAAGTGGCAAAAGTGGAAGAGGAATGTGTAAGTATTTACAACTATTATACAACTATATGTCTGCTCTCCCTTATAAATCAATGACCGGCAGCACGCACAAAAAAAAAATACACGTTCCGCGTGTGAGCGAGAGTGCGGAACAAGCGATAGAGAGGCACGATCGGCCTATGACGTTCGGCTTGTGACGCATCTATCTGTCTTCCACTTCATCGGCGATGCGTCCGAGTAGCGTCGACGTTATTACGTAAAATTAACGCCTGTAAATTGACTTTATCCAGTGACTGAAGCCATTCTTAGTTTCAAAAGAAATTATACACCTTTAAAATAATTTTTCGTCGTTTTGTTTTCAGAATAATTATTCTAGTGAATTAAATAATCTATTTTCCAAAATGGACGAAAGAAGAAGGGTAAGTGAGTTAGTTTAATTAAAATTAAATGTTAAAATTTGTAGACAATTTAAAAAAAAAATTGAATGATATATTTTTTGTTTGCAATAATTAATTACACAATTGTGTTTGTACTAACTATTGTGTTATTAAAACTCAATGGTTAGTACTATAAAAATCTTAGCAAACCGTTTTTTTGTTCCGCTTCGGTAATTTTTTTGTAATTTTAAGATACGATTAGCGGTTCGCTACCGGCTTTGCATAGGTGCCGTTAAGTTCAACGGTTATAAGGATTAGTAAGCATTACCAATATTGTAAGGCCCCTTAAAAATACGATTTGATCTTAAACCCTATTCTCATTCAAAATTATAGTTAAAACCCTATCCAATTTTTTTTTTACAAAAATTTTAAAATCAATTCTCATTCAAGACTATTCTTAAAGCCCTATCAAATTCCACTAATAATTAAAATAAAATGTTTTTCTTAGAAACGCGACGTGCCAGACTACCTCTGTGGCAAGATCAGCTTTGAAATCCTGAACGAGCCGGTAATCACGCCCAGCGGGATCACATACGAGAAAAAGGACATTGAAGAACATCTTGAGGTATTTATTTTTTTCTTTTGGTTGGTCGCATTGTACAAGTGGTAAAGCATACACGGTGTTGCCCTAGTAAAAAAAGTGGTGAATCTCCAGAATTAATAATTAAATTGCTTTCCATGCTTTCTTTTTCAATGACGTCAATTGATTTAGTGTTTAATGTATGTAATTTATCACATACAAAATATATTTGTGAGGTTTACGAGTTATATCTTCCTTACACAAAATGTAGTAGCTCTATGATTAAGGCCTTATTGTATGATTAAGTACTAAACTTTCGGCCTAATAAACGGACAGTGACGCCCATTGGTAGGTGCCTATGTCTAGCAGACGACTGATTATAATGATGAAACACAAATTCGCCCATTATCTTTCGAACTAAATTCCGTGAAGTGTATAGAATTGGTCCTGAATTAGTTTTATTTTCATTCTGGTAACATGGCATACTCTCTAGTTGTACATTTTTGTTATCCTTCTTTCCAGAGAGTCGGTCATTTCGATCCAGTCACCAGAGTGAAGTTGACAGCCGACCAGCTGATACCGAACTTCACTATGAAGGAGGTTGTCGACGCGTTCCTTCAGGAAAACGAGTGGGCTCTGGACTATTAGACCTATTAAGTTATTGTCTAACTCACGATACCACTGACCTGTATCACACTGAACAGGATGCTGTCAAATTTAATTCGTGCCTAAATGATTAACGTCATTTTGGAGCTGTAGGCCCTTGCAAGTGTCACTAGAACTAAAATTGTGATGTCTGTAATGCAGGCAACTTTACGTAAATATTCGATCTCGAGACACTCGTGACGTTTCAAATTGGCACATGAAATAAGCTGTCATTTGTACAGGGAAGCCAGTCCAGTGTGTAATCCTCAGGTCAGTGCACGATACCCTCACTTTGACATTTGCACGGACACCATCGCTTGCTTTCTAGAGAGATGCGTGAGATCTATCTTGAAGATTGGTTGGTGTAGAATGTCAAGGGAAGGATTGCCATACATTTTATGGACAGGATACAGCAATGGCACAGGGCCCGTACCCGACTTCATCACCACAAAATGTATCACGCTAAAGAAATGCGATTTGTTTGGTTTGTCAATTTGTGAGATGCCGTTTTTACATTCTTAGCTTTCGTGTTTGAGGAGACACTCCTGCCAAGTTCAATGGCTGGTATGGCCTAGTAACAAGGATGTTATTTCTTTGCTTATAAAACGTGGCATTAAGCGAATATTTATTCCATAAAGCGCCATAGATTTAGGTCTTCACAGGGTACCGTTCGGCGCGCCCAGGCCGCTTGCTTTATCTTCTTCCATAGACAATAAAGTCCTTGAATTAAGTACGACGTTCCATCACTTGCCGATACGTCACGAACATGTTTTTAATTGTTAGTTTATGTGTTAGTGCTGTATCCATATCTTTAAAAAGAAAGACAATATCGACTAAATGAAACGTCAAACTAAGAATCGAATACAATCCATAGACAATTTTAAAAAGTATTTGTCAAAGCGACATTATGTCATCCCGGGTAAAAAGGCACCTAATCTGGCAAAATGTTATTAATGCGCGCGCCGTCGTAGATTTGTTATTTTATTGAAATTACGGATTACTGTCCGAAAGCGGATTATTGTGGTAGGGGGTAGAAAGGAGTTTATCATATTTGCAGTGATTATTATCTGCGGAAAACGGTTTTATTGGTTTTTAACAGTCTACCAGCAAGTGATGTGATTCAACTACAATCTTAACGCGTTAGTTCTAAATACTCTGTTCTTGTTCAACATTGACATTATATTTTAATATCTTGATTTCTTTCACATTTATAATTATGCCAAATGGTCACAGTCAATTTAATTATGCCAAATGGTCACAGTCAATCTCTGGCATACAAATGTCTTTATGAAATAATACATTTATGAGCACTACACTTGATAGAAATTTAGTTTTTACACTCAATTATTAAAGGTCCTACAAACACTTCCAAAAATAGATTTATTAATTTCGATAAGTAATTTGACATTTGATTGAACCATAGATATGTCTATATTAAATACTCTATACATTGTGATATGGGCAGTACTTCTAACCCGTTAAGGCTAAGTTCGGTATCTAATTTTATTGACAAAAAATGTAATTTGGGGTCAGCAGAACAAGTCCGCAAAAAAAAGTTTTTTTAGAAAGTAATTTAATAAATTATTTTTTATCTAGCCAAGGAAACCCTGAACACCAGAAATGAAGTTTATGGTCAGTTACTCTGTTCTTTTAGCTATCTTGTGGTATTTCTTTCATGTTTCTACGACACATAAAACCTTTGTTATTGCCTAAAGTGTTAAAAATCCAAAATGGCCGCTATTCATAAGGGGTGAGGGTTTGACTCCCCAAATTATTTTTTTTGTCGATAAAATTAGATATCGCACTTAGCCTTAACAGGTTAGAAGTTCCGCACATATCACATTGTATACATCGTGTAAACGTGACGAAAAGTGATATTTGCGGAATTCAACTTAAAATGACAAATAATGGATTTGAATTTACTTAAATCCCTTGAAAAAATTCATAGTTGTTATAAAGTAATCTAAATAACTAGACAATCAATTAAACTAAACTGCTTTTCTTTATTTACCGATGGTAACTCTGCCGTCTTTAGCAATAATACCGTACGAAATATTGTAGAAAAAAAAAAACATTTCTCCTATCAAACAACACAACCTTGGTCAATGAAAACCGAATATTATGTTTTTGGCCAACATAACAAAATACTGGTAGGCGTTCTAGATTCAATTAAGAATATTAGAAAAAAATCGAGCTTATAAATGCTCATTTTTTCACTAAGTAGACTTAATATGAATTTTGCCTTGAAATAATCATTAACTGGTTAATAACAATAATAACTTCTGACTTAAGTTTTCTGCCTACCAAAGTAAGCGGTAGTTTAGTATATGAATCTGTTTACCCAGCGATTCTCGAAATACATTTTACTGAAGAGATGCCCGATACCAGCGTATCGATGTTCTGAATCGCATTCGATCGCATATCTTTGTATCATTCGAGTTAGACAGAGGGTCGAATTGAATCAATGTACATTGATCCAATATTGAATCACTTATCAAAGTAAGTATTTTGCGTCTCTTTCCTCATGAGGGTATGAGTTTCGCGAGATTTTTAAAGTTATACACTTTTAAACAAATTTAAAAAATAAATTGATTTTCAATTCAGCTACATTTTTTCTGGATTTAAGCGTTTTGTCAGCTAGGGCAACATTTACAAATATTCGATTATAATTTTAATGAGTCAAAAATGATTCGAATAAGTACCAACGCGACGTTTCGAGTAGTATTCTTTTAGCAAAGCGGTGTAAACTTTCTTTGAACTATTTACTGAACGTGTAAATTATTTATGGATAGATACCGGATAGGTACATAGCTTTGGTGTTTACATTGTATTATTTGTATAAGGCATGTTAGCGTAATAAATGGTAATACACAGTAGTGTAAATACATTTATGTATAAAGTATAAAGGTAAGTTTCATTTAAACCATTCGAATATAGAACTAGCGCAAGAGCATCTA
Organism: Anania fuscalis; assembly: GCA_950371115.1. Classification (NCBI taxonomy): domain Eukaryota; kingdom Metazoa; phylum Arthropoda; class Insecta; order Lepidoptera; family Crambidae; genus Anania; species Anania fuscalis. The sequence continues at coordinate 14,746,495 of OX493334.1, read as the reverse complement.
TGGAAATTAAGCGTTTTATCGGCTCACAAAAACAATATCGATAAATTGGCGGTGTCATCACCCCTAATATGTATTAGGCCCTGCGCATCCTAGGATTAAAACAATCTTCATTGCGTTTTTCATTGCAAAAGTCGCAGTGATTCCAGCTATAGTTACCGGACTAGTATGACTGCTCTAGTAACGGGCTTAATACTAGAACATTTTGATCTTGGCACAGAAGCCTATTCCGCTAGACGATTTCGTTATAATCGGCACAAAATGGCGTTCGATGTATTATCAATTATGTTATTAGTGTTTAACTAATTAAATGCTTTGGCTAGTCGTCATCGACTGTTATCGTGATTGTAAATATTTTAGTTATTAGCAGGAAAAAATATGTAAATATTTAGAAAGATAAAATAATACTTGGATTCCTTAATACTTGTTAATTTTTGTTACATTCGATTTAACAAACAATTCTCTTAAAAATAAATGTGTAATATTTATCCGGCATATTTTTGTTATTAAAACAATATTGCAGTGTCCTCACAATTTCCTGTCATTGTATTTTTAGAATTTCAATAGTTTATACTCGAACTTGAAGTAAAATGATCTATGTATGTATCTATGATATGACTTGTATTTGTGAGAGTGAGGATCAATAAGGGGTTTTCTAATAGTATTTGTGGTATGTAATTGGAAACTCATATTTTTTGATCTTCCCAATAAAATGAAAACCACCTATTCTCCTTTTAGGCTTATGTATAATTATGGGTATATTTTGACAATATGTAAATTACTATTAGAAAACAGAATTTAATTTAGTTTATTTCCCAATTTGAACATTATTTTGGTCAATTTAGTCCTAAATGGTAAGGAAGATGTTAGTAACCGTAAAATTCGTAAATATAAATAAATACTATCCTTATTATTTTGTAAAATATTGTTAGTTGAATCGCTAGAGAAACAGATTCAACGGCTCGCAACTACTGTAACTTATTATTAATAAATAAGTAAATGTTATTTTATAAAATCGTTTTTTATTTAACATAAGGTCACTTGAAGATAAATAACACTTGAAAAAAATCATCGACCTCATAAGGTCACTATTACAGAAGGCACCAACTATAAGAATAGGTAGGTTAGGTACGCTAGCCATACGATTCTAAAAATATTAAAAGCGATAACGTAATGAGTTTGCGTATCTGTAGAAAAATAATTTAAAAAAATGTTAAAAAACAAAGTAAACATAATAAGGGCCTGTTTCACAATGTACGGATAAGTTCTGAATAAGCTATATTTTACTTAACTGAAGGATAAACACGATTTTGACACATTTTTGACACGATTTTCAAGCACTTATCCTGTATATATTTTTATCTTTTACATAACTTTATTACATTGTGAAACAGGCTTTAAATATGTTAGAAAATTGGCGCTGCGGCCCACCTTGAATGGATATGAGTGAAGTAGCGAATAATTAAAGAATTATGACAGATTACTGAATGTTAGTGAGTCAGAGTAAGATAGTTGAGTTGAATGGTGAGAGGAAAAGAGAAGAGAAACGAGGAATAATTGAAAGCAAGGAAGGAGGCTTTTTGGACGCGGCAAAATACGGATTTTAATAAAAATGAACGCATTAAAGTCTGCTAAGTTATTATTAGTTGTAATGAATAAAGGGTTATTTTTGAAATATTTATGTATGGTTTTATTAATCTTACTGTAGAAACCTTCGATACCCGCCTTTTCAGGGTTACGTTTACGTACCGACCTCAAAAGTTAAAATGGAACATGGAACCCTTATAGGATGTCCTAAGGAAATCAAAACTTATCTAATACTTTCCGTCAACCCGGAATCATGCCAAGAAGAGACAAGTATAAAGGAAAAAGTCCGCAAACCGGAAATTTGTCGCTAAAAGCTGAAAGAACCCCTCCTTTTAAACTAAAAACAAATTCCTCCTGCAGGGCTAGCATGCGCAACACGATAAAATTTTGTCGTGGCATTTTATCGACTTTTGACGTAAATATGTCGTTTTGTCTTCGACGATAACAGAGAAAAAACAAAATATCATGGCAATGCCGTGTTATAACGTAAAAATAAGTGTCTACGAATAACGGGAGACCCTGAAAATCTTAAAAAAAAGGATTCGAGACCTCTGTGATCCGTTAGGTTAAAAAAACGACAAAATTATCGTCGAAGAAAAATTTGTCTTGTCTATCGATAAAATAACCGATGCGCACATGCTAGCCCTGCAGACCCTGACTGGATTTAGGTTATGGACGACATACCTACAACTTTCTACGGAACCCTTTGGAGCGCGAGGATGATTCGCATTTGGCCGGTTGTTTTGAGATACGTGGAATATGGACTTGTTCTTTTCACAAAATAGCAACTCTCAATCCTATGTTGCAACTGTGAAAAGGTTCTTTGTTGGACTTGATTTTAAATTAGGAGCGTTTGCCGCATGTTCCTTCTAAAGGTGAACGCACAATGATCCTTTATGAAAGAATCGACCGCGCCGAAATAATCCGCTGAAAGGATCAGATGACGTCGATCAATTTCGTCTTGAATTTTTTACCCCTAGCATGACGAACAAAACACAATAGCTACGATAAGATATGATATAGCATCGTCACCCAACTGTCAAAAAAACGATCTAAGCCTGAGTTGCACCATCTTACTTTAACTTTAACAAACGTCAAAAGTCTGTCAAAATCCATACAGAAACACCGGTTATAGTTACAGTTATGGTTAAAGTTAAGATGGTGCAACCCAGCCTTAAAATATTATCAAACCGCGAGCATGTCCGTGCCGGTGACATCACGGCATGGTCGCTGTTTTGATAAATGTTTATATTTTAATAGTTGTGTGTCGATAAATCGCTATATCATATCGTGTTTTGTTGGTTATGCCAAAGTGAGAAGGTAAGCCAGGTTTCATAAATTCGTTCCGTTCAGCTCAAGTGTGTGTTTACCATAAGTAATCATTCAACAATTTGTATTTGTGCTTTACCTGCCGCTCACAAACCGCTCCGTCAACAAAGAAACGGTTTAATAATTCCGCCCTCGTACTTACCTACACACTAAAATCGATAGGGCTGTTTGAAAAATGGTTTACCCAAAACTTTGTTCACAAACTACTACGTTCCATAGTTTTGTTGGAATAGAAAAACCAGAATAAAATAAATATTTAAGGGTGCTCCCATACTACAACAAACGTATTTTTTTTTGCTCGTTTTTATAGATAATGGTGCGGAACCCCTCGAGCGCGAGTCTGACTCGCACTTGGCCGGTTTTTAGTATCTGTTGTTATAGCGGCAACATAAATACATCATCTGTGAAAATTTCAACTGTCTATCACGGTTAATGAGAAACAGCCTGGTGACAGACGGTAGACAGACAGACAGACAGACGGACAGCGGAGTCTTCGGTATAATTCTTACTCTGAGGTAAGAGGGTCTCGTTTTACCCCTTGGGTATGGAACCCTAATACTTAAAAGGAAGATTAAAAGATTATATCTAAGTAGTAGCTAATAGGCTCATAGCGATAGTGTCTGTTTGCAGAAGCAGACTTTATTGAAGGAAACTTACAGTAAAGGACATAAAAAGACGAGCCAAATCATTAAGTCCAAACAAAGCATAAAATTCTTTACATCGATTCTAACTCTTATTTTGCAAAATCAGTTTACGTTTAGCGAAAATTTCGCGCATAAAAACACTCGAATTGAGAAAGAACTATTTAAATATGATGTTACGATTGTTGCCAGCATTGTCATACACCTAAACTTTAGTAGTTAGTCAGTATTTTATTTTATAGTAAGCATTTTGTTCCATTCATAATTTGGCAACGCAACTAACCCATTTGTTGCGTATGTACGAGCACAAACAATGGACAATTTAAAGGAGGCGTGCTTGCCAACAGCCAGGCTCCAAGGCCGCTGTGCAACTCAACTGTTGCGCCTGGCCAGATTCCAACCGAGGTGTTTCAATTAGAGGCTGGCACTACACGCACGGTTTTGAGCTTTATAATAACGATCATACGTTATTTGACGCCATATTTTGGTCTCTCGAAGCCGAAATAACTACCCTGTGCTAAGTTAGGATCAGTGACTATCGTAACCGATTATAATTCTAACGGTATATTTTCCCCTCTACGACTACATATACAGGGTGTACAAGATAAAAGGTCACTCCTTAAAACCACGCGATCAGCTGGTCATGTACTACAACTAATTAAGGAGTGTCTTATTTTCTTGTACACCCAGTATAGAATGGCGCGACTTCGTCTGAATAGAATTCAGATTAAGCCAAAAAGGGATAAATAATCATCCCACTGGAAGTCAAAAATAGGAATTGAAACCTGTGTTAAGCTTAAGATCACAATTAATGTGTGGGCTAGATTTAGCTACCTACCTAATTCTGCTAAGCCGTTAAGAACGTGATCGAGTAATAGTATGCTTTAGTTATAATTTGTATGTTATCAAAGCTTCTGTCCTTCCCTCTTTAGAAATGATGTACTACGTTTGCCCATTATCCTGGGTGCGGCAAGTCCGGTTATTACAATTGAAGCGATTGCCATAATATAATACCTCCGTAACCATCGGACAAGGAAACCAGAACATTTTTGGATGGCTACGCTTTCAGTGTTATAATGAATTTGCCGGTTTCTCAACGATGTTTTCCGTCACTGCCGACCACTAGTGGTACAGATGTAGTTTGTCTATTTCAGCCTATTGCTGTCCACTGCTGAACGTAACTCCCCCAAAAGCGCGATCTCCCGTTTTCATTCAGACACAGACAGCACACTTCCAAAGGTCGTCGGTCTTCGAGCTGGGGGGCACCCTACACTACGTTTGCTAAACACACATACCTTACTCAGATTGCGCAAAATTCAGAGATACGTGCTGTGTCGTCGATACTCTGATTTATTTACCATTGCCCACTAAGCTAACATCAAAAAGTTGCAAAAAGAAACCAGAAGAAAGGCAACAGCGTTTAATTCTTTAAAACGACTTCCTGCATTTTGTTTAGCAACATTCGTCACCTCGCGTGATACGCATTGGGCGGAACCGGTGTTTTGCTTTGAAATATTAATCGTAAGTATTACTTAGTTCTCGTTCGCGGCTGTCGACAACCATGGCTTACGATAACTTGGCGTGCGGCTTCCTGGGCTGGCTCTTTCGTAACCGAGTAATTAAGGCTTGGGATCCGGTAAAGTTTGCAGTAAAACTACTTGAGCTGTGTACTTGGTGTTGCATTCGATGTTTGTTAAAATAATAAAACGAGATTATTTTAGTACCTATCAAACTAGAAGAGAAGAGATCAGATACCATACTACTAAAGATATTTTTTTTTGTCATGCAATTGCTGTGTTACGCCACAATTTGTTAATTTCATTATAAAAGTGCATTTCTGACTGTTAAGGACAATTAGTAACATGCAATATTTTATATTACGAGATCCGGCCAGAGTAGTGCACTCGTTGAGTACTTATTTGCTAGAATCCATTTTTTTACGCATATTTATGATTAGGAGAATATATATTATATAGTATTTTTTATAAAATAATTTTAATTGATTCTTAGGAAAAAAATAATTTTCTTTTTTTTTTAAATATAACATCGTCCACTTCAGGTATGATTTTGATACATTTATTCGTCCATAACGTATATTGATTATTTATATATCAAATTAAAGCTTTTTTTCTGTTTATTATGATAGACGGTTGTCCAATTAAATCTTCCCGCAAATAAGGGTTGCGGGCTATTAAAGATGGTAAATATTGAAGGAATAGCAATAGGAAATAGGAATAGAAAGAGAATTAGCATCATTATTATTCTAACATAAAAACCTCGCTTTTTTGTAGTTCCATAGCCAGAATTCTAAACTCTAGATGACAATGGTTTAAAGATCATACAATAGACAGTAGATTCTAAAGGATTTTGAATTTACGCAATCCACAATAACTTTAAAGTCTATAAAGGTCTGATTCTGGTGCTCAAGAACAAAAACTTTTGCTAAAATATTTTAATGATGGGAATCGACATATCAATGTTTGCCATAAAAGACATCAAAATCTTAAAAGAATACATATTTTAGAACTTAAATTAACAAAGAGACCGAGCCTACGTAAACACACGTGCTAATAATTATTCATTACTCTTATTTTATTTACAAAAAACGTTTCTCTGTTATAGTATAGCTTCAAAATTGAACACTATTTACATTTCACTTATCCATCAGATCATCCAGGTTTAATAAACCTAGCGCGGTAATCAAGAAACAGATAGAAACCAGTATTCGCTCTGAAAGTTTTAATTGCTGTTACTCCTTAGTAATGTCGGGTACAGAACGGTCCAGTACATAACAGCCAACTGCACTTAGCTTGACTGTTTAAACCATGCGACCTTAAGTCGTGTGTCGTAAGCGCGATAATCGAAAAACATAAACTTGATGTGCACTTTACTAGAATAGACTGGTTGAAGTCACTAACAAGGCTGTGTAGAATCATATTGACAACGGGTGCACACTAATTCAATTATTTGTATTGCATCGTGTTAGTAGATATCATAATAAAGTTACGTATTTACTAAAATATAGTTTAGACTTTTTGGATTTGGACAGTAGCATGAGGTGATTGTAAAAAGCTATTTGATTCAATCTTGGACAAACAAATCGACCCGTGGCATACACCCTGAAGTCACCACATGTCAGCAGCACTGTGGCCTGTGGTAGACTTTGTTAGAGATATGGCAAGATGACTCGGACCCTCAATTCAGAACCATTAGCCAGTTAATTGACAACCGATAAGTCACGTGACACTTATGTTAGATCATTTATAGGTAGTGTCAAGTCGTTTTCCGGTCGAGAATTTGATACCAAAAATGACTCGTTAAATCAGAGATCAAAAATTGGATAGAGACGGTCCTAAATCAAGAGAGTGCTATTTTATTTGTTAATTTTGTCATGCAACTACATTTCTGAATGATCAAAAATAAACAAATTATCAACGACACTGATATAAATAGTTTTTAGGATTCCTTACTCAAAGGATAAAACGGGACACTATTACTAAGACTCCGCTGTCCGTCTGTCTGTCTATCTTCCCGTCAGTCACCAGGCTGTATCTCATCATTCATCAACCGTGAAAGTGAAACAGTTGAAATTTTCACAGATGATGTAAGTATTTCTGTTACCGCTATATCAACAAATACTAAAAACCAGCATAAAATAAATATCTAACGGGGCTCCCAAAAAACGCGTTTTTTTTGCTCGTTTATATAGATAATGGTGCGGAACCCTTCGTGCGCGAGTCCGACTCGCATTGGACCGGTTTTTTTGCATATTTAATAAGCGTGCAATATTTAAGCTTCCATTTCTAGCTTTGACCGCAATACAATGATCATTAAGCCATAGCGGCATTAACAGGCTTTTCATACTTTTAAACGCTCTCTGGAGTAATCCACGAAGCTATATTTTACTATACCACTCATTAGTAAGCCTTCTAACTCAGATTATAATACATTTACGAAATGTACGTTTAGATGGTGTTCTAGCTTCATAAAGGTGAAGATAGGATTATTCCAAAATACTTGTTTGCATAGCACTAACAGCAACAAACATTATTTAAAAAGGTCTTGAAGCTGGTCCCAAAAAATAAATTATGCATTTGAGCATTACGGCTGGTTATAATGCTTAAATGCATATATTTTTTTAGAAGTTAGTTTACTAATGAATTAGGACCGTATATTGACTGAAATATATTTATATAAGTTTTTTTGAACTTAGTAGGTAAATAGTCACATACTTTTCGTTTTATGCGTATAAAAAAAATATTATAGTTGCAATTACAGTAATCTGAAAAGACTATAATTATGTGTTTCTTGCTGATTTCGTATTAGATAATAATCATCGGTTTGCCAGCCTGTATGAAACAAATGCAATGCGCGGTTGTAGCAGGGCTGCATGAAAGTAACTAGGCAGTGCCTACCTGATAAATGAAATGAGGTAGGCAGAGGTACTTAAAAATGTGTATTATTGATGAAAACCACTGATTTTAATCAATAAAACACATTAGTATCTACTGCCTACCTCGAAATAAAACCAATGCCCGTCGCTGGGTTGAAGTTATAAGCACGATCTTCTCAGAATGTCCTGAGTCCCGACTCCCGAACGCATCCTTATTTCAGGATGCAGGGCGGGCGGCGCCGCACGCAAGCGCGCTACGCAGCCTGGGCGGTTAATTCGACGGATTAGGGTGCGACAATTATAATTTTTTTGTCAAGTTCGTCCCAGTTTACATTATCATAACATCCATTTGATGAAAGAAAGAGCAAGTATGCACAAGTATGGACAGGCATGGAGGCGAGGAGTGGGTGCCGAACCTTCATTTAAGTGTAATGTGCCGTGTTTTCATGAAAATAGCAATGTTGTGTTTAATCCGATATGTACTATTTTCAATTTTAAATATAAGCATAAATAAGCATAACTGCAATGTGAGCTCTAAAACATTTTTTCATTTTTCAACAACCTATAATTGTTTCAACTTAATTTTGTTTTTTTCTATACTTAGTACTATTTTGATGTATTTGCAACAACACTACTTATGTACTATTAAGAGTACATGGTCGACGCGTTTAATGAATGACGTCTTAATCTAGGTTAAGGCTAAATCTAGATTTGCCTGCAAGTGGGTTTTAAACGAAATGAAGTAACCTAATCTAGATTTTTAACATGTGCAAGTCATGGAGCTTAAACAAAAAATATCATTTATATTGTTGGACAACAATTCTGCCATAAATTGATCACGTAGCGTAACTGTTTAGTACGGGCGAGAGTTGACAAGACATCAGTTTCACACCGGGTTCCTATATTGTACTATGCGTAAGTGTACATCAGCAACTGATCGTATTGGTGTCACAAGTAACGAGCCGTTATAGTCGTTTCTATAAAATTTGACGAAGCGACATTTATAGGAACGCTTTTGAGTACCTATGTCAAGATGACAATTCCTACCATCCGTTAGCAAAACCAACCGTTTCTCGGATATAGGAACTGCGGGGTAACTATGAACTGTTAAACAATCTCAAAGCTGTCAAATCTGTCAATTTTGGTACGTCATTTCATACAAAATTTGACAGATTTGATAATGTTCGACAAATTTGATAATGTTTGACAGATTTGAGATTGTTTTAAGAGCTCATGGTTACCGCCCTGGGCTTCAAAGACGCTCGATGGTGAGCGTACTAACCTACACAAACCCCGCACCTTAACTTAGCGTGCATACGACATGCGTGCGCAGCCTCGCCTGCGACCCTCCCGCGGGGGGTCCGATTCATGCTTACGGCCCGTCAGCTGTTCGGAGCCCGGCATGAATGTGCCGCGCCCGCGCCGCCCCCATCGATTGATTGATACCTGCTCCACGTGCCCGAGGGGGGATGCCAACTTAGCGGGGAGTCCCGCGGGTTTGGGGAGAAAAGAGACTGTCAGACACTTATGTCAGTGGAGCGAGCTATCCAGTTAATGATGGTATGGACTGGAGTTTATTTATTTTTTAATATAAACTTCACCATCATAATTTAAAACAACGTGATGTGTTTGTTGCTATTATTAGAAGAGGGAGAAATACATAAATCGAAGAGGTTATTTGTAAGTGGTCAAGTTTTATGTGTTTATAGTAAGTCCGATTATTTGCCTTGGTTATGTTTTTTACCCGGGAGAGGTAGAATAGCAAGTGATATTTTGGTGTGTTAAGTTTTTCCTACATCATCTATAGTATCAAGATACACTTATTGTTGTTAAATATTTTATCTGTACTTATATTTGTGCATCATGAAGTCTAGCGGAGCTAGTGTTAAACAAGTAATACCAAGCGCACGAAGTAGACATGCTTTAACAAAACAGAAATGTGTAACGAAAGTAATTAATTAACATAAAAAGGCATATTTACTTTTAAAAGCTATATATATAATTTATAAAACGTTAATTAAGATACAAATTCAAAAACAAACCAATAAAAGGACAGTAATTTACGTCTAACTTTTTTGCTTTCAATGCTACTCTTAGTTTTACGTTAATTTAGAAACAAGACCCAAAATCAATCCAAGAGGACCTCAAAAAGAGAGCACTTTACTACGTTTACCTTGAATTTTTTTCGGGGATCAGGAGATTCATGTCCTTAGGGGTAAAATATATTTCGGGGTGAGCATCCCAGCGCGTCGCCAGCCAGTTCCGCCGACGACGCCGGGCGGACCGCGCGCCGCGCAAGCCCTGCGACCTCCCGACACACCTCACGACTCATGGATGCCACTAGCTGACCACACAAGAACACAACCCTTCACGTAAGTACAACCCACACAACACCATGCGTTGGTTTGCAACCAAACTATATCGATCCTCCCAAATTTCGTTTACAAAATTCTAGGTTTACGTAACCAAAGGACGCGACGTTTGTTATTGGAAAGTCACGCTTATCTAGGCGTGTGGCATCCACGTTACATAAAATAAAAATTCTATTTAGTGTTGTTTACTAAAACAGTAAATAGTAAGTAATGGCTTTCATCGGAATGGGATGAGGCGATAACATGATGTTGCCAAGAAATGTGTGGTCGTTCCCGCTACAATTTTCAGTATCACTTAACTTGATGTTGGCGTGTGCATCGGATACAATTTAGATATTGGATAGCTGTACAAACGAGGACTCCATCATTCCATCATAATCTATTCGTAGTACGCTTTTTGTCTACGTAATTTCGTAGCAATCCTCGTAGCATTTGGCTACGAAATGTAGGATTATTTCGTACCGTTTACGGCATAATGAAATTGCTATTAAAATTTTAGGTGGATTGTAATAAACATTGTTTATTCCAACAGTAGGTAAGTTGTTTTCGTAGAAAATAACTGTATTATTAGTCAGTACTCGGTAACAAATTATCTACACTATAATTACTTATTTACCAAACACAAGACTATTATGTTATTATGTAGCTAGTTAGAATTTCATACTCATTAAATTCATGCGAATTATTTATTGCATTATATTCATACTTTAAATGTGTCATAAATAGTCAACCGTTAGAATACGTTGTTGTTCCTATACAATTGATAATATGTTTATCACGTAAATAATGAATTTATAGAACAAACACACGTAACGCGAACACATTCATTGTTTAGTAATAAATAACTTTGAAATTGAACATAATAATTTATTTTATTTATTAGAATCATACATACATCTACCATTACAGGAAAAACCCAATTCGATAGCTGCAGCGTCACAAATATTCACATTAAAATAAAATAAAATACTATAGATACAATAACACCATGCAAAATTAGAAAATCAAATTAAATTATTTTATAATAATTATTATTTTAACCCATAAAATGTTCATGAAATTTAAGTGAATTTGACAGAAAATTAATTAATAGTTTACATTACATTTATAGTAAATTACGCAGATAAGGGGGCCATTCTGAATTCCGATTACATTTAGTGATATTTGCCAAAGTATCTTCGTGTTTATGAAGGCACGATAAAAGTTGCAAAAAGGTAATATTAGTCGTTAAAACAAGTTCAAGGTAGGGCTGCTCCGTTTAGACGTGACAGTAAGGTTAGTCTTAACAGCTCCCATCTACCAACCAGCGCGGTAAATTTTGACTCATCGTCAACGTTCAATGTTGTACTTCACTTTTTTTACAACAATCGATGAATAAGACGCTCGCTCTGTGAATCTTGCAGCGTTACAGCATTTGACTTTATTTTTCCCGTACCTATTATTTGAATGTTTTGATATTTTTGTATTTTAATAACCATGGTTGGCTAATTACTTAAGCGACACCAAGGTCAGGGTTTGCTCGTAATTTGACCGTGGCATATTGTGATATAGTCAAACCGAATGATCATCAAAAGGCATTCTGACATATGACCTAGGTACATATAAACCTACCTATAGTTTACAAGCTTTAAATCTTGTAAATAGGGTGATGTATATTATTATTATTGCCTAAAAGAAGAAGGTTTCATACCCGTACACACTTACTCATTTAAGTTTCACGATATTATCATTTCGTCTTTGCCAATTTGTGAACCATCACCATTTTAATAATAATTATATTAAACAAAACCGTATTGAGTTGTCTCGTTCGCTGTAACAGCATTGATTCTAATTGCCGTTAATTAACTCGCCGTGTTTAGCTTGAATGACCTTAAAGTCTTCATTTTGTCCGACCCCATGTATGTTGTGGTGATAAAATATTAACCGGAGCGTTACCCCCGAGACCGCTTTGTGGTAGGGGTAGGGCTTCAAATATTAAACCACGAGGTTTCAACGTGACGCTTACGTATTGTTTGTTTTGGAAAAATTGGCCGCCTGACAATTTTTAGCAGCAAATGATATAGTAAGTTAATAGGGTTTTTGGAGCTGAATGCCAATGTGAAAAGTAAGTCAGTCGGTCAGGTTCTGTTTCGCAGCCTATTAGTGGTAAAAGCTGAAATTCAGCATGATTATAGACATATTTGCATATCATCTACGCATATTATATTTCAGGGTATTTCCCCTTCATGTAATGTGCGGGCTAAATGGTTCAGGGGGCGAACTAGGTAATTTTTCAACAGACTTTGAAAAGACTGGAGTGTTTTTTGTTCGACCTGTAACCGATTTTATTTATGTCCACTTATTATTTTATATTTTATAGTCATCAAATATTGATGATTGTTTTGTAGCAAACGTTTATTATCCTTACCTACTTTTAACTATGTAATCAAAATGTATATGTTGAGTTTAACCTAATTGCTAATTGGTAAATATTTATAATTGTTGTATTGATTTGAGACCTTGAAAGGACATTTTATGATTCCAGCGAGCTAATCGTACTAGTTCAATATTATCAAAAATATAGTAGCATGTATCAAAATTGTATTGTTTTTATCGTGAGATAATGATAGAACCAGAATATCGATAGTGAAACTCTTTATTAGCTTCTTGTATAATCTTTGTTTGGGCGCAAATGATTCATATTGTCGAGTCCGATACATTAGGTAGGTACCCTTTTATATCTTGAAAGAGGTATTGTTTAAATTACTTAAATAAAAAAATAGTTTGAAAGATTTACAAGTAATACTAGGTAGCATCTCAAGATAGGAATGAGGCTCTTTCTTGTACTGATATTTTTTAAAAATAATTAGCTGTAATATCGCGTTAATGACAGTTTCCTCTAACTCAGCAATCACAATCAAAAGATATACAGCTACCGCATCTCTCAGCGTTCTTTTCATTTACATCTTTTGTGTTGTTTTTCACCGCAGTTTCTCAGCCGTTAAAGAATTTCCCTCCGTAGCCCTATTGTATGTCGCTTTTGCGGTAAACGTTCTTTTTCTTACAAACAGCAAGCGGATGCAGAATACAGTCACAGTGGCAGTCGGGAACTTTTAAAGCGTACAATAGACCAAAGACCCTGTGGTATAACCATAGAGCACACAACCTTTAGAGTGAATTGTCATTTATTTTTCTTGGAAAAATCACGCAATTTCATACCAAATATAAGTGAAAATTCACTGAAATGTTTCAGAGAATGATGGTTTGTATTTCTTTATATAACTTTAAAGGGTATGTGTTCAAAGGGTATACAGTATACACTCTTCAAGTATCCATACAGCCATGTTTCACAGCATTGAAAGCCCGAGTAAAAAGTGGGAAACGCCCCAAGTTAAGCGTAGGTCACCGAATAATATTTACTTTCTGACTAGGTACGGGCATAATTATTTTAAACATGCAGCCATATTTGAATTTCTTAACCTATCAAGCGGCAAAGACCGTCCGGCCGCTCAGTAACAATAAAATTTTCATGGTGTCTTTTGACCTTCGCCTGACAGGTGGGGTTTTAGTGTGGTGAGAGGACTTTTAGGCAAAGCCGATCTGAGCATTCCATAAAAAATCTCTCACGCTACACAGCAAATATACTTACGGATCTAAACAGTACGTAATAAGTGTTGTTTTTATGTAAAATTCTTTATGGAAAAATAATACAAGGTTTTGCAAAAAGATATCATAGTAGGTTCAGCTTAAGCACGCATAGTGCGCATATATTTTATACTTTATTTAGGCATTGCAGCATTTGCAGCGTATGTCCTAGACATCACATAATTCATACGACAGCGCATGTTGCACCGCAAATGCGCTTCATCGTACATTTTTGACACATGTGTGTTAAGTACCTTAATAATTTTTATTGCATTTGAACAAAGTTTATTTTAAGAGTTTTAAAGGAATAAGAAAGCTAACAACTTTAGAAATCGTGACCCATAAATAATAATAAAAAAACACAATTCAGCAAACAATTATTATAATTTACAGTCGTTCATTGCACCATTATTATTGTAGGTTAGAATAATTTGATAGGAAACTACTATTTTTGCAAGTTAATTCGCCTACCCCATCGTAGAGGGTAGGTGTTAACCGCGCTTTATTTTATATTAAGTATTACCTTATTTTACCCTATTAACACATAGTATCAAAGTCTGAGCCTAATCCTATCGGCAATTATTTTTTATTCGCACCCTGTCTTAAAGTAAATACACTTCTCCAAAAAAAAAAACCGGTACTGTAAAATATTATCCTGTTCATCTACGGCCTGTATACCATTGACACGCTTTCGTCCATGAGTATGCAAACGTATTCATGTCCGAATAAACCGCGGAGAAAGCCGTTTCTGAAGGCGTTATGTTTGAATTTATTTGTCACCTCATTTTCTAACGCGCCTTCATGGCGAAATTATTTGAATGGATACATACGATGTCTTAATTTTTTTCATGACTACGAGAAGAAATAATATAGAAATGATTCTACGCGTGCGTTTGACTTGTAGACGTAGCCGGTTGTTACAAAGTATGGGTGATATCACTGGTTTGCCTATTTCTCCTGCATGCATTTATTAAACACATTAAAAAAGGTCAGAATGTCACTTGCTAGCCCATTTTCAACTAGTCGCTTGTTTGATCATTTTCTTTACGAAAAAAGGTAAGTATTTCTGACATGCTGCCCTATTTACTTGGCAACCTCCGTAGTCGAGACCGAGCACACTGGACGTGGCAGAGTCATTTCTGCAGTCCCGGGTTCGACTAACTGTCTGTTGGGTCAATGTGAAAAACGAACTTTTCTATTTGTCTCGGGTATGGTGTTGACCGTCGTTGTTTTTTGATTTCTATTTCACAAATCCTTTAGTTACTTTAGGATCAAAGCAATGTTGTCCAATGTGATTAGGTGTGATGTGTTTTCCCATCGCCTCTGCGTTAAAAACTTGTGAATTAACTTGTAAAGTTCTTGCTTGTTAATATTGGATATGATAGTATAAGTTTTACGTAGTATAATTTTTTCTCTATGGTATAAATGTAAGTAAAAAAAAACTAAACTTCTGAATTTTAGGTAAGCAAAGACTTTAAGGCCTTTATTACCGATATTAACGGCCTTACTAGAAGAAGAGAGACTAGGTTTGATTGAACAATTGTCTAAAGGTTATTCAAACAAATTAAAATGTTTGTTAATAATATCTCTCGAATGTCTGATGCGTCAACATTTCAAAATGGGTTTGACTTATTTTAGACAAGTGTTTAACACTAGTCTATCTTTTTTGTATTAAGGCCATAATGTGTTTATAACTGACTGTATAATACATAGTAAGTAGGTAATTATGAATTAAGCACATAATAAAGCATCCTGTATTATTCAAAACCGGATTAAATTTCACTGGTATCTTACAGATTTTTAAAAAACTTCTTTGCAGGTAGAGAGTTTCATATTTGTAAAAAAGATTAATATAACATGTGTGAAACGGGTGTAAGAAATAGCTTTACTACTTGTCTACTGCAATGTTATTTCACATTAACTGTTGAAACGCGATATTTTCCACAATATTCCCACTGTCTGTTCCAAATCACGTTCCCAAACAGGATTACTTTCGGAATGAAACTTTTAAAGCGATACAGAGCAAGAAGTGTATGTCCGAAATATTTTAAAAGTCGGCACATTCGGGCCCCTATATTTCCTCTTTCGTCGCCCAATCTCCCGCAATCCCCCGATGCCAGCTGTAGAAAATCACTAACATGTACTATGCTTTAATGTGTTTCAACATATAAGGCTTTATTTACACTACCGACATATTTTAAAAGCTTTGACTTCAATAAAATTAACGATGATCTACCTAATTGATGCAATGGCTACGCCTGCTTTAACGCATTAGATACCAGCTTCGCTCTGCGGTTAGGTTATTTAGGAAACTGTGGTTTGTTGGTTGTCCAGCGCAAATTTATAGTTTGAAACTTATTTGGTTCCGCCATGCGATTCTCTAAGTTTAACGTCTGTCAAGGTGTTTTAATATTTAGCAAAAACAAAAAACGTCAAACTTTAATGACGAAGATAAGCGACGACAAAAAAAGCGGTAAAAGTGTAATTACAGATTTCTCAAAATAGTCCGACATCTTAAAAAGCAACTTTAAAACTATGTAGGAAACACTGTCATGAACGATCCCAGAGAAAATAGTGGTTTTGAAGAATACCAATTGAAGTAAACTGCAATGCGCGCGCGTCTTATGCGTAGCTTGCGTATGTTGCGGTAAAAAGATCCACCAATAGTTATAGGGCGTGCTTGTAGGTCGCGCTTGTAAGGCGCGCTTGTTGGGCGCGCTTGTGAGGCGCACTTGTTGGGCGCGCTTGTAAGGCGCGCTTGTAAGGCGCGCTTGTAGGGCGCGCTGTGAGGGCAAGTAGGTATTGCACATAGTCATTCACCACATTACGGCACATTCTATACAAACTCTCAAACTTAAAATTTGCGAATGGTGAATAAAGTATAAGCTGGTAATTTAAAATAGTTGATAATAAAAATAATACGAGTACATACCTATGAACTTATTATTTATTGACAAATCTCTACATCTAAAACGATTTCTGTTTGGCAATCCTAAGAATGTATTTTTACTCGACACAGAGTCTAGGGGTTGCTAGTAAAGATAATTGCAGATACTTTGCTCAAGAACCTCTCAGTCGTAGAACTCCAGAAATACCAACTAAAACATGAGAAGAATGCAACCTCCCTAAACTAAAATTGAGTACGGCATGCCTCTAAGTATGTTTAGTCCCAAGTTTATTTATTCAGTGCACTGTGTTCAGGAAGTTGCATGTCGCGTCTCTCGTCCTTATAAGGCAGTGGTTGTCAACATTTCTCCCGGTGGAACCCTCTCAAAAGGAAACAGTCCTGGCAATGACTCTTAGGAAATATAAATTCACAACAATGCAAGTTAACAACAATGTCTGTGTGGTTGAAATGGTATAAATTAAGTAATAAGAAAATTGCAATAAAATAAAGACACATATAAAAATTTGATTTTTTCTTTCTACATGCATGTATCGTCGTTTGACACGTATTTATGAAGGTGCCAACCCTCATAAATATGTGGTACATGTTAGATTTCGAACTTATATGGCATGGAAAGGATTTGCTAAGAGACAAAACTGGCAAGTTGTCTCGTACCTCGTAATTCAGGGATTCTACTTCCTTTCTTTGAGATTTTAATCAATGTCTCTTGAGAGCATTTCGTAGCTTAATGTGGTTTTGTAATTACCTAATTTGAGATTTTTAAACGAGAAAAAGAGTAAAATTACCTTTTAAGATATTTATTATTGCATCATACATGTTTTAATTTGTTTTATAATAAGATACCTATTAGAAGTAGGAGACTGTTTGCCCCACAGGCTACAGTTTGATAAGCACTGATCCTAGAGGGTATTTACACGATGTTTATTCGGCAGAATTGCAAGTCCTCTCGGGATTATTATGCAAATCTCAAGAACACCACTCGGAAAAAGATTATGGGCATTTCCAGCATATTGTGAGGGCAGAGGGTCAGGTCATGACCCGCTTTACACAGTTTGATGTTCACAGTTATAAAAACAGTAAAACGAATTTAAGAGTATATAGGAGCGTATTCTTTTGGCTGTCTTAAAACACTTACTTACAAGACTTATTGTTTGCTTTGGAAATATATAGTAATTTAGAGCAGTTGTTGCTTTCATTGTTTTCGATTTTAAAGTAAGATTATCAGTGTTAAGTTGTAAACAAGAAGCCATAAATTTTAAGTTTGTTTTTTATTACACTTGTTCCTACAGAACATGGATATTACCTTGGTCGAAAGAGAAAAGATTAGTACAAAACTGTTTTCGTGATTCGTTTGATAACATTGTATTCATTCAGCATACCATTATTACAACATTAGTATTGGTACAGTTAAAGCTTAAACAAACGCATCTTTAGTTCATAATGTAATTAAAAACGCTGTAAATGAAGCAAGAGAAAAAACAGTAAAGACGCAGCCTTAGTTTTCAGATTGCTCTTGCACACATCACGATGTAAAGCTTCGTATCCACTATTTTTGCGAACCTCTTGCGCTCCGCGCTCCGGCAACTGCTTCAATGGATACGGATCGCACTCCCCTTTGTGTTCGCCCAAAAACCGCCACCGATTGGAACACCAAACGTGAAGCGCGCACCGTTGCTTGCTTCAGGAGCGCGAACGTATCCACTATGTGTAGCAGTTGCAAGAGCGCGGAGGGCAAGAGGTTCGTGAACATAGTGGATACATGGCTTTAGGAGGAGGACGAGGCGTGGCCCACATGCGACGGATGTTCCGATAGCATTCTTGCACACACTACCTGACATACGATTTTGGCAGTGTCTAGTCCAGTCGGATTGTCCGACTTCATTTAGTTTACCATGTGTGGGCAGTGGCTTTTTTGTGGTGGGGTGGGCGGTGCGATTAAAGGAATTTCTTATTCATTTCTTGTTAGTGTTAAAACGCATTCGGTTTGAGCTGGTCAAAACTACTAAAGACGGGTGGAATTGGTCAAAATATGTTTAATGTTGAAATAATCATAATAAATAAGGACTATTCTTGCGAATAAGTCTGATATAGGGCACTATATCTGGCTATACCGGGCGCAATCGCAGATGTTTTTAGTGGACGTCACTTTCTCTCATGACCATAACCTTTGTGAAGGTCGAGTCGAGACCGAAAAGCAACGCAAGTACTTAGACCTAGTACACGAGGTTACCGAAATGTGGGAAGTGGCGTCCACTGAAATAATTAATATTTATATCTGCAGACAGTTTAATCCTAGCTACACCTAGCTGAAAAGGTTGGGATGCGTCGGCGGCTCGTTTTCAGCAAAAATGCAGAAGGCCCACCGCCTGCTTGATACCGCACGCATCGTCTGCCGATTTCTCTCTATTTTGCCCTGATCTCGTCTTACTGTCTCTCTCAACTCTCGTCCAAAAGGCAAAAGGTTTTTGGGCTTAAAAAAAAATAATAAAATTAAATAAATCTTTTTCACTGTCATTCTAAAATATGGACCTTAGGTGTATGGTTGCAGCCCGAAAATCGCATGGCCAAACCACGACATTGCTCTAAGGTAGATTCCTGTACAAACTTAATAGACTACCTGCTAAGCAAAACATACTCTTATCCCTCTAGTTTTGGTCTGAGAGTTGTAGTACTGAATTTGAATGGCCAAAACCCCAACATCGGGCTCATACATTTGCTATCTCAGGCTATGTATAAAGCTTTGTCCTACTGCAGTATACTGACCCTGCAGATTGATGCTTTTGGCGAGCTGCCAACCTGGTCAGAGCCGTTTGTGATGTAATATTAAAAGACCAGGTATTTACCTGGTATTAAGGCCTACTTTTACCGCAAGTCACTATATACGATTAGTTAAAATACGCTTAAAAATTTAAGGGGTTCCATACTCCCTAAGAAACCTTTTGAGCACCAACGAGACACTATTTTAGCTTACGATTTATACCCATCTGATCCGTTTTACTTATAAAGGGCTGTCTAGCCTTTGCAAAGTAATAGGCATGTAAGACAGAGTAAGTATGCGAGTGACAAGGCTAGGTACAGTATCTTATTTATAAGGCCAATGCACTCGCTTCTGTTTTAGACTCATATAATCTGAAAATTTTAAACAAAAAAAAAAACTAAATAGGACAACAAGAATTAAACTAAACTAAAGAACCCAAAAATATACTTAGGAAAAGGCAAATAGGAACAGGAAAAGATGGACTGTTTCGTTACTTAGCCAATTAGTCTAATATTATACGACACCTAATTTAATTCATCAACAGATTAAGTACGTTTTTCTTTAAACATGGGATATTAAGGTTGCCTTTATAAGTTTGACAGCTCAAGTAATTTGTACTCAGATTGTTCGTTTTGCTTTAAAACATAGGATATAATGCTTTTGTTGACCTCACGCCCGCTAGGTCAAGGAAACTCCTGGAGCCTTAGAGATAAACTCGTCTTCCATGGTTTATCCTTTTGCTGTGGTCACAGCTGATATAATGGTTTTAAGATTATGCAAGATGGTAAAATATTATGTCGGTGCCATAAAATTAATGAATACGAATACAATACATTAGAGAAGGTTAATTTAAAAGCAACTTTGTTCAAATATATCAAAATTACGAAAACAAAATCCACATTTTCGGGAAAAAAAAGTTTTTATAAAAAAAGTATTTTAAGATTTTGATGTTGCACTAAAACTACTCGTAGTGAAAGTTGTTAACGTTCATAGGAAGAAAATCCTGTGAACGACTTTAAGCCGATTGAAATTCAAACCCTTAAGAATAAGAAAAAATAGTTTAGTAGGTACTTATTATTAGAAGGTTCGGAAACTGGGTAACACCCTTGTCTACTTGCAGAACCTTCTAAGATTGAATTAAAGTAAGTAATTATATAAATATTTGAATCCATTTTCGATATTTGGGATTTTGTGACAATCTTAACACGCTTATACGCTTCGCAATTCTAATGATTTTTATTTAACGACGATTTTTACGTATGGCGTTCCTACGCGCGTCAACTCAACGTCAGTACTATATGACCGTAACAATGAATGAGTTCATGCAAGAATGAATTATTATGAGAGGTTTGAGGATAACATTTTGATGTCCTCCAATTGTTGACTTGCAAGCGGGTCAAGGTTGCTAAAGCCCTATCAGATCTGAAGTCCTGCATCCAGCAATCGAGCTATAGCTATACTTATTGTCTTTAAATACATTTAATGACCCGAATCACATATTAGCGCCGTTATTTCACCTAAAACGCAAAAAGCCCCGGGTTCGATTCATCCTGGGAGATCCCCTAGCAAAACTAAATGTGGTAGGTACCTAAAACAGAAGTATGTTTTAACAATAGGTGTAAATTGTCTGTCACATATTTTTATTTTATTTTCGGCATCACTTTTGATGATGTTAAAATTTTGTACCGGACACTTAAGAATTTATCAAATTAAACCCCAAAGATTAGCATCTAACCGGCCTTATGAACCGTTTTTATAGCAGCAATTTAAAAATTATACTTCAGTTTATTTCGGCCTAAAGTTATTATTAGCATTGTTTTAATATAAAATTTTCTATCATTAGTGTTAAGCTTAAATTACTTGACGAATTTCGATGCGATTATTAAGATTATTTCTTGAAAAACTAATGTGGTGGGTGCATTAAGTAATCACCTACAGCCATATTCCTAAATCAACTTTAAGAAAGCCATGTAATTTTGCTTAAAAAAAGGTTTTTATAAACGATATTATAGCTGATCAACTAATTAAGCTGAGAGCTGTTTCTTAAGACCTTGTCAAATTTATTAACGGCTACACCTATCATAACAATGAATCAAGATAACGGCCATCATCGTTTCATCAAACCATGATTTTTGATTTTTATTTATTTGTACCATCTCGAACTGCAGGCTAAGGTTTACGACCATGCTGCCTTAGCGCTGATTCTTTATTGTAATCTGTAACATTTGGCATGAATAAGTAGCAATCTGCTAGATTACTACCATTCCGACTAAAAACGGAGTATTAATCAACTCTATTTAGCGGCGATTGTATATATAATAATTTTAATTACATACAGCTTCATGCTTAAGTTTTTTTACTTAGCTCCGTAATGACCAATAAATTGATTAGCAGCTTATGAATATCACCGGTAACGTTAATTACACATGTTTAATTATACAAGACGGTAGGGCAGTGAACCACCACTCTATAGACTCAAAAATCTTGAAATTGTCTCTCACTCTTCAAAATCTTTAACTGCATTTTGCATAGCTGTCGTACAATGTGCATACCTAAGCATATAATCAGCTAGATAATGTGCTAGAGGTAACATTATCACATCGTTTGCATAGTATTAGCATAGATTGGCGCCTCATGTAAATAAGTTATTAACTTAAGATGTAGCGAAATATGTAATGATGTCTCTGGCCTGTTATTTAATAGTTTACTAATATTATAAAGATAAGTTTATTGGGATGAAGATGCTAATTACAGAACCACTTAAGAGTCTTGAATAAATATTTGAATAATGTTTTAAATACATTTTCCGAATCGGTCATTGGCAAATTTTATCCCGGAAAATTCCATCAGCGGGACAGATGTTAGTTTTTAATTCTAATTTATTATGTAGGTAACTTCCTTTTAGGGGTGATCCTACCCCAACTACAACAAATTTTTCTAAACATTTTACATGTTTTTATTCTTGATTCGAGTTCTGCTGTTAAAAATATTAGCAATAAATCTATTGCTAACTAATCAGTTCTGCTGTTATGAATACTAGATTAATCTAAGGTTTTTCTTAGTGTCATTACTCGAAAATGAAACTACAAAAAAACTTTCGATTTAATCAGGTAATCCGCTCATTTCAGGGCATTCCACCAGAAACAAGACTAATTAATTATAACAAATACTTATCCTACGATATTATCCGAACGCAGCGGCCCGCGTAAAACGACAGTTGTTGACTCGCGATCGCATCCAATTACAGATACTTGGCAAACTATAACTAATTCTGTAGTTCGACATCGCAAGGATTCACCATGTTTACCTCTTGGCCTCTCTATGATATTCATCGACGTTTCTTAGGGCGGGGTGTCATTGACACCCATTTTTAAATGTGCAGTAAAAAACATTTTTTTTAAGCAAGGTAAATTTTCGTTAAGCCCTAAAATACGAGTAGCAGGTATAAAAACATGATACATTATTTGTATTTAATTCACTCAAAACGAAGTACCTACAACAAAAAAACCTATTACAATTTAGTCGCTTTAAGTGCTACAACAATCTTTTCCAGAAATTGAGGTAATAAACAGTTCAATTATAAATTGAGTCGTATATTTCTACTACTTATTTAAAAATGACAAAATTCGAATTCCTTATTCCAATTCCAAATCGTCAAAATTCTAATTCCATAGAACAGGCTACTCGATCGGGGTGTACAGTGTGACGTATAGGTAGCAGAGCAATTCCGAATATTCCTTGATTGCCTTTGGTTAGAACTTTTTAAACGCCGATTTAAAAAAAAAAATCGTTTCATTAACTTGTCGCATGGCAGCGCCACCACCGACTCTATACAGATTTGCGTCTACTTTCCGATTGCGTTAGTGTTCAATACTCGGATTAGGTATCACGCTGTCTAAAAGAAACCAGACATAACAAAGGGGCTTGAATTTAATCACGATCTCATATGTTGATGATTTTTTGCATTTGGCTATAATATAAAAAGAAGAAGGAAAGAAGAAGAAGAGAATTGAATTATCAGTAGTGTTGTGTCTAGGTACTTTACTTCGATTTATTGTTCTATTCATTTACTTGTCTGTCGGCTTCGTTTGCCTCGCCGCGCTTTACAACAGAGCCGTTCGATCATGTGTGAATGAAATATTCATTCATACAAGAGTGTGAAATAATACAAAAACATCAATATGTTGGCAATATGGTTGATAGGGTTTCATGAATACAACCGTGTGTGAGTTTAATGCACCATATCTTATTATCACCAGTCCATTTGTCGATTCTGAAGCGGTGGAAGGAAAATCTATATTTTTGGGACAAATTGTGTTAGACAGGGGGCCTTAACTAATCATTCCAAAAAATACATCTCTCACCTTAAAGTAAGTATAACAAATGAGACATGCTAATTAAATCGCATTAAGACCGCTTTTTGAATGGATCAAAGATAATTATCCTGGTAATTAAAGCAAATTCACTAACGAGTGTA
Organism: Anania fuscalis; assembly: GCA_950371115.1. Lineage (NCBI taxonomy): Eukaryota > Metazoa > Arthropoda > Insecta > Lepidoptera > Crambidae > Anania > Anania fuscalis. The sequence goes on along the minus strand of OX493334.1, from coordinate 14,722,409 downwards.
ATTTTTCACCAAATCTCGTAGATGCAGCGTGGAAATCAAGCGACGAAGTTACCTTGTCACATCGCTTTAATTTTATATTTCCTGGAAATGTATAGTACAAAAATAATTACCTGGTACAGAATAATCCACGCAAATCTGTATTTGTATAACTACGAAAGGACTAGGAAATAAGAAAATATAAACGACTGTTAACATTTCTCGGGCAAGAATATCCTTGCATTTCAGTGATACCTCATAACAGATGGACGTATGCAGTAGGGTCACTAAGGCCACTTGCGCATCTCAGGATTAGCGAATTTAATGCTGCCACCTTTGGGACGGCTCGGCGAAATACCAACTTGCTGCACTTGACTCGGTGGAACGCAGAGCCAAGAGAATAATAGGCGATAAAAAACTGGTGGCGTCCAAGCTGCACAGCCTGGCTCACCGCCGCAAGGTTGCTTGCCTATCGGTCTTCTATAGATTGTACTTCGGAGAGTGTGCTCATGAGCTGCATGAACTCATACCACCGTCACCTTTCTTCCATCGGACATCCAGACGCACGGCCGGCTACCATCCGTTCTTAGTTGATATACCCATAACCCGCACTAAGCGCTTCTCATCATCTTTTATAATGCGCACAGCTAAGGATTGGAATTCCCTGCCTGCGTCTGTATTTCCGAGTGCATATAACCTGACTCTCTTTAAGTCCAGAGTGAATAGGCATCTTCTGGGCAAGCTCGCTCTATCGTAGATCCCATCTATGCTCTAGAGCAAGATTGGGGTCAAGAGTAAGCCCATCTATCATTCTATAGCTGTCAGTTTGTATGACAATGACAGAGAAAGAAAGATAGTTTGTTACGGGATTGCTACCATGTACCTTATTTTTGACTAAACTATTCTAATGTTAGTGACCATGAAAGTTTAAAACAATAGAAAGAAAGATGTCTTAATCTCATACTAAACTAATCCGGTGGTGCGCAAGTCCACGTAAGATGTGTTAGGGTCACGTTTTAAAACTTATAAACAATCGATAGATACGAGGTGGATTAAAAAGTTCGCGGCCTAACCAAGAAAATAAAATAGATTCAAAAATATTTTTATTTTGCGACGTATTCTCCATCTAGCTCTATGCTTCTTCCACCTGCTGACCAAGGTGTTTTTTTAGGTTTGAGAACAGATGAATGTCCGAAGGTGTTAAGTCAGGAGAATAAGCCGGGCGGAGCAGCAATTCAAAACCACAATCGCGAATTTGAGCTATGGATTCAACTGACGTGTGAACGCGAGCATTATCCTTATGAAACAACACTTTTTTAGTGAGCAATCCGGGGCGTTTCTTTTTAATTTCCTCTCGTAAACTGAGTTGATGGTTTCGCCTTTAGCAAGGTAGTCCACCATGATTACACCCTTAGCATCCTAAAAAACTGACGCCATCACTTTGCCAGCCGACAAAATGGTCTTCGCTTTCTTTGGAGCCGGTTCATCAAATTTTTTCCACTGCTTGGATTGTTGTTTTGATTCTGGAGTGTAGTGGTAAGCCCCGGTTTCATCCATTGTCACAAATCTATTCAAAAAATCTTGTTGATCAGCCTCAAACATCTTCAAATAATAGCGAGAAATCGTGAGTCGGATTCGCTTTTGCTCAACTAAAAGCAATCTTGGAAATCAATCCCACCTAGCGGAGACCTAAGAAAATCCAAGTTCGTGGACTATGTTTTGTTCTTTCATACGAGATGCCAATAGTGTCTGCAATATCTCTGATAGTCAATCGGCGGTCTTCCAATATGAGATCACACACTTTGTCGATGTTTTCTTAGGTCGTAGATGTCGAGGGCCGACCTGAACGAGGGTCATCTTCAATGCTGTCTCGTCCACGTTTGAATTCAGCTACTATTTTTTTTTACAGTGGTATACGATGGTGCGAATTCCCCTAATGTCGTTTGCATGTCATCGTAAATCTCCTTCTGTGTTAATTTTTTTTAACAGGTATTTGATGACCGCACGATATTCAATTTTCTCCATTTTCTAAAAACACTTCACTTGGTCTCACTTAACAATTAGCTGTAACTTAAAATCTACAAACGCTATACAAACAAAATTTTGCACAGTGACTACTAAAGAATGTACAAAGCTAATGAGGGTAGTATAATAAAAATATAATAAGTATTAATATGTGAGGACACGAACTTTTCAATCCACCTTTAGCTATAAACTTTAGGATCATACTAATTTAGACAATAGGACAAAGAGTATACTGCCCTTTCCTCCCTTGTACGCCGTCGCCTCGTTTACTTCAATATAATTTGAAATGAAAATAAGCCTTGTCATCTCATTCCATCCGCACTTCCCGTGTAAGAGAATTAACCCGGCGATACAATCGAAGAACGCGTAATATCAGCAGGGGTGAATAAATCGTGACATGTTCGTCGTCATTTATGATTCTATTTACTTTTCCTTATGTCGAAATTTCGGCTGTGGAGCGTGAGATAAAGTTATGTGTTACACTTTTCTTAATTTTCTTATATCTGGGTGTGCTTAAATATGATGTGTCATCATTTTAGTTCTTTTTTTCGTCAGGAAAATGCTGGCTGGGGATTATGTGGGACTCCTGACCTCAGAATAAGGCCCGTTTACCCACTAAAAACCTTACGGATGGGACTACGGGTTTCGCCATATGCCTAGGGCCATATGCATACTCCGCTGTCCCAGCTCGGCTGTGGCTCGCCGACGAAGCGTCGAAAGTAGCTGACCAAAAACAACAACCAAAAGTACTGACTCTTCTAAATTTGACAATAATATAAGTGACTTCCTTAAAAATTGTGTTTTGCAATTTATTTTTATTTATACTCCGAAATCATTATAATTGGTCTGCGTCTAGCGGATAGTTTATTTACTTTTGTGTCATTATTAGTTAATAATGTTAAATACCAGTACTTAAAAGACTCTTTATATCACATATCTACAATTATTCAGTGGTATCAAATTGACTGTTGTTCGTCAAAAGCGTACATTAACCGATTAATTCCATTAGTGAGTGGTAACAATCGATCATGCCGTTTAGCTGTGTGACTACACTATCCACATCGAGTAATGTTAGCGATGAAACGGCGGTTTTCTGTTTGTGTTGCCCTTAGGTATATAGTTTATTGGACGTTATCTTTTTGAGATTAGCTTTCGCGGCGTCAGGCAATTGTTTTGCGAGAGTCACTTGTTTTGATGTCTTGTTTTGTTTCAAGATGTATCTCTTTCTCAATCAACACTTTTGTTTTATTCTATTTTATATTTTTCGAATATCCTTTCCTAACATCTTTTCGTTTAGGAATGCGAGTTTTAGAGTAATTATAGAAAATTCAGTTCTAATTTTCAGTGGAAAATGTCACGCTTGTTTTTTGAACAAAATGCTATTGATTCCCTTAAAAAGAAGTTCCTGTATTTGACCAGTACCTACCTACTGTAAAACCACTAATACAAGGAATGTAACTCATACATTCTCCCCACCGATATTGAACTGACATTTTAATACGAGAGATTAAAAAAATATTCAATCTTTAAAATCAAATAATAAAATCATTTTTCATTTTTATGAGTTAATTAACCTATTTCTATTGCTTTCGGTGGTTATCTCATCATCGTTTTTAGTTCCACAAGTAAAATACCCTATTGTGAATTATAAAGTTAACATGAATAGGTACCTATTTTGAATTCTGAAAAAGAAGTAATTATCACACCGCCATTCAGCGAGGAAATATAGACGTATTCTTGGCTGCTTGCCTGCATCTAGATTGTTTTGCATAATACTCCATGGACTTTCCTTTTTAATTTTGCTTTGTCAGCGTAAATATTTTAAAATTGCTAGTTATAGGTACAGGGTGTCACTGTTGGTGGTGGTGTTATTTAAATTTTGTTATTGTTTGAGATTGCCTCCAATATTGGTGAAGTTTGAACAGTCTTGCCATGCCATGGTAACAAGAGGTAATTTTAGGGGTACAAGTAAATTGATGTTGCGATTTGCGATGCATCTGTAATTTATTTTTATAGACCAGCATTTGCTACATGGAAAAGTATCTTTCTACACTATCTACCATTTTTTTTAAAAGCGCGCAAATTGTTTGTTTGTTAAATGTCTAGGGCTGTATCTAAATACTGAATGATTTTATGATTTAATGACTAAAAACTACGTAAGTTTCAGAAGTTCACATTCGGATAAAATATACCCAGGAAGTCGCAACTTTCTGTTGACTGCCTATAATTCGATCCCAAGTTACTCGTACTTTATTCAGAGAGCTCACAATCAAATAGCTGGTATCCGTGGTGATACATTCGCCCTATTTCCTGAGGTCGCGAGTAAACAACCTGTGGGAATAAGGTCATTGGTTAATGATTTTTGATCTATTTGCTAATCCGAATGAGCTATCCATATTGCATAGAATGTTCTAATGCATACCTACTTACTGCATGCCATTTGGTTTGGTGGAAAGAGTTGTCGATTTTAGAAAGAAGTTTGTGTTAATAGTATACTAGTCAAAAAGTAAAAAAAAGTATTTACTGAAATGATACGGGTAAAATAAAAAAAACCAAAAGACATTGCCTACAAAGCACAATAGGTACGTCATCTTCTTAGTACCATCGTTTTACGAAACCCTTTCTCGTTAGCTATGTTTTAATTTTTGTATTGCAGTTCAAAATGTATTGAATAAAGGCACCGTACACAGTGTCAATAAAAATATGTATACAAGTAGGTATAGACTCTCTAAATAAGTGTAACCTCATAATGGGCCTTCTGAGACCTATTTATCTATTTACGAAACAATTTTGTGCCCAATTCGGTGTGCATTTGAGACCCTAATAGTTACTTTTAAGTGTTGATTGCATGGCCTGAAAATGTGTGTGTAGAAGTTAGAAAATTACAGGTTCATGTGAAGTTAAACTTCTACAGTAATTTTTAGTCTTAAAAATGAACTTAACAAACTTGTATGTTTTAACTCCTTGAAAGTTGATATCATATGTTTGGAAATATAAATTGATAAGGCCTAGCAGAATATTAACGAATTTAGTGTCAAATTAATGATACTAAAATATGTCTACAAAACATTGTGAGAGGCTTTCACTGAGAGCTACTCTAGATGGATTTTAACATATAATGTCATTAGCATAATTTAAGTAAACATTTTTATTCGGATGTTTACTATGGGCCATAAGAAGGCATACATTTTGTGAAAAGTCAAAATCTTTAGACAGCTAGATTAAAATTTGTTGTTTTTTGAAAAAAAAAACGAACTGCGTGAAACGTGAAAATGCGAAACCAAGGAAAAGGGGATGGCATTGTTAAGAATAAATAATCTCTACATTTTTAAAATATCACAAAATAAAAACACATTTACGTTAAAATGACCTCCGATTACGGCTGATAACTGACAACTCCGAGTGCGGTTTTAGACTCAATTAGAAATTAAAGTACTCACTAAAGTGAGTAATCAACTAAAAGCAAAATCATAAGTTATACTAGCAAATGGTATATTATATACATCGACAGCAGAGTATGCAAACCACACGGCATAAAGCATCGTTGGTCTATCATTACGCGTCACGCCTCTAGTAATCTTACCTCGAGGCGCTACACGAGCGGTCGCGGGAGCGGATAAAGCCTTGTGCTGAAGAAATTTTGAACATTTTTTTGGCTTATATTTGATTCCTTCGTGACGGTTGTTGCTAAAAATAAACGTCGAAAATAGATGCGTTTTTATTAGAGTCGAGCGAGATAGTTGAATAGAGAACTAAAATTAATTAATTTTATAGAACCTATATGGCGACTGATTAAGGAACAGGTATACCTACATACATTCTTATTTATATGAATTTCATGTCACATGTTTTTTTTACTCATGGTTGTATATTACACAAACACATTCCCCTTGCTGGATTCGAAACCGGCACCGATAGCTTTGAAGTAGATATAGTGTTCAATTTCTACAAGGCATTCATCCATGTATTTTTTAATGAAAAAATTCTTGAAAATAAAGTTGCCTATGTCACTCTGATATTTGTAAGTAGTTGTTCAAGTGAAGTAATTCTTAAAATCTGGTTATTAGTTTCAGAGTATCAGTAAATACCTTCTACGAACATACTAATACTCTTACCAACGATTTACCCCTCTTTTAAATATTAGAACTGTTTAAAATCATTCGCGCCCGCTTCAGCCTGTCAACGGCTGTCGTCTCTACTATAACTTATTCAGAGCTTATTAGATTACGGAATATTCTGCAGACATTAAGATAATGATAGTTCTACTAGGGCAGCGTTTAACAGAATCACAGATCAGACCACATGGGGTCACTAAAGTTCATAGTCATTATAATTTTAGGGATGGAAGAAGATTTTTTTAGAACGATTTGATAAGGTGCTAAATAAGCGCCGACAACACAACAATTGACATGGTTTCAAATTTTGGCAAAAGGTTCACTGAGAATACCTAGATTTAAGTCAATTTTGATAAGTTTATTTTCTGGACCCAAACTCGAAACTTTCAACCACTTTCAATGGCAATTGTAGCGCAACTATGCTATAAGGGTCGTTATGTTATATACATAAACTGCACAGCCTGGTTTTGTGTCTATATCTAAGTAGGGATTATTAGTAAGTAGTATACAGGATGTCCCAAAATTAGCACGTCACAGTGACACCAGAGATAGATGGGCCTCAGACGCATCGAACAAGCCTAACATGTCCATAAAAAAGTTTTATCAGTTTTGAGTATGGCCAATTTTAGAATGTTTTTTTAAAAATCACCCTGTTTTCATAAACTTTGTTTACGAAAAAAGGGTGATTTTTAAACGCGATTTTTTGTCGGGTTTACAGATAAAGGTACGGAACCCTTCGTTAGCGAGTCGGATTCGCACTTGGCCGGTTTTATTATCCCTTTCCCCTACCAATTGTTTAGCCAGGTAAAATAAATAAAAAAAATCACATAATTTCATATCTACTTGATCGTAGGAACTGCAGGAGTCCCTATTAATAATTTGACTTGGGGACGACTTTGATGAGAAATGACTCAAATTTATTAGATTTTTTTTATTGCGATATAAGTGTCATACCCTTTTGGAATTGCCATAGCATATAGAAGTTTTTAATGGTATTTGTTCATTATGTTTGATATAATTTTTTTTTACGGTTGCTACTCATTAGATTGAGATTGACTATCGATTGTCGTTATTTCACACTATTTACCGTCTAGATAATGATTGTTTCTTCAAAAGCAACTGTTGCTAAAGGCGTAGGTTTACAAAAAAGTAAATTAAACAACTCTATAAAAAAATCTGATACAAAGTTTATGAAAAAAGGGTGATTTTAAAAAAAACATTCTAAAATTGGCCATACTCAAAACTGATAAAACTTTTCTATGGATGCGTCTTAGGCCCATCTATCTCTGGTGTCACTGTGACGTGCTAATTTTGGGACACCCTGTATAATATTATATATATTAATAGGCTTATATGTTGCATTATGTAACAACAATAGTAGTGGCATATTGGGAACGCCAGAGCCTTCCTTTCGAAGGGGTCCCAGGTCCCGGATTACATTTCGGTTTGTGACAGTTTGGAAAAGCTTTTTTATAAATTATTTATTAAAGGTATATTTAATGTCCTGTACCTCGTAACACAAGGATATTAATTCTTTACTCTTTGACCATGAAAATTATTAAAATTTAGCTCTAGCCTAACCTAGGTTTGACCATGATCCTAGACGCGGGAAACGTGAAGGCCTAGAATGAAAGTATATCGTACGTTCGAAATTCGGACGTATTATCCAGACAATTCAAAATTACCATCTACTTGTTTCAAACCTTTGCCATTTTATGGACAGTTAAAACGGCCGGGTTTTTACACGGCTAGTTTGAGTTGTTCATATTTTGTCAAAGGATTGATACAAGTGAAGAGTTATTTTAATTCATAGGTTCATACGCCTGAACGAACGAAACATTTTCTAGGCCTCCTGGTTATTGCATTTCGACCGATTGCCATTAGATAGTAACGCTTCGGCAGGAAAACCTAAAACCAGACCATATTTGGATTTATGTAAATATAGAGCATTTTGAATACCAACTACAAATGAAATTTATGCCATTTTAAATAAAAGTTGTTCTTTAATATTGTGCGACTATGAAACCAACCCAAATGCCAGGAACCCAACCAACCTTCAATAAAAATTGTGTCCTTCCGTCGTTCTGCTTTTACAACCTCCCGCGGGTGCAAACGAAATTCTCCTAGTGGTGTGACATTGTAGTCGAATAATCAAGTTGTCTAGTCGAATCGATTTTAGTTGTGTTCCCATTAAAAGTGAGTAAAGCGATTCTCACACGATAGAGTAAACAATGAAATGTGGTACTATTTTGTAGTCTAAATCCATTATGTCCTTTTCTCTGTGTCTACCAGTACACCCAGAACCAAGTCTATTCAAAGTTCGTTTTCTTAATTGACCTAATCCTAAATCCTAATCAATTGGCTCGACAAAGATTTAAAAATATCATCGGATTTTAGAACTGTAAAATCAAAGATTAGTGATTATTTCTATTGACATCGAACCTGTAGTTATCAAAACTTTTTTTGGATATTGCGTAAACTTCCTTAGTTTTTAATGTTAGTGCTGAATTGAAACACTAATCATCTTAGTAATAAATTCGTTTTATGTTCGGGATAACTTGACACCAATATTATTCCATATTTTAGGCAATTAGAAACGTTACCAATTTTACGAAATAAAAATCGAAAATGGTGACATAGGTGAAGTTAGCTAATCTTTACTCATTTATCTTTTCATTATTAATGAGGGTGAAAATTATAGTGAAGTGTTGTTAAAAATGATAATGTACTGGTTACCAGCTTGGAGTGCTATGAGTAGGTCGTAATGGACTCGCAATAATAAAAATTATAAAATTATAATTCTTCTAACAAAAACGCTAATTAGTTAGCCTCAAATCAAACTTAGCTTGTTCCCAGTACTGCAGATTCCAATCCATGACTTTGTCTTCCCGTTAATTTGATGTAAATATTACTACTTGATTCTACAAACAAATTTAGCGTTCCGATGATTTAAAGAGCATCCCTAGTGCTTTGTGTAGCAAAACGATGAATAAATGACGAAAGTATTGCGACCTTGCCCTAGGTGAATTAGTGACAGTAATATGGGTCATATTTACAGGCCGTTATATGCATAATGACCAAATTAACGATAAAGCCAGAAAACAGTTAGTTTTGTTATTTAATTTCATACGAGCTCCTTTTGTAACATCGACCTATGTTGGTCTCCATACCTGAAAAGCGAGCACGCTGGGCTTGGCGTCGCCATCTTTGAGGCCCGAGCTCCCGAATCCCGGTCGGCTCAATATAGAAAATTAACTTTTTTATATTGTCTCGCGTCTGGGTGTTGTGGTACATAACAGTCGTTTATGATTTCTATAGCATAAGCGCTTTAGGTACTTATCTTAGGATGAGTGCAATGTATATGATGTTGGCAAATATTTATTTAACTTTGCAACTGTCTGCCCCATCGCTCAATAATCATATAATTTATCATATCAAAAATAATAAGTTGCCACATCGCGTCAAGTATCGCATAGCAAGTTCAGTCCTTTAATTATTTATGTCAAAGCTTTCAAACTGAAATTCTTTTTAACTCACAGAGAAGTTGAATAATAAAATCGCATTAATGATTAATGAAAGCAAATCTATTTGCGGGGTGCACCGCGCCGCCGATGTAACCCAATCAAGCGCTTTTCACTGAGCGCCGATATTTTTATTTTTTGCGGAGCTTCATTTCCCGTTCATTATTGATTATTGTCAACTAAGTTTTTGCTGTATTGACAACAGCTTTTCAATCACTCAATCCTTAATAATGTTATTAGTCAGTTTGACGCGGACCGCATCCGTGTTACATAATAGTACATTATGATACAAGTGTGCTACGTTGGTCATTATACACGAGGCATTATTATAAGCGCGAGCCGCAGGCGAGCGCGGTAAGGAAGCCGAGTGTGATAATGATCAATGCACACGAGTTGCATACGACGTTTTTCAACACAATTGCGAGGAAAAAACAAACTAAAGTCTAAAATACCTTCTCCGAATATGACTTGGCGTTTTTGCTGTTTTTCTATGCATTTTGGCGGCAACAGGCTATAACTCGCGTTTCGTGCCTCGATAAGTATTTCCGACGGGGTTGAATAACATTTTACTCGTCTTACTATTTAAAGTAGACATTTTTGATAGTAATTAACCACACAGCAACAACTTTACCAAATAATAATGGAAAATAGCACGTAAGTTTTGTTTTTTTTCGCGCGCCGCAATTTCGATGCGCGCGCAGGTTCAATAATGGCACAGGAAAAACTGGCTGTTCAGCCGGAGTAGCAGCAATTTAAATAATAAAATAAACTATAAATTATTGTTTCTAAAAATGATAGTTAAGTTAGTTTGTGTTTATTAATATACAATTTGATAAAATGAAATATTTATTTGTCATCTTAACCCTGAAATAATTTAATATTGGTAAAATATTCAATGTTCTTAGACACAAACTTTTGCTGGATTTTTTTTTAAAAAAGGTTACATTACCGCACTAGTGCGATAATCTTTTTACAGCACAAGTGCGTAATATGATGAGTTATGAAACTAAAAATGGTGTTATAAGAGTGAATTTACGAGCAACTGTGTTGAAAAATTTATAATTATCTTAAAAGTATAGGTACTTGTACTTTTTAAAAAGGAGGCTATAAATACACACTTGTATTTTAGGAATTGCATTTTGTTATGAAATTTATGAAATGTAAAATGCACGTTAAAACAATCCATAAGACATAAGATATATTCACATTCACGTTTAATATAACAGCAGTCTAAATAATAGTTAGGTATAGGCCCATTGATTTATATGTTAACTCAAAAAAAAATTGGACTCACTCACATGTGCGGCGAGTATATGCAAAACTACAGAACAAGTAAGACTCGCTACGCTCCGCTACCTTTTTTGTGTGCAAAACGTACCTATGAAAAATCATGTAAGCTGCTTGTCACCGGTAGCTGACCAAATACACATCACCATCACCGCTGCACCCACCCAAGTAAAATTTATTCATTTCCTTGTCCACTCCGACGACAGCCCAAGCTGAGATCCAAGCCTAATATAGAGGCACCCTTGATGCCCGAGTCCGTTTCACCATCAGATCGGGACCGCTAGAAAGGAGGCCGACTCTAGGTCTGAACGCCTTCAGCGCCCACCGAATCTGCCCGGAGTGGCTGAGGAGGCCTTCATCAATGGCCATAAGCGATACGTCCGTCCCAAAAAAATCGGTAACTAAGGTCAGCCAAGCATGACCAACAAAACACGATATGATATAAAATAGCGATTTATCGACACCCAACTGTTAAAATATGAGTTACATAGCTGCCATCTTGAACTTTTATCGAAACATCGAGCATGTCCGTACCGCTGACAATACGGTCATGCTCGTTGTTTCAATAAAAGTTCATATTTTGACAGTTGTGTCTATAAATTATATAGACATCATATCGGTAAATCACTATATCATATCATATCGTTTTTTGTTAGTCATCCTAGAAGATGTGGTGCTCCTTGGGGGAGGCCTATGTCCAGCAGTGGACTGCAACAGGCTGATATGATGATGATGATGATCCTAGAAAAGGGCAGTAGGCCATTTAATCACAGCCTTACTTGCTAAAATGCAGAAATATAAAACACAAATCTCAGAAGAGGCCACAATACTAACGCTCAAACAATGGGCCACAGCCAACTACAGCTGGTCCCTTTCTATTTGCCGCTCCAAGAAAATTACGGTTTAATAATCCCGGGAATGCATCCGGATTGGACCGGTGCTTCGCTGCAGGCTGAGGAGATTGAAGGGAGTTCTAGCTATTCTTTTGCATTTGTAAATGTTTTGTCTTTTAGCTTTTCGTCTAAGGAACTATACCTATGTAAAGATGAAAAAGCACTTGCCTAAACATACTTAGGTACTAAAATGCGCATAAACATATTCTGAAAATTTTGAATAAAGAAAGGAATATATTATAATTACAATACAGACGAGTTTGGAAGATATATTAGAAAAAAACTACACGTAGACAAAATTTCTGCTGTGGGACAACATTTTTGCAACAACGATGCAGATGCAGAAACTTTTTACTGTATTTCTTTGATTTAGATTTGGCCCTGTAACTATTGGTAACGTTGCTATACACTAATCACTATAAATTAATATTCTCAGCTCTGTTTTTTTAATTTTTATTTAAGAAATTCAATTTTTATTTGCCAAATAATACTAAAACGCTAGTTTTATAAATAAGACGCCGTATAACTCTTTTCGAATGCGCGTTCTAACAATAGAATAAACAGATACAGCTACGCGCGTTACCAAAAACAAACATTACATTGAACTTACGACTTCACAGCAAAAGTGCAGAACTACAAAATAAAGTTTTTGAAAATCCGTAAGCAGAATCACGTACCGCACCGCTGCGAAGTGCGGTCGCACTCACAACTCGTTAGAGCCGAGGACCCTAAAACACAAGTTTCGCACTTACGTTAGTTGGCACTGCAGCATTTTTGGATCTGCGCTCTTACTTTACATGAATTAAACTGAAATACGAATGCAGAGATGCATTCTTTACAATCTAAGTGCTGGATTTTACTGTCTTTTTAACCGACTTCAAAAAAAAGGAGGAGGTTCTCAATTCGTCTGAATGTTGTTTTTTTTTTTTTTTTTTGTATGTATGTTACGCGATTACGCCGTCAATTATGGACCGATTTCAAAATTTATTTTTTAGTTTGAAAGGGTATACTCCCGAGGTAGTCCCATTTCCACCAAGTCAGATTCTGATGATGGGATCCCTGGGAAATCGAGGGCAACCCTCAATTTTTATAGGCACCCATAATGTTTTGCATATATTTTCTGACTCGATGCTGATTTTTGGGTCTAGTAATCATCATGTCATGTTGCTGACCTGATGATGGAAGCCACAGAACTCCTTAACGGATAGAAGTTAGAAGATAATACTGCAATTTGTCGACAGAACGTATTTCGCAGTGTGTTGAGCAGACGTGGAGCTTATGAGGTACCAGACCACCAATTTTTATTTACTGGGGGCGTACCCGCACACCCAGTAACGAAAAAAAATTTGAAAGTTCCTTTCTTAATTTAACCTGTTATTTAACGCGAGACCTTATCCTATGGTTACGACACCAAAATAGCCGCCGTTCTGGTTGGAGTGTAGGTAAACCCTTTTCTTAAGACTTGAAAATTTTCGTCGAAAAATTGACCCTATATCACACCTTATTTTTATCATACCATTGGATGGGGGGTCCATAGAGGACCAATATTAGTTAAGGTTACTTTGCTGTGAAGTAATTTTTGGCGAAGTTAGGAGGGAAAAAATAGACGACTTAACACTTAAAATTGTAAAATAAAAAAAGTTTAATAAAAAACTAAAAACCGACTTCAAAATGAAACTAAAAAGCGAAAAATAATATTGACTAAAACATACCTAATCAGTTCTTTTTGGAGTCGGTGCGAATGAACACATTTTAACTCTCGATGGCTGGCACCGACTCCAAAAAGAACTGATTAGGTATGTTTTAGTCAATATTATTTTTCGCTTTTTAGTTTCATTTTGAAGCCGCGTTTTAGTTTTTTATTAAACTTTTTTTATTTCGGACCGTATAGTTACGCAGAAAAATACGAGTAAAATGGCGATTACTTAGTGTGGCTAAGTGCGCAGTGCGATAGGTCCTATACCTTAAACAAAGTGTAAATGCATTAGCTAACTATATAGTTAGCCAAGAATATTCTTGGGAGGTAATTCTACTGTTGAAATAATAGCAACTTTTTGTATGGGATTGAAATCACAAAAAACCCGCCATACAAACTGAGGTCAGCTGGTCTGCGGTTTAGTAAGAAGTGTATTGTTTAATTCATCCCCTTGAAGATACTATACTAATTAATTATTTCGATATTCATGTTGTTTCGATGACGGAAAAGAGGCTAATAAAAAATATGTGTTGCTGCATGGGTTCGAGCGACATAAAATTTGTTTAAGAAAACTTAAAAACACATCAATACTTTGATTTTATAAACACTGCGCACTATTGCCATTTATAATTTATTTGTTGAAACAACTATTATTTCTCAAAAAGATAGTTACTACATCTGTGACACAATCTCGGCTCCCATCCATAGTTATGTGCTTCCAAATATAGAGAGTAGTTTCAATGAGTCTATTTCAGTTTGTTCCCATATCTGCTGTCGTTTGCTCGGCTCATGGTCAGAGGAGTGGCCAAGGTTTCACATGCCGAAAGAACTACAGGTGACCACGAATGAGTAAAAATAAATGCTTTTGAAATGAGTTTTGCCTTTTTTCTAGCTGGTTTGCTTAGAGCGTCCAGTCTCTCTTGAATAGGTACGCTTACCTATAATAATTTATGTATCAACTCTGTTCATAATCAGACAGCACCGATTTCCCGTACTTTTCAATTCTTTTTTATGAATATCGGGCAACATCACGTAAATAGCATGATCCTAAGGTAAGTAGCTAACGCACTTGTGTAATAGAATCAACGATCATACCACAACACTCAGACCCGAGACAACGTAGAAAAGTTTCTTTTCTAACTTTGATCAGAACGGGACTCGAACCCGGGACCGTAGAGATGGGTTTAAAACTTTACGTACATAATAAGAAGGTTCTTTAAATACTTTTAACGTAATGAACTGGATCAAGACGGCCAGCGTCAAGTATTGCTGATATAAAATAGAGACTTATGGTAATAACGCAAACAACATTCACATTTCAAAGGATTTACATTTGATTGTGAAATCTAACGTGCCTGAAGTTGTCGCGTATGTCTGTGTAAATACATCAATTCAAGCTAGTGTTGTAAGAGACTTGAGTCCTAAAGTCTTATAATAATGTTTTTTTTTGATACGGAGTTCTTTTTAAAGACTCGAGTCAGAGTCCAGCTCAAGTCTTTGAGTCTTTTAAAAAAGACTTGAGTCATGACTACGAGAACTCTTGTCGTGACTGAGTTTTTTTAAAAGAACTCGGGGCTGACTTTAAGCTAGCGTTTGTTATTACACGGCACCACGGCTGAAAACAAAAATTTACCAAATATATTAAATAAAATGATTTGCACCCTATCATATCTATACGGACTGAAAAGACTCAAAAAGATTTTAAAGGACTCGAAAAGACTCATGAATCACCAGACTAATAGTCTCGAGTCATGTAAAATGACTCGAGTCTAGAATTTAAGACTGAAGAACTCGAGTCTTTTACAACACTAATTCAAGCTTTGTGCACTATTATGTTTACATATATTGCACATATGAGCGAGTTTCCTATCTTCTTATTTTGTTAGTAGCACAGTGCGTCTGAACCTAGAGATCTAATGACCTGGATTTACGAGTGAGATAATGCTAACTCGTTTTGTTGGAATCAAGGTTAGTGCGAACAGGATAGAATGCAATGCAATGTGCGTGGGAAGGAAAGAGACAGATTTATGGTGGAGAAATATTTATTGTGTTGGCATCTTGGTCTTGGATAAGAAAGGGTGAGTCAACTAGACTGCAACAAATTCCGTAGGGACATTTTGAACAAAGCGTGGCTATAAATATTTATAATGTGGGTTAAAAAAATAACTAATGTGATAATAAAATGAAAAAAATGCATCTGAAGAAGTTTACCATTACCACAAAAAAGTTTACCATTTTAACCATACCACAAAAAAGTTTACCATTTTAACTAATATACGAGTAGAATCCTAATTCTACAGAACTTCTTCAGATGCATTTTAGATCCTAATCTTAAATTTTAAGATCCTAATCTTAAATAAAATATTAATCTTGTGATAAAATTATTTAAATAGTTTGCACTAGAAATTACAATGAAAAGTATTCCCTACAAAAATACTTCCAAAAATCAGCTTAAAAAATTGGGAATGCAACCTATGCAAAATTCATACACGAATTTTCATTTTTGCCTTTACATTTTTTCGTTGACCTGCACTGGACTGTATATTTATTTTTGTGTTTGAAATATTTTTCCTAGAACATCTGCATGGAATTTAACTATCACATCTACCTACCTACCTATATTAAAGACATGTATGATATTGGTTTTTCTCAAAAACGGATGTTGTTTACCAAATTGTTTGAATTTGATTTACAACATTTTGAACATATAATCCCATCATTTTTTTGACTAAAAATCGAACTTATAGACTTCTAATTAAGAGTTGAAAGATCGAGTGACAAGGATTTATCCTTGTAACTTTAGTTATAAAAGTCTACACTACAGAAAACTAGGTATTTATTACCTTTTTTGTTCTGTTGTTTTATGGTATGTAACCTAAAAACCGATTATACGAGTACAAATGCAGATAAAGAAAAATCGTTTCAGTTTAAAGACTTGTCAACAATATTTACAGTAATATTTAAATCGGTAATTTTACATTGTTGAGGTAGGTCCTATTTGTATTTTTTATAAGTACTATTGTCACACAGAATAAATAATGGTACTGCTATTATTATGTTATTAAAAGAATTAGCTCTCTTGACCTCCCATTATGTAATTCACAAAGGCTTAAGCTTTCTAGGCTTCAGCTATGAATATAGAATACAAAGGCCCTTTGACAGACGTCAAAAGATGATGGGTGGTACACTAGTGTGGGACCTGTTACCAACAAAAATTGAATTTAATGATACATCGTTAGAAAAGTCATTTTCTGTAGACGCTAGTCCGCATACACGGTCCAATTAAAGTTACTTAATCCTACCTAGAAAGTTATTTGTTTTTTATTTTTCTGTGACAATATTCTTCATTTTGGCATAAGTAGTATTTTATTTACCTACCTACTATTTTATTTACAAATTTTTATAATTAATAATTATCATTGGTTGTTTATTCTCTCAATATATAAAACAAGTTTAAAATACGTTTTCTCATTTAATGTGTAATGTACTTTAAAGCAGGTTCTATAAAATATACTCGTAGTCGTAGACAAGACGTTGTTAAGGTTTTTAAATACTGGGTTTTGGTTTATTTTTGTTATTTTATTTTTATAACCAAAAATTCAGTAAGTATCTTCCGAAGTGTGTATTCCGTAATGGAAAATTTAACGGGTTGGTCGTCATTTTTTTGTTCATTTGAAAAGAGCTTTTCTCTTGATTGAAGACCAAGGCCCATCAACTTTTATTTTTCGTTAACAACTAACTAATACCATTGAAAAAAATCTGAAAAAAAAAAATGGTTTCCCCATAGATATAACGTACCTACTAAGATTTTCGAACATGGCTAATGCCGAATAGATTTTTTTGTGACTTAAATAAGGTGAATTCAAGAATAATTTTAGCTTTTTAAGGAAATAATAATCAATCAATCAAGTTGCAAGTTAATAACACAATTTTGAACTTCACAAATAAATCTCTACAGGAACGTATCGAGCGATGAAGATTGATTCTGTCTGCAGCAGATCGCTTAGGAATTAGCTCGATTCGCTAAATTTGTACCGGTGTTACACGGCGACCAAATTACCTATTTATTAGCCTAACACCTAGAAAGTCGCTATTGGCACTACGTTGCCACGTTATTGCAGTGACATAGATACGTTAGAGAGATTTTTGATTCGAACAAGTTACTTTTCAAATCTGTTCGAATTTTAAATCTAAAAATGTCGCGGGATTAACGCTTAGGTCGATGCCGTTGCGATGTTCCGGCAACACAGTTACGGTACAGCTACGTCATAGCTTATCCAAAATCGCTTGTATAATATGGCTTTAACTTTGCATAGTTTACTGTGTCTATATTCTCAGCTTCAGCCCGACATATTGAACTGTCTTGAGTTATTCAGCTTATATAAGCGTAATACACGACTGTGTTTGCTTAGGGTTTCAGCTGGTAAACGGTCGATTTGAACTATGTTATTACAATGTAGAGATATCGGCTTTCAAGACAAGAGCCAATATGCCCTACAAGCCTTTTAGACCATTTCAATTTAGAATGGTTTTGTTTAATGAATGAACTATGAGTTTACTTGTAGAGCTACCAGTGTGTACTGTATGTATATTTATTAGATATATTTGTTGTTATTTATGTAGTTTACTATATACGCAGTATTTACGAATTGGGTCCCCTGGGGCAATTTTCTGCAGCACAAGCTGAGCTGGTGCCCATTCATTAGACACCACAGCACACAAATTATGTTATTGTTTTTTTTTCTTCTTGTCAATTGTTGTTTTTTGTTTGCTTTTTCTTTTTTATGTTTTTAATTGTGTTTGTATGTGTTCTACTTTTGTATTGTTGTGTGTGTCTTATAAAATATTTTTCTTTCTTTCTTTGTTTCTTTCTGTATAAGTACGTATGCGTGCCTGCTTACATACTGCCCCCGTTTAATCGTAATAAATTTAAATTACATCCTCATATTAGTTACGAACCATACCATACATTCTGTCCTTATAATTAGCCCTTTTTTCATATTCTTAATAAACATTTAAAACTCCGAACCAACATAACTTTTACGGAATGCGTCATGTCAAACAACTAACCGCATGCACAGGTCACCCTGCTTATCTCTGTATACCCCCAAACAACTTTTCAGTGTAATAACATGTAATGGTAAAAAATCACGCACAATTTAGGGTTCCGTAGTTGCCCGTTGCAATATCCGGTACACAACAGACGGACATGGCGAAACTATAAGCAAGACAGGTAAGGATACAAAATAACTGCACCTTATTCAGGGTTATTTGTAAAAAATCAACAAACTCGCTAGACTAGGTAGCTAACATCATAAACAACTAAAAAAATCTATGACTTTTGATAATTTGACACATTTTACTTTCATACAAATATAAACATCAATTAATTTTACGTCTGCCGAGGCTACACAGGAATTGAAACCGCGACGTTGGACCGGCTTCTTTGTATGATACTGGCTAAAACCGTGATTGAGTGTAATTAAAACACGCTCATTCGGCAAAGTACTGCATAGAAACCGCGTCAGCGCTTTAACTCAATCACAAATAAAATAAAAATTCTCAAACCGTCGTCCCTCTCCTCCTTAGTTAGATGCTCCAAGTTTTCCATACTTGAAAATAGAATCCCTAGATCTAAACTTAGGATATTAGTTCATATTATGTATAATTAATTTAGATAATATTAAGCCCTGAATGCGCTAGATGGATTAAATCGAAGGTAAATGACTCACTGTTCGGAGAGAGAGGTCGCTCGTTAGTTATGGAAGACACAGCATAGAAAATAGCAGTAAATTTCTTAAAGTTTTATTAATATATATTAGGTCAAATTTATCTTTACTATATATATTTTTAACGAATGCGGAAAACTAGTGACTACAAATATCACGGCTAATTTGTTTTTTAGATTTCTTTTTCTCTTTGTTACTTCGGGCCATTATTAGAGAAAGATCGCACATCATAGCATGCCCACTTGCCATAACAAGAAAATAGTAAATATTACTGCTAGTAATAACAGGTAACGAAAAACTTGCACTAATCAAAATCGGACCTAAGGGGCCGACAGTGACAGCCAAAAAAATATTCATAAGCTTTATCAAGTGCCGCCCTATAAAATGAGAATATTGTAAATCGCTCCTCTGTGGCAGCATACCGAAACTGTGAATACTCGTCAATTAGAGCGCATTGGAAAGTGGATCACTCCCTCTACCTTCCATTTTTATACGGGCTTAATTTTCCGCTTATTCAGCTTAAAGATAAACAAATACCTACAGTTTAACGCTTTCGATTCTTTACTAGATTTGATACTTATTTGATTGGAATCAACTGTATTCTTACAAACAGAATAATGGTGATCCTAATGGCACAGTGGTGCGTGTTCGATTCTTTGTTCGGTTCAATTAAGAAAACAAACTTTACTTAATTGGCATGGGTCATTGTCATTTTCAAGCATAAAAACGCCTGGCACCTCGTAACTTGTACTTACGTATAGGGTATTTTTAGTGTCAAATCCTAAATAAGGATTTGTTTGACTCATGATGATAAACAACTTTCCCCAGGAAAGTAATCACCTACCTCAATTTAATTTTGTTAGTTTTATTTCTCAACATGAACGCGGACGGAAATGTACACTAACAAGATTACGTTAAAATAGCTAATTCGTTACGTGGACAAGGTTGTTTTGTTATCATGAGTACACGAACCCATAAAAGAAATATACACTAATAAAATTAACACCATGTACATTAGTGACCACTTGGTGACCACCTATCGAACTTTTCAACCATTAAGAAATGACACAACCTACCTATCTAAATAAATACATAAAAATATAATTAAACCACGTTTCCTGAAATTGACAATTTTGTACTTTTTGGAATGATTTTATGACTAAAGATAAAATTGAAACTTGAAAAAAAAAACAATTTTAAAATTATCGTGATTACAATAAAACTAGCATTATTGTAAATGCAAAAAAAACAAAAGTTTTAATTAATGACACAAGGTCAATATCGGATTTTAGAAGTAGGTATCATCAATCAGGCAGTTTAATTTGTGTTTTCCAATCTACTCGTTTTGCGCAGGCCCGGCCTTACGGCGGAGGGTGTGTTTGGTGAAAGCATTTTCATGAATGAGCGCAATCTTCCAATCGCTCGTCATTTATCGCGCAATCATTTAAAAAATGATTGCACTTATTTTATTTTTAAAAATTATTAATTGAATAATTTAAGACTAAGTTGTTAAGCTAAAAATTGTTTTAGTCAAATAAAATTATAATTAACTTGATTTGGTTATCCTTTTTTTACAAGCGTTTGTCTCAAATTTAGGGAGTTACATACATCATAATATGTTTGATGTAAAAAAAATACAAAAAAAAATAACTCTTGTCCGTGTTCGTTTTTAGATTTGTTTAAGTTTTAAATAGCTATCATGTAAGCGGTCAGCTAATTTAATAGGTGTGGTCACCTCAAAAATGATTTTCAAAATGAATTCAGCTGCTTCTAGTGGACAGTAATTAATGTTGATTTGCTACATAACTAATTTTATTTCTACTCACTAGCTCACTCTTACATCAAAAGTAAAAATACAAATTCTTAATATTATTACGTAAACCTTTATTTAGGTATTTTGTGACTTTTTATATTTACTCCTATTATCTATTGCTCGATATTTAATTACAATTAATCACCCGCTTCCATTCGAACGATGGTAGAATAGTCCCCAAGAGACGTCTGTTGCATGGCAGCGCGGCCATATGGGTCTCGACCTCGGCCGAAGACCTCGTCAAGGCTGAAACTGGGTCACGGGATGCGAGGGTAGCGAAGCGGTTTGCATTTCATTGAATTTTGAAACTCATTAAAATAATTATTTATTCTAACTCCGTTTTACTTGAGACCTAGAACATTCATATTTTGTGCATGTGTTATTCGTTTATAAATATTTTTTTATTACAATTTATATAACATAGTTACTGGCTTTAATGATTTAAGATTGATGACTGAATAATCATAATCTCTGTCTAAGGTTATAAAGATGAAATTTATAATTTATTAACAAGCAGTATTGTATATCCTTATTTGTTTACTTTTAAATATATAAAAATGAACTCTTCGACTAGGTATGTCGCATTTCTAAAGAGGAGCAAAAGTCTCTCGAATATATTCTGCTCGAGTGCAACGTCTCAGATAGACTGAACTGGTAGAGCGTACGAGGTATCTAACGAAGCCAATAAAAGCGTTACCACACACATACTCATTGTGTGCCTTTAGCGATTGTTTCAGTCAGTATTTGTGCAATACATTGTGCCCACCTTCAGCCGTAAGCTTTTATGAAGATGATTTACTTTAACTTAAAAATAATAGAAAAAAAAATGTTACTAAAATACTGAAGTTACACAACCCATTAACTCTCTTAGAAAATGAACTAAACGATATTAAAGTAGCTTAGCTCGCGGTATAGCCTGTATTTACTGCTATACTCTTTTAAGTTTGTGCACCAATGCACACATGGGGCGACATAAACTAAAGAGCATGAATGCGCAAGGTAGAGCAATGGTGATAGTACAGTGAGGAAGTTCGCGTAGTAACTTGATTATATTAGCAGTGTCTTCCCAGTCACCAGCCACGAACATAAAATTGGTAAACAACAAAGACAATAATAATCATTGTAATGTATTATACGTGTAGATTAGTAGTTCTCATTCATCATGACACATATGAAAAAGTATATTAAATAATATAATCACAAAATAATAAGCTAATTTTACGCCGTTCATAGATTCACTTAATCAGTACCTTTAAAAAGCTTTTAAAACGTATTAAACTAAAACAAATCCGCTTCATCGCTCGCTTCGCTCTGCTCCTATATCACCACCCGTCACTATGCAGAACTGCCAACTGTGCGACCGTGTAATTGGCGGCGGACGGTTGGCGGCCTTGCTCTGTTAGGCCGCGAACATACGACTTTTGTTTTATACCCACCGACTGATCTTCTCTGAATAAAATCTGTAAATCAACTTCATTAAGAAATTAAAAATAAAAAAAAATACTTTTAGAAAAATGTTTACCTACATTAGAAAAAAAATTGACCGCCTCTGCTGGGAATCAAACCAACATATCCGGGCGACTGCTCTTTCGACTGAGTTACCAAAGACATTAGTTAACCTGACTAATTAATTAAAGTTTTTCTTTATTGAGAACACTGGCGTCTTATTAATTTTTCGGTTATGCGTAGAAACGATATTGCAAATAAGCTGATTGTTTAAATTTTATCCCATCAACCACACTAAAACGTGGTTGGCATTGAGGTTTTTTATCACTTATGCCTACAAATCCTTTAATTTGTCACTGGTCAAGTCATTATTGAGTGGAGTCAGAGATATTTCGTTAAAGATGAACGACGGTCTTTGATATCTATTATTATGTACAACTATCGCTGAAATGGAATCAAATTGGCATAAACTAGGTAAGTATTATATAAAAATTAAAATATTTAACCGTCTGAAGTGCAAATACTTATATTACCGACATTCTCATTTTTTCCAAGCGATCTCTCAACTAAAAATGCAAAAAACACTTGCTGAGTTTGAGGCTAGATAATAAAATTTGTGATTTTTTAAATAATTTATTAACGTAAAATAATTCGTAAGGTTAATTAAACTTCTCTGGTAGCTCAGAAATAAATATAGATGCTCGATACAAAATCATTGACGTTAACAGTTTTCACGATGCCGATGACGGTCAGTTAAAAGTCTTCATTGTGTATGGGGCTTTAATTTTTTTGTATTTTTCATTCATGTAGGCTTAAGTGTGATTTTACCAATCCAACTTCGCCAATTTTTTTAATTATTAATTAGAAAAAAAAGGCCAAGTGCAATTCGGACTCGCTCACGAAGGGTTCCGTACCATTTTCTATAAAAACAGACAAACAGACAGACGACGGAGCCTTATTAATAGGGTCTCGTTTTACCCTTTGGGTGCGGAACCCTAAAAAAATAGAGAATTTCGATTAGATACATACAACTTTTTATCGCATGCACACCACGAAAAAGAAAATTGAGCCGTATAACATTAACGTGTTTTTGAGTAGAGACCGCGACTTGGCAAGCGCTGTTAAGGCTTGGACTAGTAGCCAGAATTTTTCAGAACCCGTTCAAAAAACGGCCTTATTACTTGAGCTAATAGAATCCGGTCCCTGATTTGCAAAAGCAATGCGATAGCGAAAATTGTCTAATTCTGGCTTTAAAATCGCAAATTGACAGCAAAAAACAAAAACAAAGCAATCTACTGTCAGTGCTGCCCATAGATTTTGACATTAACTATCAATCGGGTGAAGACTGCGCGATTATTGCTGATTGCAAATTGTTGGCGAAAAAGGGGGCGCGGCTTACCCGAAGCCATTTCCCGCTACATACAGGGTGTCCATGGAAGGTGGATCAAA
Organism: Anania fuscalis; assembly: GCA_950371115.1. Taxonomy (NCBI): domain Eukaryota; kingdom Metazoa; phylum Arthropoda; class Insecta; order Lepidoptera; family Crambidae; genus Anania; species Anania fuscalis. The sequence goes on along the minus strand of OX493334.1, from coordinate 14,698,459 downwards.
TTGAACAAGACCATAGCGGGCGTATTTCCCTTACTTTTTGGCTACTTAATATAATTAATGTTTTAGGTTTTATTTTTATCGAAAAAAAAAAACATTTCTGTCACACATGTTTGCTAGTTAATCAAATTAACTTCCTAAGGAAAGGCAAACCTTCCTACAACATCCTAAACAAAAATGAAACAGTTATCTTTGATTGTTTGTTTGAGCTTTGTTAAAGCTCTTTGCGATGTGACGAAAAAAATAAAAATCAATTACAAGTTTTTCCTGTCTGCTATTTACTTACCTTACCTTACTGTATTCGAGTGTAGAACGTAATTCCGAATCATGTTTAACCGATGTAATCTTTCACAGAATGCACTGTTGACAGAAATATCTATTCCTAGAAAGCACGTTTCGCCGAAACTCTGTTCATAGAAAGCACGCTTCGTCGAAGCGCAGTCGGCAGAAAGTATCTTTGATAGAAAGCTTTTTTACTAGACAACATTAGGTTTGGGTAAGCCGAAACAACTTTTTGGGATACATATACAAGATGGGTCCCGTAACGTGTCGACACTTTCCCGAATTTGCTACTAATAAATCCGCTACTAATAAATCCGCTACTTTCCCTAATTCGACACTTTAGTTCGAAAACCTTTTTTGGATAGTTCCAAAAAAGGTTTTTAGTTGTTACCGACGGTATAAAGGTTAAGATTTCAATACATTTGCCGTCTTTAATATTGAGATTGACTAAATCTACATCCCCTATTCTTATGTGATATCTATACACATAACTTGCTCATTTTTAACCTTATAGAGTATACTCGTCGAATAAACAATTCATGTTGTTATAAAACACTGAGCGATCCTCCAGCGATCGAACGGTGATTGATGGCGGGTCAACTGTTGAGTCGAGCAACCAGTGTTCATACAACATACAATTGCATATACATAATAACATATTGTTTTATATATGGTGTACAGAAGAATGTGAAACCTAAAACCACATGAAAAAACTTTTATATGAGAGTAACATTAAAATTGAGACTTATTTTCAAATGTATTGCATATACATTAGCACCAAGGAAGCACGTTAGTTTATATAAAAAGAAAGTTTTTATTTAAAAAAAATCGTATGGGTGCATATATCATTTTCGTAGTAAAACAAATGGATGAGTGAGATAATGGATGCGCAACTGATTACGTGGTTGTTAGGGTTATCCTATTCTTTTGCATGTCCTGTGTATGTAACCCATGTCACTTGGCAAATTGTAGCTCATTAAATCTCAGCATGACAATTATATTGGCTCCTTCTCGTAAAGAATGTATTTTTTTTACGGCTAAGTCTTCCATGAGTTCAATTCAGTAGGTAAGAATAAAACATTAACTGCTGTAAACCGATTTCATCCCTAATTTGTCACCTTTAAGTGGGATTTTTTATTAGTTTATATGAGACCACACATAAAGTAACTAAACAACACATAGGAAAAAAAAGTAGACTTTGTTTATTTTCAACTAGACTTAAGAACCTCTTTTTTAAATAATGTTGAAAACTGAATTACTTTAACGGCCTCCGTAGCCAAGAGGCGAGCACGCCGGACTTAGCGTCACCATCTCTAGGGTTCCGGGTTCTATACTCGGTCAGGTCAATGTAGAAAACGAACTTTTCTATATTGTCTCGGGTCTGGGTGTTGTGGTTTCGGGTCGTTGTTTCTGATTTTACATTTATATATTTTCTTTTACTACGTTATTTTTCGTCACAACCACCTTAAAATTGATGTGTAAATAAATACTTTTCAACAACAGCTATCTCCATATTCCTCGGCAATGTCTAGGGGCGATTCATCAAGCCGGGGGCGGGCTCGCGTGCCTCAGCTAATTATTTTAGCTTAATGAGAACGACAATGAGACGCGCAACTCGACCGATGCACGGAACTGCATTACCATTAGCAGCATGTAGGAATAATTTATGGGTTTTATAAGGCTTGCCTTCGCGGGCATAAACGGAGTTAATTTTTAGTTGTTTTGTTGCCATTGATGAGGTCTATTTTTAGGGTTTCCTAGGCAACACATAACCTTTGTAGTCTATGTCCGCGGCTTAGCTCATACACTTGGTACCAAAAAGCGTAATTTTGCATGTCTTAATCACGCCGAAAAAGTGGTAGAAAGAAACTTGGAAAAAAACGGTACCTCCTTTAAATTGTATGTAAAGTACAAAAGATTTTTTACCTCGACTTTTCTATTGTGTGAGGTGTCGTTGGAAAGGTCGTTTAAAATATTGTTTTGATTTGATCTGATTGAATGCGTAACATTAATCTATTTAGTCTTATTGAAGAATTTATAACGAAGTTAAAAGAAAAACTAGCATAGCTAGATAGGCTTACACGTTACCTTTTAAATGTACTCGAAGAAAAAAAATACTGTCAGACCGAAAACCAGACTGACGGATTTCGAAAACATACATACATAAATGATACACAAAAACTTTGATTTGCATTAAGTAACTAGGTGTAATGTCTATCTTTTTATTCAAAAATAAAATGCCGTGCGTTAGTCTCGTAACAAAATAATAGCTCGACCGATTCGTTGTTTTTTGTTTTCTTCTTATCAATATTCGTCATCGTCGTAACAATCATAACTGATCGTCGATCGTTTAGATATAAAAAAATGGAAAAGTCCAAATAACCGCCTAAAATTTGGAAAAGCACTTTCAGTATTTCAAAATTTCCCAGGACTTCTATGTAGTTAGTAATAAATAATTAATACCCCATTGAATACAAGTTAGAAAGACAATTATATAAAAGCTATTTATCCAGACATTGAAGCTAAGCACTAACTTTTCACATTTTCCGTAGCGTTGCTCTACAAAGCAACGACATTGCTATTTCAAGCTACGAGCGATAGATGGCGTGACTGTCATCATTCTGTGCTTACGGTGAAAATTTTACACAAAACATCAGTTTATTTTTAATATTCTTGAAATATGATAAAACTAGTCAGACAGAGTAAACTTATTTTAGTTTAAAATTTGGTAGTACAAAACTTTATTGCAAAAGTTTGTTTTATTTTTTTTTCTCTCGCGAAACAACTTGTGTCAATTTGTTTTTGTTTCGCGATGTAAGTTGGGTTATTATTACATAAATACATAATGCTAACATATGTCTCATAGGTATTAATTTTATACTATATTAATAATACTAACTTAATTTTTGATCACGTGGCAATTTCATACAAATACAGCTGTACCTACCTATTAATCGATATTCATCTCTTTGATTTAATTTATATCACATGGCTTTGTTTTGGTGTTTTAACAATATTGTAATAGTTCAATATTTGATTTTTATTTTTAAAGGTACCTAAGTACTTATGTGGGTACTAAAGACACTCATCAACAACGATCTTTATGAGTATTTCATTTATTGAACATGAACAGGAACTGTAAGATTTATGGATATTTTATAAACTAAAATATCCATAAATCTTACAGTTCATGTTTGCTTATTAAGCTGTAAATCGATAAATTTCATGTCTGAAACACAACCCTGTCTTCGCTCCATTTTATTAATCGTTACCTATACGTTAGCTTACTTGTCACCGAATAGACGGTGTACAACCATGTTGCTTTAGCTGTTACCCCAAAAGTGTTTGACCTTTATGTCAAGAGACATAAAATTCAATTTTGTCTAAAAATGTGTTATTGTAAAGGCAGGTGTATACTTGCCATACAGCATATAGGTATATACAGCGGTATAAACTGTTGTTAACACAGGCCCTGATGGATGATTCATGATTGTTGACACCCAACGGGTGACCTGCAGTGTGAACCGTGCTTTAACATGTTCCAAATTTAAAAGTGCATTTGAGCAGAAACTTTACGGTGAGCGTGGGAGAAAATTGCTTATGGTAAAAAAAGGTATTATTTTTTTAAACGTATTTACAGGCTACGAAGTACCTACTCTGTAAATACACTTTATATATCTGTGTCCCACGTTCTTTGTACTTTTTATACTATTTATAAAGCTTTAAGCATAAGAACAGTATTAAATATGGGACTATATATATATTATAACACACTCTGACACTGATTAAATTTTTTTTGTTCTCTTAACTGACCCGAACCGAGGATTCTAAAAGTTCAAGGCGAATATCATAGCCACAAATTCAATGGTGTTCAAATTATGTTTAGTATAGAAATTGATAACGCTTACGTTTTGACAGACAACTGATGCCCAGTCCCAGGAGTAGAACCTCGTGGGAAATCCTTAGAGTGCTAGGAAACATGAGCCAAGGTTCGTGATCTTAGGTTCAAACGTCATATCTTATCTCGCATTTTATCTCTGGACCTCGATAACTCAATTGACGTGTACTCGTACAAAAATAACTCAGCCCGTATATTGTGTAACGTACTGTAGGATTGTTGGAAATATTGACTTAACTTCATAATCTGAGTATTTTAAGAATAAGGAGGTAAAGCTATTTTGTAGTAGAACTGAAGAATTATGTTGTTTTTTAAATATTACCATCATCACGCAAATTATCTAGCCCCAAAACTAAGCAGAGCTTCAAAAAAGCTATAAAATTCAAATAATAAATACAATGCGACCTCATCATCATCATCATCACCAACCTATATCAGTCCACTGCTGGACACAGGCCTCTCCAAAAGGAGGATTTTGCCATAATCGCCACGCTTGGCAGGCGGGTTGGCGATCGCAGTATGGCCAATGATGGAGAGGAAACGCTGCTGCCCGTCTTCTTATGGCGGTTCTCCTGTAGTCGCCTCTTACGACACCCATAGGAAGAGAAGGGGTGGTGCAATTCTTTTAACGTGCCGGCACCACACGACACACACACACTGCGACCTATATACAATATTTAAAAAAGTGTAACCCGAAGCTAAAAGAGGCGGAGGGAAGAGGGGTACTTAAAAAAATCGTAGTACATGCTAATACATGGGGGATTTGAGTACGAATTGCGATGGTAGGAAAAAAAATGGGACATGTAAAAGTGCCATTGATGGCCAATTTGCAGAGAAAAATAATAATTTTGATGTTCTATTGACACTTTTATTCGGGAGAGCCTGTATAAATACGAATTTAAGGCATCAGACAGGGGTGCATGTTGTTGCCTTATGGCATACTAGCAAGTTAAAAACTCAATGAAATTATGCAAAGCGAAAGTTTAAAAGTAATTATACTAGCAAGTGATAATAATTAACGGATTTATATTGTTCCAATCTTAAACAAATACGAAGCCCATTGACATAACTTGCACTGGCATTTTTGCCTAGTATTTAATTTTCGCCATTTTGAGCTACCGTAGGCTACTTGTATAGCCGAGAGACGAGCACACCATCGGACTTAGCGTCACCACATCTAGTGTTCCGGGTTCGATTCCCGGTCGGGTAAATGTAGAAAAAGCACATTTATTTCGGGGCTACGTGTTGTGGTATCATCGTAGTTTCTGATGTCGATCATTTTATGAAATGGCCAGCCACATCATGAAGGGATAAATTTTAAGATCGAACCGCGACATCTAGAACAAAAATGCTTTAATTAGCTACTTTACCGTAGGATCAGAGCAATGAAAATGATTTGGTCCAATATTTATACTACTTGTAACGTTTCAAATGGGCACACGAAATTATCTTTCAATTGTATAGAGCAGCCAGGATGGATGACTCTCACTGACTGGATACACCTGGATGTATCTGTCAGTGACGGAGCCCTAAAACGGTCTTATAGGCTATGTTACAGCTTCCAGTCCCTCGCGACTGTAAACTCGACGCGGAACTGACTGGCGCTAACCAGCTTAGCAAGGTATCGTACAAACGTTATACAAGTAATCGAATAACGGTAAGTGCTCGTCACATACTCCTAGTTTTGTAAAGCCAGTATTTTGTAAGGGTTAAAGCACAATTTACTTTTTGCAACCAAGTTTAATGGGAATCTAACTACAAAATCTATTCTACTCTATTTTGTGACTATCTACATTAACAAAACCTGGAGGTTATCCATTATTCACAAATCAAGTAACTACGAGTAACACATAGGCACTCAATATTATCTTTGACTTTTTCGTCTTTAAATATTGGCAAGTAGTCAATTATTTTACGTTATAAGTAAAAAAGCCAAAGTGAAGTAACCATGGTTACTATTAAAATAACAATATAAGGCTGTGTTATTTTATAAATAAAATAAAAGAGTTCGCCGAAGCTTCGCAATATGGTATCATCATTGAGGTATAATGTACTGTATACTAGTACATTATACCTCAATGGGTATCATAAATTTATTTTTCAGTCATAAATCAGTCAGTCTTATTTTTTACTAGTAGACAATTTGTTTGACCATGCCAATTGTTTGTTAGTGCTATACACAACACAGTAGGTTACTAATACAATATGATATTTTTATGTAAATGATATGTTGATTTCGTTTACATAAAACGAAAAACTTAGTACCTTTTCTATGTAATTCGTAACGTTACGTTTGTATTTTTAAATAATATCATACCCTCACCTTTATATTATACCGATTCTGGCAATAGGTTGTAAAAAAATAAAAGTTAGTAAGCTCATAATGGTTGGCCTGACCGGCGTCCCGGGGCGTAATGCTAACGCTGCAAATGTAAAACAATCGCAGCGAGCATGTTTTGATACGTCAAGTCTTAAAATCCGTGTTAATCCGGCTCGTTGCTCACTTGTTTTCCCGTACGGACTGTACGAATGTTCGCTTCGTAATATCACTTACATTACGGCCTGTAACGCTGGTTAGTGACTATTTATACGATACTTCCCACCGCAGGCCATAGGCCCCACTTAGGCTAGTGTGGTTTGGTAGAGGTGCTTAAAGGCAAGTAATTAAAAAAAACAAATATTCTTGAACTAGTAAAATGTATGTCATTTAACAAAACCACCTAAAGCTAACTAAAACTTTTTTTGTTTACTAATAATACAAACCTATTGTAAATCTGCCTACAAGTGTCTTGAATTTTAAAGCCTGTAAAAGCTCAAAGCGTTTGAAAAACGTTTCATCCGTCGTAATTCGTTCAGTTATTGTGTTACCGCGGCAGAAATCATATTCCCGTCAGTTCCATGGAAATCGGCTGCTGCCTGGATAATCCGGTTGCATTTTAAATGCAATCGTGTGCTGCAAAGGAACCTTGTTACGGAACACTATTCATGAGGAGATTTATTCTTTATTACCTATTGCCCCGGCTTTATTAGCAAAAACTGTTTGGGTCCATTAATAACGTGATGATTTTTAGCATTTTTTTAATATTTTAAAATTGTATCCAAGGGTAGGACATAGGCTACTATTTTTAATTAACCCTAAGGGAGAAGCAAGCCCTACCGCAATGCCTCAAGACCGAGGTATGGAATCAATGTGTGTTGCCAGTGATGACATACGGATCTGAGACGTGGCCGCTAACGATGGGCCTCATAAGAAAGCTCAAGGTATGCTCGGATCGATCGAATCAGAAATGAGACGAAACAAAATCACCGACGTAGCTCTCAGAATCGCAAACCTTAAGTGGCAGTGGGTGGGGCACAATGCTCGCAGGATTGATGGCCGTTGGGGCAGGAAGGTCCTTGAATGGCGGCCGCGGACCGGAAGACGTAGTGTTGGTAGGCCCCCCACAAGGTGGACCGACGATCTGGTGAAGGTCGCGGGAAGGCGCTAGATGCGAGTGGCACAGGATCGATCTTTGTGTAAATCCTTGGGGGAGGCCTATGTCCAGCAGTGGACGTCTTTCGGCTGAAGGATGGAAGGGAAAAGATGAGTCATGGAAAGCCGTATTCGAAGTAGGAAAAGTCACGGAATGTATGTTGCGCAAATTTTCACCTATCTAAGCTACTATAGCTACTAGTTGACGAATAGACAGCTAAATCTTTACATATTGTATTATGATATTCTTAATTCAGGTACAAAATTAAATGCTCGTCACACAAACATTTGCCCCTTGCAGTATTTGTTGAACCCGCAACCGCTATGTAATCAGGAGCGCAAACCTAAACAACGGGTTGTAATATATTTATAGTACTAGCACTAGACTAGCAATAGTCATTATAATCAGCTCGTTTTCCTTTTTATTTTATTTTATAAGTTTGAATTTAAACAAGCAAAGGATAAAGGTATGCAGCCAATTTTCTTTTTAAATACCAGTGTCGCGTATTAAAATGTCGCTTAAATCTGAGCTAATGCCTGCGGAATCGTAGAAAAGTAAAGGGCAAGCCTCGACCAAGGCAATTTGTTTGCCGCCTCCTCTAATAAAATCGCGTTTAGCTTGATGAAATTTAAAAAAACAGAACGACAAACACAGAGCTGTATTTTCCATTTAATTTTTATTTCAATGCGAACTAGGTTACGTGTGGTTATTGGGGGAGCTTATTGAAATATTGACATGAGTCCTACGTTTATAAATAATTAAGAAGGTTTTGAAAGTAGTGTAGTCTTTCACATACAACTTACAATATCGATAATACATGATTGTTGGGATGTGGAAACATACTTTATTTATAAAGTCCTTTCAAGTACGTATGTTGCAGCTGATTTAATAGATTTAGATAACAAAAGCATTATAAACTACGATATAGTTTTTAACTAACTAAAGCCCGGTTCCTATATCCGAGAAACGGTTGGTTTTGCTAACGGATGGTAGAAATTGTCAACTTGACATTCTCAAAAGCGTTCCTATAAATGACGCTTCGTCAAATTTTAAAGGAACGACTATAACGGCTCGTTACTTTTGACACCAATACGGTCAGTTGCTGATGTACACTTACGCATAGTACAATATAGGAACTCGGTGTTAGACAGCATCGAACAGTTGACCGGAGGACGTTAAGTCGAAGTCGATTGTGTTTAAACAGTTTACATACAGTAGATACTTAATTATATGTTCCCTATCACTACTTTGGAAGTGAAAACTCACAGAAAAGGAAAAACACGCTACGCCACTGTGTGGAAACATATTCAAATATCCTGAATATTTAAAATAGATATGTTATGCAAATGCACGTTAGCATCAGATATACGTTACATGATTATTCAATGAACAAACACAGCCTGACTGCGGCCCTGGTCGGTCTGTAATTAGTTCTGAATATTAGAACGGCCGGAATGCGCCAAGTCAAAGGTTCTGCTGTCTGATTTGCCCTGCAATTGCATTACTTACGCTTGCACTTAATATTAATTTTGTTTAGGTACACTATACTTAATAATAGATTAGGTGTTGTACTTACCTTGTAGTAGCTGTGCTTTGATTCGCATTTTTAGATAGGTTATGCAATAAACGATTGAAGTGAATAATGTTTGAGTGGAAATTTAAACACAGCAAAAATTCACATCTGTAAAACCACGTAATTAATTGGCTAACATGTTACAACTTTTAGTATAGGAGCAACATCGAAGACGTGTTTTTTAAAATGCCAGACAAACTAACAACTACGGCGATCATGATAATGTATGGAGAATCAAAATTTTTTTTTTCACGATTTTGATGTTGTATCTGTATTAACGACCAGACAACGACCTCCGTAGCCGAGAGGCGAGCACGTTGGACTTGGCGTCGCCATCTCTGAGGTCCCGGGTTCGATCCCTGTCTAAATTGACCGAATGTAGAAAACGAACATTTCGATATTGTTGTACTGGGTCTGGGTGTTGTGGTACCATCGTTGTATCTGATTTCTTTAACACAAGTGCTTTAGCTACTTAACTTAGGCTCATAACAATTTATGTGGTGTTGTCCAATATTTAAAAAAACCGGCCAAGTGTGAGTTGCACTCGCGCACGAGGGGTTCCGCACCATTATCAATAAAAACGAGCAAAAAAATCACTTTGTTCTATGGGAGCTCCCTTAAATATTTATTTTATTCTGATTTTTAGTATTTGTTGTTAAAACGGCAACAGAAATACATCATCTGTGAAAATTTCAACTGTCTAACTATCATGGTTCACGAGATACAGCCTGGTGACAGACGGACAGCGGAGTCTTAGTAATAGGGTCCCGTTTTACCCTTTGGGCATGGAACCCTAAAAAACAAGATTGAAGTCTGATTCTTGTGCTCAAATGCTGTTTACGTGCATTTAAGGAGAGTCCTATTAATCTTGTTATGGCTAATATTGTAATTGTAAACGAAACGAAACCTTTATACCTAGATTCTTTAACCTAATATAATCTCGGCATTGTAAATTTTCAAATATCACAGTTATGTTATATGAAGAGCAGAGCCCTCTGACACAAGTATTTCTATACTTAAAAGGGGACTCTGGCCACTAGTTTTGTAAAACGATATTTGAACATAAATAAATATTTTCATTTTCAATATTTTTATTTTCATTTCATTCTTTTGTACAGCATTTAATAAAAAAATGTCCAAAAACAAAATGACATGGCAGAATTCAGAAAACCTTACTGGTAGATTTGTTAACATGGGTACACAAAATATATACCAACCACCATTTTGGGTACCGAATACCCATGGACACACTATATGTTGTGATTCGGGTACGTTTGGGAGTGCTCTATCTCTGACCTTCAGCTAGCGATAGGGATAAAACTTCTATTATGTTTGTAATACTGTCTGCTTATGTATTCATCTATGTTTGTTTTGTTATCAGTTATTGCTACGAGCCGCCAAGGAATCCATGCCGATACGGTTACTACACATAAAAAGTTGAAAGGGTCTCAAATGTCAATATTCTCAAATATTTCGACATTGATGCCATGTTGGTTCGTTAAAGCTATTTTCTCGTCACTAGTCTTTAAACTATGCTGCGACGTAAACTGATAGGCTCAAATTTTTCAGGGGTATCGCTTTTTTAACAAAGTGTCTAAAGTCCAAATTAGAGCGATAACTACCTAATTCCAGTTTCGTCACCTTCGGCATCCAAAGTCCAGACAAGTCATTAATATTGGAGCGAAAATTGTTAAACTTGGTTGACTAGAAGTTTACCAACAGAGCATGATGTCATGTAGCTGTAAAACCACAAAATAAGTACGTACAGTTGGCTCTTGGGACATACCGTGATACTTAATAAAGCATTATTACTTCAACCTTGTATTATTTTTATGTATAGAATTTGACGTAACAACAACACACATAGGTATTGTTAAGGGTCTATAGTTCTGTTCAGGCTCTTATCACAGTGTGTATATGCTACAGCAATGAAGCAATGAAGTACTAAACATAATATACGTTTAAAATGACGTAACCACATAGAGCCTCAAAGTGGTCGCGGAGTAGTTCACCACTGACAAGTCGCGCGACTATTGCCGAGTTGTCAATTTTGAGCTTACAAAACAAAATAAAACTATTTAAATTTTACGATAATTACGACCCATAGCGGCTATATTTATAGTTGGCAACTAAAAATCAGTAGGCTAAAAATACCGACTAGTCGGGCCTTGGCCTTGGCCTTGTTGCTCTTCGGTCACGTGGCTTTTTGGCCAGCCTTTAAAAAAAATATATTGTAAATCTTTTCCACAATCACACCACTTATTTAGCTCCAAACTAAGCAAAACTTGTATTATGGCGACTAGGATAAAGGATAAACATACTTAAATACTTTTATAAACATTCATGAAATAGGTACAAATGCCCGTGTTCATCACACTAACGTTTGCCCATTGCGGGATTCGAACCCGCAACCGCCAGGCATCGTAGTCCGGACTACCACACAATTCGAGATCACTCGGTATTCACGCAAGGTGACATAAGTATCAAAAATATCGCTTGAAAACGGTTGGTAGCAGAAGGCAAACTATTAATTTTATAGTTAACCAACCAACCAACTAACCAAACGATTAATGGAAAACAATTTACCTAAACTCGAAATAGCAGAGTATTGATAGCATAGCTACTCATAGATAGTATCATTGCTCGTAGTAATCTACTCAATTAAATTGTGCCTACTGTATAAACGTCTATTACAAAGAGCCCCTTATTATTTCATTGCCTGAGCTAGATAGAGACCTACCTTTATTGGGTGATTCAGTTAAATGACGTCAGCCAAACTTTTAGAATTAATACAAAATGTAAATTATCTTATCTTTATCGAGTGCGATGGTTTTTTGAAATGTTTGGACAGTGGCTTCGTAAAATGTTTATTACATTACAACAGATATGTTTCAAAGGCAGTTTTTTAAAATATTTTTTTCGTATTTGAGGCCTTATTTATCAATTTTACCAAAAGACGTTAATTTATGTAGTTTCACAATAATTTACATCATTGGACTGACAGATTATTATAGATGGCCACAAGTGGTTGCAAGTTCGTATTCTGCGAGATGCAAATGTTTGTATGGTACCTATGATGTGCACGAACATTTTCTTTAAAACTCTAGTATGGTTTAATCTAATCATGAATTGAGTATTTGGACAAAAAAAAGTAAAAATAATACTATGTGACTATTTTATTTTCAATCGATATTAAACTCTACACTTCCCTACACAATGAAGTTAAATATTGACTTTTGGGATGTATGACTTCTTTCTGTCAAATTATATATATGTAGAATGTCCCGGATAGAACAGTCTACAAGTGAACGTCTAGTGTTAGAAGACACTATTACCAAAGTATCTATTCAGCATGTTCAGCAAAAATTTCTATCCCAGAGAATAGGGACAATCTGTATACACAGCTTGGGAAAAACCTTGAATAAAATATTTACACACGAAATCTGGAAAACAAATTTATTTGGTAAACAAACCGCCCAGTTGTCTCCTGCAGTTTTTCATGCAAGTCCTATTTCGAGTGACAACTTTATTGGACAAAATTTAATTTGCTGTCGAAATATGAGAGGCGGTTGCATAAAAGTTTGTACAAAGTCACATGTATATTAAATTCCTGGCAATTAACAAAATATACATGCAAATACCAGGATAAAATAATTTGAAAGATATGCAACGTTAAATTTATTTACAAAATTCCTCTGAGGACTAATTGTCGTGTTCAAATGCATAAAAATGATTTTAGGATTGCGTATTACAAAGGGAACCTGTTTGTCTGTCCTGTTCATCAGGAAGGCGTAGAGTTACCAAGTTGAAATTTATAATAAATATTAAGGTCTGCAAATCCTTGCAGCTTTAAAGTAAGTGGAGTATGCCTATATACATCCCACAGCAGGACACAGGCATCACCTCAACTATGAGGTGGTTTGAGCCATACTCCATCACGCTGTTGTCAAGTATCTTAGCTGACAAACAACTGTCAAACGTGGAACATAAAAGACGAAACATTTGTCACTAAGTCAGCGAGGAAACACTTAAATTCAGGCAGCGAAACATGAAAGTGAAAAGCACAGTGTAAAATATTACTCTACTCTTTCACAAAGCGAAGGTTTGTTAGTTCATTTTTTAGTTAAAACAATGACAACTAAGTTAACCTTTTAGTATTCTTGAATTAAATGGCGATTATTATTTTTATATATTTTTTTATTTACTTATTTTCAGTAACTTTGTAAAAAGGTTTACATTGAAATATGGTACATTCACCAAGTTGAATGATAAAATTTAACATAATTTCTGACGCTGCAATTTTTTAAATATATTAACTTACTTTGAATTCATGTCATGTGACGTAACCCGGTACTACGGGTGCTCTATCTTCAGTCTTCCTATTGGACAACTTTTTAAAAGACATCGTGTATATTATCATTACGTACAATACGTTACGTATTTAAATTATCAATGATTTCAGTTATATCTATTTATCTATCTAGTGGTTAAATACAAATGTAGTCCCTTAAGCTTACTACGAATACGTAGTTTCTTGAAAAAAAAAATACTTATAAGAATCAGTTGTCACAAAATCACAGGCCTTTAAGACATAACTGTACTTAACAATTTCTTTTACCCCACTGACACACTTGTAGTTAAATATTTTTAAAACTAACAAAAGATTTTATCAACAGGTCCCTCATTAGTTTTACAGATCCCCAAAAGGTGATCGTAATTGCTTGTACTCTGTGCTGCAGTCTGGAAGGCGGCCAAGTCGGGATTTTAAGTAGCTTCGGAGCATGATATGGTTTTAAAGACAAGGTTGTTACATTTCCTAGTTTAGGTACAAAAGTGTGAAAACCAGATGGCTTTTCAGAAAAAAGATTGGTTATGAATGGAGCGCGCCATTTCCTTTTTGTATTAAAGGCAAAATATCTAAACGAGGGAGCAATTTTGTTCCTTTTAGTGGAAAAAGAGAGAGAGATTTAAAACAGTTAAACTAAAAAAGTTAAAAAAGTAAACAATCTAAAATAGTAAAAAAGTCTATTCACGACATTTTCATTGTGATGAGTTTATATGCCTTTTAAATGGTTTGCGTTTTGAGAATGTTTTATTCATCAAAGGAAAGGGTGAACTAATTTTGCTAAGGGAACATCCTTCTGCTGATTTTGTCTGTTCGAAGAATACCTACGATGTCACTATTTTTTATTTGCCACATTGGCGGATTATTAGGCAAGTATTCCAACCAAGACTATATAGTGGACCTTCAGAAGTTTTACAACTACTTATTGCATGCTACATTGGACTTAGAATGTAGTAGTTCCGAAATATGACGCCTTCATTACTCTTTAATTCGTGGATTTTATCACGAAAAATAACGGGGTAAGTTGCCAGCGGTGGCATTGTAAATTTTGTACACAAACATTTTATTTATTGCACCACTGCTTACATGTAATTTTTTATAATGGAGGCCTAGATCTGACGAAAAATGTTACCTCAAGGGCAATTGAAAAAGTGTGCAAAACAATCAGACATCAGTTAATTTACATTATGACTTGGACTAGACATCACATGTCTGTCCATGATAAAAGGACTCTTGAGCTTGGGCTCGAGCGATTCAATATCTAATAAATCTTATTCTCCTAATTTATAGGATATTCAATTTAGAACCGTTTTCTGAATGGATTAAAAGTAAAGAAACTTGGGTCTATTGTGGTAAAGTTGGCATTCTATACTACAAGTTTCGTTTAAGGCGCTAAATGTTGGTGAGATTGTTACCTAAAGTGCATTTATCTAATATCTACACAAGCGTAAAGATGTCAACAGCTACACTCTCATATGCCAAGGGCGATAAAAGCAACTACGGCTGCCAAATCTCCGTGTTAACACCATACTGCCGCGTTTGGCAGACCACAGACTGTTTTAACTTTTCCGACCCGCTCACTTAAACAGCTTTTAGTTTTATTGTAGCTGTAAAACGGCGTTAATAGTGTTATTATTCTAGAATAACACTAGATCTGTTTTTCACGATTCAAGTTGAACAGACCTTTCAGATTAGTAGTGTATTTGTCGTATTATAATTTTAATGTTTTTATGTTAATGTGTGTCATGTTGTTGTTGTTGTTGCGATGTGATTAAAATCATTTCAGCTTACTGTTATATTCAGTCTTTATTGGCATCATTGAATGTATTTATTTGAGTTTGTCCATAGGTAGGCTGTTTTAAGAGAGAGTTAGGAAGAATATAGTAGGAGGAATAATATATATATATATAATAGAGTTAGGAGGAATAATATATATATAGAATCCGAAATAATTGGTATAAGTTATTTCCAACCTCTGAGTCTACGAACCCTGCTACAGTACCTAGCGGTTTTAATATCTCAATTTATATAAGTAATTATGATTAAGGTTTCTTAAATGAAAAAGGTAGTGTTTTTTTAAATGAAAGTCACAAGAAAAAAATAGACTCTGACTCATACCAGAAGGGTTGCTTATCATTTCACCTTATAATTTTAATCTTTAACGTTACAAAACCGTTCCAAGACCGCTAAAGTTGTAGTAACAAAACAGCGTAAGTTTAACTTGTTTAATTTTTTAAGTACCAAGTCTCATTAGCTCGCTGTTATTAATAAAACAATACCTAAACATAATTCCATTATAAAAGAGTCTCGTAATACCTTGGAGCTACAGATTACAAATAGCCTAACCTTTCATTAGACCTAGCTTGAGATAGGTCGGTTGATTCCAGCCTCCTCGGAGGCGGTCCAAGTGTCATCGAGGCTCAAGCACCGTCAGCGATATTTGACGGAGATCAAAAGAAAGTCACGTCTTCGAGACCTTTTTAGGATAGACTCTTGTAAAATAAAACCCTACCTATTAAAATGTGTGGGCACTTTAATAACCAAAGTACAGTATAGTAGGACTGATTGAAGGGCATGCGTTCCAAATGTATGTAATACACATAAAGACGCAGGGTCTATAAGACGAGACGTCTATGTTCAGAGCCTATAATTATAGCATTAGTAAAGAATGTCTACCGCGTTTCCATTCTTCTTACTTTCTTTCTTCATCTGTCGATAACGAGACGCAATAGCAAAACTTAATAGGAGTTTGACCGGTCAGCCAGTTTTAAGGGTTAAAAATATGCAAAAGTATATAAATTTGTTTTTTTTTGTTTATATATAATCGCCACATCCAGGATCATGGTCACAGATTAGATAACTGGGCATATTCAAAACCATACCCTGAATAGGGACGGGATATGTTTTGTAAAACAATAGGTATCTAATAAATTTTCTTTGTAATTATGGATAACATAAGTTTTTAAAGTTGGAACATTCCGTGCAAAGCTTTATAACAAATTTCAATTTCCTGCAACATTATTAAAGTTCCAGCCTAATTCAGATTATAAGCATATAAGTGCGCCAAATTGTCGTGTACTATTCGTGACATTAATAATTCATATTTCCTGTGTATCGCCCTAATGGCTACCACATGTATTTCATTAACGGTACTTAGGCGAGAATGAAAACGCTATCACACGAGCGATTTTGAAATAAAATTGTAACTACATCGATGCGAGATCGTTTTTGCATCGTCAAAATAATACGAGCACGTCAGACTGTAGTAAGAGGATTTTTGAGAGCGCTAATATTACCACTCTCAAAAAAATATATATACAAAAAAACTTGATGCAGATATAATTATTTAAATGCAATAACGGTAAAAAGTTTATTTTTACATGAACTAAATTTTTATTTAGTTTAATCTTTTAATAAGAAAAAACAAACAAATGGTACAAACTTAAACACCATTGTATTTACTTTTAGCTCTCTAATCAGTAATAACAATCGAGGCATCGAACACAGCTTTGGCGTGATGATAATGAATATCACAGTGGTTGAATGCTCTAAAAAGTATCACTGACATAACAACGATTAAAAAACAATGCCACAACGATGCAGTCTTAATACCAAAGCGACGCAGCTGCGAGGTTCATTCAGGGCCCGCATACTTTAATTTACCTAAATTATGGTGGACGATCACCCGTTATGCGCGAGTCGACAAATTTGCATTTTTAAAGTAAAATTTTACAGCTAGTAGCAAAGGCGTGGCGAAACCATGTCACGTATTTGCATGACACGAATGTGATGGTTTTTGCCAATGCTTAAGAGTGGGTGTGTAATTAGGTATTTACAGTATTAACACTTTAAACTTTCTTGTTGCATTTTTTAATTATTTAACACTACACAGCACGGGTATTATGCAACATACCTTTTTTATCAATTATTTGTCCCGACGTTTCGGCCTAATTATATAGGCCGTGGTCGCGGGAAGAGTCTTTCCGCGACCTCGGCGCCTTTAAGGCCTAAGCGTCGGAACAAATTATTAATAAAAAAAAGGTATGTTGCATAATACCCGTGCTGTGTAGTGTTAAATATTTACAGTATTAAAATATTTCAAAATTATTTTTAAGTTTAAAAAAAAATCCTTGCTAAAGAGAAAAGGAGTTTGTTGTTAAGTTCAAAGCTCCTTGATTTCAAATAGCGATGTGAACATTTCAAATAAATATGTTTTAACTTTACGATATCTAACGGATTGAGAATGCTGCTACTAAATGATTTAAAAGCCGCTGGCGTAGGTGAAAGCGTTGCTTCAATTCATTGATATTAATGAGTTTGTTAGGTCCTATCTACGTCGTGACTTTATGTAATATTTCTAAGATAGCGAGTAACAAACAACACTTATAAAGCTATATTATACCTACCGGATTTGTACAGACAAATAGCTATTATAGTCAAAATCAGAGTCTCACCACCAAAGCAATATTGTTTTGTATCACATTATATGATACATCAAAAGAGGGACCAGTTAAGAAATAAACTAGTTATAGGTACCGAGAGACAACTAAATATGCAAAATAACGAAACACAACAAGGTCGAAAGAAACTGAACATGTATCGCTAAAGATCGAAATGTGCGTGTTCGGGCCCTTTCACCATTCCTCCTGTCTACTTAGGCCAAAAGTGGCATAAAACAACCGAAATTATTACCGCGAATGGACGTGCAAAATCAGCGGTGGGTGACTTTTCGTGTGGCGTGCACTTCGATCGTAGCGAAGCAAGGCGCGGAGGAAACGTCAGAAAAATCGAATTTCCATGCCGGCAGTTGAGGTTCAGGCGGCGCGGCGCCCACACCGCGCTCACAGCGCGCGCGCCAAGCCTCTCGGACCGTGCATCGCGCGCTCAAAACTCTTCCAACGTTCCAAACTCAAGTTCAAACTTCGAAACAGTGCTCAATGTGCAGTGTTTTTTCTTTCTTTTCAAACTTAATGGTGGGCAAACCAACGGATTATGGGTTCGGCAACGGCCGTCCCGATAGTGAGACAGTTTGTCCGACAGAAATTCGTGTTCATACCTTTCTTTATTAAAAGGTGACGTCACGCGGGCGACTTTTACCAAACGCCATAGCGTCAATTTGCGCTATAATTGATCGAGTATTATATCATTACTCATAGTTGCATTGTCTCGTGTCGATGCTAAGTGGCAATGGATCGCTGTACCGTGCCTATACACTGAATAACGGCCTTCAGCTAATATTGATTATTATTAAACAATATTGCATTCTTTGCCAGTTGTGCTAACACGTATTCATTGTACTGTTCTGATTAATTAAGTATTAAAGTTAATGTATGTGTATTTAAGCTAAAAACTTTTTGTTTTAGACCCCAGCATCTATAAAATTATAGGCCAAGTAGATACAACCAACTGAAGTCTATTTATAGGCTCTATTTTAAAAAATCTATCAATTTGAAATTAAAAAGCAAAAACTTAAAGTATATTAATGAAGTGAAAAGTAAAAAAAAGATCCCACTTTGAATTGAACGAGATAGAACGTCATGTATAAGTTTGCAAACTATTTATTTGCATTTGTTTAGTAGTACTATACTCGTATTTTATAAGATAATGGTACGAAAATACTACTAAAACACAGTAAACTATCTCAATAGATAGCCAGAGCTACTATGACTTAATGGCTATGGTTTTATTTCGATTAGAATATTTTAGAAATAAATACATAGCACAAAATTAGTTTTGACTAACGAGACTTGCACCACATGTTCTTTACGTATCAAAACTCTATGTAAAATTTAAAAATATAAGTAAAAAAAAAATTAGCAAAAAAAAAACTCATTAGTCCAAATAGACTCAAACAAACTACCCCATACTATAAGATAAATCAAGCGTCTCTTGTATTTGTAGTTATTGCCACGCATTACTCTAATAGAATCGCTAAAGATGAATGTATACAATATGAGACAATATATTCTCGTGGCAGTAAAGCTTTCCGACGTCCATATTAAGACATATAAGATGTTCCTGTTATGTTTCGAGGTTGCGGTTTCCTCCGGGTATTTTGTCAAACTACGTTAAAATGTTTTAATCTGATTAGTTATATTCTGATGTCTGAAAAAGTTTAACAGAGGTTATTAACATGAAAGGTGAAATTTAAATCCTTTGACTCATCTGATACAGGGTGTTCTCTTATGAACTTTCACTAGATTTTCATTCATCATCATAGTGTCTTCTCTTGTAACCAAATTAAGTGGATACTTTGTTATGATACTTACTATTTTTTTTAACTTACATTGAAATGTCGCCATAAGCCTCTGTAATAGCCTACCTGCAAATATGCATTATAGAACTTGACGTCAGAGTTGAAAAAAAAACATACATTCTAACGCGGTATCTGCGATGATAATATATTGAGCCTCTATTTATTTACAATGTTGATGTTTCTCCCATCGTTAAAGATGTATATGAAAAACTGAATACGTAGTTTTATTGATTTTCATTTTTTGTTCACTCTGTATTTTTAACGGCATAGTACATTTTTTTAAATTTATTTTTATGCGAACAACATGTGTGTATTTATTTAGTCGTTGAACATTAATTACCTTAATAGCTAAGTTAGTGAAGTAATACTACAACTTTGCCTAGGTAATAACTTTTAAAAGTTCTTTACGTAGTATAACTTTTTCTCTATGGTTAAAGTTTGCTATATACAGTACATCACTTTTAATCCGAAGCATTTTCTTTTTCATATTTTTTCCAGGTTATGCTGTAATATTAAAAATATTTTTTCATTTTTTTAACACCAACGCGAAAAGACGGATTTGATAATTTAGACACGTTTGACTGTGTGTGTCTGTGTGTTGCATTGTATTTCATGGGCGCGTTTTTTTTTATAGAACGTTACTTAATCTTGGATGGTTCTTATCTTAGTTATGAGTGACAGACTCAAAAACCTTGTAAAAAAGTTATATTTAACCATAATCGGGAGTCACCGTACGATAATTATTTAATATCACATCGGTTTAAGAATAATAATATTAACACTTTTTTTCCAATAGAAAATAAGCTAGGATAGGTTACATGCTATTTATAGATTTAAAAATAAAACTTCTATAACTTAAAACAAATACAGTACTTCTATATAAACCAAAGTATATACCCTCAAACTTAACCCAAATGACTTCCAATAATTGCCGAAAATATAATGAAAAATATAGGAATTCATGGTCGTTATATGCTTATGAATAACATGACTTTTACGCTTTTTCACTCACGCAAATGTCGTTTGTTAGTCATTCAAACTAACGAAATTACATTTCAAATACGCACCGACATATTATTCGTTATAATTATTAAAAAGGTTAGGTTAGATTGCGTTAAGGGTTGACCGACGCATTTGATAGATATGTGTCGGATGTATGTGGTCAATATAATTAATGTTTCAGTGAAAAATGTTTGTACAACATATTTTGTGTAGTTCTTGGTCGTAATAATTGATTAAGTTAGGTATTAGTAATTGAGCTAATAAAATAGGAAACACTGCAAAAAAAGATTAACTTTATTCTCCTGACACGGTATATTGGTACCAATATGCGACCAGTTGCACGATAATCCACCAATATAACGATCGCACACGATATTACCACGAGTTAAAAAGTGAGCAGTGAATTTATTCGTTTTGTAATTGTCATTGCTTATCATGTAGGCAATATTGGTAGAAGTAGCATTCTCTTTCGTTCCGTGGCGACGACTATAGTCGTTACAGACTATAAAAGTCTGCAAACTGTTGCAAAAAGTGTTTCAGATTTCCTAAGAAACGATTTCAACAAAACATTTATTGCATTAATGTAAATACCATCGAAGAAGGTACTAATAAAATGTTGGGAAGCTATTCCAGTTCAAAGATTCGAAATAATCAATAGAGCAAGTCACAGACAAGAATCAAGACTGGTCTTAATAGTCACCGGTCACGAATGCTGACTACCAACTTTTCCTGCCCTAACCTTTACTGATACACTTTACCATCAAGTGAAAATGCAGTTTTTCTTTATAATTTAAGAGTAGCTACATCTAATTTAGGAGTAGCTACATCTGTAAATTAGAATTTGGAAAATTCAAATAATAACAATTAATCTAATTGGTATAGTTGTCACAAATCGATGTTTACATACCTAATCTAAATGTATTTTGCAATGGCATTCTGTATCTATACATTTGCTTTTAATTTATTAAAAAAGAATGGTATTTTAGATTAAGGCTTAATCTAAATTTTAAAAACGAATTGTCTGATGAGGGAATTTAAGCAATATTTTGTTAAAAAATATTTCATAATTCTGGTAAACCAAGTTTATTTAACATGAAAGGAACGGTGAGGTGACATAAAAGAAATGTAGGTAATCTCAGAAAGTGATATAATCATAATTTATTCTCTGCTGTCTGGCCGATAAAACACCTAATTATAACACCCGCAAAGGGTAATAACGCCTACACTTACACTTCGCCCTAACGTAAGTGCTAACGTATTATTAAAATGACATTAGTTATCTATGGCCCTCTATGGAAACCGAAAGACACCGCACAGTCAAGACACGTAGAAATTTGCTCGATTTTGGACCTTAAAGCTACCTACATTAATGTCAAAACAAATGAAAAATATTACTGTTACTCGTAATCACGGTATAATAGTCAATAGCGACCATAGTACTGCGATTGGGAATACCAACAATAATAATTTGTTATGACGGTTATGGTTCTTTTTGTGGCATACGTTGTTTTTAGGATTCCTTACCCAAAGGGTAAAACGGGACCCTATTACTAAGGCTCCGCTGTCCGTCTGTCTGTCTATCTGTTCGTCTGTCCGTCTGTCACCAGACTGTATCTTACGAACCGTTATCACGAGTTAGAGATTGCTTGAGACTTGTTCTACGGTATTTAATTAGCAAGGGACTGCAAGTATAATTTTGTCTCATAAATCCGTACATTTAAAACAATAACTAACTTTTTGATCCCATGTTAACTTTGGACCATGGAACCCTGCACTTGATGGTTCCGATTCCGTAAAAATATTTATCATACAGATAAAAGACTTGATTAAATTTTACTCAGCCTTTACTTGAATGATACCAAATTCAAAAGGCAAACGTGAATATAGTCTATTGTTTATTTTAAAAATTAAATAACAGCAAAGCTAAGGGTACAGATCTCGTAGAGGCCATCTCATAATAATGTCGCCACAATAACAGCGCCGGCTCTTCTTTTTCATAGTCCCATACTCAGGTTTACCGAAAAATAGCTTTTGCCCGCGAGTTCGACTGCTATTAGACAGTCGTTTTAAAGACTTTCGCCCTCTTTTATCACCTATTAATCTCCTTGACATGAGATTTGCGGGAAATTATGTATCACCAAAAAAATTTGGGCAAACTAACAGCGTTTTTAATTGACGTTAAATTGATCGATATAACTATAATAATATCTGAATTAATCAAAGCTGAATATTTATAACAATAACTTTAGCTGTAATTAAACTAAACATGTAGGTGTTTTTATTAATTCTAACAAGTAAAATTGTTGCATCTATTATGTTTTTTTTTTGCATATTTGATCAAATTCTAATAATCAGCATAATCATTACCTATTCTATAAGATGGCAACATTTGCAGCTTAACATTAACTTACTTTCTCATATTTCTCATCAATTCGAATTCAAGTAGTTTGGGTAAGTTATACCATAGCTTTCTACATGGGTATTAATCAACACAAAATAATTTGCAAGTCATGGTCCATAGTCTACAATAAAATTCCCAAAATAGGTTTAAAGTGTTAAATAGTTTAAATAAAGGTTTTTATCCTATTTTATATGAATGAAATCATCAACCATCAAGTGTCTTTAAAACTTGTTGTTACAATCTAAACACATTATTAGAAGTGCAATACACTCGTAGTCTTTGAAGTGTCTCCTCAAACTTCATTGAAATAAAAATAAGAACAAATAATGTGAAAGCGGGTTGATGTTGCAGCGTTTTTAAATTTCTTGAATACTTACATTTTTCAGCAACGTGGTATTGTGAAAAAGTTTTATTGAAATATTGATATTTATGAAAACGGTTTCAATAAGATAGATTTGCACAATCCTCGCACTTTTGTATTCTGACTGTAAAGTTTTGCCATTGATATTTTCTATTTGAATTTTATTATTTTTGCAATACTAAAAATAATTGTATTTTTATTTTAAGATCGTATTGGGTGGTAATGATATAATATTATAATAATTCAGTATCTTTAAGGATTTTATCATTATTATCAGCCTTTGAAATTAATAAAAGTAAACGATCACTAAATATAAATTATTAATGTGTTAGTAGTACGAAGTCTTAATAATAATAAGTATGTGTAACAATTGAACGGGATTAATTGAATTTTGTCACACATTGGTTAATTTTAATGGGTTCGATTCATTAAACCGCGGCTAAACCATGTGACGTTCCAATCGTTAGTAGATTTTCACATCAAAATTGTATCGACAGCTCACCCCCAATTTAAATGACAGCGTTAGCGGAATTTATTTTCACAGCGAGTTCCATTTCAGAGTTGCTGGCTACTTCCAGAATTTTAACTAGTTAACACTGATTTATTTGAGTTAAAAGGTACTTATGTACTTGTTGCTGTTACTACAGCTGGCAACTAACTAGTACTTTTTAGTTTTAATTTTAACTCTTATTTATGTTGTCGGAAAAAGTAACCTAAAACTATTGATGTTATGGATGTTATATAAATGTAAATTTTAATTTTACTTCCTCCCTAACCAAGAGGTGAGAACAACCAAGTCCGGCAGACTTGACGGCGCGTCTCTAAGGTCCCGGGTTCGTTTCTCGGTCGGGTCAATGAAGAAAACGAACTGTTTTATATTGTATCGGGTCTGGTTGTTGTGACCATCGTTGTTTCTGATTTATATAGCACAATAATTTAGCTACTTACCTTAGGACCAGAGCAACGTACGTGATGTTGTCCAATATTTATATATAAAAAAAATTACAGCTACGTTAAACTATGAGGCTGGATTCGATGAAACATTAAGTTATCCCAGTTTAGCTAAACTCGTTTCGTTAACGTTTTTCCAACTTACTTATGGCATAACACTGTCCTTAATATTGTTGTTCTATGGTTCAAGTGTGAATGATGAACGAATGTATAAACTTACCAAAATTTATGAAATCCATTTTCTTCTAGGATGTCTTGAAATGCCTCAACAATTTAATTTTGTAGGATTAGAGAGTGTCAATGCCAATTATTGATATCTTGTCAGTTTCTATGCAATAAGTGTCCATTTGGCAAGTGCTACCTTTGACATTAATCTATTCTATGCTTACCTTATTCTAAGATTTGTGGTTGGTATAATGAAAAAATAGCTTATTTCTAGATTAAGCAGTACCCTCGAGTTACAACTTATTCCAGCTTGATCGAATCGCCTAAACAATCTAAGGATTAAACTCTGACTAGAACATAAAACACTAGTCCAAGTACTAAATCTAGGCTTACACAAATCGGGATTACAAACTCATCAAATTAGAACGATCGTAACTTTCAAATCGTATAGAATATAAAGTTACAAACAGGCCTTGTTATAATAATATCAAATGTCCCATGTCGTCTCGAACTAGGGTGCTTGGCATTTGTACCTTACTCCTTTGTAATAGTGGTTATATTACAACGCTAATAGTATAGAAGGGAGGAGTACAACTGTGAAAGAGGTTTGCGCTTTGCAAAACGTTGCGTTAGTCTTAATTTGTTAGTTATAGGGGTGAAGTTGACCAGGTAGATGTGGTAGGTTGTACGTGGATGCTTCGATTACGTCATTTGAAGCCGTTTAACCTATTTCTGCGGTCACGCAGCCGAGCCCTCCAGCCTTTTGCTTTTGCCTGTATTCTAATTCTAAAGCTGTGCAAATAAGATTTTTAATTGTATTCATTATGCATGTGTTTCTATTATAATCAAAGAGAGCATCAAATTGAGAAATTTGTGTATTAGGGTTGAAGGGTTGAATATTAGGGTTAACAACATTGTGAATAAAATACTTATAGCAAGGCTGCTAGATAAAAATAATTAATAGTCTGTTAGAAAAAAATAAAAAAAAAAAAAACAACAAATTGTCTTTTCTAAATTGGTTCAAGTCTGTGTGTGATGGAAGATTCTCCTGAAAAAAAAAAAACACTATCTGGTACCTCGTAACACAATAATATTACTAACAAAACATTATTTATAAAACAACTTGATTAAAAAAGGAAACTAAAACTAAAATTAATTATAAACTTTTAGAAAAAAAAAACTTTAATGCATCAAAAACGAAAAATGCACTTTAAAATCCTTCAGTTTGCGCTAAGAAGTTTAGTGATACAATCCAACGCTGACATTCGTAGCCTCGTAGCAGTCGTAGCAAATAGCAACTACGAAACTACGAACACTTATTCGAACAGTCTAGTCGATATATTTCTAGATATTTTTCCACATTATTGCTAATAGTACAGCCTTAATAAGCTGTCACTTATTTATGTATAGTAATTTGTTTCAGAACGAATAGAACTCCGCTTATCAGAGATCTCAAGTAATTTACTTGTCGTAGCTTGTCGTAGTCGTAGCGAACTACAGATTACTACGACAATAGTTTGTAACTAATCGAACAGTATAAAATGTTAAATGTATTGTTGTTTTTTTAAATACAGAGTGATTTATTAATATGCACATGTTACTTAAATTACTACGTGCTTGACAATACACTTATTGTCATAGTTGCTGAGTAAGGAATAAATAA
Source organism: Anania fuscalis (assembly GCA_950371115.1). Classification (NCBI taxonomy): domain Eukaryota; kingdom Metazoa; phylum Arthropoda; class Insecta; order Lepidoptera; family Crambidae; genus Anania; species Anania fuscalis. Next base: position 14,672,092 of record OX493334.1, on the reverse strand, counting down.
CATCATAGAATGATTAGGTTACGGCTAATTTTTTACAGAAGCGTGTCCCAGGAAGTCCGCAAACTCAAAACAATCCAGAAACGTTTTTTTTTCGAATTGACTGAAACTAAGAATTGAACCCGGGACTCTTGCGACGCAGCGTGTCGCCTTTTAAATTGTATCTCGAGTAAACGTGGCATGATTGCAAGAAACCTTATTTAAATTTGTTCTGTTGGGAATTGACAAAATTTACGTCGATATAAAATACACAGTTATACCACATGAGTAAAGAAACGAAACAGAGACAAAGCTTCTAAAGAGCTAGCAAAATTTATACCTATTTTGGTAGGGTTGGCACAATTAAATAAATTTAAAATGTAAATGTTCTTTTTTTTCACATTTTTTATTAAAATAGGTTATTTTTTTACAAATTACATACTCCAATTTTTTTTTTATTACTTTTGTTTTTAATAATTTGTTGTGTCTTTAAATCGAATGATAAATTCTAAATCTAATATAAAGTTTTTTCAAATAATCCAATGGGAAATAATCACATGGCATATGAAATGTACAATCTTGCAAACGTGCTAATATTTTATTACCAATATTAACAATTTGTACATGAAGATAAAAATATTCGCGAAATTTTTGCTCAAGCAATTCAACAAATGCAATAAAATTGTCAGGAGGTATTATCACACACAGTACAACAATGTACAACCATATTTACAACACTTTTTAAATACTAAAACAAAAATATTACTACGTATTATGTGAGAAACTCGATAACAAAACAAAACACGCACGACATTCGAGCGTCGTGTCACGCCTGCAAGCCCTGAGATTGACCACTGGCTGATCTAGTTTGAAGCGGTTTCGGCCCATACGTGACAAGCGGCCAGTGGTCACGCGCACACACGCGATGCACTTGTAGTGATGTACCTATCACAGCGCATTCGTATGTAGCTTTGTCTCTGTTCCGTTTCTTTACTCATGTGGTTATACTAGTACATCATACCTCAATGGTTCTACAACAGGTGCATGGCTACACGTTGTACTCATGAATACAAACTATTCTTAGTACTGAACCTACACTGGAATTAAAATAAAGTCAGCTGTTTCCAACTCAATCGCTTCTCAAAGCCTTGTTACATTCATATTCATTTTTATAATAGTTACAATCTGTCATATTGCTAATATTGCATAGTTATCATTTTGCGAATCTGTCATTCTGAAAATCTGTCATATTACACCATTTGTCATTTTGCGTTTTTGACATTATGCGCCTAAACCGTTAATAGCAATGTATACATGTATTTTACACGTTTTTTTCCACTTTCACAATATCAGTAACACTCTTTCTTTCTAAAACCTATAATACCATTCTAGTTTCAGAGATACATCTGATTGCGTTTTCTTTGACTAATAATTATCACATTTCTATGATTTATTAAAAACAAGTAAAATCTTTATCTATGACTACTATCCATAACCCAATAAGTGAGACTAATACAGAATTGTGATATTTATGTACTTTGTTTAATGGCAAATAAATGATTCTGATTCTAATTCTTAATAGGACCTCTACGTAAAATAAATAAATAAATATTGGACAACATCACCCTCCATTGCTCTGATCCTAAGGTAAATAGCTAAAGCACTTGTGTTATAGAAATCAGAAACAATGACGGTAACACAACACCTAAACCCGAGATAATATAGAAAAGTTCGTTTCTACATTGACCCGACCGAGGATCGAACGTAAAATCTCGTAGAAGTCTCTTAGCCTTCGTAGCAGCAGTCGTAGTAAAATATTTTATTGGTTCACCCCACGACTATGATTTACTAGTGGCAATAATTATAGATAGCGTTAGAATAATTAGTCCGAGTTAATTTACTACCAGACATAGGTAGGCACTTGAGAATATCAACTTATTACATTACTTACCGGCTAAGAACGCAATTAACAATATGAATGATTTTTACTTCGTAACATTGGTATAATTTGATTAATTATTCGATTAGTAAACTCCTTACTATGGAACTATCATGAGTGTTGTGTTGTTTAACATATTACCATCGATAGTCATCACGACTGAGTTTGTTGCGCCGCTTATTCTCATCACCAGCCGATATGTAGCCCCGATGTAGTGGTAGGGCTAAGTTATATTTTAGGACATGTATAACTGCCTGGAAGAAATTTAAATTCAAATCATTTATTTGTGATACACATGTAAATAGTCAATAGATATAACACAGTAACGTAATATAATGGCGACATAAAAATGTAGCAATAGTATTTAATAATTACAATACATATGATAAAAGCAACGTCAGTGTTAGTTAAATTACAAAATACCTAATAATAATAATCCATCGTTAGAATCAATGCACAAATAAACCAAAATCAATGTTAATTAAATTACGGGGCACGCAGTCAAGCGGATAAAGCCTCATTTAATTTGAGATTTCAATTCTAAAAAATCATGGATGAATAGAATGAGGGTCTATATACTGAATAAATGACTTTGACTTGATCAGCCTATAGAAGTCCATTGCTGGACAAAAGCCTACCCCCTCGAATATAACAGTGAGTGGCAACTTTGGGCCGTTTGTTTCCAGAGAGCGTTTTTTTTTTCTTCGGCCTACTACGCGGCATCGATGTTAAGCGCTGGAGCAAAGAGTGGGGATCGCTTTGCGCATCTTACGATCGACGATAATCGTATCAGAGACGCGTTTGCTTGGATTCAACAACCAATCACGGCCGGTGATGGTGCAGGCGCGGCGTGCGACTAGCCAATCATGTAATCGTAATGGACTTCTGCGCAACTTTAACCCAGCGGTCAACTTCCGTACCGCTAGTTGTATTTTTCCACTGAAGAAGAAAGACCTCTTCCATTATATTATAGTTTATTTCTTTATTGTGTGTGATTTTTAACCTACCTTGCGTAAACCATGAACTACTTTTAATGTGTCAATCATAATAGAAAGTAAACTAATTGATTGCAAAATCAATTCTCGTTTATATTAAATAGGTTTCAGAATACAAGTTAGTTGTGGCTCGACAGGTCGCTCTATTAAGAAATTTTATCACCTCAATTAACATTCTGAGAACTTTAACTCAACACAACTATAAACAAAGTGTAAGTAAGTAAGCATAAGTTATCGTCAACTATAATTTTCACGTTTCCACTTTCTGATTATGTTACTAACAACTCTCTTGACACCTCACACTTTGTAGGCGTACAAAGATATAAATTTAAACGTCTTGGCCTTTATTTGTAGTACAATCTATATATATAACGTCCTAATCTTAGTACACTATACTTGCCGTGCACGATATTAGAGGCTTATCAGAGATCTGACCGTTCTTTGAACTTAAACCGCTTCGATGCGGTCATAAAACAATTTTAGAATTCCGATTACCTTTCCTTATCGTTAAAACATTTTTTATGTTTTTATTGACGCACATTGTTCTTTTTTACAATAATTATTGACACAGATTTGCAATTAACCCACATAAACACGTAAAAAATATTGGTTGATTGGGTTTTCTGGTGGAAATACAGATCGAAAAAACTATAAAAATACTTTCATATTTTCTTTAATTACCATTTTTTTTTAAATACGGAATATCACTTTCTATAATCTTTAATTATTCACTGTAAGTCACTTATAGAAACTACTAGATGATCTAGCTTAATTACACACAACAAACCATGAATTTTACCAAACGTACAAAGTAAACATTAAGTCAACATTAAATATTATTTTCCGATGTATGTTTATGTACTATAGGCGTTGGTAATAGGTCAACGACCTCGATTAAATTACATGTTTTTTAAAAATCCATTTGCATACAGCTTATGCGTCAAGGGTTGAGGGTTGAGCTATAATTTCATGGTATTAGAACGCTTTAACGTAGGTACAACGGTGCTGATATATTTAAAAAAACAGTCCAAAACCTTTATTTCATTTTATTTTTGACTCATTATCATCATCATTTCAGCTAAAGGGACGTCCACTGCTAAACATAGGCCTCCGCCAGTGACTTCCATATTGGCCGGTTGGAAGCAGCCTGCATCCAGCGGCTTCCTGCAACCTTTACCAGGTCGTCTGTCCACCTTGTGGGAGGTCGTCCCACACTGCGCTTGCCGGTACTTGACTACGCTTATGGCTTATTTTTGACTACTTTATTCATTTTCTTTTTGACGAAACAATTGGCTTAGTGGCGCTACGATTTGTTTTGAAAGCAAAAGGTGTAAGTTTTGATTCACAGTTCAAGTCAGTTCAGAAACAAACTTTTCCATGGTTTGAAGAACTTTAATGTTAAATTCAACAACTTTTACTTTCGTACTATATCCATCATCATGGCTAGTGTAGGTACTTTATCTAAACAAATGCGTATTCTGGTTCGTATATCTTTAGCATTTACATTTTTAATAAAGTTGTCTCTTACGATAAACAGAAAAAAATACTTACTTATTATGATATACAACGTGTTACATAATTCACCATGAAAAAGATATTATTTAACCAAAAAAAAGTGCCAACCCTAATAACCTGTCGGGTCAATGAAATTGATTTGTCATAGATTATTTTAAAGATGCATTATCGTCGTCATGTTTAATCTTAGGTATCAGCGGCATTTCGTTATTGCCTAGTGTGGCATTAAAAGTTCCAAAACTCCAATTTTGAGAGGCAGGAAAGTCTCCGAGGAGCAGTACGGTACAGGTATCCAGAACTCATTAATTTAGATTACAGCGGGATTTTCTCCGTGTTGTCCTATAAATTTTTTATCGAATGTAAAAAAACCTAGTTGAAATGATCTTTAACAGTTTTTTTCTTCCTGTAACGCAGTATGTGTTCTATATCCAAAACATTTCGCGAGCACTAAAGTGGACTTGAGCATACATAGAACGTAGAACCACAGTATATATAAGGTCCGATTTTATTAGTGTACATTCCTGTTACCCTGTGACTATATAGGTGAAAAGCAATCGTAAAAACCAATTTTCAAATGTGTACCATAAAAACTAAAAAAGTTAAAAATCAAAATAAAAATCAACAACATTGACTTCATATTGCATAAACTCGTCCTATCTTTGGTACGTTAAACCATCTGATTATCCGTCTTATTCTTTCCCCTCGTACAGAGCGAGAAAGAGTTGAAGATTGGACGAGTTTATGCAATATGAAGTCGATGTTGTTATTTTTTAATTTTATTTTTGGTTTTTTAGTTTTTATGATAGGCATTTGAAAGTTGGTTTTTACGATTGGTTTTCACCTATATAGTCACAGGTTAACATGATGTACACTAATAAAATCGGACCTTATATATCTATACTATATGTACTGTGGTAGAACTGACAGCCAATGGGGCAGGAAGGGTCTAGAATAACGCCAGCGTAGGATGTCCACCCATATGATGGATCGACGACCTCGTAAAGGTGCGTGAATTGATGCCGCTGGATGCAGGCCGCTACGCTACCAACTTACCAACTGGAACAACCTGGCTAACCTATGTTCAGCTGTAGACGTCCTATGACTGAAATTATATGTGGACTGGTGAATCTCATGATTACCGATTTAATCTAGAACTATCCAATATAGCGAGAACTTAATACATATTCAATTTTAGTTTGCATAACCTTAATATTACATGAGGTAGTAAATAAAATAATAATAAGGCTTAAAGCTATACCTATTATTGTACCCTGATCCTTAGACTCTGTCGTGCGATGCAATTAGAAGAGTCAGGAAAATAGATTACAGTCAAATAAGTGGCGTAAATTTTGTCAAGTCATTTGAAGCAAGAATTACATTATACTATAGAACTACAGCGTTGACTTTGCCTTAAAAATAACAGTCCGAAGCCCTTATCATGTAATACAAGTTTGCAACTAAGTAACACGGCTTTCAAGCGGCCTGAGCGACTGTGTGAAAGCGCTCTTATAATTGGGGTACATATTTTAGCACTGTTGGAAGCAATCAAATTAGTTATTAATCAATATAAGTTCAGCAGCGGTCAAGGTTTAGTTGCCTGAATATATTAAAGTAATAAAAAAATATTTCGGTCAATGCATATTTATTATTTGGAAGCGATATACTTAGGTACCTAATCGCTTTACTTATTGTTATAACAATGGCTTTTGAAGTTGCCTGATATATTTAGTTTTGAATGGTTTAGTTTGGCTAACTTTATGAAATTCAAGCACAATGTTTTCCAATTAAACTATTAACGCATATCTGTAAAATTATATATCTTAGTACTTTATTATTTATCTAGCTTCAATTGTCTGATCTTACGATGCATAATGTAGACCGCTATGGAATTCAAACATACATTTACTAGAAGTTGGGTATATTAGTGGATACGAAGTCTCTTATTTGGGTTCTAGTAAAGTGGTGAAGTATAGTATTAAATAAGGTATAAAACAGGTTTCATACTAGCAGCATTTGACATGTCTGTAACTTTTTTACCTGACTGCCAAACGAGGGTTATGTTTTTCAAGCGTATGTATGTATATGTATGTATGTCTATTTCTTTGGCACGCAAACGCAAATCCATTAACAGCATAATGATGATTGACTTGGTATGCACTGAGTTAGTACCTAATTAAGTACTTTAAATCCGTGTAGAAAAAGTCGAATGAAGTAACATGGATTTGATGCCTCAGACTGCAAATTGATTCTTTAAATCTTGTTTTCATCTTTTAAGTTCACTTTTTACGCAGGCGGGTTTTTTGATTTTTTTAATTAATTAATTTTTTACTTGTTCAACTCGTAGAAATGACCAACAGTAACCTAGTTGCAACCAACGCAACTCAATTTAAACAGGAAGAATAAGTAATTTAAAGACTATGTTTAATATTCAAAGAATTTTATTAATAAATAATAAATATATTCAATAAATAAAATTAAACATTTGAGGTATTATTTTGAATTTCAACGAACAAAAACAACATTTATCTTTAGCATATTTTATGCAGTTGCTGGTTTGCTAAACACGATGACGCTTGGCGGACACCGCCTTTGTACACTGGTTTATTTGGCGACTGCAGTCGATAACCTTTGTCCGCCAAATGTGCTGATAGGCAATATTTCAATTGGATCATTATTAGCCAAATACGACGGCCTAAATTGTTTGTTACGAGTTAATTCGGCTATCAACAGCTCGACAGTTTAACCTGTTTGATTGGGCAAAGTGGAATACAGGTCGCATAATTTGAATACATACGCATAAAAAAAATCACAAATATCACATACGAACTCCTAGGAAATTCTATACGATTCTTGGGATTAAAATAAATAAAATTGTTTCCACAATCACACCTTGTATTGTGGCGACTAGATAACGGATAAACATACTTAAATACTTTTATACACATCCATCGCTTAGGCATAAATGCTCCTGCTCATCACCCAAACATTTGCCCCTCGCGGGATTCGAACCCACAACCGCCAGGCATTTTAGTCCGGAGCGCGAACCACTACACCAGACGGTCATAAAATTTCGTATGCGAATTGGAATTCGAACGCTTCAGTACGTTACGCCTCAGAACGACGATATAGTGATTATGTATGTGAGTGAGTAGGCGACATAGCCATAGAGTAGGGTTTTATCTGAATCTCTTTCAGGTAGGTTATATATTAAAATCAGGTCCTAATGTCTTTGGCTGTAATGATAAATACCGAGCAGGGAACTTTTTGAAACTTTTTATTTATCTTTTTTAATTCGTATCAAATTAATGTTTTTTTATTCGTTACAACTAATTCATAAACTATGCAAATCTTAAAGAACAGGTTTAGTTTAGTTGGTAGGTACGAGTACACATTAATTTAGATTGCAACCAGCGGCCTTGCTAGTTCCATTAAACTTGTTAACAAACTCTCTCTAAGACACGATTTAGTTAGAGTTTGTAAACAGAGGTCGTTTAGATAAGGGAAAAACAAAAGAGTGTTCTGGTAAAACTATTGAGAATAAGAAATTCAGGGTTGTTCGACGACATTTTAGTTTAGTAAGTAATTCCGAAATACAAACTCATGAAGATTTTGTGTTGAAACCCTTACAATGTATTACAAGTGAAAATAATAGTAATTTATTTGTATCAGGCCCTCTTCTGGGCACTTATATACGTCCCAAAAATATAGGTTTGCCCTACCACCGCTTCGGGACTACAAATTGGACTACGTGTCGCTAGTCATATCACGCGACGGCGACCAACATCTGTTTTCTCTTTTTAAAAAAAGCGGAGTTGGTTCTTAATTTGACTGTAGGTTTATTTTGTACATTTTCTTCTTTGTTCAGATGTTGTTATTCTGGATAAAATTATTTCCATTTCACTGGAGGACTGCAGTTTTTAGGGTTCCGTACGGAAATGGTAAAACGGGACCCTATACTCACCAGGCTGTATCTCATGAACCGTGATAGTTAGGCAGTTGAAATTTTCACAGATAATGTATTTCGGCTGCTGCTATAACAGCAAACACTAAAAACCAGAATAAAATGTGTTATTTTTTTGCTCGTTTTTAGATAATGGAACCCTTCGTGCGCAAGTCCGACTCGCACTTGGCTGGTTTTATCTGTGAAATGAAATGATATGAAAGTTTAATACGCAGATGATTTAATCCCAAAATTTCGTTTTTAAATTTTTTTCAATAATTAGATGGAGGTACGACAGGCACACCGTGGCCCGTGGCACAAGGTGGACAGACGACCTGGTAAAGGTTGCAGGCCGCTTTCAACCGGCTAATTTGGAAGTCACTTGAGGCGGCCTATGTTCAGCAGTTGACATCCTATCCTATGATTGAAACGATGATGATGAGTTAGATGTTTTTTTTTATGTAATCAAATCCTTCGTAAAGTTCTTGCTTGCTAGGGCTCCCTAGGGAGTGCAATTTGAGTATTGCTGCAATATTATAACAATGACAATATTATTCATTAATATCTCAAATTGTTACTTTGAAACCTTGATTTTCCAACAAAATTAAGTTATCTGTTTTTAACACAATTTAATTTAGCCTTTAATTAATTACCTCGGAGATATTACTCTCATGTCTATTATGAGTTGTGCAAAATATGACCCGCTCGCTCGCGTCGCGAGTAATTACTTAGCTACAACATAATTGACGTGGGTACGGTAGGTTCACATTTCTCAGTGCTAAATTCGGGTAAAACTCAAATGGACTTAGGTACTGTGGTGAGCAATGGCGTAAGGGGGATTTTTCTTTAGCAAGATGTTGCTTGTAAATAAGATTTTTAATAGTTATTCTTGCGAATTAATAATAATGTAACTTAACTATCGCTGTGCGTCACTGATCTGGAAGTACTTTTCTTGAGTTTTGCTCGAGTTAAAATGGTCATTATACGATTTATTATACGAAAATTCCAAGATGCTTCATTTTCTGTTTGGTCCACGTTTTTTGAATGATTCAGAAAACAACTGTTTTATTCACGTCAAGAAAAGTGTTCCATATCCCAAAAAGTATTTTTTATCGAACATACCATGATAGACGTTGAGGTTTTACTAATTGAGTTATAAACCTCTACAGTACTTACCAAATGCAAACCACCGTGTCGAACTACTCTTATTAAGTGCTTAGAATTTTTTTACAGCTCTCTGGCTTTGTAAGTACTAAGAGTTTTTTTGGTAGTCTCTGTCTGATTTAAGTCGCAAAAAGTCATTCAAAAACTGCAAGGGTGTGGACTATGGACCCTTGACAGCGTATTAAAAATTGTTTTGACTCCTTTCTTTTAAGCGCTGTCTTATCAAAATTTGGCAAGTTAAATATAATTTTTACGTAAAACTTTTATTTATAATTTTATTCTAAGAATAATTTTCTGGTACACAAAGAAAATGAAATTCACTTTGAAAATTATCAACTGCGTCAAATATGAAAAAAAAAACAATTTTGTCTTAAACGGGTTTGGAGGCCTTTGTAATCGGTTGATGGACCAGTTTATGACTATTATTATGCCAGTTAATGTACAATTTGTAAGTTAAATTACCAATGAGCCTACTATATATTATTATATTTGTATTTATCGCTACAATTACTCAGTGTTAAATGGTTCTAGTTTTTTTTTCTCTAAAGTTTAAAAAAAATAATTATTTCTCTTACAATTAATTTAAATAAAACCGTTAATTATGATTAATATATATTATGTATATTGATTCAATCAATATACATAATATACAATTCAATTACGATGAGAATGGATTACATAGTTTTATTTTTCATGTTGCGGAATCTGTAGTATAAAGTCGGATATCGATAGTAATACGATGGTATATCGAATCTGACCGATAGTAAAATTTTCGATAATATCGATGCTGACAATGTAAAACACAATTGGTGTCTTTATTATCGAGATTACTGATGCCATTGGTGTTTATTAAATGACGTGTACCAAGCAATCGATAGTATTAATGTACTCCCAATGGAAAAGTTGATTTTGGATTCAAACTATCGATAATCAAACTTTATGATTTACGGCAATACATCACTATACATCGACGACCTCCGTGGCCAAGAGGCGAGCATGCCGGAATTTAAATGGCGCCGCCATCTCTGAGATTCCGGGTTCGATCCACGGGCGGGTCAATGTAGAAAACGAACTTTTCTATATTGGCTCGGGTCTGGGTGTTGTGGTACTGTTGTTGTTTCTGATTTCTATAACACAAGTGCTTTAGCTACTTACCTTAGGATCAGAGCAATGTATGTGATGTTGTCCAATATTTATTATTTATTTATTTATAAATGACCATTTATTTTATTATTTATTTATAAATCACCATACTATATATTTATTAATATTATAGTAGTCATGTTAGTTATTTAGGAATTAACTATTTAAGGTTTGTTATCTTTGTCAAAACTTCTTACTAATAAGGAAGTTAAGGTGTGTGATTATCATTTTGTTATTATTATTTAATTTTCGATTAAAAAAAATGAAGTTGGTTAAACTTTTTAAGTAAATAAAAATGTTTTTAAATTTTTATTTTGTTTTAATCAGGAGATAATAAGAAGAGCAATATTATACTATTTATAAGTTTATATTACCAGCAAGAAAAAGTACAATCTGTTTTAAAATATTATTATTTCAATTAGATGTGTTTTTATCATGAAATATTGTTTCCAGGAAATGATAATTTTCCGTATCACAGTTATTAAAATAATGTCTTTATGCTAAAAAGGTATTACTAGAAAACTATCAACATTGACGATGCTATTGGCGTAGCAGCGCAGAAAATCGCCCTTTAACGATTTTGCTAATTGCTAATTCTGGGTGTAGAGGGAGACGCCCCTAGAAAAAATACATTGCCTCGTAACACAAAGTTGTTACTTATTTATTTCAATATGAATGACAATGACCATGGTGTGGTGAATAGTGCATAATTTATTGTTTACATACTTACATTGTTGCAGCAAAAAATAAAAGTGGATTGTACACATTATTTATGTAATTTCATTTTTTTTTTCTATTTGTAACCTTTATTTTGTAGGTTTACCAGTAACCACTTTTACTACACATCTTAAAATTAAAATTCAAAATGACCGTTAGTAACAATAGTGATGTGCTCACAATAACGTTAACGCTAACGCTACTATAACGTTATCGGTATTATAGGTGTGCGCCAGTTGAACTGATGCGGTGGAGCGGCTCGGCGCCGACGCGCGCCGACGTTTCGCTCAAGTGCGGGCGCGCAGGCGCCTGCTAGCTATGGGCCGCGCTAGCTGAACGGTGCGCGGCGGCGGTGCATGTACGCGGCGGCGGGCGGTGCGTCGCTCGCGGGCCGTAAGGTGAGATATAATAATAAATATTGAACAAAATCACTCATCATCTTAGATAAGGAGCTGAAGCACCCGTGTTAGAGAAATGAGAACTACAACTCAGACTCGAGACCATACAGAAAATGCCGGGAATCAAACCCGGGACCTCAGAGATGGCGATGCCAAGTCCGGCGTACTTACCTCTTAGCTACTGAGGTCGTCATTTATGGTAGAAGATAGAATCTAATACATAGGAGAGACATTATTCGCCATAACAAGCCAACTATGCTAAGGGAATATGTGATAGTCAGTCGCATACTGCATGCTATAGAAGTGGCTATAAGTTATGTTATTGTTTGATTTCTGTACTTCACTTAATTAATAGAGAACAGGGCAACCATTTTATGAATTAAGTAAAACTAGATTGTATTGTATCTCAAAATGCTATTTTATTTATTGCCTACAGGCGCGCCAGCACGGCCGCCAGCCCGCGCCGCCTAGCCCGCACCCGAACAGCCCTCCGCACCCCGCGCCGACCGGCGTCCGCGCATACTCCTGCCAGCACTGGGAGTCCCGACTTCAGCCCCCCGTCCGCCCACTCTCCGCCCTCGTCTCAGAGCCACACTCGCCATGCAATGTCGTCGACGTCGAGGTACTACTACTACCTGTCATGTTGTGTCTCAGTGTCTGTAATCGGTTCATGTCAAACAAGCTTGTTTTGTGAACTTCACTTCAAACATAAAATTGTTATTGTCGAATAATACTCTGAATCTACAACTTAAATGTAGTCTGATTCCACCCTCAGTAGCAAATCACGAATTAATTTCAATACACAAAGCTTCAAACTAGTATACGGTGCATACTCTTGGGCAACAGATACTTTAGGAGTTGTTATCACTCGTATTGATTGCCATCGGGCTAAACGCTAACTATTAAAAAGAAGTTGTCATCGACTTTACAAATACAAGCTTATTTGGCTATTTTAGTGTAAGCATGATCAGGTAAATGTTGTATGTGTGAAATCAATAAATTGTAGCATCTAGTATCGGGTCTCTTTGTTTCCAAATCGTATTTTTAGATTTAATGTACAAGCATGATTGTTAAGGCAATGCAACTATGTCGTAAAATCTACGTGCGTCACCTTTATTTAACGCCGTTATTTGTTCGCCATTCCATTTTTCGTTTCCATTAAAGAGTGCGGTGCCTGAAAAGATCTCGTCGATAATATGTGCTACTTCGAAGTGTTGTTAATCAAAGTGACAAAAGTGGGCCGGCCATGAAACAGCGATACCTATCGGAAAGCAGTGTCAGATGGCAGGTGTCAAAGAACCAGAGACTGCGTCTTGATGTGCGAAATGAGACATGAGTGATAAAGTTACGCAATAAAACTGTTTAAAATAAATTAAAATAACGTTCAACGCCAAATTGCGCTTGCTTCCATTACGTATTCTTTTCACACAAAAACATATCGTAATTTAAGATAACGACCACTATAAATAATTAAATCGTTCAATTAGATATAATTAAAAATAGTTTTGCGCCTTTCTTGTGCCTATCTCAATCCAATTCTAAAGCGTTCTATAGTGAGATAACTAAAAGTAATTATTACTGTGATGGGACATTAGAAGGGTATTGTTGTTCGACGTGTAAATAAAAGTTTAACCTAAAAGTAAAACAAAACTACTTTCAATAAAGTAGGTTAGGAACGCGCTAGACATAGTTTTAAAGCTTAAAATAACGTTGGTGAAAGTAACGGTTGACGAGTGTAAATAAGGAAGTGAACAATTGACATCACTAGTTCAGTGCGAGCTGTGTAAAGTGTCGTGCCACAGCCACAGGCTGAGTTTTCTGCCCGCGCTTTTTTACGGCCACAAAACTGGCAAGTATGCAGGCAGCTCTTATGCTAAGAAGTAAATCGCGGGAGAGAAGAAAACAGCGTCTCAAGAGAGGGATTAAGCACGACCTGCCGAGCAATGTCGCCACCAAGGCGATCGCACCGTTCCCGAGATATCCTCCTGCTTCATGGGTATGTGCTTTCATTTTAATGTTCGTTGTTATTAGTTAAGATTGCATGATGTTCATGTAATTGTGGTAGTATTGTATACCTATGTGCAGTTTGGTATTGAAAATACTAAAACGTTTGAATTATTATCCAAAGAGGAGTAGAAGATTTTTAGGGTTCATGTATAAATGTAAGTTTCTTTATTTTACCATAGCTTCTAATCGGCTGAACAGATTTGGATGTACGGGTACTTATCGTTAGAATCAAACAAATATTTTTTCTGCAACTAAGTAAGTATCAAGTGACCAATGCGCAAAAGGTCTATTAAACTAGTCCGCTAATTGCGGTGACTAATGACTATAAAATACATTCTATAAATCCAGGGCTATATAAAATAACTCACATTCACATACACCACTTGCAATTCATACTCAAGGGTGACGTTTATTCGTATTTATACGTATAGGTACTTGCACGGCATTGGTGTGCGACTTGCGTGCTTTTATAGCCAGCAACGCACACTGCCGCATAGTGCATTAAGGTGTACTAACCACAGAGTCTACGCTTGGTCGTGACTTGTAAAAATGTCTTTTTTTACACAAGATCCCATTCTATTAGGAGAGAGTTTTAGGAATTTTAGGAGCTAGCTTAATCTATCTGTCTCTATCTATACATATAAAACAAAGTCGGGTTGCTTACATCAAATATAAGTCAAGAAAGTCTGGACAGATTTTTATTGATCCTTGTGATAGATGCCTCGAATAGCGGAATCATATTCTTGAATAGAAATTTGGGATAGTGTTTATTTTCTGCTTATGTTTTTTTATTCATAGGCATAACTATTATTATCCAGGCGTAATTTGACAAATCGCCTTGAAATAGGAGCAACATCAAATTAAAAAAATAATGTTTTTATCACGAATTCTGATTATTACAAAATGTTTACTACTACATTAATAAACGTTTTATGGAAACCATAAAACAGGCGAAAGCTACCGTGGCTCAAGAAAAACTATTATACAACTAATTGGTACGGAACCTGTGTTAATGCGAGTCCGACACGCACTGACGTTGTATTAGTTATTCCTTGAATACAATTTGTTAAAACTTAGTCATAGAACGCATGTCCTTATTGGAAGCTAAAATAATTTTAATGATTTATTTTAAATAAATTTTATGCATTTAAAAATATATTTTTTACCTGAAAGTGTATGTTCGTTAGACAGGTACAGACTTCGTGTAACATGTTACAATTTAATGATAGTACACAAATGTGTGTTTTATAAATAGTCCTCCATGAATGGACTCTCAGCTGAGGGCTCCGTTTGTCACAGTAAAAAAATATGCAGAGGTCTTACTCCGCACTATCCATTTCAAGTGACAGATTTTTTTTACATTTTGGGTTGTTTTTTCGAACACATTACAGAAGGGCATAGTATTAAAGACACATTAGGCGTCTATTAATACTAAAATGACTTTGAACAAATAGACAGATTCCTAGATATTTGAACGCACGTCCTTTCGCTGTCCAAGTTACAACTTTTCCAGCGCGTCGTCATGAGGCTTCTATTCCAACTTCTTCTTCTTCTTCAAATGCAATGTCCAATTCTAATGGTCCAAAGACCATCTGATGATTCGCGCTTCGGTCTACAGAGCCAGGAGGTTGAGGGTTTGAATCCCGCAAGGGGCAAATGTTTGTGTGATGAGCACGGGGATATCCCCGTTAAAAATCCCGTTGCGTTGAGTTATACATACATATCAGTCATAAACGTTTGTAAAAATTAGTAAAGTATGTTTATCCATAACTTAGTCACCATGTGTAATAGCAGCGACTAAAAATTAAATAAGTAGAGCCCGTCGATTCTATAAGAAAACGTAAGTAAAATCGCTCCAAATATCACATAAGCGGTACAAACAAATATAGCCTCTATTCAGCTAAGAGATAGGTTCACATTACTTATTGGTTATGAGTGACTTCAGTGTCCAAGTAACAGCACGTATCACCTAAGCGGCACAACCAAACATAGGCTCTATTTTGTTACAAACTTAGGTCAAATCATGAAATTTGTATTCAATAAGTAAAGTGATGTCGAAGTGAGCGCGTTTTGTTTTAGAGAATCGAGAGGTTGTATAAGGTTGTCTCTGCTGTATAATACCTGTATTATGGCTAGGACGTGACAGAAAATGTGAGGAAAACTGTGGTTTTCAAGACTTTCTATAGAATATGAATACAAACTTTTTCTTTTTAACACAGAGGCTAACGTTAAATTATTCTAGCAGTACTGCAGTGAATTGCATAAATTAAACCCGACGTTTAATAAAATCATAATTTAAAGAGGTGTCAACGACCGGTGTTATTTGATTCGTTTTGACGAATCACTCACATGGAAAAGTGCCTTTAATGGCCAATTTGCAGAAATAAATAAATTTTATTTTTTTGACTTGCTAGGATTCAAACCTGCGACCACTCAGTAATGTAGTCCGGATTGCAAAACATCAGACCATTACAGTCGTATTGTATCTGGGTTAAGGCTGTATGTGTGAATTATCGCATCGTACTGCAGTTACACGCCAACGTTATAGGATAGTTAATAAATCGGCAGAGGTAATAGATCGCTGCTATCATAATTGCATCTAACAGTTACGGACGGCGCGCTAGGCTGTAATTTACTGAGTATTAGCTGCATAACTGCGGCTTATAAAGCTTGTGTAAAGCTAATAAAAATATGTAAAGCAATTTCGATAACTTTTTTGTTCCAGCCCAAGTAATATCTACTTGTGGTACATAATTTATTTAGATACACCCAATTCTTGATACTTGTAGGTAATACATAATTTATTTGGATACAGGTCAGTTGCAAATTAAGCCTGAATTAAGTACTTTTACACGTCCAATTTATATTTAATTAAGGACATAACAATTGTTTTTTTTTAATTAATTTAAAGCATCATATTGAGCGCTTTGTAAAGTTTTTTCAGTGCTATTGTGACACTAGAAACCAACTTATTTAGTTTCTTTTATGATTCTTTTACCGAAGCTCGGTATTGTATTCAGTTTGTACCCCGCAATCAGCATAATGCAAGTTGCAATTTCAACCGGGAACGTACCTCATTCATCTGCGCTTTGTTTCCTTGTCTCGTTTCAGAAACAAAACGCGATATTACACAGCATTCGGTTCAACACTAATAGGGGCGGGCAATAGATATTATACAGCTGATATATAGCTTGTTAAGTGCCAATCTCTATTTGTGATTGCTTTAAGTTTATATTTAAAATTCGAATCAAATTGTTTTGTTTTCACTGCTTTCTTTATCGTCAAAGTCGCTCATCTACTCGTATATGGTTGTATAAAAGAATCTGATGTATGCTAAATGCTTTAGGTTACGGAAGTATGAACTTGAGAACCTTTTAATTTCTTAATTGATGTTAAAAACTATATTTTAATCAACTTTCAGTTGATATTTGTCATTTTGTAGTAGTTAACTGTACTAACGAAAATAAAATATTTTCTTTAAAAATAGTGTCAGCTACATAAATTCATAAAGCATGATCAAGAATAACCTATAATTCGTGCGTAAAACATAGGGAGGGGTTCTGGGCCGATTGCATCCAACAATGGGTTCCCCGCAACTTTAACTAGGTCATAAGTCTACCAGGTGACCGGCTGGCTGGTTGCCTTTCAAAATCCTTTCTCCCTCAATGATAGGCGAGTAATGTGCCCTTTGGTACTTACAGCTTCGAATAGCTTTGTCAGTGAATTAAGTTCTTTTGACCTCACAGAATTGGTACCACGCATAGAAACGCCAAGCAACCAAAAGATATTTATGTTTTAGAACCCACAAAAGGTGTGTAAATAATTAAAGAATAAATCAAATACACTTACTAAAAAGTTGTAAACCATCATGAAGTCGAGCTCGGCATAGTTTGATGATAACTCATTGTATAGATGTCCATATTCCGGCATATGTGCTTGTTTTGTTATGTAGGGGCAAATTCAAAACACTGGTTGGGTCACTACTATAATTATAAAATCGTGGTGCCTTACGATCACTAGTTCACAAGTCCTCTGCAAAAAAAATGACATCCAATATAATAGTGGTACTGTCGTTGTTTCTGATTTCTGTAACACAAGTGCTTCTGCTACTTACCCCAGGATCAGAGCAATGTATGTGAAACAATGTATGTGATTTTGTCCAATATTTATTTATATATTCATAATAATTGTGTTCGGCTCATTTAGTCCCCACCTGCGTAGCTTAATGTACTACAAGCAATAATATTCAGTATGCGCGGCGCGTGGTCGTCGCAGAACACTCCTAAGAATTGGCTGCCGTGGGTCTTTTAAGGGTTCCGTACCCAAAAGGTAAAACGGTACCCTATACTAAGGCTCCGCTGTCCGTCTGTCTGTCTGTCTTTCCGTCTGTCACCAGGCTGTATCTCATAAACAGTGATAGTTAGAGAGTTAAAATTTTCACAGATGATGTATTTTTGTTGCTGCTATAACAACAAATACTAAAAACCAGAATACAAGAAATATTTAAAGGGACTCTGTTCAAATCAAATCTCAAATCTGTTCAGTTTAATCTGGTATGGATACAAAAATGCGTGAAATATTTGCACGTTAATCCGCCGCCCTAGGCACTGATAATGTTTTATTTGGTTTACGGTTTTGACAACTTTACAACCTCAATCGCAGGTTTTGCAGTCAATATTAAACAAAAAGGGATGTCGAGGTTCAATACTCGTATCAATTTTCTGGCATGAAAAGAAACATGCGGGATGCATATGCCAATAACGAATATGCGGAATGGGGCCAAGTAATTATCGCACCCGGATAATGAAAGCAATAATAGAAACATTCTTATTAGCTTCGCAGAGACCCATTATTACTGTAACCAAATTGATAATAACGCCAAGATTGACATGTAATTTTGGTAATAATAAACGTCATACAGTCAGATTTTTCCCTTTTTTGTACCTTTGCAACTGACTTCACGAAAGGGAGGTTCTCTTCCACGTATAACTTCTTTAATGTTTATGTTTAAACACGCGTTACTTTATGTCTCCAGAAATCTATCCATTTCAAAGTTTTTTTTTTAAATTGGAAATACGGTAAATATTGGTTCCATGCACTATTCTTTAAGTTAGGTCTAGCAGTTTTATTACACTTAGGTCGATTTTCGAGTAAAAAAAAAACAAGGTAAGGAAAATCATTATGAGATACACTTGAGAAGTGCCAAGAACTAATTTATGGAATAGTTATTAGGACTATTTAAATTAGGGCAAATGGCAAATAAGATAAAGGAATATGGATTACATAATTTAATACATCCATCAAGGATGGATGTAATTAATAATAATTATTTACCTCTTGTAAGTTAGAAATCCGTTTTTTTGATAGCATCGATCCCCTCAAACGACTACATCAATATACGTACCACTCTACATCAATAAGTCTAAAGTAAAACCTTGCCTCGTCACTCGCCCAAAAATCACTACAGTTTGCATGCTACGAAGAATTAAGCCGATTTAGATTCAACCTTGCTGCTTTAAGTATAAGGTGCATAATTCTGTGGTGGATAGGGTTCATTTGTGGTTAAGTTGGGGTGGCCACACATTTTAACTAAGCGCTTTCATAAAAAGAAAAAAATGCGTCACAACATGAAAAACAACTGGTGCTACGATTTTGTTAAGAAAGGTGAACTTTTTCTTTTATTCTATTTTCCATTTCGATATTGGCGTCACAGCATTATTTTGCCTAGACTTTAGTTAACGCCAAAGGGAAACGTAAAAATAATTTCACGGGAAAATAAAAGCGGGATAATATAATTGGTAAACTAGTTCAATATCTACAAAATGTACCCAAAACCTAGATTGATCCAGGGGTTGATCCTACTGCTCAAATTAAACAACTTTCACTAATAGTAAAAGCCCAGCAAAGAAGAGACACAAACAATGTTTACTGTTGCAGTCTCGTGGGACCGCTCGGCAATTTGGCATCAAATAAAATAAGATACCAATACAGAAATATCTCGACCCACACCGTAGTCATGGTAAGTCTGACTTGTAAGCGATGCAGGTTGGCGTCGATAATAGCTTCCGTACGATAGCTGAATGGGCCGCGCGCTCGCTTTGTGCGATCTAAGCAAACTGAGCGGTTTTTAACGTGATGGACTGCCGATACGATTGCTGATCGATCCCGTAATGAATACTTAACACTTCCAGATAAGAAGGAAAATATGCAATTTGTTAAAGATACCTAGTGAGCAATTCTACATACCTACCTGTGTCTTTTTTGTAACATAACCTATATTGTTTTTTTTTGTAATAAACTGTCTATCTATTTATAAATATCAGCAGCTCTGGGCCTTTTGCATCAATCAACTGCTCATAAACTTGACTTGATACTTGTATGGATACTTGACTATCCAATTACGTTTTCTTTTGGTATCGAGTCTAACTATTTAAAGCTACCCGGGGTAGATAGCCAAAAATAGTACAAAATAATCACAATAAAAACCGGCCAAGTGCTAGTCGAAATCTATAAAAACGAGCAAAAAAAATCACATTGGAGCCCCCTTAAATATTTATTTTATTAAGTTTTTAGTATTTGTTGTTATAGCGGCAACAGAAATACATCATTTGTGAAAATTTTAACTGTCAAGCTACCGCGGTTCATGAGATACAGCCTGGTGGCAGACAGACAGGCAGACGGACAGCGGAGCCTCAGTAATAGGGTCCCGTTTTACCCTTTGGGTACGGAAACTTAAAAATTGTGCAATAGTGACAAAATCCAACTGTCTCTGTCTGTCTTTTCTTACGTCACCTCTACTCAACTCTACACTAATATTATTTTAATTAGTACATCACTTTTGAGCCTTCTTGACTCTATATACTAGTTTGAGCTTCTGACGGTTCTGAAACCGTAAGAGATGGTACCAAAAACGTTCCGAGGGGGCGGGATTTTTTGTAATGTTCGAGTTGCTATGCACCATGCCACACAGAAACCACCCGCGATAGCATACAATCGCTTTCCACAGGTCGCTCGCTTCGCTCAGTACAGGTTCTGCTCTTTATACAATATATGGTACTGCGCAAAATGAATCAAATGAACCCAAAGACGATCATTTGACGACCTCCGTAGCCGAGAGGCGGGCACGCCGGACTATAAATAGCGTCGGTATCTCTGAGGTTCCGGGCTCGATCTCCGGTTGGGTCAATGTAGAAAACGTTTTTTTCTATTTGTCACGGGTCTGGGTGTTTTGATAACGTCGTTGTTTCTGATTTCTATAACACAAGTGCTTAAGCTAGTCTTTTTTTATAGGATCAAAGCAATGTATGTGATTTAAGTTTTGTTTTTTTAACCATGCTAGGTTTTTTTAAGAATTTATAAAACTTTTTAATTATTATTTTACGAGTATTATAAAATCCTAATTTATTAATTTTTCAAGTAGGCAGGCAAATAACTCTGCTTTCCACCTCCTGACTCTCTATTATTACACAGCTCAATGATATATTTTTTTATATTATCATCCGGATTACAAATACATGCAAACTTTAAAATCAATACCACAAATTAGAAGTAGGTCAAACTCGACTTCGAAGACAAGTGGAGGTTATAAAAGTGCGTTAAAAACAAAACAAAATTGAAACAGTATTGAGCATAATAAGCTTTATGACGTCTCCTCTTTATAATGAGTAGCTTAGGTACACCAAGGTTTACAATATTTGAATAATTATACACCAATAACATTTAAAAATCCACTTACAGGTCCACATAGATAGAAATTAAGTAATTTTAAAAAGAGAAAAAATAAAGTAGAGTATCGCGTTGAGCAACACAAATACCAGCCAGCCATTACACATTGGGAAACTTATGTCAACTTCGCCTACGTTAACATATTTGAAAAGAAGTATATCTATTTGATAATCTTCCTATAATTGCATAATTGTACTCGTATTATTGTGCATTCCATACCAAGTTAGCTGGTGGTAGGTACCGGAAGCGCGGAAGCTATTTACCAGCGGCCCGCGCTTGATACGACAAGGTAATACATGAGCCTGCCAGATAAGGCACAGAATGTCGCTATTAGCGCCACTTTGTACTTGTTGGGTTTCACACTTGAGTGTAGCGAATGATATTGAAACTACACATATATTTTTGTTAAATTTCCTAATAATGATAAACTACAACAATCACACTAATTATCTGGTACTAAACTAAATAAACCTTGTACTATGGTAATAAGATAACGGATAAACGTACTTAATGTTGAAGCTATTTACCAGCGGCCCGCGCTTGATACGACATGGTAATACATGAGCCTGCCAGATAAGGAACAGAATGTCGCTATTAGCGCCGATTTATACTTGTTGGGTGGCACGCTTGTGATATTGAAACTACACAATAATTTTTTGTCCAGTTTACTAATAGTTACATAATCTAATGGATAAATGTAGTTACATGTATAAACATCCATAACTTGTTTATTTGATTCTTGGCTCGTGCTCCCTCACACAAACATTCGTACCCGCAACCGCTTGGCTTTGTAGTCCGCAGCACGAACCACTAGACATTATGCCTCTCCGAAATATTACTACCCGTAGCATCTCTTTCTCCTAATGTTCTGGTAAAGCATCCTTCATCTCTATACTCTAGCTCATCATCTCACCGTATTGCAGTCCACTGTTGGACGTTAGCCTGCCCCAAAGAGCGCCATAAAGAGCACGATCTCCCGCTTTTTTCATCCAGCCACTGCCAGCCATCTTCCTAAGGTCGTCGTTCCATCTAGCTGAGGGGGCGTGAGGGCGTCCTACACTACGTTTGCCAAGACGGGTCTCCCCCCGAGAACCAGTTTACTCCATCTTCATTGGTTCTGATATTATGCTTAGAATTAAATCCCAAGTATGACTTAGTCATCATTGCGTATGGCAATCACCCTGAGTGGATCAAATATCGAATCAGTTGCCAGGTGTGTATATAAGGAATTACAATATTCCAGCGTGAAAACAGCGAAGTGAATTCATTTACCACATGGAAAAGGGTCTGCAGTCGCACTGTGGTGACTCCCTTAATCCCCATTTATGGAGCGGCGATTATAGTTCTCCCGTGGTTAGAAGGAAATAGGTTCAGTTGAATCCAGGATTTACGGTCCGAATCGAGACCGGACAGCTTCTTATTGGGAACCGATACAAGATCCGTATATATGTTCAAAAAGGTACTCCGAACGCCACGCCTCAATCAGAGAACATTTCTTAATCCGCTCGTCGATTACAACTAAGTATTGTAATGTATGGCGAATTTCAAGTTTCAAAAATAACATTTTCTCTAAACTGTTTCACTTTTACCCCAAAAATTTGAGTTCGTTAGTTCCTGTATGATAGATGGGAGCTCCAACCCTTCACAGAGGCGATTGGCATGCTTTGTTCCGAACATAGATTACTTTTCAGTTTTGTGCCGGGTTTGAAAAAATAACAAAAAACCATGCAATTTTTCATATAACTTTTGAAGTAAAATATGTTATGGTTGGAGAATGAAATCTAAAATACCGTGGAATGGGTTGAAAAACGAATTTAAATCAACTTCAAATAGGAGACAGATAGTTTTTTTAATTACTTGTATGTTTGTCTGCAGTGAGTTTGATTACTAGATATCATTTTTTCTTACTAAAAATTCAATACAAATCTTTATTTGCGTACTAAGTGTCACTAATATTATTTTAAGTTCGAAAGTTTGTAACTCAATCACGCTTTAACAGCTAAATGTATTAAATATAAATTGTGCACTTAAATACATTTATAGTATATATATTTGTAAAGGAATACTTATAAGTTATATATTTAATTCAGTTTTTGTTTTCCATAGAATGAATATTTATTTCTCTTTGGCTTTATGCAGAGGTTAACTATAAAAGTACATGTAGTTAACTATTAAAGTTGTCAGAATTTTGAACTCGTTGTAATATCTTTAATTTTCTATTCATTTAGTTATCTAAGTGAAAAGCACTGAGAAAATGGTTGCAAGCATTCATGGAAAGAAACCGTAAATAATATTTTATGAACATCTTAATGAGGATTGCAGTGCGGCATTGAGTTTTCCTATTAAATAAATTCACGGCAATTTTCTATTATACGAGTAAAAGCAAAAACTAAACTGAATTATTTTACTTTTATGTTTCATTTTAGTCTGAGTTGTTTTAACATACTGAAATGAGGTTGATTTTCAGTTTTGTAGAGCGTTTTCTTTATAAACTGCATTAAAATCGATTAAGTGCTTAGAAAAACCAAACCTGCTGTGTTTATTTATTTTATTTATTTAAACTTTATTGCACAGGTGAGTACAATTGGCGGACTTTATGCTATACAGCATTCTCTACCAGTCAACCTTGAGGTAATGCAGATAATGTAGTTTGTGGCGGAGCGGAGGTGTTTCTGCTGGATACTTTTGATAGTAAAAAACCTATCAGTAAATAACTAAATAAACTATATGTGTAGCAACACCTTTGTAATACTCTGTGGTAGTGTACCTAAATTAAAAAATAAAAGTTCATTTGGTAACAGGAAGTCCGGTACGTGTTTTATTAGGTCTCAATCTATGTTTTGTCATACTTACAACGAAATAATTTACATGATCTCGTAATGGAAATAACACACTTGTATTACGGGAAGCCTCCTAGTAAACCCAAACTCGATTAAATTTTGAAACGATCATTTTTTTATTTATCCAAACCAGGTATCATACCCGAGACCCCATGCATTCAAAGCGAAACACCGCGACATTACGCCAATCGGGTTATAAAATAAAAGTACCTAACCATTGTTGTTCCTAAGTCTGTAGGGATTACAAAAATCATTGATGTTCCCAATACAAGCAATAAGCAATCACAAACTAGCTTATGAATTTAAAACAAAGTGCACCGGTCGTAAGCAACATTGAATTTTTTATGGAGGTGTCATCACGGCACGTCACTAGACCATCGATCTGCGACATCGATATCTGCATAGCGGGGCCTTGACATACCTAATCGTGTCACCGCACTAGCTTGCTGGGGTTAGGGTGAGTAGGGTGGGGTTTCACTGTGTAAATAAAAATAACAGCCTATTTGTACAGCTTGTAAAATAAAATTACCTACATGTTATAATTTAAATTAAAAAAATGCAGCAAAATATTAAAACATTAATTTTTGTTTATTTCTATAATATGTCTTCTTATGTTCGGTTTATGTCGTTATAATGGATAAGTGGATTAAAGTCGGTAGCACGAAAAACAAGAAATAAAGTATGTAAGGAGGAATATTTAAGAGTTTTAAGTAGATCTTTGCACAATTTACTTGAAGATCTAAAACTTTTCGTAACGGGCCATAGGTGGCATATTTTACACGTCCAATTTTTCCACTTTGTGGCCTAGAGCCAAGAAGAAGAAACTCTAGAAACTACGAGTAAGTCGCTATTATTATAACTAGTACAATATTTTGTTTTTTTAAACACCATAAGTTAGACGCTAACGAAAGTTTTTGCGCCTTAACGAAAAAATAGGCCTTATTTCCACCCAGTATTTTTGTTTAACTCTAGTGTAAGCATGCTTTTATAAATAATAAGTGCTTATATGAAAAACTTTCAGATGTTATCAATGTTGAGCACTCCGTAATGGCAGACCTTTAGCAGTATTTAAAGGTATCATTATCATTACCAGGAAGTGAAAAGAAAAACAGTAATTACCTATACTTAACTATTCCTACCGCATGTTACCTTTCCACTTATGAGAAGTTTTAATTACTTTTTGTTTTTCACGGAGTTTGTTATTGTTTTCTGTTTTTGGAGGTTTTTCAACAACTTTTATTTAGTAGCAATTTGTAATGAAAGCAAAATCCAAGTGTTAAGAAATGGAGTTCTTTATTTTACCACAATAAAAGCATTAAAAGTATCTGCGGTTGCTCTTTAAATCCTGATTTATTAGATACAGATAAAAATATTTCTTTATTATCATGTATTTTAAAAGTTTTCATGTTTGTAACTCAATCACGATTTAGCGGCTGATTAGAATTATATAAAATTTTCCACAAATAAAATGTTGATCTAGCTTATCACTTAGGATCATTAAGTCAATGATTTACATCTGACTGTTACGAGGATCCAGGCAATAAACTTTTGCTTGGGGCATTTCCCAGCGCACTCCAAGGCCATTATCATGGTTTTGTAAAATTCAACATAAATAGTCTATAGTTTTACTGTTCCATACAATCTTACTCGCCTACCTCAATGATATGGAGCATCTAAAAATTTCGATGTTCATTCCTAATAAAAAGTTGTTGTATGTGTATAGTGACCTATTCTTTTGTATACCGTGTATAAAAAACAAAATAAGTACTTCAAAATAATACACATCACGATGACAAGCCTTAACTTCGTACCTACATAGCTCGTTTAGATCAAGATAATTAAGACCGTTTGTACCTACTACCAATCACACCCTTCTAGGATAGGTATTCGTTTAGTCTAATAAGATTTAAACGTGCGTTACCCGTTTCTTGTAAAGCTAATGTCTGTTGTGTTTTCCAATAAACTAAAAAAAAAAAACTAATAAAAGTATATTAAGTATTTTAAATTAAATCACGCAAGTAAGCATGATTCAGGATGCTGAGGCATTGGCACTATTTCAACAAGGGCAGAGACGCCAAGTACCAAGCAGGTTTGACTAGGAGGACTAATTTGCACTTTGATATGTATTCGATTGCTATTGTCTACGGATATTGAGAGCTTGTATGCCTCTGTAAACCCTTTGTATACGGATACGTCCCCTTGGCGATGCTTGAAACGTTTGTCCGGTATAGGTACACTAAACATGACAGCCATGACAGCAGTCATCATGTCTGCAGGATGTCTGAGTAATAATTACGACTATTTATTAATCGAATACAAAGGGCCACATCTGCGTAGACTTATTAAAAATATAAATAAATATTGGACAACATCACATACATTGCTCTGATCCTAAGGTAAGTAGCTAAAGCACTTATGTTATAGAAATCAGAAACAACGACGGTACCACAACTCCCAGACCCGAGCCAATATAAAAAAGTTCGTTTTCTACATTGACCCGACCGGGGATCGAACCCGGAACCTCAAAGATGGCGGCGCCATTTAAAGTCCGGCATGCTCGCCTCTCGGCCACGGAGGTCGTCAAAAGTTATTAAATTAATAATCATTTCACAGGAACACAATAAAAACAAGGTGAAGAAATAAACTATGTCTTGTAAGTATGTCAAATTTCAGTTGTATTCGTTAGCAGATGAAGATTAATCGTGTTACAAACATATGTATAATGTTGTAAATGCAAAGTTTGTAAGCATGGATGGATTGATGGGTGTTTGTAACCCTTTTACTACTTACTAACTAATTTTAATGAAATTTTACAGTCATATAACTCGTATCTCAAAATAACTTAAAGGCTAAAATTTTTAAATATTTTGTGTAATTTGGCTATATTATGAATAGTTACTATGTTATTATAAATACCACGCGAACGAAGTCGCTGACTAGTGTCTAATACGTTTTAGTATGATATACGAGAAATATTATCACAATTATTATTGTTTACCTACTAATTGCTACATGATTTTAAACTGTTCTATTTTAATTGATTAGCCTAACCTGAAAAGGTTATCGCAACGTATATACCAATTAAAAAACCTTTTCCAAACACAAAAGTTTTACCAAAGAAAACTGATTTACACATTTCCGATGTAATAATATCAGTTCTATCATAGTCTGCTAATAAATGGTAGGCATTCCCAAGGTGGCTCGCTGGCAGTGAGCTTCAGGTAGAATGGAGTATAAAGTTCCCCCCAGGGTTCCATTTTCTCTCTGTTTAGTTTAAAAACCAATAAAACCGGGACGGATGCTTTACATATACGTATAGTTAACAAGCGGCTTGATATTCCCATGGGATAATTACTAATGTAACGTCAAACGTATTTAAACAAACGACGTAACGTAGTGGCTCCGGATAAAACCTGGAGTTGTGGGTTTGAATCCCACAAGGGAAAAATGTTTGTGTGATGAGCACGAGCATCTTTACGTACCTAAGTCATAATTATGCAAGGTGTTTCAAAAATATCTGCTGCGGCTGCTATGGATGAAGGTATTACTTATATAGATTACGATAGTAAAGAAATTTCATGGCCCGGACCACAGAAAACAATTCCGGCCGTTATCAATTTTTTTATTTAAAAAAAAAGGTACTTTTAGGCTCTATTTTGTTTAAAACCATCCACACCTGTCCAACTAGTGCTGGACGTAGTAAGAGGGTGTTAGTATAAGCAGTTGAAATTATCGTTCTTTATTAATCATTCTGAATTTAGGTGAATTTTACAACCTAGATTATTTCTTATTAATCAGCTGTCTGCTTTATTTGCCGTTTTAATATATGCCGTTTCTAACCTCTATTATAATTAATCCCTGGTTTTGTTGCCACGTCAGTGCAGCTGACTGTAAACCTAATTAATCACGATGCAGTCGAGGACGTGTAACGGGCGTCATAGGCGTTGTCTCACCTGTCCCCTGTCACTTAGCCCCAATTAATCGGGCCGGATTAAACTGCGTCGTAGATTTACATGAGTGGCCTGGCTTTATAATAATTTAAGTGTCTTTACATCTTTAGGCTTACAAACATATAAGGCCAAAATGTTTTAAATAGATGTACTGATTTATTATTGCATGAAAAATATGATAGTAACCACGTCTGCTTTGATATCATCAGCTTTTATGATGTGTGATGAATGATAATGCATACTTACCTACTATTTATTTTTATTTATCAATGACAACTTACATTTTTTTCAATTTTTTTCTGTATTGCACCACAAAATAGAAAAAATACAGAAGGTCCACTCCCGCCGTTCTCGAAAACAACTGCATAAATTGGGCTGACTGCCTAGGGTTGCTATTCTGATTTTTGAAATAAATAAGTGTGCTTTATTACACCGATACAACGATTAGTTTATTCATTCATCTTATCATACGCCCAGGCCTAAATGGGAAGACAGAGCAATAATAAAATTACTCTCCCCAACTTGGCTTCTTCAATGACTGTCGTTTAACAGCGG
This sequence comes from Anania fuscalis, assembly GCA_950371115.1. Classification (NCBI taxonomy): domain Eukaryota; kingdom Metazoa; phylum Arthropoda; class Insecta; order Lepidoptera; family Crambidae; genus Anania; species Anania fuscalis. The sequence continues at coordinate 14,643,228 of OX493334.1, read as the reverse complement.
AGGCAACTGCGCGCTGTTAGAAATATACGTACTAACTACATTATATTACATTATATTATCTGTTATGACATATACTGACATTTCTAGGTGACGTGTTTATCCTAGCAACGACAATTTAAAAATAATCAATGAATAATTTAATATGTTTAAATTATCTTTTATTCCACGCTTACCTAAAACACTGGTGTTATACCAGTGACGATTTAAAGAAAATTTAAAAGCTCATTCCTGCTGAATGCGTAACGGAATAAATGATTGATTGCTATCAAAACTTATCTTTACCTTGACTACTTACTTACTTTTTTTACGTAGTATTATTCTTTCTCTATGCTAGCAGTCTCTGGTATATCTGAATTTAATGCCCAAAAGAAAAAAAAGTTTTATGTAGCTAATACATTAAGCATTAAGCTTATTTTTTTGCTATTGCCTTAAAATTTTTCGGTTAGTCCAATTTCTAGAATTTTCCATTTTTATATAATGCGAAAGTCCGAAATATTATTGCTATTTTGGCCAGTTTATTCCCGCGACGTACGATACAGCATTGTCTCTCCTGACCTCTGTCATTTGACCTAAGCGAATTAATCAATTTGCAATTCACGCTTAACGTGTAGGTTAAACCTAACCTAACAATTACGTAGCACGAGTTAATTTTCTTGTAAATAGGACAACGACCAAGACAAACACTTTTACACAAAACATAAAGTAGAAATATCAACCTTCAAGTTAAGTATCATCTTACACAAAGGCTTCCACGGCATGCAAATGCGACTAAACAAATAAAACTTAGAACGGTAATATCTTTGCGTAAAACATGCGTATGAAAATGACAGAAGTAAGTACTTACTTGTTTCTTTAACTACTTCTTGAGATTTGAATTAAGAATAATAAAAAAATATCGAAGTAAAAATTACTTATAAAACGAGTTGTAAGGAGGAACATAAAAAAAACATTTGAAATGTCGTCTTACCCTTCGCGGTAAAAAAGTCACCACCCTTTGAAAAATATTCATATGTCATTTGGTCAAAAATTGGGATTTTTTTAAATAGACAGGTCGTAAAAGTAAAAGTTTAGCTAGTACCTACTTTTTTTAACATTATATACTTTAAAATAATCGTACCTATACTTTCTATAAAGTTAAAACATGTCCTTTACTGACAGTTTATCATGAGAACAATCAACACCAGCGTTAAATTCGGAGTAACAAACTGGTACAACGTCCTTACATTAGCAAATGAAGTCATCGCATGTCTCGCATCCGCCTTGCATGTTCAGCGAATTCATTTTAATGCTTCAAATACAAATAAAGTTTCCAGCTGTAAGTCATTAGTTAGTCTATCGGAGTATTGCTTTGTGCTAAAGGTCACGCGAAGTACCTCCGTTATCTCTACCTATTTTTTTGTAAAATTTGTAATTTAAGTTTAGTTTTTTCGAAGTCTTCCTAATGATCCTAATCCTAGCTTAAGCAGTTGTGTTATAGAAATAAAAAACAACCCAGAATCGAAACAAAAAACTTTAAAGGAAGTTTGTTTTCTACGTTGACTGGACAAGAAAGCGAACCCAAAACCTCTGCGATGGCGACGCAGCGTGCTCGCCTCTCGGATAAAAAGGTCGTCAGTGTCATCAGTACGCACACGTGGTACCGCCGTTGTTCCTAATTTCTATAACACAAGTGCTTTAGCTACACTTACCTAAGGATCAGAGCAATGTATCTGATGTTGTCAAATATTTATTTTATCAGTCTGTGTGATTACTTATATGATTTTTATTATAATGTTATGATTACAAATGCGTACTATGGTTATACCTACTTATTGACACCTACCTAAAGAATATTATCTATCTACATTGTTGCTGTTTGCGAGTTGCCTTTATAGCATGCATGTTACCCTCATGTTTATTCACGCGCAGGCCATTCTCCCCACGCGATAATTTGATTGAAGTGTGATCTGTCACCTAGATGGTAGGGACTTTTAGTATTTGCATATTGTCAAACAAACGCGCTCTCTGTTCAAATGAAAACAAATAGAGATCGCTCGCATCGTAAGTCGTCATCAAAGGATTATGTATCGCAATGTATAAACTTTATTTACAACTTGGTAATGTCGTGGCCCGATCTAAGAATTGATCAATACATGATGTGGCCGGCCATTTTATAAAATGGTCGTATTTCATGAAATGGCCAACTAAAACTGGCCAATTCGTTAAAACGTCAACGTTTGATGATATGTCAATCGACGTTTGGCCATATCATTAAAATAGGTATAAATACGTTTACAAGTTACTGGAATTGGTTTGAAATTAATTTTAGGCAATAGATAATTATAAACATCCGTAATTTTGAAAGAAACCTATCAAATTACCTAAGTGACCTACCAAATTACGTGTCGAATGTCCATGATTTTGACGTTGCGCCCGTTTTTCGAGTGACTTTCATAAAAATTGCCTTGCTTGATGTCTTTACGATAATTCATTACACTTTAATCTTAAATTTACACATTATTATTCATTTTAAGAATAAAATCATAGTTCGCCGCCGTGATGTGCCACATTAACAAAGCGTCATCAGCGCCTCTACCGGTGGATAATATAAACTGTTTTACGATATGACCACTAAAGTTTGGCCATTTCATGGAGTTGTCGGTCGTATCGTCAAACGCTGGCTGATTCATTGATCAGGCCTAACCAGGTTATGATGTGGTCAGCGGCTACTGTGCTGCATCATGAAAAACGACCATTTTATGAAATGCTTGGCCACATCATGAAGTGGTTAATTCTAAGATCGAGTCACGATACATACATTATAATATTGAAAGCTATGCAAAGGCTGCGGATATTTTTGTTATTAAGTAATTCATAACTATGAGCATGGACATAGTTATTTTACTTAGCCCATGCCATGAGTAAGTAGTACACTTAACAGGAAGTGCCAATAATCAGTCTATAGGGTCGTCGAAATCAGCATTTTTGGTGTTGCATGATGACAAGATTGCATTGAATGTCTTCGGCTCTAAAGTACAGTCACTGACACTACATGAAGTCCGTCCGTCAGTTAGTTAAGTTGCAGGCTATTTTAACTGCGGTTAATTTCAATAACAAACTATTATTCTACTGGACGTACTTGCAAGCACCATGTCAGTAGTAAAACTACTTAACTAGGTAGTATAACAGTATCTACTGTACTGGTAGGTACGTTTCTACTAACGTGTAAGCCAGCCAAATAAAAATGATTTTTTCGAGATAGCATTACATTGGTGTGGTACCTATCTTTAAGCAAAGCGCGACCCTTTACCTGGTAACTTGATTGAGATAAAAATACATAATGTTCTATATATTTTTTTAATGGACCATAAGACATTCAAATACAGGATGTTGTTTGGAACAGTAGCCAAATTTAAGGAGACTAATATGTTTAATGCATTAAACTACTTTTTTATGAGGTGGTCATAAAATCTCGTTTTATTTTAGTTACTCCATACAAACTAACGCTCTACCTCGATGATAATGATTTAATCCTTCAACCCCTATTGTCAGCCGGCTGCCACACGTCCATTGTTATTGAATTGTTATCTATTTTCCCAGAAAAATAGTGCTCCTTAATCTGGGAGTTAAACGGTAAACTACCAGGGTAAAGATCAGATTTTTTTAAATGACCGTATTGACCCTATAATTAGGGCATGGAATTTCGGAATGATTCTCATACCGGTATTGATACCAGTATTGAATTTTCAATTACCGGTATACCGAAAATTTGGTATTTTTTCGGTATTTTTTTAAAATACTGCTATACTGTTTAAATGCTTCCAAGAACGATTAGTATGCCTTATTTACGGAGGGTGAACAAAGCTACTAATCTGAATAAAGTTTTAAAATAATAATGATAATATTTTTTTTCCACTATCACACCAATTAGCTAGCTCCAAACTAAGCATAGCATGTACTATGGCGACTAGATAACGGATAAAAATACTTAAATACATTTATAAACGTCCATGACTTAGGTACAAGGTCGTGCTCATCACACAAAAATTGTCCCAACAAAAGGGTTTAAATAGGGTATAAACGTTTTTTTGCCCCAGCGGACCAGTCCGGATCAATAAGGAGTGGTTTCGGGAAGCAATGTCGCACGTCTGTGATGTGGCTATGCCCCGGTCCAAATCTCTGCCACCAAAGCGCTAGGTCTATTGATGGTCGGAGGAGCTGAAAGCAATGCGTATGGCATGCATAGTTGCATGCTGAGCCTCCTCCCACTACCATAAACCCTGGAGCCAGAGCTCCTTGGGAATGTTGTGGCCTCCCTGTTCCCGTCTCGGGGTAAGCACAGTCGACCTGCTATGAGGCCACATCCGGTCGCCTCACAGAAGCCTCCCGACCCAGTCTCCAGTCTCAAGGCCAAAACCATGGCCTCGGGCCTAAGGGAAATACCAGGCTTAGCCTTGGTGCTCTGCGAAGACCCTTTAAGAGAGATATTGCGCGGCCTGTACACCACCCGCCTTGAGTAGGGCCGCTTCTCGGCTGTCTGGAAGCGAAACCGACTAGTCCTGCCCCTCTAGCACGATCAACAAAACACGATATGATACGATATGATATAGCGATTTATCGCCTATTTACGTAAAAAATGTGATTACATAGCCACCATCTTGAACTTTTATTGAAACAGTAAGGATGTCCGTTCCGGCGACGTCACGGTTATGCTCGCTTTTTTGATAAAAGTTCATATTTTGACAAAACATATGCGATAAATCGCTATATCATATCGTGTTTTGTTCTACATGCTAGAGGGGCTGATCAAGACAGAGAGTCGTCCTCAAGATTTACCGTCGGCGTATCGCCCCGAAGCTTCGACTCGAGAGAATCATCTTGGTTGGCCTCATCCGGCACTTACATCATGTGGGGCCAGACCTCTCTAAGAGGCAGTATGGCTTCAGGGTGAAGAGGTCCATGGTCGACGCGGTCCTGAGGGTGAAGGGACTGGTGGTGACTAAGACGGTTAAAAGCAGCAGGGTGTTGTTGGCTGTGTCTCTTGATATCGCCAACGCATTCAATACATTGCTGTGGTCGTGCATAGGGCAGGCACTCCTTCATAATGGTGTGCCTGGGAGAGCAAGCCTATCTGCAGCGGGTGGTGGCCGATTACTTAGCCGATAGGCAGATAGAGTGCACCTGCAGTTGGTGGTGTTCTGCGTCCGCAGTCCACGACACGTGCGGTATTTACGAGCACCACCAACAGGCTCCCATCTCGTGGTGACCGGCACGCGCATCGAGATGGGGGGATCCTCAAATATCTGGGCCTCAGCCTTGTTGCGCGCTAGACCTTCGGCGCCCACGTTACGAACATGGCGCCAAAGCTTCTTAAAACGGCCGCTCAGCGCACCGGCTTATGTCGAACCTCGGGTTTGGCGTAGTTTATTTTGTGGTGTTTTTTTCTATAATCGTGATTATTCGTGATTCGCGTCATATAAAAAACTCTACTGCAGTATAAAAAACACTATGAACCATAGAAATCGAGCGTTTTGCATTTTGTGCATGTTTTGCAACAGCCTTACAAAATCAGATCACTTTTTTGAGTTACCGAAAAAACGGTATTTTTTCTTCAAATACCGGTATGAAATTACCGAAAAAATATTATCGGTATACCGGTATTTCGGTAAACCGGTATACCGGTATCCAGGCCCTACCTATAATAAAAGTTGTTTGAATGCATGAACTCATCCGCCAACACAAACACGGCACACCTACTATGACAGCTATTGCATATTCAAAAGCTTAGGCCCATTCTCGCTACTCACTAATTCGATTGAGGTGTTATCTGTCACAGGGATAGGAGATGTTTAAGCAGATTCAGGGTCTGTTTCATAATCGAAAAGTAAGTCTCAGTTACTTTAATCTGCCAATTACCTACTTCATATAAAATGTGTTCTTTATTTACATTTATATCTTGAGTAGTGCTTACTTTTCGATTGTGAAACAGGCCCTAAGTATCTTTTTACTTACTAATACTACTCGTACAACTTTCTAGTAGGTACTTTTTCGTAATGCCATTGTATCTTTAAATTGAAGAGGTAAGTAGTTATGTAAATGCGGATTCTATATCAATTTTAACACAATAATATTAAATTAACAAAAAAATCTGTAAGTTAAAGAAACTATAAATATTTATTTAAATCACCAAAACGAATTAAATAAATTATTATCTTAATCTAGAATTAAGATATAAAATGCTATTCATAAGACAATAATTTTTTGCCAGAGTCATCAATCACACTAGACGAATTTAGAAAAAAGTTTTTTAACTCTAAGAACCCGAAGCGAGTATTGAATTCGGGACCTTTTTGCCTTTAAAGCTAATTATCAAAGCACTACGCCATCAGGTCATTAATGAGCCCAAACAAGGTTTGTCTAGTAGCCGCTGAAGAGTTCCACTATCCACCCCCTGGGTCCATCATCAAATCAGTTTATTGGTATCAAATTATTATGCAAATGTCACATACCTACCTACTCACAAAGTTTTAAATTGACACGCACAGTTAAAAACAACTTCCAACATTTGATTGCATAGTTACGTACAACTGAAGTTAACAAAAGTGTGTTAAAAATACTCACATGTTTGCATATAGGTATATTTTCATTTAGGTCTGAATTCAGCGTAAGGTAGTAGATATCTTTGTTGCAAGTAAGTCGTTAGTGAGAGCAAACGTGCGTCCCTTTTGAGCAATTTGACAGTTCACTGGTATTCACTTAGTGACTGAGTCAGCTTTCATCTCACCTACCGGTACGTTAGCAAAATGACCCGTAGTCTACGTGTATATTCTCTTTGTAGCGTCAAACATAGGTCAGATGCATCCACAGATTGAAATGGGGCAGCCTCAAACTGCCCCTGATAGAAACTAGTGACAGTGAACGAATAAACATGCTTACATCAATAAAGTCAAGGTAATAAACATTTGCCTGTTTGATTAAGACTTCAAATTGATGTTAGATAGTTATGTCAAACAACGAATACAAAATAACATAATCTTACAATGACAACACTGCCAATACCCGAAGTTTTTCATTTAAATGTCCACTATTACTCCAACTTCCAACTCATTAAAGTCCCATATCAGCCAAGCAAGCACTCATAAAGAAATTCTAGGTGGGTTATGCTAGCCGAGTGAATTAGTAAATTCTTGAAACCGCATTACAGTGCGATTTAGTTATTATACTCGAAACAAACTTTAGTTAACCACACATAAGAAAGGCACAGTTTGTTTATAATTGATTACTATGCACAATTTCTGATTTTGTCGAAAAGCCGATGCATTTGACAGATGTGTGTCTATACTGAGTTTCTCGGAGGTTTTCAGTGCATCTTACAATATTGCTGCAAACTGATTTACCTTGATTACCCTAAAACCTTTTTTGCTTGTGGTAAATACCTACTGTAATAAAACATAGAACGTTGTTTGCGTAAAACTACGACCAGGCTTAAAAGATCTTCAGATGCGTTTTGAGAACCAAAATCAACCATCTCTGTATGAGGTAGTTGCGTCTGCGGGTGGAAATGTGTAAGGCCACGTTCAAGGAGTCAAGGAGACGCAGGGCGTCGGGAGGCGCGGTGCGCGAAGTGGGCAGCTAGAAACCGGAAACACAGCCATACAGCGTTGTATGGAGCGTTTAAGGAGAATGTTTTTGCACGCGTTTTTTTGAATTGTAGCATCGCTTGCGACGGGCGATGCCACGTCGGACGCGGCAAATGAAGCGGCAGGCGATGATAAAACACTTGAAGCCACGCAGCCCGCTCGCAACGCGTCGGTGTGGCGCGATTAAAACAGTTAGGTAGAGCGGATGAGGGTTATCCTCAGTACATTAATTCCAAGTGCTGTATTTAAAAAGGACTAAGCTCGTGGATCTCTACTAAAATTGTTTTGCCTAATACCTCTTTTTTGCGAGGATACGAAAATAATGGCCTGTTTATACTTAGTCAGTGACGAATTGCGTCGACCGCGTTTGTTATTAGCCGAATTAGCCTGTTAGCATTTTCACAACTCTACGATCGAAAACGGGAAAGTCGAATACCGCAAAACCGAATAACAGCTTATACCAGTCGGTGACCAAATACGGACTGCAAAAGGCTGCATACACAAACGGCAAAAGTAAATAATGCTGCATAAGGTTTTCTGATTGTTCAGTTTTATTCCTCACTTAAGAAGTAATTGAGTTGAAAAGCAGGCTATGTAGAAAGTGAAACTACTGTATTCCTCTACGTATTGTGGCATACCGACTATTTTTGTTCTTAGAATTCCTACCTTTGACGCAGGAGGAAATGTAAGGTTGCTGAGGGTCGGGACTCCGCGTCATATGGTAAATGAACTGAGGTTTTTACACCTCATCCAATTTGTACGCTAAGAAGTCAGTTAGGCATCAATTGAATTTATATAAAAAATTTAAAGCATTACTTCAAATTTACTTTATACGATCGTCTAAAGTAGTCGGGTCTTCCCGCTCCGGACTACAAAGCCTGGTGGTTGTTTATGGGTTTGAATCTCGCAAGGGGCAAAAACAGCTTTATAATACCTATATAAGTATTATTAAGTATATATAAATATAAAGTAAGTAGTTAAATTGGCTCAATAAGCTTTACCGTAAACGCGAAACAGATAGACATACAGACAGAGCTACTTAAGTATTTACAATTTTGTTTGTTAAATTACTACAGCCCGCAAAAATATTTGAGATGAGCTGAGAGGGAAAAATATTTGATTTGAATTTTACATAGGTAAGAAACGCGTAATAAACACAATGTCGCTGTCAATGTAAGATGACTGTTAAATGTAGTAATATGTGTTAAATCAGTAAACCTACTATTAAAAATATTGTAGAGGTATAACATAAAGAAAAAAAAGCTAAGTTTTTTTAACTTACAGAACCCTGGTTAAGTAAAACACTTTTTACTTAGGTCGTTTCAAGTTTTTTTCGAAGTATTTTTTAGGTAAATCGCTTCGTAATGACCAAGTGCCAATCATAAATAAATCGACCACAGTAATAACGGTTTTACATTTACTTTTCGACCCTCGAGGAAGCGAAATTGCCACGATCTGAATTACGTAGAGACTGTGAAAAATATAGGTTGCTTATCAAAATAATACTTAAGATTCTGATAAATTCTAAAGAATAGAAATGAAGACACTTTGTATGCCAGTTATTAAGCTTTTTAATAACTTGTATGTTATTTGTCATTCATTTTTTAAATGTTCTTGAATTAATATTATATTAAAAAAACCTTTCTTGAACTAAAAATTTGTAAGTATTATTGATTTTCGTTTGTATTATTGTATTCATTTAATTAATAAAATAGTAGGTAAGTATATCTGAACTAAAAAAAGTAACTAAAAAGAGGTAAAATTCATTATGAACTAACGACTATATATTTTACTGTCTATATACTTTGTAACACCATACCCAACTTGTGTCTGGCAATAAATAAATCTGAATCTGAATCTGACTTCCTTAACTCCTTAGGTCAGAGCGAACTCGCGACTTGACTCTCTCATACGTTAAGTATGTACATTGCAGTCTTTGAAAATGCTGTCCGCAAGAATATTTAATTGGTGGCCCTAGGTAAGTCACTGCACGCGTGCCTTTGATAACTATTTCAAATAACATCAAAACAAAACAACATCACAGTCGAGCTATTTTTAACTAACTGAACTTCGACGATTCCATGACAAAAAGTAACAAAATCCATTCGGTTCGATCGCTCCGATTTATTTCAAAAGTGGATTAGGCGGATCCCAAACGGTAACAATAACAATCCGAAATAGGGCATTCGCTGTATTGGGCTTTATTTTATATTTATTATAAACTGGATACATTCGTAATGATACTGTAGGGATAATACCAATGAAAGGACAATATTAACTTTAATGTAACGCAATTCATAATCGACTTAAACGTGCCCCCAGATGGGGATTTGTTAAAGCATGGCAAAACAATAACAAGTTAGTACTTACTTCGATGAAAAAATAAGTAATTAGTAGGTACTTAGTGTAAATGAAAATATTTAAAGTTACTTTCTAGATAACTGATACTGTTCCTAGCACAAATTACGTATAGCGCTATTTTGTGTTCCTAGGTAGTACATGTCATTTTAATCTTTTTGGTTGTTTTTGAGTCATCTGTCATATTAATTGCCACTAGATAAAATTGTTAGATAATTCTTTTTTATACATAATTAAAGCATTTGTCTTTTATTAAGTTAATCTGGCTGAACTTTAGATGTGCAAAGCGCAAATGAATAAAAAATAAATAAATTTATAAACAGCAAAATAAACTCTACCATTTCTCGTTCTTAAATTAGACTCAACATAATTGTTAACTGTAGACTAATTTACTGTGAACAGGTACGAATAACTGCAAATAAAATCCGTTGAAATTTCCATTTTGCTTGTAATAGAGTAATTTGCCACAAGTACAATATGCAGCAAAAATTGGAACTATATTTGGTTCTTATAACTAGAGAATGTAAGAAACATTTTAAAATCCACTTTTGCAGTAAACTGTACTGTTCATCGCATGCTCGCCGCGCCCCTGGCGGCTGGATCGTAAATCACGGTGTATAATTTTGCAATGATCGTAGTAAAACGACTCGATGGTTCTGTGGTTGTGAATCCTGGTTTTGAGGTTTAAATAATCTTGATTTAATTCCACGTTCGGTTTATTATAAATAAGCGTGAGATAATGGGTATAGTTCATGGTATCGACGATCACTACATCCACGGTCGCTGTACGAAAAAATTACATCAAAGGGTCACTGTAGCGAAAGTACACAATTTCGACGGGTCACTGCAACGACAAACACCACATCGATGGTACGCTGCATCGTACACTACATCGACAGGTGACTGCATCGACAGCACACCACATCGATGGTACGCTACATCGATAGTACACTACATCGATGTTACATTACATCGACAGGTCACTGCATCGACAGTATAACACATCGATGGCTGCATCGACAGTACACTATAAATTACAAAGGTGGTTACGGGTTTAAATCTCGCAAGGCACAATGTTCGAAGAGCACTAGAATTTTTATCAAAGTAATTCAATTTAAATAATTTTAAGCATGTTTGTTTATCTGCTAACGAGTCGCGATAGTACACATTACTTAGTTTGGGGCTATAATATAGGTAGATAAATTGGTTTGATTGGTAGAATTTTTATTTAATTCAAATATGTTGCTAAAAACGAGTCGTACACATTATTGCCTCATTAGTATTAAGTAGGTTCTGTTTGAAAAATGCACAATTTACGAGTGTAGTTCGAGCACGAATGAGTGAGTCGGTGTTTTGTTTGAAAAATTGTGCATTTTATTGCATAAAATCGTTTCAGTTTCTGAAAGTTATTCGTAATATATAGTTGCTCATTAAAATAGTGATGTCGCTCATTATTTACAAACAATTTTGCTTGAAATCTACTCGTTACAGAGCTTTTGCCGTTTAAAATGGAGTTATTTAAATTTTAAACTGGACACGAACGACTTGGAGGCCTATTACGAAAGTGTTCCGTTCGTTAGGACGTATTATCGTATAAAATTAAAGTAGTCATTCACCTGAATCAAACCTTTGACAATTTATAAACAATTGAAAATGGTTGGGTTTTTTACACGGCTAGTTTGTTCTATTATGTCAAAGAATGCTTGATACAAGGAGATGGTAATCTTAATGTGTTAGGTTAATACGACCGAACGAATGATACATTTTCATAGAAGGTCTTCTGACCCGCACAGGAAAATCGAACCCATGATTCTTTGCGTTTGCCACTGCGTGAATCTGGCCATCGAATCCAGATCTACTAGAATCCAGATGTGCGGTGATACCTTATTTTCTTTTCTCTTTTTTCTTACTAGTACTTTCTACTTTACCGAATCATTTATTTTATTTAATTGTGATCGAACTTTAAAAATTATGGTATATGAGAATAACATGTGAAGTAATTATATGCATCTCATACAATCAAACACCCTCATTTATTTAAAAAAAAAAATATTTAGTGCTCAATCTGTATGAATAATGCTAACTAACGTTTGATTGATGTATCTTGCGCGCTAGTCCAGTGTTCCGTACTTTCATTAAGCTTTAGATATATAGTACAAAATATATTTCTTTAAAGAAATATTTTATTGTTCGTATGTTTTGTCTGTAAATAAACCCTTTGTTTTTGCCAGGGTAAACTTTGTAACAAACATTTACAGAGTTACAGAATTATTCATTGTAAACTATGTAGTTTCTGAATAGTGTTCAGGTTACCCTGAACTTTTAGTCGTAGCGTTCAACCATTAAAATTTAAATTGTGCTCAGTATTTCAATTTTTTGGAATTTGACCTGACGCAATAGTTTGAAAGATAAACATTTTTTTAAATGGGTTCGGCTATGTGTGTCCCAAGAGAGACGAACCGACAGAAAAACGTGGTTTGCATTTTCTCTATCAATTCCTTACTTCAAGACCATGAAAAGTGTGATTTGCCTGTTATTTATTTATGAATAGTTTAGTTACAAGTACTTAATTAAGTCCACCTACTGAATAGCATCTTAGGTACATACATTATCTTTTGATTTCACACTTTCCGAAACCTTCAGTGTTCTCATTTTCAACGTGTCATCGCTAATTTACACAAGATGTAAATAAATAAATAAATATTGGACAACATCACATACATTGCTCTGATCCTAAGCTAAGTAGCTAAATCGCTTGTGTTATAGAAATCAGAAACAACGACGGTACCACAACACCCAGACCCGAGACTATAGAAAAGTTCGTTTTCTACATTGACCCAACCGGGGATCGAACCCGGAACCTCAGAGATGGCAGCGCCATATATAGTCTGGCGTGCTCGTTTCTCGGCTACGGAGGTCGTCAAAGTCAAAAAATAAAATCATGTTCATCATCCAAAGACATAATTTAGAAGTGAAGCCTAACAAGCTGTTGTCAATTCACTTTAACGATAATAAACATTTGTGTGATCAAATCTGCGGCGCACAAAAAGTCGGCAAGACGCGCAAAAAGTCGGCCGCGGATTTTTCACAGACTCAACGTACCTACACGACGCACATCTTCGATCATTCTTTCGGCAGAACTGTAGAGACGTAGATTGCAGACTAAAGTGTGCGCCGTCTGCGATAGCGCGCGTTGAAGCAAACGTTCAATTGTTATCGCAAACTTTTTGTGCGGAGCGGAGCTGCGCGACGAGGCGCGGCGCGGTCTGCCCGAATACCACGGATTTTTTGTGCGCCGGACTTTTTGCGCGTCGTGTGCGTTAATGCATACAATTACAAAGGTTCTATTTTCACAGACTAAAAAGTGCGTCACAGATAGTCTGTCGTCTACGCTGCACCTCATTCGTATCATCACTTTTACTAAGTCCACCAGATAATTGCGTAGCACTACAGACTTGTTTATCTATTAATAAAAATGTTGCTAACATTAAGTGACGACAAAAACACCCAGTACCCGTAAAGGTCCCAATAAACCGTTACGGAAAAACAGAACAATAAGACACTAGGAGAAAATAAACTTGTTTGATATATCGACACTCGTCTTTTTCTTAGCTTTTGTTTATAGCCATTTTTAGGGCTTTTCTCACTGCCATCGCTTCCGTACCGTGAAATATTTTCGGCGATAGACGTGTAATATGGCCTTTGATCCACTGGTAACCCGTAATACGGTATCAAAATCGTGACCTGTTTAAACAAGACCTGGTTTGTTTGTATATTTATTACCAGTTTTATGGGATTTTTTTTATTTATGCATGGACATTGATAGGACATGGGTATCCTTTTTCTTATTTTCAAGAAAAAAAACTTTTTGTAGGTACATAAATACGGTTACGGAATGGAGTTTTTATTTAAGTGAAATACAGAGGTAAAAAGGGGTACAGAGGAGTATCATAGTTTTTTAGCTTGACTAGAATTAAAAAAAAAAATTAACAAAGCTAATGAATATTTAATGATAGTATTCACATTGGTAGGTACTATCAATTAATAGCTAGCAAAAGATGTAAAGTAAACAAATTTGATCTTAGCGAAGCTTGTGAAAATGAAGCTACATAGTAGTATGATCCCTAATGTTAATTTTATCTTTACCGACTCGGGTATACAGGGGTCAGGGTGTTAGGTAAATGGTATTGATATACCCATTATATTAACCTGTATGTTGGGGAAAAAAGATAACAATTGAATAACAATAGCACCGTCACAAATGTGTGCGCGAATTGAGCGAAAATAACATTTATATACGAGTATACGTAGCCACAGGACGTCCACTGCTGAACATTGGCCTCCCCCAGTGACTTCCAGATCGGCCGGTTGGAAGCAACCTGCATCCAGTGTCGTCCTGCAACCTTTACCAGGTCGTCTGAAATCATTTATCAGGTCCTGTAGCTGAAATGATGATTTAGATGATATGTACTATTACATACACGATATTTAATTTACACCCAATGACGTAAAAAAGAGAGGATTGGCATGATTTGTCCTATTTATAAGTTTATTTACATGTCTATCTATTATGTAAAGTGCTTAATTTAGGCCTACTTGCAGAAATAAATTGGTTTTATTGGTTTTCATTATTGTATTTTTATTAAAGACCGATACTTTCTGACTAAAGACTTTAACTCTCACAAAGCTGAGCGTAACTACTATTTATGTCACAACTATGACATAGACTGAAAATAACAGCACTTTAAGTTATTCAAAAACTCATTATTGCTTTCTTACCTATTTCCAGTGCGCAGCTGGGCGCGCGGCGTGGCAAGAGGCGGCGGCGCTGTCGGTGGGCGCGGGCGGCGGGGCGGCAGGCGGCGCGGCGCGACGCTGCTCCGTGCTCGGCGACCACCCGGGCGCGCGCCGCGATCCGCGCACCAAGTGGCACAGGAACAACCGGGTATGGAACTGTTCCTTACATCTTTATTTTATTTTATTTATTATTATCATGATTGGAATGAGGTTGTCCCCGATATCTACAAGATGTAATAAATGTAACGACAAGAGGCGGAGGCGCTGTCGGTGGGAGCGGGGCTAGAGGCGGCATGGTGTGACGCTGCTCCGTGCTCGGCGGCCACTAGGGCGCGCGCCAAGTGGCACAGAAGCAACCAGATAAAAAACTGTTCCTTACATCGCCATTATCATGACTGGATACGAGGTTTCTCCCGATATCTACAAGGTGCAAATAGCGCAAAACCTCTTAGTCCATTAAAATAATAAAAATAACGGCAAGAGGCGGCAGCGCTATCAGTGGGACCGGGCGGCGGGGCTGCTCCGTGCACGGCGACCAACCAGGCGCACGCAGAAGGAACAACCGGGTATAGAACCCCTCACGTGGAAGTGTAGACATCTGTCTGTGTCCTGCTGCTTCGTGAACTTGCAAATAACGCAGTCAGTGATGGCACTAGGGTAGCGTGTAGGACCCAAGTGCCACAGTAACTACCGGTTATGGAACTATTTGCCACATCAGGAAATGTTATTGTTACCCTTACTCTTGCAGCCGCGTGTATATCAGTAATTAAATGAAGGAGATAACTAGATTTACTATAATTATCCTCTTACGCCAATCATTGTGTGCAGCCAATTCGCACAGGCACGGGTATGGAACTCCTTAATGCCAGTGAGTTTCAGGGTGGATTACCTTACGTACTTTAAAGAGATTACATAATTCACCCTGTATAAAGTATTACTGCACCTACATAAGCTTGTGTCCGTCACACACACATGACTAGATTAGTAACTCTATAAAGATTTTGATCTACGACAACATAGAACCGACACTTTTTTATACTTTTCCCACTGCGGAGTTTATAAAAAGAGTAAAAAAGCAAAATAACCTTTTCGCTGTCGGCATCAATTAGAGTGGTACCTTTGACCTTTCTGATGATGGTATTCCTACTCGGCATTATAATAACGTAAACTGCAGAAGGCCCGTTCCTTGCAAAAGTGACACTGTCTTAATGTACGAAAAATTCAACCTAAACCTGTACGCTGATTCCGTATCTTGCAAAAGCAATGCGATAGCAAAAAATTACCAATTCTGGCTTTTAAAATCTAAAATTGACAGCAAAAACAAAAACAAAGCAATCTACTGTCAGGGCTGCGCATAGGTTTTGACACTTACCATCAATCGGGCGATGACTGTGCGATTATTTCTGATTGCTATTTTTAAGAAATAATGGGAGCTGGTTTTAAATTCAATTCTCAACTGTCAGTATATTTGAAGTTCGTAAAGGCAAAATTCTTTAAACTTGGTTTAGACTAACTTGATAATTAAAAAAGTTGTATATTAGTCTCTTAAAACATCAGTCCATTTCTGGATGTGGTCCTACCGTGCTTTGCTTTTAAATATAGACGGAAGCGTGTAGCGAGAGTAAACATTTTTGTTATGGCAAATTGCCAATCTTGCTTTCACTATTCACAAGCATTTTATTATTTATTTAGGAAATTCCACGGTGACACAGATATGTGTCTACTTCATAAGTTTTATAGAAACAGATAGGGAGATTTGACGCACACTGATAGTGGGGAAAGTTGTAACAACTCGTAAGTTTTAGATAGAGATGTTTGCTAAATAGGTAACATATGCCAACCAACCTAATTTAAATTTTGAAACAAGTGGAAAATAATGAATTGACGAAGATAAGATATAATACTACTAGGGCCCCAAGTTTGTTAATTTAAAAGTGGCATAATTTAATAACAATCGATGAACGTGGCATAAATGAATCTAATTGTAATTGCAAGTAGCAGAATACCAAATGTGTCAAACAATTAAAATGAGATCAAATTAATATTTAAATAAGCTACTTTTAAATTAGCAGACTTGGGGCCAGATTAGGGGAGCCCTGGGAAGGTTGCTAAAGGCTATTGTTTCCTTGAGATCTTTATGTTTTTAAAGCAATGTTCACTACAAACGTATTGGCGGCTGCCGACTGTGAGTAGGCGTTACCCGCGTTACGCAGGTAACCGCTTTTCCATACATATTTAATTTTCGTTCACAACAAACTGACAATAATGCTATCACGCTTTGCGTTTTCGCCGACTATGTACTACGCCGTAGTAGCCGTATCCGAACGTAGTACCGTAACAGCACTCTATTAATTTATTTATGTGTTAATCCGCTCAGCGTACCCATTCAGCAGGAACACAAGCCTACTTTTAAATTCATACTAGAGAGTGGCGAGGGCCGCTTTGTAGGTACCTACGCTACAGGGTAGCGTAAAAAAAGTCTTGGGTTTAATTCCTTACTGGGGCCTGTTAAACACACTTGGGTCACAAAATAGAAAAAATACAGAAGGTCCACTCCCGCCGTTCTCGAAAACAACTGCCCAAATTGGGCTGACTGCCTAGGGTTGCTATTTTGATTTTTGAAATAAATAAGTGTGCCTTATTACACCGATACAACGATTAGTTTATTCATTCATCTTATCATACGTCCAGGCCTAAATGGTAAGACAGAGCAATAATTACTCTCCAACTTGGCTTCTTCAATTACTGTCATTTTTAACAGCGGCGGCAGCTGCGCGTTGTTAGAAATTATACGTACTAACTTTATTACTTAGGTGCTGTTATGACATATACTGACATTTCTAGGTGGCGTATTTGGTTGCTAGGCAACGACAATGTAAAAAGAATCAATAAATAATTTAATATGTTTATATTTTTTTATTCAACGCTTACCTAAAACACTGGTGTTAAACCAATGACGATTTAAGTAAAATTTAAAAGCTCATTCCTGCTGAATGTGTAGTGTTATGAAATGAATGATTGATCGCTATAAAAACTTATCTTTACCTTTACTACTTACTTACTTTACTTACAAGAGAAAACCTAGACCTAGTTTTATATACCTTTTAATATTATTTTGGAAATTTAAAGAACGTGTAATCACAATTTTGTGTTGTATTCCAACATCCAAACACACTGCAGCAGTACCTAATAAAAACGCTTATATCCATTTTTCGTATAACAATGATCAATGCGTAGTAAACTGTCGTGAGTGACAGTCTGCTGTAGTACTGCCCCGAATCGTCCGAGATTGCATATAAACGCAATTGTCAATTTGTGCGCAACGATTTTGACGCTTAGTTCCGAGTGGCCTATCTGTCTAGCGCGCCGCCGCTATACGTAATTTGTGCTTGGGTTCCGAGATTAAGTCAGTGAGCATTCATTCTATGAACTTATTTTCTCTGCACCCTATATACAGTCGTCGACAGACTACACGGTTGGTAAGAATGCAAAATATAGGATAATATGTTTCACGTTTGATTTGTAGCACGTATTTTAAACCTAGATGCGCGCCTGCGTTTTAACAGCGTGTGACTGTTAATTTAAGGGTTTCGAACCTGAGAAGAAGAAATCTAAACTGGTCTATGTTCAGGCCTATATTTATAAATTAAATAACGTTAAATAAACTTTTTGGCGTTTCAGGTGCGAGATGCGTCATACGGGTCGTCATCAGAGTCGGACGGCGAGGCGGACGGTCCGAACGGAGACACCTGGGGCGTGGCGCGGCTGCTGTACGCCGGCCTGGGCACGCTGGCCCTCGGCCTCGTTGTCTACTTCGTCGGCACCGGCGACAAGGTGAGTAGTGTAAGAGCATTGTCTGTCTCTCTCTAGCCAGTAGTCACAACTGTAGTAAGACAGAGACACCGGGCGTGGCGCGGCTGCTGTACGCCGGCCTGGGCACGCTGGCCTTCGGCCTCGTCGTCTACTTCGTCGGCACCGGCGACAAGGTGAGTAGTGTAAGAGCATTATCTCTCTCTCTAGCCAGTAGTCATGACTGTAGTAAGACTGAGACACCGAGCGTGGTGCGGCTGCTGTACACCGGTCTGGGCACGCTGGCCCTCGGGGCCTCGTCATCTACTTTGTCGGCACCGGCGACAAGGTGAGTAGTGTACGAGCATTGTCTATCTCTCTCTAGCCAGTAGTCATGACTGTAGTAAGACAGAGACACCGGGCGTGGCGCGGCTGCTGTACGCCGACTTGGGCACGCTGGCCCCCGGCCTCGTCGTCTACTTCGTCGGCATCAGCGACAAGGTGAGTAGTGTAAGAGCATTGTCTGTCCCTGTCTAGCCAGTAGTCACGACTGGAGTAAGACAAAGACACCAGGCGTGATGTGGTGTGACTGATGTACGCTGGCCCATTGGCTTTGTTGAGTACTTCATCGGCACAGATGACGAAGTGAGTAGCATAACTATGTGACTAATGAACGCTGGCTGTTCTCAACGTCTACTAAGTCAGCACTGGTTGCAAGGTGAGTAGAGGAGCGTTTACCTAGCTTAATCAGAATGTATATACACTTGCATCTTGCTTTCTGCCCTGCAGGCTTTTATAATGCACAGCGTAAGGCTTAATTCAAATAAACTTTTTCTACTTGGGTTTTGACCTTGTGAGAGTATGGCTTCAAGAGGTCGCCCTGCTTGCTACTCCCTAAGTCTGCCACTGCTGCCTACCATCCCATTAGTCCAGTAGGTACTGGCATTACCATCTGACAGTCAAAAGCTGAATTGTTCTGTTTCAGGGTTTCAAGACGCCGGCGCTGCGGCTGGTGGGTCCCTCACTTATCGTGGCGGGACTCGCGTGCTGTCTGCTGCGCATCGCCTTTTGCATATTTGCGAAGCCTTGCTGCCGACGGCGGACCAATTACAAGGAGAGCAGAAGGTATCTGCATTGTCTGTCTCTTTCTAGGCAGTAGTTATGACATCAGTAGACAGAGAAATCTAGGGCTTTGCGCAGGTGGCCCCGGGG
This sequence comes from Anania fuscalis, assembly GCA_950371115.1. Lineage (NCBI taxonomy): Eukaryota > Metazoa > Arthropoda > Insecta > Lepidoptera > Crambidae > Anania > Anania fuscalis. The sequence continues at coordinate 14,623,453 of OX493334.1, read as the reverse complement.
TTGTACAAGACTGGGCTGGGACGCTGGCCGTTCACCACATCTAGGTAGGTAGGTACTTCGCCGTCTCGGGTGTCAAGATAAGTAGTCTAAGAGCTGTTTCTCTATCCATATGTAAGTATGTATAAGAACAAGACATTGTAGCTATATTTTTGGTCCATAATATGTAATACATATTAAAATCATTATGTAGTAAATTAATGTGTTGATTAAACATTCGTTTATGATTGGGCGATCATTTCCAAAATGAAGTGCAATTTTTAACAGCTTCTTCCCACAAAGCTTAATTTTATCCCATCTAAGTAGTTACCTTTTCATTTTTAATTGTTTCCATCTTCATCAAATTTCTTTTAAATGGTTAGTTTATTTAAATTCCTACCGCTTTTGGTGTCTTAAATAATATTATTAAAGATATATCACACACATTGTTTTGTTATACAAAGACAATTGAGTAACTATGGTCTCAATCATCAGTTTTTTCCTTGTCAATGGAACAAAGAACAGAGTTTATCGATAAATAGACATAAATTTATCATACTATTAATCCATCCTCGTAAATCCAACCACCTTTTAACCATGCTAATAGTCCAGAACTGACCTCGACAACTAACATTTCCCAGACTGTCTGGATATGGAGAGGGCGAGGAGATGCCGCTGGCCAGAGGCGGCGGCGGCCCCCGGGCGGGCCCGGCGCAGTGCTCTCCCGCGCGCAGGCTCGACGCGTCCTCCTGCGACGTGTCGAGTTTGTCCTCCGGGGAAGAGGACGAGCGGCTGCGGCGGTACCGCACCGCGTCCGCGCCTCCACATATACCGCTGGCACAGACGCCCTTGGCACAGACGTCGTCGATGCCGCAAGTAAGTCACTAACGCTACTAGAGATGCGTCCTCCTGTGACGTGTCGAGTATTTTTCCAGGGAAGAGGACGAGCGGCTGCGGCGGTACCGCACCGCTTCCGCGCCCTCCACATCTACCGATGGCACAGATGCCCTTGGCACAGACGTCGTCGATGCCACAAGTGAGTCACTAACGCTACAACGCTACTAGAGATGCGTCCTCCTGCGACGTGTGGAGTCTGTCCTCCGGGGAAGAGGACGAGCGGCTGCGGCGGTATCGCACCGCGTCCGCGCCTCCACATCTACCGCTGGCACAGATGCCCTTGGCACGGACGTCGTCGATGCCGCAAGTGAGTCACTAGCGCTAATAGTGATGCGTCCTCCTGCGACGTGTCGAGTCTTCCTCCGGGGAAGAGGACGAGCGGCTGCGGCGGTATCGCACCGCGTCCGCGCCTGCACATCTACCGCTGGTACAGACGCCCTTGGCACAGACGTCGTCGATCCGCAAGTGAGTTACTATCATCAGGACGAGAAATAAACTAGGCACGAAAAACAAAAAGAAGAAGCAGGTTCACGAAGCTTCCTGAGACGTATCGAGTACGTTCTAGACTAGAGCTTTACCATGGTTCTAGATGCCGCAAGTCTCGTTGTTACCTGCATTTAGGGTAATTAATAGCTATAAGACATTTGTAACCATTTTTTTTACACATATGTAAAAAAGGGTAACCAATTTTTTTTACCATGGCAACATTAATTTAAACTGAATGTGCAGGTTTCCTCACGATGTTTTTTCTCAACGTCGAGCAAGTGGTATAAATTCATACTAGCTTCTGAAATATCTAGATGTACGTGTTGGAATACGAACTCACGACCTATGGTGAGAGGAAACACTTTATTAACTGTAAGGGAAACCGATTTGACCTACATTATCTTGATTTTTCCAGGGTATACTTCAGCAACCAGTGCAAGAAAACACGGAGCAAAATACGGCTCAAAATACGGCACAAAACGCACAGCCGAGCTTGCCGGCGCCGCAACCGAGCGCGGTGGCGATGCCCGGCGTGCGGCAGAGCGCTAGCCAGCCTAGCGCCCTGCACCCCGGCCCTTCGGGGCCCCGCCGACCCCCACCTAGAAACGTGTCCTTCGCCGGGGGCCCCGACGGCGAACTCGTCCTTAGTCCGGCCCAACTGCGCTCATAAAGCAATAAACTCGCATTACGCACCACACATAAATGGTTTAACTCTCGCGATGTGCGCGCCTCGGACATCGGTGTGCGTGAGACTCTGACCGTTACGAGTGATTTTTCTATTCGATAAGCTACGAGTCGATTATTTTGCACGTTTGGATAATTCTTGCAAGCTACGATATTCGTGTCTATTTTAAGACTATTTTGCTAGTTCTATTTCTGACTATGAAACTCATGCATGCGTATAACAAAACACTACTACTTTACTTTTGTGAAAACTATAGTATATGTTCAGGGTGAATATGAAATCGTGTACTTCCTCTAATGTACCTACGGAAACTGCTTTTAGACGCAAACATTTGAAGCTATTCCAAATTGCCAGATTTATTTAAATATTATTTGCAAATATATTATTTAACATCTACCGCGACGAGAAATAAATAAACAGAGCATGTATTTTTTTTTGTCTCGAAATTCAAATGGTCACAGTCCGTTACTATAAGTACTGTACTGTCTGTGGTACAGACAGTACGCTCAAAGATTTACATGACTTTCTACCCAGTACAAATTAGTTTTAGTTTGTGCTAATTTTATGGTCTGATTTTCCTGCTCAAATAGGTACAACTTTCTAATGAACAATAACAACACAAATTGTAAATATAATATACCAATTATTTGATTACTGATTTAGTGTTTCTACCACTGAATCACAGCGCTTAAGTTCTCAACTTCTCTCTCCTGTTAATTTGTCAAAAGTTTGTCAATCAAAAGTAAATAACAAAAAAAATATTCTGATGAAAAAATGCCTTGGTGTACAAGATAAAGCCATTAGCAACTACAATTTAACAAGTTTATATTTTATTTTTTACTTTTTTGACAATATGTTGACAACGCCAAACACGCTGACGCCATCTGAGAGCCGCTTTGCCCATAGATATAGAACGTAGCGAATGCTAAGTCTATGGCTTTCCCTAGCTTCCCCCTTGATATTGAACTCTCCGTGTTAAACTTGAAGGAACATCGAGATATAAGGTAGGTCGAGAAGTTTTGGCATTTTGTGATAGACTTCTCGCATCTTAAGCAATTTAGGCAGAGCTAACACAGATTTGTGTCTTGTTTGTTGGTTGGTTAACGGTTGTTTGTATGCAGGCAAGACTTTTAGATAAGTAATCTATGCAAGTCAGCAGAATCCCATTCCCGTATTTTGACAATTCCCCCCCCCCCCCCCCTTATTACCTAAAGATTGATGGTTAGTGTCAAAACCTATGGGCAGCACTGACAGTAGATTGCTTTGTTGTTGTTTTTTGCTGTAATTTGCGATTTTAAAGCCAGAATTGGACAATTTTCGCTATCGCATTACTTTTGCAAGCTACGGGATCAGGGTACCGGTCCCAGTAACATTACTATCTAAAACTATATTCTTGTTACCTTAACCTTTACACGAAAAACATAAAATCACCGGCACAATTAGGGGAACACAAAAAAAGGTTGATTTTTTCAATTAATTTATTTTTAATTTTTTTTGGTCTTCAGTAACACATCACATTGCCTTAAAATAACGAAATTAAATCAAAATAAGCTACAAATTACCCGTTTTTAAAGAAATTAAACGTTAATTACGAAAATTTGTTTAATAAGGCACTAGGAGTGAGATTTTAAATTGATTTTTTTGCAAAATTAACAAAAAATCTTAAAATTAATAGCGAGTGTTGCCTCCACGGGCTCTTAGGAGAGCTTGGATACGATTTCCCATACTCAGAATAAGGCCATCGATCATTAATTGAGGCAAATCGTTCCACTCTTCCACTAATGCCTGTTTCAGTTCTTCAACATTTATGGGAGCTGGATTTCGCTGTCGAACCCTTCTGCCCAGAATATCCCAGGCATGTTCTATAGGGTTCATGTCCGGTGATCGCGCTGCCAGTTCATTTGACTAATGCCAACCTTATTTGGGTAGGTACTCACGATACGCGCAGTATGGGGGCGCGCGTTATCGTGCATGAAAACGAAATGTGGGCCTATGAATGGGGCAAAAGGCATGACATATGGTTCTAAGATATCTGTTACGTATCGCTGTGCAGTGAGAGATCCGTTTTCAATAAGCACTAAGTCTGTGCGAGCTCCCAAACTTATGCCACCCCATACCATTACTGATCCTCTACCATATGCCACTGTTTCTGTGAAGTTTATTTGGTTATATCGTTCTCCACGATATCTCCACATCCACTCCCGTCCATCTACGAAATTAAAACAAAAACGGCTCTCATCGGTCAATAAAACGCGACTCCACTCACTTGTCCAATCTCGGTGCACACGGGCGAACGCTAACCTTGCCACACGATGAGTTGTCTCGAGTTTGGGTGCTTTTTCTGGCACATAAGATCTTAAGCCTACTTCATTAAGACGCCTCCTAACTGTTCGTTCACTAACATTAACGTTACGGACCTCAGCCAGTTTATTTCGGGTCTGAACCGCGGTCTGTCGACGATTCCTCAAAGTTTGCAAGGTGATGAAACGGTCATCAACGGCGCTTGTAGCCCGATTTCTGCCTTGTCCTCGCCTCCGCACGTAAGATCCTGTCTCCCTGTAGCGTTGAAAAACGCGATGAACCACCGAAGTTGATACACCCAAAGCTCGACTTACTGAGCTGTAGGTATGCCCCTCTTCGATCATGGTTACAGCCCTAGCCACTGTAGTTGCTGCCAAATCACTCATTTCGTATCGGGAATGTGTACACAATTCAAAAATAAACAGTTGAATGAGCCACAGTCACTATGCACAGGACCCAACAAAGTTCTTATCAGAAGCAATAATAACGCTAAGTGTCAGCAAATTCTTAAAGTGCCATAAAAACAATTCTCACACTTGTGAATGAGAAATTTGTGCTCAAGTGTATTTTTACAGAGGGTAGTAATACATAAATAATAATAACTTGTCAAGATATCCGAAGGTATTGAAAAAAATCTACTTTTTTTTTGTGTTCCCGTAATTGTGCCGGTGTGTGTAGTAATGCGACTAAAAATTGGACAAAAAATATTTTGTAATGGTTTCTTTTATTATCGGTTGCATTACAAACCGTTATTCCTTTGTTTTTGTGAACGAGAATACCATTTATGATCGTAATGTTACTGGGACCGGACCGACACTGGATTGAGTTTACCGTAAAATTATGGGAATTGGGCTTCTAATGTAGACTTAGAATGGGGAAGCAAACATTTCACTTAGTTAAGAGTTGTATTTGAGCAAATATAAAGTATTATAAGTGATTAGCTACTTGACTACGTGACTTGATACTAAAATTAACAATATGCATAGCATAATAAATATTGTCAAATACTGGCAAACTATTGAATAAATATGGCTGTGAAAAGTTACCAATTACACCAATGTAAAAGTTACCAAATAAACCCATATTTTCTATTTTCATATGGATTAATAAAAAATATCTATGAAACTTATTTACGGCAAAAAAATATCATATCTTTTTCGTTTATAAGTTGCATTATTTCACAATATTTAAGAGCTATACAAAAAAAGTTTTAGTGTTTTGTTATACTTTAGGAGCATTTTCTAATTTCCATTTAGTTTTCAACAAAAATATCGCTTCGACAAGCAATGAAGTGGACATGCTGACAGATCAAAATAAATTGTAAGTATCTAATCTATACTATGTTTAACTAGACTACATAGGGCCTTACTACAAAAAAGATAGACAAGGTTTAAACACTGTTTAAAGATTAGCCAAACAATTTAAAGTGTATGTTAACATCACACATGTCTCAGTGATGTTAACATACACTTTAAATTGGTTGGCTAATTTTTAAACAGTTCCTAAACCTAGTCTAACTTTTTTGTAGTACGGCCCTTAATGCCTAAAAGGTTTGTCGGTACATATAGAGAAGCATACCATTGTACCATAGTTGTTCATGTCATTAAATAAAAGTGGTCAAAATAAACAGATATTTCGGTTTAGAGGAATTGAGTCAAATATTGAAACAAGGACGTTTAGTAAAATTTTGGTTTGTTTTAAAAGTTGTCAATAGCAATTGGTTTTAATTAAATACAGTGTGTCTCTAGTTCTCTACATATTACATAAGTGGACATGGCCAAAAATACCTAGAGCTTGGGCAAAACCATACTTTAAAACCCATATGAAAGGTATTTTATACAGGGTGTCCCATAAATACCATGTTACCTTATTACCACGTATTCTTGTCTACACAACCTTTTTTATCACTCTAGTGTGGAAAGTCGAATATTTATGTAAATAAATAAAAAACTAGAAAAGTAATACAATAAAACTTTTCAAAATGTTCGATAAACTACTAAGTGACACGATGAAGTGTTCTTTACGGGACACCCGGTATGGTGTGTAAATTTATTTTAAAGGATGACAACTAAGTTGAATTATAGCACAAAAGTATTGGCATGGTCTTCATGTCGGCCTTACTCGAAATGTAAAAAATTGGCAAATTGCAAGTTTTTTTTGATCAATAGAATCAATCCTATCAATTTTTTGGCAAAAAAACGATTTTCGCGCTCGAGTCTTCCGAAGAAAGGACACTCCTTAGAAGCGTAACATTATTTTGTTGTTTTTGACACTTATGTCTTTTCTAAATGACTGTAAAATCATCAACAACTTTCTTAGTACCAATCAACAGGATGAAAATGAAATCAGTATGAACTTTTGTACATTTGTGGCATGATCAACTATTCGTTATAACTAAACTATGGCCTTCGACAGCTGTTTTTTTTCCACCGTAGTGGTGTAAACTAAGCGTTCATTCTAATTCCGTAGCAATTTAGTACTGAATGTGCTAGTTCCATCCATCTTGAGATCAACTAGTCTACGTTTGCGTCTCGGGGTGTGGTCTCAAGAAATTGAGAATAGTAATATTGAGTAGTAGGTATGTAGGAAATAATAGTTCGAAAATTTTTATTAGTATATATTTTTTTGTAATTATATTGTAATTAATTTTTTATTTATTTGTATTTTATAAATAAATACAAATCTATCACAATTTTATTTTTCAATTAATTTATTATAATGTAGTGATAGAGAAGAAGGAAACCAAAGCTTACAACAAGGATGCGGAGGTCAGGTATATTATACTAAAGAAAAAAAAAACTATTAATAAACTTAAGACCACACCTCGAAGCAGTTAAAAAACTAAATAGTGAAATTAATGTAAACATGTGTTAAAACTGCCTACTACTAGACGCGAATTTATATTTAAATATAAAAGTCATAAAAATAGATTTATAACTGACAATAATGATTGTTAACTGATGTATAAAGTGTTATGGCGTATGTGCGTTGATTTTATTTTAATTATGTCAAACAATTGTGAGTAGTTCAAGCGCCGAGTATTCACATAATTACAAATAATTAGTTATGAAAAATAAATTAAAGTTTACGTAATATTCGTATAGTCAAATCGCCAAATTTATGTCGTTAAGAAACTAAAAATATACCTACTCTAATCTCAATAGAATATTAAAATATAATATATTATTATGCCTGTATATTAAAAAAATATACATTTTCGTTATCAGATTGCACATATAATATTTTATCGTTATAATTATAATTATGTTAAAAATAATATACCTACATACTTTGTTTATGTGAAATTTTGGCGATCAGGAAATTTAATGAAATACGTGCAAAACTCTTAACTTGGCGTATGAACTACGTATACCTAGACACCAAGGATATGAATATAATATATGATAAAATATAATATATAGTTAGCTAAATACATAAAGGTTGGTGTATAGCGAGTGATACTGTTAAACAGTATAATGTTTTTATTTGTAAGTACATAAAATAATTAAAATAAATACATGTGTGTTACGCGTGCATTGTATATGGCACAACATAGAAAATACTGTTTATAAATATATTATATATTTTAGAAATATTTGCACCTTTAGTAGTGAAATATTAAAATGTATAACTGCAGATTTTAGCTAGAATACGATATATGAGAGAAACACTATAAGAACAAGTGTTGAACGTAACACGATTTGAAATTAAGTTTCTATAAGACGAAACAGAAAATTTATACCTATTGTAAAAGTTTTTGATTAGTTTTTGTCAATTATACCTTTGTAATCAGATTAAAGTAGTTATTTTGTATTATTTAAACGTAAGGATGGTCAATTACTTACAAATTATTTTCATGATAAGATTTTAGATTTCGCTTCATTTTAAATTAACTTACTATCTGCCACCATTAAACTTACTATTGTAAAGACTAGAGTATGTATTTAAAATACGAATGTGAACTGGCAGCGTTACAATGCTTACACACAATTTTTCACAGAAAAATACGTAATATTTTTATAAAAAGTCCTATAGTAAACATCTATATGTATATATTATTTTAAATATGTCAACATTAAATGTTAGTTCCTATCAATAACGCCAATTTTCTTTGCTGTTGCAATAAATAAATAAATTTATACTTAATTGAAATCATAATACTGACATAAAATGTAGAATTATACCTCATCGTGGTACCATATGAGTAATGTAAAATAAATTCAGAAATAAATCTTTCAAAAATCTAAGTGTTATTACAAATTCATGAAATTAAAGTAATTATCGTACATTACATAAATAGATATTAAGAAAAATATGAGCTTCGTTTAGACTTACTGGCTTGTGTGACAAAGTGTTGTGTATCTAACGAAATAGAACCCATCGCATCGTCATACTGTAATTGATTCATTTATTTAATTACACTAAAACATTTTTGTAATTATTTGTAAAATTAACACAGTTTATTATTTGTAATTAATATAAAAATTCAAATAAAATTGCAATAAAACAGCGCTTGTACAGTACAATCATGCCTTAGTGTTAATTTGTTACAAAGTAATTTTGAATACATTTTACCAAAAAAAAAAACATTAAGAAAAAAAGCACCATTAAGTGGACTGTGCTTATTATGTACCTATCTCGCTAACGACATTATCACAAAGATATGCGTGAGGTTTCAATATCCTATGAAAATCTCATTATTATAAGCGCACATAAACTGGTGACAGGGTTCATTTATTTTTATCTATCGGCAGACGAGTTTTCGATAAAATCTATTTTTGCTTCTACTCTTTTTATAAAATTGGTATCATATATTTTTTATTTAAAAAAATATCCCTTTTATGTTTTAAAAATACCTAATTTATCTATTTTTGACTCTTTTTCTCAAGGAAAAGAAAATTCGTCTGCTTTTCTATGTACATAAGGGTGAAAATTGATATAATTGTGTACGACTTTTATGATCTGAAAAGGAAATCTTCGATACGAAATCTACATAATATAATATAAAATTCAAAGCACATTTTACTACAAAAGTTCATAGTTATTATGAACACTAATGTTGACTTTGAAGCTTTTAAAATTTTATAATAAACTGGTACCAAAATATATGAAAATTTCATGAATATACAAGTTTGAGTTACTATTTACTATAAAATGATTGTCATGCACTTTAAAGTATTTTATTATTGGATTTCAGTAACTTTAATCACTTGCGCCATTTCTTATATTGGTTTTATATTTGCCTACAAATGTTTAAATTATTAGTATCTTTTATATTTTATGGTAAAATGCATAGTTATTCCTTAAATTATATTGCATGGATAAACTGTAAGTTTTTGTGACAATACAATTACAGCAATATAAAATATTTTGCAAGTAAATTAACTATTGTTCTGTCTATAATGAGTATCTATGAAGTGTTTTTGTTTGTATTTAAATATTACTTAATAATAAGTTAGCTAGCTAGTTGCTATTTTCAGTGTACTGTGTATGTTGGTCGTAATTTTGAGCATAAGTGCTTCCATATAAGCTTGCATGAATGCTTTTTCGAGTTTCCTATTAAGTGCTCATAGCTCAGAGTTTAGATTTATTTACTTCCATCAACAGGAACAAAAGATGTACAACATTTAAATTTTCTTGTTGCATTTATTACTAGCACTATACCCGGGTATTAATGCAGCTCGCATCCTTAAATTATATACATTTAGACTGTAGAGTTATAGTGTTAGTAACAATAAATGCAGCTTAAAATTCGCCAAGACAACTCACAATCTTATACGCTAGAAAACAGAGTCTAGATTCGTTTACATATATCGGGGTATGTAGTATCTACCTACATATGAAAGAAGGTCAGATATTTTTGGACGTGAAGGCATCAAACTTTTTTTGTTGGTGGAAGTTATATTTTAGGCTGGTTATAGTTCCAAGGCCTAATACGGCTGCGTTTTACTGACATAAGAAACTGAAAATAAGGACTACTCGCAGAACTTTTTTAATTCTAGGTTTTAACTTAAGCCGGGGTTATAACATCTTCGATAGAAACTTCTGTTCCACGTGACCGTGGTTAAAGCCTGGTCAGCTTGTGTGCTCGGTCATTATCATTGTACAGACAATGGCAGACCTACCCAAAAAGTTAAAAGTTATCCAAGTGATTTTCAACATTAAGTCTGACATATAGAGATCAATATCGAATAAAAAAAATTGACGTTTTGTGGTAGGTGGACGAGCTGTTCTTCTGTACGTTGAAACAATCATGCAACAGATCAATTTAAAAATTATTACGGAAATCAAAGTACTTTTCAATCAAAATTTATACAAATTATGTTTTAAATCAGATGTAGGCTAATCTAGATTAAAAAGATTGTGTAAGTAGGCCTTAGTAAAAACCTAAATTGTAAAGAAATCTTCAAATTAAAAAAACTAAAACAGATTGAAATTTTATGAATATATCTTATAATTAAACGCAGCACTATTGTACTATTTTTAGTTAGGTGTGCAAACCGGAATTTCGTCGAGTTACTAAATTATTGTTAAATAACTAGCCTGCATGTTAAAATGTACATGTTAACATTTTCCCACCCATCCATCCATAACCCATTTTAACACTGGATGGATGATTTAGAAAAACTAATCATTTAACACCTTGAATGCTATGCCATGACTGGTTACCCTTAAACAACAGATTTTCTTTTGTGTCTAGTTTTAAAGCAGTTATTAAGATAATTTAAAAGTATTATAATACTTATGAATTATCTTATATTTTAAGTTTTAATACAGTATCTCTAATCAACACATCTTGAACATAATGAGTAACATGTACATTTTCAAATGTGTTAATATAAGTTGCGCCGACCAAAATACATGATAAGATGTTCACGGTTGCTATAAGTTAGGAATAATTTTAAATGTATAAATTTCTTTCGGATTAGTATAAATATAACGAGCGAACACTTTTATACGAGTAAAATCAGCATAACATGTTTAGTATAATTTTAATCCCTTTTTAAAAGGTTGGTACAAGAAAGGAAGCGCTAACTCTTCAACTGATTTTGGTTGCAATTGTATACCTACTGCAAAATCTACATCGAAATGATTTCAACGTGTACTGTATGTGTACGTTGTAGGAAATGTACCTTAAGGTACATATTGTATAGAATGATCACTGTGATTTAAATGTTGATTGAGATAAGAAGTTTTATTTACATTAATTTGTTATACATGACGAAGGTAAGCGCTCAAGGACGTCTAACGGTATAATAGATTTTATATAATAATACTCGTCGTTTATGAGCAATGGAATGAAATATTGTTTTGTTGTAAATAATTTAAGTCATACCCCGTATTGTTCATCGTTTGTATTATTTATAGGCATTGGTGCATATCATGTGTATAGAGCAGATGATTAATCAAATAAATTAGAACGAAAATATAGTTGAGAACAATGTTTTATTTTGTTTGAAAACCTACTAACCCTAGCAGTAGTTCAAGTTTATAAATACTACGGATAATATAATAGGGATACACTGCAGCTGCTCCTTTCCAAGTGCTGGGCAAATAGGATTTAAAATTAAAATGTAACAAATGAAACAAATGTGTCAAATTTAACATGTAATATATTCCATTTCAACACTACAATAATGTCTCTTTATGAACATAAAATTATTTACACGCATCGTTATTGCAAATCTTAAACAAAATCACAACATAAATAGGGATTGACCCTTCCACCCAAACAAACATAGATATATATATAATACATAATATTTCTGTGATGCTATAAGTATATAACTTTGACACTTAAAATCACGAATTCTTAATTTGATAGTTGCGAGCAAAAGATACATCAAAATCAATTGAATTTGGTGGGACTGTTCATTGTATAATAATGTAAAGGTGCAGAAAATTGAATTTAAATTAATTTAAGGTCCAACCAAATAAAATGTTCTATTAACTCTCAGAAGAAATATATTGTTATAAAGATCACGTTAGCGTCATCCATTTAAATGTTTTTTTTAGCTAATTAATTAATATAATTATACGCAAGTTATAACGCGCCTGCAGTCATTTTAATCATAACAAGGCGAACGAAGTTTGCTTAACGAAGTTTTTAGAGATGAAGTGAAGAACTGAACTTTTTATTATCTTAAGCAAACAATTAGATTTTTTTTAAAATAAACAATTTTACATAAAAATGCAATATTATAAGCTAAATATGCTGCTTTATTGTTACCTATGAGATATTATACCTATACTTTTCGGTGTTATGAAAGTCGCCTTATAAACTTATTTACCATACATACATACCTATATGGACGTAATAAGAGATCCATATCGTTCACTTTTATAAAAATACAATTATAACAAACATTTAAATTCTATTATCTATCTACGCACATTAATTTAACTATAAGAATAAGTGTATTTTACGCACATTTTTTAATAAAAACTGATTTTTTATTGAGACTGAGCTAAAATATTAATTTTGTGTAATTACTTAAACAAAAAAATATGTAAATTTTTTCGATATAAAATTATGAAAGTGTTACAAAATAAATTTTCATTAGGAGACATTTATAAGACAAAGTGTGTGTAGTAAAATCAAAACGCTACGTACCATCCCATCATTACTATTATCTTGTTACCAACTTCCCTATCCCATGAGTCACATACGATTCGTTATGGAATGAAATATTGTAACAATGTTCACACTCAGACAGGAAAGGGATTTGTAATGAGAGCTCTTTAAATATAAACTACTAGTTTTTAAGTTGATTTAATTTATCGCACCATATAAAAACATATTTTACTCAAGCAATTTTGAGATCATTGCATCACACTTCGACATAAAAATTTTTTGTACAAATTATTTTGATCAATTTTTATTGTTATTTCTTAATAACATTACCGATGACGACCCACATTAACTTAATTTAAATAGCATTATCATCATTCAAGCATTTTATTGTCTTAAAGTTGAGTTTAACAATACCGCTTCTTCTCTTTAATGTTTAAATTTAATGTCATTAAACAACAAAGTTTTTTTTTAAATATAGATTTATCATGTTTTTACGTAAAATGAATTAAATCAGTATTAATATAAAATACATGCTGAAATTAAGGTTTTTTAATGATACATTCTTTTAAATCTTAATTTTTATAGGTTTTTTTTTACTTTTGTCATAAATGGGTGACTTTAAGAAAACAGTTTTATTTTGTCCCAAGTTAAGATTTATATAAAAAATACTTTAAAAATAAAGTATAAAATTGTATGCTATAATTAAAGATGGTTTTAGCTACTTAGATGCCAAGTTTTGATTGAATTATTTATATATTTATTTTTTAAATCAACTTTAAAACTACTTTATCGCCATCAAAATAAAGTGTATAACAGAAGCGTGTTATGTGAGGCAGTATTTACAATGTCAAATTTCAAATGACAAAAAAGTAAAAAAACCAACACTTTATTTTTATTTTTTATCGTATAAACAATAATGTTACGGGTATCGTTATAAGCCATGATGATGTACCTATACTAAACGTAAGTATCAATTATGTGATCAATTTAATTCAGTTTTACAAGTTACTAAATACTATTTACCTATTAAAATGACATTAAATTGATCACGTTATGAAAATTTTAAATCACATTTTAGCAACCATGATTGTAAGCAATCAAAGCAGTATTTATATATTTCTCTAGTGTCATGTAAAGAAGGTTCGTAATTCGTATGCAGATGACTAGGATTTTGATTCTTTAGTCATCCATTACTTTGCCTAAAATATTTAATGTACTCGTAGCAGAGCAATAAATATTGTCTGAACCGTATAGTACTGGACAATGTATGGATGAACACGATCCTAGGGAGTCGTAAACTAATTCATCATGCTCTATGGAACCGATCACGCTGCATACGAGAACATATAAGCGATAATTTTGGTTGGTCACACGTTCACGGTGATAAATCAAAGTGCCTACTGGTATCGGACACTTTCCACAGTAAAATAGATCGTAACATCAGAAGCTGTGAGTGATCTATTAACCATAAATTGATAATAATGTAATTTATGTAGCAATTAATTACTACGTATGACAAAAGATGTATGTGCACTACGCACAATTAAGTTTACGTACCGTCAACAGCTTATTAAGAGTAATACATACCTTGGAAAAAAAAATACAAGAAAAAATTGTTATTTTCCGATGTAATTTTCTATGAAAGTTGACATGCTAATAGCTTCGAAAAAATATATGTTGTTTATGTAACTTTCACAAAGAGGAATTAGAAGTTTCGTAATATAATAACAATTAGTAACTTATAAAAAAAATAAACACTAAAGACTAATTTTTAAGTATTTTTAGCTCCTATCTCAGAAATTATGTGAGTATAACCTTCAATTTTTTTTACTAAAATAGGTATTTGTGATTTGAATAGTTATTAGTAATATCAAATGTTTTAGGATACAAATACATTATATACGATTTTTTAACTCTATATCCAGCGATTGCGCTAGATTGTTTAGTCTGCACCGCTGGCTGGAGCAGACTAAAAAATTAATTTAGCATACGTAATCCCCTTAACCTAATACAAAATCTTTTCTTTGTTGATATTTGAATATTTGTTTTGTATTTTACGTTGATAAACAGTTATATATATTTAAAGTTTCCGTGGTAAGTTAATAAGATATTGACTGATACATTATTTCCTAAAAAAGACGCAATCGCGATTGGTGCGCAAGAAATCACGTGACTGCTTGTCAAATGTCAGCTGTGTGATTCACTTAACTTCAGGGTACGTTTAATCAAGTTTCGTTTAATTCAAACCACTTTTAACCATACCACAGTCGTCATAAAGTCCATATTCCCACGTTACCTTATGGATAGTGGTTCAGCTAATATCAAATGGTCTCGACAAGTCCTTTTCGCTTCGGGCGCGGTTCACCAGATATGAATGATGTCTCTTCTGATGAGATGGTTGAAGGCTTTTGTAGAGCGGACGAAGTACTTGGTTGGGACTGAAAATATATATTTCTTTACAGGGCTATAATGCACAGTAGAGCAAAATTGAAAAAATAAGGTTAGTAACAATATACAAAAGCAATATATTTTATTGATTAATAAAAGGAGTTGTCCCAAAATTGATTTTTATTCGTCAATATTGTTAACCATGATATTTAATACGCTTTAAGTTAGAGCAATAAACGATAACATTTCTTACTAAAATAATAATTTAAGGGACCTCTATTTTAAGAAAAAACATGTTTTTATTTTAACCTAGTTGTCCCATAAACAGCAATTCCAAACAAATTATTGTAACAAAAATAAAGATTACGAGTTAGTTGTCAGTAACCATTGCACAATGGTAGAAGAAATGACTTTTTTATTTATCTAATACTTTACTTAAATAGAAAAATGAAATACTGAAAATCTGGCTGTACGACTTTGTGCCATTGCCTTATCCATCAAGAACAAACATTACTACCACTACTGTCAGATGTCAATGTCACTGACACACATGACAAAAAGAAACTGTCATAATTGTTTTTTTTATTGCCATCGATATTTAAAACGAGTATTATTTCATTGTGGTTAAAATTTACTTGAAATAAAAAACCAACCTCCTTACAAAAAGCGGACATGTCCAAAGAAAACTTTTTTTTCATTTCACCCTATACCTAGGTTACTACAAATTCTAGTGATGGCGTAGGCCTCCCTCTCACTAGCGTCTTTCGAGTGATGTCATGGCAGTGTCCAATCAGCGTTAAGTAAATGCCGCTGAGCAAGCGCTGCGTCAACGCTGATTGGACGCTGCCACGAAATCGGAGCTTGAAGGACGCTAGCCTTACCTGTTTTCATTCCACCTTACTGAATATCCTACTATCTCACCTGTGGTATGGACACCGTAGGCGTGCTCGAAGAGCTAGCAGCGTTCCTCCTGATGTCTTCTAACGGTATCTCTTCGGAGCGCGACCGCGGCGAACCCTCGCGGGAGCCGTGGGTACTGCTGCTTCGTGATATACTACTGTAAATAACAAATAGGTTAAACACTAATGACTTAATTGTAGGTACTAATAGTAAGGGTTCGTTTAATTTTGACGCTTTAAACGGACTGCTAACGTGCGATTGCCCCACCACGTTGTTGCGTTTGTTTGGAAAAAAATATGACCAATATTTTGGTGTGCGATTCTGCAAACGAACGGCTTACGTCCGGCTCAAAATGTATTATTTGAAAGAGCCCTAAAGCTTATTACACAAACTGTTGGTGTTGTCATGTGCGGGATTCCATTTAAATTGTTTTGAAAAGTAACTAAGCCACAACTAGGTCATTATTATTAAGTCTTTATCTTAATATATTATTAATTTTATAACAAACAATCGTAAAAAAAAAATGTTTTATAAATTTTATAATTATGTCTATGTTAATGGACAAAACAGTGCATAAAATTATGACCATATATGTCATTATATTAGTATTGCCGTTTGGCCTTTTTGCTACAACATGGACAAATTTTGTCGGGTCTGATTATTAACAAATAAAAATGAAATGATAAAAATGACACATTAGAGCAAGGTTACACGCTCATTTTGACATTAGTTCAGTCTATTAGTCTAGACTAGCAGTCTATTAGTCTAGTTGACTTGATCCCAGAATGCTGGTTGAGTTTCACGTTTACACGGTAAGATTGATAGCAGACTGTTAAAAAGTATGTCAGTCGCCGTTTGGATAGCGGAGCCGACAGTCAGTTGTCAACTTATCAGGGCTCAGTTATGGATATGTTATGGAAACCACGAGGTTCACACTTGGAAAGAACATGCATCGTAATGTGCTTAGTTTGGGGCTTGATTATAGGTGAAGTTGTAAGGACAAATTATTGATTTTTATTTATAGGTAATGCACTTAACGATAAGCTGGTGCGCTCACGCACGTAGGTACTATCGTGTCATCTTATACATATATTATATGTCATCGTGTATTCAGCATGCTACAAACAAAACAATGTTATCTGTTAGCCCACCTCCAAACGATAACCAAAGACAAGCAATAACAAAACAATAGACTCACGAATTAAGTATATGAGGCGTAGTAAGCTGAACTAACCTCTCTCGGCTAGTAGTTCTCTCTCTGTACACCACGATGCCGTCTTTGAGCACGTGAGCGCTCGGCCTGCGTATACGGCGTTCGTGCTCTTCGCCATCGCCACCTTTGACAGTTAAAAATAAATAAAATAAACACATATATTATTAGACCAAAAAAGATACAAGAATATTCACTAATTTAGATTATAGCTCTACTTAGTTTCTGTTGAAAATTAAAAACACGTGAAAAAAATGGTTGTCTGTAAAATCGGTTTACGGACGATAATTTTACGCAATAACGTCTTAAGAGATCCGATCGTGCCTTTCTATCGTCTGTTTCGCGCTCTCGCTTTCACACTTGGCTCAGGCGGAACATAACTTTTCTCCTTAAATTATAGCAGTGAGTCCGGCGCGGCGGGTCTAGTGAACAAAGGTGATTGTACCTGCAAACATGTTCTAAGATATAGTTACTAGTGGATCTCCTAATAGCAGTCAGTCCGGCGGGTCTTGTGAACAAAGGAAATTATACCTGCAAACATGTTCTAAGATATACTTACCAGTGGATCTCCTAATAGCAGTCAGTCCGGCGGGTCTTGTGAAAAGAGGTCTGTGTCGCGGCGCGAGAGCGGGCGCCGCCATGCCCGACACTTCTAGTAGCCGGCCTATTTGCTGCATCTTCTTTTGGCGGGATTTCGTACGGCCCTGTGGGTAAATGCCTTAATTTATACCAAATACTTTATCTGATTTTGATACAAATAGTTAATTTTTATCAAGAAAATTGGATCTCAGACAACGCTTGGATTGGTACAACTTTCAATAGCAGTATTATAGGATAGGTATTTCTTAGAAAAACGATACTATGGCGGCATTTTCGAATCCATTGTCCGTTTGGAGTTATAACTTAAGTATGAAAAGTCAAGTCATTTTCAAACCGTAAATTGCCGTCGAGCGACCGTTGATACCCCACTTTTCAAAATCGGTCCTACGCAAGCGGATAGTAAAAAGGCCCTTTTGCAGAAATAAATATCGGTTTTTAGTTGTGATCCAACGGAACAGCACGGAGCTGTTACAGAAAAGATGAAAGGAAACCGTTTGTCTTGGGTACGGTTTTATTATGAGAAGAGAAGAGGGGTATGCAACGAGGAGAGTAATGGGTATAAGTATTTTTCGGTGGAGAGTTAAGAAGACATGAATAGATTGTATGAGGGCTGTTATGTCAGAGAAGGGAGTAAATGACTCGATGACGTAAGTAAGTGACCGGTTTTCATGGAACAGGAAAACATACTGCGCTGACCCCATATGACCTGGGGAAAAGGCAGACGATTGATGATGAGTATGGTGATCCTACCAACGGAAGTGTCTTAACAAAAGAAGAAACAGAAACGAATGCGGAACCGGTATGTACCCTGATCCCGTATCTTGCAAAAGCAATACGATAGGGAAAATTGTCTAATTTTGGCTTTAAAATAGCAAATTGACAGCAAAAAACAAAAACAAAGCAATCTACTGTCAGTGCTGCCTATTTTGATCCTAACCATCAATCGGGCGATGACTGCGCGATTATTGCTGATTGCAAATTTTTAGGGAATAAGGGTACGTAAATACTACGCATAACATTATTCATTGTATACACGGGTATTTAATGAAGTAGTTGACGGAACAGTCGTAAACTTCTGAACCTCTTCTCTTGTGTTCTGTGATCAGTTGTAACTCGGCCTATCTGGGATGGCGGGTTATTTGTTTTCCTTAAAGGGTCTGGATTTTGTTGGAGGTATTTTTGGTAGTCTACTAGACCGATGTGTCGCTGCATATTATATAGGTACAGGGTGTTAGGTAAATGGTATATCAAGCCAAAATTAGCCTATGTTAACATGTGCATATAAATATTATAAAAGTAAAGTAAAGTAAAGTCAGAAATTTGATATAATAATTTTTGAAAAAAAACCAAATCGGATTCAAAATTTTATGTTTTGTATGAAAGTTAAAAAAAATAAAGGTACCCGTCGAAAATCAGTGTCGTTATAAAGTGCCAGGTTGTCACGAAAAATTCTGTGCTAACCTTTTATACACATGCCCTAGTATATTTTGTGGACAGACGACCAGGTAAAGGGTGATGTATTTTCTTTTTATTTGTGTCAAATAAATAAACTTCTACTTCTAAGACTGACCTTAGTAAGCCTCTGCTTGGCCGCCATGCTGCGGATGTGGTCGTCGAACTTGAACTTAGCTCGTAGCAGTACGGTTCGGGGTAACGCACCGCTCGCACCCACGCGCGGCTTGTGAATCGTGAGGTAGAGGCAGCGGGGATCCTCTTTGTCGCCTTGTATCTGATATACAAGTTACTATTAAAACAGGAGCCAAATTCAATAAACCGACTGTGTTCATTTAAACAAACAACTATGGATAGGGCTATGCTTGGTGTTTATTTGCGAGATCTAATCAGAAATGAGGAGACCCGTAAACGAACTAAAGTCGCCGACATAGCCCGACGAATTGGCAAGCTAAAGTGGCAGTGGGCGGGTCACATAGCACTTAGAACTGACGGCCGATGGGGCAGATAGGTTCTGGAATGGAGCAAGCGCAGCGTGGGAAGTCGCTGGTTGCAGGTCGCTTCCAGCCGGCAAATCTGGAAGTCACTGGGAGAGGCCTTTGTTCAGCAGTGGACGTGATGATGATGATGAAACAAACAATTATTTTGCTTCCATGCGATAAGGTATGGAGGAGCAAAAATATGTCGATCGCTAGAAAGCGGGATTATTTACTCTACGCACTCGTCAAAAAGTCAAAATTCTATGTCATGTTCATTCAACTGCTCATAAGCTTTGAAAATTTGTTAATTTTAAAAAACACCTTTTATAGTAGGTTGTTACAGAGTCACCTTCACCCATTTTAAAAGTGTATATGTATACCTCTAGGTCTTGCAGGCTGCCGACTAGCTTCGCCACGCCCCATCCCAGCTTCTGTTTGTCGGGTTCCACGAGTATTATCTGGATGTTGTCCACGGCTAGGAAACGGTGGTGGCACGTGCCATCCTTCTGGATAATGTCGCACGAAATGAGATCGGAGTCGTCTGCAACGGTTTAAAATATTATTATTATTGTAACGTATGAGCGGTGTGGGATTTACCAGAAAAACTTATGACGAGCGGGATAGCAAACGCAAACATGTGCTTTCAGAACCAAACTATTTCGACGTGAAACGTCGTTAATTGCAGCCATTATTTTATTACCATTACTTAATTAATTTAATTGTTTCCACAATTACACTAATTATCTAGCCCCAAACTAAGCAAAGCTTGTGCTATGGCGACTAGATAACTGATAAACATACTTAAATACGTTTATAAACATCCATGACTTAGGTGGAAATGCTCATGCTCATCACACTAACATTTGCCCCTCGCGGGATTCGAACCCGCAACCGCCAGGCATTGTAGTCCGGAGCGCGAACCACTACACCAAACGGTCGTCAAACCATTATTTATGTATAAGCCATTACTCGGATGAACACATTGCTTGCATAACTAAAAACAGTTGGTAAAGAACTTTTATTACTCATCTTGTAATTCTATACTTACTGAGATCCAAGATGTCTCCGACTTGCACGAATGGCGCGGGATTGGTGAGAGGCAACTGCGTCTCCGGTTTTCCGGTTAATTTCAGGTACAAGTCTCGGATTAGAAAGAATGTCCGGATCGCTCGGCGGGCTCGCTCCATCTAGTATACCAAGAAATATCTTTACCATAGATATTGTAACATACATTCACATAACGCCAGTGAACTTCTAACAGTGCGTAAGTTTACGAAAATCGCGAGATTTATTCCAACTAATTAGTAAGAAAAGGCGAACCAAACTAATTCTTCAAACATGGATATTCTAATGTTGATTATTATAATTTACTATAGTTATAGTTATTTTAGCACGCACGTTAAAAGAATTGCAGTGTCGTGTGGTGCCGGCACGTTAAAAGAATTGTACCACCCCTTCTCTTCCTATGGGTGTCGTAAAAGGCGACTACAGGACAACCGCCTCAAGAAGACGGGCAGCAGCGTCTCCTCTCCACCATTGTCCAAACTGCGATCGCCAATCCGCCTGCCAAGCGTGGCGATTATGGCAAAATCCTCCTTCTGGAGAGGCCTGTTTCCAGCAGTGGACTGATAAGGCTGGTGATGTGATAGTTATTTTGCTCTTACAAAGTAGACATTAACTTACGCATTATTAAAACTTCGCTGACGATAAGGGCTTATTAGAGGACACTGCCTTCAACTTATATGGCAATCTTATAAAGTGAAATAATACTATTGGGTAATGTCAAATGAAAGGACTGACAATAAAGGAGAACGACAAGAAAAGCCACTCTGTTAAGGCTATGTATTTATAATTTGCTTATATTGCAATGTTTGCTAGGAATCGATTGCTGGGGTCTCTGGTCGGTTCACAAACCAATGTCTGCTGTCATCGGTACAAACTGAAGAATTGGCCGTACGTATGCTCTGAATCAACGCGTCGTATCTTAATTCGTTAATGAACCGTTTTATTTAGAAGATCTCTTTAATAGTATATCCGAATTACTAAATGTTACTATATGATGCTAATATGTAATTTACCAAAACTTTTCTAAAGAGTCACACGTCACACAGTAAAATTTTATTACGTCTACTGGTTATAATATCAGAACTTAAGGTATTTTAAGTGAACGTGGTAAAAAGTGGAATGTCATATCTTTTCAAAGAAGACGAATGTGTTTTATGATTTAAAAAAAAATAGTTAAATTAAAACTATAATATTTGGTTACTTGTCAGCAGGAGAATCCAATATCGAAATAAAAAAAAAACTATATAATCCCACTGCTGGGCAAATAATCAATGAAACAAATGACGAACAGTATTATCTACCTCTCCGCCCGGTAATCGTTTGGCAAACGCGATGCCCGACATGGGCGTCCGCGTAGGTGGCAGCAGTATCGCCGCATCCATGCACAGCCATTCCACGTTCAACGGCCTTTTGCTCATCTCGCAGTATCTAAAATTTTACAACAAATACATAGGGTGCGTTCAATTTAGACGCTTTTAAACGGACTGCTAACATGCGTTTGCCCCACCGCACCAACCGCACACGAAGGATTGTATGATACAGCTACGTTGAAAACAAAATATAACCAATATTAACATTTAGTTGCGGTCCTGCAAACGCACGGCTTACGTTCGGCTCAAAACTTATTATTTGAAAGAGCCCTTAGTCTAACCGGATTTTAGCTGAATTCATGTTTTGCTTTAGAATATAATTTTAGTCAAAAGATACTCGGCCGGTTTGATAAGACTGAGACTATTTGGGTCATAAGAGACTCATCAGCCAAGTTACTTGTGACTTGTGTATACAGGTGCCCCTGAAAGCATGGATCAAAACAAACAGGCGCATAGCGGGGTCATTCTCGAACTTTTTGTCTCTATGGATGTGGGTTCTATTTTCGACGGATAAGGAGTTGTGACTGATTTTAATTTTGTTGTTGTATGAGCAGATTAGTTTTAAGGAGTATCTTATTCTTTGGCACACTCTGTATATCTAATGTGTTGATTTAAAATGTTTTACATACGAGACTTGCGAATTCAATAAAACAATACTTACTCATCCTCAAACATGTCCAAGAATATGTCATCGCATTTATAGAAGTTCCTCGCTAAGGCCGCGGCCCGACCGCGCAGGCTGTCCGCCGAGACGATGTGCCGCGCGCCCACTACGCCCGTCGCTCCCTGCATGGCTATGCGGACGAGCGTCACGCTTAGTTCTAGTGTTACTAGACGGACTTTTGATGCTAAAAAACAAATGACGGCATTATTATGTTGCCTTTTTGTGGCATTCAAGCCTTGCCAGCAACGACAATAGGTCGCTCCGTGCATGGCTATGCGGACGAGCGTCACGCTTAGTTCTAGCGTTACTAGACGGATTTTTGATGCTAGAAAACAAATGACGACATTATCATTTGCTTTTTAGTGGCATTCACAGCTTGTCAGAAACGACAATAGGACAAAAAGTCCTTACGCCCGTCGCTTCCTGTATGGCTCTGCGGACGAGAGTCACGTTTATATAGTTCTAGCATTACTAGACGGACTTTTGACGCTAGAAAACCAATGATGCCATTTGATTTTTCCTTTTGTAGCATGTATGCTTTGTACGTCAGCCACGACGCGCGACACTGGGACAAAAAGTGGAAACGTTCCGAAAATGGTACAGATTTTCTTAAACAATCAGTGACGTCACTGTTTGCCATACTAAAGTAATATTTATTTATTAAAAAGTAATTCCTTAGCTAAGCCAAGTAAGTTAGTTGTCAAACTAAGCAGAAGTCGTATTTTCGAAAAAAAAAACAACTTTTTAAAAAATGATGTATGTCTACAAGATTAAAAAAAAAACTTATTGTCATTTTGGGCTAACTCACGATACTACATTTGATAGTATAGTTACGAGCAATGACATGTGTACACTTCTTAACTTATACCGTTATAGGAAGAGTAGTGTTTAAAGTCACATAAAAAATGTGTGTGACAAATATATTAATGCTCTTGTACTGTATGTACATTTCAGTGCTGCCACCCGTTGTAGTTTTATTTGAAACTAGCTGTTGCCCGTGACTTCGCTTCTGTGGTCTTTATTTTATTCAATATCTTACAGAAACATTTAACCGTGATAAAAAGTATCCTGTAAGTATGTTAATCCAGATAATATTCTATGTGTGCAAAATTTCATCCAATTCCGTTCAGATTTATTGCGTGAAAGAGAAAACGCAAAAATACTCACAAACTTTCGCATTTATAATATTAGTAGGATAATTTCAGATTGAACCCTGACTGAAAAAATATATTTAAACAGTTCTAAGTAATAATCTAGGCTAACTTACCAGGTTTACAGCTCAAATGAGCAATGGCAATCAGTTTGGAAATAAGCAATGCGTTAAAGCTTTGCATTGATTTTCTAGAATGAGTGGGCGTCGGCGTTCCATCCTTAGCGTCACTAGATGTCGCTTCACTCTGACTTGTGCTACTAGAAGCGTTCGACACTGTGCTGCCCTCTATCTCAGGACATAAAAGCGTGTCTAAAAGTTCCGTATTCACTCCTACAACAAAATAAATGTTACTTTAAATATTCTTTCGTTTTATCAATGACTTATAGAGACTATTTAGAATATCTTACCCACTAATAGCCGAAGCAAGCAGAAAAGGAATAAAGAGAAAATTTTATTAGTAAAAGTCAGTAAAATAGCCAGAGTACTGAACTGTGAAAATCAAGACAGACTTTAAGCAGCAGAGAATACTTTAACTATTAATTTCCAATCGCATTGCATCTTTGTTCCTTATGCATACTAACTTATACTGTGCATAAAAATAGTAATAGATGAAAAGAATAAAGTATTCGTCTATATTTATTTACACTAAAATAAGGATAACTATACATACCCTTATTGTTTATGAGAGCAAACAATAAACACAACGCAAACAAGGCCTTATAGTCATTTTCATTGCAGTCTAAAGAATCTAAGATAGTTTTCAGGAAAGGCCTCTTTTCTACTTCCTTACTTTCCTTTTCCAAAATATTTTCTAATGACATCTTTTCAGTCGACGCATGCGCCGATACAGCGAGTAGTTTTTGCTTCTCTTCATCCGTAATATTGTTAAACTCTGTTTTAGATGAACTCGATTCAATGCCAGAGTCTGGAAGCGGGGAATCAGGCATATTCTGTTTGACAGTAATATCAGACTTTAAGGAATGTATCTGAGTAACTAGATCCTCAGTGGAATCGTGAGCTATGCTCGAAGACTCGCTGATATGCGAAGTGGACGGCAACGAGGTCGACACCAACTCAGGGTCAAGGTCACAACTGGACTGGTCCGTGTCTTTGTCTTCAAAACCACCAAACGCTTTTGGGCCACCGTATTCAGGGGTCGTATAATCCCTTTCATGACCTGAAGTGCTTTCTAACGCTTTCTCCAAACTTAACTGTGGCTTCGAAAATTCTAATTTCACATTCGACTGAGCATTGCTAATGTACATTTCTAGGATTTTAGTTGCACCATCCTCGAATACTGATTGGTCTGATTGGAGTATAATCCAAGCCAACGCATGCACGATTGGGCCGTGTGTTATGATTAGAAATACTTGTGATAGAAGGAACAGAGAGACCACGCAAGAAACTGACGGTTTCAGTTCATCTTCAGACTCCACTCTTTGTCTTGCGAAGGTCATTCTTGTCGGTGATACATCTGCATTTTTCCCTTTTAATATTGCTTCTAGATTCCTCGTGATAGCTTCTATGCTTTGTATATGATCTCTGTTGTAAGGAGATGAGGATAGACGTCTTGGATCTGACGTCAAAGAGTAAATATATAAAGGCACAAGAAGTTTGTGCAAAAGATGTTCTGTCAAAACGTCGTTTAAATCTGGTATATTTAGGCAGAGTATATCATTGATGTAGTGTAAATGATCTAGGTGTTCCGCGACTAAGTCATCCAGTTTCTGTTGAGATTGGTGGCTAGAAACAAAAGTGTATACTTTAATGATACTAAGACTGCGTGTTTACAAAAGCTAATCTGACTGTACTACTGATTATTCTAGAATAAGACTTCATAGAGATTCATCTACAGCACAGAATAGTTTTGGTACACAAGCGGCCTTAAGACTTTACTATTTTGACTTATCTACATATTTCAAACAGATACTTTTGCAATTCTCAAGCGCGTGAATATTATATTCAGTATTTATTAATATTATATCTACGAACTAAATGTGTAAGAGAAAAACAGAGCGGCAATACACTAGGCGACTTAGCCACGCGGCTATGTAGTGCGGCTTAGTCGTGCGGCAAAGTCGTGTAGTGTGAAAGTGGTCTAAAGCAAAATGTTACGCGTGCTTGTGAAATGCAAAATTATAAAACAGGATAACAAATGAATGACCCATGTTTGCGCTTAAATTATTAATATTGCTCGAGACAATACGCCAAGTATTTTCGTCTTAAAGAAATTAATTAACGTCTTCGTTATACGAGGTACCAGACTACCAGAAACGAGTTAATTTATAACAAAAGGTTTACTCAATTAACGCGCACTGATAATCGAGTCCGGTGCAAGCGTAAAGGCCAATTACCGCGCACCAACGCCTAAAGGGTCCATCATTACACTGTCATAAAGTCCTTCACTGGGTCAATTAGAACTGGGTCGATGATTCTGATTTCTATAACACAAGTGCTTTAGCTACTTACTCTAGGATCAGAGCAATGTATGTGATGTTTTCCAATATTTATTTATTTATTATAGGAAAGTTTTTTGCATGCAAATATCACACCAATTTTTTTGTTATGTTAAAACATGCCAACGAAAAAAAGGTTATAATATTAAATTCCTGTAGGGTCATAAATAGTTTTATAAACAAAAAAAATATATGAAGTTACAATAACTTTGATTTACACAAAGGTAGAAACCTGTGTAGATTATTATAAAAATTGATGTGTTATTTTAAACATCATAATATGTTTGTTTTGCCAACAAGAGGGTACAGGTTGTTTTCGACATATAAATATTATTTTCAGTTATTAAGTGTATTGAAATACTCACTCAGCATCGTTTCTGACACACGCGTCCAACTCCAAGATGTGTTTCCCAATAAACCAAACCAAATTACTGAAGTATGGGGCAGCAGTTCTATAAATTGAAACAAAAAGATATTCACATTTCTATAAAGAATGGATATACTTACTTTCCCTTGGAGCTTAATGGGATAAAGTCACGATACGACTATCATAGAGTAACTCTCATATTGTTTTAATTACTACAACAGCAGTTTTACGTATGACGGACAACTGACACGTAACTTATTTGTTAGCGAGCGGTCGCTGAGACAGGGTTACTTCTCAGTTTACTTTTTTTCAGGCTTTTATATATGTGAGGACCAAAACTCAGCCACCGATATAGCACTATTGGTGGCCCTGTAAAGATCCTCGCGTGTGCAGGTGTAGGGGGCATGTTAGAAGATGTGCCATTGTCTGGGGGGAATTACCACACAGACATGCACCCTCCAAGCAGTAACCCAACCAGTGCATAATCTCCCTGCTTCGGCCTACCTGGGTCCGTAACCTATTTAAGGACTTCCAGGTTGCTCAAGGCAGGTTATGGCCAGGTGGAAGTCCCTCTGATAGCTCTATATTCGGGTCTATGGGATATTTCTCCTTCCATAACTGATTAGTAAAAACTGTCGGTCGGCCAGCTTCAGTCGTCAATCGCGTGCGTTTATCGCACCATTTGAAAACGGCACCCCACATTTTCTTAGAGTATTTATTGTCCTATCAGAAGGCCCATAAGAAAATGTATTGTTTATTCGGAGTAAAGGTAACCATGATAAATTAAAATTACCTTTTGCATAAGTCAAACCTTGATAAGTTACGAAGAATTGAAAACGGTCAGATTTGACACGGCTAGTTTCATCTCTTGATATTTAGTAAAATAATGATTATGATTATACGTCCAAACTAACAAAATATTTTCGAAGTAGGCCAACATACGCGCGCGTCTAACTAGCGGTAGTCTAGCTAAAAAGTTAGACCATACAGAAGCGGGAAGGGCGGGAAAGCAGACGCGATCCGAGACCATATTTTGACGTGATAACGTCTCATAAAATGGGTGCACGCGCGAAAAAATGAGCGCTCTCTATCGCGCTTTCCGCGTGCGAGCAAGACCGCGGAACAAGCGATAGAGAGGCACGATCGGCCTAAGCGTTTGGCTTGTGACGCATCTATCTCTCTTCCACTCCATCGGCCGATGCGTCCGAGTAGAATCAATGTTTTCTTATGACGTTATCACGTAAAATTAACGTCCGTAAACCGACTTTGCAGACAACCAATTTTTTATTAATGTTTGAGTTTGTATACAATCAGTCAGTGTGGGTAAGAGGAAAAGTAAATACCTGTCTCTAATAAACCGCAGCATGCTCGCATCCTGCACTCGGTACACGTTTAGCGTGAGCGTGCGCACCGCGATACGCACCATCGACTCGCTGTGGTTGAAGAACTTTATTGCTTCGGTGTAAAGAGGGAAATCTTTCGTGTGCTGAAAACGAAAATGTTTATCCATTCGTCATAACTAGAGTGAATAGTCTATTAATAGTAATATCGTATATTTAAAACACTTTTATTTGCTTCACTTGTAAGTGTAACAACCTACTAATGATGACTTAGGTAGGTACTTCTAATTGATGTATCGATTTCAAACTTTGTATCTGATATACCTATAGCAAAAAATAATTTAAAATTGTGCATCATTATTATTAAGTAAATAAAAGGATCGGCCATACTTCCATTCATGAATAAATTATACTTCAAAATTAAATAATACATAATATCCTATATTTTTTATAAGTTAATGATAAATTCTGTCACCTGATGATCTTATCAACTGGTAATTATTGCAATAATCATCTGACCATAACAAAAGTGATAAAATCGATAGCAAAACCATAATATGTTATTATCTTTCGATAACCAGTTTCATTAGGAACAAACTTGTTTTATTCCTAGCGTTTTGTCCTTTGTGTTTGAATATAGCATTTGGAGCAATCATTAGACCTTTGTAGTCCTTGGACAGGAAAACCAAACTATGGCTACACATCTAGTGTTACAGTATTATTATCGATGTTGAAAGCTGGGGCAAATAATGGGAATCGCTTTGCGCATCTTACGAGGCGATTATCGTATCAGACAGAGGCGCGTGTGCGCGGAGCTAACAACAACCAATCGCGACCGGCGGTGCAAGCGCGGCGCACGACTAGCAGTAATCGTAATAATCTACTGCCCATCTTTCGCTCAGCACTCAACTTCCATGAGGCTAGTTTGTATCTGAATGTGCAGAATTTTCTCAGTGTTTTCCCTCACCGTTAAGCACGTGATATTTACCCATATAAAGATACCAACGATTTCAGAGGTACCTACATACTTTGTATGCATGCTTTGGGAGCTCACGACTCCGATTCTATCACTGAGCTACCACTGTTCTAAACATATGTAAGTACTATACCAACATTTCTATTACAGGAACTTTAAAGGCACCTTACCTCATTGTAGAAGAAGTGGATTGTATGGTTATTCAGTTTCAAGCTCAATGTTTTCAAAAATGAAATGTAGTAAGCCATAACTTCCTCATCAGAAAAGTCAAACTTGTGAACTATTATTGAATTGACATGGTTGTTGCTTAAAAGGTAATCTGAAACAACAAAATTTACTGACAATCTTCATCATAATGATTTGTGTGATGATTTCCTACTGGTAAATCTATACTCCATCATACTCTTCCACCCGATGGACTAATGACGTAGTCAAGTTTGTATGAAGCTGTTAGATGTAAACGACCCAGGAGGCGTATTTTTGGATCATTTAAATTTCAATTCGCATACAAATTGACAATAATCTCATTTGAACTTCTATGAAATTGTATACGATTATTATGATTTCTGAGCAAATCGCGGTGGCGTTCAATAGGGAAAACTTAATGCCCAGAATAGAACTTCTATAGGTTGATGATGATTTATACCACAAAAGTACAATTAATTAGGCATCAGTTTTTTTTTGTTAATGCAAACTATTTTGATAATTGTTATTAACTTAAATTTTATCCTGTATGATCCAACAATCAACTCCGATACCATTATTATTGTCATTTGTATTATAAATTATAATAAAGAATTAATTTGAAAGCAACTGTTGTTTTGATTATCTTGTTTTAAATAAAGAAACAATCAAATGACACATCATGAAATTTTTAACATATTACGCATTGAGTGTGATGCTTCTCACTAGTCAAATTGATTGGAATGCACCAATTGTGTGTACACAATGGAGTCACCGTGCCGTGTGGGGACGGCCGTAAAGAATATCACTTCCCCACCGCCAACAAGAGGCGTGTCGTAAGAGGCGACTAAATCCTGTATCACTAGACGGGGAGCAATGTCTTCGTGCGAAATAATAAAAAACTGCGCTCGCCAACCCGCCTGCCAAGCGTGGCGAGTATGGCAAAAACCACCCGATGACAGAAGTCACTGGGGGAGGCCTATGTTCAACAGTGGACGTCCTGTGGCTGAAATGATGATGATGATGAATGGAGTCTCCTAATAGTATTTTATAGCTCATAAGCCAGACTGTACTTTATACAGTGCAAACTAATAGCAGCAGTACAATAATGGCATTTTATAGAAACAATAACTGCTTTTTGTCCTATGTGAAGTTCCAATGTTTACCCTCATAAGCATAAGTGCTCTAAGAACATATTTTTAACCGACCGAAAGGAGGAGGTTCTCAATTCGTCTGAATGTTGTTTGTTTTTGCATGTTTGTTACGCGATTACGCCGTCAATTATGGACCGATTTCAAAATTTATTTTTTAGTTTAAAAGGGTATACTCCCGAGGTGGTCCCATTTACACCAAGTCAGATTCTGATGTTGGGATCCTTGGGATCCAACCCTCAATTTATTTAGGCACCCATAATGTTTTGGATATATTTTCTCACTCAATGCTGATTTTTTGATCTGGTAATCATCATGTCATGTTGCTGACCTGATGATGGAAGCCACAAAACTCCTTAACGGATAGGAGTTAGAAGATAATACTGCTTTTTGTCGACAGAACGTATTTCCCAGTGTGTTGAGCAGACGTGGAGCTTATGAGGTACCAGACCGCCAATTTATATTTAACGGGGGGTATGCCCCCCACGTACGAAACGAAATATTGACCTAATATAACACCTTATTTTTATCATACCATAATTGGGTGGGTGGTCCACAGAAAAACAACATTATTGTCTATGTCACTTTGTTGTAAAGTCATTTTTGGCGGAGTTAGGAGGGGAAAAATAGAGGACTTAACACTTAAAATTGTGAAATAAAATAAGTTTAATAAAAAACTAAAAACCGACTACAAAATGAAACTAAAAAGCGAAAAATAATATTGACTAAAACATACCTACTCAGTTCTTTTTGGAGTCGGTGCGAATGAACACATTTTAACTCTCGATGGCTGGCACCGACTCCAAATAGAACTATGTTTTAGTCAATATTATTTTTCGCTTTTTAGTTTCATTTTGAAGTCGGGTTTTAGTTTTTTATTAATTTAATGTAAAATAGTAGTTTAAAATATTATTTTGTTAGTAATGTAATGTTAACTTATGAATCATACTAAAAATAAATCATACTTAAATATATATCTTGATTTTGAAAGACAGAAACTGGCCACTTTCAGTCTCGATCCAAAGCACTATTCTTAGTATGTACTTTAAATAGGACAATAGGCATTTTTTTAAATTTATATAACATTATGGATGTCTGACAATGTATTTTTGGCCAATCTTCATCCCAGAAAAGGTAGCTTTTATTATAGACATTAAGTAAAGTATTTTAGTTCTAAACATAAAATTGTAATACTATTACTCACACAATGATGTTTCATTTCTGATGTTCTCGAACAAGATATTTAAAGTTTGGAGAAGTTGTACACAGACATATGATGACCCGCCGCACTTTTGTCGCATTATTTTTAAGAAGTATGACAGCATATTCTTCTCCAAGAAGAAACTGTGGAGGTGAATAAAAGAAGAATAATATTAACAATACAAGAATTAGACTTAATACAGCTTATGATGTGCAGTTTACCCTTAGATTGAATTGTCTAGTCTAGAGGACAATCTAAGCAAGTTGAATAACTTATTAACACCAAAGGAGTTAAGGAACCACATAACAATTATATATCTATTGTCTGAGTCTTGTGGCTCCTATGAGTTAAATATAATTTATATTGGTGCCACAGTGTCATCGAAAATTACATTTATAAACAATTATTTCAATTAATCTTTATAAATGATTGGGATTTGTAAGGGTAAGAAAATTCAAAGAAGTAAAGTAGTTGTTAGTTGTAAAGTAGTTGTTTCACTCTTACAAATCTACTATTTCCTTTTAATGAGATACCTTAATTTTTTTATTTTTTTATTTTTTAGAATCATACATACATCTACCATTATAGGAAAAACCCAATTCTATAGCTGCAGCGTCACAAATATTCACATTAAAATAAAATGAAATACAATGACTTCTGGTTAGGGCTACACTTGGCTTCTTTGTACCTACATGAAGTTGCATTATTCAGCTTATAATAAATATGTACAACTTCACTTCTAGACAAATACACAATACAATTTGATTATAAGACTAGTGTATCTTTAATAACCTCCACTAAGGAAATGTTAAGGATCCAGAAGGGCACTTTAATTTCCCCTTAAGCTAATGAAGCTTAAAATGTAAATCAAGGACACAGACTTCGACAAATGTTTGAATAGGTAGTATTTTCGTAATAAGTCAACACTTACTCGAATACTGAGCTGTCGTTCTGGTCTCCCCATATTAATATCTCTGCTATACACCTCAAGGACTCCACTAGTGTACCACGATTGCTCTCTGAGACTGTGGTATTCTTGCACAAAACATTATGTAAATACTTCAATCTCTCCAAGGAATGCGGGTTCTTTGGGCGTCCCCAAGCCGCTCCAAACCAGCTCCTGTTCCGAAACATGACGAAACACACCCGTTTTCCCAATCAATCAAAGAAAACAGCTCATTTT
The DNA here is from genome assembly GCA_950371115.1 of Anania fuscalis. Taxonomy (NCBI): domain Eukaryota; kingdom Metazoa; phylum Arthropoda; class Insecta; order Lepidoptera; family Crambidae; genus Anania; species Anania fuscalis. The sequence continues at coordinate 14,590,395 of OX493334.1, read as the reverse complement.
CATACTTTTGTGTTAATCACCACACTCACGTCGCAATACACGTAATGGGTAGCTACGTAAACAAATAAAACTGGTTCTGTTAAAACAGCAAATGCACGAAATACACAACGATTTAACGCAAATGGGCGGACACGAGTGTAAAAGACAAATACTTTATATTTTTGGATTTTTTAAAACAAATAGACCACCCCACTCAACAACTCACAAATTTTGACAAGTTTTGACATTGACATTTCATGCATGGCCAATTTGACAGCTGACAACAGCTGACATTGCGTTTAGTTCTGCACTGAAATTAACTAGTTACCGTTATCGTTATTCGTTGGCCAGTTGGAAGGTGGACAGACCACCTTGTAAATTTTGCAGAAAGCGGCTGGATGCAAGCCGGTATTTATTTATCAAATAAAATTAAATATCAGATGTTGAAGAAGAAAAATAAAAGTCTAACCTAAAAACCTTAAGCCCGGCCAAGTGCGTGTCGTGCCATGCGCAGTGTAGGGTTCCGTAGTTGCCCGTGGTTACCACCATATTTCAGCAATTACTTCATTTACCTACTAAGTCCCTTTTAATGTTTTTTTTCTAACGCTGGGGCTTCACCTGCGTTTAATTCCATTAAAAGGTATGATATTTATATGAAAAAGCGTACTTATTAATGGCATTAAACGCAGGTGAAGCCCCAGCGTAAGGAATTATTATTATATTGTTGAACGGCTATTACTCTTAAACTAATTTATCCTAACCGTTATGATTTTCCTTAAAAGTTCATAAAAAGCACAATTGATTCTTCTAGATTTTTTCAAGCCAATAATTTAGCTTTTTAAGTGGTAGACCACTTTGTCGGCGTGATTGATATAGGTACATAAGTACATACCTTTACAAAAATTACAGCTCTCTAGTGTCAACAATCTCCAAGTAAAACCTCGGACGGACAGACGGACACATGACGAAACTATAAGTGTTCCTTGTCAGGACTAAGGAACCTTAAAAAAAATCAGTCTGAATTTATGGTTCATTGTTTATTTAAAAATCCCGCTGTATTCATGCCTAAATTGTCAATAGTACTTATATCATTCGTTGTTCGCGTATAAAATGCGGCAGACAGCACACCCACTCACAGAACAAGTAAGACTCGCTACGCTCCGCTACGCGCTTCCACTACTTGTCATGGTCTGAAAGTAAGAAATTAACAACCTTGTATTACGCACGTATGAGGTATAAGACAATTTCATCTTCTAGCCTGAGATAATTTATAAAAGTTTGTTTTCTAAATTGACCCGAACCGGGAATCGAACCCGGGACCAGTGGCGGGCATTGGTTTTATTTCGAGGTAGGCGGTAGATATTTACTTGTGTGTTTTATTAATGAAATCAGTGGTTTTCATCAATAACACAAATCTAAACCTAATTCCTAACTTATTTCATTTATCAGGTAGGCACTGCCTAATTGCCTATATAGCCGAATATCCGCACCACTATGCCAATCGAGTCTTCGTTGTAAAACTTTGTGAATGTCACCTGAAGCAAGTGCTTAGAATGTTCTTCTCAAGTTTCAGTCACAAAATCGGTTTGGTAAAAGTCTATCCGGGCCTCTGAATCACACTCAGTAAAATTTTTGAAATAGATCTTCCACTCTTCTAAGTTAAAGTCATTTCAATTATTTATTTGCACCCATAATTTGAGGTACAAGAGTAGGAAGACAAAGTAGGCTTAAAGCTTGGTGTTGATTTTAATGCTCTCTTCCGGGCATTTCTAAACACACATCCAAAAATATAACTTTATTGGTTTAAATTCCGCCACCGCTTCGGGACTACATTTCGGCTGGTGATGAAAGGAAGCGGTGCAACTAACTCGGTCACCTTAGTTTGTCAACCTGATTTTATTAGGTACAGGAAATACAATTACAAGACATGTTATGCGAGCTAGGCAGGTCATTAAGTCTATGCACAGTTGTCGTTCAAGTAATCTTCTACTTGAACGAACTATGTAAGTAATATCTTTTTTTCTTAAGGATAGATCCTGAACATAGGCCGTAGGTACCATGAGCTCTTTAAGCAGGCTGCTTTTGAGCTGCTCGGAAAATGAAACATAATAGGAAGCCTGATGACTTCTAGACTGACCGGTTGGAGGCGGCATGCCTCCAGGGATGGGGTCCGTGGTACAAGTTTTTAACTAAAAATCTACTAAACAGTCCATTTCCGATTCATCAAATTGATTTTCGGCGTTTGACTGTAAGCTTGGTTCATTTTTCTTATATAATAGCTACAATAATTAAGACGTCCACTGCTGAACATAAGCCGCCCCCAAATTCATAGGTTTTTAATTTAAATACGTCATTAACTATACCAGATTAAGTATTTACTAAATGATAAGAATTACAAATTAATGCTTTTTTATCGATGTGTTTACTGAAGGGGTCCGTCCGTTAATCATGTGATGTTATTTTAACAACTTTTTACGATCTTCAAGCGCATGATAGTAAAATTAAATTGTAAATGTTATCGCATAATAATATGTTTGGTGTTAGGTTTAAATAAATTTATTTTTTTATAATTAAACTAATTATTTTTAAAATAACATTTTAATTGCCTCTGTACAAGCACTATTTATTTCTGACGTGCTTTTTAAGTCTGCGTTTGTACATATCTAAATTATTACAAATTATTTACGTCGTTTGGTAATTTATTGTATTAAAATAGGTTAAAGCCTGTATAGAGGTAATATACGAATCTAAAATGTATTTCTTAATAGTACCGAATTGTATCTAGTCCAAGTATGACTCTGAGTAGGATAACCTACTATGAACTTAGCTATCATTCGAATACTTTCACAGGGTTCGCCGAAGGGCGGCTTGTCTGACCTGAAGGGCAGCCTTGTAATTGAATGTCGATTGTGCTGAACATTCGCGATTCAACGACTGTTTCTACTTATTCTTCGTTACGTGCTTAGTAATTGAAAGTTACGAGTGTTTTTAATAACTAGTGTTGTATCCTCTACTTTATCTACACGACAAATTTGCATTTCCTTAATCGATAGATCGGTAATTTATTATAATTATTAGGTACATAATACTATTCAGCTCTGATCCTAGGTTAGTAGCTAAAGCACTTGTGTTATAGAAATTATTATGTAATTGTTAATCTTTTTCTCTATGTTGCATAGGTACCTACATTAGAATCTAAAAACACCTTTCCTAAACTTAGAAGAACTTGGATGTTATAAAAACACTTCATCCAATAAACATTTATTTAAGCCTTATTACTTTATAAAAGATAGATGTGGTTTAACCTCATGTGGCTTTAACAATGTCTTCAGAATAGGAAATGTTGACATTTTAATCATGTCTCAGTAATGTTACAGACATTTTAAGCCTAGACTATCATTTTTTTAAGGTTTGATATAAGGTTAAGGGTGCGTACAGATCTGTGCGGAACCGTGAAAGTGCCGCGCGCGAACTGCATTCGCTCGTGCATGCACAGCATGCATTTTGCGGTGCGTTCGCCAGATTTGTTCGCATCAATAAACGACTTATCAGGCGCGTCATTAGGGCGTAATAGGTCAAAAACAAAATAAAATAACTCAATCTGAAAAAGTAAGATTTAATTCAATTAATAAATTCTATATTATATAAATTCCAAGGTGACTAACTTTAAGCACCTTCCTACTTATAGCTAAATTTATTAATAAATTGCACTCCTTTCATTCTTTACAATGAACACAATAATTTATTTAAAATAATATTGTGCACTTTGTTCTGTACTATTTTAATTGTTATGGTCCCGTTAACTCAGTCATACTTAGTTTTTGTAGTAAAAGTATTGAAAGCATAATTTAATTAAACAAAATATCAAATTCTAAATAACAATTGTTTTCGCCTTTTATTACTTGGCTACTTTTAGTAACAGAACCAGAAACAGTTTTTTTCATTTTTATTGGTCAAGTCTTAAGAACCTATCTACTCTAGACAATAAATTGAGCATTACAATTATTACGTATATATACTATGTACATTAACGTAATTTAATCACAATTTATTACAATGTAATAATCACGTAATTAAGTACAATAAACTTGCTCGTTCCTGTTTTTCATTAAAATTCAATAAAATAAATAAGTGGGTACTTTTTAATTTGACAGCTACCTACTTGATTTAAATGACTTAAGTTATTATTATATGTAATAAATTTGTACCTAATAGTAAACCTTAGGTCTACATTTGAAAATAAAATTGCAATTTAAATTAAGCCATAATGAAAATAAATATAAAGTATTTAATAAATTTAGGATTTTTACGAATACCACTAAAATTATATTGACTGAAAGCGTTTTTAACTAAAATTGAGTTAATGAATCACTTACTTTAGCTCGGATTTTTAGGAGCTAATGTGGGATTTGAAGTAGCTATTAGTATCTATATAATGTAAAGAGACGATTCAGTTTGTTAATTGACAGTTTTCGTATAGAAAATGACGTGTGCAATTATAAATTTATGTCGAATAAAAGTCAATAAAAGTTATATGGCTATTGAAAAGTCTGCCCTTAATAGGATGTCAGGATTAGATTTTTATTATTCTAACAAAAATTACAATGGTCATCTTCAGAATAATACATCGATATAGCTAATTCTTACCCGTTAGTTACAAAATATAAAAATGTTCCCAATCTAAATATCTAAGCACATTTTCCTGTTTAAACAAGTAAAATAGCTAGATGTACCATGTTTAATATGTGACTACTATGATTTTTAAAACATTGTTTTTGTATAGGCTCTATACTCTTTTATCATAGCGAATAATAAAAAATCATACCTTCTGAAGTTTGGTTGGTACAAAATAATCACATTGTACTTGAAGCAATAATATAAATGTCTTACCTAAATAAAATATAATAAAAATATAAATTCAATGAGTTGTAGGATTTTGAGTCAGTAGCTTGATATTTGAAGGCTTATCAATTTAAAAAAAAATGTAAATCAAACGAAAATATTACACTGTTGATGTTTCAAAACATTCGTAATTTACTTAGGTATTCACAGGATATGCTTATAAATAAAAAGTGTATAATTTCAGCCATGATTAATCATCAGCACGTGTTCAAGTCATCAGCAAAGTCAGTTTGAATTACTTTCGAAATTAAATAAATACTTTAAACTAATTAAGATGCATCGCAAATAATTTAGTTACGAACTGAAATTGAGCTTTAATCACTTTTGTTAATTGACTTCGTGAAATCGACTTTCCCTATTTGATTAATTTAATTTATGAATAAATAAACTTATTACAAGTAATAAATACATCGGAGGCAAGATCATCTGGTCTCAAGGTTCGATTCAAAATCTAATTACATAAGCTCGATACGAGCCAGTCAAGCATGTCCTATCATTCCCCAAGAAGCCTTAAGGGTAGAAGTTTTGTAAAGCATCAGAGTATATGGAGTTGTACGTGTCTCTTAAGACGTACACACTGTCTCCAGGCTTTCCGTTGAAGGCATACTGGCCCTTAAGATTTGTGATCTTGGAGTTTGAAGCTGGCTTGGGCTTGGGCTTGTTATATGAAGGCACGTTGTAGGTAGGTCGTGACTGTGGCGGCATCATGGGCTGTGCTCCGTAGCCAAATGCATCAACAGGAGGCATCTGAGGTACTTGCGGGTAGCCTGATCCTCCGTTCCACTGGTACACTCCAGTAGGTTTACCGTTAGAGATGAAGTCAAGAGGAAGATTGATGAAGGGGTCCTGAGGACCCACTCCTGGAGGGATCATGGGAGGCATCGGTGGTCCAAGAGAGGGAGGCTGCGACACGTAGCCTAATCCGGGGACAAACATGTACGGCGTGGGTGGAAGCCTGATGTAGAAGATAGGGGAGTTGTCATACTGGAGAGAGTTGATGTTGTCATTGGGATATCCATCTCCATTGCCATTTTTCTTCTTGTTTTGCTGTCTGCGTCTGTTAGGGATTGTTCTGGATAAGTCATCGTCATCAAAATGGTCATCATTGACGGAGAAGGTGACGTCATCATCATCGTCTTCTGAGTAGTCCAATCCTGATGATAGGAACGAGGGGTAGTATCCGAAAAGGTTTAGTGCTTTGTTTTTTCTGCTACTTGGGGCTGGTGCTTCAGTGGAACCTTCTTCTTTGAATTTTTCTTGGAGTTTACTTTGTCTTGTGTTTTCGTCTTCAGCTATGGCTGCAGCCCGGGACCTCCTAGCACTGGGGGCGCTCTGGCTGAGCATCACCAGGCATAAAAGGATTGATGAACAGAGCAGTGGGCTTGCGGTCTTCATCTTGTATTTCTGGAAAGAAGAAAGATTCCAGTTTAAAATAAAGAATATTTAAACGCAGCAAACACTAGTATATCATTACTCCAGCCAAGTTTATTACTCCGTTTATTTTTTTTATTTGCTAGAAGAAAACTGTTTGGCGCAATATACTAAGATACCGGCTCACGAGACTGTTACTTGTTTTTTCTTTTTATGTTTTCATAAAGATGCGACATTAAGTTGGTTATCATTATTCTTGGTGATTGTTATAATTACAATAATGGTTTTACACCATTAAGAAGAGTGAAACATTTTTTTTGTTGCTTAAACTTTAGCAAGGCAAATAAATTGATACCTCATTAATGGCTATGTGGATGATATGCTAGTAGATGGCATTAATTTTCAAAACTGGTTTTAATTCGCAAAACTTTGCTATATGGATCTTGACCAGTTTCATAAACCATTAACTTCGCACTGCAATTTTATTTAATTATCTTGGTAATTACAGATTCACGAACCGAAAGTGATTAGCAAAATTAATATTTTCGAAATGTTGAAACTAACAAGAGTCAATGAAATAATTGCAAACTGTAGGAACACAGGCTCCCTTCCGGCTACTTATACAAATTGACCGGAAATTTATTTTAAAACAAGCGGCGTAGCCAACTGCATCACATTTGTCAAACGTTGTAAGTAGTCCTCATATTCAATATAGTAGATAAAAAAAACGATTAAAATGGGCGTAAATTAAGTAGTGTTTCTTCAGAGTATTGCTTCGTTTGAAAAATATTGCTTTTAATGACAGAAACAAGTAACTAATTATTTTCAATACAGAACTTATTAATTTTATTATCGCCTGCGCCCTAGGCCCTCGGGCCTATTTACTTATTGAATGTACAATACAAAATTATAGCTTTTCCATTAGATTAGCCTCAAATTAAAAGTCATTATGATTTAGATTTTGTGAGGCTCTACTTTACTAATGAACTTATTTTCAGTACAAGTTGTTATATTTGAGCAGTAGAAACGCCAACTAAAAGGAAATCACTAAAATGGGACCTCATATTATGATTTCTTACGTTCCGCTAATTTTGTCCCTCAGTGTGTAACAAATATATATTTTTTTAAAGATCAGAATTGCAATTAAGGTAGTTTAGCACCAGTCGTTAGTTCGATACTGGGCATTCTGGGCAATTACCTACGAAATATCGTCCTTAAGTCCCGAGTAATGAAGAGATTGTTATGGTTAACATTTTTTTATAACGACTCAGTTATGTGGAATGAGAATTTCTGTATCATGTTGAAAGGACAATGTTGATTGGTACTGATTGATGTAATTTATTTTAAGCCTTTGTGGGTATTTATGAAACAGTGTAGGTATTTCAATTTCGTTTCTTGTAATTTAAGCATATTAATTAATTAAGTAGAAAACTTCTAATCCTTATTAAGTAGGTACCTACTATAAATTATTGACTAATGAATGTTTTTTTCCTCTTAACTTTAAGGTAGAAATATTAAGACGAGATGTAGGTAGACCGTACCTATATTTTCACAAAGATTCAAACCTTTATAATAAGTTAAATTCTTATGCCAGCAAATAATCACGGTTACCTACTAACTAACTAATGATAGAAAAAAGTATAGCGACAAATAATGTCGATATTCAGCTAACCGTCAAGCATGTATTTAATTTCTTATTTAACTATAGATATGTATAGGTATGCTGGCATTTATTAGTGAAAAAGTGCAAAAATAAAAATAAAGTGAATTCAAAGAAACAGAAAACATGCAATGATGCAATTTACGACCATCATGGTCACTAGTCTTGTATTCAAGCAATCTCGATTTATCTTAGAATCAGAGATGGAAAACATTAAATTAATACCGAAACCAAATATTTTACGTACTGCCACTGGTATCAAAGTTTTGGAATCTTGTAACCCGACATGAATTTGTTAAGTCTTGATAATAGTAATGAGTTCAGTTAAAAGTGAAAAAACCTTGATGTGCCTTTAATGTAATGTGAAGAATAGGTTTTTAAGAGCTTTCTGATACACAAGTACATAGTTTAGCTATAAACAGATTGTTAACTGTCGTTGTTTGTTGTGCGTCGCGTATTAAGTAGTGTTTAATCAAAGGGTAATTTACTGTTTATATTAGCAGATACTTTTAATTTATGTTTGTAGATCTATCACTTTTAATCACCAAGCTTTAAAAATAAAATTAAGTATTTTTTGTGTCTTTTAAAATGAAATAAAAATTGACCAACCACCAAATCTGGTGTGGATACCAAACTTTTATAAATACCGGTATCCCGAAACACTTTGCTACACCTCTATCCAAGATGAATGGCTGCTGATGGTATGCAATAAATATCTTGTATGTTATAATTTGTCATTTCGCCGACACGATGCGCGGCCAAATCAAAAGATAAACACGGATCAATTCTCAGCATCGCGCTTTACACCTAGGGCTAGGTAATTTTTGATCACGTCTGTCTGACTCCTGAGAGCATGTTGCGAATTTTTTTTAAGGCTGTTTTTCAATTTAGTTCTTCGATCTTATCATAGATGGCGTTGGTTGTCTTTTACATTGCGCAATGCTATATCGTGTTTTTTTTTAATTACCTTCGTTATTAAAATTCATATTTTTTAAAACATTGTCCATGTATAATTAAATACAACGCCAAAACACTTACGGCCTTACTAAAAAAAAAAGTCTACGTTTAAACACTTGTCTAAAGATTAGCCAACCAATTAAAAACGTTTGTTAATAATATGTCTCGAATGTCTGATGTGTCAATATTTCAAATTGGTTGACTAATTTTCAGACAGTGTTTTAAGCCTAGTCTATCTTTTTTGTAGTCAGGCCATTATAATTTTTATTTATAATAAAGTGATTTAAATAATTTTACAAAACAAAAAAAATAAACTTATGCAATCATTGAAAACAGGTAAAAAAAAAACAAATGCACGGACAGAAAACACCAAAGAGTCGAAATAAAAGTGTTGCTATTATTCGTGCGTCATAACTCTTCCATACTTGTTACACATTCCACAAATAGATCAAGACTAAAGTTCCCAAGACAAGTAACGAGGACGTTGCAAGACTTGCAAGGCCGTTCTTTAACCTCTTGATTACAAGTAATCTATTCAGCGTTAAACGTTTACTAAGACAAGCGTAAATTGAATGCTTGCATCCTATACTCGTGGCTAGAGCTGGGGCATTTATCAGTAGCTAATAACACAGAGTTAATATTATACTACGTTCAACTAATACTTAATCACTTTAAAATCAATTACAAGGTACTTACTTAATGGTTAACGCGGACTTTCCTAACGATTTAGACTGAGTTAGTTACTTTCGCGTAGATACAACAGGCACTTATAAGTTTGATGCACGTAGGTACTAAGTAAGCCATTCAAACTTTTCGAGATTCGTCGATCGATGTCGTCGAAATGTTTTCACTTTTCTATGCAAAATTATTTATCTCGATATCCAGTCGCTTACAGCTCGATACATGTAAAAAAGAACTTATGTATTTTTTTGCTGAGGGTGTGCTTTTACTCTGTTGACGAATTCTTAGAGACTAACTTTAATAAAAAATCAAATTTTAGGTATTTCTTTAATTTTGAATAATGTGATAGAACTTTACATTTAATTTTTAATTATACTTTATATTTGAATCAAATTATAATGACATTATTAATAAGCAACCATTTTTTTTTTCGTTTGTATTGTTTTAGTTATTGGTATTGTAAATTTATTTAATAGTAATTGTAAGTTATTTTATTAATTAATTCGAACACAATGTATACAGTTATTATGAGTGAATTTAATTGAATTGTAGAGCACTTGGATATTAATACGATTTTACAAAATAGTTCAAAATCCGTCAAATAAATATCTAACCTACAGGGATTTTGCATTCTCACAAAGTTATTAAATCGATCTAAGATAAAACTTAGAAATGACTTCTCTTTCGTCTTAGACATAAACATCTACAAACTATGTTTTTTTTCTCCTGAATTAGGATAATTAACAATTATATTGACTACTTATAAAACTATTCAGAGTACTTGACAGTGTAATCAGCACTGTTATCCACAGATTAAATAAACAAGTATAATACTTAACTCGTTACTGATGTTGGTTCATAATTGCTGAACCTTCTCAGACTATGATAGATGGAAAGTTTCGGACAGATGGACATAAAAGTTATATTTAGAACTACGCTTAAAAACCGCTTGACTCAATTACTTTTTTAAATATAGTTAACCCTCTTCAAATACACCTTATGTTGTTTTACCAGTTATAAAAATCTTCGAGTTCGAGTTACAATGCGAAATAGGAGGTGCAACATGAACTACTTTCCGATAAATATAGACTAGTTATAAAGTTTACCAATTAACTGAGAGGCGTCGATGTAAAAAGATGCACTAATTGAGATGGTACTCACGGATAGTTTGAGACCAGTGTCCATTTAGTAAGGCCGCTAGCTGTACAATGCGATATAATGCTAGGAATCTAGAAGTGGTTTAAGAACTGAGATTGCACTTAAAATAAGAATTGTTCTAAGGCATTAATTAATTTGACGACTCGATAGGTGTAGTGGCGCGGTGATTAACCTTAAAGGCAAAGGATCTCGGGTTCAATTCTGGGCTTGAGTCAATTCAGAAAACTTTTATTTATTCCGGTCCGGTAACAAGGTTCTTAATTCCTTTACTTTGAGCCCATGACAAAAAAGTGTTTTGTCTGGTGCACATTTATTTAAAAAGTAAGCCTACACAACGACGAGATTTATACTTCTATACCAAGTGTTGCCTGTGACATTGTTTTTTGACGTGGTTTTCTATTAAAATTTAAACCATCCACAGCGTACGCATTCGAACATATTGCCAAACTTCGCAATCCAATGAATGGTTAAGGAATGCACACGTGACAAACAAACAATCCCTTTTATATGACTGATACTCATGTTTGATAGATTAGGTACTACTAATAGGTATGTGTCTATTGAGTCTGCTCTTCTTTACCCTTTCCCACAAATAAATTATTCTTAATAAGTTTTCATAGGTCTATTATGAGTCTTGTCTTTACATCTATTTAACAAAGAAGGAAAGTAGATATAAAAGTTCATAGCACGTGTATGATTATTGTGCGTCTACAATTGTTTTTTTATTATTAATCATTGTTTAAGTGATTCTTAAAAAATGCCAGTGAATATCTGCTCGGTAATGATAAACGACCCAATCAGTCAGCGCTAAATTATGATGACCGAACGTGGCAAAAGCTTACTCAGTACACACTGGCCTTAATATTTACCCTGCAAAAAAAAGTGTTTTAAATGCGGCTAAAAATACAAAAATATTATGATGTAGGTGCGTTCGCGTTGTGAAATAATAAATTGTAACCTATTAGGAATCTCGGAGAACCGCTTTTTAATCTGTTTTTACCTGGAGGCAGTTATTATTAATGTGAAGTGTAACGTTGTTTTAATGGACGATTATATAATAAATATTTATTTTATGTTTTTTGCATTCTTGATTATTGAGAATAAAAATTATAGCACTTAGCATTCATTTTCTTTGTAATAGAAATATAATTATCATTGAATTGTGTGAATTATTTTTACCTATTATGGATTACTAATTGCTCTTTTAATCGTGTATTTTACTTAATTTATGCTTAAAATTATAACAATAAGGACAACTATGCATATATATTTAGTAGAAAAAAAACTAAGTACTTACTAGGTATGTCTATTGCAATAAAAATATTTAACCCACTTATAACTATCATATTGATAAGAAATTTAGTAAATACGTGACATCCGGATGGTAATACATCCGTGCTAATCTGATGATGGAATCAGAAGGTGGATCTAGTTAATGTCATGTAAGCCTTCGTGTTTTGCTCATTTCATACTTTTTGACGAGTCATTTCTATACATTTTAAAATATTAGTTTTTGAAACTATGACATCAAACTTTTTATAGTCAGCTCATAACTAATTTGAGCTGTACACGATTTCAATAAAAAATCTATCATTCCATTTAACGTAAGCCTTTGGTGCTACACTACCGTCAATCAATTTGATTAGGCTATTACACTTGTATCGGTATTTTAAAATAAGAGGCAATAACATTCATCACTTTCCTTTTCGATAGAGCTCAGTACAGTCAGTCACAAGTTTTAGTAGCAAGCATGAATGTTTTTACACACCCTATCTTTTTACTAAAGGGGCTACATAATATCCGATGATGACAAAGAGCGGTATAGAAACTCAGTTATGTGTCTTGTCTTCTTTGCCACAAGTAACTTGTTTGTTGTACAAGTTTAAAAGATGTATATTGGACATCACAATGTGATGTTATATTGCACTAATCATAAGGTAAGTTGTTAAAGCATTTGTGTTATAGATTCAGAAACAACACACAACACCCAGATCGGAGACAATTAAGGATAATACTGACAGTTAATTGTCGACTGTTAGTGGCTAAATATGCCCTAGCGCTAAATAAAATTCGATACATATTTTGTAACTCACTGTACCAAGTACAACCGAGTACTATAATTACATGGCCATCCAGTAGGTGTCGATGGAAATTAATTCCCGATGTTATATCATTAGATATTACGACCTCCCCATTACTGAGGTGTAGCACTTAATTCTAGCTCACAATCTTCGAATAAAAAATAAATTCACGCCTTGGTACAATAGTATTAAAGCTGATTTTGGAATAAAAACACAGCAACATGTCTATGGCGTGTTTAAAACGCAATAAAATTAAGCCAATGATGTCGTCAATTAAGTAACGTTATATGAACTGGCTTTAAGGGGATTACACAACGAAGTTCGGAATTTATTGGGGTATCAACATGTTCTATTTCAAATTGTGCTTTGATTTATACGAATTTATGTTTTCACACTTTAGCAGCAATTTATAGGATTCCTGATAGAGATTTGTTGATGCAAGTAACATTCCTCTCAAAAACAATATAAATGCGTAATTTCAAAAACAAATACAGACCTTAGCATTGTTGACTTGCGTGCCATAAATGGAACGATGCTATAAATTAAGATTCTCCATTAATTACCCTTTATTATTGCTTCCTGACATTTATACCAACAATACACATGGCTCAACATGCTGATTACTAACAAGCATCTATAAAAATGTGTTTGTCCGTGCTATTTAATTCTAAGAAAATAATCGAACTAGGGGAGATGTGCCTAAAGCGGGCACCGAGCCTAAAGAGGGCACTCTCGATAATATTAAAAATTTCCTAAAAAGCGCGCGCTCTTAACACGACACAGTAATCCCCGCGCCCCGCGCACCTCGCGTCATTCGCTGTGTATAAATTCTAGGGTTAAAGTCTCTAAAAGCATAATAAATAACGTACGTAGACCGCTTCCAAACTGTGTATCAATTTGTTACTTTTTTGTATGGTGTGCAAACGTATTGATCATGCATATTTTATTTTCATAACTATTCATTAAATTGCCTATATTTTTGTCATCAATTATTTTATGTAAGATAAAAATACCTAATCTTTTTCGTTCCATTAAGCACAATTGCCAATCAAGCTTAAAGCTCATGGAGCTCATCAATTTGAGCCATGAAACATAATTAAACCTTAAAGCGGTACTATGTAATTGGATTAAATCCTTAATTAAACCTTAACGTAAAACAACACTTTTTAGTACTGTTTAGAGATTTTATGTTTAGGCCCCGGGGCATAAAGTTTTTTCAAGATAAATAAAAGACAAAACATAATACTAACACAGACAAAGCCAAGATCGAGAGCTAGTTAACGCTAAGCCAATTATAGATTCATTTTATTTGCCCCAAGGAATACGCTAACAATGAGCCCGCTAAGCGGGATTCCTAATAAAAAGTTCCATGAACCGAAGTATGTGGTATTGTTACCATTCCTAGGTAAACGGCTGGTTTTTACGACTGTCGGTGTAAGAGGGAATGTCTTTCGTTAATTTGCCTAATTCTATTGATCATTTAATGATAAGTAGAGTTCAATCGTGTCTCTTAAACAGATAGATGAGAACTCAATTAGTAATGGTAAAATACTAAGTCTGTCTAGGGATCTAAAAATAATAAGCTCCTTAAATAGTGTTGTTTTCTGATACACTGACATAAAATCAACTATTAGGGACCGTTATAGACTCCAGGAAAACCGAATGAAGGAGATTGAATTTTGTTGGAAATGACGTTGCATGCCCCTATTTATAGTACAGCAAAATAATATCCAGGAATTACTTTGAAGTAAATTGAAACATGGCCACAAAGTTATTACCTTAATTTTTAGAGATAACAGTACACCAAACAACATTTTAACTAAAGTTTTGAATTTAATTAGTGCTAGTTTTGAGGCAGTTAGTGATGATTGACTGACTGCCCTTCAAGGTAATATTGTACAGTCAGCAGGTTTCAACCCAGCTGCTTTAAACCGCAATTACTCGCGTAACAATTTCAGAGGTAGTTATTCAAAATAAAAGCATTTTTAATAACTGTCTTCTTATAAAGTCGTAAATATCGCAACCAGTTTCGCGTAAATTGTAGCACATTAGCGGCAACACCTCGGGCGGTCTCGGACAGGTATCTAAGCATATTGTAACGAAGATTTATGAGCGTGTCGAGGGAAATTCTACTGCAATAATTCAACCCTCATCATCTCAGCCTATTGCAGTCCACTGCTGGACGTAGGCCTCCATCAAAGAGCGCCAAAGAGCACGATCTCCCGCTTTTTTCATCCATCCACTGCCAGCCATCTTCCTAAGGTCGTCGGTCCATCGAGCTGGGGGTCGTCCAACACTACGTTTGCCTAGGCGTGGTCTCCACTCGAGAACCCGTTTACTCCACCTTTCATCGGTTCTGCGACAGATGTGGCCAGCCCACTGCCACTTAAGCTTGCTACATTTTTGGACTATGTCCGTTACTTTAGTCCTCTGCCTGATGATCTCATTTCGGATTTTATCCTTTAACGAAATTCCAAGCATCGACCTTTCCATAGCTCGCTGAGTGACATGTAGTCGGTGGGCCAGCTTTACTGTCATATTCCACGTTTCGGCTCTGTAGGTCATCACCGGTAGGACGCACTGATCGAATACCTTGCTCTTCAGGCATTGTGGCAGTGGCGACGAGAAGATATGACGCAGCTTTCCAAACGCTGCCCAGCCAAGCTGCATCCTCCTAGCGATTTCCCGCTCGAAGTTGTCTCTACCCAACTGCATCACTTGCCCGAGATAGCCATACTCATTAACAACCTCGAGTTCGAGTTCAACCCTATTTGTCTTTTTTCATATTGGGACCCATTCATAAATTACTTCCCACAAATTTAATGATTTTTGAAGATCCTACCCCCCGTCACAATCGTCTGGAGTACGGTCATTATAATTCATACAGTGTCACACTTTTGACCCTCTCCTTTCTTAAAGTATTACAATATTTACGGATATTAGCCCCTTAGAGCAGAAAATCTTGGATTTAGTCAAATGGCAAATGGCTTTTATGTGCTTGATTCAGTCTTAACGATAAAAGAATTGATTAGAAGAATTAACAGCTAATTCAGGTTAATAAAGGCCAAAATATTTTTATTAAATAGTTTTAACTATCACTGATCAGTACTGTTAGATGTAAGCCTTACCTAAAGAGCGCCAAAAACAGAATAACCCGCCACTACCAGTCATCTTCCTAAGGACAATCAAAATTCGCTGAGGACCGTCCTACACTACGCTTATCGAGTATCTTTCAAAAACTTTCTATAACTTTTAGACAACAATACCAACATGGTAATATTCGGGTTATAGTAAGATTTAACTACCATAACTGTCTTGTTTTTTTTTTGTATCTGTAAATTATTAACACATTACAAGCAAAACACAATAAAATCATAGACGACATCACAGTCTCCAGTCCTCAACCAGCTAGTGACATAAAATTACCCATAATGGTGGTAATTTGCCCTCGCGAGAGGGAAAGTGGAAATCGCCGGAAATATCCCGAGAAATTTGAATCGCGCGTGCTTCATAATACAGTTATTATAAAAACATGACATGCCATCATAGGGTAATGACATTTCAATTTCGTTCACAAAATTGTCACACCTGCGGACTAATTGGTAATGGAATGTCTATGTGGATAGATACGAAATACTGTGTGGAGAATCAAAAAAATATTAGTTGTGTAGCTGCTTTAATCTCCAGGTAAATTTGACAATAACTACTGAAAGTGATCATCATCATTTCAGCCATAGAACGTCATCTGCGGAACATAAACTCCTCCAATGACTTCCAGATCAGCCGGTCGGAAGCGGCCTTCATCCAGCGGCACCTGCAACCTTTACCTGGTCGTCTGTCTACCTTGTGGGTGAACGTCCTAAGTTGCGCCTGCCGGTACGTGGCCTGCTTCCGAGAAACTTTTTATTGTATTATTAGCTCTGTCGATGTGTCCGATTCGATCTATCTCTTTTTGTGGAAAAAAAAGTTTTTAAGAATCACCATCGGTATTCTTTGAAAACTTGTTAGTGAATACATTAAGATAAACAGTAGATTAATGAATCACTCTATCATTAATTGAAACGTGTCAAGAAGTTAGCTTCTTATTTAAATTATTAATAAGCAAATATTCGCACTGGTCACTATTAAAAAAACTTTAACATATGCTTCGATATTTGATAATGAAAGATTAATACATATTAATTGGGTTAAGCGTGGGTCATCTTTGAAATAAGACGGTTCCTTAGCAGAAAACTTCTGTTACGTGACCTTGTTGACCTCTATCGTCACTACGGTTACTAAGATTTTATTTTTAAGAAAGCCTCTCTTACAGGTTTCTTTGTTCATGATTTAAGGTAATCCTATGTTTCTGTCTGTTTGCTTAAGCTGTGTTGTTAGTAATGAATTATTTTTTACGATCAAATTGTAACTTTTGTTCCTAGAGTCCCACAACCCTTATCTGATAGTGGGTAATCCTTCTCAATAGTCAGTCCCTATCAGAGGTTGAGGTACGTAACCCCGTCTACTAAGTTGCTTGGTTGATAAGCCGCCTCCAGGCATTTCATCCTGTGCCCGTCTGAATGCATTTCCAGGGTTTTCATAATAAGGTCCGACCAACGTGTTGGTCGGTCCCGGTGTCTTTTGCCTTGTCTTTCCCCGATATGGATAGCTCTCTCCAAGTCATCAGGTAGTTTCCGTGCAAGGTTTCCAAAGTACCCTAGATATCATCTGAGAACGATACTTAGTTGTAAGGCGTTCCCTGATTCGTAGTTGTTTCAGGATGTATTTGTACGGAAAGCGGTCCAAGGAATACACATCATCCGACTATAGCAGCTCATATTAAAAGCGTTTATAATCGGATATATCGGACATAAAAATGATGTATCATTTAGATTAGATGAACAGAAAGAGGTTGTAACAACTTGTACTAAAATTTTAAAAAAAAGTTCGTTTTGCACCTTGCAATGAAGGAACCTTAAAAATAAAACCAGTCCGTGTGTCATCGACATTACTTTTGACTAATAACTACCCCACGTAATTTGACGAGGAACAAGCTAATATACTTTTAGTAATTGAATAAACAGTTGTCAGAGATCAATGACTCCAATGATTGGCAGTTGTTTCTGATAAACATTGGTTGAGCTGTTTAGTATCGAATTGTACTAATCAGATATAAATTGGGCACTTAAGTGACTGCTTGCGTCGCCTACGCATGTTATGGACGGTATCTTTGGTATATGATTATAAAAATTGATTATAAGTGTTTTTGAATACGAGAAAAAAACAGACAGATCATTTCATACTTTAAGGGATATTTAATATTCATGTTGTATTTTTTTCCAAAATTCACACCTACTTAGACCCAAACTTAGCATATACTTACTTTGCCGACGAGATAACGAATAAAAATACATACATTTTGGTCATTTTGTAAGTAGGTATCCATGACTTAGGTACAAATGCTCGTGCGCATCAAACAAACATTTCCCCCCTGCAACAATCTGGCTCTCTAGTTCAAAGCGCGAACAACTAGACAAAAGTTAGTAGTAAGTTTCTGAATTCTCAAAAAAGGTTATTTTAAGAGTATGTAATTGTAAGCAAATTATTTGCAGATTCGCAAAGTCAATGACTCGGTAGGAATTAAGGCGCAATTATAACATTTTAAAACATTTTAGATGTTCTAGAACCAAGAATTATAATTTTATAGACCTTGAATGACCACAAATTAAGGAAATCATTTGTAAATTTTGCGTCCGTTCGCAAAAACATATTCTATTGTTGGAAATATTCTTTGGTTAATTACCTAGCAGTAACATTGAGATTTTAACCTATACTAACGACTTCGATGTTGGTCCTCGGTAAAAGTTGTAGAATTTTAGCAATAGCATTATCCCCTAGAAAGAAGTTAACTTATAAAATGGGACCACGGGATACGTGGACCACCAATGGGATACGTAAAATTTTTAAAAACTCATTACTTCAATTACTGATAGGTACTTTCTATCTGCATAACAAAATAATGAAATCAGTTTAAATTAATTATACAACTTCGGTTAGAATAATTGGTTATTGAACGACTAGATTCAATAGGTGGACTGGTTTTGTATAATTTTTAAGTGTTTTCAACCTAGTTCTAAAAACTTAACATTATATTATGTAACTATATTCATATTTCACTGTCACTGATTACATAATAATTATGTCATTGCATTGTTTAACGTGTTTCGTACTTAGCGCTGCCTGACTTCAAATCAATTATTTTAAAGAATTAATTTAATAGATTTAATTCAGACAATGTCCAAGTAAATCGTTAGGTATCTAAATAACATGCTTACTAAGTGGATGGATGATTGCATGTAGGTATTGGTTATTTGGTAATTTCCTTTGTTTACGCATACACAGCGGTTAAGTTCCATTCACAATTCGTTACACTTATCCACTGTCTTACGTTAAATTAAGTACAAAGGAAATCAATTACTTGGTCTGCTGGCCTTCCTGCAGTTTAACGCTGTATTTAGGTACGGACAACAGCACGTCAACCTACCACAAAATGTCAAATTTTCTCATTTGAAAATGAACTCTATATGTCAGGCTTAAATTGAAAATCTATTGGAGAATTTTTGACTTTTGGGGTAGGTCGACGTGCTGTTGACTGTACATTCGAAGTTTATTAAGTTATTCTTTGGAGTTGTCAGAGTTGTTCTGAAACTAAACTGGTGTATAATTAATCAAATTGAGGTTATTTTTATCTTATTAAGTAATAGATGGGTAGATAATCTTTATCGCATACCATACGAAGAAGTTGCAATTGCTGTTTTATTTTTATAAATGTATCCTAGCTATGGCAAACGCTAGCAAATCGTATTACTAAGTAAGCAAATTCCTGTCTAAATATCAAACAGCGGGTGCACCTATCACCTACAGGATGGCTGAGAAATATTTAGGTTACCTATTTTATACCTATGAGGAAGGAATTTTTAAGACTTTGATGTTAGCCCGACATATTGTTGTATTAGACTAAGAAAAAGTGATTTTTAAAAGTCAAGGAAAATTAACAAATAAAAGAATGTTGTCTACATCATATACATTGCTTTGGTACGAAAATTAGCTTAATCACTTGTGGTATAGAAATCAGAAACAATGATGGTATCAAAAATCCTAGAATCGAGACACAGTGGAAAGTTCGTTTTCAATATCGGAATCGAACCCGGGATCTCAGAGAGGTCGTCTTACAATTTTCCGTGTATGTATTTTGATTTTTTAATACAAACAATCGTTCTTTATTGCTTAATTATACTTGTAATTTTAAATTCGATACCTAAAAACACACACGCTAACTTTTTGTCTTCTTACATACAATTCCCAGAAATTAATCAATTTGATGTAAATTAAACAATTAATCCTATGATCATTAACTGGTATAATGATGATGTGCTATTTTGCGTATGACAGAAAGTTTTTACCCACAATCCGTAATTAATAGTATACGTATCTATTTTCCAGCTAATGAACGAGGAATCGTATAATTAGCTAATAAACATTTTCATGCATGGAGCAAAAAAAAATTACGATCGGCTCGGTTTTAAAACACAAACAGATCAGCCAGTTCAATGTGAACAAAGTAGATAACAGGTAAGTTAAAGCTGAGTCTTTTGCTTTCAGCAGTCCAGCTGATTGTTGGCTCAATATTTCGAGACGCGTTTATGTGCTGCAAAGAGTGTCTGCATACAAACTATTAAGTATGTCGTCTACTGTTATAATTAAACAACACTGGTATAGAAAAGTGACATAAAATAAGAGATCGAAATTAATAAATTTATACATTTTATTTCATACGAACATTACTTTTCAAATAAAAGCCTGTAAAAAGATATAAGTATTACGGTTTACACTGTGGTTTACACAATTTATTTAATAGCACGTGTTTTACGACTGTTGTGATAATTTTAAAAAGCATTACTTGACTGATCTTTCTGACCTATTACGGACCTTAAAATTATGGCAATGATAATGTAAATGTGTATTATGTGTGATTTGTTTATTGTCTTTTACTAATGTAATAAAAATGGATATAGCTTCATAATGAATTCGTTTAATTGTCATAAAATTTTAAATAAACAATAGTTTTTTTTAACTACAAAAAAAGTAGCACAGTTATGCACCGTGAGCATAAGAGCGGATTCGATCTACGAACCCGATTTAATCAATTTTATTAATAAAACTTTTTTTAAATTAGTTTTGTTTCAAGGAGACGTTTCTACTAAAACAAACTCGTCTATTATAGCTTTTTGAAACTCATTGAGTTCTTTTTTTACAATTAAGGTAACCACTTTGTAGGTAATATTCAGGATGTCCCTGGAAGGATAGATCAAAACAAAAAGAGCCATAGCGGGGGTGATCCAGAACTTTTTGGCTCTAGCAGGTTTTATACGACGGATAAAAAGTTTTTTTTTTTTTTTTAACTTTTTGACACACATGTTTGCTAGTTATTGATCAAAATAACTTTCTAAGCAATAGCAAACTCTTCTTCTTCTTTGTTTTGTTTGATAGTTTGTTTGTTTGCGCTTATTTAAGCTCGCTATGCGATGTTGCGAAAAAATACAAAATCAACCACAACTTTTTTGCTGTCAAAAATGGAACCCATATTCACAGAGCCGAAAAATTTGGGAATCACCCTCGCTATGTGCCTGTACCATTTAATCCGTACTTCCAGGGACACCCGGTATAAAAACCTACTTTTCTTTGAAGCGATACCTCCAACTTAGCCCTATTGGTAAATTAATATACTAGGTATTAATCTTCATTGTGGGCGTTTACATAAATATCTCTGTAAGGTAACCCGAGGCCAGGTCTGCTGAATCGGCTATTATTTAAATGAGGTATTCATTGAGAAGGTACGATTAAATACAAGACTCAGGCGCCGGTTTCACTCCACTAGTGCGAAAGCAGGGGTCGTAAACCTAGTTAAGATATTGAATAGATTGCGGGAGATGGCGAAGTTTGGTCGGCACATTCTATTTTGGTGCTTAAAAGGTGTCGTGGGAACTCTGTAACAGGCATGTTTGTGGATTTAATTATCTACAATTAGTTTTGGTTAGATCAGTTACAGTTTTGTGAGAATGTTTAATTTGACAACTCAGTTGGCGTTGTAGTACCTAGTGACCTTAAGTTAAAATGTATAGTATATATAGTTATATTTCCAGGTCTTGTCAATTTAGATTTAAAGTGCTCGCAGCAACCAAGCAAAATAATTGTTGTACCTACATCGATTAATTCCTTACAAGATTGTGACATATTACCTTTAATTATTACCTGCATTTTATTATCAAACTAAACTACGTAGTAAGAGAACGCTTAAAGAAGATAAGGCATGTTATATGCCGCACTTTTGATACAAGCAAGGGAATCAAAACCTATAGAACTTCCCGTTGACCTAGAATCTTATAATTTGTCAAAAAACAGCAAGATTCTTCATAAGGCAGAAGTTAAGGATAAAGTCCAAAAACTCGAAACTCGATTCTCGTTATTGACGACCTATGCACATACCTATCTACAAGTTTGTACGTAACACTCGGTGTGCTAGTCCGACTCACACTGCCTGTTTTATCTTTACTCCTAGCCCCTAGAAAATGTTGGTCACTTCTATGTCTAAGGAAGAGGCGACAAATAAATACGCGCGGCACGCTTATAGCGGATGCGACCGCTCGTGAACCCATAAATATATGCAAAAATATTACATATCGCAGGTAGTATGTCTGTCAAAATGTATCTTTTTAATTTACACATCGTTCATCAGGCAACGCCTTAGGCAAAGCATAGTAATGAGTGTAAGTAAATATCTTTGCAATTAGATAAACTTAGTAGACGCATGACATCTGATTCTGTGATACGTATTACGAAACATTAACATTTTTTTTGGATTAATAAAAACTTTTTTGTATAATTTTAAATAACTCTGTGTTTCAAATCTGAACACGCATTATGAGTTAGAATATATACAAGCACAATCACAGAACAATTAAGACTCGCTACGCTCCGCTACATCCTCTGGATTTTCCAAAATTCCGGAGAAAACATCCTAAGGATTTTGTTACATTCAAACTCTAGATCCTAAGAATTTGTTTACATTCAGACTCTAGATGTAGTTACTTATTAACCATGATGCAGGGGTTTAGTACACCTTCTTATATGTTCTCACGTGGAATAACCTGCATTCCTGAATCTTAAATCATGGGCACAGATACGACTAGCTATTATCAGAAATGAAAATGGAACTCTCCTAAGAGATAAATGGAAACTCTACAATGAATACAAACCTTCTTGTTAACTTAAACAGTGTTTAAAAAGTCCGATTCGTAGCTTCATGTCAGCCTTATGCAGTTAAATGCTGAACGTAACCCGAAAGAGTGCCAAAGAGCACAATCTTCCTCTTTTTTTACCCGACTGCCAAACGAGGGTTATGTTTTTCGAGCGTATGTATGTATGTAAGTATGTCAATTTCTTTGGCACGCCCTACAGCCTAAACCGTTTAACGGATATTAAAGTATAATATATCAATAGATTCGGCCCAATTATGGGAGTGACAATGGGTATATTATTTCCCAAAATTCCCGGGAAAAGAACTTACGCGGGAAAATCTGCAATACTGATAAACCGATTTTGAAACTTTCTTTTATTAACTATGGGTCACATATTTTCAGTGCTAATAGTATTCAATACTTTATTTTCCAAAATTCTTGTATTGAGCTTGTAAAATTTAATATTGAAACTGTTCGATAATATTTAGAAACTACTCATAAGTAGGTATAATTATTATAAAATCATCTGTTCAAACTTTATCCTTCAATATTTGTGGCCTTACTACAACAAAGAAAGACTATAATATGTTTAAACCATCTGTAAAGAATAGCCAACCAATTTGAAATTGATAGCCACATCAGACATTCGAGACATAATAATAACAAACATTTTAAATTGGGTGGCTATTTAGACAGTGTTTAAACCTAGACTGTCTTTTTTGTTCTAAGGCCATTGGAGTTTAAACGTTTTATCTAAAATCTAAGGCATACAGACTTCAACTTCACACGACTAAACATTGAAATTGATAAGTTTTTATGCAGTACAAAAAGAAAATTTATCTTGGCAGAAATTCTAAACGCTTGGACACTTGTTTATTGGATTACAAACCCAATAACAGTCTGATTACTTTTCCTTTCCGAGCCTTGTTGCATCCTGCTATGGTTTTATAGAGGATTTTATGACTCTACTACTACATGTTTTCCTCTTTACATAGCCTTTGCTCATTCCTTGTACAGGGTTAAATACTTCACGTACAATTTAAAGCCGTTAAATGTATTTCACTCGAATGGTTAGGTGCTAAATAGTATTTTATCTGTGAGGAAGAAATGCGAAACGTGCACTTGGGTAAATAGTAAAAAAATATCTTTAGTATTTGATTTAATCTTAGGTGTTTTCAATTTGAACAAGTATACAATTTACTATTTAGTTAAGTTAATATTATTATTTAGTTATTTACAAACAAGAAACTTCCCGGGTGGAAAAAATAATACATAGATAACGTTGCACTTAAGTTATTAAATTCCCATTCATTTTTATTTAAAAACGTAGAAAAAAATCAAACCATTCGAAAATGGAATGGGTTTCCATTAGTCAAAAAGCAAATATACCATGCAATCCTATATAAGCTTCCTATATAAAATATTTTTATTATTCTACTTAGGTAGTGGGTAGGTACCTCGTTTGGCAGTCGGGTAATAATTGCTCATTTATTTCTGCTTTGCTTTAGCTTTGAATGATGTAAGACAAATAATTTTTTACATAATTTTGCAATTCAAAAGAAAAAGGTTTGAGTTAAAATTTGTTTAGGAAATACTAGTAAGATAATTAAGCGTCACATATAAAACTTTATGTATATAAATATATAAATATAAATGTGGAATATCCATTAAAAACACAATTTAAGTTGCAATAAATATAGCGTCCGTTTTCAAATAGCCAGGTTTTATCCGGTTGTGCCCGGTTATTAGTGGATATTACTCGCTTAGTAGTAATTTTGCAAAAATAAAGTTCACTAGCTGTGCCTATGCAAATAGATTATGTGAATAAAATGTCTAAAATATAAACAATATAGTCTCCAGGTAGAAGTATACTATTTTTAAGTCTGCAATTGGTGTTGACTTTCGCAGTTTTCACAGCGGGTTACGAAATGACTTTACTTACATTTGACAGCGTAAATGATTTAAACAATTATTTTTGCAATCCCACTCTTGTTAACGAAGAAACCAGCACGTTTTAATCCTGCTAGGGGCATTTAACGTTTGTGTGATGAACGCGATATCTATATATTTTTATCTAGGTAAGTTATGAATTTTAATAAATTGTTTTGTTATGTTTTCGGTCGCCATTGTACTAAACTTTTTCTTAGATTCAGGTTATTCAGCGAGTGTTAAATATTAATAGATTTATTTATTTAATATTCATTTTCATAATTGTAATAATAATAACTTATAAACATGCAATCTGCAAAACTAACTACGCACACATTATAATTACACTTACAAAGTGATAAAAAATATAGCACAGAGCAAAGAAAAATGGGTCTGAAAGGACCGAATCAGAAGCATGCCCTACATCCAAGAGCGTTATTTATTACTGACTTTACGATAGTGTTAATAATAAATATTTTTTTTAAAGTCACTGTGTTATTCTCCGTACAATCGTGACACAATGGGTGGTTCAACGCCTGTGATATTGCAAATAGGGTTGCCAAACGTGCAGAACATTATTCATTAGATTAAATTACTGAAGGGTTTGTATGTATACTCATGTAAGAAACAACTTTGCTTAAAAAACTAAATACTTATCTGAACTTTGAATTGAATTTATTTCCAGAAAGTTAATACATAATTTTGGTAAATAGTATCTTAAAGACTATATCAGCTTTAATATTGTCACTGTACGCCATACACGCCATCTGCCATACACGAGCGTGTAAGGAAATAGTTACGGGCAAAGTGGTTTGTTAACAAGAGTATTATGCTAACCCTTAAGTATTTTACACTAATAAAATTAAGTTTCTCATAGGAAAAACATTAACTCACTTACTAAGAACACTTTACATAATACAGGTTATTATAATATTTGTAACTAACATAACATAACGAGCTCACATAAATAACTAAATAAGTACTGTTTTTGTAGAGTGCACTTAAACTATTTAATAAGTAGTTAAAAAAAGAAGATTAGAAAATACGGTTTTATCTGGAATAAACGAATCAATCTTATTAAATTTCTTGTTTATAATAATTTAAAAACCGGCCAAGTGCGAGTCGGACTCGCGCACGAAGGGTTCCGTACTATTATCTATAAAAACGGCAAAAAAATCACGTTTGTTGTATGGGAGCCCCCTTGAATTTTTATTGTATTTTGGTTTTTAGTATTTGTTATTGTATTGTAACAGAAATACACCATCTGTGAAAATTTCAACTCTCTAACTATCACGGTTCATGAGATACAGCCTGGTGACAGACGGACAGACAGACAGACGGACAGCGGAGCCTCAGTAATAGGGGTTTTACCCTTAGGGTACGGAACCCTAAAAAGTATTGATAATCCTTTAAAATGATAGTAATTTAATATTTTGTTGAAATACATAAAATTTGTTAGAGTATAAAACAACCATCTAAAATACCTCTTTTTTTAGTTTTATTTACCGATTTTAAGTATAAAATTTGTTTATCCATATAAAATTTTGGAAGCCCTAGGTAGGTGCTGCTACAACTTATTAACATAACGCTGAATACCGGCGTGAAATGATTTAAGAAAACTAAGACAATAAAAGTAAAGAGCTGCAGTAAATATTATGTTTCCTTACTTTAAACAAATTGGCACATAAAAATAAGAGTCAATTTAGCTAACAAGATACTCGTAGATTTTGTGAGTGTAACTTACATTTTTTACTATTAGCAGTGCTTTTAATAAGGGTCTGCGCAGACGAGCCAGTGGTGGCTAGTTACAAGCTAGGTAAGATTTATCTTATTTTCCAAATTTTATAAATTTTGCGACGGCTGTCATCGGGTTTTTATAGTAAACTGAGTAAACTGTCGTGTTTTTAAACTATAGTTACCTACTTGTAAAGGTTGGTCGTTGTGTGCCGTCGGGCTAGAGTGCCGACGGTGCAAGTGCACTTGTGCATGGTCCATGGGTCATTGCTGGTTTTAAGGTCTTATCATGACAAGCAATCGTCATGATTTTTCATAAAATTTTGCTCAGTTACTCCGTGATCATGGCGCTTGCAACAGTGCCGAAATATCGGGAACTCAAAAATTAGGTACATGGTAGCAATCCCGTAACAAACTATTCTAATTTTGCTCAGACTCGCCGCACACGTGAAGTTTAGCGGCTATTCGCAATTTATGGCCTCACTACAAAAAATATAGACTAGGGTTAAACACTTACTTTAAAATTAGTCAACCAATTTTAAATGTTGAGACACCAGACATTCGAGACATATTATTAACAAACATTTTAAATTGGTTGACTAATCTTTATACAAATGTTTCACACTAGTTTATCTTTTAGTCATTAGTGTCACACACGCTTCCAGCTCAGCATGACGAGAATCGTTTTACTGTCTTTCTACTTCAAAGACAGTGGCAGAGTGCTAAAGTCTTGGGCGCCACCGACCACTTGTGGCGACCACCGACTACTCGTGGCGGTCACCAACCACCTTCATATGCAATTGCACTACTACTAGGTACTATTGGCGCGCGACAGGTACCGTTGGCTCGTCTATGCAAACCTAATAGGAACTAGGTAATGTTGTCGATGATAAATAATTTATTTCTAAGAACATGGTTACATAAGATTTTAAAGCTATGCACAAGTACAACATATTCTGCCATTACTTTAGGCGTAGAAATATTAACACTAATATTAATTATAAAGATTTAGTATTTTAATGTTTGTATAATTTGTGAAATTACGTGCAATTTTTATACCAACTTCTCCCTGCGAGTTTGACTACGTAGAGTTTAGAAATAGGCCCAGATTGAATGATTAATCATCTCATGGAAACACAGAAATTGGTGTAAAATCCTACTGTAGTGGTTTT
The DNA here is from genome assembly GCA_950371115.1 of Anania fuscalis. Classification (NCBI taxonomy): domain Eukaryota; kingdom Metazoa; phylum Arthropoda; class Insecta; order Lepidoptera; family Crambidae; genus Anania; species Anania fuscalis. The sequence goes on along the minus strand of OX493334.1, from coordinate 14,562,494 downwards.
AAGCTATATCAATATCTAATGAACTATAAGGGAATCGCTTCAAATGATATTAAAATCCTTGACGCATAGTGTTCCGCAAGCTTACTCGCTGACTTGAAACCAGACAAAGCAATCACAGATTTACGATTAATTAAAGCTGTAAAGCCTATAATATTAGATATTTAAATCTAAATAGTATTAGATATCTAAATAATAGCAATAAAGTTTAAAATATCTGTGCACTTTACTGCTCCGTTGTTAATATCTAAGTAAGATTAGGTCCATTAAAGTGTTAGTAGCAACAAAAAAGAAAACTTATGCCATAATTATCTAGAAACCTACAGATTCTCTGTCCATCTTTTGTGTTAACGCAGCTGTTCTCAAATATATTGTTAATACACGACTTAATAATTTGCTTTATTTTGAAAATGGTTTTGTTTAGCTTTTCTTGACATTTCTTGTAATTGACGAGCTAACTATGTTATCAAATCTTTGAAGTCGATTTTTACCAGGTTTTAAATATTTGATATAATAATAATACTTTGATTTTAATTAGGATTAAATAAATATAACTTTTGGTACCGCATAAAACCACACGTGTATAGCAATCCCTCTCTACACCTTCCTTTTATATAATTTTACTGATAGTTTTAAATCTAAAAAGCTTTCAATGTCAACTTGTATTTTTCTAGTAAGTCCTGGGCTAGTTTATAATTCTAGGTCAATCGTTTTTCGTATTATCGTACGTTTACTGGCACAAATCATCTTATATAATCTGATGAGCCCAAACTTAGCCATTCACTGGTACAAGGGCTCAACATTTGAGAGCCTCAGTCTTCTACATTTTATTTATTTTATTTTATTCATTCACTCAACTGTTCCATCGAGTTCTGAAATTTCTTATCCTTGAGTGATGTCTGTGTGTTCTATCTCACATTGTATGATGTTTTACTTCTTTATACCCAATATTTGAGAACCACTGCCTTCTAGCTAATGGGGTGGCATTAACATTAGCGCTGATTAGCCGGGGCGCAGTGAATAAATGCGCGAGCGCACAGAGAGATTAATAATGACAAATTGTTGAAGATTGTAAACTAATGAAGTTTCTTAATAACACCTTTCGTTTGCAACTGGATTTAAATGCGTCGGTGCTAAATCATAGGGTTGAAGCTATTGCTACGGATTGATTGTCGACTGTCCTATTGATTTGTCCCTTTAATATACTTGATTCAAGACGGCTGTAAACTAGTCGTAGGTATTTATAAAGCAATTTTCTCAACGTAAAAGTCTAAAAAAAACAATTAAGTACTAAAAAGAGTGAGTATTGTTTAAAATGCTTATTTGAATTAGAATTTTAAATACAAAGGGCACAACTTACTGATTATATTTTTTTTTGTTTATGCGTAGCGTACTTTAAAATCATAGCATATCGGTTTGGCAGAATCAGTATTAACATAACGTTTAATGTCATAATTGCTAATGTTAATATCAAAAATAATTATTATTATCAATAATCATTTTGAATTTGGTTAGGAATCATCCCGCATGTGTCTTAAAATGTTGATATATCAATTAACAAATAAAAAACTAGCATAATCGCGATAGTTATCATAGCTATAGAAATCACTATACAAAAACAATAAATAATGGTACTTGATAAACAAGTTACAAATGCCCAGTGTACGCTGATCGTTTATTTGTATCAAAACTTTTTACATCGCGAGGTCAGTTTATTTTGGAAACTTTTGGCACTACACGAAGCAAAGGTCAGTGCCACTAAAGAAATTAGGTGCAAGAAAACTGGTTATACAAATTACGTATCAAATCTAATTGACTTTATTATGCAACTTAAGTATGCTTAAATAACAGACGTGCTGTAATGGAATGTATTTTATACATCGGTTTGCGATGATCACAAAACCGCTTTTGGCAAATGAGATAATTACAGCGATTAGATTTCGGGGTGCCTTAAAGGCTTTGTGGGAAGGTATAATCTAGTTAACTGTAAGCTTTGATAACGGGATTGTAACAAAAAACTTCGAACTTCAAGAAACGTCAAGCAAAAGAGGTAACATTTTGTACCTAATTAAGATCATGTTAATTGCCGTTTCATTGAGTTTTAAAAAACTTCGAGTATAAGAGCGCTTTCACACTAGGCGACATGGTAAATAAAAAATAATGATTATGATATAAGTGAATGAACATTATTACTGTTACAAGAATAAATTCACCTAATAAAAAAATTGCTCACGCCTTGCATCGCGAATCCCAGAGATCAAAATCGCAAAGAATGCGGGATACACCATCAGTGTGGTTGCAAAATCGCCGTGATTGGCGATAACTTATGTAACAAGTTAACAGGGTATCCCAAAATGTTAACCTTCTTACACTAAATTTGAATTAAAAGTTGACAGAAATCAATTAACGATTTTTTGATTAGTTAATGAGCTGTAGGTATTATTAAAAAAATTTGTCCCATATTATGTGTTGTTTAAGTTATTACGACCTTGGACTTATTACTTTATTCGATGTAACTTTATGGTCAGAATATCAAAGAAATAAATTGCCTTTTTCTGAAAAAAAAAAAAAATCTTTCATAAATTAAAGAGCATAAAATTAAGAAGTTTACCTACTTACCACAAATTCCTTAAAAAATAGATTATAAGTACAACTTATCTCACAAGAAGACATATCATGCATGCTATTAGGTACATACGTAAGGTACAGCTATTCTATTCAACCAGGAATCCGGGAATATAAAATAAACCCTAGTAAGGAAGACGTTAATAGAATCAAGTCCAGCTAAGCAAGATCTACACTACAAGCTAGTATAATGGTAGTAGTTACCAGCTTAATCTGAATAGTACTGCAGGATAAAAAAATAAAATTGATAAAGCCTCGCTTGATATGACCAAAATAGGCATCACTAATATTAGTAGCCCGCGCAACTTAACACTATAACTTTTAAGTACATGTTAAAAGTAAAACATATAATTTTACTACCTTAAAACACGCTTACACACACAACACTTCATAAAAAAAATATATTAAAATGTCATACTATTTAATCTTCAGCATTAAAAATGTGTTTCGACTGTGTTATGATATGAAACAGTTGTTTTATAACTATACGGAAAACAACAATGCATTACACATTAGAAAAATTAACACAATAAAACCATAATACCAGTGTAGAGATCTTACCCACATCTTCCGTCAGATTAGAAAGCATAACACAATTAATTAGACATTTTATATGTTTTCTTGTATCGCACACCATTCTTTGTAATCTGAATTAGTGTTACAGACTGTGACTATCCAATTTTGACATCGCAAAGTCATTAATTTCTCTAAATAAATAAAAGAGATAAAAATCGCAAATCGTGAGAGATGGCAAAATTATCGATATTGATATCGATGTAGGTATGATTTTGATTCATCCACCACCCAAGGTGTTTTTAAGGTGTGTATTACATAGATGGACAGACGAACTGGTGGACCGATCAATCTGGAAGTCATTAGGGGAAGCATAAATTCAGTGGACTTCCTACAACTGTAATAATCATTCTGTAACAATATGAATAATAGAGACGACAATTGTTTTCATAATTAAAAATAAACGTAAAAATATTACTTCTTAGGCTACTTTACAACAGCATAACAGATATTTTAATATTTTTGGCAATTTTTCAAGCTGCAGAAAAATAGGACACTCAGTAAAATGTGATAATTTTACTTAATTGAAATATATAAGTCCCTTAAAACGAATCCAGTTTAGGCGCTCATCTGTGCCTACTCTGCGATAAAATGTTAAATATCAATAGTTTAAATTTTACTAGACAGCTTACCATAAATATTCCAATATTACCAAAATATATACTATGGAAGCTGCTTAACAAAACGATCGTATGAAGAGGATTTACTAAAATTTTAATACGACGTATAATAACATTAAACATATAAATTTACTCTAACAAAATCTTCATATTTTGTCGATTAGATTGCTAGACATCACTATTGGTGGGTTCCGCTACTCATATTATAATGATTAATTGTTATTATGGAAGTGTAAAAAAAAGTGTTATTAAATGAAGGGCCTAATAAATATTAATTTTCTTAATAATGCGACGAGTGTTAATTAGTTTTAGTGAAATATGATGTGATGATTGGGGTTGTATTTTTGTTTTATTTTTTACCTGTTAAGTGTCAGACTAACAATTAAATAATTATGTTATAGTCTTAGGAATGTGATAAAATGTTAAATACCTACTAAGATGTTGGAAACATAGTATTTACGCGGTTTTATGCATGCACGTTGCAAGACCTCCGTTGCCGAGAGGCGAGCATGCCGGACTTTAAAAAACCGGCCAAGTGCAAGTCGGACTCGCGCACGAAGGGTTCCGTACCATTATTTATAAAAACCAACAAAAAATCACGTTTTTTGTATGGGAGCTCCCTTAATATTTATTTTATTCTGGTTTTTAGTATTTGTTGTTATAGAGGCAACAGAAATACATCATCTGTGAAAATTTCAACTATCTAACTATCACGGTTCATAAGATACAGCCTGGTGATAGACGGACAGACAGACAGACGGACAGCGGAGCCTCAGTAATAGGGTCCCGTTTTACCCTTTGGGTACGTAACCCTAAAAATGGAGCCGTCATCTCTGATGGTCCGGGTTCGATCCCCGGTCGGGTCAATGTAGAAAACGAACTTTTCTATATTGGCTCGGGTCTGGGTGTTGTGGTACCGTCATTGTTTCTGATTTCTATAACACAAGTGCTTTAGCTACTTACCTTAGAATCAGAGCAATGTATGTGATGTTGTCCAATATTTATCTATACCTATGTATGAAGCAATAAAATACTAAAACCACTTTTATACTTCGAAACGGAATTATCTAATTGTGTGTAGGTACAGCAATAGTAAACTTTCGTGTCGCTGTTAAACCATCATAATATGAGATTTTGATGCATCAATCATGTATTTTTCTTTCTAGTGATTTGTCGATCTGAGAATCTTTCGGGTTATTCAAAGATTGCAAGCATTCGATAGTCAATAAAACGGCATTCGCTAATTATAATTAAGTACTTATGAAATTCTGTCATCAAGTTAGGTAGTATAGCAGTAATTCTTAATTGACTTGTTTAATAACTCCAATGAAGCGTCACATAATGCAAATAAACATTAAAAACAGTAAATCCTAATTAACATTTGAGGTCATTAACTCCTTGTTACAGCACATAGAAAACAGAAATCCAACTCTGACAAAATCATGCATTCACGCTATACAACAAGTTTTTAGGACCATTTTGAATTTGTAAAAAGAACTTCCTAATACTAAATAGCCAATCAGTTGTTATAACATGTATAAAATAGATAATTTATAAGGAAAATCATAGTGTTTAAGCAGTGTCTAGATTTTCACTTTAAATTTAAATGAAAATATCCAAGAACTTAAAATCAAAATTAGTTCATAAATGTGTAATTAGTTTTGTAATAAGAAAAGGTTTTCTCACAAATCATGAAAACGAAATTGCTTTATTATTATCATATAAAACAGTAAAATAGTCGTAGTGTTTTTTTTTATTTTTGTACGCTTTAAGTGGCTGTTCTTTTTGGCCGTCACAATATTGTATGCCACATTTGCCTTCATTAACGATCATACATTCATAAATCAATAACCAATAACGCATCGTAGAGTTAATTAGTAAAATGTGAGTGATGTGTTCCGTGGAAAAAAATAGGAAATTCGCTTATTGTGGTGCATTTTTAACGAGGAAATCCAACTTTTTGTATAGGTACAGAAAGAATAAATTAAATAATAAGGTCTTTGTACTTATAAACAGGTCGCCTTTTGTAATTAAGCAGCTGCGAAAAGTTATATTGTACCTATTAAGTAGTTAAAAATGAACTAATTTAAATAAACAGAATAATCTTTTAGAACCTAGGTTATAAAAAGGTAACTTACAAATATATACAAATGGAGCAGAATCATTTTTATTATGTTTAAAAACATATCAATTTTACCCTCTTAATTTAAATAGTACCTTGTTGCGATTTCTATGATTCTGATAAAAGTTTGAAAATTGTTTATAGTTTTGATCCGAAAACGTGCTTTTAAGGAGTGACCCATTCTGTTGGTCACCCTGTATTGTGCATATCAAGTCTCATTCTCACTGAGGTATATATTACATTATTCCTCAGTGCTCATTCTACATGTTTTATTTTATCGGCAGAACTCAAAGTTCAGAGATAATTAAAACCAAGAAACTGGCTTTTATTCAAGCATCTATAAGATTCTGATCAGTTTTAGGGTTCTGCACCTAAAAGGTACCAACAGGACTACATAAATAACCTTCCGCTGTCTGTCTGACCATCTGTGAGGTAGATAAATGGTTTTCTATCATTTGACCAACAATCTAGTTGTAGTTTTATTTTGTAACCAAACGATTGACAGAAATATGATTTAAAATATTTTTTTTTCATTTTTATAAAAAAATATTATGTTATTTCATTCTAAAAATACTACGTGGATATGTCTATGGCCGCTATAACAACAAATAATAACATACAAAATTTACAAATAAAAGTAGACAGAAACCTTGTTTATTTAATCGGGTTTAGTATTTTTTTGCTTGAACTAAATCCATACAATCGTTTTACTTATTCAACTATTATACGTACTTTTTAGTAAAACAAGAAATAATAAGAAACGACCAACTGTACGTCAAAAAACTTTAAAAAATATATTTTACTGTGGTATGGAACCCGTCGTATGCGAGTCCGCTAACACTTGAACCGATTTTACTCCAACATATTTTAAGTCGTATTGTTCATTTTCCTTTAATTCCCACGACAAAGGGCATTACGAATTGAATATCAAGATACAATCAAACTGACGAAAAGATAAACCGACATATTTATGAGCCCACTTAATAATTAAGCATAGCCTAGATATCTGCCTTATTATAGTTTAATGAATGTTAATTGCCAGAAAATTATTTTATCAGACTATAAGGTAAATGTAGTGAACGAAAAATGTATAGAACCATTCTTACAGGTTTGTGATAAAATACTTAATGGAATGCCATGCACCAAAATTTAGTTTTAACAAATACATAATAAGTATTTGTTGTTTAAAGGATTAAAGGCTATAAGACTGGTCAGAACGAGGAGAGTTCTGTACCAACTCAAAACTAAATAGCGATATCTCATAAGTTTGACTAAAGTATACATATACTATCTGTTTTCATATCTGTTTACATAGTATATATATATATCTGTTTTCAGAATCTTTGATCCTTATAGTATTTTTGAAAGCTTTATATTCTAACAGATTTCCGAAGTTTTGATTGCAATTCCTAATTGGATTATTTAGATAATTAGAAGTGTTGCAAGTTATAAGTAAAATTAGCATTCTTAATTATATTTTTTCAATACCTACATTACATGCTTAGATCGATTAATTTAAAAAATATGCATTATGAATATTAACAAATCCGTCATTACCTTTGTCATGACACTATTTGTCAATAATTAACCTGATTGTCCTGTGATATGTTTTTTTAATTATTATTTTTTGACAATCAAATGTTAAATTGCTTACTTAAAAAGGGTTTATTGTGTACAAACAAATTAAAATATATTTTATCTTACCTTTTTTATTACCTAGTTGACTGATTCGTCCTGTTGCAGATATTGGACCTGAAAAGGAAATAACCGTTATTCTCAATTCTGAGACGTACCATAATTCAATCTACAGTGGATCAATGTAATCTTCGTCGGAATGACGAAACGAAATTGATTATTGCTGATCAAATAATGATCAAACAAAGGTTGCATAATGTGACCGCAAGATCACAGCGACCCCTAGTGGTTTTACGATAACATCGTGAAATTGCGTTTAAGTCGCATCACTGATTCTAGATATTTTAATGTGATTAAGTTCTTAAGATTTTGCCCTGGTTGATGATAGAAAAATAAAAAATAAACTTTTTTAATGTAGGTAATTACTTTTTATGTGAATATTTTCTTAAACTTTATATAACTACTTAATATAAGAACGATAACATTCTACTTGTTTTACTTAAAATTAAATACAGCGTTTTGAATTTCTGAATATAATAAACAATTAATTTTATGGTGCATAAAAAATTGTAAGCGGCGTATGACGTCAACGTCAGTTTTAATTTCTGACCAAAGAATTAACAGGGGCATAAAGTAAATCAGCCGTGAAAGTACAATTGAATCTTACTAATATTATATGTTTTGCAATCACGTTTTAGGATAAACGGCATTAGCTTGCTAGCACACGACAGATTCTTCTTCTATTCAGTTTTTGTGTTCATTCCTCTTTGGTTTACTTCTGTATAGTCTACTCAGACGTATTTGCAAGCAGAAGCTAGTTACTCAATATTTGTTCAAACGAACAGTTATCCTAATACAGCACCATCTGTAATTTATTTTGTTTTTATCCTACTCGACGATCGATTACCTATGGCTTTTTGAGGAATAAATCATAAACCCATGCTCAAAATATTTACTGTGATAATTTGTGACTTGATTAATTTTGTATTGTTTGATTTAGTGATATTTTAGATATTATCATGCTCGCGGTGTCGTGTTGATAATGTAGTACTTACTATCAATTAATACCGACTTACTAAAACTAATCAGACTTATCAAATTCAGAGTTTATCAAAATTTTTTACTTACTTAAAACTACGGATAGTAATAATCGTATACACCGTTAGGCATTTCAAAGATGTGCGTAAACGAAATAACTTTTCCACAGAAAGTAACTAACGAGCTAGGTGCAAATTCAATTACAGGCTGCAAACACTGGTGTTTTTCATTTTTTTAAGACAGCCAATAATTAAAATAATCGAGTTAACCTACTCCCTTTTAAAGTCTTAAAAAACCAAAACAGATGATGTCAAAAGTCAATGTGGCAATAGTACATTATGATACGAGTGTGCAAAGTTGATTATTATACACGAGGCATTATTGTAAGCGCGAGCCGCAGGCGAGCGCGGTAAGGAAGCCGAGTGTCTAATAATCAATATTGCACACGAGTTACATACGACGTTTTTCAACACAATTGCGAGGAAAAAACCAAACTAAAATCTAAAATACCTTCTACGTTTTTGCTGTTTTTCTCTGGATTTTGGCGGCAACAGGCTATCACTTGCGTTTCGTGCCTCGATAAGTATTTCCGACGGGGTTGAATAACATTTTACTCGTCTTCATTAAAAGTAGACATTTTTGATAGTAATTACCCACACAGCAACAACTTTACCAAATATTTAGGAAAATGGCATGTAATGTAAGTTTTGTTTTTTTTGCGCGCCGAAATTTCGATGCGCGCGCAGGTTCATAATGGCACAGGAAAAACTGGCTGTTCAGCCGGAGTAGCAGCGATTTAAAAAATAAAATAAACTATACATTATTGTTACTAAAAATGATAGTTAAGTTAATTTGTGTTTATTAATATTCAATTTGATAAAATGAAATATTTATTTGTCATCTTAACCCTAAAATAATTAAATGTTGGTAAAATATTCAATGTTCTTAGACATAACCTTTTGCTGGATTTAAAAAAAAGTTTACATTACCGCACTAGTGCGATAATGTTATTACAGCACAAGTGCGTAATATGATGAATTATGAAACTAAAAACGGTGTTATAAGAGTCAATTTACGAGCAACTGTGTTGAAAAAATTTTGCGGTTGCATAAGACCGCATCTTTTTGCAGACTGAGGGCTTCATTAGAATTCTTTCAAAGGTATAACTTTCTCTAAGGTTTTTACGTCCATTCGACTATTTATAGTCCATGGGTTCAACAAACTTTTTGCCACAGAACAGTTACTCTTAAGGTCAGGATATTGATTAGCCACATTTGTTTTAATCATCAGTTTACAAGGTGCATTATTTTCACACATATCCATCAATACTGTAAAATACCGTTTTTTAAATTACTTTTTTGCGACAAGAGATGTTCCTTTTTTGTTACCAATCTTTTTAGTTATTAGCAATTCTAAACTACGACGTAAAATTCTATGACGCTACCTACAGAGTTCTAACAGTTTTAGTTTAGGAATTGAAGTTAAGAAAATAAAATTTAGTGTCGAACTTAGCAACCTGAACGTTTCACCTAGTAATTACTTATTACTTTGTTCGAATATTACTTAAGTACCTACTCTATTTTTGACTCCATAAGGCAGGCCAGGCATTGAGGTCCGCTGGGACGACGGACTGCATGCTAACAGCGATCCTTCGTCGTTTCGCTATTAGCGGACGGCCGGAACATGCGGAGATTTTAGTGGGTAAAATACGCGGCATCGATGATGGGCATTAGAGCAAAGAGTGGGGCTCGCTTTGCGCTTATTACGAGGACAATTACCGTATCAGAGACGTGTGCGCGGAGCTAACAACCAATCACGGCCGGCGGTGCAGATGCGGCGCGCGACTAGCCAATCACGTAATCGTAAGGTTAAGGTTAAGTGCGTGGCACAAAATTCGTAATAGTATAGAAATATGCGTAACGCATTTCCTCCGCGAAAAATTAGGCCAGGCATGGTGGCAGGGTGAACGCTATAAGCGCAAAGCGCAAGGGTAACTGGTTTGATTCTCGGTCCGGCTCCTGCCTGACTGGATGAAAGACACCCACTAAAAGGGAGACAAGATAATGGGTGAGTGTTGCATATTAATATTTATTTATTTACATATAAGACACACTCGTTATTATTAAATACTATGATTCAAAAAATGAGCGCCGCGAGTTATCAACCCTAGTACAACCTATCAAACATTATCATAAGTTTGCTTCCAAGCAGTAACGTAAAATCAAGCTTTTGATTGTTATTGACTGTAGTTATAATACCGGTACCCGTTAATTTTTTGCAGTAATGGCTTTGATAATCCACCATTTGCCATAAATTAGCCTTTGCCTATTCGCAAATAATACCGATGTTTGGTTAAGCGCGGCATCATTCGGTATTATTTATGATGATTATTAACATAATAACCTTTTATTTGACATTATGATGAACGATTCTTTATTGATATTTATCTATACTACTATAAAGTTTCGGAATTATGCCAATAATCTTAAAATGGTTTAATAGACTTTTTAGTAGTCAATTGATTTTGTAATCGGATCTTGTTAATTATTATAAACACCGCCATTAAGACTAAACGGTTTTACAAGTGAGATTATTACCCGACTGCTAAACGAGGGTTATGTTTTTCGAGTGTATATGTATGTATGTAAGTATGTCTATTTCTTTGGCACGCCCTACAGCCTAAACCATTTAACGGATATTAAAGTATAATATATCAATAGATTCGTCTCAATTGTGGGAGTGACAAGAGGTATGTTATTTCCCGAAAATCCCGTAGCAACAGAACTTACGCGGGAAAAACGGATCTGCAATACTGATAAACCGATTTTGAAACTTTCTTTTAATAACTAAGGGTCACATATTTTTAGTGCTAATAGTATTCAATACTTTATTTTCCAAAATTCCTACGGGAACAGGCAAAAAAATACACTGAAAAAATAGGAAGGAATAACCGTTCAATGGATTTCAACATATGATATGTCATTAGATTCGTCTTAGTTGTGGGAGTGACATAGGCTATGTTATTACCCGGAATTACTATTGGTACATGAATTAAACAGGAAAAACCGATTTCAGATACTACTTATTCGAGTTAAAACCTTTTTTTTAATGAAGAGTTACAAATAAGGCTGTATAGTTCATTGAAAAGTAGTAGTAGAACACTACAAACTAAAAAGTCAAAAATAAAAAAATAATTAAAAAAATCAAAAAACCCGACTGCGTAAAAGTGATCTTAAAAGAAAAAAACCATTTAAAGAATCAATTTGCAGTCGGAGGGATCAAATCCATTAACAGCATGTTGATGATTGACTTGGTATGCACTGCGTTAGTGCCTAATTAATTAAGTAATTAAATCCGTGTAGAAAAAGTCGACGAAAACCAAATTTGAACCAAATTTTATATAAAAAAATAAGTTGGTCCCATTATCATCAAGTCAGAATCTGATGATGGGATCTGGGAAGTCGAGGGCAAACCTAAAATTTTATAGGCACACATATGTTTTTCATATTTTAAATTTTGTAACGCAATGCAGATATTTGATTCTGGTTATCATCATCTCATGTTGCTGAGCTTATGATGAAAGCCACAGAACTCCTTCAAAGTGAGGAGTTAGAAGCCGACAGAACATAGGTACTTTCGTAGTGTATTAAGGTAGACTACAAGCCGCAATGCTCCGAAGTCTACCTTAAGGCAGACGTGGCGTTTACGACGTACTAGACAGTTATTTTATTATTGTGGGCGTAAACCAGCACTTCCAGAAACGAGAAAAATTACAAATAATACTGTAATAATAAAACTTTTTAAAAGACTTCTATTAATCATAGATACTCAATTGAATTCAAATGATTACATATTACCATAAAAAGTTTTAAAATAAAATAAGGTTTTGTAAAACATTAAAAACTGACGGCAAAAAAAAGCGAAAAGTAACTTATTGAGTAAAACATACTAAATCAGTTATTTTTTGAGTCGGTGCGAATTAACACATTTAACTCTCCATGGCTGGCACTGTTTCGGTTTTTCGTTTTTTACAAAACTTAATTTATCCGTTACGGTCATACCTACTTACAACCTTGCTTTTTTTACATAAACTGTATTAGCCTTCAACAAATTGGTGTATAATAAATGTATTTTGCATTCAGTTTAGATCATGTTACTTTATCAGTAATTATCCTAATCCCCATAATTCACCAGTAGCTCAGCGCATTATTATGATTATGAGCAATTTGTTTAACTGTGATCATAATTGAACTTTACACGGAACTTCCGTTATAAGCTTGTTAAGCGATGAAAGCTTGGCTAGCTTACTGAAGTGAGCTTGATTAATAGGTATGAACATTTTTACGAGCAAGCTCATGGCCTCGCACGTTCATGAGATGAAGTAAGTACTTAGTAAATCTATTTTGCTATTCGCATAGCACAAGGAAATTTAGCTCGATTGAACATCTTTTTTAAGGTTCCGTACTCAAAGGGTATAACGGAACCCTATTACGAAGATCTCGCTGTCCGTCCGTCTGTCTGTCCGTCTGTCCGTCTGTCCGTCTGTCCGTCTGTCCGTCTGTCCGTCTGTCCGTCTGTCCGTCTGTCCGTCTGCCCGTCTGTCCGTCTGTCCGTCTGTCCGTCTGTCCGTCTGTCCGTCTGTCCGTCTGTCCGTCTGTCCGTCTGTCCGTCTGTCCGTCTGTCCGTCTGTCCGTCTGTCCGTCTGTCCGTCTGTCCGTCTGTCCGTCTGTCCGTCTGTCCGTCTGTCCGTCTGTCCGTCTGTCCGTCTGTCCGTCTGTCCGTCTGTCCGTCTGTCCGTCTGTCCGTCTGTCCGTCTGTCCGTCTGTCCGTCTGTCCGTCTGTCCGTCTGTCCGTCTGTCCGTCTGTCCGTCTGTCCGTCTGTCCGTCTGTCCGTCTGTCCGTCTGTCCGTCTGTCCGTCTGTCCGTCTGTCCGTCTGTCCGTCTGTCACGGGGAGGCTGTATCTCATGGACCGTGATAGACAGTTGAAATTTTCACAGATGATGTATTTCTGTTGCCGCTATAACAACAAAATACTGAAAAACAAAATAAAATAAATAATTTTGCCGTTTTATAGATAATGGTAAGGAACCCTGACTCGCACTTGGCCGGTTCTTTAGCAGATTAAAAATGCCTTCTTTATCTATAGCCAAATTCTGCCAAGCCTGACTTAGCTGTGAGCTGGTCATTGTCCGTAGGCTGCATCCTGGAAAATGGTCGTGGATAGGCGTTACTCAATAGATACTATGGGTACTATAGGTATGGGTAGCTATGGGTATACAATTAGCCAATTAAGGGTTAGGCCAAGAAAAGGGTGTCAAGGAAAATTCTGGCAAACAATCCCAAAATGAAAAACTAGTGGTACCTTAAAAAAAATGTTTTAGATTGCCATGGCAGAGTTATTCTCAAACTGGAAGCAAGATTGATGAAGTTTTTACTAAAAGTAAAACTATGAATTAAATATTAAATGAGCGCTAAACAGCACCTATTGTAAAGTTCTTAATATCCTTGTGTAACGTAGTATACCTACTGTATGACGAATTTTGCCAGGAGCGTCTCGTAGCACCAAATCCTACCCAATTTAGAAAATTTCGTATTCTGAATTGACCCGATCCGGGAACTGAACCTGGAATCTTTTGTGTTTATGGCGATTCGCCGCTCTACCGAGCCAATTGGGTCTTCGAATCAATTGTTTGAGAACACTACTAAAATCGATCCCAACCATGAGATCCTAAAACAGTTTTATTAAAACCTTGCTTTATTTTTAACCGACTTCAAAAAAAGGAGAAGGGTTCTCAATTCGTCTGAATGTTGTTGTTTTTTTTTTTTTTTTTGTATGTATGTTACGCGATTACGCCGTCAATTATGGACCGATTTCAAAATTTATTTTTTAGTTTGAAAGGGTATACTCCCGAGGTGGTCCCATTTCCACCAAGTCAGATTCTGATGATGGGATCCCTGGGAAATCGAGGGCAACCCTCAATTTTTATAGGCACCCATAATGTTTTGCATATATTTTCTGACTCGATGCTGATTTTTGGGTCTGGTAATCATCATGTCATGTTGCTGACCTGATGATGGAAGCCACAGAACTCCTTAACGGATAGGAGTTAGAAGATAATACTGCAATTTGTCGACAGAACGTATTTCGCAGTGTGTTGAGCAGACGTGGAGCTTATGAGGTACCAGACCGCCAATTTTTATTTACTGGGGGCGTACCCGCACACCCAGTAACGAAAAAAAATTTGAAAGTTCCTTTCTTAATTTAACCTGTTATTTAACGCGAGACCTTATCCTATGGTTACGACACCAAAATAGCCGCCGTTCTGGTTGGAGTGTAGGTAAACCCTTTTCTTAAGACTTAAAAATTTTCGTCGAAAAATTGACCTTATATAACACCTTATTTTTATCATACCATTGGATGGGGGGTCCATAGAGGACCAATATTAGTTAAGGGTAATTTGCTGTAAAGTAATTTTTGGCGAAGTTAGGAGGGAAAAAATAGAGGACTTAACACTTAAAATTGTAAAATAAAAAAAGTTTAATAAAAAACTAAAAACCGACTTCAAAATGAAACTAAAAAGCGAAAAATAATATTGACTAAAACATACCTAATCAGTTCTTTTTGGAGTCGGTGCGAATGAACACATTTTAACTCTCGATGGCTGGCACCGACTCCAAAAGAACTGATTAGGTATGTTTTAGTCAATATTATTTTTCGCTTTTTAGTTTCATTTTGAAGTCGGTTTTTTCTACGCAGAATTTGACGTAAAACACACTGCTTCGATACTGTTCAAAGGTCATGTTAGAGCTATGCTAAATAGAGGCTAAATTACCTAAATCTTATTAAATAGTAAAATAAATTACAGCCTTGAACAAACAATAAACCTCTAATCTCGCGAAACAACAGAAAGCCGATCGCAAATCTCGATAAGTTTCCAATTTGATCCAACATTTGTCTCTCAAATCTAACTCGTACCCCAATCTACGGCCAACACAATCTATTGGACGCGATAGTACCTATCTTGACCGACTGGTACATTCGATTCCTGTACCCATTAGTGGTTACCGGTATACCGGTACGGGACAATGGTACCGGTACGGGATCGGTATCAGACAACGCAACGGTCAACGTGGAATATTTTAACTGCGGAATTTTCAATTTAGAGACGGAGTCGCTGGGTTTATCGAACAAGAATGAGCAGTGTTCCATTTTGTAGGATGTTGGCGATTTTGACGCTATCATTTGTGCAAATCTTTCGTGTTTGGGTTTTAGCGTTATTGTTGGTAACAAATTGAATTCAAACTGCCGTTAAATGTTGGAATTCCAAAAACGGCTTATCCGTTATGATCTGTAGGCTTTTTTGATGGGGATATAATTGGCTTCGTATGTAGGTTTGTCTAATCCGGATGACAAAATAATTATTTAACACCATTCAGATCAGACGACGACGAAACAGAAGGTGTTTAGTGCGAGTTTAACCTAAACTATTAATTCGTTTTTAAGAATACAAATGCGTGTTTTTTTTTTAAACACTTACAGCATTTTATTACTCATTTGTTTCGTTTTACGCAGCGAAAGAAGCGGGGTCAAGTTTTTTTTCTCACAAGAGCAATAAACCAAGCAATGAATTCTTAACAATTGTATAAGCATCTTTCAATGGTTTTGCTCGAGTCGATTGAGTTATTTATAGCCAACATAAATGCATCATACTTCATTCAATAGTTAAAATTGTTGAAGCTAGTTCAAAACACTCGCAGCCATTAAAACCGCTCGCATTTACAGCTTTAAAATTGCATGATTTACTGTTAACATAAAATCTGTATTGGGAGATGGATTGGTATTAAACTGGCAATCATTCACATGTAGTTAGTTTAAAGAAAGTTAAGTCGTGAAACTTGTTCTTTTTCAATAGCATTTGGTTACTGCTTGTATTTTTGTATTGTATAGGTGCTTACGAAATTTATGTTAGCCGTTCATGTGAGGAGGACCATTTAATACGAATCGGGTATTTAAAAACCAACAAAATTTTAATAACCTGTTTAGAAAGAAATAAAACTTTTTTATGTTCACCTGAAAAAAAAAATGTTTTTTTTTTTAATTTTAAAGAAACTACCTACCAGCCACAATTTTTTTTAAAGCTGTATGTTAGTAGAGTAACGTGGTTATTTTTTTTTATGTTTTTGAAATGTAAAGATTACCTACATGTTCTTAACGTTCTTTTCACCGTTTATCAGAAGCTTTGTTCTAATTACATAATCATAACAAAATATCCTGATTAACATTGACAAAGTACTAAAAAGTTATACCAATAGAGTTATTGCAAAGACATTTGAGTTATTGACAATTTGACACCAATCGTATGATATTATTAAGTCTTGTGCTCAATCACAATAATTATACAAACGCTTTGATTTTAAACAAAGCACCCATAAATAATAAGGTTTATAACTTAATTCTGTTTATGATATCGTAACTGTAACATTGCGCCGTATTCAGGCAATGTAATTCCATTCTGTATATCTCTGGTTAATTATGATATTCAAATCGTTAACGGTCACCTGAAGATTGGGGAGTGAATAGCCGAGTAAGAGTCCCTAATTGCTATATTTACATTTAAATTGAGCGTGGTTTCTGTGACCGCCAGTGTAAAACTCTCCCGAGTGATGTTAACACGGGTGCGCGCACGCAACTCAAAGATTTATGGGCGAGATGCGTTGCTGGTTGTTTGGAAAACCGTTTTGTAGCCCTACCGTTTTCCAAAGACGCAGAATAGATAAATTAATAGAAGCATTACATTATTTTATTTCGATTGGAATACAATAAATACCGTACAAAAGAATGGGACACTCCTTAAAACCACGTGATCAGCTGGTCTTATACAACAACTCTTCCTATGGGAGCAACATCAAAATCATGATTTTATTTTCAGATGCTCCATACATTATCATCGAGGTATGCAAATAAGTTTGTATGGAGAAGCTGAAAAAAAAAATCGATTTCGATGTTGCTTTCATAGAAAAAGTTGTTGTATATGACCAGTTGATCACGTGGTTTTAAGGAGTGTCCTATTCTCTTGTACATCCTGTATAACGGCGATTCGACTCAGTTTGTCTCTTCAGATATTGTTTGCTTTTGTAAAATTTAAATGTAGTTTATGATTGATTAAGCTTCACTGGAGTAAAATTCGTTTACTACAGTCAGTTCAGAAAATAAACTTCTTCAGTGATCAAAATTTCTGTTGTTGACTTTGAGTTCTGGAACTTCATTTATATTTAATTAAATAATATTCATCATCATCTTCGCCTATTGTAGTCCACTGCAGGACGTAAGCCTCCCCCAAAGAGCTAAATTAATATTACTTATATTAGTTAATCACACAGATAGGATGCTCTGTGGTACTCCTAGTAAGTGGTATCTATCAACTAAGTGGTCTATGGCCTACCGTTTCCATAGATTACAGGTGCGTGCCGGTGAAATATTAATTGGGCCGGGATAAGTGTTTAAACGGTAGTTATCTTAACGTTCTAATGCCTAATGATAGCTTGTGTGGTTAGTGGGGATTTCCTTTTAATTTAATAATTGGTTTTAGCTGTGTATATCGGTTGTAGCTTAGTTGACTGCGTTCAATGGTCAAAGCATTGCTTCAGATCCATGAGACGTGATAACACGAATCCCAGCATATATCTTTAGATTTTCAGGATATTCATTATTTTTAGGGTTCCGTACACAAAGGGTAAAATGGGGCCCTATTACTAAGACTAGCGGAGTCTTAGTAAGAGGGTCCATCTGAAATTTTCACAGATCATGTATTTCTGTTGCTAACAACATAATAATATATAAAAAAAACAGAATAAAATAAATATTTATGGGGGCTCCCATACAGCAACCGTGTTTTTGCCATTTTTATAGATAATGATATGGAACCTTTCGTGCGCGAGTCCGACTCGCACTTGGCCACTTTTTTTGGGATTACTGCACTTTGGTCTGCTCCACATAACATACACGATAAGATAAGATAAGATAAGATTTTTTATTTGCATGAGAACACAGTAATAACAAGTGTTATACATACAGAATAAGGCACATTTGTGTTTTGCTAATTTTTTAGCACGCAAATACAGTGAAAACCCAGGAAAGCGGAGCCTGGGCTCCGAATGCTGGCGATTATGATGATGGTGAAGTTGATTGATTTGGACTAAGATCGAAGTATCAACAATAATATCACATCGTATAACAATAAATAATAATTATAACCGACTAAACTGTTAATCTAAAACGAGATTATCAGGCAGATGACTAAAGTAACGGACATAGTCCAAAAATGTAGCAAGCTTAAGTGGCGATGGACCGACGACCTTAGGAAGATGGCTGGCAGTGGATGGATGAAAAAAGGAGATCGTGCTCTTTGGCGCTCTTTGGGGGAGGCTAATGTCCAGCGGTGGACTGCAATAGGCTGAGATGATGAAACTGTTAATGTTTCGATTCTCCACATAAATATTATACGAGTAAAACACATAAGTAGGTGCAAAAAGTATCTTGCCTTTATAATAACAACGATTTAATGGGTTCATTTGAACCATAATAACGATATTTACTGATTAACTAGACCGTGGTTGATTGGTCTTTAGCAAACCCCCTGCAGTGAGGTACTTCAAACATAGACCAGGAGCTGGTGACAAAAAATCAGCACTATTTATTTAATCATAAGAATTGAAATCAATTTTACTGATTTTTTTTAACAAACTAGAGCACCTATGCAATTTTATTAAAAGACACGCAATGATATCTTCATGTTCATAAAAGGAATATTATCATTCATTTAGGTAATGTTTTGTTAATATTTCAGAAATAATTAAAACGGCCGAAATTATTAATAAATAGCAGGAAAAATTGCTCTTGTTGAATAACCCTATCCGATAAATTGCACCTTATTAAAAGTTAACCTTATAAATGAGTTATATGTAACAATATAACTTGCTTAATATAATACTAATATACCCATTTTCCTGTAAGATAAACTAGAAAAAAATATTGCCCCTTGACAATTTATGACTTAAAGTGGTTGTTGGTCATAATTTTAAAGCTGAATAAAAAATAGGTGCCAATTATGTATAACGGACCTAATTTATTAATAAAATAACAGACAAAAATAGACTGCAGCAATAAAAAATTACTTACTCATGATTATTTTAATCCCTTATTTTAGTATATTATAATAAAATAGCATAACGCCAACGGCAATCATTTTATCGGTATTGATTAATAGCTTTAAACATTAGCCTGGCTGCACGTATAAATTGTAACCGTATCTCTACTTAATCCAACAATCGCTTAATTTCATAATTTAATGACAATGAACAAATTGCAATCCGCCTCCCGGACTACAATTAGATAGATCATCGGCGCGCGCGCCACGGGGCGTGTGCGATCAGAAGCTGTCGGCTGCGATCGCATTCATTCGGGAGTCCCAGTGCCATATTCAATTTAGGCAAAAAAGATTACATAAAATGGAATATTTTTGGAGTCTAAAATGCCTAAAGGGTTATTTAATGAATGATTCGATCGGAGTTAATACCTACAAAAGAAATTAGTCAATCTGTTTGATCTTCTGATGTTTGATCTCTGCAAAAATATTTAAATAAAGTATCTTGACAATCCTAAAACCTGATCTGATCCATCATCTTCAGCTCGGCTCGAGCTCAGCTCAGAGGTGCTCAAAGCTCCGCGGCAGCGCTTTGGTATCGATTACTAAGGTTAGGCAATCAACACCGCGGTTGTGAGTGGATGGGTGACCATTCCGACTATTAGTATGTAGTGTTAAGTTTAACAAGTCGTGAATGTTAGATATTTCAGTTACTTTAGGCTCCGCCACAAACTAAATTATCTGCATTGCCTCAAGGTGAGACAGAGAATTCCGTAAAGCGTTAAGTCCGCCAATTGTAGTCACCTGTATAATAAAGTTTTAAATGAATAAATAAATAAAATATTTAGAGACATTTATCACGAGCATCTCCATGCTTCGGAACACGTTAAAAGTTGGTCCCGGTTGATATCGCTTGATACTAGTCCTAAAGCCTTGTCAGAGGCCTTATATGGCGGCTTGATTACATCTGACAGTAAGGTTTAGTCAGTAGCCTTACAATACCCCTCCACCAATCCGCACTGGGCCCACGTGGTAGATTATGGCCCAAACCACCTCAATGTTGAGGTGAGGCCTGTGCCCTGCAGTGGGAGGCATACTTAACATCCTCAGCTCTCTTAAAACATCGCGATCAAGTCATCAAAAATATACTTATTTAAATTGGTGGATCTGTATAGAAGCCACTATGCCATAGTTATATACCTTCATAAACATAAAAGGAATCAAACTTAAATTCTATCTCTTTTCTCATCAGGGGTTAACTAAAACTTGCCTCTCAATTTATTATTTAAAAAAACGCGCCTACTCTCAAAAGTGTGGAGTAATAACGAATATTTTACTATTCCCATATTTTTAAACAAACCTCATACTACAGTTGCTTGTAAATTCATATGAAAATATGTTGTTAAATATTATTATCAAAGGGCGAGAAAGATTTCTGAGGACACCTAGGGCGATTTACACCGCCTAAGAAATTTATATTGTTGTTTGCATTATGTAATCATCTTCGCTGATTTACAGGGTTAGTCACGACATTCAATTTTCATTTTTAACATAAGTAGATAAGGTATAAAATTACTTTTTAAATTGTCCTGTAACTAAGTGCATTTTAGTCAATCGAATTATGCATGCAAAACGCGAGTTCTGATGATAATCCAATATTTATGATTGTGCGCCGATGGAAGTGAACTACTAGTTTGGCTATAACATAAAATAAAAATGCTTACAGATATTATACTGGGTTATCAATTTAACGAGCACACGACATATTTTTTTACTTTCTTGCTTTTTGAGTTATGTATTTACTCTTGCTAGTCTGCTCGTTGTCCTTTTTCGTATGTCACAAACAATTTACCTACGCTTTTTTGAGGTTGCTGCTATTTTTTTAATAAGTTTTCACAAATCTTACTCGGGTCAATGTGAAAAACGAACTTTTCTACTTTGCTGTTTTTGATTTCTATAACACAAGTGCTTTAGGTTCCTACTTTAGGATCAGAATAATGTATGTGATTTTGTCTTAATTTATATATCGACGCTCCCAAGCAATAAGCCGGCAATCGATTTTTTTTTTACTTGTCTAATATGAAAATCATAAAAATAAATACTTGTCAGCTGGTCCAATAAATCAAATTGCTAACTTTGTCAATTATACTTTAGTTATTTTAATTACTATGTTTATCATTATTACGTTTTACAATCTTTTTATTTTTATGTTTAGCCCACTACGTATTTCGTTTTAGGACTGCATAACCATCATAATTAAATAGTCTATTTCCTATACTTCGTCATAATAATTATAATTAGCCCACGTCAGTCCACTTCTGGAAATAATTCCCATTGATCCTCGATTATTCTTTTCCAACCGCGCCATTTTCTTCCATCCGTTGCCTGCAGCTTCACACGATCTCTTGTTTGCGCGTGTTTGGCTTTTTTAACGAAGCACAAATAAAAACTGGACTATTGGTGTAAAAATTGAATATAATATAGGTACAGGATGGCCCACACCAGACGGATATATAAATATACATATTTTGTTTAGTTGGCTTAGGGACATATCACATACGTATGCATAGGGTTACCCTGGGCGATCACTCGCGGCTCTCGTCTACCATCGGCACCGGAGGACGTCGTCAAGTTTTTTAGTAGGTAGCTAGGCACGTCTCTTTTAAGGCCTTTTTATGAGTTAAGATTTTTTATTTGATAGTTTGAAAATATCACTCTTTTTTTCTAATTAAACTGTAATTATTTTTTATTGGAGGTTCTTAATTAAACACTGTACTCTCTCAAATAAAAGATTGAGTTTAAGTGCATTTAATTGTAACTTGATTCTAGAAAAGTAACGTGTTCCAAACTCAACGGATTTTTTTATTTTTTTCTTGGCACGATCTGATGGGTCCCTAACAGCTACAAAGCAAACTCCCTAAAAATATATCTGTCTGATCTGGGCCACCCTGTATAATTTGTTAACTGACAGAGTTTCAGCTTAACAAGGGACCAGTATAAAATAATTGACTAAAATGAGCTTGCATGGCATTTATAAAGTCTTACCCTCACCGAAGGCGGCGGTTTGGCTTGGCGGCTTGGCATTGGTTAGGCATTGACATGGCATTGACGTAAGATGTATGAAAGTCATGCTTTCCTCTTCACCGGTAAGTGGAAAACCGTACTTATATTTCCATAGATTTTGCTCATTTCACTGTCATACCTAGCCGTTTTGTTAAAAGCGCCGAATAGTTCTTAACCGTTCCAACAGCAATTTCTATGGAACCATTTCACCAATCCCATAATAAAGTTATATTATTGGCTTATTTTGCCTTATATCCACCTGTTATTAGCAGGATGAAGTTTATAACTCACAAACAGAGGAAACCTATTGATGGCCTGACGAATTTAGTAATTATGAACCAACGCACCGGATACTATCATAATAAACTTGTTATTATTCCGCTTTTCTATTATGTTTAAAAGACCTAATCTCTTTAAGTCTAAGACAAACCGACGCGATTAATTTGCAAGAGCAGTGGTGGTTACAGAGGCGTTCATTTACTGCAATTATAAAAATAAATAGGCACCACATAAATAAATAAATAGCCCCACATATCATATTTTAGTTGTCGTAGTCACGAAGTAAAAAAATATATTTTTTTGTCATCTTTCACATTATATTTATCGTACCAGAAAATGGATTATGCCAGGAGCGTCTCCAAGCATGCACTCACACTTAGAACACAGAGAAAATAAATACTCCAAACCCGCACTCACACTTGGAACATAGAGAAAATAAATACTTTAAGCCCACACTCACACGACTTAGAACATAGAGAAAATAAATACTCCAAGCCCGTGAGTGCTCACACTTAGAACATCAAAAAATAAATAGTTTAAGCCCGCATTCACACTTAGAACATCTCCGAGGTTGAGTGTGAGTACGGGTCACACTTAGAATTAAACAAAAAATCGTTCTCGGGATCCTATGAATTCAAATCTCCGGCCACTACGGCAATCGGGTTGTCTTTCAAATAAATCGAAGTCTTTCATCGAAGCGCAGGAATCATAGGAGTCGTTGGTGTGCCTAAAGCTTTAGTTAGTGGCATTTCTCATAATAAACACACAAAGTCTCTAAACTTAGATAGATCGATTTCATTTTGCCTTCTCTAGTTTACACATGCAAGGGGTGGTTTACAGGTGACATAGTTGACAGAGGTACAATAAAATACTGTAAATATAGTTTTATAAAATCATTATCATGTCATATCCGAGAAGTAAGTAATGCATTGTTAATTTGAAGTTGCAATTTGAATTGAACCTTATTGTTAATTTTTAGCACATGGCCGTCGTCTATGAAATAATTTGAAAAAAAAGCGTTGGTTTTTCAAAATAAACAAAAACCATAAAACCTGAAAATTCATAAATACTACGAAATGAAATCAACTGACTTCAAATATATTCTTTGATTCGGTTTATGGACGCTTTTTAATTTGTTCAGTTGTTATTTAACTATAGCTGTGGTGGCGTATCCGTAACCGTAACGTTATACAAAATCATTAAATGTGTACTTTTTGAAGTCGGTTGAAAATCAATTTCGTTTTCATTCGATATAACATGAAAAACAAAATAAAGATTATGTAATAAAAAGCAATTTGTAACATTTGGTTTTCAATTTTTCGTGCCGACACGACTTCGGTTAGTTGGACCGGTCACGTAAAGTAATGGAAATAATACTGAAATAAGGGCAAGTACGTGAATAAAAAGTATGTATTTTTATATTTGTAAGTTAAAGTTATACAGGATGTACATAATAATAGAACACTCCTTAAACCCACGTGATCAGCTGCTTAGATAACAACTTTTCTTGAACTTTGTTATAAGTACTTTGACTCATTATGATATTGAATTAATTAATCGGTTTTAATGAGCTTCGTGTTTGCAATTCGTACTACGTCTTATACTATGTAGATGACGTATTAATTTAAAAAATAAGAAGCGCTTTGTGTGTATGTATACCGAAACAGCAATCGACATCTTTTAACATCGTAACTCATCTCTCATCGCTCATCAGATATTAAATACCTATTTGATATTATGTTCAAAATTAGACCAAAATACTATTTTGGGTATCATACTTCAAAGCTACTGTAAATGTTAGATCCCTACATGATACATCCCTACAAGGGGGTTTGATACAATTTGATGAACTAAATACCCTTAATTAATTATTGCCGGTCAAAACCTGGACACTATTATTATAAAAAAAAGGGTTCTCACGATTCCGTTAAGCATTTCTGTCTTTTCTAATCATTCACACTTCACCAATAAATACAGCGCTTACTCATAATAAATTACACTTATGTTTCTAATTTAATACATTACCTTCAATAAATAACTATTGTTCTTTTGTTTTGTGCATTGCGCAATCGTTTCGAAAGTTCCGATGTTTCGATTTATTCGATTATTGTTTTGCAATCGAGTATTATATCGATTACAATGATGCATCTGGGGCGACCGTAAATGCACTATGATTTGCTCCGATTTCACTTAAGAAACTGATATTTTCTTTTTGGATATGGGAAAGCATGATTATAACGCTGTACCGATCTAGACAGTAGTTTATTTAATATTTTTTTACCTTTGTGGAAATGATATTATTATTAAAGGATGCTATGCAAAAGTAAGGTATTTTAATTTTAATATCATATATTGGACAGCATATGGAACATTTATAAAGGGATTGTGTTACTTATATAAATATGAAACAATAACGGTACCGCAACCGACACCTAGACCCGAGATTATAATACAAAAGTTCGTTTTGAACCGACCGGGAATCAAAAACGGAACCTCAGAGGCCAAGTCCGGCGCGCTCACCTCTTGACTACGGAGGTCGTCGAAATGAACCTACTTCATCTAGAAAAGTTTTTTTAAAATAAAATGCGAGAAATTAAGTCAAAAGCAATAAAATGCGTAATTTAGAAACTATTAATCAGATTACCACAAAAGATAACACGCATAATTGTGGGTTATACAATTACGCGTTTTAATATTCAAATCGGAAGTTTAAAACGGCGCTTTATCAGCCGTATATCAGTGTTAGGGAGTGCATTATTACTAAGATTTAGCAATGCATTCAATGGATCCCTTAATATGCATGTTTTGGAGTAAACGCTCTAAATAAAATTGTAATTACAAGTTACACATCAAGATAAGTTTTGGACCGATCGCGATCCGCATGACAATCGCACTGAAGAAGTAAAAAAAACCGGTCAAGTGCGAGTCGGATTTGCGCACGAAGGGTTCCGTACCATTATCTATAAAAACGGGGAAAAAATCACGTTTGTTGTATTGTTGTGTTCAGTATGTGTTGTTATAGCGGCAACAGATATACATCATATGTGAAAATTTCGACTCTCTAACTATCACGGTTCATGAGATACAGCCTGGTGATGGATGGACAGACGGACAGACAGACGGACAGCGGAGCCTCAGCAATAGGGTCCCGTTTTGCCATTTGGGTACGGAACCCTAAAAAACATATTCTTATCAATGTCATACTGACAATACAATTGTTTGATTCCATCCAGATTATCTAAAGCTGAAGCTAGGCAAGAAGTGGAACTCTGTTGTGACTATTCACCATATTGTGTGCAACCATCGTGTCCAAACACAAAAACCGGCCAAGTGCGAGTCGGACTCGCGCACGAAGGGTTACCATTGCTATAAAAACGGCAAAAAATCACGTTTGCGGCCCCTTTAAATGTTTATTTTTTTCTGTTTTAAAGTATTTGTTGTTATAGCGTCAGCAGAAATACATCATCTGTTAAAATGTCCACTAACTTCGGTTCATGAGATACAGCGTGGTGACAGACGGATAGAAAGACAGACGGACAGCGCCCAGCGGATCCTTGGTAATGGGGACCCGTTTTACCCCTTGGGTACGGAACCCTAAAAACGACAAACTCATTATTTATTTCGAATCGAGCTTTGAAACTCGGATTCATACCTACTAAGCACCCAGGTTTGACCCTCAGGAAAAATAAAGCTCATTCTTTTCCCCTTAATATTTACTTGTCCTTACATAATTATAAAACTAGTCTGTTTTTTAAATAATAATATAATTCTGCTTGGATTACATTTGACTGGTAAATAACACAACTAACGTACTATTAAGCTTTCACGGTAAGGCCCTGTGCCTACCCTTTATAATCCACAGCTTAATTACACAGTTCGTTTTTTCAAGCTGCACATACAATGTAGATCGCTGCAAATTATTTTATATCCACTGTTATCTTTATTTTATTAACCTTAACCGATGGTTTAAACGAGGGTTGAGTAAATTAAAACGTAACACGAGAACGTCTAGGTTAAACTGCTAATAGGGTTCGCAAATTCTACAACCAAGGATAAATAACAGAATACATTTTTTAAACATCGATGTCTAACAGATAATGCTTTCTTGAAATTTTGATAAAGGACTACTACCTTCAACGTAACAAAGGTATATTAGGTTTTAAAGTCAAGACTCACTCTGTGGTGCTCGTAGCTCAGTGGCGGCAGCGCTTTGGTATCGATTACTAAAGTTAAGCAACCAACGCCGCGGTCGTGAGTGGATGGGTGACCATTCCGACCATATTTAGTGACATTTATCACGAGCATCTCCGTGCTTCGGAAGGCACGTTAAAAGTTGGTCCCGGCCAATATCGCTTGATATTGGTCGTGAAGCCTAGTCAGAGGCCTTAAGGCGGCTTGATAACATCTGACAGTAAGGTTTAGTCACTGGCCTTACAACACCCCTCCACCAATCCGCACCGGGCCCGCGTGGTGGAGTATGGCCCAAACCACCTCATAGTTGAGGTAAGGCCTGTGCCCTGCAGTGGGACGTATATAGGCATACTTTACTTTACTTAAAGTCAAGACAAGGTTTTAGCGCTGCTGTAGGCTTGTAGGACGAATATATTAGAGGCGCACTTTTTATGAATAATGAAATAGAACTTCAAACATATAAATGAAAGATACCAAACGTAACTGGTGTTACTTCGGAAATAAATGTAAAATTCCAAGCTAATGACACGGAAAATAGGTAGAGTCGCCTTTTCTTCTTCTACGTTTTCGTTAGGGGCTCAATTATGTTCCCACTGGGCTTATAGAACTTAGTTATTTTTGTTCACTTAATTGGCGATTAAGCTGTAAATCCAATACAGTAATAGTCGAGTTAACTAAGCTACTTAAAAATACGTAAGGGAGCTGCCGTTAGAGGATAATTGTGCGGCAATTCGCCTTGAATACAAACGGTTATATTTCCGCTGGTTCGATTACCGGTTAGGCTCAATACAGAAAATAAACTTTTCTAAATTGTCTCGTTGCTTTATCATTGTTTGTTAGCGACCATAATATTAATATCAGTCGTTTTGGTATCAAGAATCATTTAACATCACTAATAATTACTCTTTACTTCGTAACTATGGTAATAAGTCTTGTGCTAATTTGTTTACTAGCTGACCAGGAAAACTTCGTAAAACCGCCTAACAGTATTTTTTTTGCGTCAGATTTTCTAATGTTTTATTATTTATTCTGCTATTCGGGGCGGAGACAAATCCAACAAACTAAAAACAACGAAAATCGGTCCAGCCGTTCTCGAGTTATAAGTGTTGTAACAAACCCGACTTTGTTTTATATAATAAAAAGATTTATTTATAAAGACAATTTTATCGATAAACAAAAAATTACCATATATTCCATTACCTAACAGTTTCTAACATTGAACGTATACTTACGTCTATTCTAACATCTAAGGTTGCAAATTAAAAACCATCGTGATGATCAAAGGGTTTCAAATCCTGGCTACTGTTACAAAAAAAAAATCGTCGATT
This sequence comes from Anania fuscalis, assembly GCA_950371115.1. Classification (NCBI taxonomy): domain Eukaryota; kingdom Metazoa; phylum Arthropoda; class Insecta; order Lepidoptera; family Crambidae; genus Anania; species Anania fuscalis. The sequence goes on along the minus strand of OX493334.1, from coordinate 14,533,878 downwards.
CACCTCCCTAACACGTAAGACAAACTATCGCGCGATAACCCTGATCCGTCGGTACTGGAAAGTGGTAGGCGCCCGCGATAATGCGCCGATCATATCGCGTCATGCGCAGCCGTCATTCAATCTTCGTGCGCAGAGCAATAGCGCGCAGAGACTGCACGCGAACTGACGAGTTTAATCGAAAAAAATACACAATTGAGTAGTTTTATTTTTATAATCATCTGCTATCACCTAGCACCAATATAAGAAAAGGTTATAGGCCGTGGTACGGCAAGCGACGTGCGAGAAGTTATAGCGACTAGTTACAGGATAAACATACTTAAATACTATTATAAACATAGTTTGTCCCTAGAGGGAGTCGAATTCGTAGCCGCCTGGTTTTGTAGCTTGTAGCGCGAACCAATACACTACACCAGACTGTCGTCAAATATAAAAAAGAGGTACAGATTGGATGTTGGTTTTATAATTTTCTTAATTTATTTAACCTAGCATAAATAAGTTAATTTTCAAAGTGAGAGTCGATTCAGTTTAAAAAAATATATTTGTTATTGTGTACGCAATTTGAACGTGATTATTTTGATAAGCAATGCATAAAGTTACAAATTACTTTATACAGAAGATCGGTTGATCTCAGATCATCAACTTATTCAGTTTATTTTCAAATTAACAGTTAATCAAAAACAGAAGCTGATACCTTTTCAATTTGTTTTATTTTCAACGGCTACATGCAGATTAACACAATTAACAATAAATCAAGAGATAACACATTAATAAATAAACAAGTCTTTAAGGCAAACAGAACATTAACATGAAATATAGGGCCACGCCTTGGGTTCTTTACATGTGACGACAGGTTTTTTAGCAAATGAAACCAATATCTTTAATTGGAAGTACTTACCGTAAAGTTTGATTAAAACGATTATGATGACTGCAGAGTTTATTCTTCATATTAAAAAAGAAAGGTGGTTTGATTAGCTCTTCTAAAAATAGCTAAAATCAATCTTTTTGTTCTGTCTCTGAAGGCTAACAATAAAGTATCGTAAGTCGAAACTGTAAGTTATATGGTTTTATCGACGTGCGTTAATTAAAAAATGATTTTTAATTAAACAAACGGGCAAATTGTTGGGTGGTCGAAAAAAACAAATTAAAACGGCAAACATTTTTAATTGATAAATTTTTTGTTGAATGCTCGTAAAATAAATATGTTTAAAGTAATTTGAAATATACAAATATCAAATCCAAAAATATGTAACCTGGCTTCATGAGTAGCTATTAATTTTAATAACAAATATAAGTACTTATGTATTAACTCAATAACAAATAGCTTGGTCTCTCAATAAATGGCAATGGCTAATATTAATTGGGAGGATAGGGTTTCTCGTTGATCTTTAACTAGTTTTTTAATTAAACTTTTGGACAGATAGCACGTCTTCTATTGGTTTAGTTAGATCGATAGCTATCTAACAAAAGGCCGATTTTTCTTGTATGGAAATCATAAAAAAACAATATATATAATATATATTATTGGTTGACTTCACCGTAGTTTTTATATGCATATGTTGACATAGGTTAGTTTCTGCTGTTGCCTGCTTCCTTCAACAAACACACCTTGTAAAAGTTATGTTACGAAAAAAAAAGTTCATGATTTTATTGTCTTTTTGTTGTTATTTTCTCAAAAACTAACGGCAAAGCGCGCACCACGCCCCCGCGTCTCTGTGCGCGAGTGGTCTGTGCGACGACAGGTTGATAGGCAGCTTATAAATAGCGCAGTCAACGACCGGCCTCCAGCGGCCTTCACTCAGCCATTGTGCTCTAGCCAGACTCCAGCTTGACGGCTCGGTGCAGATTGTGAACTTTTTACCCGACGGAAAAGGAGCTTTTATGTTTTTTGGATAAATATTCTGTTTGGTTTAGTGAAGTTGAGTTACACGGGGGGGTCATACTTATTCTTTTTTCTTATACTGCTTGTTATAGTTTTGAAAATGAAGTTATTGTTTACAAATTTTGCAAAATATGACTAATGTAATGAAATCTGCACTTCATTTCATTACATACTAATTAATTATTTGAATGACTTTTGACTTAATGATATTAATTAATAGGTAAATGATATTACAAGAATAAAATCAATAATTACCCGACATTTTCCCATTCCCCGTTTAATTCATTTCCCGTTAAAGACTACGAAATACATTTAAAAAAAGTCGCGAGTTGAAATTCCGAATAGGGTTGTGTTTATGAGTTTTTTAAAGTATAAGAATACAGACATATTTATGTCTTAAATAACATTAATTTATTTTAGTACGTCTATCCGTTATTTAGAAGCTTCGATACAAGGTGTACTTAGTCTCCAGCTTGTTAATTTTTATATGAAGCTTCTGCAAATCATAACATTTTTAGTCAATCTAAAAATACAAATTTAACACATAATAAAGGCATCAATTACACTTCTCTTTCACTCCACAGTATCTGAAATACAAACTGAGAGCAAAAGAATTCAAAAGGTCAGCTGTTAAGAACTTCATTAAAAGTTAAGCACGTAAATTTATCAGAAATTATTTTACTGGACGAATAAATTAACACTTTAAAATGCACTGAGAATTGCGATTTTATTACAAATAGCAAACATATTTGTGTTCATTAGTGTTTTATAAGTACACCGGCTGACAGGTTTAACAGTTTAAAAAATCATTTCTCCAATAAAGTACCTAAACAGTTTTACTAAGGGGCTGTTTTACAATGTACGGATAAAGTTATGTAAAGGATAAAAATAAAATTGTGTCAAAAATAGTGTTAATATTTCGGATAAGTAAAATTAAGCTTAATCAGAACTAATGCAGAACTTATCCGTACATTGTAAAACAGGTCCTAAAGTATCAAAACTAAAAAAGACAACTAAATAAGTGATGCTCCATATAATATCGTATAAGTAAATTGATTTATTTATTTTATTTATTTAAGGAACACAAACAGTGCAATGTACAATCTTTGCTTAATATCTAATAACATTTAATTTAATTTAATTTAATATTTATTCAAATATTAAATTAAAATTTTTATGAATTTTTTTTTTACTCCCGGTTTAATATTGGTGCCTTAACGAATGTTTTCACTTGAATGGATAGCAAATCTTGTTACCCTCGTCTAACCAGTCATCCAGTCAGTGACCAGTCATGTTTACTATAAAATTATAGTATTCTGTTAACTCTCATTTGTAAAGAACGCGATATTTATATAAACGGGAGTGTGAAAAGAGCAATAAATAAGCAATTTACTCAAAATCACAAAGAGATAATCCTTTTCAAATTGACCATACCAAGAATTTTAACTTAACACTTATATGCAAGTTTCATTATTGTGCAATTAAGCTCTTAACAGCGATACTTTATTTATTATTACTAAGTATAACATTATTCATTACTCTGATCCCAAGTTACCTAAGAGGTCAGCTTAAGCACTTGAGTTATAGAAATCAGAAACAGCGACGGCACCCTAAAACCCAGACCCGAGGCAATAATTCAACTTTTTAAAAATGACACTATCCTTAATCTGTGCCTTTTGTAATTGGGCCAGTGATGTCCTTCTGATTTTTTTTATAATTCCAAAAAAATACCATTATGTGACAATTGTTCTTACATACAAACAAATACTTGCGATTACATACCTAGATAGATTTTAATGTCAATTCATTTTTAGGTAAACAATGTTTGGGAGCAAAACACTGCCTGAGATTAACTTGATGCAACGGTATTAAGTATAAATATTAAATATAAATAAATAAATGGATAACATCACATAAATTTTGCTCTGATCCTAAGGTAAGTAGCTAAAGCACTTGTGTTATAGAAATCAGAAACAACGACGGTACCACAACACCCAGACCCGAGACAATATAGAGAAGATCGTTTTCCACATTGACCGGGGATCGAACCCGGAACCTCAGAGATGGCGGCGCCATATACCTACAGTTCGGCGTGCTAGCCTCTCGACTACGGAGGTCGTCAAGTATGTAGTTACTTTTTTTAGTCTATTTATTTATTGTACTTATAGACAATGTTAGCAATTTTCCGGTGTAGTTTTGGTACTAAAACTGAAATTATCGTCAAAATTGGTGGAAGCGAGTATATCCTTGTGTCAGTCTATCATTTACTCATAAAATCCACTAATAAATCCTAATAAACAACAGTGGTTACGGTAAGTAATCCATAGACTAAGTACTCATAAATCAACCGTTCCTAGTTACGAATCGCTAAAATACGAAACTACCCAGTTTATTTAATGTCGATTCGCTGCCTTCCAGCAAATATTTAAAGATAATTATGCACGAAGCCGTGCGATAATGTTAGTGTTGTCCTTACCAGATGATCGAATATCGAGAAGCTTGGTCAAATTCATCTGCACTCCATTACACGCCATGGCGCACAATACCGAGACAATACTGTCAGAAAATGTCTATAATAATATTCTAACAATCACACACCAACTAAGCAAAGCCTGTGCTATGGTAACAAGATAACAGTTAAGGGACAAGAATACATGAAATAGGTTAAAATTCGCTCTAGAAATTCAGACCCATATGATAGTTTAAACTTCTAAAGAATTCGAATCGCAATCTCCTAGACTAGAAATTAAGTCCTCAATGTAAGTAGGCATTTGATGTCAGAATTATTGAATTAATCATTCACAATATTAATTTTTGAATCAATAAGTATTATATTGCATATCTCATATTACCATGCCATTAATGTAGTAAAAAATAAAAATAACGAAATTAAGTACGTATTATATGCACTAGCTTTTAAATCAGTATATTTTTGTGTGTAATTTGGTGTTGGAATTTATTACTGGCCAGTTTATTTAAGTGCCGTTACAAGAAAAACATAAATCTAGCCTAAAATGCGTTGTTACAGTTTTTTTCAGTCCTTGTTGACTAAGATCAATGTCATCGATAGTTTTTTAATGTTATCGATTCTTTTACTTTGGCAACACTAGTTACCACAGCTAAATGACCAAAACAAAACAGTCACAGCTACTTGTTTTAAAAAAAAAACTAGCAAACGAGGCGAGAAAACGTCTGTGTAATTTATCAGTTTTTGCTGGTTTAAGGATTCTAGAAAGCAAATGGTTTGCGGACACAAACTTTTTATTCTTGACTTAAAGATAGCTATTAAACAAATTTATTGGAAAGGGTATATCTTCTCTACAGCTGTCACGAAATCACGTAGGATATTAAGCACGATGTAATTATTAATTATAAGTCAGTCTGTCAATTAAACTTGATTGGTCAATTGCAAAACATATTATTACCATAACTAATAAAGTAATAATTATGCATAGCATAAAATCAAAGGCGATTATGAAAATGTAACTTGAGCATATTTAGCTATTCTTGTCAAACTAAAGGATAAATTGCTTAGATTTTTATTAGAGATATTTTTTTTCGAAAAATCTAGCTCGAAGTTATCTTTAATATTTAAGAATATTAATTTTGTGAGTTTAGGTATTTACTTAGTTTAATTCAGTTTTCTACATTAATTCAGTTTCCTATAAATGGCAAAACTTTTTATTTTTTACTTGCGTTTTGCATTAGAAAAACCACAAAACTCTAACGATCACTTATATTCGTTTTATTAGACTTAGATAAATCTATGCCGATACTTGGAAAACAGATTTACTGAGAAAGCCTATTTTGGCAAGATGCTAGATGGCTGAAAAATAAAGCAAGCCGCGTAAATAACGAATGCTCGCTTCGCTTGGAATGTTTTTCTTTTACTTTGTAACTTTGTAGTCATTTATAAGGCTGCCTTATTAGCAAAAAGGTTTAAATAAATTTATTCTCTTTCTACAAGATCCGGTTAAAAAAATTTGACTAGTAGTTACAGTAAACTTTAGATAAAGAGAAACATTAAATGCGTTCTGTCTTTCTTTTATTTTTCTTAATAAAGTATTGTATATGTTTTACCAATTAATACAACTGTTTGTATTTAATTAGCTATTTAGTTACATAAGCCTTTATAGAACCAATTAGTTCTTTGATTGCCCTTACCAGCCTTCCGTACTGTTTTATGTAGGGTACAAACGACTCCTAAAGCTACTACAAAATGATAAATATTATTTAGCGATATTCAACTGAATATTGAATTTAAATATGAATGAAGTTTAATTGACTTTACGTAATACTTAGTTTGTCAGTTGGAATATTTAATAAAAATATAGAAAGTTTGACGAAATAGTCAGTCAATATTTTACTTACCTTTGCGTGTTAACAGGCTACGTTACTGAAGTTGATCGGATACCTGAAAAAAAAAGAACAAGATAATTAAAATGTTTCCGCAATGCAATCGATTTATTTATGGTAATAAACTTAAATGAACTGATGTTGATTATACTTAATTATACTTTACTTAATCAAACAATCTACTTCCTTTTAATATATTGGTGGGACTGTTTTCCGCCTTTTATGCAAATTGTTTAACTAAACTTTTTGTACCTAAAGGTTTTCTGGAATAGGCATAGTTTTTATAGCACCGTTTAATAGGTGTATCTTGATTTTTTTATGGTTTGTATGTAGCGTTGTGCAATAAAGAGTAATATTTATCTATCAATCTTGGCATACAAATACAAGATATTGCTTAACTGTAAATTCAACATTTATTATACAATAGGCTAAACCATCAATAATAAAACGGATAGTAATAAATGCCACTATAATGGACTCCGAATTTCAGGTTTCCTTGTAAAATGTATTTGCAAACTATTGATCAAACCTTATTTGAATTTTACAATCATTTACTATGTAACGATCGGCCTCACCAATAATGTTTTGCATGCTATACGGTTTGTGAAATCACTTACGGTATAAACGTCATAATATTTCAAGTAACAACGCATGATCATAAAAAACCTACTTTATCAATTGGAAAAACATTTACTCGAGCGAGAAGCTTTTTTTTATATCATTTATATTTCAGGCGTCTTGTATTCATTACAATTTTTTTAGGGTTCCGTAGCCAAATGGAAAAACACGGAACCCTTATGGATTCGTGATGTCTGTCTGTCGGTCCGTCCGTATGTCACAGCCACTTTTTTTCCGAAACTATAAGAACTATATACTGTTGAAACTTGGTAAGGAGATGTATTCTGTGAACCGCATTAAGATTTTCGCACAAAATAGAAAAAAAACAACAAATTTTGGGGGTACTTAGAACTGAAACTCAACAAAGTTTTTTTCATTAAACCCCTTACGTGTGGGGGGGTGTCTATGAATAGGTCTTAAAAAATGATATTGAGGTTTCTAATATTATTTTTTTCTAAACTGAATAATTTGCGCAAGGAACACTTCCACGCCCCCCCGTAACTTCTAAAATAGAATGAAAAATTATATTATGTACATAATATTACCATACAAACTTCCACCTAAAATCGGTTTAAACGAGAGCTAGTAAGTAGTTTTTTTAATACGTCATAAATCGTTAACCGCAATAAGATAATGGTAAGGAACCCTTCTTGCGCGAGTCCGACTCGCACTTGGCCGGTTTTTTATATTTAAAATAAGGCACAAATAATAAATACCTTTACAGAATAACACATGCAATAAATTGAAATAATTTGTAATTTGTATGAACATCGGGGTGGCGCCGGCTGGTGCCATAAACGGAATCTCATTTTCTATGCATATGCTGAGCTGACACTAGCATTTATAGCTATTGTTGTACAGACAAAAGCTCGCTAACCTGCCACAAAACGTCAAATTTTCTTAACTGATATTGATCTCTATACAGGTGGTCTAGGCCAGATGGATATAAATTGTTTTTTAGGTAGTCGGCTTAGGGACCTATTTGTGGGTACAAATAGGAAAACCAGGAAAAAATCTGCTTAATTTTTTTTTTTTAATTTAAGATATATCACCACTTTGTCTGAGAGAGCGCAATGTCAATTTTTTTTTCTGAGCGAGTGCAATGTCTAACTAAGCACCTAAAATAAAAAAAAATAATAGAATTTTTGAAATTTTAAAAGAAAATAAAACATTAAAAGTGGTGATATTTCTAAAATATAAAAAAACGTATCTTGTAAGCGGCTGACAAGCGTTTTTTTTTCTGGCGGGTAAAAATAGGTCCCTAAGCCGACTACCTAAGAAAAATTATATCCATATGGCCTGGAACACCCTGTATGTCAGACTTAGAGGTGCAAATCAGTTGGATGACCTTTAAATTTTTGGGTAGGTTACGACCTGCCGTTGTCTGTACCTATAGTATTTACTTACTCTGAACTATCTCCGTAAGTACCTACACCATCATATTCTATTTAAGACAATACTAAGTAGGATCCATTTTAATATGGTCGAAGTATCAGTTTGTATGGAGTTTTTTTTTAACATTTCAATGTTGGTCCCATAAAATAGTTATTTTATTTAAATAACTGAATTATTCCTAGAAAGGAAATTAGAAGCTTATACTAATGTTTGCCTATACAACTTCAAAATCACGTCATCTTTTTTGAATTTATTAACAAAACTGTTGAATTAAGTACCAATTTTAGTAAAAAAACTTTTGGTACGTAAATACGTAGTACGTTAGTTAAGTAGACGTTTACAAATTAATGATACAATTTAAAAAAAGGTTTTTTTTTATAGATGCCAACAGTCTTGCAGTGTTTCTAAATACATAGTCATTAATGTGGTCACACTCCCCACCACCCTATTTGTTGTCCAAAAGAAAATCACTACTAACTTTAAATCACGATTTAGTCGATGTACCTACTTACTTAAAAAAATTAACATAAGTCGACTCCCGCTTAAACCGCAGTTTATTCGCTCATGTAAGTTACAGCGTTCGTCACGTATCAATCAAATGGACAAGCTGTTTACATGATCAAATTAACTGAGCGACAGTCATGAGTGGGCCAGAACAAATTGGGCTCTCCTCTGAGGCGCCCTGTGGACATGACAAATGTAGGGTTGTCATGTGCACATAATAATGTCGGTTAAAAATTAGGATCGAGGTATAAAAAAATCTTCCATAGCTTCAAATCGATGCAGATAGCTTGTAAGAAATAATATTCTTCATTCTATAAAATTTATTTTAAAAGTATATTCCCTGTATATTGGACAACATTACATTACATTGCTCTGGTCCATAAGTATTAGTTAAAGCACTTGTGTTATAGAAATCAGAAACAACGACGGTACCACAACACCCAGACGCCGAGTCAATATAGAAATGATCGTTTTCTACATTGACCCGACCGGGGATCGAACCCGGAACCTATGGCGACGCTATATTCTTCTAATGACTTCTCCCGTTTGTAGCCTGGATACGCAGTCTATGTTTAATTGTCCTTTACTCTATATGAACCTTTTGTTCTGTTTAGATAGATTTAGTTTCTATCACTAAGGCCACCTAAATTGTGGAGCTTTAAATGTTTTTTCCTGTACTGTTTTTTGAGTGCACTAAAGAATCTATGATTCTCGATTCGGGATGTCTGGTTGATTGTGCCAAAAGTACGTGCAGGGACTCTAATTCAAACCCCACAGGTGTAAAAATAAATCTCAGACCATTAACCGTTTGTATAAAAATGATGAACAACTATGATTTATATGGGAGTTATTAAAAAAAAAAAAAAAAAAATTGTATTTGCAATGCAATCTATATCAATACGATTAAACCATTATTTTCTACACACATTATAGATTATTTATTCTTCCTTGCATCTACTGTAATTAAGTCCGAAAATGAATTTCAATGATTCATATTCAAGCTAAACTTATATTAATTATTTAATGTGGTATTTGTGAATTGACATGCATTTTAAGAATCGAAAAGTTTGCATTGTAGGTGTAGTATCTCCATATTTATAATTCGACAACCCTAGATGTCCAGTAAGTGATTTATTAAGTATTTACTTCTGCATCACTTACACTAGATAGGATCAACATTTTTTGCATTCAATGGGTCCGCTAACTATGTTAATTTGTGCGATCGTGACTCTGTCAGCACTGGCCATAATAATTTCTTACTTATTTTTTACATTAGCTGCAGGATCATCAGCTGTCAGTAGCAAGTTTAATCTGAAAATAAAATATGAACTGATGGGTCTATAAGCTTAAGTTAAATAGTCTTCTATTTGGAAAAGTAAATACTTTGCAAAACGTTTGATTTTTGCATTCTGGCCAGGAAAGGAAGAGTAAGAATATATCGTGTTTATTTTGCAGAGTTGAAATTCTGTAAATTGTAAAGAAACTAAACATGTTGTTAATTTCCTCTTGAAAGTGGTTGATTGAAATTTCTATATCCTTTTTTTTCGTCTCGACGGTATTCTAGCTTTTTGATGACCAGTATTCTATAACACGAATCGCACCAACCTGTCAACTCTTCGTGTGTGCCAGGTTTATTATAAACGCGGGACCTGAAAGAAGATTGCCCATGGTTTAGGGGGAGCAACTATTCGTATTTGCTATCGGTGTCATCACTGTAGGCACTGTAGCCCCACTTTCATAGGTTCTGATTCTTACAGCTTACTGATTTAGAGCCAGTTCAAGGTTTTCAGGTCGTCTATGGTAGGTCATAGCCTTGATTGGCTTTATTTTTGTGGAATTCCATCTCTAACATAATATCACCAAAAACAATTTATAAATTAATATTGCTGTAGGCATTTTTAATATCATTTAACTCTCTTCATTTTCTAGTTGCGTGTGTCGTGTTGTGTTTCATTCTTTTTGGCTGGTAAAATTACCTGCTATTAAAATGCCTTAAAAATAAATACTGCCCCCGATGAGAGATATGCGTGTATGTCTACTTAAATATATTTGTGACTCGATAATCTTTTATGGCGATATAGATTTCAGTTGTTTATTAATAAGTTGTAATTGATAGTCTCCGAGGGATACTTACCATTCCATTTTGAGTAAATCAATTTACTGCCATGTACTTAAACAACGGGCCAATAATGTATTGGATGGATAAGATCTAGAAGTACTTAAAATATTTTTTATCTGCTCCTACCTTGTGCATTTAAAGGTTGGTAGTCGGACTCGTTGGAAGAACCCCAGCTTGATTAATAGCGGCCAGTAGTATGAACTACATATTAACCTTTATTGTAACGCTTTTTATGTACATGCCATTTTAAATCGACAACAAAACGCGCATTTAATATAATTATTTAGCATAGAACTAAACAAATCGTACAATGGCGACTAGATAACGGACAGACATATAATTAGTACATTTATATTTAGTATGTTTATGTGGTATTTTCCCCCAGACAATGGCACATCTTCTGTCATGCCCTGCATGTCCCTACACCTGCACACGCGAAGATCTTTACAAGGCCACCGATAGTGCTATATCGGTGGCTGAGTTTTGGTCCTCACATATATGAGTGAGCCTGAGTGACTGGACATGCAAAGAAGAAGTACATTTCAACCATTTATTAATTAAGTACAAAAGGGTCATCACACAAAAAGTTGCCCCATGCATGATTCGGACCACTAGATCAGTCGGTCGTTTATTAATTAGCGCTTTTCAGGCTGTTTTCATTACCTAATGCTTATATTCACCAACTTGCTTAATCCCTGACTTTGCAGTCTACGAAAGTGTTAATACGAATGTTAACAAGTCGTCAGTGGTCAGAATATGAGATAATGCCTGAATTGATCCCTTTATTTTCGAGATCTTGAGGTACCAAACTAAATTACGGCAGCGTAGTTTGTCTTTTTTTTTCATTTTGTAGTTCATAAAGCAACGATTATGCTTATCAATTCTTAAAGGACCATTGTTTTTATCTTTGCAATACTTTATTATTTTAAGACTGGCCTTAAATTTGAAAAAAAAAAAAAACTAACTGTTACTCTCTTAATTATAATGTCTCGTTACAGAAGCATGCGACATCAGATTGATTTGATAAATCGTGGTTACGTACGTTTTTTACAATGTTGTTGCAAAAAAATATCAGTTTCCTGATCAGAACCCTTAATTGACTGTTACCTGACGTAAACTGATTGCGTTCTACCTTAACACTTAGGAAAACGCCTTCGCTCTATATGGTTTGAAGGAAGAATGCGTTTCCGCGTCTGTCCAATTGACTTAGAATAAGACATGAGCTTTGAAGTATACGTCAAATGAGACTTTCTAACGATAAAACTATAAAATAGATCTGTGTATACAGAGATGAGTTTGTAGACCTAGCTAAATTCACATATTCATGTCACATAAATATTTTTCTCTAAGGCTATGGCAGAATAACAGAGTTTGTGGGTTTCCTGCATCCACAGAACCAATGTTGTATTTGTTATCAGCCTTGAGACAAATAAATACATTATTTTCTAAGCCAGTAGAGAAGTGGGAGCGGCTAAAGATCAGGTTTTTTTTATAACAATCCCATATTACCCCACGCCACGTAAAACTTGAGTTATCTCATTAAATAAATTAATTAATAAATAAATTGGACAACATCACATCCATTCCTTTGATCCTAAGGTTATTAGCTAAAGAACTTGTGTTATAGAAATTAGAAACAACGATGGTACCACAACACCTATACCCGAGACAATACAGAAAACTTCGTTTCCTACATTGACCCGACCGGGGATCGAACCTGGAACCTCAGAGATGGCGGCGCCATATAGTCCGGCGTACTCGCCTCTCGGCTACGGAGGTCGACAAAAGTCATAAGAAACCATTATGGAGTTTTACCTAGTTGCTAGATGTGGAATCTTGCTTTTTTTTCCTGTGCTACGCATTTCTTTTTATTTGCAAACTTTATCTTTTTTTTCCACTTTAAATAATTATGGCTATTCTATGATACTCTTAGTTACCCATCCATTCTTTCATTCCAACCATTATCTTAATAAGTAATCCATTTTTTGCTGTACACTCTTATGGAAAGCGATGATTACAAACTTCAACATTAGTAAAAGTAGCATTTACATGCATCGACTTAAGAGTTAAAACTTACAATCATTATTCATTTGATCATTTCCATTAAACTGTGTGTGTCTTTGTTAAATGTACATTATGGTTAAAATATTACACTTTATGGTGTTTAGCATTAAAAAATCCAAAGTAATGATAACTATGAATGTAAAAAATATCTGTACAGTATGGTTAAAATATTCATTTTTTGGTGTTTAGCATTAAAAAAACAAAAAAAGTAATAACTATGATCTACACTTAAGTAAAGTATGAAAAATTATCTTAAAATACCTAACTAATGGTTTTCCACATCACTATGAGTCGTACCTTGTAAATCCCATCAAGCTAACCGCAGTCGGCGCACCATTATCATAATCATCTAGTCGGGGGATGTCCATCACTAAACTATGTAATTTTTCTGCTAACTTTACTCCGTTTGCGATGTTTTTCGTTTTAATATTAACGTAAACAAACATTTCTGTAGAATGTCTATCATTGCTTTAGTCACCTCAACCTAATATTTGACGACCTCCGTAGCCCAGAGGTGAGCATGCCAGGCTATATGGCGTCGCGTCATCTCTGAGGTTCCGGGCTCGATTCCCGGTCGGGTCAATGTAGAAAAATATTTTTTCTATATTGTCTCGGGTCTGGGTGTTGTGGTACCGTTGTTGTTTCTGATTTCTTTAACACAAGTGCTTTAGCTACTTACTATGATAGGATCAAAGCAGGTAATGTGATCTATTATTTTTAATAGGTTGGTTGGTCCCGTTTTACCCTTTGGGTACGGAACCCTAAAAATAGCCGAGTATCTGGCTCAGTGATATGTATTGGGATTCCCTATCCCTGTGGAACTTCGGTTATTTAAATTTAAATGTAGCAAGGACTGCATTATACAAAAAACTGTTTAAATACGTGTTTAAAGGTATAATAATAAGATACCAGAATGTATAAAGCCTTAAGACCTCGTCTATTTCAAACAATATGCATGGCTGTCGGGCAATATTTTTTTATAGCGTTAAAGAAATAATTAATTGAATTATTTTGAAATTTTTAATTGTACAAACTTGTACAATTGTATTTTGACATTATAATATCAATTTACTTTTTTGTGACATTTATAAATATTTTACATGCCATTCAATGGCGAAACATGTTGGAGCTAGTATTTTTATATTATTATTATACCTAGTACATGGTATGTTTTAACATAAATAAATGATATTTATTAACCATGAAAATATGAAATTCACTGCTTTATACATTACCATTTCATACTTACGGGTTGCACGTTAAATAAGAGTACTAAGTATATTATGTATTCGGTGGTCAAATCTGAGACTGGTTAGAAAATTAAGACACTGTGAACTCTTTAATATTTGCAAAGACTAATTCATTTAATAGAACTGGTTCTGAATAAAATACTACAACACCTTTGACTATGTAATTTAAACTTAAAGCTTCCGATTAATGAAACCTATTAGTAGGCAATTAGTTAAACAGAATATAGCAACCAATTAGTTAATTGAATTTATTAATGAAATTATTAATTGGTTACTAGTTTTTCTTAATCCATAAATTAAAAGTAATAACTTCCTTTCCAAATACTGTAATAACAATTTCCTCAATATTTTATCGAGCATAATAATCGATTTATAAAAGACAATATTAAGTGTTTTTTAAACTCTTAATTTATAGTATTTAATAGAGATGTTGTTCTGTCATCAAATTGAGTTAATTTTAATAATAAATGTGGTTATATATTGTTTTAAACTTTCATGGTCACCAACATTAGAATAGTTTGTTACGGGATTGCTACCATGTACCTTATCGGGAATTTAAATATCAGGAACTCAAAAATAAGGTACATGGTAGCAATCCCGTAACAAACTATTCTAAATGTGGCTAGTTTTGAACGTTTGAAGCCAAATCATGCATTTAAGATTAATTAATATTAAATACTGTCCTTAAGCTTTTTGAATTATTTGCTATTTTGAACTGGTAATATCTTGAAAATACTATCAAAATTTTAGATAAAGTGTACTTAAAAATCAAAACCTATAATAAAAAAATAATAATAACTTTTGTAAAATGTAGTTATATTATATGTAATATGTATTTTTGCAAGTACCTAAGTATATTTAATTTTGGAAAAGTAGATCAACACGCAATGCAATAATCTTAGAAACTAGGCCCATAAACGAAAGTATAAAGTAAAACTATGTTAATTCGCAAAATAAAAACTCATTTCGCCAAATAACACTAAAAACATAATTAAAATAGCAATTAAGTTGAAATATGATATAAAAGTAAAATTCGCACTAGAATAGTTAGTTTTAAATAAAACTAACCACTTGGACCATAAAAATAAAGATTATAATAAAACTATCATAAGGTATACCTATGTGTAAGGTATTTGAGTAAGCACTTAAAATGTAAACGCATTACTTTTTACAGCGGATATTCATTTGTATAATATTATTATTTATATTAATAACGTTATAATTAAATCTTATTAGCTTTTGCCCGCGCCTGTGTCTGAAGAACTGAAGACTTTAGAATTAAGACAAAGACGAATTAATAATATAATAATCATTTTACTAAAAAGCAAAAATATGCCAAATTTAAATAAATTTCGCTAAGCCGTTGTAACAAATATCCAAACAGTTTCACATTATTTTATATTAATATGGGGTAGAAAATTAAAATAAGGTACAATGCGTACTCGAGATTCAGTTTAATTAGTATATTAACCCGTTACCTAATTCCGTGTCTTGCAAAAGCAAAGGCGATAACGAAAATTTTGCAATTCTGCCTTTAAAATCTCAAATTGAAACAAAAAACAAAAACAAAGCAATCTACTGTCAGTGCTTCCCATAGATTTTGACACTAAGCATCGATTGGGCGATGACTGCGCGATTATTGCTGATTGCAAATTTTTAGGAAATAAGGGTGCCGTATGCTCGGAAAAAAAGATAACAATTGAAAAACAATGGACCCGCGACACATATTGTGAGCACAAAATGACAAAGAGGATTAAATGATATTAATTCGTTCTGGTTACGTGTAAATAAGTGTCCGGAAGAGGGCTAATTTATACAATTTTTTTTTATGTAGTAGTAGTGACGGTATAGGGAGAGAAAGACCAATAAAGATGTTTAAAAGATCATGAAGAAGACGAGAATGTGCTACAAACGGTTAAAACTTGAGAACTAGATGCTTATAGACACTAAATGTGTCATGATAACATAAGGTTGGTTTGAGTAATAGAAAAGGAGAAACCTAAAAGTTTAAGTAATTAAAAAGAATATAATTGCCGAGTCGAATTGGGGGGTCAGCAACGATGACACAATGAGGTGATCTCATCTCATTCTATGAGGAACACCTAGAGCAGTACTTAAGGAAAACCTGAATCTTAAGAAAAGATTACTTATTGTGCTTGATAGGCAATCACATAGGTCCATTTGTTTGCATTTCAGAAAAATAGATGTAAAATGTAACTAAATAATCATAATGAATTATTTACTGCTGTTTTCAAGATAGCATTTATAACAAATGCTTTGCATTAACCTGTTAAAGTATAGATACTTTGACAGGTAAAGCATAGATGCCATAAAGTCTAATTGCTAATACTTATGAAATGATGTAACCAACACGGTTGCAAATTTTTGTATATTTTATAAAGTTACAAAACCTTCCAAAATCACTATAACAGGACTAACCATTATCATTTTAACACATTTATCGATACCGCCCCACCTGGACTCGATCACCGAACACATTTTACGTCGATGACATAATACGGATGACATCTCGAGAACCGTTACAGGGTTCAATGACACAAAAAACAAACTGTGTCCACTTGCATTAGATGCAATGTACGATTTCATTTGTCTCAGAACATACCGTATTAACGAAATGACATAGATGATTCGGCTATTTTGGATTTTTTTAATGAGCCACTTAACGACTACAGTCCAAAGAAGGACAAACACCTCACGTGGAACGATTTATTACTACCTACCTATCACTTATGTTGCTGCATAACATATTATGCCGGGGACGTTTTTATGACCATTTTAAATTTTATTTAGTATTTTATTCATTAATATGAAATCCCTTCAGTCTTTACTACCTATAGGATCAAAAGTAAAATCGAGCTGTTTCTTACTAAGTACAAGTGCTCCAAATTATAGAACTAATTGTCTTAATGTTTGGAGCAACTATTCCTACTTTTTCTCGTACATAACCATAGGTAGCCTTTATTAAATAGAATTTTTCATTGTACTCTGATAAAATTGTCGGCTGCAATTTACTGCTTGAGAATCTGTAACCCTCTAAGTCCCGAGCGTTTAAGATAGGTGCTTAATATTACATGAATCGCGTATACGCGTTGGATTACCGATGCATTTGGGCTGTGGCTTCCTAAAAGAATGCCGGTTACGACACAAAGTCACTAATGAAAATAATACAGGTTGTTTTAACGTGATGGGATCGGTGTAATGACATCGGCTCGATGGAGAGGCGATAACACAGTGAGATTATGTTAAACTGTTTGACAGGCGTATTACAGGATGTTAAGATAATCTTCTTTAGCATGTCGATGGCACGTACCAATCGCTTTATCAAGTTATTTGATTGCGATCAAGTGTCTTAATTCAGTTTTGATAGTAACGTTCAATAAAGAACAAATAAAATAATATTAATTGCGATTGCGAAGGTGATTACCTTAACCCATTAACGCCCAAATGAAAACCACGGGGTTAGATAGGGGTAAAGTTTATAAGAACTGTAATATTATGTGTATGAATAGTTTGTTACGAGATTGCTACCATGTACCTTATTTTTGAGTTCCCGATATTTCGGCACTGTTGCAAGCGCCATGATCACGGAGTAACTGAACATCTTGCGGGTAAGTTATTAAGGGCAAATAATAAAATAATTTAACCTTATTTTTTCTGTGTGAAGTAAAGACGGCTATAATACTTAGGCAATATGTGGAGTTTATGCCCGAGATACTGGTAGCTTTGAGTGCGTCATACAACTTTGCATTTCTTTAAAAATCCAATTTACTATTGCATGACAGACACAAATTAAAAAAAAAAGTGCAGCCTCCAAACTCGTTTTAAAAATAAACTTGACACTGAAACCTTGTGTAACTTCCATAAGTTGTTGTAACGCGTGTTGCATTACAGACACAAATATAAAAAAAAATGCAGCCTCCAAACCCGTTTTAAAAATAAACTTGACACTGAAACCTTGTGTAACTTCCATAAGTTGTTGTAACACGTTAAAACAATTATAAACGAATGATTAACGATGCAGATAACACATTACATAACTTGAAAATATTGATCGTTTCACCGATATAGCCGAAATGAACACTTCAAAGCACGGATTAAAATCTCTTGGTACCAAACGAGTTCAAGTTTAATTGACTTAAAAGAGTTACAAAACACTTCATCATAATTTATTTGTGGAGCCACCAGATAGTATTCGATATTTCGTGATGTGGATAGATATTTGTGAAGATGAAAAATTCAGGGCAAATTATTTCGTAGAATTCTGTGATAGTTAAAAGGCAATGTTCTATGCCACTAGTTCGACATATTTACTACTACCCTACTCTTACTTATATTTATTAGTTAACTCTGTCATAATTAAATAGTCATTACAACAACTATGGGTCCACGTACTCGTAAAAATTTAAATTTAACAAACTATTCAGGAACCATTAGGATAATTTTAGGAACAACTTCTTCTTTCGTACACCATGTAAGTCATCATCATCATCATCATCATCATCATTATCATTTTAGCCATAAGACGACCACTGCTGAACATAGCCTCCCCCAGTGACTTTCAGATCGGCCGGTTGGAAGCGACCTGCATCCAGCGGCTTCCTGCAACCTTTGCCAGGTCGTCTGTCGACCTTGGCTGCACTTACCGGGACGCGGCCTCCATTCTTAGTATAATAGATAGATAAATAAAGGAGAAGATTGTTGAAATTAATATTATTGAATTAAATATTATTATAGTATACTGCTCTATTTATTATTAAAAAAAAGTTGCCTCGCTGGTAAACAGGGTGAGATGGAGCTCAAACCGTGTCTTGAGGATGGTGGGTGATCGACTCGATTCGACCCTGGTTGGCAGGTTCACCGAGCTGCACGTGACAAAGGTTCGGTGAGCCTGTCTATTGGGGTGTTAATATTCCTTTTGTGTGTGTTGTTGCTATTATTATACATACTAACATAGTCTCTAAGTTATATTGTTACTAATAATCTATGGATCTTTGGTCTGAAAATAAATGGTTTTTATTTTATTTATTATTTATTATTAGTTATCATAATTCAAAAATTGGGTAACACTACTGTATTAGGTTTATGCCTGTAAAAATAGTTGTAACAATAGATGTTAATAAATAAATAAATAAATGTTAAGAACACGTAACACTTTACTATTTTTCCTACTTATGTTAAACAGCTACATTTTATTACCGCGCCTGAATAATTTTGAGACCATGACGGCTTATTCACATTTTATATTTTTTGAAAGTACTCGCAAAAAATAATTAGAAACGTACCTAGTCAGAAAATATTTTTGGATTTACATGAGCGCATGACGTTATATCACAGTTGCAAAAAGATTGTTCTTTAATGAGATAATGATAATGATTTAGTGTTGTATTTTTTGCTGTCGATAATTACTAGCTTGGTTCGATTCAAAGAAACCATGGTTGAGTGGCAGAAAATGCGGTATTAAGTCCGCCATTTGTACCATATTTTTTTTGTAAAATAATCAATAAAATAAGCTGCTTTGTTAATTTATTTTACAGCCTTTGACAGGTGGACGTTTCACGATTATTTGATTGTATTATCTCTATCTATTTAGCCTATTAACAATCAACCTAAGTCCACTGCTGGTCGTAAGCCTCCCCCAAAAAACGCCAAAGAGCATCCTAAGTTCGTTGGTCCATCGGGCTGAGGGGCGTCCTACACTACGTTTACCAAGGCGCGGTCTCCACTTGAAATCGCTTTTACTCCACCATTCATCGGTTCTGTGACAGATGTGGACAGTCCACTTCCTGATTGGATAAAATTTATATAAATTTTGACACTGTGTGTGTTAACGTGAAAACACCTTCAGCTGGTTTTAAACTTAATACTTGATTGAACACAGGTAACTTATTGTAATTAATAAACTCTTCATATGAATTGGTCTTTGTTATAACTACAGGGATAGTTTAAATGAAACTACTTTTACGGATTATTTCGCGATTTATTAACATTTTATTTAACCTGACGTTTCGAACACTTTACAGCGTTCGTGGTCACAGGTAGACTAAGGTGTTATTCGTCTTTACAATATTTTGAAAAAATATAAACTACCGTCACTCAGTTAATATTAATCTGTGTTCCTATCTACGCAAAAAGAGCTAACTGTATCTAGTGGTCTTGCAGTGCGGGGCCTAGCATGGGATTTCGTTAAAACAGGATCCCATGCTGGTGGTATTTTCCAACCATCTTCTCTGTTGAAATTTGGGTGTCTTCTAATTTCAATTGCCTCCCGTAACATGCGAGGAACAAATCGTCGTTCTCTTGCAAGGACTTTAGGCTGGTCAAATCGTATGAAATGGTTGGGTGTATCTAAGGCATGTTCACACACTGCAGACTTAGTATTCCGTCTATGTTTGATGTCGGCTATATGTTCTTTTACCCGCACGCCTATACTTCGTTTTGTTTATTTTGTTGGTAAAAGAACATATAGCCGACATCAAACATAGACGGAATACTAAGTCTGCAGTGTGTGAACATGCCTTAGATACACCCAACCATTTCATACGATTTGACCAGCCTAAAGTCCTTGCAAGAGAACGACGATTTGTTCCTCGCATGTTACGGGAGGCAATTGAAATTAGAAGACACCCAAATTTCAACAGAGAAGATGGTTGGAAAATACCACCAGCATGGGATCCTGTTTTAACGAAATCCCATGCTAGGCCCCGCACTGCAAGACCACTAGATACAGTTAGCTCTTTTTGCGTAGATAGGAACACAGATTAATATTAACTGAGTGACGGTAGTTTATATTTTTTCAAAATATTGTAAAGACGAATAACACCTTAGTCTACCTGTGACCACGAACGCTATAAAGTGTTCGAAACGTCAGGTTAAATAAAATGTTAATAAATCGCGAAATAATCCGTAAAAGTAGTTTCATTTAAATGTATCGTGTTCGCGTAAATAAAAGACAACAGTACAGGGATAGTGATAATGTTAGTACTAACTTACAATTTTAAAAAAAATACTTTTAACAATATTTGTTAATCAAAAATATATCGATATCACACCCGATGTTCCCGCACTACCGAATACGGTAATACACGGTGTAGTGAAAGCGAATCTGTTCGCAAATTAGAATAAGAGCAAAAAGCGTACAATCGTAACATAATCGACAGCTGTTGCCGACGCGAGCGACCTCTCGTGGTAGACAGCCGTGACAATCGAGTTAAGTTTTTTAACCGCTTTTTTATTACTTCACAATGAAGTGTACACTTTTTAGTTGAAGAAAGTAGTCGAAAAAAGATCGTTATGCTAGGCAGGGAGCTTTTGTAGTGCGTCACGCCTGTTAATATTTAATAATAGACATTGCCGGATTCCTGAATAAGTATTTATCTTTGCGTGCGTGTAATTTTCAAATTTAATTGCATTCGTTTCGTAGTAATTAAATTATTTTGATTTTAAGGAAGCTTTACTTATCGATTCGATACGAAGTGCATGTTTATAGTTTAAGCCGGCATGTTTTTTACTGGCAGTCAAAAATGTGACTATGCCAGCCTAACTTTTGGCGAAGACTATTGGCTTATTAACCTACCTAACGTTAAATCTAACGTTACACAAATACATACAAAGTGTCATGTAAGAAACACGTCACGATCCCATTACGCATTCTACACTTACCATACAAAATTACCTAATAGCTGAACGAATTTGTGTAAAAGTCGAATTAATTTATTTTTAAAAAATAAAAAAGTCATTGAACAAAAGATAACATACACCGCCTGGTGACAAGATGACTTACGACGACGGTAGACGACACCCTGTACATTAGCAGCAAAAGCGGCAGTGGACAGGTTAAGTTGGTCGAACAACAAGAACTAATGCGATCACCAAAATAGAAGACACTACGTCTTGTGAGGAGTTAAGGACCTACGAATTGGTAAACGTTATTAAAAAAAAGTTGATGAGAGGATATAACCTATAAGCAAAGATGCTTGTATTACTTAGATAATGGAAAAGAATAGTCGAGGGTCAGGCTAGGTGGCTAGCATTGGGAAAGGCCTAAGTCCCGCAATGGGTGACGTGTGTTGATTATTATGATGACTAATTTATTGTGAAGTTCGCTTTCAGACCCAATGTAGGTACTAAAGATTTAAAGTGGCTGGCTTAATGGATGCTTATTAGCTATTATAAATCACGCACGAATCGTTCAAAAATAATTATGTCGAAGAAAGGAGAGAGTGTGTTCGATCGGTTTTCCTTAAAATTTCTCCCATCTATAATTCTAGAAAAAGTTGTTTCATTGACTCATCATCGACGATTTTAGTCAAATCAGATCATGTGATTCATTGAACTACCTACTATCTGTAGTATATTACACTACTATTTCTGCTTTCTTCAATAGTAGGTTTTCTCTATGGGTGATTCAGACTTACTGGCGTTTGTATATGAATCCGCCCACGCAACAGAAATACAAATGCAATTTTAAAAAAAAGTGAATACAATTCAATTTATTCAATTTCAAAAAAGGATTCTGTAATGAAAAATACCATATGTTTGTCCCAAGGTCACATGTAAAAATTATTAATAACGTAATCAATTGAAGGCCTCTAGGTAGACCACCCTGAATCCTTGAAGTACCGATAGATACCTACCTAGGTTATCGGCTTAGCTATTATTCATTATTTTAGATGATAGTCATTATTCTAAGGGACCCGGGTTCGATTCCCAATTAAGGTCAATACAGAAAACAAACTGTTATTAATTTAATTTATCCTACTTCTGTGTTGTAAGACGCCATTGGGAAATGTCGGATACCGCGTTATACATGGATGATAATTCTTTTTTCGATATCATGAACAGTGGTATCCCTATGGCGATATTTTTTTATTTATTGCAGTAATATAGGGTATTTATATGGCAGATACGTAAGTACCAGTAATGTATAAGGTAAGTTCTCCACAAGCTGTCCTAAACCTTCTGAGAAGGCATAATAAAGCTATACCAGAACTCTCGCTAATTTTATGTTACTGTCCCAAGAAATGCTATCTAAAAACGTTAATAAAACGGTCAGAGTGACCACCTGTCTATTTCCAAAGAAGTCTTAAGTTGTTACTGCCATAAGCCAGAAAATCTCAAACATAATGCACCGTAAAATTTATACGAAGGAAAGTTATTAAGATGTCAGAGTCTCCGCACAAGATTTAGATCTATTTCAAGCTCCAATCCAATAGAATTATAGCAAATAAATGAAAACAAGCGTTCTATTCGCAGAGCATGCCTGAATAGACAAGGGGACTGGTCTCTAGCACAATTAGAAGTTAGTACAGTAATCCCGCTGTAAAGATGAAAATATCACGCAACTCAACAGATTTATAAATCCCATCAAAACTAGAACTCGAGACTAGAATTCGTCTATTACGTCAAAATTTTCAAAATGTAGCAAATTTATCGAATACAGGGTGTTAATAAACAACTCCTCATAACCGCATTATCAGCTAGGCAGCTAGATAAGCCCTGGGCCCTAACCATGAACTGTTAAAACAATCACAAATCTGTCAAACATTATCATTTCTGTCAAATTTTATATGAAATGACGTACCAAAATTGACAGATTTGACAACTTTGAGATTGTTTTTAGAGTTCATGGTTAGGGGGCTGGGTCGAAAAAAGGAACAACATTAGGAAAATAAATATGCTATATATTTTACAGAATCGTGGTAAGTGTTAGCTAGCTAAGTTTGTTGTACGGATTGTTATTTGACATTTTTTTTTACGATTTGGATGCGCTCCCGTTTTATTGTAATTGTACAAGATATTGTATTTAAGCAGTTAATTACGTGGTTTTCAGGAGTTTCGTATTCTTATGTACACAGATGGGGGTAGTCTGAATATAATTCAGTTTCCATTGTTGCTTAATAAAATGCACGTCAATGCTCCAATCCACTTGGTTTGTTTTAAACTTTTGTAGCATTCGTTTAGTCTTTTGAAGATATGTGTATTCTTCATGCATGGCTTTGCGGAAATTGAAGACTAAGCTTACTGCATTCACTTCCACTATAGGGTTATTGAATTAGCCTGTCCGTTTTATGGTGGGAACGCCTGCCATCTGAAGCTTATAGTGCCAACTATACACGATTACTTCACTTATAATGACACAGGTTATTATGTCGCTTAATGAGAACAAAATCGCCATTCAGACCAGTTGTGCCATAAAATATCTTGAGTTCTGAGTGAGATAAGCTTTACTAACTTTGCAAATAAATGGTAAAATGTATTTTTTTATATAAATTGATACTTCATACAATCTTATCGCTGTACCTTAATGATAATTTATGGATTGGTCGCATAGAAAAAGTTGTTATATATGAGCAGTTTATCACGTGGTTTTAAGGAGAGTCCATTTCTTTTGTACATTGTCAATTTTTTATCAAATTTTAGCCATATTTCACGATCAATATCCGTAATATACTAACAGAAAAGCTTATTGCAACAATATCGAAGTGCTATAAATAATGTAAGCACAGTGGCTCGACGGGACACAAACAAGACGTCAAACACGTCAAACAAGTAGGTCGGGTGGCGCACGCGGCGACTTAGCCCTAACCTCGCTAAAGAAGGCGGCTACTGAAAGACGAATTTCTCGATACAACGATTCAAGTAACGAAAAATTCTCGTTACCATCCATAAGAAGATTGAATGCGATAACAGAATATTCTGTCATATCAGATAAGAAGATTGAATGAGATAACAGAATATTCTATCATCTCATTCAATCATCTTTTTTTAAACTTGACTTGGACTTGGATCATGGAGGATCATGCTCCATGATCCAGTTTATAACATTTGATGCGATTAACACCAGCCTCCGTAACTTTAGTAAGAAAAATAAGACCATCTTTGGGACCATGGCTACACATCCTAACCACCAAAATAGTGGTACGTGCTGTGGGATGGGAACCCATGTCCAAATGCGAGGCTAGACTTCAATTATTCAACCCCGCACTGAGATTTTCACTCATTTTATTCAAGTTCTTAGATGATGGATCCAGTTAAGTATGTCGTTCTCTCCCCATTTGTCATGTCATCTCTAAGGGTAACGGAAGAAATTTATATATACTACATACAACGTTTGTTATTACATCCCTGGGGTTACCACACACGGGTTACTCGCCAACACCTGAAGGGAAACAGCTACAAAGCCTAGAATGAATTATTGGGAAGGTTTCATCTGCTTTCCACATGTACCCCCACCTATGGGGGCCTGGTATTCATTAACCTAGATCCTTTTAATCATTAACTGTCCCAAAATAGCCTAGCTTGCAAAGACTGATGCCTGAGGTACGTTCTGATTCTACCGCCACCTGGTGGCTGACTGTGGCGTCTTAGGCGTATTATATAGCATTGAACGTTGAAAAAGGGACGGTTTTCTTCAGGTTGATCTTCTCATGAATTTAGACAACTTTTCCTTTAGGACCGATAGGGAAATAAGAAAAAAAATAGCTGTTCCAAATACTTTTTGGTCGAGGGAATTTTGACTTGTAGACTAGATAAGTATGAAACAGCTTTTTTTGTCTTTGTCAGTTCCATAGTAAAAGTTGTTTATATGAATGAGAAGAACAAACTGCAAAATGATATCCCAGGTGCATTTTCATACATCCTGTACATTTTCGTTTAATTAACAGCTTAACTGAGCTTCCTAATCTCCGACAATTTATTTAAGTGTGGCTTTTAGATATTGCAACAATGTCCGTGCTATAAATAATGCGTCTCGACGGGACACAAACAAGACGTCAGGCAAGTGGGTCGGGAGCGTGTCGCCACCGGCCTCGTGTGCGCACGCGACGGGTGTAGTGTAGGGATGACAACTAATAATATATATATTGTTTTTGTTCTGTATTTTTTTGTGTGTTGTATTAAAAGAGAGGATGTTTAAGTATTTGTTTATTAAATCTAGTTTTTTTTGCGCCATGGATGTCAAGAATGCAATGCTTAGAAAACAATCCTGCCTTAAATAAAAAAAACATACTAATATTTGAACTCCGGTTGTCTGTGTCGCTTTCATGGCAAAACAGTGAACTAATCAATTTTTTATAAAAAATGTCTACGGACATAGCTAAACCCTAGAAAAGGACATAGATGATAAGCCCTAGGTACTGCTTGTTTAGATATTTATTTATTTGTTCTTCGTCTAGTCTACATGAGTTACTCTGTTTAATAAGCAGCATAATTTTGTAACTGTTGGAAACGAATATTAATTATCTCTATTACGTAAATTTTTTTACACGTAGGGTTCAAAATACGTAAACTTATCACTTGTTATTAGTAATACCTATTAATAAATTGTCCTGCCAGTCCTTCATAACGGGCAACAATATAATTATTATCGTGGCCACATCCGAACGGTTAGTAGTAGCCATAAGTCATTTCACTCTAGGTCCATTTAAATGTTTTTTTCTTCAAGTAAGTTATGCAGAGTATAAAATAAACTATTCCCAAGACATCATACGTCACGACTGTTTGCCATAAAAGTAAACTAGCAGCAATACCTCCAAGGACATTGACTGACTCTTGAATGGCTCGCCGAATGAAAGGTTTGTTGATATCAGAAAGAATTTCTGGTATTTTTATTCAATACTCAAAGGTGACAGCCCTACGTGTTATAGTGATTTTCTAGTACGTCTTAAACACCGCGTTTCCACATTACTTAGCTTACTGAATGCGATTCCGAGAAAAACAAATTGATAAAAATAAAAATAGTATGCTAAGCCTTTGTTAGTGTTTGCAGCCGAGTGTATTTCTTGCTTATTAGATTGATACGGTTGCTAAAAGAGGCTACTTTACATTTCAACCTACGTTCTTTTTTCATTTTAGATACACCCTTTAGTTTATTCATGCACGGAATGATTTAAAAATGTGTTTGTATTTGTGCCTTAAGGGAACTATCCCTTGAGGCACAAATACGAACACATTTTTACCTGTAAGTATACATAGATCATTAGATTTAGGTATACTTACAATAATTTTAATTAAAAATCAAAACATATACCTATAGCACGTAGAACTGACGGCCGATGGGGCACAAAGGTTCTGGAATGGAGGTCACGTACTGGCAAGCGCAGCGTGGGACGTCCACCCACACGGTGGGCAGACGACCTGGTAAAGGTTGCAGGACGACGCTGGATGCAGGTCGCTTCCAACCGACCGATCTGGAAGTCACTGGGGGAGGCCTATGTTTAGCAGTGGACGTCATGTGGCTGAAATGATGAAAAACCAAAACATTTGGAACTAATATCGAACGATAAAAAAGGGAAACAATACCCTAGGTCGTAGTGTCGAAACAAGGAATTGACATTCTTGAAGTAGTCTGGTACTAATAAAATAACGATTTATTTTTGGAGCGTTTCATAGCATACCCAAATTACAATAAGCCTGAGATGACCTGTCTACGCCAAAAAATAATTTAGTGAAATCAAGCAAGTAGGGTTAAGTATGACTTTCAATCTGAAACACGCAAATAAACTAGACATGACAGTCTAACTAATTTTACATTAACTTGGCCCAACCTCTATCTATCTATCTCTATCTATTCAGCCTATTGCAGTCCACAGCTGGACGTAAGCCAAAGAACGCCAGAGAGCACGATCTCCCATTTTTTTTCATCCAGCCACTGCCAGTCATCTTCCTAAGGTCGTCGGTCCATCGGGCTGGGAGGCGTCCTGCACTACATCTGCCAAGGCGTGGTCTCCTCTCGAGAGCCCGTTAACTCCACCTTTCATCGGTTCTGCGACAGATCTGGCCAGCCCACTGCCAATTAAGCTTGCTACATTTTTGAACTATGTCCGTTACTTTGATCTTTTGCCTGATGATCTCGTTTCGGATTTTATCCCTTAACGAAATCGCAAACATGGCTGGCTGACTTAATAATTTACACGATTTCATGTTTATGTTCTAGTTTCAGACATGAGATAATTTTGATCCAGTTTTTGTATACCCGTGGTATATTTATTTTAACCGAGTGATGTCGTGGTTGTGTAGACGACCTGGTAAGGGTTGCAGGACTTCGCTGGATGCAGACCGCTTTCAACCGGCCGATCTGGAAGTCACTGGGGGCGGCCTATATTCAGCAGTGGACGGACGTCCTGTGGCTGAAATGGTGATGATAATGTAGTGGTTTGCCCTCCGGACTACAAAACCAGGAGGTTGCGGGATTGAATCTCAGAAGGATCAAATATTTGTGTGATGCTCAGGAGCATTTTAACCTAAGACATGGAAGTTTGTAAACGTACTAAAGCGTGTTTATCTAATCGCCATAATAAAGCTTTGCTTAGTTTGGGGCTAGGTGTGGTTATGGAAACATTTTTTTATTTCATACCTTATATTCATTCTGATGTCTATGTACCTAGACGAATTAAATTAAGCTAGTACTCTATAACATCATCCCACAATATGCATCGATAATACGTGGCTAGTCAGAACAGCCGCTGAGCATTGAATCAAACTGGTCATGCATAAATCTTTGCCAACCCAGGATAACATGTAATGTGACATTTATTATTATAGCTCATTGCCTTAAAACAACATAAATTACTCGAGGTAATTTAATTTATTTTTTATTGCAATAAAATCAGTACAGCTTATTGAGTATTACAAAAATATATTTTTAAATGAACATAAACATTAATATAATTAAGTACCAGACAGCAAGCCCATTGTAAGGAATCGAAGTAGAGAATTAATATTATTCTGTTAAATGTTTTTTCTGTGTTTATTGCCCACCGACTACACGTCACTCAGCGTGCTATGGAAAGGTCTATGTTGGGGATCTCCTTAAGGGATAAGATCCGGAACGAGGTCATACGACATAAGACTTAGGTGACTGATATTGTCCAAAAATGTAGCAAGCTGAAGTGGCAGTGGGCTGGCCATGGCTGTCGCAGAACCGACGAGAGGTGGAGCAGGAAGGTTTTCGAATGGAGACCACGCTTAGGCAAACGTAGTGTAGGACGCCCCCCGGTTAGATGGACCGATGACCTGAAGAAGGTAGCTGGCAGCGACTGGATGCAAAGGGCGGGAGATCGTGCGCTGTGGCGCTCCTGGGGGGAGTCCTATGTCCAGCAGTGGACTGCAACAGGCTGATATAATGATGATGATGATGATGTGTTTATTTACGAACTACGAATCGAACGCAAATCGGATCGTAGAGACGACACAAAAAAAATATTCTATAAAATCTTTTATCAGCTGTTTTTTTATAATAATATATAGCCAAGGAGCCATTTTTTATAAGTAAGTTTAATTAGAAACTGTGGTAAAGTAAAATTTAAGTATAATATGGTAGTAAAATTTAAGTATAATTTAAGTACAATAAACCGTTAGGTATGATATGGTCAAAATATGGAGCTAAATCAAAAAATGAAAAAAAAAACCGAAACACTTTGGATCGGATAAACGCAGAAAACTTAATTTCTAATATTGTCTTTTATCTGGGTGTTGTGGTACCGTAGTTGTTTTAAATATCTATAACACAAATACTCGAGCTATTTACTTGGATCAGAGTAATGTATTTATTATTATCCAATTTTTAAAAGGCAAAAATAGATACCACGTGATTTATGGGCAAGTATCTTATTTGTATTTCAGTACTTATACTCAGTATTTCTAGAAACATCGCTATTAATAGCGCTCTATAACTCTTTCCAATTGAATAAGTAATTGAATTCCTATCATATCTTCGGGCGATGCGTGCGCGCAGCCGGAGTGTACGCACTATGGAGCACCACAGAGAGCGTCAATGAGAACAGCCAGCCCAGTGCAACACATCTTGAATCTGGAGCAAATTATGTATTCGTCTTGTCAGCATATTGCAATCCACTGCTTTAAGACCTTTTTTTCAGCCACTGCCAACTATTATCCTAAGGTCGTCGTCGGTCAAGTGCGCTGGTCTGATGTTTCTTAAAATTTAATAAATAAATTGTTTTGACAATCACATTAATTATCTAGTCTTATCTAATACAGCTTTGTAGTTCAATCAAACGACTTGTTAACGACCAGACCTGTTAAATGTACACGTAAAATAGTGAAATTGAAACTAAATAAATACTGGAGTTTGACACCGACTTTACCATTTTTTTTTAGTTTCATCATCCGAAACCTTTGGTAGTCCCCTGCTGGAACAAAGTTTAAACAAAGATAGTAACGCAAATCGCTAGGCAGAGTTTGGCGAGAGGGATTTTGAAGGCAACGCGGACTTAATAAAACGTCAATCTGACTGACAATTATAATACTTTAATTTTAACTTTTAGAATATCAAAAACACTCTTAACTAGATTACAAGACGAAGGGTACTGACAGAATGATGTTGGAAGCGAGATGTTTCCCTTTTATACTATGGTTTCTATCGTTTTCTCAATGTGCAAATTTAAATTGGTCGTAAAAACTTTCTATGCCACATTGTCAAGGACTAGCTAAAGAGGAGGCTGCTGATTATTACAATATCGCAATCTTAATTAGTTGCAACTTTATAACAGGGAAAGCTTGACCAATTGCTTATGATATATTCAGGCGTGAAGTTAATGTGAATCGATAAGCGCGCACATTACAAGATATCCTATCTTTTCTTTGTAGAGACATAGATTATACAATTTAGGCGATCTTGTCGCTCGTAAAGATCTAGATAGCCTTACGTCATTTTATTGCAAGTTTTTTGATACAGTATAAGTGAAAAGGTAACGGGCGTTTTTAAATTTAAAGTTCTGTCAAATTGTCACTGAAATTATTCGGCTGTTTTCATTGTGCTATGTTGTAAGTCACATCAATCGATCACATAAATATCGATTATTCTAATCATTGCCAAAACGATTTGAGCCAAAACCATATTCGGGTAAACGCTTGCTTAGTTTCGAACATCGATTCATCAATCATTTTCAATTGAATGGTCGAATCAGTGTCTCAATTTGTACGACTAATGTGTTTGTAAGTGGATGGATGTGTAGTAGAAAGTTGTAATGGCCTGCCACGAATTGCCTGAAGGGTCTCTATGTTTTCCATTCATCATGTAAATGTTTTGTGTGGTTTTTCTATTTATTTATTTAATCGTTTTGTATTGTTTTTTTATCTACATGAATTGAAAAATAAATATCATTATCAGTTTTAGTCACAGGACGTCCACAGCTGAACATTGGCCTCCCCCAGTTACATATTGGCCGACAAATGATTGGCCGGTTGGAAGTGCCATGCATTTGGTGAATCTAGTCGTCTCTCTACCATGTGGGTGGATGACCTACGCTAAACGAAACTGTATCAGTGGCCCTAAAATAATAAGTATTAATAAATACGGAACGGCCGGAGTTTTGTACGCAAAGATGCGCAGAACAAGCAACTGGCTACAGGTTGACTAGTACGTAGATAAATGCTTCTTCGTTTTGTGTTCACTTCGGAATTTGTGCAATTATTTTTAAACGTTCAATAAAGAATATAAATACATTAAGCCGCTACATATGCTTTATAAATCAAAGTTACGGAAGTTCAGTCAACCGTATCATTGTATTATTCGATTCGTTTAGGTATACCTACTTACCAACAAGAGTTCAACAATGGTCAATGTATTCAGAAATCATTATAAATATTGTCCAAATAAAATTGTGCGCGAATTTTGAATATAAAAGAATGATGTTATATGATGTGAGGTCAAAAATTTGATGAAATCATATCATATGTCTTAACATATTATGTTAGAACAAACCTTTTTAGGCTTTCTAAGGTTTTAGCCTTTAAGCATACACCCTGTTGAGGGTTATAAAGTTTTTATTTATATTTTAAATATTTTGAGAAAGCACACAATTAATGTTAAAACTAACGATAGTGCCATGCCGTGCCATTTAATTATTTATAGACTGCTAAAAAAGTTTCGTGTACATTTTATGTATATGACAAGTTACAAAATTTTTGCTCGTTTTCATTTTCACATTTAACTAAGGAATAAATAAACCACTTCCTTGTAACTTAATTTCACAAAACACGCAGGAAAACAAAGCAAAAATATATTTAAACATTATTACTCGTACTACCAATAAATCAATTTTCACAATTTCAACTTGCGCGCACGCACGTTTATTTTGACAGGAAGAAAAAATCACTTTAACCGATGTTTCCAGGTCATTTATCAAAATTATAAGTAGTTTATACGCCTCTTAGAATACCCATCACATTACTTATTTTACCGTTACTTTGGTAATGTATCTCAAAACAGTTTTAGTTCCGGCAAGCATTTATTTTCTTTTTTTAGAATGTTCTTGCACCTTTACGCCTGTTTACCATCACTTCAATGAGTTTTTTTGGTTGAATAAGTACTCGTATAGTGATAATAAGTACAAGGTGTAACAAAAACCCTGTTTGATTTAAGAGGGAGTGATTCTACTGCTCAAATACAACAAATTTTTCTATGGGACCAATATCGAAATCTTGAAAAAATATATTCACCTCTATTGCATTTATACCGATATCCTATTTAAAAATAAATTTATAAAATAATAAATATTATTTATTTATTTTGAAATGGGCAAGACAGCACACTTATTGGCCTTTTCTGGTAATTAACATACTTGTTTTACGAGGTAAAAGGTACAAGACAATGAATTTTGACAACTGTGTCTCCTAGCGCACTCAGACACGAGCCAATTTGTGAAATAATAGTTTCCTGAATATACCTACTTGTATAGAAAATAGAATGTTTCTAGACGAGTATCTACACCACTATGCCAATACAGGCCAAATTCCGAATTGCGCTAAAAGCACTGTCAGCGCGAAACCGACCAAATATAATAGTCAAAAATATGAGTCCGGCCGTTAGGGTCCCATTCCGGTAAGCCTATACGTTTATATTAGATAGATACCTGGGTTTTCATGATTGTGGTCTTACTTTCATTTCATTTTTGTACTTGGCTGTACTAAATTAAGTTTCATAGCAAAAAAGAAACATTGGAGGCGTCCCGGCCGGGGGCGTATCAGAATAACAACTTTTTTAATGTGGGTGCATGCTGGCCGGTTGCGTACCGGAATGGGACCCTAACGGTCGGACCCACAAATAATATTTCACAAAATAAGGGTTTTTACCTACCTCCTGCATTTATATGGATTCGTGCTAATAGTGCTCTTAACGCAATTCGGAACAAGAGGACAGTCGATCTATAAGAAACTATCAAAAACGATATCCATATCCTGCTTTTTAGTATGATTATAAATGAAAGGCGGCAAAGTATAAAAGTTACAACAGAAAATTAGTGTATCCTTAGCTTTAGTATTACGATTCTTAATGACAGTATTTTCAAAGTATTACACAGCACTCCATTTGATGAAATTGAAACATGGTTTATGGCAAGATACACGTTTACTCTTATTAACATGGAGTGTTCCATAACTAAACCTTTTATTAGCTTGAAGATGCTAAGTATTTCCAGTTTATTACAAAAAAGATTGTTTAAAAATAGTATTCATTCACTAGCTAGACTATTAAAGTATCTAGCTATTGTGAAAAAGCTACAGCTCTTGACGTCTTTTGTTTGCCAATCTGTCCTCTAAGTATTTAGTTTTTTTTACTTTTACATGCTGAACGTCTTAAAATTGCACACTTTTTAGGGTTCCGTAGTCCTGACAAGGAACCCTTATAGTTTCGTCATGTCCGTCTATCTGTCCGTCTGTCCAAGGTTTTGTTTGGATACTGTTGACCCTAGAGAACTGTCATTTTGTAGGTATCAATCACGCCGACAAGTGGTAGAACAAAATTTTGAAAATTATTTTTTTAAGGTAGCTCGCATACATGTAACGTGGGGATGATTTTTTTTTCATCGTCTACCACATCTCGTGGGGTATCGTTAAATAGGTCCTATAACGATTAAGGGGGCGGGGGTCGCTTAGACTATTTTTCGATTTTGGATCTGTTTGCGAAATATTAAAATTTAAAGTGCTAATTTTTGTTCGAGTAGGGAGATTTTGCATAACTTAGAATTGTAAGATGCAGAAGTCATGTTAAATTTGTTTACGAAATTAGCCAGCATGGATAATAAGCAGAATAAACTTAATTTCTTATCTGTTATAGTATTCTTATTTATGTTTCATTCCTTGAAAACAATAAACTATTTTTTCATTTCACACTTTCACACACAGCGGACCGTTTCACAGGTTCGTTTTATCCGTTTTTTTACGCAATACACGACTGTATGAATATGCGGTGTGAACATTATCTCCAGTAACTACGTAAAAAAATATCTTGTGAAAACGGACTTTCTGTGTGGATACGCCCTTAGAGTTCAGAAAAACAGAGTAATTAGTAAAACTAGTACTTACCAACGCCTTTTGATATTGTACCGTAGCAGAAGCGTTCACGCTTCTCACTCCGCGTGGTATCTCACAATCTGAAAGAGATAACAACACTTAACAATGGCCTATTAGACCAACCGAATAAATTCGGGTAATCAGATCTGCGATCATGGAAATTTCACTAATTTCCATGGTTACTAGGCGACTGATGCGTGAGAGAGTCGTTAGTTGGACTTGTAGCTTTTAGTATTTAGTGCGTGTAATCTTTTAAGTTAAGAAACGCACAATAGACATAAATGCAGTGGGCTTAGTGGGCTTACTTACTTTCTAAGTCAGAGGTAAGGTCAAAAGACTTGGCTCAAGAAAAAAAAATGATTTATGGCTATCCACAAAATTAACAACGTGGCTTAGTAATAATCATAATTTCAGCCATAGGAATTAAGAGGTCTACTGCTAAACATAGGCCTCCTCCCGTGGGCTAGTAATTGCTTGTTGTGTTTGTAATTGTTACACACACTTACAAACTTATTGTACAACGTACAAAAATGAAAGTTGAAAAGTTTCCCGCAGAAACATTTTTTAATTTTGTATTTTGTTCTTACATGTGATTTTGACAGCCTGTCAGATTTAGACAATAAGAAACAACGAATGCCGAGGCAGCTAGTATGAAGCAATTTACATTGAAAAAGCTAACCTATTAAATGCTATAGGAGCGCCCTGTTCTGGCCCTGAGGCAGCTTTTTTATCGTGGCTAGAACCATTTTAGTGATTCATAATTAAAGCCACAAAATTAACTTTTTAGGCACAAACCGGTAATTTTTTTCTTGTTGTATCTATAAATGCTAGACACCGACAGGTTAGCCTGTCAAAAGTGCTGGAGGTGATAACTCCGTAATGTAGCAGGTTCAGAGATTATATAAAATCATTCTGGCCATTACGTGGAATGAACCTACTGTTCCTTTTTCGTGAAAAGGGCTAAGGCTGATGACAATGCCATTAAATGTTATCATTTAAAAGAAAAATTAAATTTTAATTATAGCTTGGTCACGTACGAGCTATGTTTTTTTACCATCATTATCTTTATTGTTAATTAAGATGAGTAGAGAAATTGAAGTACATTAGACTTATATTTATAGATAAATAATTATATGAGGAAATTTAAAAGATCTAATTTCAAAATATAAATTACTTACTTAAATAATATTTACGTAATCATATTCTGAATCACTTATTTTTAAAGTCAGTGCAAATGAAAAAAAAATAACTATCTTGGTTAGTAGCACCGGCCGCGGCATAGCGAATAATATTTATGATTTAGTATTTTTTTTCCTTAATGAAGAAAAAATAAATACCTCAGTATTTTCCAAACCTCTAACAAACTTTCCTATAATTTATACGGGACCACGGTTGAAGCAAACTGTATTTTATTCACAGATAATAAGCAATGCCGGTTCATAAATATGAACCCCACACACATACAGTCGAATTAAAAACATCCTCTGTTTTGAAGTCGGTTGAAAATAAATAATTCACAGTTAATTTGATAGCTAATAAAACGAGAAACAATACACATTTACGCACAAAACGTGGTCATAAAATAATAGAATAAATCAAATTAATAGGTACTTAACTAGTGATACAAGTGCGTATGTCATTATAATGAACTATTCAATCTTGAAATAATTTGTATTTTACTAACTCCAACCTTGTTCGTAAATTTTATTGTTAATAAAACAACATAGCAGGCTTAAATGAGGTGCTTTGGTATAGAGAAATTGTGGTATAGAAATGTCACATTAATAGGTGAACTGTCGCCACAAACACCATTTATGGATACAACTATTTGTCTATTCATTCCTGTTTTACATTTTCCAGAACAAAAACTGATAAAAAGTCGTGGACTCGACAACAGCGGGTAGTTGAACGGTAGCGGAAATAGTGGGGGAAGGTTAAATAAATATTGAACGTAAAAATATTGAATAAAAATATAATAAAAATAATATCAATATTCTGCTCGTACAGCTTTTTTAAACATGTATTAATAAATTCAAAAAAAAATCCACTTTAAAATGATTTATTTATTTTAATTTTAATAGAAAAAATATTTCAATGTGAATTATATTAATATCATTGTTCAATTAAAAATCATTTTAGCAAGAAAACGAAACACCACAATATAACTTTAGCGCGAAAACAGACCGACAAACAGTTAATTTCACATTTGCAATTATCTACGGATTGTAATCAGGTAGGTAGTCCTAATTTTAGCATAGTCCGGCTAGCATAAATTCATTACAATTTGTCAAAAAAAAAATGTTTCCTATTCTACCGCTCCCCGCTGTTATTGGGTACGCAGCTTTATGAATAACCGGCATTTGTCCACTTGTTCATAACTATTTTACATTTGTCGGAACAAAAACTACTCCAAGACTGGCCATAATTTCCCGTTCATGACTTTTCCTCGAGCTACACTAATAATTCAAGACTAAATTGACGGGTTAATTGCAACCTACCACTCTAGCTTACCAGTCAACAGTTAGGGATGTTTATATGATACAATCATCATTTTTAAAGACTATCGACAAAGGTAGGTACAATGAACCAAAGAATTTCATATTTACATTAAAACTCGGCCCTCGGTTTAGTCGTTAGCTCAGTTAATAATAGTTTCAATTTTATTTAAGGTTTGATACTAAATTCCACTATAAAAAAGTTAACTATTTTTATAAATAAATAAAGGAATTCTGGAAGCATAAAGGTGTTGTGCAGCTAAAATGTTGGTTTTTAAAACATTCGGAAAAGTAATTCAACTGACCTTATAAACCAATTTATCTTGATCCCAATTTAAAACTATCGATACAACTTGGTTAATAAACGACACTAAAAAACCACTTGCTGGCCTAGCAGGATTTAGCAGTTAGTGATGTGGCAGATTTATCGGTTTTATAGAGTTGTTGTGTCATAATAGTCGGTAAATTACTTTAATAATTTAATAACTATGTACACATAATAGTATATGACATTGCAATAAGCAATGTAAAAAAATGTTCCTACGTGACTTTAGATTAAAGAGGCAGTGCGTGCATCCTCGTCATTAAAGCACACATGAATTAAACAATAATATTTTATTATTTATTATTGACATTGATAATTCAAAAGAGTAATAGTAGTTATAGGCACTTAATATGTAATTTAACGGGTGCCAATAGCTGAATGGAGCATATTTCATTATTAATTCATTAATATCTAAGTTATAAGGGCAGATAGGTACGTCATTGTGTTGTCTTTTTAATTATGAAGTGAACAGAAAATAACAGGGGGCGTTCCCTTAGTCCCGTTTATCTACAATGATGTAGATTCTCTATCATTATAAGATTGCATTAGATAGAAATATCAACGTAAAAGTAACCATTTTTATTCATCAAAATCCAAAATAATGAAGTTGTATAAAATTCAAAACATCCTGTTTAAAACAAAAGTAAACGTAACGCAGAATAGTAAAAAGGCGTATTTTGCGATGTGCAAAATCGCAACGACGCATCTTTGACTCCCTTTCTCGGTGAGAAAAGGGTCGATATTATATAATTATTTTTTCATTTATTGTATTATATAGGAATATTGTTTTATTATGTATGAACGCTAACTAACTAGGGTCTTTCATTACGCGTTTACTGAAACGCCTTTCGTTATTAACAGACTCTATGCTCCAAATTAATTAATCAACTAAAATACCTCTAAAACTCAAATACCTACCTCTTAAAACCAATCACGACTCAATCCAAAACCGAAAGTTGTAACAATAATGCACACTTGCGCAGGAAGCTAGAAGCAATTAGAAGAATTCATTAATCATCTACCGGCACATTCAAAGCAACTCAACCGTTGTACTCGTAAACCAGATTACATCTTGTATTGTATTGAAAGAATTGCAAATCTGGGTCTAGTAAAAATATGTAAAAGTATGGCCAAGTCACTTACTTTTACTGAAAGTTTTTTAGTAATTTATTTTTAAATTTTGTCAATGCCTCTTAATTAAATATTAAAACAAAATTAAGTACACTTGTTAGTTCAGAAATTGACTAACTAGATGATAAAAAAATGAAGCACATGGACAAACATTAAAAAATATCCATATTACAAAGGTCTGGAAGGTTCGTTTCAGTAAGGAACAATAAATACTTATATTTAAGTGAGTGGCAGCCATTAAGCGGGCAGATAGTGAAATCCTATTTTTTAACAAAACCACGTCAGTCAAAAATACCAATTGAGTGCAACGTTTAGAGAAATTAGTTTCAACATTAATTGGAACTTTCTCCATCAGAGTCCTTTTCAATCCTGTATTCACTTACATAAGAATACGAATTAAAATGTTATATGAAAATAAAAAATCAATCGAAACAAACAAAGCATTAATCTTGGCTGATTCACTGTCGTGCCCACAAATCGATTTGAAATCAAAGGTCACGTCCGGAGAAAGGTGATCTTGACCGCTGATCATAAAGGATCAATAAAGCAATATAATTATTTGTGTATTGCAAATACGTTGCAAAATCATTATTACCGAAGAGAAATTCCGAATTTAACATTCGTTATTTTTAATTTATAATTAATGTTTTATTACTGGTACTACTACGAGCGGTACCAAACTCTTTGATGAAGCACTTACAAAATTAACAAAAACCGGCCAAGTGCGAGTGGCGTGAGTTACCATTTAAAAACGGCAAAAAATCACGTTTGTTGTATGGGAGCCCCCTTAAGTAATTAATATAATATATTTTGTTTTTTTAGTATTTGTTATAGCGGCAACAGGAATACATCACCTGTGAAAATTTCAATTCTCTAACTATCACGGTTCAAGAGATACAGCCTGGTGACAGACGGACAGACAGACAGACGGACAGACGGACAGACGGACAGACGGACAGACGGACAGACGGACAGGCGGACAGACGGACAGACAGACGGACAACGGAGCCTTAGTAACAGATTTTGTAAGAAAAATGTAAAAAATGACAGTTTCGGCAAATCTAGTTATGCTTTGCCTTAGCAACAGTTCCTATTTATTTTACAAACAAAACGGCAGAACCTATCAAACATAAACAAAATAGTGAGTTACACATGTTTGAACCAGTATTTTATTTCTTTTAATATTTATAGCCGCAACTTAGGCCGAGTTATAGGTATGACATCTTTAACACATTAACACTTGCCTCACCAGTTCGAATTTAACATTTCGAAATTTTCGAACCAGCGACCGCTTGATTTAGCAGTCCCATGGGTTCATTTATTCAATTTGTTTTACATTCTAAGAAGCGTTAATTATAAAAAATAAACAAACAAAAAATACGATCGATAACCTGTATGCTTACCTAATAAACAACATTCTCTATATAATAAGTACTTTACGTTTCACAATCGTAAAATTTGCACTAATTCAATTTCGTTTATTTTAGCACATTTAATTTTCTTCTTATCAATCTAATTGTATTTTAATTGCAATTTGCTTTTGATATTAATCTCATCGTTATAAAACAGCAGCATTGTTATCATCCTACACTATCTTCTTTACAGACCAGTGATTTTTATTGTGTAATTACTAGACAAATAAACGAATTAGCCCACTTTTGTTAGATTAATTTGTAAGAGTTAATTGTGAAATGTTAATAATTTTTATTATTGTTTTAATTACATATTTTATGTATCTTGTAGTTCTGGTAATGCTTTTCGTGTATATTCGTGAAACTTTCTAGTATTGTAGATAAGGTATTTTTACTTGTAATAATAAAAATAAAAATGTACTAAATACAAATCTTAGTTCAACGACTTACCTTAATTGTGTTATATTTAATGATTATCAAGTAAATTGTTGTTTTTAGAATGTATTAATATTACTTTATTAATGTAATATTGTTGGTTAAGTAAAGTTAAATTGGCACAATACTAACTACACAATATGTAATATTTCTTTAATAATAATATTAACAAGCCAATTATGTTATTATTGTGACCTTACCTTAGGTACATGGTCCGCTATACAAAGAATTACACTCAATTTTTTTTTCAGATTTCTTATACCTTTGGCTTAGGCCGGTATCTCCTTTACGTTTTTTTTATACTTAATGTACTATTTCACTAGTATTTATATTACAAAATTTAAAACTTTTCCACCTACATCAAAACCTGTAGCCGTCAGGAAGATTAACACACTATTTTGATCCTGAATTAATAAAATTAAATAATTATCAAACGTCCCAAACTGAGCAGCTCATGGGATGACTGAGCAATAAAGATGTTACCAACTTTCGCGGTATAAGGAACGTTAGGTTTATAAGAAAGACTGTCCTGTGCAATTATCGATCGGATATCACGGATCAATAAAATTTCGCAACAACATATCGGAAGCTCGAAATAACTGTTGTCCCTGGGAATATTAAAACTTTCACTTACATGAACTAACTAAAGTACCTACTTTTCACCGGAAACATCGGTCAATCTCTCGTCAATGTATGATCCGCTGTATTTTGACTAGTGAAGAGAAACTATTCAAAGGTATAATTAACGCATTTTTAAATATGGTATTTGGTTGAAAGAGGGATATAGGTACTTAACCTATAGATCGTTATTGTAATTAATTGGAAAAGACTTGATTTCAATATTTAAATAAAGAAAAATACTTAATTTTTGTACATTTTGATCGATTAATAGATATTTTTCATAGTGAAATCAACACTATTACGAATTAAGCAAGAAAGTGTTTGTATGTGTATCACTACGTATCTATGTTTATATCTAGGTAACTGTAATATTATATATTTGTTGTAGGAAAATTTTAATCAAAAGCTCAATGACATGACAATGACACAAAATCCGGAAGCTTGTTGAATTTTCTTGTTTTTACTTCGTTATAGCAAAATATTGCTTTGTTGTTTGTTTGTCAGTCTTTAGCGCAATCGATAAAAAAACGGCCAAGTGCGAGTTGGACTAGCGCACGACGAAAACAAATATTTAAGGGGGTTCCCATAAAACAAACGTTTTTTTTGCCGCTTTTATAGATAATGGTACTAAACCCTTCGTGCGCGTGTCCAACTCGCACTTGATCGGTTTTTTATTCGCTTCTAGCGCATCGTATGTCATAGCTCCACCTGGCAAAAGCAGCGTACATATAGTAGTATAGTGCAGGATGCTCTACGCTGCATTTGCCAAGTCCCAGTTTTCACTTAAAATCATGTCTACCCAACGGTAATCGCTTTTATGGGAAATATGAATAGCGTAGGCTGTGGCAGTGGTGCCACTTAAACTGGCTTATCCTTTGAGCGGAATCGATACTTTATTTACTATTCACTTTATTTCTCTGTCGGATGACCTGATTTCTGATTTATTCTTCGGATAAACATCGATACTCTCTCCAATTTCTGTTTACCGTGAGTTTCCACATCGCAGCTCCGTAAGTCATGACATGTATGTAGGTACCTACGCAATAGCTTAACTTGTGTCATACGTAAAAAATATAACCTAGTTGTGTTCCATTGAAGAAAATTACCCTTACGCTAAAGACATTGCTAGAGGAACCTGGGAGAAAAGATTGCTCTACATCGGACATCATATTTTATTTAAAAAATATAAATTAAACAAGTGTTACTAATACCTCAATTAATGTTTGAAATTGTGTATTTAACAGTATACATAGTACATGACTTTTATACTAGCTTCAATATTCAATTGACTGGTTATACAATCATACCATGGCCCATAAAAAGGGGTACCTTTAATAGTTCTTATTTATACAGTTTTTACCGTCTCACTGAACGGTCTCCATTAATTTCTTTATCCAATAATAAAGAAGTTAAAACGTGAACGGGCTCATGATCGAACACAAGCTTTATGCAAATATTGTAATAGCATCATTATAATACCAAAGCCTAAAGAAAACCACCAACTTAATGTAAACCTTTTTTAGCAACACCTCATTTATTGTATTAATTTAAAACATTGCTGCATAAACTTATAAAAGTGTGCAATAGGCGGATAGAGATGCTAGAAGCGTTCTCTGCCAGTCAACCTATCTTATCTTCGTTCTAAAGTAATTGATATCCATTGACATTATTTTAATCTTTTTAAGCCATTATTTATATTCATCCAGTGTTATTCTGAAAATAAGCTTCGTAGCTAAGACAGGGACCGTTTTTCTACTGCAATTGAAGTATTTGATCAGAATACTTGTATAATTTATTTGTGGCAGCAAAATGAACGTCATTCATTATATGTATTGCATTTTGATTTAATTATTTCATTACAGTTTATATTAAAACGCTTTTTGTTCCCCCATAATCATAAGTTTAAAAATTATCAATGTTAAATCATGAGGTCTTAGACATAAACATTGCTTTTAAACTGTCTGTTTGTTTGAAGAAAGAACACAGAAATATATTTTAGGCCCACAAGAAATCTTGATTTTTAAGTCGTTTTTTGATTTATTTGATATATTTTATTAAGAGAGTGTGTGATATTAATAGTTAAACCTAAAACTTATCTGGATCAAGCCTATAGAGTTTCTCTCTCTCGGGTCGGTCCCTCATGTCTGAGGATCGTGGTCAGCATCAGGGTTGCATCTGGAGCGGATGATCTGCCTCCACCGGTTTCTGTCCAGCGCGTCTCTTACAACCGAGTAAAATCCAGATGACGAGTCTTTTATTTGATCGGCCCATCTTGTTGGCGAACGACCGCGCGATCTTTTGCCTTCAGTGTTCCCAACCATGATCAATTTTTCAAGATTTTTGTCGCCTCTGCGCATGGTGTGGCCAAAGTATGAGAGAATACGTTGTCGGCACACGGTGGACAAGCGAGTTTTTATTTGGAGCTGGGTT
This sequence comes from Anania fuscalis, assembly GCA_950371115.1. Lineage (NCBI taxonomy): Eukaryota > Metazoa > Arthropoda > Insecta > Lepidoptera > Crambidae > Anania > Anania fuscalis. Next base: position 14,490,513 of record OX493334.1, on the reverse strand, counting down.
AGAATTGATGCATTGGTGCGTTTTGCAGTCCAAGGTATTCTCAGCATTCGTCTCCAGCAATAGAGTAAAATGCTATAGAGTTAAGCAAATAAAAAAAAGTCATCGAAGTAACTTTTAATCATATCGTTCACTCCAACAAAACTGCCCTACAAATGCAACTGGCTTATCTATATTCTCTATACACATTGCGGAAGGTTGGTTTGCATAATTGTGTTCAAAAGCTGTTACCATTTTACTATAATTTATAATAATCATCAATATTGTTAATTGCTAGCGATAATGCAAAGCATTTACATATTTTATCGTTTAGATGCAGGCATTAGACTATTTCATTCATTTTTTAATTTTTGAACTTAACACCTCTACTATTTTTAATGATACCTATTTTATCTAAGAAGTTGCGAATGCTCACATGTGTTAATTAACAACCGTTGTTAGGTACTTGATACTTTTAACTATGTTTAAAAACCTGTCTTTAAATAAGTACAATAATATAAACATAGTTATTTCTATTTCTTTAAAATTAAGTATAAAATATAAAGATCCGACATAAATTGCACAGTGAGACATATAAAACTTAATACAGGCACAACATTTTAAATAAGCTACAAAAGCAACTACCTATTTGTAAAAAAAAAACAAAGAAACATTGTAAGTAACATAAACACCGGCATGTTGTGAATATCAAAAGTGTGCATAATCGGTGTGGTTAAATAATTGCGCGGTTGCCACGATGCAGAATACTAAGAAAGGTTGTATTTTTTAATTTTTACTAACAACCACATGTGCAATAAATCAGAAGGCGATGAACGCGGATCAACGGCGTTGCTTAAAAAAGTTATAAAAATGTCAATCGTCCGATAAATTGCTTCATAAGCATGTGCTCGATATCGAAGGAATGTAAATGGTGGATAAATATCCCGCAGGATCGACTAGGCTAGGGCTGTGAATTTGTTTTTTTTTTTTACTTTTCTTCAGTTGATTCATTTGTGTGGTGATTGAGCTGGTGTTCGTCATTGTTATGATGACTTAATTTCGATGAGTCTTTTATTTTGTTTTGAATCTTTTAAAAGCTTTTTAGCATTTGTTTATTTTTTAATGTCTAATGTAGGTATACAACAGGCTATCATACGAGTAGTTAATTAAACTGTGAATATTTACCGAGAAGAAACGGTGTAAAAGCAAACTGTTTGCACCTTATCTTACGGGAACGCCGTAACGTTTTACAGCACGATTTCCGTCGTCGCTCTCAACAATTTCACGTTCTAGCATTAGCCACGGTGAATTATGAATATTGGCTGCGCATTATATTTCTAAGTACCCTTTTGTGCTGGTGTAATATAGCTAGCCCTACAGTAAGCAGACGGGTCCAAGCCCGCGGCGGGTTCGTCGCGTCCGCGCCCGGCCTATAATTTCTAACGGCCTTAATAGTCGTGTGTAGCCGCCTTTATGGGCCTACGACAGAGCACCATCTTCTTGATAATGACGCTTCAGGGTACCAACGGGACTTGTGCTACTGACTTCCAATACTTGTCAAGGATAACAGCCAAGGATTACAGAGGATAGATAACCTTTTATATCAACATGATCTTGATGAGTTTGCCAACACAGAAATTAAATTTCTTTATTTTTACTTCATAACTTATTTCATGTCTACATTACCGTTTTCTTCAGTGCGTAAATTATAGTCTTTTAGATTAGAAACTATTTATTTTATCTTTGTCATTATAATCATTGGCGAAATATTTAACTGTAAGCGCTCTTTACGATTTAACTTTAATCTTTCAGTATTTTTTCATAAAAATCCCTGATTATCCTATTAATCAATTAATTTTTCTCATATTTATGCCTACATTACTATTACGACGTGTAATTTATGCAAGGTGAATTTCTAATTACATTTTACAAAATCCAACCCTGATGGGGCATAAAATATTCCTTATTGATACCAAATATAGATCATGTCTAGCAATATGCTAGTAATAAATATCGGCTTTGCATTTAATAACAGTTTTGCTTACAAATACAAGTTTATTGCAGGGGTACAAAACTGAGCCATAACAGAAAATAGGCGGGACATTCGACTTATTTCGTTTTTGAGTGACCGCAACACGTAGAGATGTTAATGAGATGTATTTCAAAAAAATAATTGAGCAGCCATTATTAGCACTAAAAGAATAATAAAAATATTGTAAATTAAACTTTTTTTTAAAGGCTGAATTTGAATTTTGTTCATAAGTTAAAAGCAAAACTTTTGTTATTATTTTTTGTGTTTGTTTTGTACTTTAGTGTTAATTGAAAATGTAGAACACAACTCAAAATTGATCTTTACGTAAGCCAAAAAAAGCATATATCGAGAAAGTTACTTGTTGATAAATCGGCTACTGCTGGACATTTTGCACTAGGATTAATCTATACTTTCTCATATTTACATCGTACTATCAGTTAATTCAATATATAAAAGTATGGTTTAATATTTTGACTTTAGTACAACAGTTACTACAAGTGCGTTAATTCTCTAACAAATTGTTTTATGTATCCAAGTTGTAAAACATAGCTAGCCACTTCAATCCTCAGATTCAACAATTTCAAATTAATCTCAACAACCCGACACATTAGCTCAGTAGTGGAGTGCTCAGTTCGCATACCCTAGGCGTTCCCACTAGTTATTACCAACACCTGTTTCCTGCACTCGGGTTTCGTTACATCTTATTTTAGATAAACTAATAATAAAGGAAACTTTAAACTTTGCATTTATTATTACGCACTTGTTAAATGCGGCATGTTTGAGATAAGTGTATTCAAGTGCAACCAGATACAAGTATAACGAGTTTTCTAGTTAATTGTGAAGTTTATTTATTTAAATTAGAAAGAAAAAGGTTTTCATTTTAGGTAAATATATAAATAACACTGGCAAAGCCCTTATAGGTACACACATAAATATATTAAATATTTTTTTTAATAAAAAAATAATTTTATGTAGAGCATCTTTTGTTACATGAATAAAAGATAAGATTTCAATTCTATTTATTCTTATAAATAAAGGTTTTATCACAAAAGTTTAGAGCATTGGAGGATAAGTCTACAACTCAAATAATTGGACTACCTAAATATTTTTTTACAAGTCACAACCAATGTCCAATAACATTATATTTTGTGCTTAACATTTCATAAACCGATCACGTGTCTGCAGAAGTAGCGTTACGCGTAATTGCGTGTTAGATCGGCGATAACCGGCGCACGCGCCGCTCAGTTTTTACTCACCGGCTTTGAGGGCTGGTACAGGCGTTCTATTTTGTGTAATCTGTAACAAAAGAGTAACTAATTTAGGTTGATATTATACGTTATAATTTGTAAATTACAAAATTATTTTTGCACGCTACTTGCATAGCGTGAACCACTGTGCTTTTAGGGTTGACGCGTCTTTTTGCATGTTTAAGTTAAACTTCTACGTATACAAAACGGTATCATATCTGTGCAGTTTCATCACTGTTTTCATAGGCTATGGTTTTAATTTTAGATTTATGCAAATAATTTTACAGTAATTCAAGGTTATTAATAGGTCTTATCAGTTCATCCCATTGGGGGCGTTGATGGTTGTGATTTGATTTAAGATAACTATATTTGCTACCTTATATGGGAATACTCTCTGTGGATGAGAAAGTTAGTATAATGTTACATGAAGCTCGAAGAAGATTTAAAACGAATTGTAACTGTTTGAGATCCTTAATCCCGTCGCTCAGTTCGAGCACACATGTGTATCGGGTCCATTGTTATTGAATTGTTATCTTTTTTTTAGAGCATACGGGTGAAAAATCAAATAAACCAACTAACCGTTATTAAATAGATTCAGTTCTATACCGTTTATATTTTCATTAATGCTTCTCCTTAAACAAATTTTAATAAATCATAAGTAAAAAAAATATTGCCACGTAACATCCATTAGATAACTAGCGAAACAATCAATGAATCATTCATAAAATCGATAGAAAATAACAGGACTAAAACATTCGAATGTTTCAATAATAATCACATTTTTTCTCGACATCGCATCGCTCAGAGCCCAGTGGAATGACCATTACTTAGAACACAGAAAATAGCAAAAACTCTGGACTAGTATGGTGGAAATCACTCGATATTTGCCGTATCTGGGACTTTAGATTACGCTTACCTATTATATAAATGTATTATTGTAAAAAGTAAAGATTCGTAGTACAGATGTTTTTATTTTGACAAATCTGGTACTATTAACTGTCTTTTAGGTAACTCAAAGGGTACTATATTGTGCTTATTTCATGGCTACAATTCGATACGAATCTCATTCAAAAAATTTAAATATTCAATGGTTTTGTAGCAAGGTTTTAAAACCGTTTCTAGAGGTTTGTCACTTATTTACACAATGAATTAAGTAAGAATGAAATAAATAATCATACATAGGCAAACATACAATAGTACAGTCATTTGTTTTAAAAAAGAAGTTTTGAAAATTGGTGATTTTGTAGACTTTGATGTTCATTTTCCGAATTTTGACTTTGCCACATCGTATTTTTGCCGCTCGCGCCGTCATATTGGAAAAATAGCGCCTAAAAGCAGTTTTTGGCAATAACTGATTTCCGACTCATTTTACGATAAAAACTATTAGACAAAAATCTTCATACTTACCCATTTTCAAAACTTTCTAGCTGAAACTACCAAATGACTGTAGGTCCTACAAAGTATGACCCGGATTGGAATTTTCATCACAATACAATCAATCAACAGTTTTCGAGAGAAGCGCGAATAGGTAAGTAACACCTTTTCATTTAAACGCGGACACTAAATTCTTATGATTTTCCTAGTTATATGAATTTCCTAGTTAGATCATACAATTCCAAACAAAATATTAGAGACTTTCGTGTTTCTAAACGATGTCTAATGTAACTTTTTAAATTCTTTGTATCAGACAAAATTTCAGCTTTCTTCGCCTGATCTGTATCGATCAAGGAAACAGATATAATTGTATCGAGACACGAGAAATACCAATCGGTCCGTTTCTCAGACACTACAGAACAATAATACAAATAAGTGTTGATACAGTGGGGTCACTGCATTGTTACGTTTCTTTTTTTTAAATGCGCGAGGCCTGCAATTCTCAAACTTTCATTTTCTATGTTAACTGTCATAAAATTGATAAATTTTAATGATCCTAAGATTTGATTTTAATTACTGATTTCAACGCTGATACATTAGTGTATCACAGTAGCATCACAACCAATTACTTTGCCATTACCAATATTTTGCAATAAATTAAATAAAACATTACCAACTTCTACCAAAAATGAATAGAAATATCTATTCACCTCATCTGCTAATAACGCATAATTTGAAGTCAGCGGAGATGGAGTAATAGTGAAACACATAAATTTTCAAAAGATGAGCTTATGTTTTGAAGTGTATAAAATCAATATAAACCGCCAATTATACCTAAACAAATAGGGATCAAGTTGTATAAATGCTATAAATTGGATTATAAAAAGTTTTTTTTTACCAATATTGTTTAATCTTTGATACTCACTTCTTAGTAATCATTTTATATAACGCCAAATATTACTACGCCCCAATACAGGGAAAAATTCAGTATACCTACCTCAAATCTCAACCAATGAAATGTGATCATAAGAGAGCGGCAGTGAGTATACTAGATCTATTTTTAGTATGACATAAGTAACAAAGAAAACGCAAATAAAAGTAAAAAACCAGTGAGCATCAGCCAATCTCAAAATTAATGAGTCTCGTTAGACATTACTAATTAAGCGAAATGAGTATTATCGGAGCATGGATCAAATTGCTTTTCAATACAGACGCTTCCTGTTCACTTATCAATTATCAAGGAGTCCATCGTGTAAGTCGTGACAGTTTGGTGCTCAACCAATAAATTGAGAACCAATAAGCGAACACCGTTGTTGCAGGCCGGGAAGGACGGACAACTCATTGTATCTATTCATTTGGACTCATGATCCAAGTGCAGGGACAATCAACCCAAGCCCCCATTCAGAACCGTTTGATAGCAAATTGTCCACTGATAAACTGCATGAAGCTAATGGCTTAATATTACTGTCACGTGATTTACCGGTTGTCAAATAACTGTCATTGGTTCTGAATTGGGTTACGTGAGGAATAACATGATAAGTTATTATAGCGATGATTATGATGATAATAAGAAGTAGAAGTAGTAAGGGAGAACACACCTAAGTAGATGTGGTTGTGAGTTTTTCGTATATAAGCTGTTTTTCTTAAGCTGTGACTTTGTTCTGAAACTGACGATTTCCCATAAACAGAGAGTTAGTATAACAAGGATTCTCATTATAAACCTGGTCAGCTTTATGTTCTATATCCACTTACTAGTATAACTACTTATCTAGAATAAATTGAAATATAAAAACATACTATGTCCACATTTTTACCAACACTACCTACATACTCCTTTTTAGTAACCATTAAGACAAGTAATACTTAAGTTTGCGTGCCGTCAATCAAATTAATAAGTAAATGCTTTTCAGTTATTAAGTTTACGGAATGCTATTTGAAAATATATGTTTCTATCTTCCAGTCAAAGTCCTCAGACAGTTTCATAGTTCATAATCTACCTGGTATCTAATATTTCATTAAACTTTTATTACTTAATGAAGTAATAACTTGCGGAAGCAAATTCCTCATATATAATTATTAGTTTAATGTTTGTAAATATCTAAGATAAGGTAAACATTTTAATTATTTCTAGATGAACCATGGTTTTTGCAATATACTAGTAACTGAAACTCTTGCACCACCGTTTTCACTAGGATAATATTCCGCAGTATTAACTAAAAGCTAAATAAAATATTTTCGACACTTAGCACATACATTTATTTTAAGTGATTTGCTGTGAAAAAGCAACTGTCATACGTTCGATTTCTGTTTCAGGTCAATTCAGGAGACGACCCTTTATGAAGGTCTGGGTGTGCTAGCAGACACGCCAAAAGTAGCCACCTCGTAATATAAAGGATTAGCAAGCTATAGTGGCAGTGGGCGGAGCATATATCACGTAGAACTGACGGCCAATGGGGCAGAAAGGTTCTGGAATGGAGGCCGTGTACCGGCAAGCGCAGCGTGGGACGTCCACCCACGAGGTGGACAGACGACCCAGTAAATAAATATTGGACAGCATCACGTACATTACTCTTGTGTTATAGAAATCAGAAACGTTCGTTTTCCAAGTAAAGGTTACAGGAAGCCGCTGGATGCAGGCCGCTTCCAATCGGCTAATCTGGAAGTCACTGGGTTAGGCCTATGTTTAGCAGTGGACGTCCAATGGCTGAAATGATGATGATGATACACAGAAGGATGTTAATAATTCTTTAATTCAAGGCCTTGAAAATAATTAGTGTGTTGTGGGTTAATTTGCTTTCTACTTGTAATGGCGGCTGTATCACAGCAGATTCGTATATGGATGCAATTATTCAGTGTTAGGTTTGATCTTCTTTCCCTCCTAAATGGGCTCCATTTAAGTGATTCTAGATTACCGCATAATGGTTTCCAAAGAAACGTTTTTAAAAGGGCAATTCACACCGACCCTTTTTAGCAGACTCAGAATTGTTGAAACTCGTTCATGAGTTCAAAATTCGCATTAAAAATCCTAATGAAAATTCAATACTCGAAATTAAATAGTAAGTAATTAAAGTAGATGATTAAAGAGCCATGATTATTTAAACTTTATAATCTGCCTAGGTCGTTATTACATACAGGTCTTGCAACTTATTTCCTGCATAAAAGACTGATAAAGGTGACTTTGGTGAGTTTGTTGCGCCGTTTCTTCTTCAGGGAGTGTATAAACTCTTTATTATACTATGGTATAAGTGCTTGGAAGTGGGCTTATATACTACTACATAAATAATGATACTACCAGACTATTATGACATCTTTAAATTTACAAAATTGCGTAGGAATTGTTGGGAGTCTGTTTTTAATGCCATTCAATAAATCGTTACATACATATGACATAAAAGGATAAAATTTGTATATTTATTGTATGAGTATAAGAGGTACTTGACATAATTTTATTTTGTGATTCAATGCTCTTTGTTTGTACCCGTGGTATCAATACGGTAACGGAATGATTGGACGTTTTGGTCAAGTAAACAACTGCCACTTTTACCCAACAGTGACTGATGCGCATTTCGAGAAGTATGCCTTCTGACAATCTCTACAGGATGTACGGTTATAAAGTCAATAAAGGTATGGGCTAACATATTATAGCACATATTATAGTGGTTCATTCATAAAGATTTTCGTTAAATTTGGAAAAGAACAAGAAGCCTCAGTGTTTTTTTGGGTATAAGTCTAACTAAGGCTTTTGAATGTAAAGAAAACACACACACACAAAATAATACTCATAAAAATGATTCAGAAAATATTAGTACAGATTTTACTTATCTATCACCAGCTGATAGCAGTCTAGCCAAAGCGATAGTAGGGCAAATCTTTTTTTTTGGGAAATATACATAGACTTTGATAAAAACTTTATAATTACAATTTAAAAAAAAATCTCTTTGGTTTGACGCGTTGATGTCTTGTATATGAAGACAAGCAATTCTTGTTTGTTTTTGGTATACAGGGTGCTGATGTAAATCCTCGCAATATTTAAGGAGTTGATTAAGTATCTTATTCTGATCACGAATCAGTAAATAAATTGACTTCGAAAAATCTTTGAATTTCTACGATTTTCATAATCGGCCACTTTCGATACAGAATAGTCCCCCAACGCAAACGGCTGCTATCCGACGTGATAAGTGAGCGATCCGCGTAGCTCGATGGGTTCCGCAGTGTAAACTTATTGCAGTATTGCGAGCCACAGTACAGTTGATGTCATACGGAAAATATTCGCTATAAATTCCGTTTTTTTGTCATTTTTTTTGGTGGATAATTCGTTTATTTAAGTCATAATAGGTCATCACCTCAATAAATATTGCGAGGATTGAAATCAGCACCCTGTATACTAAAATTTATTTTCATGATTCTGTTACGTAAAGATAGGGGAACCAGACCATTTCGGACCATGCCTACACATCCAGTGCTATCTAAATATGCAGAATTCCTTACATTTTTATCTCCCACCACCGAGCAATTGGTATAAATTCGTATATTATGGATAAGCCGTCCAATAAAAGCTCTGAGAGAATTAAGAACATATACTAGATGCTTATAGGAACCAACTGTACCTATAAATTTAATAATATCTATGAGTGTGTGCAGGCTAGACTTCCTACTTGATTTTATTAAGCTCCTGCTCTTATCTATTCTAGATTCAATTTAGTATTTAACTTTCTTTTTGGGGTTCTACTGCTCATAATCATCAACTTTTGCATGAAATCGACATCAAAAACTACTTCTTTACAACTGTTGCGATTTTGATGTTGGACTCGGAGTTAGAGTTAATGTATTTGTTATATATAATCACTCCCAAAATGAAAGTTAACTATAAAATAGGATCATAAATATAACTATCATCCTTAGTTAACCTCTCGCTAGAATGCTTATGTCTAGAAAAATAGATGTTTTCCAAAGAGGTTAACACCCTCTCCTAATTCTATGGTAATCTAATTTGACGCATTTTCCATTGACCAGAGAAATAAAATAGTGAGTAGAGAGAGGTCCTAACCAGCATAGATTTGTTTGATGAACTGTTAATGGCACTTAATTAAGCAGCTGTGACGGATATGCGCCCACTGATAGCGTGCTTAGACCCTGTATATCAGCCTGGTTATCGTGACTTCATAACTTCTTAGGAGCACTGTCGACTGGTGAAGTTTAGCATAAGTAGGTGAATTATTAATCATAGTCTTCCGTTTTGCGTTTGATGAAAAGCAATATTAGTTTACGCGTGGACAGAGGGCATGTGAAGGTTTAGGAGGCAAAGAAAGTAAGTGCCTAGTTTTTTATATCATCATTTATTGGGTCCACCTAAATATAGGCCTCTCCCGTAAAACAGACGACTCATACACATATATTTAGTTTATTTTTGTATTTATAAATTCACTCATATACAATACTCTTCAAAATAAAATTATGTATGACGCACTTTACAATTGGCCAATCGGGAAAACATTTAGTGGAACCCACTGATCAGGCAATGGGAGACCCATAGAAATATCCTTTTTCTGATCTGAGGGGAGACCTATTTTCAACTAGGTAAGTATTATTTGTTAACGATACCAGGGCCCTAACCATGAACTCTTAAAACAATCTCAAAGTTGTCAAATCTGTCAATTTTGGTACGTCATTTCATACAAATTTTGACAGAAATGATAATGTTTGACAGATTTGTGATTGTTTTAACAGTTCATGGTTAGGGCCCTGCAGTGACAAAGGCGAAAAAGAATAGCTGTCCTCCTTTTATGAAAAGAGCCTAAATAAATTCTAAAGTGACAAACGAAAAAAGTGTTGTAATGTTAGTGTAATTATAAAAAAAATATGCGCTTAAAACTAGACAATTACATGCCATACCAATTATGTGCATGTAAATAATGACACCTCATCAAGCCTAGCCAATGTTCTTTAAACAAAAACGCTCAGAGTGTTATACAAACATTTCCTTCTGTGTTTGCATGTGCCAACAATTACAAGAATAAAAATTCAAGTACAAAACGAACACTTTGCATATTAATGCATAATACCGTTAAAATGGCGCATTGAAAATTGATAAAAAAAAATGCAAACGTGCGAAAAACGATAGACATGGTGACAGTACACGCTTTCAAACGATTATTCTTATACTTTCTCAGGTTTTTGCGCGGTAAATTTTAGTAGCTGTACGGATTATCCCATATAGAAGTCTCGGTAAGTAGCTCGCATAGAATGTCTACTACAAAAAAAACTATTTTCAATAAACATATCAACTACCCTCCTTTTGTCATGCCGTCTTGCTGTCGCATTAACTTACAATTATATAACCTTAAATTTTTAAGTCAAAACTGTCTGAATATCCAAAAATTCCTGATTTAGATTTAATTCTGCCAAAGCTTTAAGGATGAATTGTTAATATGAATGCTAGAATCGAAATATAAGTTACATTATCAAAAAAAATCTGGGATTTAGTCAGGCTTTGTTTTTTTTTATTTTTGTTACTCTAATTAACTTAAATAAAACATGTTTTAACATTCTACATTGTATATTTATAATGTAGACTAATTATTTGTAATTAAATAAATTTATAGCTAATTTAATAAGCTCTCATTATCTAACATTTCTAGTATTTATTTTATTTCCTGTAACGATTCTTCAGTGATATAGATGATTACTGCAAATATTCTCATTACCACTATCTTTCATCGTCACTAAAGACATAAAGCTTGTGACACACGGTTGCAAGGACGTTTTATATTTTTATCAAAGTGTGAGTTAAGGAAATCATTTACAGACATATGACATGTTCTAAAAGAGTTTCTAGACCATCTTATGAATCACAAAAGTTTTATTTAAAATGTCTTTTGAGCACAATTTTTTTAAATTACTTTATCAAGATCACTCGAAATACTTTACAAATAAATCAAATTTTTGGTAGACGATAATAATTTTAACATTTTTCACAAAAATAAACTATAATGTTATTTAGAATAGACCTCTAATCGAACAAAACCGATTTTAACACAATTTTTACCTTTTCATCAACAAACAATCTATTACGCTTTTTAATCTAGCTATTTGGTATCCCATTGCGGAGCAAATCCCTCCCTCCTAAATTACTTCACAAACCTATCGAGGATTAAAGGCTTGTCAACCGTTGGAAAAATTGTTCAAGCTATCATTCTATCGTTTTCAAAATCTACGTTCGTCGTCGTTCGTTTGTCAGTTAAGACAGCTTTCCCCCCTAGGCTTATCATAAACCTTGTTTACATTTTCCGCCAGTCCATTGAAGTTAAAGGCACCTCTTTATTGAACCTGTTCTTGTAAAAAAAGAAATCTGCAAGGAGGTTAGGCACGGTTGGTTATTCTTTCATGTATTCGTTAACAGAAATGGACAGATGACATGTAGTTCTCAAGATCTCTCCATAAATCAAATGCTTTAAGTAGATTTTATAAAAAAAGTGTCATTTTTCTTACAGGAACCATATGTACTGATAATGTCAATGTGAATTTAAAATTCATAAGGTTGTTTTTAAGATTGACATTGACGATAAATTATTCCTATTTGTCAATCAAGACTTCAGAATTAAAGAGGGTATCGACTAGATTACTAATAAATTTAATTTAAGCACGATGTTCATACTACCATTTTTAGCATAACTACTTTTATTCATCCCTGTCAGGCCAAGGTCAAGAGACACAATAAAAAATCTATTACTACGTGGCCACCGGTGGGGAATTGAAGCTTGATAGGATAAGAATTTCCTCGCTTTCAAGTCAATGTTACGATGTTTAAAAACTTCTACAGAAATATAAAAAGTTTTTCGGATGTTTCATTTATCATAATGTTAAAAGACACTCATGTCAATTTGTGTGCCTTTATGTTAAATAATCACATGACACGTTAAAATAGTCAGTAAATGTATTTAAAAAAATTATAGAGAGACATGAAAAGTAAATTAATTTGATATTGATTAACCAACTTAGGTAACATCTTTATATCCGTTCAGTGTGTCTTGACCTTTATGTAGCGTGTAGGAATCTCGCTTGCCCATCCGGCAGGAGCTGTCAGCAAAAACCCATCCGAAGTGCCGAAGATTTTACACCTTTCTCGGACAGTTTTGTAGCTATTTAAGTCGAGTAATTACGTTTAAAAAAAACAAAAAAAACAGCTAATTGCACTTGTTCTATCAGGGTTACCGTATAATACAGGGGTAACACAGTAGGCACTCGCATAAAAAAAATCGATATTTTATAGTCCATAATAAATTAAATATCTCACTGTGTTTGGTATTGGTAAAAGTAATGTTGCTCGTAACTTTTAAATCATTGTGATATTTTTTTATGTCTATGATAGTCAGATTTCAGCAAACCGTGCCTTCAACGGACGGGTTTTCACAACAATATCAAGTTGCCAAGCAAAATCAATACATTAAATTACAATTTTTTATTGAGTTTTTTTTGTTTTATTAAAATTACCATTCATTCCAGAGCTTCGTCAGAAAATACGATTATATTTTGTCTCTGAGATTCAAGAACGAGACGAACGTGGTGTTTTGGTCACTAAATAGGTTGGTGTGGTGAGCTTCTATTTCCACAACAATTGTGGCTACAGAGTCTATTGCTAGGGCTGGTTATTAACTGTAAAAAAAGATAGTCAATGCATTTTGTAAGACTTGAAATAACATAGGTATTTCTAAGGATGGTAATAGTTCAATTAATAATAGACAATTTTATTTAGGTGTTTGTGGGAAGGATATAAAATGATTGCACCGTGTAATCAATTTATTTGATAATAAGACTTTGTTTAACAGTTTTTTTTTAAATTAAATTGGAATAGTCAATCAACCAATCACCAATAATAAAATGTAGTAATGCTATTTATTTCTGAAGAAAGTAGTGTAAATTAATTACACATCATCACCTAAAGAATAACTTAAACTTTTAGTTACTTAAATATACAATACCAAGAGCACTGAAAAAAATTGGAAAGTAGAATGCGGTACGGTACTACAAAATGAAGACTCCCTGGTTGAACACAGATTTTTTCAAAATTTGCTCCAAATGTTTGGTCAAATGTTGGTCACACCGGCGCCGCATCACTCGACCAACGACATAGGCCATGTTTACAGACGTGGGAATCAGATTTAACGTCGCCCCACTCTGGGTCGGGGTAATTTATTTGCCAATAGAACGCATTTAAATAAAGTCATTTGCAATGGATACGATGGGCAAACAGATGTCTGTTACTACTTAATTTTATTGTGTCTAATGTTTTTTACATCTTGTGTCTGGGTTATAAACGTTAATTTAAATCAATTAAAACGTTCGTTCAGGATATAAACATTGATTGCAGGTGACTCTTGTTTTTTGTTTACGAGTAGTATTTAAAGTATGATTTTAATACAGTTATCAATTGCTTCCTTAATTTTTACAGGATTAAAGAGAGTTTTTACAACTAGCGAAAAGATTCATTTCTATAAAAAGACAGGTGTCTTTTTTAGCTCTATGAACCTTTTGATCAAATAAAACAAAGTCCAACATTAGAACAAATATTTGGTTCTCAATATTTGCCGGTCAGATTACGCCATGTTGATAAATCCACAAAACTGGCAAATATAAGCAGAAAGAGTCGTGTTTGCTTAAATACAATCAAATTCTGTTTTTTAAGTGTAAGTTTATTTAGGTAAAGACTAGTAAACTTGTTTTAAGAGTGATCAAGGAAATAAAATGGTCAATTTTAGATGAGACGAAAAGTAAAACATTTGCCTAGCTTCAAAAAAATTAACTCACCCGATTTCCAATAGTTTTAGTATTTTTTTTAAATAATTTTAATGGTTTGTTTAGGCCGATGACTTTGTTATTACCCTTGAGGTTAGACTTAAGGCTTAGAAACCCTTGATGGTTTCGCCAGAAAAACTTAATGTATCGTTATTTTGTCTGTATTAAATTTCTGTGTTTTCTTCTCATATTACTAGAACAATTCTCGGAAAATGCAGTGTAGGACGAGCTACTTCCGATGGAATAACTACTTTAGGAAAATGGGCTAGCTGTATCTGGAATAAAAATTCTTTGATTTTTGGCGATCTGTGGACTACGTTCAGCAGTGGACTGCAATAGGCTGTGTTGACGATTATTCCCCATCAAAGCATCATTTCATAATGCTATTCTATAGAAATAGTAGTTAACCAATACTAAGCTAAGTGACGATCAAGATTATATGCACATCTTCTCTTTTACTCAGAACTCAATAAAATTGTTTAGCGGTAGTAATAAACAAGACGATAATAGTAAATTAGTGAAATACTATGTCTAGTCACGTACATTTAATACTGTTATATGATGTGCACGTGATTGCACATAGTATATCGTTTTCAAAATAATTTAAATACTTGATGATAATTAGACATTTACGTTAAGCCGGATACACACTTTGCTAGACATGTGGCGTATCGCGTAAGAAAACATGCCTTGCAATGTACCTTTAGTTTCATGTTAAGGCAAGTACACACATGTGACATGCGTGGGCGAGCCAGTGTAGTCGGTTAACACGATCAAAATCGCGTCAATGTGAGCAGTAAGTTACTACTTATTAAGTAAACATTCTTTTTGCGAATAATTACTAAAGGTAATTTTTTATTGTGTTTAGAAAATAAGGTTACAAAAAAGTTGCATTTCAAGCATACCTACTAAATATTTTACTTATGATCTTAATAAGTAAAATATCTAAATGTTTTTGAATATTTAAAACTTAGTGTGTGGACTTTATTTAAACGGTACTTAAGATTGCGAGACATGTACTTCGGTACTACGCCTTCTGATTCGAATCAACTTGACCATGCGGCGATCGATCACAGCTAGCGCATGTTGGCATTTTTTATTACCGCCTTGGGCCGAGGCATGTGTTCATTGCACACAGTGTGAGGCGCATGCCTCGTTGAACAACATCACAAACATATTATTGCTCTGATTCTTAAGTAAGTAGCTAAAGCGCTCGTGTTTAGGAATCAGAAACATCAACGGTACCACACTACCCAAACCCGAGACGATATAGAAAAGTTCATTTTCTTGTACATTGACCTCACCGATAATCGAAACCAGGAGACTAACTACGAAAGTGTTTCGTTCTTTCGGACGTATTAACCTATCAAATCAAAAACAATTCACTTGTATCACTTTTGATAATTTGTGAAATATTGTTTGAAAAAGCTTTTTATTACACGAATATTTCGAGTTGCTCATATTTTTTAAACGATTGATACAAGGTGGTGGTAATTTTATCCGTTAGGTTTATACGTTCGAACGAACAAACCTTTTCGTGTTAGGCCTTCTGGACCAGGACATGGGGACCCCATTCCTAGCGTCTCGGCTATGACGATCGTCAAATGTGTATCTGCCTTTACTAATTTACTAATTTCACTTTCTAAACAACGTGTATCCTTGATGAATTACAGCCATCATTCAGCCCAAGGTAACAAATCACTGCCGTACCAACATTCCGCGTTTTGCATTCACGAGTGTCAACCAAGTTAATTGGTGCCATACATCAGATAACACCTGTAGGTACTGCCACTGATTTAGCGCTCGTATGCAGCTTTAGGGGTTGAAAAATGAAGCTTGAATTCCTATAAATTTATGTAGGAATTTTATCTCCTTTCCTTCATAGCACTTAGAGTCTAAGGACACTTAAACTTGGAAACCGTTTCGCGTTGGCGAGCTCTGATTAAGTTGAATACTTGAACACCAAGATCCATACAACCAGGATGTCCTTTTATAATAGACAATAAAGGCAAAGAAGGTTACGCTAAAGCTAGATCGCGGCTCCGAAGTACAACCATCTGGTTTTGTCTACATATTTCAAATTAAATTTGTTTACCTAAACATGACGTTTGACATTGTAGTTGCAATTTAATTGAATTCAATTAAATTGCAACTACAATGTCAATAGTAGTGCAAAAGTATTTTTTTATGATTTTGAAATATGAATACCTAATAGCACCAAAATATTCGATACGACTTAAGACTAGGGCCGTATTTTAATTTCTATTGCAACTAAGAACTTGAGAAAGTTAAGGTGGCTGGGATTAGTTTTAATAATTTTTTTAACAGAGTCGGATAGGGGCTAATGTTTTCGCATAAGAATGTAGTACTTAAATACAATGTATTTTCTTATTTGTGTCATTTCGATTTAAAATATGTAGAATAAATGCTATATTAATAATTTGACATGAAACATCTGTCGTGGTTGACAAACTAGATGCAAAACTCAAGTGCCTTACCATATTTCTTGATTTAAAAAAGGCTTTTGATACCGTGTCCGTCCCGATCCTTGTGAAAAAGCTGGAAAACGCTTGTTTTAGGGATGTTTCACTTAAACTGTTGAAGGACTACCTCAGTAACAGGGTTCAGAGGGTTAGACTTGGTGAGACGGTGAGTGAAGGAGAAACTGTAGGCTATGGAGTACCACAGGGTAGTGTCCTTGGGCCTACTCTGTTCCTGGTCTACCTGAACGACCTCTGCAAACTTAAAATAGGAAACGCTCGTATTTTTTCATACGCGGATGACACTGAGAATATCACTATTCTCTAAAACTAGCTGAGATTCCGTCAAAGCTGACGCCGAGGCTGGGTTAGCCGTGATTGCAGGGTGGCTTAGAAATAATTTTCTCACACTTAACACGCACAAAACAAATTATATCACCTTCTCACTATGCAATAGAACACAGCCTGAGACTAACTTTAACATCAAAGTACATAACTGTAGCAGCGCTCTAAGCGTTGTCAGATGTGGCTGTCTCTCAATAACAAAAGTGGATACTGTGAAATATCTTGGCGTGGTGTTGGACTATAGGCTCTCATGGCAACCGCATATTGAACTGGTTGCATCCAGATTGCGTAAATTAATCTGGATTTTCAAAATTCTTAGGCATGTTGCGATAAAAACCTTAATAACCAAATTTATGTTGCTTTGGCTGAATCCATCTCCATTTACTGCATTGCGGTGTGGGGTGGCGCAGCTAAATCAAAGCTAATAGTAGTAGAAAGAGCCCAAAGTACTTCAAAAAACGTAGATTCGCAACGCAATCTCTATACATTCCGGCTGACACTCTATCTGTCAGAAAGCTCTTTATACTACACATTATCTTAAAAAAACAAAATTTTAGACTATAACCCTGATGCTAGTAGAAATAGAAGATATTTTAATGTAGCCGAGAGTATACAGACACGAACACAATTTGCCCGCTCACAGTTTCAGTATCTAGCATCGTATCTGTATAATAAGTGTAATAAACTTCTGCAAATTTACCCCCTAACACAACGCGAATGTAAAAGGAAGGTTGTAGCTTGGCTAAAAACCTTGGACTATGACGATGCTGAATGCCTATTGAAACGTCTTATGTGAAGCGTGTTTTATTAATTATATTTTAAAAGGATACCGTCTTTATACGTTAATTTTACTAATTACACATTACACACACACACACACACACACACACACACACACACACACACACGCACGCACGCGCGCGCACACACACACACACACACACGCACGCACGCACGCACACACACACACACACACACACACACATGCACCATTTTCTTTATTTTCTGTAACCTGATTTTTGTTTAAGTACCTACCTACTACTATGTTATTTCGTTTGTAACTTAAACGTAAGAGTGTGTTGAGGAAGAGCGACTTCTTCTGGCACAGGTGCTCTTCGCGCTTAATAGATAAAATTATAATTTAAAATAGAATGACTATAATTTCTTATAAGATTACTGCCTTCACAGATTATTGTATTTCTTTTACTTTTATACTCCTTTCTTCTGCAAATAGAACATCCCATAAAGAATTGCTTAATGTTAAGGCCGACCACCCACTGAAGGGAATTCAACAAATTGCAGAGCTGCTGTGACGACTGTGTAAATACTCGTAGCAGGATTGTAGAGCACGGTTGTATTGATTTTGGATCACTAGCGTTTGTGGAGTACCTTCTGGATATCTTTATAACTTAAATAGTAGATTCAGAATGACCATAAAATACTCGTTTTATTTTAAATGGAAAAAAAATATTGCAAAAATAACAAACATCATTGAAAATTTAAAAAACAAATTATAGATATTATTTTCTGCACACCAGTCACACCACACAAAACATAAAATACTTGACCTAAAATTGTAAATAAACCCTCGAGAAAACTTTATAATAACACACTTAGAAAATGGTTACAATTGAAACAAAGTCACGAAAAAAAATCTGCCCAACTTTGCTCAAGAAAGTTGACCATATATTTTATAATTGAACAGAGATACCTCGATAAGAAAATTTATAATTAACGTCGAATATGTCAATGCAATTAAACCACCATTTAAGATGCTGGACCTTTTAAGCTTTATCGTTGTAATCAAAGGTATTGTAATTAATACCAACATACCTAGTTTATGTAGCGATTCAGTGAGAAGACGTGCCTTTTATAGTCAATATATATTACTTGGGTTATGTAAGGGCTTTTTAGCATCTGTGAAATTATTAGATACTTGATAACACGAATAAATTGTTGAATTGTAGTGTTGTAATATTCATATGAATTGTATTAAAATATTTGCAAGTCTTAAGTGGGTAGGTATTTGGACTAAACAAGTTAAGCTTTTAGTCTTAGTGCCACAGTTTTATTTGTATCGTGTTTAAAGCAACTAAAATATTCTCATTTTTAAAAGGTATATTACAAATACCAATGGAAAGGTAATATAATGTTTTTATCTACTGCACATCATTCTGATTTTTTTCTGTCTAAAGAACGATGTAAAAACTGATTAAATACAGTTTAGCCCTCATGGGTCAGCCCAAGAAGTTTTTTGATTGAAGAAAATCTTTAAAGTAAAAAGAAAGAAAACCGAGAAAGTGCGAGACGGACTCGCGCACCGAGGGTTCCGTGCAAAGTTAAACGCAAAACGAGGGTTAAAGATTTGATATTATTTTCAACTTATTTTTAACTTTTTACGACCGAAAACACTAGAGGTTATCTACGTGTTCTCGGTAAAAAAGGACCCGTTTCGTTATTTCAGGTACAATACCCTTGAAACGTAGTCTTCTTCAAAAAGTATTTTATGTAGTGTATTTCTCATTAGTATTTACCTATAAACCCTGTTTGGTTGTTTATGCTAGAGTTTTATAGGTATTTACTAGATATCTTACTTTGTATTATAGAAAGGCAAGCTAATACTATAAAAGTCGATGGGCAAATAAAATTGTCCGAACTTTTCAAGTAAGAGCCGTACTATTCACAGGAAAAAATTCACATTATAGGAATTCTATTCATAAATAGCAACCATTATTCTCTATCACAAAAGGGGTGGCCACAAAAATAGTAGATATTCAAGGAAGCAATATAATAATGAAACATACGTTTATTACCGTAAAGCCGTTTCATGGGAGCTTCCGAGTCTTGTTTGCGATTTTATAATGTTATAAACTGCGCAAGAGTGCACTAAGTGGACAAACCGACAATGCAACAATGTTACCAGATGCATTGCAATTTAGTGTTATTGTAGTAGGTTTAGAGTTTTGTGGCCCTCATAGGCGTTACTTAATTTTTATCTTGCCCATCTATTTGCTCTTATAATATGATTAATAAAAAGGTAGTTCTTATTTGTGCTTTGAAGCAGAAATAGTAGTTAAAACCTTAGATTCATGAGGTCAGATCTCACGTACCTATATACCGATTTTTCCAAATCTAAGTATAGATTACTACCACTCGCCTGGTGCTGTTGGAAAACATTGCGAGAAAACCATTTAAATAAACAGTCCAAAATGGTTTGGTTTTCAGTTTAAGATTGTGAAGTTCTGATGGTATGGACAACAGCTCGTCGACCTACCACAAAATGACAAATTTTCTCATTTGAAAATGATCTCTATATTTCAAAAGATAAGGCTTAAAGTTGAAAATCTATTGGAGATTTTTTGACTTTTTGGGTAGGTCGACGTGCTGTTGACTGTACTTAATGCTCATAACCAAACTTAGATCCTATCTTACACAATAAAAGCCAGACGAAATACAATTTTAAATCCTAAACTATCACAAGACCACAATAACTGACAGAAAGCTAACTCCTAAACATCACTAAGAAAGAATGTAGGTTCGTGGGTTAGGACCCTGGTGTTACTAATTAATAATAACTAATAATTTAAGGTAATTTTTAAATTATATTAATTTAATAAGTATAATTTAGTAAGACCAGGGTCCTAACCCACGAACCTGCATTCTTTCTTAGTGATGTTCTTCAATTTTACATTTATACATTTATTTTAAAGATTTTGATATAGGTTCACTTTTGATCACAAACGCACCAAAGACGTTGATAGACATTAAATAAATTAAATGGAGCAAGTTGCCAATAAGGAACCCATCAAACAATACTCTTCTTACCTTAAACACATTTAATAGAAATTGAATTTAAAAAAAATAAGAACATGTTTTTTAATAACAAGAACTTAGAATGTGTACGATATTATTAAACTCAATTAAAATATTAATTTACTGGCATTTTTACTGCCTTATAACAAGTTTATTCACAAGATAGCGCGAATTGAAATGAACCTAACTATTTGTTGATACTGTATGTAGATACAAGAAGCAATTTTATTTTTATGACTAATAATCTTTTGAGCTAAGATTAGTTTGTTATTTTAACAACCTTAATTAAAATGATTTAAAAAACTTAATACCTATGTTACCTATTTCTAACATAGATGAAACTTATTATTAATTATAACAATTAAATAATATAAATTACAATAATTATATATATATATATATATATATATATATATATATATATATATATATATATATATATATATATATATAACAATAATTGTAATTAAATTTAGTATTAGTAATTGTAATTAATTTATTGTAATTATTATTATATAATTGATTTTAGTTTCAAAAAAATTTAAAAAAGGTTATGTACAAGGCAATGTCAATATTTTTTAATCAAGTTATGGTTTTTTAACAGTCCATCCTTAACACACTTTAATCAATTCGCAGGTGTCATACAAATCATTTACTAATATAATATTTTTGTACATGTCAGTTTTACTACATAATAACTAGATAATCTTTGTCCATGCGTAAGTTTTTCCTGTTTCCAGCGTTTCATAAAACCTGTTTTTAATAGCCAAAATGTTATTTTACGTCAGACGCTCTAAATCTAACATTCAAAATCACGTAAGACACAAAATTAAAAACCAGCCAAGTGCGTGTCGTGCCACGCGCAGTGTAGGGTTCCGTAGTTGCCCGTCGCGTCGTTACCACTATATATTTCAGCAATTACTTCATTTAAGTCACTTTTAATGTTTTACTCTAAGGAATTTTTGAACGATTATACTCTTAAGCTAACATATCTATCTAAACCGTTATGATTTTCCTTAAAAGTTAATGAAAAGTATTATTATCATGAATTTTTCCACATTTTTCAAGACAATAGTTTATAACCTAAAGAGGAGGGCGGGATGCCCTACTCGAACAAAAATTAGCACTTTAAAGTTTAATATTTTGCAAACGGATCCCTAAATCAAAAAATAGCTTTAGCAACCCTGAAGTCATTTTTAAGTACCTATTTAGCTATACCCCACACGATGGGGTAGTCTACGAAAAAGAACATCATCCCCACGTTCCATCGTACATGTATGGGAGCTCCCTAAAAAAAATATTTTTTGAAATTTTATTCTACCATTTTGTCTCTAAGCAAAACCTCGGACGGACAAAAAGACAGACAGACAGACGGACATGACGAAACCATAAGGGTTCCTTATCAGGACTACGGAACCATAAAAAGGAATTTAATGTGAATCACACCACTAACGATTACAATTCACTAATTTTATGAATTAAAGTCAAAAAACCTCTTAGTTCCGAAATAAGCTATATCCTAACCTTTATCTGTAATTGTCTGATTGCCAATACATTGTCATACGGCAAGAAACCTTTAAAAGACATGATCCGAGTAGGTAATTGCCTGTTTTCATACTCTTTTATGGATGCCAGTATATTGGTCTTAATGCAAACCATCTTTTAAAAGCATAATAATTACTAGTACTTAATTGGACTGTTAACCCTTAACAACCCAAAAAGATAAATTCAAAACCTGCCTAATAGGTTTTTGACATAAAGTATTGAGCCAAAAATAGCTTTCATGCCTTATAAGCCTGATTGAGAGCTGATTCTGTAATGTTTCATGGAAATATGCAAAAACGAAAATCCATAGTTTTTAATACTGTAGGTCTAAGTCACAAGAAAGGTAAAACTACAAAATACAATTATATATGATACATAATTATTAAAGACTCGTACTTAATCTTTTATTTGACCTTTTTAGGGTTCCGTACCCTAAGGGTAAAACGGGACCCTATTACTAAGGCTCCGCTGTCCGTCTGTCACCAGGCTGTATCTCATGAACCGTGATAGCTAGACAGTTGAAATTTTCACAGATGATGTACAACAAAACGCCTCGTCTTTGCCAGAGTTATGTGAGGATATGTAGGTGAGGTCGTAAATTTAACATCGAAAACCTGTGAATAACGTCAGGATTATTTAAGTATAGCCGCTATAACAACAAATATTAAAAACCAGAATAAAATAAATATTTAAGGGGGCTCTCTACAGCAAACGTGATTTTTTTGCTCGCTTTTATAGATAAATGGTACGTAACCCTTGGTGCGCGAGTCCGACTCGCACTTTGCCGGTTTTTTAAATACCTACACATTATAATATCTACAACGTATTTGATCAAAAAAGTCCTTATCACAATATGCAAGAGTCGCAAACACTGTTATAATCTCAAGGCAATAAAATAGGTCTGGTTTCACAAAGGCTTCTTATCATTGATCTTTGATATTTTAGCACTGGCTAGAAACTCTGTACACTTTTGTGCCTAATTGCGTACATTGTAAAACATTTTTATGTCAGTCGCCAGTACTAGATTGAGATAAGGTCTACTTTATTTCCTACACAAGTTGGTTCTGTATTTTGTATAAACAGACTTTCGCAAATAACTGTCGTTGTATTTTCTTATTATTGCATTAGTTGAACTGGTTTTGTTGTAAACAATGAATTTTATTTGCTATTGATTTAGTGTCAATTATTTCTGAGTTATCGCTGGAAATCGTTTTCTAACGTATACCGCATTTTTGTTTGAAACTTCCGATTTGATTATTGTGCAGTTGATGAATTGATATACGTTAAATAGTTGCAAATGTTAGTAAGTTTATTAAAAATAGTGAAAGTATACTCGCATAGAATACTTCAAATCTACAAATTCATGATGTTTTTTGCAAAGTATGCTGTTTTATTTTTTAATGCTGTGTATTTTCAATAAAATTGAGAACGATTCGGAGCTACTCACTGGGACGGCATATAGGGAGGTCTATGTCTAGCAGTGGACTTCTTAAGGCTGATAAAAGCGATAAAATTTCAAAGTATTGTGTTTCAAAAATTTGAGTATACTTACTAATGAAATAAAACTTAAAATATTTATTTTAGCAAAAAACCTATTACCAGCAACGTGAATAACGTAATTTACTCCGACGACGCTATCCAAGTAATAAACCAAGCTCCAATCCCTTACATTTCGTAATCAGAACACTTATCTTGAAATGTGTGGACAGTCGGGACGTTAATCCCATAGGTTTGCAATTCTCTCTGCACTATTGCGTACAAACTAAGCTCCTTAAAACGACTCTATAGACTGACGTTTAGTAAAAGGAAAAATAAATAGTACAGAAGAATTTGATTTATATACTATGTCTAGAAATAAACACGAAATTTGGCAGAAAGGTTTCCAAATAGAGTCCATGTACCGGCAAGCGCAGCGTGGGACGACCACCCACAAGGTGGTCAGACAACGTGGTAAATGTTGCAAGAAGCTGCTAGATGCAGGCCGCTTCCAACCGGCCACTTGGAAGGAAGGTCTGGCTGGAAGCCACTTGAGGAGGCCTATGTTCAGCAGTCCCGTGGCTGAAATGATGATGATGTGATAGACGAATTTTGACAAATAATAATAAAACGTTGTGAAGTTTAAGGAACCAAGCGCACAAAGAGACAGGCGTGGATAGCAACTTTTTAATTCTAAATAGAGATTAGTAACATAACGCTTACACTTTTTTTAAAATCTCAAGACTTTATTCACAAAGTCGAGGCATTATTCAGTTTATGTTACAAAGCAGTTGTAAAGTACCTTATTTAGCAGCTTAGATATGGTGTTTTTAGTCTAAAAAAGCAACATAACCCACCATTGCTTGTAGTACGAAACACAATTTATATCAGTCGGTTTCCCACTACTGATGTTACAGCCTATCTATATCAATCTATCCTTTTCGCTCCATAAGCCTCTAGTACCCAATTCTCACACTTATCCTTTCTCGACTGCAATCCATCCTCCTCACACAGTAACCTGACGGAGAGGAGCCGACACATGTCCTGCTCCAGATAACTATCAGACACGTCACCTATCAGTCAGGGTCTGCGGCGAATACGATAGACCTTTCGTTTAAGATTCCATTCACGCACGTATACGCACGCACCTGTTTGTTTACACTGAGAAAGGAGTTGTAAACATTTTAGGCAACGGCCTGTTAAGAGATAAAAAGTTTATTTTTAAATTATCTCTGGTTCATCGGTGGCCAAAACCATCAACCTTAATCTGTTTTTTCTTTAGAACATATATTTAGTTCGATTCTATTATATACAGTTCTGGACAAGATAAACTACGTAGTTCCCCAACAACAAAAAAAACGTAAATCAACAAACTAAGCAATCAACGTACTTAAACTACATTTTGTAATCCCTCAACTATGTATCGGACAAACAATACACATAAAAAGTTAATTTGACTTTGAAATGACAGTCAACTTCGTGGCCGCGCTTAATTCTTTAACTCCGATATTCTTTACCGATATCTATCAAAGCGACGATGCAAATAATGACGTTACCGTAATGCAGCATTCCATTCCGACGCACGTAATATTTGCGACATGTTTCTATGTATGAAGCATTTGTTCACACCCGATTCGCCGCTACTCGCAATGCGCTTGCACATTATTTGTTGTAGGCCTCGGTATTTTTCCATAAAACTACGCTTGTGACTTCACTCTAATAATCTTAGACATACGAGTAATATACACCCTCAAATGGAGTTTTATGGGAGCTCTATAGAAAAGGCGCTCGATAATAATTTGGATAATAACTAATTTGAATCAATGACATATTGTATACCAATACCTACTTAGAACGCAATATAGTCTGTCCTCTGTTAGATAATTAGTTTAAATATGGCAACGCCAAAAAATCTTAAATAACTTGTAATGAAAGAAAGCCGTTTCGACGATAGTCACCATCTTTAACCAACCCCTAAAACTAAAATAGAATAAATAAATTAATATAAATATGGGAAAATCAAAAAATGAAGACACGTTCATCATAGATTACTGGATCAACAAGATGTTGACTGCGACCAAAATTTTACTTGTTTCCAAGAATATGTTTGGCAGTAAATATCATAGACATTTCACCAATAGTTTTTCAATGTGTCTTTCTGAACTTTTGATTTTGATTACGAAACTTGTCATCGGAAAAATAGGTAGGTCACACTCGCTCAATCAAAGCGCACAGTGCTCCACTTAAATTAGGCCAGCTAATCACCTCAATCTTTATTTTTGCTTTTGGCGTACAGTTAGATCTTAAGCACACTGCTCACGTGCACAAACGTTCCGGACATTTAAATTTTCAGTTCACACACTGTTTCAGTCGCATTAATATTTATAACGCGTATATGTATTACCGGAATCGTAACAGTATCAGGGGAGCACATAAGTAACGTCACCAGTGCAATGTGCATTTCATTTGGATTTAGATAAGGCGGCACTGTGTATGGTAATTTGCGGTCGCAGCATGGTGATTTGTAAGGGCATGAAGGTCTTAGTTCTTTCGTTTAAGAAATTGTAACAGAAAAGCTATACGGGATGTAAGATTTAACGAAGTATAAGAATATGAACTGGGACAAGTATAAAATTTTTAAAAATTTGCTGAGCCAATACTCAACCAGGTGCTAGGCGACCAAAATGAGTGAATCAGCATTTTTGTTCCCATAATAAATATTTATAAATTGTACATCTTTCTGTAAATATCAACTGTAACTTATTTGTTTAGTGTGCAATAAAGAGTATCTATATATCTATATAGACTATCTATCTATTCATAATATTGATGTGAGCGACAATAATTTGTAAAAAGCATAACTCTCATTCAACATCTTGTATGTTGTGATTTATTCATTTCAGTCTACATTAATTGGGTTTGCATCCCCATTTTGCAAAAAACAAATTTATTTTTTCTTAAAATAATATGCCACTATTAGTATTATTTTAAGATACAACTTAGAAGGTATTATTTTCTCGGACTGTGGCAAATCTACAGCACTAAGTAGATTTGTTATTAATCGTCGATTCGAACCATTTAACGGTCATTAGCACCGCTTTATAAGGGAAAACTTGGCAATTAGTATTTAAAAAGATTCTTCAATTTTAAAGGAAAGAATCATCGCGAATAATTTTAGGTATTGAATAGTTATGGGCATGAGTATTTAAAAAGAGACATTTTCAAGATTTTGGTCGGTAAAAATGAGTTAGGAACCTTACCTCTAATGCATCGCCTGACGAATCCAAACCATAATTAAGAAAAGACAATATTGATTCTTATTTTATCCTTTTATCAAAATTTCTTAACAATTTTCTAAAACTATATAGCCATTATAATTTCGAGACCTACCGAACTCATTGATATTGTTACATTGATTGATTTACTATGGTAGTTCACCATATCAGACCTTGTTCAGGCCATAAATTAATTGGTTTTAAACGACTTGAAAAGAGATTATATTTTTACATTGATTTTTTTTTCGTGTTACGTCAAGCAAAATCTTTGCGAAATGTAAACCGTATTATAGTATTTTGATTACATGTACAAGTTACTCATATCAGTTTAACAAACATACCCCTATGAGTGAAAATTCAGAAGATATAATGTGGTTTGGACCCAAATAAGTCGTGTTGAGGAGGACTTAAACATCCGAGACTAGAAGATTTTTATTTAAAAAATACTTGAATTTATATAACATACACCACTAATACTTAAAAATAATATTACCTACATTAATTAGATTTACCTTTGTTTACCAATATAGTTTTTTTGTCACAGAACACGCCGCGGACTATTAGACGCACAGCAAAGAATGTCGGCCGTCTTAACTAGTCGGATGCCATTGCGTGCGGTTCCACCCACTTCTAGCGCCACTCGCGAATAAAGATCGGCGAAGCAGACCAGTAGAGCAGATCACACACCGTTTAGATATTGAACAAAAACTACGTTTGAATTCAAATTTCAATTTATTTGTGAGAACGAAACTTGCAATATTCAAGAATTCATTGAGTATAACTATTCATCATTATAACTAGTTACACTAACATAGGATTATTGTTAATAACAAATTGGGCCTTGTTGTCAAAAATTAATACTTGAATAATTGTTATTATGTAAGCCTATTATTGCAGTCTACTGCTGGACGTAAGTCTCTCCCAAAAGCACCAGAGAGCAAGATCTCCCGTTTTTTTTCATCTAGACAATGCACGCCATGTTCCTTTTACAACTATTAGGATTAAAATAATGTTTTTTTTATGCATTTATGTAATTTTGCATGCAGTTTTATCAGGAATTTGTACGTTGTTTGAAATATTATTAAATTTTATTAAAATATAAATTAAATTATGCCAATAGGATCATAAAGTTGACTCATTAAATTGATGGTCTAACTAGTGCCATATAACGGATCGTAGCACAGTGGAGTTCGATTCTCGGTTCTTCAATTCAGGTCACAGAATTTTTGGAATTGACTCTTCTAGCAAAAAGAAAACAGAAAAGTGCTGATTAATTCTTCATTGCCCCGACCGGGAATCGAACCCGGGACTAGGTGCGCTTCTCGGATACGGACGCCGCGTTGTCAACAGAAGAAAATAAAACAGTTTTCAGGCTTGATGATAGATTTTTCAAATTCATAACGTTATTCGATCTGTAGGTATCCTATTTCGTTTATTTTACGCTCTTAGCGATAATACCGCCTAAATTGTACACCTTTTCTAATACATATCTACTGGGACTGTGACTATGTAGCCCAAAATTGGCCCGAAGCAGTGGTAGGAAAAAAAATTGGGACGTGTAAAGATCTTAGTTTAAGCGTACATAAATGGTTTTATTGGTTTTTACTTCTTTTTTAGTGTACAATAAAGAGTATCTGTCTATTATAAATATCCGCTAGGTACCTTAATGTCGGAAAACCGTTACACCTCTGTTACAGTAAGCATGGATCTCAAAATTCTAGCCTCGTAATCAGCATGAATTATTAGACTAAATCTATACGCACGAGTGACTTTCTTCTGAGGTACTGTGATTTAATGTATAAACAAATTTTATAGAGATTCCTCAACATTATTTATTTCAGAAATTAAGCTAAAATTCTAGGCTAGATTATTAATATTGAAGTAAATAATAAAAGAACCTCATAACAATATTTTAACCTATAAAACGTAGCAAAGGAATTTTATCTTTAACATTTTTAGCCTAACCGTAACAGATGAAATTCCCAATAGATCATTAAAAGCTCATATGAAATTTTCTCAAAGCCGTTGACCTAAGTTGCAGGCAGCAGAGAGCACGCAAGCGAATCGTAACAAGATTTCATAAAGCACTACCATCGTTAAGATATTTTAATAGTGTTGTCAAATAACAATAATCAAATGGGACGTCCCGTTATTGTCGTATACAATGTCCACATTTTCCGTTAAAATGTTTGACGGTTATAACAAAAATTTTAATAAATAAAGAATGTCATTAGTTAATAATCAGTCAGGTATATTATACGTTAAACGTCAAGTTATATACTTGATTGCAGGTGAAAAAGTCCCTATACGAGCAATAAGCATACTTGGCAGAACACAAGACATCATATTCTATAATGTATCTTAAATGTTTTTTTAATTAATTATTATTCAAGCTGAGCAAAAAAAATAAAATGGTATTTTAACTTTGCACAGATTCAAAAAGCGCAAAGTTTATTAGATGCCATGTGGTCAAACCAGTCATTCTTTGCTAGTCGAACATTAGGTTTAGTTATTTGTCTCTTTTTTTACACTGTCATTATTCTTCTGTCCCGGTCTCCATCCCGTAGTTGCACAACACTAGTAACAAGGCATAATGTAAACACACTGCTAATCACTCCCAATTTAACTGACAGTCAAATCGGAAGTGCAGTTACGCTGGTTTACACCGAACCAAATTACCGAATCAAAATGATTGGAACAAAAGAATCTATCATAGTTATACCATAATGTAGTTACGGTTATTAACGTAATACGATGTAACTGTTCAATCTTTGTATAATTGTTGATTATAGCCGTTTCGCTAAAGTTAAGTATCAATTCGGTTTCTCTTCACACGTCCATGGGATCTATGTATGATCAGTTTGATATCATCAAATTATTAGTATTTATTAGTGGACTCGGCGAACTGCGTACCACCTCAGAATTAAATTATATTGAATTTCTGAATCTACCCTATTTGACAGGTAGGAACAGTTTGTGTGGGGCTATAAAATTGAATTTTTTAGTATTTTCCTCAAATTTTTTCTATATTTTCTCACCGTTTTTAAACCTTCCCTGAACTTCCACAGATATTTCAAGACCATAATATGCCAAATCAATCTAGCCGTTCTCGAGTTTTAGCGAGGCTTAGGAATAGCAATTTATTTTTATAATAAGACTACCTGACCCGCGAACTTTGTACCGCCTCAGTTGGGGTAGACCACCCTTATTACTTAGGGATATGAAAAAAGAGTTTGCGTCCTATTCTCAGACCTACTGACCAGAATCAGTCAAGCCGTTTCGGAGTTTTATTGCAAACAATGGAATTCTTATCTGAGATCGCAATTTGAAGCCTACCTACATGAACTTCCTATCAAATCTGCGTTAACATCTTTGGATTACAATGTTGCATTTAATGGGTACCGGCACTCTCCAGTGCAGTGGTAATTTACAGAAGCACTGGCCATAATTAAACACCACTAAAACAAGAGCTAACAATACTTTCGCACGCAACACTCGGCCAATGCAACTCGTCCACTTTTTTATTTTCTTTTTCAAGAGATTTCCTGAACGATAATGCAATTCTGATCGATGATGATTAAACGATTCTCACGCTAATTAATTACTATCTTTCATCAAAGTTATTAGCGATTCTGCAGCTAAAACAAAGTGTTAAAACACAGCTAATAATAAGTCGTCAACGTCGTCGAACAGTTAACTTAAATAAATATCGAACAATGAATACATTACTCAATTTTTCCTAATAAACTAGACACTCACGACATATTGTTCAGTCTAATGAACAATTTAAACTAAAACACATAAAACTAGGTTTACCTAACGTTGTACGTTGAATAACTTTTGAAATATTACACGGAAGACAAAAACACCAATTTTGCATAGAATAATTGTGGCACTCTCTATTCTAATTCAGGTAGACATTAAATAATGGTGGCTCAATTTATTTCTTTCCAAACCGCAAACAGATAATGACTAAAATACACAAAAGATTGTGAGAGCTAGCATCAAAAGGCCTTGTAATAAGGTAATTAAACATACATCTAATTCGCGATGCAAATACTTGATCCCCTTTCACCGGTTTCCTTTTGAATGGGGCAAATGATACGAATGGACCCAAAGGTAATGAGTAAATTACTTTCTGTTAGCAAATTAGTAATTGACAGACTGTATAGAACTCTCGTGGAATTACGTGTAAGCTTGACATTATCTTTAGCGTTATATGAAAGTTATCACATTAAACTAAGATTATTGCTAGGCGGCAAAAGCGTAGTGAGAAAACGGTGATACTCCTACAAGAATTTGCAATGTATGTTTGTACACTAATGTTTCCTAGATATTGCTTGTGCGTGTATTGCAAAACATTTTTGAATACACATAAGTTCTTTTATGACACGAAGAAGATAGCAACCATTTTTCAGAATACGGATGACGACTAACTTTTTTTTCTTCCTCTATCAGGTAGATTATCAAAAAGTATTGGACCTATATTTTTTTTCACCTAATAAAAATATTACAGAGAGTATATATTAGATATTTAAAATGTCGCATGACGTCACGCCTGGGTAGGTACAATTTTTACTTAGAAGTAACGTAACGAATTAAACGTGCTTTATCTTTGTAATATTTTGGTAATTGACAAAAGAAATAATAAGAGTTCATAACTTTTTGATAAACTGACTGAAGGACTTAATAGAATATCATTTTCTTTACCCAGTCGTCACCCCTAACAATGAGTACTTTTCAGTAGTATTTTCTTACTCATATTAAAAATATTCAATACAAAACAATATTTTTATGTAGACTTTGATCGCCTTTTTATTTGGTGCATAAAAGTCTAATAGTTGAGTAATAAGTACTTATAAACATTATTTACTGGATCATTGACAGCCAGGTACATAATGTTACTAGTTATAATAACCGCTCTATTACCCTGTTTTTTATCAAAAAATTATGAGAACCTGTAAGATAATTATTATTGGTAAGAAAAATGCAAATTATAAATGTTTAGTTCTACAAAGACATGTAATTTCCTCAGAAACTGGTTACAGATAACTTGGAAATAAAATGAAGAGTTTAGACAAGGTAAGAGAGACAAACAAAATAAGATACGTAAGTATTTTTGGGCAGAGGATGAATAAAAGAGTTACAATCAACGAAAAAGGTCTTAAGTTATACACTAATGGGTACCCCCTAGGATCACCAAATAACTTTTTCTTAAAAGAAACAATTATTTAAAGATTTGGCATTTCGTAATTATTGTGAGAGCGTCTCTCCATTGGAATACAATTCCACTTTTTAACACGTTTTTATTAACTTTACTTCCAGATTGGCCGATTGGAAGCGACCTGTATCCTACGTCTTCCTGCGATCTTTGACCAGGCTGTTTGTCAACCATGTGCAATGGGTATACCTCCTACCCTGACTTTGTTTGAAACCTTTCTTTATGTACTTATATAATCAAATCTTGAAAGTAGATTATCACTTAGTTTGCAAGTTCGTACAATTCGGATTACAACACAATTTTTGACATCATCGAGTTTAAAGAAGACTGGAAGGATTGTGAAGAGGTGACATGACTGAAAAGCGAGGTGGATGACTCGATTAAGGATGACAGAATTGTATGAAATAGGAAAACATCTGTAGGTAACTTGGGACCAAAGCAGGAGTTTTGATAATAGAAGCTTAGTAACTTAATAAATCCATACGATTTTCGAATTCACATTTACTTGAGTAATATTTAACGGTCGGCTGAATTGAACTTCTTTTTATATCACGGTATTATAAACGCAATTATTAGTTAACTCAAAACGAATGTTCTTCGTCAATAGTTATTACTTTTACGGTGTGCAATATGAAGTATTTATCTACTAAGAGTGTTTGATTGGCAGATGCAATAAAGTATTACTTATTTGAAATTTTATTAATCGTACAATATTATCTTTCTAAATAATATGTCGTGAAATAAACAGTATTTACACTGTATACATATTGGATGTATACGCTTTCGAATAAAAAAGAATTTTGAAATTCGCTCCACGATCGGCGGAGATACCTAATCTTATCTAACTAATAACATACGACGAAAAATAAACCGTCGAACATAGGACCTCCTCCTTTTTGAATTCGGTAAAACTATAATAAACACATCCACACAAAACTACCATTCTCTTGGGCTCAATCCTCGACAGTTACCGCTTAGAACCTCGTTTCATGCATAATGCAGCAGCTTTATTTCGTTCTAGCCAGCTTAGCTTAAGCAAAATATGGGGGAAAGCTTACTGGGTGTATTATGTTGTTGCTCTTGATGTGTTGGGTTGGTACTAATGTCAGATCACATCAAGCCGAGAAGAGATATGTGGAAAACATTGATTAAAATCTCCATTAACAGTGAAATTTATTGAGCAACCAAATAGTTATTAGCTTATAGATGAAAGTTAACCATTTATGGATGTATTTTTGTGTTTATAACACAGGCGTAAACAGTAACAAAGATCCAAGATTGTTCAAATAACATTTAAAACATTTAAAAAATCAGAATATGTTTTGTTTAGTTGATTTTTATGTGCGATTTATTTATAGAAACTACTATTCTATACCGTTTTGAATGGTAATTTATAGATAGATAGACAGATAGATAGATAGGTACTCGTTATTGGACACCGTAGACAGTAAATTAAATATGATTTATGTGTCAATAATGTGTTTTCCTCTCATAAATAATGATAGTTAAACAAATAGTCTTTAGACTGCATGCTTCTTATTCATAATCTATAGTCAACATAGTGTAAACTGTAAACCATATCAACTCACGTATGTCAACATCAACACTGTAATACTAGAAGCAGGAATGGAACTAATTATAAATAAATAATTATTGGACAACACCACATACATTTCTCTGATCCTAGGGTAAGTAGTTAAAGTCTTGTGCTATAGAAAAAAGAAACAACGATACCACAAGACCCAGATCCGAGACAATACACTCGTAGAAAAGTTCGTTTCCTACTTTGGCCCGACCAGGAAACGGACCCGGGACCTCTGAGATGGCGACGCCAAGTCCGGCATGCTCGCCTCTCGACTACGGAGGTCGTCGAACATAACACAGCTATAGCCTATAACAAAGTGAAGACATCAAAATATCGTCAACAAATCGCTTTAAAGGTTATCCATAGCTCCCACTCAATTACCCATAAACGCGATTCGGTTCAAGAGTCATCGGTCAAATGTCGTAACTAAAACATCAGTTGTCGATCATTATATAGCCATAATTTACCCAGCGAAAGTTTTCTAAGCCATACAGATTTGCACCGGTATATTCAACTCTATCTCACTCACAATAAAGATCATGTAACTCACAAGACACTTACGTTAGCGTGTTCAGATGAACTGGAAAACCAATTTTGGAAGCCATTATTACATTAGAGAATCGTAGACCGATCGCAGACGAAACGCTTTTCGGCAATTACTCGCCAGCTTTCATTCAATTAGTCGTGTGAGTTATATTTCGGCGTCGATTGTATCATTGTAGTTACGTTGACATCACAAAAAGATTTCGATTTCTAGTACCGATAAAAAGTTGGGTAAGAATTCGCGTGCTCACGTGCTTGATGCTTTGCAAATTTCATTGGCACTTTCTTAATAGGTGAAGTAAAAAAAAATATTAAATCTGGTCTTATGTAACTTTAAAATCTGATCTTTAGAAATTATATTAATAAATAAACTAGATGGCGCTGTACGCGTTTAAATCGCGGAAGTGTTTTCTTTACAAAGCCATTTAACACTAACTATTAAAGTTTAAAGAAACGTTATTTTTTTTTAGGTACTGTCAATTGTGTAATAGCTTAAGGTTTAAGATGTTTCCGATTTTTTTTTAAATTAAGTTTAGTGGTATTTTTTTTTGCTTTAATAGCCAACATGAATTTTGTTTCATGATTTCGTAATAATTTCGTAATAATAATTTCGTACCTACTTATTTGCTGCAAAAAAGATGATTCACAGAATATCTTATCCAAAATAACCAATGATTGTGATATCAAAAATAATGGCAATGATCTTGCCTGCAGGCAATATATTATTATATAACCAATCATATCATGCGCACACTACTTTATGGGAACGTCAAATATGTATGCGAAAATACATGCAATTTTAGAATCGAAATGAATTGCTCTCACACGAAAATTTTCCGCTGGTGAACAACTATTTTTAGGAAACATGCAATCGCAATTGTAAATATTTTTTATACTTTTCATCAAGTGTAACTGTTTTGCGCAAATGATACTTTAATTGCATTTGACATTATAACGTATATTTTGACAAATCTTCAACGCCTAATCATGAGTGCAATGTAACGAAGTTACTCTTGTTGTTGATATGTTTCTACTAACGCTTTGACCAGTTTTAGTCGGATCACTACACTACACACACTACATACTCTACACTTCTATACTAGCTTCAACAAGTCATCTGTCTAACGCATTGTCCTGTTACTAATTATGGTACGTCTTGACCAAGAATCTAGATGCTGCAAGTATGGTTATTAGGTACATTTTTGTAGGATATATTTTTTTGTTGGAGCGATTACCTCTTAAACTCGTGGACTTTGTAAATTAATTTTCCGTGCTCCACGAATATGACGACAATTCAACGGCTGACAAACAGATATACGTCCGCGATCACTTAGCTACCACTACTTCTGTTTGTAATTGTGTTTAGTTAACGTTGAATAACAGTTCAGACTAAACCAAAAACCAGCTAGTGCCATTCGGACTCGAGCATCGAGGGTTCCGTATAATTTGGGACGAGCCCTTGACTACATTTTATTAAATGCTAAGCATTAAAACTTTCCCTAAGGCTATTGATTTGACACACATTGTGTTGCAACAAAACTTAATTCACATTAATGATGGCAAATTATACGTCACTCTTCACAGAGCATTCTTACAATATAACTGATCTTTCGTACGTGTCATTAAATTTTTCATCGTCCATAGCTACAGTAACGACTTGAATCACTAATTTGAAGCAACCGAACAATGACTCTGTCACGTCCGATCCTAACTTTCAACACCGTTGAACTACTGCCTTAATTTTATTCGGATAGGGTTCAAATTACCGAGGTTTTATCCAAGTTAGCCTAGGCTGGTGGTTGTCTAGACGAACGTTTGTCCTACATACCTATTAACGCAGAACTTGGACATAATTAGACTGATCTGAGTTGAACCAATGTCAGATTAAAGCTTGCTACACACTCAGATGCTAGATGGCCTTAAGAGTCACTAACTTATTTTTCTTAGCATGTCGATGGTATCAAAGACTGCACGAGAGGCTTATCTGTCTTGTCGTATTTAAAGTTTCATTTCAACAATTTTAAACTTTACGTTAAGTGATCACATTCTGAAGATAAAAGGTACTTATGCAGTGTGCGTTTGAAGTGGGTGGAAAAAAGACCAGCAAGTTTTAACAATTCAAAGACCTAGAAACAAGAAGGGAAATGGCATAATTTAGGACAAGCTG
Organism: Anania fuscalis; assembly: GCA_950371115.1. Lineage (NCBI taxonomy): Eukaryota > Metazoa > Arthropoda > Insecta > Lepidoptera > Crambidae > Anania > Anania fuscalis. Next base: position 14,453,642 of record OX493334.1, on the reverse strand, counting down.
ACTTGGTCATAAGACGCATGATGCTTTACCAAGAAAAATAAATTTTAACTTAATAGTTTACCTAGTTAAAAGGAAACCGGCCAAGTGCGTGTCGTGCCACGCGCAGTATAGGGTTCCGTAGTTGCCCGTCGTTACCACAATATATTTCAGCAATTACTACATTTAAGTCACTTTTAATGTTTTCCTATAAGGAATTTTTAATGACTAAGTTGAACGACTATTACTCTTAAAATAACTGGTCTACCTTAACCGCTATGATTTTCTTTAAAAGTTCATAAAAATCACTATTATCATTAATTTTTCCAGATTTTTAAGCCAATAGTTTAGATTTTAGAGGGATGGGGGAGGCCCTACTCGAGCAAAAATTGACACTTTAAAGTTTTATATATCGCAAACGGATCCCGTGTCGTGTGGTGCCGGCACGTTAAAAGAATAGCACCACTCCTTCTCTTCCTATGGGTGTCGTAAGAGGCGACTACAGGAGAACCGCCACAAGAAACGGGCAGCAGCGTCATCTTTCCACCATTGGCCAAATTGCGATCGCCAACCCGCCGGATTCCTAAATCAAAAAATTGACATAGCAACCCCTAAGTTATTTAAAGGACCTATTTAACGATATCCTACACTATGGGATAGACGATGAAAAAAACATCCCCACGTTACATGTATGGGAGTCCCCTAAAAATCAATATTTTTCAAAATTTTATTTTACCGTTTTGTCGGCGTGATTGATATAAAAATCTCCACAAAATTACAACTCTCTAGGGTTAACAGTCATCAAGCAAAACCTCGGACGGACAGACAGACAGACAGACGGACATGACGAAACTATAAGGTTTCCTTGTCAGGACTACGGAACCCTAAAATACAGCAACAATGACTTCATTATTTCCCAATTTTTATAGGTAAGTTACCTATTAAATGTTTGTACACACATGTTGTTACACAAGATTTTCTTATAATATTAACTTTTACAATGGGACTAACTTGAAATTGAAATCGCACATCACAATAATACTTTTCCATTTAAAATGTATGTACGTTTAATTTCTAGCAATTAAACGTTTGATATAAACTTAATGAGTGAATTTATATTTATCAAACACCTGGCCTAGTGCCAGAATCATTTTAGATCTTGTACTTTTATTATTATGTAATATTCATTCGCTAGTGTTAGTTTTTTTCGTTGATATGTTCATTAGAGAGCACACAAGAATCAACACCTTTACTTTTAGTTTAATAAAACACCTTTTAGCGTAATTTTATACATCGCTTTTTAAAAAATGTATACTTTTTAAAAATAATTAATTTATCCTTTTTAATCATGTCTACATAAATCATGATAATAAGAAGTATAGTATACAGGCTGTACAAGAGAATAGGATACTCCTTAAAACCACGTGATCAGCTGGTCATATACAACAACTTTTCTCTCTAAGTTTTCAATCGTTAAATTTTTCGAAAGCTATTTATAGCTCTCTCACTTTTAATAGTTACATATTACCTAATCCAGGTTAAAAATCTTAATGTTATTGGGATTTAACATTACGATTTAAAACCTGGCTAATATTTGCTATTTTAGCACTAATTACTGCGACTGCAACGTTTCCTAAAACAATACCTAGTCTACCATCTAACATCTTTAACAAGTACTTACACGTTTTACCTTAACCAGTAAAGTGTAATGTTCTAAATTCGTATTAAATGCTTAAATGCGAGTGGAAACTAGTGTTCAGAATAATTTGCGAGTTAGAATTCTACGGGTATGCGCGTCTAAGGCTGAACCATTAGGCGCGCTCGTGACTGCGGTACCCTAGTAAGCAGTACTTATGGGTATACCGTGAGGAAATAATGTATGAGAGTCTGGAGCTTGTCTGTACATATCTGAGTTGCTTGGCACCGATTTGTTTTGTCTTGATTATTAGTCCATCCCAAATAAAAAAATAAAAGTCTGTCATGACATGGAGAGCGGCGCTCTCATTAGAAGAGACACCCAATAGAGTACGTAGAAACGGCAGACAGAAGGTGGATCCTTTAAAAGACTCCATAATCGCATGGATGAAGAAGATCAACATCGTTTGTTTCCTTATCTAAAATATTGGCTTTTAACCTGTATGCTTGGAAAATAAGACAACAATTGATATAACAATGGCTCGCGCACACATGTGTGCGCGACGCGAGCCTAAAATAGCGCCACCTGATTGTAAATTGCTGTGTGGGTGCTAGAGACGATTGCTAAAGATACCATGGACGGCATTCCGCACTAATAACTCCATCCTCAAGGAGCTTCATATACAAGACTGACTTTCGTCGATTGTACAGTTGCGAATATTGAAGTTCTTTGGACACATCTCCAGGAATGAGGACTCGATGGAGAGACTTATTGTGCAGGGCCGTTTGGAAGGCACAAGACCACGTGGTCGATCCCCAACCCGCTGGATAGACCTTATTAAAACAAGTACCGGATCGACTGCCATACAATGTGCTCGCGATGCGGAAAACCGGCAGAGATGGAGAGACATCGCAAGACGTGCTGCAGCCCTGAAAGTGAACGTATTTAACTACCATACATATTGTGATTGAAGTAACAGTTGCAACCAAAATTATGCTTACTAACTGGTAACAACCAGTCTTACTAGAAGCAGCTAGGCCGTAAGAATGCAAATTTAATATGTGGTAACATCGTACAAAACGAAACACCACAGTCACAACTTTATTTTTAGTCTGCCAGAGTAATTCCTGTTATCAGAAGTAGCTTCTAAAAATATATGTCTTACTGCAACCAAAACCTGTAGAAATAGGGATGACGGCAAACTTTTTTCCTAGTCTGTCAGATAGATTAAAAATAAGTTTTGGATACGTTTTTTTTTTCTTTTTTCACACAATCAAAATATTTAAGAAATATTTTTAATTTAATTATGATTTGAAATGTCGCATGACTTTACGACTAGGTAAAATTTATACTTATAAGTGACGGCACGAGCCCCCTCCGGAAGTTTAACGTGCTTTATCTTTGTACATTTTTGGTAGGTTAACAAAAGAAAAAATATGAGTCCTAACTGACGGACTAAATAGAATTGTATTTTCTTTACCCAGTCGTCATCCTTATTCTAAACGAGGCATGCCTTATTCGTACCTGGCGATTCAGTACCGTTGCGGAATTGAATCTATGAACGGATTTGGTTAATTAAAATTGGTCCGGCTGTCCGCCGACTGTTCCCGATAGTCGGCTATTAAATTATTCATTGTTTGTTCTTCAGGTACCTTGTTTAATATATACGGATACGTAATATTAATATCCTATTAGAATTGTTATAAACCTCTAGCGGTAATCAACATTTGTGTGTAATTTGAATAGATAGGTTATTAAATTTTAAGATTTATAACTTTTGATTAACTTAGCACATAATTATAGTTTAGTAACAGAAATAATAGTTTTTAAATATGCTTGAACTGAGACGTAATCAAGTCTACAGCATAGAATGCAGAAAGAAAAACTAAAACAATTTTAACACATGGTTTCGCTAGGAAGAAAATGAATAATAATTACGAGTAAAACAAATGGCCATGTCATAAAAACACACTGATGTAAATGACCAAACAGTTGAAGCTAAAACAAAAATAAATTGGAAAGAGGCAAATAAAATGTAATTACGTAACTATACTATTATTAGTAAGTACGAGTATATAACTTACCAAAGCCATTTCACCGACATTGAAACTCTCTATTTGCAAGAATTTGAACTAACGACTGTGAAGTAACTAACATTGCAGTCACTTAATTGTAGGCACAGCTTCTGTTGCGAGAAATTACTAACATGCTATTACTTTTAATTACTTATACATTGCTTACCAATACGGATAATGTTGTTAATAAACTTAACAGTGCAGTAAAACTGGTAAATTTTCTTGTCCAATCAAATCCCGCGGTTTCTTTCCATTTTTGCATTAAAATCTGATACACTCATTAACACAAAGGAAATCGAGGTATGAATTTAACTTTATTTTATAAATTTAGAAAAAATCCCTTTAACTTCATTTGACCATAATTATATTAATTTCAAAACATACAAAACTGTTGTTCTTAGCTAGCTACTTAATTGGCGTCTCAACTCAACAGAATTCAAGTTTTTTTTCGTGGCTAAATATTAGATTAACTTTATTTGAAACAGTTATACTTACTCTTAAACGAACATTATTTCACACCTTCATACACATCTTTCTTTACAGACAAATAGTAAAATCGCAAAATATCATTTTCAAAAAATTACTTGATTAAAATCATGTTTGAATGCCCTGGTTCAATATCTATAGGCACAAATAAAAATAAGTACAAATAAAAGTTAGTACTATAATCATCATTATTATCTCGGCCTATTGCCTCCTGCAAAGAGCGCCAAAGAGCACATCGATCTCCGGCTTTTCCATTCATCCACTGCCAGCCATATTCCTAGGTCGCCGGTCCATCGAGCTGTGGGGTATCCTACACTACGTTTGCCAAGGCGTGGTCTCCACTCGAGAACCCGTTTACTCCACCTGTCATCGGTTCTGCGACATAATATGTGGCCAGCCCACAGCCACTTAGGCTTAGGTAAACTGCAGGGTATAATATTACAAATTGGTGCACCATTTACTACTGCTCTGTGCGACTCCAACCGATTCCCGTCGTTCATTTAATCACGAGAACTGAAAAATATTTCAAATTTTAATTTGAAATATTATACCCTGCAGTTTACCTTTTATTATTTGAGATTCCTTTAAAAATTTCATAGTAATCTGTAAATGTAATGATCTAAATTGTAAATTATATCCGTCCCTGCAGTTAGATCAAAGTAGCTAAATTTATAAAATAATTTTGCCAAAGTGAGAAAATTTCGTTAAACTTTCCCAAAAAATGAAAACAAAAATATGCTCAAATTAAAAAAAAATGTTTTATGGAATAGTTGATGAAATCTAATACATAATAAGGGGTTTTATAAGGATCAATAAATAAAAGCGGCAGGTCTACGTGATTTTATGTGTTCTTGATTCTTTGTTCTAGGTCATGCTAAGTGATTCCTTTTATTTGCCCTCCATTGTTTAACAACTTTCGTACTAAATCGTCATACCGCAAGAAATGGACATTACGGTAATGTACAGACACAAATTCCTAATCTGATACAATATACACAATACACGTAGTAAGAGAAGGCTCATTCCTACAGAATGTACAGATCACGAACACAACTCATACGTATGTATCGCGAATATCGCGATGCGACGAGCTCAAGTAATCCTAATAAAATAGACTACTTGACACTTTTCTTACACTACGTTATTTTAATCGTGCCTATCAAACAATTCAAATTCCGTTATTTGTCACTTGCAGTTGATTTTAAGAAAATACTTTCCAGTATTTTGGGATATCCATCCTAACTTTATGTTTTTTTTTCTCTTTATTTCCTAGGTAATAGATTCACATTCGCTTTTATTACTTGACTTGTAGAAAATTTTATATTATTATAAGCCCACCCGCGCCGTTTATATGCACTTGTGTGATTAAGATTATTTCTTTTAAGTAAAGTTGAGAGCTGCTCGAATGATTTGAAAAAAACTTCGAGAAAACCTGAAAGTCCTTTTTGAATGTTTTTTTTTTATTTCTGTTTAATAGCTGATCGTCAAATTTTGAGATATTTTGAATAAGCTAGTTTAAAATAAATAAAGTTGTCAATACGAACTCAGATGTTTGCAGAACATAATATAACAGTCAAAATATTTTTATGGTCTCCACTCAGCAAGAACTTTTTATGGTCTCCACTCCAGTTTGGCGTTGATTAATAATTGGAATAATCAAATTAGCACGCTAGTTAAGAGGACCTTTTATCTGGATGAGGCATCTTGGCTCGATTGGCACGTTAAGCGGAAAATGAGCGTACTATACTGACGTTAACTGTGCAATATTCACCCTAGTTCACTTTCTCAGAGCACCCAATTCGCACTTTCACGGCCGTGCGTAAAACGATTCTCTTAATCGATTACCGTCAAAACGGTAATGTCCGCGAATGTGGAATAATCGATTCGAAATCATATCGTTCGCGAATTTAATCGATCCTACGTTATTACGATAATAGGGGCGACTCTGTTATTAGAGGTGAGTCGGCGTTTTTCCGTGACAATTTCTCATTTTAGCGCGTCGCGTTGTCATAAAAAGTATAAGAGCAATTTCCAACATCACTATCCGGTAGTAAAAGTTATGCAATACTCTCCAAGATGACTGCAGTTTGCTTGCAATAAGTTTTTAATTAATATTTCAGCACGTACATGCCGATGAGAATCAGTTAAAGAAGTAATTGTATGTCAATTAAAACAGTTTAGTAACTAGCAATTTTAAAACAATTTGAATAAGAAAAATAAATTTAACTATCAACATTTCCATAATATGATTATGTTGACAGTTAAATTTGTTTTGACCAGATATGAGTGGTTATGCGACATAAATTCTGTAATAATGGATTTCGTATCTTACACTACAATCACTAGTATATAAGTCGTGGCATTTTCTCTATAGCAAACGATTTTTTAAATTAAAACTATTTTATAGAATGGTGAGAGTAAACATTAGGTCATGTAATTGCTTGAAAGTATGGAATCAGCTGCTAACACACTAAAACTTTTTTTTAAATTGTTTGTTTTTATTGACTATATACATTGAATTTGAATTTAAGAATGTTAGATATTATACATTAAATCAACATATTTTTTATTTTTAGTATGGGCCAACTTGGAAAACATGCAAAAATTACCCATAGCTGCATCAATTTACCGTCAACCGAAGACAAAAAATTGCCTATTTCAAAGATAGTTCCTTCCTGGTAGGTAGCTGATAATTGCGCACTTTCTAAAGAAACACATTATTTTTAGCCACCCTTTATAGAACATTTTTTTTAATGCAAAAATTAGTAGACATTAACTTTAAATTAAATCTAGTATAGGGCTGTGTTATTGATTTTTGTAAGAAAATAATAAGAGATTATTTTTTTTTCAGGATCCTAAAAAAATACTCAAAAAAATCCTTCAAACATAATCAGTCATTGTGCAAATTCTGATTTTTTTTTAATAATTGTAAAATACATTTTATAACATTAAATTAATAATTTAACTTCTATATTTTCTTTGATAATAATTTTTTTAATTTGATTTTAATTTTGTGTGTATCTATAATATTATAAAAATAAAATTCAAAGTAAAAAAGAAACGTCGAAATAATTCGAAATAAAAAATCAAAAACTTACCGCAACTACACTCCAGCAGTTTCCCACCAATGTTTCTATCACCAATATCACTAGCACACACGTCGCGCAACCACGCGCGCACACCGCCAAGGCCGACTCACGAGTGACGCGCGCCGGCGCCTGCGCACGCTTTTACGCTCCGCAGGGGTGCGTGCACTTTCGCTGGGCCTTAACTTTAGGGATGATTTCAGGAGTTTAGAGGTTAAAGGACAATGACAATTTTTGTGTGGAATTTGGTTATGTGTTGGTCAGAGACCTAATCGTGAGCTATGTTGCCCTGGAACCTAATAGCAGTACTAGCTTTTACTCGCGACGTCGTCAGCATTAAGCCAAATAGAAACGAATAATCATCCCACGCGAATACAAACGAAAACGGGATAAAAATTCTTCTAAACTCTAAACTCTCTTTCTCTGCCTACATTTACCATTAAAGCTACTGATGAAAACCGTAAACATTTCATAAATCACGACATTAGTAGAATCCGTAAGACCTGTATAAGCTATTGCACGCAACAAACCATCCTCAATGAAAACTTTCGTGACCTAAGTTATTACTTACGCGGTAATTATTGAAGAGGCAACACTAGAACTGACCACGACGATATGATTAAGGACAGGGTGATATTCTCGTACTAGTCGACATTTTGTCGAACGGATTGAAAAGCAAAATAATACATTTCATCAATCTATAGTTAGCCCTCTGCAAAACATACATTTCTCCTCTTGATCTTTACACTGCATAAAAGAACATTTGAACATAGCCTCAAAGAAGTGCTTAACTGATAAAACATCTTGTAATTCTTAGAAAAAATTTCTCAGAACGTCAATTTAGTCTAATTTAAACGTAGTGATTACTTGATAGGGCACTATTTTAAATGGTTAAAGTAAAAAAATCCCATAAAAAGGTTTTAACTTTTACAAAAAAAAAAATGTAATTAAAAGTTTTTAAGACTACGTGATTTGTTATAAATTTTTGTTTTTAGCAATTCCATGCAAGGTTTTATTGAAGATTCGTAGGTTCGAGTCCCACCTGAGGTCGATGTTTTTTTTTTCAAGTGTTATTTATCTACGTGATTTGCATAATCTTTCATTTTTCTTTAATAAAATTGACTAGCTCTAATAAATAAAAATGTGCGATTATGATTTAATACACAACCGAAATCAAGATAAAACTTAAAGAGAACTGATTATACCTACTTATATATACTAGCTGTGACTGTTTTGACTTTACCCGCGTCCCGCGTGCAATATGGGGTTACCTATTAGATAATATTTTTGGTTTTACATACAATATCATTTGTGACAGTTAAATTTATTGCCACCTACCTATATATTAACATCTAAGTGTCTCTCATCCCTCGGATATGAGAAATGTTTCACTATAAAGTCCATCCGGAAGGTTTAGTATAATAAATATGAGTCAAATAATGATTTAAATCGAATACGTGTGTAGTTTCGAAGATTCCCCAAATTTTAGTATTTGGATGTGCATACTTTAGATTATGTTGCAATGCAGCTGCTTACGAACACTTTTCTTTATTCGACCGATTCAAGCATAACACTTTACTTCAAGACTAGTTGAAGGCTTTAGATTTAACAGATAGCCCGACACTCTTTGCTTGCTTAACGTATTGCCTCTGTATGCTTAAGGGGACACATTTAATCCCATCTATAACCGCCATAGGCTATAAACAGGATGAAAGAGAAATGTACACCTTAAATAGTATACGGCAATGAGTAATGCGTCTAATATGTTTATTGAAAACCAGAAGGCTATCTTTACATAAGTAATCGTTTTGACGCATACGCAGTTTTGCATAATTAATATCTATTTGTAACTCTTTACAATCTCTTAAGATTTAGTGATAGTTACAATCGTGGTTAAACTAGATAATATTTTATAAGTTAGTGAATTGTTTCTAAGTACCTAAATAAGTATCGATAGTTTTCTTCAGTTCTTAAGATAAGGATATTGTTAATTAGACTTAAGATAAGGATATTGAGAATTAGTAGACGCTATTCCGCTGCCATGCAATCTTTTATACCATCGATATTGTTCCCCATAAATTTTAATTAGGTGATTTTATGTAAGCAACAGAATACGCCGTCGTTTTATTGTGATTTTGTTGTCTATTACTAAACTATACTTAAAATAAAACTTAGCAATTTCCACCCTATTCTGGAAACCTAGAGCCGGTAACACAGGATCTAAGCTGGCTTTGTGGGAAGCATTTATAGTAGCACTTTCGTTAAGGTTCTCATACTTAAAAAAAAACTTTACCACCCCGGTTTTCATCAAGATTATACTACAAAAAAGTCACCGAACGGAAATTATTCCTACACTGATTAGTTTACTGACCACTTAATCGTTTTACTACCAAGGAACATCAGGAGGACCGAGGATAATCCCTCCGGATGCGGCGATACTACGCCTATCAACACTCACGGATCATTAGACTTTACACTCAATCAAAATGGGAATTAGCAGGTAAGGCCTTTAAATTGTAATTATTTAGATAAAATTAATTGACCAATCAAGCAAGGAATTCGATACTCATTGTTGTGTGTATTACTCCTAGAAACTCGTCTGAGGAACAGTTTCGAGTATTTTACATGATCTTTTATTTGGCAAATTAGGATTTTTAACTTTTGTAAAGCGAATAATAAGATCCTGGCAGGGTGCCAGCGACAGCAGATGAAAAAAAAATCGATAGTGGAACTCTGTGGCGTGCATAAGCTCTCTCAATTTATATGCTGCTAACCTAGGCATCTGCCTATGACGCAGTAGATTGACTTAGTGTGATAGTAATAATAACTAAGCAGAATATTGCCAAGGACAAGAATAGTCTACAAGAACATAAAAAAATGTTGTTGAGAACACACACACAAACATAAAATCTTTCTTACCGAACAGTCTTTAAAAACGATTTGATTAGAGCGTGCAATTGATATAAAGAGAAAATAAGATCGACACTTCTCTGTAATTTTGTTTTACTTGTCATCACAGCTTTGTTATTGCATTATTCAATATTGCAATTTGGCTTCTACCGCTATCTCTTTTTCTTTTCGATAATATGATGTATGTTATATATAATTCGCTACCTGTAGTCTTTGTAGTAGTCAGGTGTTCTAATAGCAGGTCTTATCACTTCTCTTTATCTATAATCAAAATCTTTCTGAAAATGTGTCTGTAAAAGTGACTAGCTAGAACATCAGGCTACACCAATATGTTGCTCTTTCACGAAGCGAACATTTTACACGACACCTCGACGATCCTTCTTTGCAACGATATTGAGCCGACGAGGTCAGAGGAAACAGTCAGAGGTTTTAGTGGGACGTACTTGGCAAACAGCTAGGACGACAAAAAGTCCAATCTTACATAATAGTTCCCAAGGAAGAAGTATATTTTGGTAATCAATTGAAAATGATAATAATTTTAAATAACAAAAATATGATAAAGATTTGTCATCCAAATACGAATTAAACTCTAGCCCTGGCGGTTTTACTCGAATCCATGCACAGCAAGGAGACAAAGCCAGCGGATCGTAATTGCTTAGTTTTACGTCCGCCAAGTACTCGAGTAGTACACATCTATTACTATAACAATGGTTTTTCTTATTGGACGAGTGCGCACGACCTTACTTTGGCCAACAAAAAATAAGATTGATTGCCACTTCGGTCATTTTCGCGACACTTTCCTAACCTGTATCACGTGTGGTCATTTGAAAGTAAAACACGCAAAAAATGTTTTGCCTTTCCATAATTTTACCTAAGTACATACACGCGAACTTACGTGGTTACTGCTTTAGCTTTAGTATTGCGGTTTGCTGCCAAATATTTCTATTTTTTGCCACTATGTGATTTGCTATGTAATTTTTTTGTAATTTGCTACGTTATTTTTTTACTTACCCAGCAACCAAACACAAAGAAAACTCCTAATTTTGGTTTTATTTCTGCCATTAAACACTAAACCATCTAATTTATATTTTAACCGTGATTTACATTACTTGAAGAACATAGGTTCTAACTATTTTGGCGTTTCGTGTTTGTTTTTTCACATTTCACTCAACTTTCTACTGATGTCAAAAAATGTTTGGTAGAAACTGATTTACTTTAAAAGACTTTGAAAAACTATGAGCATAGCTTATCTGAGCTCTAATTGAGCACAATAACAGCAGACAAAGCCTTGGTACTTCAACATAACGATAAAATTTTACAAATGTAAAAATAACTGAGAAGATTGCAATCGTAAGCGCAACGCCAAGTATAGCTATAATTTATTTCCGGATTTAACAATATCAGCTAACTTGTTTAACGTCATGTAAAATGGTCTAAGTAGTTCACTAAGCACACGCAATTTTAACAAGAGTATATGAGAACGGTAATAAACAGTAACACCATATTGATTAAAACTATACAATCATCCACATAGACTTTAATCTCGAGTGCACAGGGCGGTAACCACGAACTCTTAAAACAATCTCAAATCTGTCAAACATTATAAAACCTGTCAAATTTTGTATGTAATGACGTACCAAAATTGACAGATTTGACAGCTTTGAGATTGTTTTAAGAGTTTATGGTTACCCCATGTACTTTATAATAATCAATCTAATTGCAATGTCCTCACAAACTTAACAAATGAAAATGGTCATGAATGATCCATTGGATTGTCAATAAAAATAGCTGATGAGAAAATAACAAGTCAAATAGGGAAGTCAGAGAGATGCCATCCCATTAACTGTACCAAGGAAAGACGTGCTATTAAAATAAAAAGTTATGACAGGTCGGTCTGGGATTCGGAGAAGATGTTCTTATTTTCGATTTTATCTATAAATTAAATATCTTCAGTTTTTATTTCATGCTTCTTATTTAAAAAAATCTTATTTTGTCCTGAGTAAGTAACTATCTTTGTTCATAATTTGAAGAGAATATTATGTCCAATTCTTCTTTAACAGCAGTTATCAACTCTCAATAAACTAAACCTTCTTTTGTAGTTCAACTTGGCAAAAAAGTATCATCACATACATTAAGTATTTTAGCTTTCTGATTGACCGACCCCTTTGAACCTTACACAAATGATAGCAAATATCCATTAGCCAATTCAATAACACTCGCAAGTTCTAAGGAAAGTACAAACACGGTCTAATTCTCACCTTTCTATTTAAGTATGATGAATTTTTGCCCGATAGCTACACTCAGGCATCGAAGATTAACTGTATTCAGTCAATTACATTATAAATTCATCATTGTTATTGTTACATTTTCCTCAAATACTTCGTAATATTTTCTATCTGCATTAGTGAATTCTAAGTTATACATTATACAAGAATATACACGCATTCATGATTTTTAAAGGCAAAGAATAAGCGAGTTGCGCAGTGATTGTTGATGTGTTGAACTTTGAATGTTTGATGTTCCAGGGTTGATATCCGGTTCGGTAAATTTTAAATATTTTTTTAAATTATCTAGAGCCTGGGCGTGTTGGGAGTTGCCAGATACCTCTGATGAACTATCTGATACCTGCCTGGTAATTCTTAACTCCCAGATACTTTATAATTCGTTTGTTGTCCGGAGCATATTTATTTGAAGTGATTATTGTTGTAAAATTTTTATACCTATTCTACACCTTTAAAATTTTTACTTAATAATAAATGATACAGAGACAATAATAGCTACACTTAAAAATATTTTTCAGCTCTACAACACTTAAAAATTGCCATTTAATTGAATTAATTACATGAAAATAACATACTAACAAACCACTTATATGTGGCATTATTTAAAGTAAAATCGTTTAAAAAGATAATCATTGTGATTATTAGAATGATAAATAATAACAGAAGTTTCTGTACCTTGCTAAATTGAAATTAAAGCGAGATTTTTTCCTTTTAATTAATCGGATTCAGTATTTTTACTGTAGCTTTAAACATTGAAACTATCACTAAATTAATCTAGCCAGACGACACAGTCTAGTTCATTCCGAATCAGATCGATCTTCGCATCGTCTGATAGACCTAATTATCTCTTTTATTACCTCATTATCTGATGCCTTACATCACGCAAAAGAACGCTATTTTATAATAATGCATAAAAAATTCACGCCTTGTTTGTTATACGCCTACTTAAAAAAGAAATCTTTTTTAAATACTGAGAAAAATGATTTCCGTGCTTAATGGGTGCTCGTCATGAAATTCCCTTACTTTACCATTTGAAATTTTGAATTACCCTTAAAAGAATAGACCCCTAGATTATAGGACCAAGGCTCTGCATTAAAACATCAGAATGAGAAGTGCCGACCCAAAATAATGGAAAGAGGCAAGAAATATAGGCAGATCGAGAAATTTATGACAACAAATACGGACCTAGGAATTTAATCCGACTCATAAAATTATTTACTTAACTGGTAAAGGTTGTTAGGAAGCCGCTGGATGGAGGTCGCTTCCAACCGGCCAATAAAAATCATTGGGTGAGGCTTCTGTTTAGCAGTGGACGTCCTGTGGCTGAAATGATGATGATGATAAAATTATTTATGCATATGCCTAATTGTAAACACAAAGTTGTGATTGATACTACTAGTATTATGTTTTCAAAAATGACTGGTACGATTAATTTTTAAGTGCATAATCTAAATTAAAAATATAACTTAATGGTTTGCTAGATGCTATACTCGAAACCATTTACTTAGTTTATATAATATGTGGCTGTAAGTACGTTGAACGTTTCGATGGCATGACCTTGCTGCCGAATGTTGTGTTATACTTCGTAGCCACGCTACTAAAGCAATCGCTATGAAATTTGGCAGAATAATTGTCCATAAAATATCGTTTTTAGTCCACAGTCGCAGAAAAAATGTCTTATTATAGTTTAAGAGAAATTAAATAGATAAAGTGGCGCGGCCGGGACGTATACTTTGTCGCCACGCCACCTCGCAAATTGTTTTAAAAGCGGATAAATTATGCAAATTTATTATTAAACAAATGTTATGTTAATGATTAATCCAACTCGAATTTAGGTGAATCTGCAGCATGTGACTCGGCTAAAGAGCTCAGCAGACGCACTAGTAAAAATAATTATTTACTTATTGTAGAGTAGAGAAAAAACTTTTATTCCTAACATTTAATATAGGAAGTTCCTTATAAGTCCACTATTGTACATTGGCTATGGTCTGTTTGAATGTATCCTACCCGCTACATATTCTCTGCCGCAATTTTTTCTTGATTACTAAATTAGACAGTAACAACAAAATTTATTCTCCCCATGTCTAATTTGACTAAAATATTCTACAAGGTAGATTACTAAAATATCCTGTGTAAGGCTAATAGTATGTAGGATAAACATATATGTGTGGTGCCGGCACGTTAAAAGAATTGCACCACCCCTTCTCTTCCTATGGGTGTCGTAAGAGGCGACTACAGGAGAACCGCCATAAGCATCTCCTCTCCACAATTGGCCAAACTGCGATCGCCAACCCGCCTGCCAAGCGTGGCGATTATGGCAAAATCCTCCTTTTGGAGAGGCCTGTATCCAGCAGTGGACTGATATAGGCTGTTGATGATGATGATGATAAACATATAATTCAAGGACAGGATATGCTTAACAAATCTCTTAGTTGCGCTAAAAAAGTGCTTATTCAAGAAAATAACAAAAATGTACAGCTACAGCAACTGTGAATTTTGGACATTCTCAAAAGTTAGAAAGTTTTACGATACGGTAGGTAATGATTAAAATCGTTGTTAATGACCCTTTAAGCGTACTTCGCTGAAATTCTAAAAGAATTTTAAAATATGTGTGTCCATCTTGATAACCACAGGATGTAGACACGCTTGTTGCGGATCCACTAGTTCACCAACTTTCTAACAAATAATTATCTTTGTAACATCAAAATCATTATACTAATAAGACTTCTTTTTCTTTAACATATTATATGAACAGTACCTACATACAGATCTATAATACTGTGATATATGTGCTTGGTCCACTGTTGGACATATGACTCCTGAAGCTCTCTCCAGATAGCTCGATTCTTGTTCATGTCAGTCCAGCCGTACTTATTATATCATTGGACCATCTGGCTAGTAGTGTGCCCACACTTATTTTTTCTGTACGGGGTCTTCAGAACAAGACCCTGTAGCTCCATCTTTCGTCGTCTTTACAGCATATTCGGCCTGCCTATGCGGCCATTTTATTGTGTCGTGGTCCCTTCATAGAACTTACTGTCACGGATTAACTTCGGTTTACCATGTTCAGTTTGAATTTTTAAAATTCCTACGAGAGAACGCTACTAAGACTGTTAGCAGGTAGACTTACGAACGAACCCAATATATAATACGGTACACCATTTTAAAGTTTATTAAGGAATTACGAATAGAATTTTGCTCGGAATCTTACCAAGCATGGTTAAAGGGTTAAAAATAAGCAAGTCGAGTCGGCTAGAAATATTCGCCGTAGAACCCACATTCGATGGTTGGTATGCTCTTGAGTGCTGCTTGGGCTCTCTTATAAGGTTCGAACCATGATATAAGCGTGAAGCTAGCAGCGGCAAGCTAGAATAATTTAAAAAGCTAGCTACCAGCATAACTAGGCTCAATGGTATGCATTGAAAGAGGGTTACGTCCTACATTGGACATACTGACGTCAGTAAGATATATTTAAATTTTGCTATAGTTTTAAATTATTTAAACATAATTATTTATCGTCGGGTTCGATTTGAATAATAATGATGACGACGCATTAAGTTTGCTACTACATCTTACATTTACTTTACATAAACTAAATAATAAAATAATCTTCTAATAAAATGATTTGCTCACATTAACAGCTGTTTTAACACATTACGTAACGCATTTAGTAAAATTGATAGTAAAAGTTTACAATTTATAGCTCATTTGGTTAACCATTAGATAAATTAGTTACATGTCAGATCATTGGTAGCTTTGTGTTCTTTTTAGTTTCGTGTTAATACAGATGAAAATTACTCATAAGTGTCTATTTTATAAGTCGTATACAACTACTTTATTAATCTGGGTCAACATAATTCCCAAAAAGAAAAGAAAAACATACACCCCATTACAGCTGATCAGTTTTTTAGGACAGCTGTTTATAATCCATATATAAAATTGACTTATGAGAGCAGTAGAAAAATAAACATTCTTGTTTCAAGTCAACTAACAAATTGAACGGTAGAGCAAGAAAGGCAACAAAATAAGACCTATAAGCCCAAATATAAATAAATAGATAAGACTGAAAGAATTGCATGTTTTACATTGGTACGCTGGAACTAAATTGAAGGCAAATTTGCCCAAGTGGGCAGTGGCCCAAATTTGCCTACAATAAGTTTCTAAGTTAGTGATATACGAGGGTAGGCAACACCTTATGGTATAAATGCTCATAAACTAACAACTGTATTAACCTATAAACTAACGAATATGAAACACTGTTATCTCGAAACGAAGACATTTATCGTAAGATCTACTCGGAGTATCCGGACCTACACTACTAGATAATTAATGTTTTTTTATCATCACTCATCTAAACTGGACCATTCAATTACCTTTTTTGCAACGTGTATTTGATCTCTGTCAAAAACAAACTAAAAGAATATTATTGTAATTGAAACTAATGCAATCGAAAGTGAAGACTCAATGAGTGGGCAACAATAGGAGATAATATCTGATCAATAATCATCGATAATTTTTGCAGCGTTATCTTGATCATGACTTGCATAATTTGCAGAAGTGAATCATTCTAGTCATACTGAGTTACGTTGAACAGCTCATCATACTACTACAAAACGTCAAATTTTCTTAATTAACATTGAACTCCTAAGTTTAGGATTTTTTTTGTACTTTGTGTTGTGAGTGGTTGTGATCTGCTCTGCCGTTGACAGAACGTTACGACGGTCTACTGTAATGTACCTAAACAATTCTTATCTTATGCTCATATTTTTTTTACCCGATTTCAACAAAGGAGGTTCATACGAACAAAATCTGTTTTTTTTTTATTGTGTGTTAAACGGTCATTCATCGTTATCACGTTGACAGATTTCGATGTTTTTTTTTAAAGGGAATACTTCAGAAGTTTTGCCATAATCTTAGAAGATCTAATGATGGAATCTATAAGATAATCATCAAGCATGAACTCCGTATCACGCCATCTGACTTATGTATAAAGTTACGCAACATGTTCGCCACATTATGTAAACAGATTTAGATATTTTATTTAAATTGAATATACGCTTACAAATGCAGTATATATACGTAATATTTTAATAAGATTGTTTATTTAAAATAAAAATTATACATTATTTAAAATCAAGTCTAGAATACCAAACAGCATCCTTAAAAAAACAATTAAACTGGATAAATATCATGATAAGTAGTACAAAATCTGACACAGTCATAACAGAACTAAAGTAGACTGTGGATATTACAAAATGAGACTGATTAAGAACATTTAATAAGACCAAAATGTTGGTAAAAAGTAAGTTAAATATAAATTAATTGTCGTGCATAGTTCATAGTACAATAAGCACCTAGATATTTTATTTAAAAAAATAGTTCAATAAGGTTAGATTCATTTTTCCTTGCCCGATGGCCGATTCTAAGAAACTTAGACATTTTGCATGGCGACGCATCACAAAAACAGCGGTGACACAAGAATCGACCGAGACATCACCACGACCACTCTGCCAAGAGTGCACGACGAAGAAGAAGAAAAAACATTTTAAATTACGGTTGAATTTAAAGGAAACAGGGATAACAGCTATGCCATAAAAATACTAAATTTGAGCTTCGTATCAGTGATAAAGGAGTAGGCAAAGTAGTAGCATATAGCAATGCCGGCGATACTGAAGAAAAGCCGACAGAACCAAATACAAGTAAGGTCACAACAAATCGGTTGTCGACTCGGATCAACGTCACGTAGTCGTATTGTTTTGCCCTCTTCTGCCCTGAAATAACGAAATTTTATTCAACTTGCTGAAAAAATATCAAAGCATCGACTTCAACCATTTAAAGTCTGCTAAAGTGCTAAAATCCCACAAAAACAGATTACAAGGAACCGTGGTTGTACTAAATGACAAAACATTTAAGCAACTTAAACCGAAATATTTAAAAACTAGCTGTTGCCCGCTACTTAACTGTCGTGGTTTTTAGTTTTTTTCAATATATTCCACGGGAACATTTAAACGGGATAAAAAAAATCCATTTAGTTAATCCTGGTGAGTACAAAATTGCATCCAAATCAAAATTATAATATTAGTAGCATAAGAAATATTACTATAGTAATTAATATATTCTTTTAAACTTTCATGGTCACTAACATTAGAATAGTTTGTTACGGGATTGCTACCATGTACCTTATTTTTGAGTTCCCGATATTTCGGCACTGTTGCAAGCGCCATGATCACGGAGTAACTGAAGATCTTGCGGGTAAGTTGTTACGGGCAAACATATCGGTCTACCCTCTTTCGCAGTCTTTTATTGCACGCGTCGGTACCATTGTCTACAAACTCACTATTTTCTCGCACCTGTTCTCGACACACAACACTAACAGTATCTGACCGCGACACAGCAGTTTGTTGTTTTTTCCGGTTTTTGCACATACGAATCACTGGATTCCAGACACTTGACAATTTAAACCCATCCTCACGATTGAAATTTTTGTACTTTGTAATTTCAATCGCTTCCCTGACCATTCTTGGTATGTAGTGGCGTTCTGTCGAAATGATCTGAGGGTTGTGAAACTCAATCCAGTGATTGAGACCTGATTCCAACAAATGTTCCGCGATTGCCGATTTCTGTTTGTCGTTGTTTTTGACCGCTTTTATGTGTTCCTTCATTCGGCACGCTATGGTACGTTTTGTTTGGCCGATATATGAACTGCCACAGCTGCAGTCAATCTTATAGACACCTGGTTTCTCCATTGGGAAACTATCTTTTGGAGATCGTAGACATTGTGTTACTTTTCTTAATTGTCAAGTGTCTGGAATCCAGTGATTCGTATGTGCAAAAACCGGAAAAAACAACAAACTGCTGTGTCGCGGTCAGATACTGTTTGTGTTGTGTGTCGAGAACAGGTGCGAGAAAATAGTGAGTTTGTAGACAATGGTACCGACGCGTGCAATAAAAGACTGCGAAAGAGGGTAGACCGATATGTTTGCCCGTAACAACTTACCCGCAAGATCTTCAGTTACTCCGTGATCATGGCGCTTGCAACAGTGCCGAAATATCGGGAACTCAAAAATAAGGTACATGGTAGCAATCCCGTAACAAACTATTCTAATATAGTAATTAATATATATAAACAAAAATTTAAATTGTTTAAGCTTTTCTGATCTTTACCAATAGTTAAATATTTGTAAAAATATTCCTATCGGGTGTTGACGGTAGTAGTATACACCGCAACATTGATAAGAAAATACGCTGGCTTTGACAGCGAGAACCACCTGAAAGATTTTGTCGAGTTTACTAACGTCTTGGTAGCTTAGTGGTCAAAGCACTCGCCCGGTATGCGATGGACGTGGGTTCGGGTCCCACCTGAGGCGGACGATTTTTTTTTTTCAAGTATTAAAAATCTTAGATTACTATAGTAAGTTTTTACGAGAGGGATGTATTTATTTACTTCTTGATTCCGTGTACAGTGTTTACTGGCATATCCTAATAAATTGACCCGCGAAAGGAATCACGAAATCCAATGATTCAGTTGTATGTACAGCATTTATATAATTTTCCCGGGATTTTGATGTAGGCTGAAACCAACAAAGTACTAAAACAAAAGGTAAGGTATATCATGAGCTGATTACTATACTTTCAAAGAATAGGTAACATTACTTCATATTTACCCCAATTAAATCAGGAAG
The DNA here is from genome assembly GCA_950371115.1 of Anania fuscalis. NCBI lineage: Eukaryota > Metazoa > Arthropoda > Insecta > Lepidoptera > Crambidae > Anania > Anania fuscalis. Next base: position 14,433,509 of record OX493334.1, on the reverse strand, counting down.
GTGAAAGTAATGTAAAAATAAAATCGTAATAAGTAATTAAAATGTTATTGTTTTTAAAGGATTCAGTAATTACTGGATCATCCACGTTCCATCTGCCATGTATCTGAAATTCATAAAATGCATTCTCTTAAATAAGAACGTTTCTCCAGATAACTAATTAAGTAGGTATTAAGTAACTAAATTATATTATAAACACAATTTTAATACAGCTCGCTGAATAAGATTTGCCTTGGTTCCCAAATCGGTCTAAGAGTGACTTGTTTTTTAATTTTTAAGAAAAAAATACATAAGATTGCTTTTACAAAATTCATAAAATTCCTAATCCAAATTCCTGCATTTAGCAGCCGACCGACGATTTATTAATAATGTTAATTGATTTTTGTAAGATAATTTGGGTTTGTTGGGTAAAACGTGATCAAATCACACCAGAAGTGACGATGCAAACCGCGCCTAATCGCAATCTTGTCCTGACGCTAATGCTTATTACAACGGCCTTGTCAGAAACTGGCTTCCAAATCTTGGTACATTAAAGTCATTAAAAAAGGTGACGAATATTCAACTTCAGTTTGTTTTCCACCTTAATTGTTGTGGACAGCAAAGAATGCTTATTTAAAAAGCTCGCCTGGGTTACATAAACAACCCGGCGGACTTAGGTATATTATTACTTGTTTAACATTTTAATGTTGAAGAACGCCGCTGAATGCAACAGCCCAAGAGACATTTATTTTATTTTTGAAGCATTAAAATTCCAATTCGCATACGTTTTCACAAGATCGCGTTCGAACTCTTAATAGAGCCAGGTATCAACTAGGTTCACGAACATTATAAGATCCTGGCTTTCGGAAATGCTATAGGTACGATTCTTAGAATTTTATATCATCATCATCATTTCAGCCGTAGGACGTCCACTGCTGAACATAGGCCCAGTGGCTTCCAGATCGGCCGGTTGGAAGCGGCCTGCATCCAGCGGCCTGCAACCTTTACCTGGTCGTCGTCATGATTTCGTATGCGAGTTGGAATTCGAACGCTTTAAAAATACGTCTCCAGATTCTCTTATAGCGTTATATAGGAGATATCTATGTCCAGTGTCGAGTTCGTGTACCTAGTTTGACTTTATTTATGGTGACTTTTCAGCAGGTGAACAAATAGTAACAAGGTTAGTACTGCAGGTGATATTGAAGGCAAATGCTATAGTAGCAAATAAAAAATAAACCAAACCTTGAACGAAACTTACTTTTTTTTGAAATCGTAGCGCATATTGTAACTTATTAAATTTATTTTTGCTAAGTATAGAACGAATAAAAAAAACGAAATGAGTAAAATAGCAAAAGCCACAAATTCTAAATACCAAAGGCTATCAGTAAAGATCCCATGCATTTTGAGATCACTGATCAAGTCTACCTTTATTTGAAACGTTTACCAAAATATTTTTTCACAATTTTGACATCACGATCACAGATAAAAAATATACTCGAAGACGAAGTATGAAGGTATAGTCATTTAAGAGTTCTGCTCATAATTCAGAGAAGGCTTACTGAAAACTCTTGTAAGCTTAAAGAAAAGCATTCAAAAGGCTAACCATGAGCTTACGGAAAACCACTTAGTTTCCGGTTCAAAAGCAGCTGCTTGAGCTCATGGTACGGTCCCAGTGTTTGTTTTTTTTTTGCCTAGCTTGATGGGTAGGTATCATTTTATTTTAAAGGTGCATATTTTTAGCAGGACCTGACTTTTTCTTTGTTTACATTGATTTACACTAAACTTTAAAGTGAGAATAATCTATAGATATTCAAAGCTTTACTTAGTATTGTCTTTGAAAAGTTCATGGATTTAGATCTTCATTTATAGATTCATATTATTTCATATTTCCATTCTTATAACTAATATAAATCCATGGAAATTTTAAATAATTTGAAAATAAAGGTAAACGGGCATTTTGTTCTGACCTGTGACCCACCAGCGTCTACTAACGAAACTAGTCGGAGTATGTTAAAGGCCGTTAATCCCAATTAGATAAGTCGCAGTACTTACTTACAGTTTTTTTTTTAGCAAAACGCGAATTTATAAAAAAACCTATTTTCGTATATCCATATTATGCTTCTCAACGTAAAAAAGGTTAACAAAAATGCACAATATCCTTCTAAAAATGTACACGAATGTGTAGGAGCTTGTCTATCATGTTACAAAGCCTATAAAGCCTGGCGGTTGCGGGTTCGAATCCCGAAAGGGGCAAATGTTAGAGTGATGACCACGAGCATTTGTACCTAGGTCATGGATGTTTATAAACGTATATAAGTATATTTATTTGTTATCTAGTCGCCAGCTTTGCTTAGTTTAGGGCTAGCTAATTGGTGTGATTGTGGAAACCACAGAACAAGTAAGACTCGCTACGCTCCGTGGTGGAAACAATTTATTTCTTTCTTTCTTATTATTTATATACTGTGGTAAAATAGAGGGCCTCTAAAATCTTAATTGTAATGTGGGTCAGGCCTTACGAGCACCAGAGAACTTTTCACAGTAAGTTATAATGACTGAAAATCAATAATAAGGAAAAATATACGTTTTGCGTTGAAGCACGCATAATTTTTTAGCACCACGCATTTCGATCAAAATAAAAACATTCCGTGAAATGTTAATCGTAAACCTTCAAAAGAAACATCATTTCAATACTGGTCGCGAACTTTGAGGTACCCGGTCAAAAATGCCCAATGACCTTTATTAAAAAGTAAATATATTTATTGTATCTTGTGAGTACTTACCTACCTAAATTTTTGTACTTTTTTGTGCTCGTTTAATCACAAAATGCATTTGCCAATGACTTAAACTAAGCTGTAACTAGCACATTTATTTTTTAGGGGTTTTTGCTTCTATCACATGTCGGATAGGTGACAAATTATATCTTCTTAATATATTAAACAATGTTGTGTTTATTACAACACTTAGGAATAACGAGAACGGCTGGACCGATTTTCATAGTATATAATTTGTTGGATTTGTCTCCGTCCCGAATAGCAGAATAAGTAATAAAAACATTGAAAAAGGTGACAAAAAAAACCACTGTTAGGCGGTACGAAGTCAACTAGTTTTTAATAAAACAAACAACAAAGTCGTCACAAAAATAACACCACTATTTGCATAACAAATATATTTAAAGATAGGTATTAATAATCGTTACCTACCTACATTTACCACACACATGAGATACAGAATACAGACCACGGTAAAAAGATTGCTTTCACTGTATGAAGAAATTTAAAAGTGATTAGGTAGGTAGGTAGGTACTCTCAACACAGACGGACATCCTGTACAAAAAAATTAATTGAAATAAAATTAAACTAAACTACCTATTTGGCCTGCCAATTTATATTTTTGGCTTCTTTTGTGTTTAGTCGGGCGAGTTGAATGAATCAGTCATTTTGCGAATCGCCTGATTTAGAAATGCAGTGAAATCTAGCCTGCCTGAAGCTTAAAACAATTTTGGTTACAATCTTACAAGCTTGTAGAATTAGTTGGTACAATCTTTATTAAAATGAATAATAAATGATGATCATCGCATCGCATCATTACTATCATTAGTTATACATAAATATGGTAAAGAATAGCCCACCAAAGAAAGCCGTGGATCGGGCTCAGCCAGGGGCGTGCGGTGCATATAGGCAATTAGGCAGTGCCTACCTGATAAATGAAATGAGGTAGGCAGAATGTACTTACAAATGTGTTTTATTGAACAAAACCACTGATTATCATCGTTAATACACATTTGTAAGTACCTTCTGCCTACCTCGAAATAAAACCAATGCCCGCCACTGGGCTCAGCTCAGTAGAATTTGTTGTGTTCAACAGTGAAATAAAGTTAATAATAATTATTTAATACAAGCGGTCCCGGCGAACTTCGCATCGGCAAACAATATTTTTTAAATTTTTTGTTAACTTTTTAGTGTTTTTTTTTGTTTATTCTGCTATGCGGGACGGAGACAAATCTAAAAAATCCTAAAATCATGAAAATCGGTTTAGCCGTTCTCTAGTTATAAGTGTTGTAACATGTACCATCATACTCAGCCCGAGTATTGGTAATTTTAAAGAATATTACCATACCAAAATCGTTAGTTCAATGTTGATTTGTTGGCCGGTAAACAGTATTTACGGCGTTATATGATGAGACTGGAAATGGGATTTTCAACGCAAATGTAGGTAAGTAATTAGTAAACAACTACCTACTTAAATCGGCTGACAGTAGATGTTGTTTTGTAAGTACCTAACTACGTATGAGGGCCACAGCAAAAGTAACTGTGGTTAGCATCATACCTAGTCAGCGAGTGTCGCGGTGGCGTAAAGCTACGGCCAAAACAACGCGGGGGCGTGGGCGTGCGCAGTGGCGTGGGCGTGGGCGTGCAGGCCAGTTCACACCAAACACGCGGACATTCAGGAGGCCTAGCACGAAAATGTATCTTTCGCACGGATGTATAAACCTAATAAGAAAGAGATTAGTCATGATGGATGAAGTCAAAGAAGATAAAAAATGTTAGTCATAATAAAGATATCTAATGATGTTGTAGAAATTATGATTTAACAATTGTTTTTCAGATTATTTGCAGATACATATACTACGAATATAAAAGCTCAACCCTTTTACTGAATAAACAAAGAATTTTTGTAGAGTTTTTAATTATTTTCAACACAGTTGCTCGTGAATTGACTCTTATAACACCGTTTTTAGTTTCATAATTCATCATATTACGCACTTGTGCTGTAATAACATTATCGCACTAGTGCGGTAATGTAAACTTTTTTTTTTAAATCCAGCAAAAGTTTATATCTAAGAACATTGAATCTTTAACCAATATTCAATTATTTTAGGGTTAAGATGACAAATAAATATTTCATTTTATCAAATTGTGTATTAATAAACACAAATTAACTTAAGTATCATTTTTAGAAACAATAATTTAATTGAAGATAAATAACACTTGAAAAAAATCATCGACCTCAGGTGGGACTCGAACCCACGTCCGATCGCATACCGGGCGAGTGCTTTGACCACTAAGCTACCGAGGACGTCACGTGACAAGATGAAATTCCTCAAGTGTTTTTTCTCGCTGTCAAAGCCAGCGTATTCTAAACAATGTTGTAGCCATATGTATAGCTGAGTAGTATACTACCGTCAACACCCTATAGAAATATTTTTACAAATATTTGACTATTGGTTAAGATCAGAAATGCTTAAACATTGTAAAATTTTGTTTTTAGCAATTCCATGCAAGGTTTAATTGAAGATAAATAACACTTGAAAAAAATCATCGACCTCAGGTGGGACTCGAAATAAGTGTTATTTATTTTCAATTAAACCTTGCATGGAATTGCTAAAAACAAAAATTTACAACAATAATTTACCTATAGTTTATTTTATTTTTTAAATTGCTGCTACTCCGTCTGAACAGCCAGTTTTTCCTGTGCCATTATTGAACCTGCGCGCGTATCGAATATGCGGCGCGCGAAAAAAACAAAACTTACGTGCCATTTTCCTAAATATTTGGTAAAGTTGTTGCTGTGTGGTTAATTACTAATCACTATCAAAAATGTCTACTTTAAATAGTGAAGACGAGTAAAATGTTATTTAACCCCGTCGGTAATACTTATCGAGGCACGTAACGCAAGTGATAGCCTGTTGCCGCCAAAATCCAGAGAAAAACAGCAAAAACGGAGAAGGTATTTTAGATTTTAGTTTGGTTTTTTCCTCGCAATTGTGTTGAAAAACGTCGTATGGAACTCGTGTGCATTGATTATTACACACGAGGCATTATTGTATCCTAGTGTACTATTATTTACTGAGTTTTGCATTAATTAATTTCATCGCCGTTACCCGAGCGAAGCTATTTAAAGATGTAGGAAAGAAAAAAGCTAGTAGGCTTCACTCATTGCTTTTCGGGAAAAAAATAGTAGCTTTACAGTCAATTATTTATATTATAATAGTAGCGCACCATCTGTCTGTTAAGCCTGTCACGTTAAATGTCATGTCCGCGCGTGCAAAAGCTAAATGTCAAGCTGCACGCCGCCGCCATAGTTTATTTGATCAGTGGCCGCCGCTGTCCGCGCCGGTGTGAACTCGTCGATACAAATGCTATGGCACGATCCGAACGCCCACGCCCACGCCACCACGCACGCCACCGCGCACGTGTTGGTTTGGCCGGGACTTAAGAGTAAAGGCTAGCAGTTTGGAATAAGATTCTCACAAGGACCCCAGAACAGAATAATTTTGGTGTTAGGGTGACATTGCTTTGGGTTGTGAATAGGACTTAGACCGACAACCAACATCGTTAATTGATCAAAGCGTAAAATTATAAGTACTAGGTGGTTATTATTATTAGGTGATTCGTATGATTAAAAAATTATAATACTAGAAATAAAAACAAATTGCCATTCCAAGCTTAAGATTACGCAAATTGGGGAATTAATTTTTGGGAAAATCTAAAAAATTTTTTCAATAAAGAATCACATATTCTATTAAAGTACCTGTTCACGAGTTTAAAATTAAAAGAATCCTTCTGAAAAAATGTTTGACGACCTCCGTAGCCCAGAGGCGCGTATTCCAGACTTGGCGGCGCCGTCTCTGAGGTCCCGGGTTCGATTCCCGGTCGGGTCAATGTAGAAAACGAATTTTTCTTTATTGTCTCGGGTCTGGGTGTTGTGGTACCGTCGTTATTTCTATAACACAAGTGCTTTAGCTACTTACCCTTCAATGTCATCCAACACTATGAAGTGTTGGTTGATATTATTTACGTTCATTCAATAAATATCTTTATTTTTCTCGACTTTAGAGTACTTTACGTAGTATTATTCTTTCTTTATGTACTTATTAAACTTTTTTCTTGAGTAACACTCAACGTTAAGCATAGATATAGAATTTACGTCTATGACGTTAAGTGACGTCTTCCTTCCTATATTATCCAAGTTTATCTGATTATCCCAATTTTTCAAAAAATAATAATTGTCATTCTCTTGTTGATGATTTACGGACAAGAGCTCATTCCAGTTGTACGTTAGTACACATAAATTCCTTGATAAATTGTGATCCAGGAGACGTATTTTTGAAGCATTCGAAATGAATCTAGAATTCTAACACGAATACGATTCGTGTGCGAATGCTATTTCTATCACTCCCGATTTTACGCATTTTTGAATCTAGTCATCTACTAGTAGAATCGAAATACGAGTGGGTCAGACCACTCGTTGCAGAATTCACAGAATGAATTTTCAAAAATAGCGATTTTAGTCTTTCGCATGCGAATCTTGCCATTTCGTATACGAATTGGAATTCGCATGATTCGAAAATACGTCTCCTGGGTGAATTCAAATAAACCGTGGTTTTCTTTAATATACCACCATAATATAATTTAAATAAGTAATAGACGTAAGTAAAATACCCCTCAAACCTTGATTTGGTTTTGGGGGGAATGTTAAGTTCTTCGTTAAGGCACGGTGGACACAACCAATGAGGATTTAAATACTACGTAATCACAACGATGAATAAGAAGCTGGTTATTTATTAAAAAATAATTAGACCACTATTGTAAACTGTTCAAATACTCAGATCAAGTAAATGCATAACAATATTAGAGAGCCATCTAGTGGTATACTTCAAAAATATTATACTGATTGTAAATATGTTTGCAAAATTATTTTACTTAACAAACTTAAAAAAATACTACACTACTAATATTTAATTAAATTATAAAAATAGTAGGTAGATTATCTAATTTGTAATTAAATGTACAATGCAATGTTCTTTCGTCAACTTCTTGAACGCAATGTTGTTTTGTCAACGTCAGACTGGACGTTATATGTCAATGTCACTCGTCATCTCATCTGGCTGGCATGATTTCCCAAGAGGAGTGGTGTGGTGTCATCCATCAATGAAATTGAGATAAAATTCTAGAATTAAATATTTGTTTGTTGGGCTTATATTTCAAAATGGATTTAAGCGCGAAAAAATTACAATAAGTTAAATTGTGCCTCAATATTCCCACAAACCGTCAACATTCCACAGAAAAATAGTATTACCTGGCCATCTTTAACTTGAGATTTTAGCATCGAGGTTTCTCGTGTAAATCTAGTCAAATTGTAAGTAAATCAATTATGAATTAATGATATGTACGACCTCTACGAATTGGAAGATAGCAAAATGAGAGGCACTTTGCGAGATTGGCGTAAAGCGCTTAGAACACCGGCCACATATAGAGTGGGTAATGCTGTGAGGATCCAGCCTCAATTCATATTTCTTATTATGGCATTTGGGGTATGTTTGTTGGTAGTGATATACTACAACTGGTGGACGACCCAGGTACCGACAGTGCACAGATGGTTGAATACCGTCAGGCCATACAACGCGACGTACCCTCTCACGCCTCCAGTGGTGACTGGTGACCTAGTGGCATTTCGAATAGGTATCGTCGCGGATCTGGATACAAACTCTAAGAGTCCTACTAAACCTCATACATACAATAGCTACTTAAAGAAAGGGTACCTGAGCTATCACAAGACAAGGAATTATGTGGAGGTGTCTTGGGACCTCATGCCAGCTTTGCAGATATCATCAACTTACTCCCATAAAGGCCGAGGAATGGAGCTGTCAGAACTGATAGTTTATGATGGAAGATTGCTCACTTTTGATGATAGGTCCGGAATTGTAAGTGATATTATTTAAAATTATTGTATTAGATATTGAAAAGGAAGGTACATGAGTTGTGTCTGTAAAGATTAAATCGTCATGGCCATGATTTTTTGACTTCATTTTATCTGTCTATTCTGAACAAAGAGACAAGACCACTAATGAGGAATGTTTTTTAAACTTATACTGACATATTGGATGTTACATTAATATTTGCAAGTGACATTTTTCAGAAGTATTAAACTCATTTTTAAATCTCCTGAAAAAAAAAATCTGTTATTTTTCCTAATTAATATTGTAATATATTTTCAGGTTTTTGAAATAATAGACAGCAAAAAAGTAGTGCCATGGATTGTCCTGACTGATGGGAATGGACTTGCTGAAAAAGGCCTCAAGTCTGAATGGGCAACTGTCAAAGACGAGATCTTGTACGTAGGGTCAATGGGCAAAGAGTGGACTACGGCTGGCGGGGAGTTTTCTAGTTATGATCCTATGTGGGTAAAAGCTATCAACATGAATGGCGAGGTAATTCTTTTACAATTATAATATTTTCTTTTCATTGGACTACACCACATACATTGCTCTCTTTTGTTATAAAAATAACAATGCTCAGTGTACGAAAGATCAGATGTATGGAAATTTTCTGTTCTGTTCAAATGAAGCATGGGCATTTAGATAGAGAAGGCAACAGACAAGAGTAGTATACCCAATTGCCAATAACCTTTAGATTTGTAACATTTTAAACTTTCTTGTTGCATTTTTTAATTATTTAACACTACACAGCACAGGTATTATGCAACATACCTTTTTTATTTTTTATTTGTCCCGTCAATGTTTTGGCCTAATTACATAGGCCATGGTCGCGTAGGGTAAAGGTATGTTGCATAATACCCGTATGGTGTACACTGTTAAATAGCTTTAGATTTGGTTCTACATGATAACAAAGTTCAAATTTTTTCTGCATAGATAAAATACCTAATTGTAATAATACTTTTCTTCTTCTTTTGAGTGTTGACATATGTATAATCAAATATTAGTCCAATCAATAGCTTCAACAGTGATTCACAAACAGTTTAGCTAATGACCTTGGTAGCTTACTTAAAAGAGAAGTCAGCCAGAGTCCCAGATAATAAACATACATGGGTTCAATTCCTACCTAAAGTGTTTTTAAGTGGATTTAAATCCTTTAATTGTTAAATCTTAATCTTAATTGCAGGTGCACCATCAAAGCTGGGTAAATCAATATAAAGCAATAAGAAGTGCAATTGGCATCCACTGGCCAGGATACATGATCCATGAATCAGGAGTATGGTCACCTGTTAAACAGAAGTGGCATTTTCTGCCAAGGCGTTGCTGCCATGAGGCATACAACGAAACAAGGGACGAAGTAATGGGCTGTAATTACCTGATTACAGCAGATAATAGCTTTAATAATGTTCAAGCAGTAGAGGTTAGTAGAATCCTTTTGAAAATTGATTTGCAAAACGGGGTTTAAATTTAAAAAAATTGAGTTTTTGTGCTCTTTAAATAAACCATGTATATGTTAAAGACTAGTTATGATAACTGGTACAGAGAGGCATCGTTTTAAAGAGCGAACCACTGAATTTGTGATCAGACAATCACTACAAGCAAGACTAAATGTGATACCTATCGGGATTGTGCAGTGTGCATCCCCTTATTTTGGTCATGTATTTTTCTAATTTGCTTATCTTTAATAAAATAATAAATGGGTTTTCTAACTTAACAGATCACCAAGCATCAACCAAAGCATGGTTTCTCATCGTTCAAATTCATTCCTGGAACAAATGACGAAGCCATTGTTGCTTTGAAAACTACAGAGTTTGAAGGAAAAACTGCTACATACATTTGTGCATTTAAAACAGATGGCACAGTGCTGCTACATGACACTCTAATAGAACAACAAAAATATGAGGGCTTTGAGTTTATATGAAAGCAACTAGCCATTTGTAGATAAATATCAAGTGTTAATGATAATATTTTTTTGTAAACAATGAAACAATTGTGTAAATATGTAAAATATATGATTAATAGTTTTGTTACTTACATGTTTCATTCATAAATAATAATAAAAAACAAATATAAGCCAGACAAGTAGACTGTTTGTCATATTCTTGAAGTCAGTAAAGTACAGTCAGCAAGCTGCAGAGAACCGAATCACTAATGGCGTTATTATGGAATGCTCATCTTGAAAATTAAAATAAAACTAACTAGCTAACATAAAGAACCGAAAAACAGAAACCAATTAATCTTAGTCATTATTTAAAAAGACCTCCCCAACAAGGGTAATTTTGAACTCGTTAATAACCTATTCATTGAGTTGTCCTCTGCCGTAAGTTTGTCAGAATTTATGTATTCTGCAGATACCGATGGGGCAGAAAGATTCTGGAAGTCAAGCGCAGTGTGGGAAGTCCAGGTGGACAGACTACCTGGTAAAGGTTGCAGGATGCCGCTGGATGCAGGTCGCTTCCAACCGCCCTATCTGGCTGGAAGTCACTGGTGGAAGCCTATGTTCAGCACTGGACATTCTGTGGCTGAAATGATGATGATGATATTTCGAATCAATCAGACCGGAGGATGTTGCACATCCTATATGTGGGGTGTTTAACCCCTTTTTTCGTCAAGGTTTTTGTTTGAGAGACAGACCCTCCATAGATAGTACTTTCGGTCAGAACAATATGCAATATTTTATATTGGAACCGTACATTTTTGCAACATAACAAATACCCTTGTTGATGTCTGATTTCTTGTCATTACCAGCCGATATGTAGTCCGGAAGCGGTGTTAGGGTTAAGTTTTATTTTTGGGACGTGTATAGGTAAGTGCCCGGAAGAGGGCCTAAATAATATGCATCTTCTTAATTATAATATAAAACAAATTTGTGCTTGATACAACACTTATAACTCAAGAACGGCTGGACCGATTTGCATGGTTTATAATTTATTGGATTTGTCTCTGCCCCGAATAGCATAATAAATAATAAAAACATTGAAAAAGCTGACGAAAAATAAAATTATTAACTGTTAGGCGGTACGAAGTTTGCCGGGTCAGCTAGTACTGAATAATTGACTTTGACATTGATACCCTAAAGTAAAAAATAACACCGAATAATAATTTGTGTATTATTTATTTAACAAAATATCACATTTCATACATAACAAGATTATTAACAAGTGAAAAAAAACTGATATACAAACAATAACTACAGTAAAATAAGGTAAGTAATACCATTATAAAAATAAAATTCTCGAGGAACCCGAGATGATTAAAACTTACTACAACTCAAGACAACACAAAGTAAAAGGACTAAAAAAGTATAAACATTTATATGCGGGATACACAAATTAATTAAACTAATTCAAACCTACGAATTAAAGCAACTATTCGAAATCGAAACCACTAGGAACATAGCACCTTTTGAAGTCCATACTTATACTGCCCGATGTTTAAATATAATTAGCAAACAGCAAATAGTAACATAAATATTTCAAAATTAACGTTATCAATTTCGTAATCGTTATTGGTCGTTAACAGCTTCACAATTTTCCGATAGAGGGTAGCACTGATTTAAGCAAAATAGATTAATATAAACTTATTACAGTGCGCGAAATATTTTAAACATGTATTAACAACACGAAACTATGAAAAATATATTTAAATCTACTTTGAACGAAAATGAAAAACTATTAGCAGCAACTAGTACGAAACCATTCTGAAACCTCTCCAGAGGACAGCACCAACGTATTATCATTTCAACATTTGCTGAACAGCTGATATCATTTTAGTCCTATGGTTCGCGTTATTTCTTCAAAGACAGTCCACGCCATAGCAGCCATGAGGGTTCTACGCAACATTCTGGGCACAGCTCCCTTGAAGTAACCCTTGAGACCGTAAGTCTGGAACAAAAAGAAAATTGATTTTATGACACATGCCTAGAGCATAACCAAAGACGTTTCGTCCAGGTTTTAGTTTGAAAAGATTTGTTTTTTAGTATTAGACCATAGAGCCATAGACTATCCGTAACAGTTAACAGACAGACGCGTTTCGAGTCCCACAGAGATGCGTAGTGTGTGATAGGAAAGAAATGGCTCCAAATTACCTTGTTAAGTATTGAAAACATTGTCCTTATACCTACTACTACAGCTAGCTAGCTACTGAACATTGTCAGAAATAAATCTCGCTGATTACCATTAATAAATAAAAAACTATAATTGTATTTTTTTATAATCACATGATAATAAAGAAAGTACAATTTAAAATCACAAACTTCTTAAACATTAATTAGAGACTGTTCGGTTGTTTAATAAATAGCAAGTTGTTCATTATTAAACTCGTCAAGTTCGCAAGCAATAAACATTTCAGACATGTTGCCATTATGTTATAAATTATCATTCTTCCTATTAAGATTACATAGTTGCTTCGGACTTTGTCATTAATATATAATTATTGTCTAATCTTAATATATAAAACAATGTCGGGTTTGTTGATAACTCGAGAACGGGTGGACCGATTTTCATGGTTTATGATTTGTTGGATTTGACTCCGCCTTGAATAGCAGAATAAATAATAAAAACAAAAGAAACGCTGACGAAAAAAACTCTGTCAGGAGGTACGAAGTTCGCCGGGCCAGCTAGTTTTATATATATATAGATGTCTATAGCCTTTGCCCGGTACAATGAATTGTGTGAGTAAATAAAAAATCACTTTTGCGTCTGAAGTTTATTTTTGATTCATTGAAAATTCAGCACGCGTTGGGTCGCCATTAATGTCATGCCACACACAATTAAGATTCCGATAATCTTTGACCATTTAACTACTGATATCAAAATAATTGACAGTATATACTTAATAGCGCACCAAGTAGTGACCCCTGAGGGAGCCACGAGTCGAATTCATGGTTAGATAAAATGAACTGCGCAATTATTGTTGAAGGTAAAAATGCTTATCGTCATTATTAACTGTTAAGTTTTCCATTGTGTAATGTTTTTTTTCGACCGTTAAAAACATCGTTTTTAGGGTTCCATACCTAAAGGGTACGACGAAACCCTATTACTAAGACTCCGCTGTCCGTCCGTCTGTCTATCCGTCTGTCACCAGGTTGTACAATCTTATGAACCGTTAAAGTGAAGTGAAAATATTCACAGATGATATTTCTGTTGCCGCTTTAACAACAAATACTAAAAAACGGAAAAAAATAATATTGAAGAGGGCTCCGATCCAAAGACGTGATTTTTTGCCGTTTTTTAGATAATGCATTACCCTACATGCGCGAGTCCGACTCGCACTTGGCCGGTTTTCACAGACAGGTCATTGCTAACAGAACTCATCATCATCATCTCAGCCTATTGCAGTCCACTGCTGTACGTAAGCCTCCCGCAAAGAGCGCCAAAGAGCACGATCTCCCGCTTTTTATCCATCCACTGCCAGCCATCTTCCTAAGGTCATCGGTCCATCGAGCTGGGGGCCGTCCTACACTACGTTTGTCTAGGCGTGGTCTCCACTCGAAAACCCGTTTACCTCTACCTTTCATCGGTTTTGCGACAAATGTGGCCAGCCCACTGCCACTTAAGCTTGCTACATTTTTGGACATGTGCGTTACTTTAGTCCTCTGCCTGATGATGCTCTTATTTCGGATTTTATCACTTAATGAAATCCCAAGCATCGACCTTTTCATAGCTCGCTGAGTGACATGGAGTCGGTGGGCCAGTTTTACTGTCATGTTCAACAGAAATCGCCGTAAGTGAAATGTTAAAAAACCGTCGAAAACAAAAGTGTAGGCACAACTTTATGAGGAAACTAGAGGTATATCCCAGATAAGTAATTATTTTAAATAACTAGCCAAAAAACCTGCAAATTGCAAGTCAGACCCACGCCATTGGGTCATCATATCACTGTAGCTTTGTTCCGTTGCCAGGGGTTTTTTATGTACCTACGGAACTCTTAAATCATCAGCCATACGTAATCGAAACACAATAGATATTTTATTGTTACGCGGTCTCGGAACGCTTGGGTGTTGTCGAGTTAAAATGTTGCAAATCCTTACCTGATGAATATACATTGCCGCACTGAATGTATTTGGGAACTTGTCAGGGTACAACTGCATTTTGGTCTTGAGAACATCGGCCGGATTGGTGGCAAGAGACGCAGCTATTCCGGCGACGACTCCACAGCTGAAGTGAATGAGACTGGCAGCAGTTGATGTTTGGAGCCATTCTGTGGATGAAGAAAAAGTAAGTATTAATTGCATGACACTAATCATGTTAATATACGAATGTCGTTAAGTGGCAATGAACTCGACTATCAGTGGATACAGATATTCTCTGAAATCAAGTAAATCAAAACGTCTTGTGTCTATTGACAATATTAGTCTATTGAAAGACGAATTACATTTTTTTTTTTAGTATTCGTAGTTTTTTGAGTTTTGGCTTTCATGCCTTAACATAATCTAGTTCCATATTTATAATAGAATATTTATAAAAACGACTTAAAATGCAAGAATGCTTGAAATCAACGATTAAGAATAAAGAGCACCCGGCATACTGGCACTGCAAGCAAAAGCAGAATGACAAAATTCCTGCCTTCATATTTTGATGAAATATATATTTCTTGAAGAATTAATATTTGAATATCTATTTAAGTTTTAAAGATTTATTTCCAATAACAAAACATACTAAGAGTATAATAGAATATTGAGATTTTATTGAAAAAAAACTTATTGAATGAACAATTCTAGATTAAAAGTATTTAATAAAAAAAACATGTTATGCATTAATTTATTTTCTTTCTATCGTTATCCTTAAAAATGCTATGATGTTATCATGCAATGATAATTACCTAAATAAATACTTTAAGCCGTGATAAAATTATGACGTTTTGATAACAAACATGTTTTCTAGACGTACTAACGATTTCAAGTAAAGCGCCAAATAACAAATATTGAACTAGGCATGTAATTATATTGTCAACAGATATTACTATTATAATGAAGGTAATAATATCTTGATAATGTCATTGCGTTTCAAGGATTAAAGTTGTTTTGATCAACTTTAACTTGCGGTGGAAAAAATCAATGTTTGTTAAACCTTGAATGAACATTTGAAACTTGATAAAAACCCAGTAATAGGTATTTAACTTTCAGGAAATTAACCAAACCTAGGCATTTTATCTCGCCAAATTTAAAAACAAATACAAAAATTAGAAATTTCTAATGCTATGCTAGACTAGTTTGCTAAAACTATTGGCTAGCTAAATATGTCATACTTCTTTATTATATTTTGATCACAAGGAGTTGAATACTAATTTAGGCAAAAGGAATTATAAATATTGATCATAAAAAATATTATAAAAGGATTTTTTTTACAGAGTTGTTGCATTTAATGATGACCTTAGATGACCTTTATTTCTGCAGGCGTGTATGGGTGCGGTCGATTAATTTAAATGATGATGGATGTGCTTAATTCATAATCTTTATAATTTATCGTACGATACTTGTTCTTAATCAATTGACTTCATAAATTAGGAGATAGGCACAATCACGGTCAGTCAACTCGAAAAGCAGTCGCCAAGGACCTATAGTATTTTGGTAAGTGCCTACATTATATTCAATGGATAAAATAATTTCTTCCTTGAAGACTATTTAAATAGCAGAGATCGCATATGAAATTAAGCCTATCGTCGTAAAGAATTGTCTTGTTCGGTATTACTCACGGTGGTACTGTAGAGGTTTATAGCCGAGCGAATAAAACCTCTACGTCTACCAAGGTATGTTCGAAATATGAAACTGGCTTTTGAATATTTTTCTTTGACGTAGAAAGAACTTTTGTTTTCGGGAGTCATTAGAAAGTCTGAAGTCGATGAAAAATAATAAAAATCTAGACCAAATATAAACCTAGATATTGGCAATTGAGAAAAACGATTCAAAAGTTAAGTATTTGCTGCATTCCTCATGTAAAGAACCTTTTAAATAATATAATTTATTAAGTGAAATAATTTGTTCTCGATCAATTCCCAATAGTCAATCCCAGCTTCGGCCGTTGGCCGGTTACAGTACGTTACAGAACGTTATAGTGGAGGCGCCACCCGATCCCGAAGAAGCTCGGTTATTAATCACTATTACCAAGTTTTCAGAAACGAAGAAATAATAACGAAACGGAGAGATGAATAAAGAGTAAAGTCGGAGCCATATGATGTAAGGACATGATGATGCTTAATATTAAAAGGAGAACGGACTACAGCTGTTATTAAAGATAAGTGTTGTAGATAGTTGTTTATTATTATGGCGGAAAAGTATAATGGGCATCCTGGCAGTTGTGCCGAATTTTACAAACAATTTTTATATATTTCTAATATAAATGGTTGGGACGATGCTGCCAAAGTAGCAGTATTGCCGGCTTATTTAACGGGGGCAGCGTATTATTTTTATATAAAGATCACAAGTTACGAAACAACGTTTCAAGCTATTCAAGAGGCTTTTATGTCAGAGTTTGCGGCAAATGAAAATAACGCCACTGCTGATCATTATTATGGTCACATCGAACAGAGTAACAAGGTATTGACAAAAGAAGTTGAGGATCTAAAAGAAGAAGTAGTTAAACTGCAGAAGATAATTCAGCAAAAATGCGAATTAATGGAGGAAATGAGTTCGTCCTTACAGGAGGTAAACCTACTCAATAAAAAGCTTAAACAAGAATGTCAAAACTTAAATGAAACGAACATAAAGCTATCTGAAGGTATAGTTAGTAAAGATAATGTGATAAAAGCAATAAGAAATGAACTTGCTGATGCGAGAAAGATTTTTGCAGAGGAGCTTCGTGTTAAAGAGGGTTACTTAGAGTCGGCTATTAAGAAACTTGCGTGTGTAACGGAAGAGAAAAAAGCTTTAGAAATAAAATTTGAGAATACTAGCAAAGAAAGAGATTTTATATCTAATAAGTTGAATGAAAAAGAAGAAGAGATATTGAACCTTCAAGAGAAAAATAATGCTTTGGAAAAAATAGTACAAAATAATGAGATATCTTCCCAAGCTTTACATTTCGAATTAAAACAAGAAAAACAGTCAAGAATTAAACTTATAGCAAAACACAACGACGAATATGGTAAAATGAAAGAAAAACTGTTAGAAAGTGAAAATAAAATAGAATTGCAATGTAAAGAAATTGCAATTGCGGATGTAGAGGTTTATAGCCGAGCGAATAAAACCTCTACGTCTACCAAGGTATGTTCGAAATATGAAACTGGCTTTTGAATATTTTTCTTTGACGTAGAAAGAACTTTTGTTTTCGGGAGTCATTAGAAAGTCTGAAGTCGATGAAAAATAATAAAAATCTAGACCAAATATAAACCTAGATATTGGCAATTGAGAAAAACGATTCAAAAGTTAAGTATTTGCTGCATTCCTCATGTAAAGAACCTTTTAAATAATATAATTTATTAAGTGAAATAATTTGTTCTCGATCAATTCCCAATAGTCAATCCCAGCTTCGGCCGTTGGCCGGTTACAGTACGTTACAGAACGTTATAGTACTCACGTCACGTTTTCCAATATTTACGAGTTAAAGTGATATTTTTAGAAGCAAGAGCTAGTCAAATGACGAGAAGAGGTGCGACGGAGAAGTGTATAATTGACATGTCGCGTATGAAATGGATCACAGAATGACGTTTAACTTGACTCGCTTACACCTCAGAAAGTGCATTTACGCGCAGGCTTGTAATCTTGTTTAAATAATTGTTTAATTTAACCTTTACTTAACCCAACAAAAATATGTATAATTTTACGCATCATTAACCTATAATTATATACATAAAATGTTGTCGAGCTTAGCCTTTACGTTTGCAAAAACAGAAAATAGGAACAAGAATGCCCATTCTCCTTAAAGAAAAATACGTTTGGTTAAATTTAAAAGCATCCTATTTCCCTTTTTTTTCAAACATGAATACTGGCCACTAGTAACAACTAAAAATTATAAGTTAAGATAATAACATAGCTTACCTTTAGGCACTGCTTGCTTAGTTTGCGTGTAGAACATCAGGTAAAGGCCAGAAAACGGCGCGTCCCTGGCCAATGTAGGCCCAAGGCCGCAAGAAAGGCCGCGGATCCCTTCGGCCTTGTAAATGGCCTTCAGAGCACCGCCGAGACTGTTGTATTTGTAAACACCTGATTCATATCTGTAAAGAAACGTGTTTCTTATAGGCTTAGGTTCAAGATGTAAATCAGTGATAGTTTTCCAGATTTTACTAGACTATGTTTAAAATAATATTAATGACTTGATGATGAGATCTCAAATAGATCCAGAAATATAACACAATTGTCAATTAACTATATTTAAATTATTGAAGATATGTATAGGTATTGTAAGACGGTAATAAAATCGTATTACTTATGAGAGCAAAACTTCTTATAATTCTTGCCATGGGCCCTTTATTTTATCAAAATACTTCACAATCATGATTGTATGCTAATGCTTTTGACTTGGTAGGTACTGTGTTTACATATGCTATTGCGTTGTGTTGAGACCGATTTAAAGTGAAATGACCTATTGTTTTGCATATCATTTAATTGATATTATAATCAAAGAACGCACTTCCTACTTTGAGTGTTATATAAAATCAGATTCTAATAGTAATAGTATTCTTTATTTGCATAAGTACATGGTATAAAAGATGTTACAAAATTAATAACCTTCGTTTGTTTTGCTAATAAAGACATAATAATGTTGCGTCTATTTTAGTATAAGAGTAAAGTATTTCTATAAAAAATATATCTAATCAAACACAAAACAAATACGATTCGAGTTAGGAGATACAATGTTTAAATTATTGAAAGATTATTAAGTCGCCTAATTCCCGGCTTGATTTGTTTTTGAGTGACTTTTATGAAAAAAAAAATAGTATGACGATAGCAAATTTTTTCATTTAGCTTCTGAGCCGAACCAGCCTACGTGAAAGTAAAAGTAAGGCCTGTGCCCAACAGTCTATCTTTCAAACTTTCAACTATCAGCCTATGGTTCCCACTTCCTTTTTTTTACTGCACAACTTCTCACGGTCTTGTTCCAATCTTTCCTAGTTTATCTGAGCCACTCGCACAATTTCGTCGGACCAGCGAGCAAGACCCATATACCCTTATTCCGTATCTTGCAAAAGCAATGCAACAGGTAAAAATGAGCAATTCTGGCTTTATAATCTTAAATTGACAGCAAAAAACAAAAACGAAGCAATCTACTGTCAGTGCTGCCAATTTTGATACTAAGCATCAATCGGGCGATGACAGCGCTTTTAGGGAATTCAAAAATTCTTACTTTACTTTCAAAAGAATATGTAAAACTTACCGTGTCTTAATCACGGTCATCGGTATCAAAGCGACGCCGCTCATGCTCCTGGCCACCACTCCTAAAACGACCGCCTCCAACGGCCCGAGGTCTTGG
This sequence comes from Anania fuscalis, assembly GCA_950371115.1. Classification (NCBI taxonomy): domain Eukaryota; kingdom Metazoa; phylum Arthropoda; class Insecta; order Lepidoptera; family Crambidae; genus Anania; species Anania fuscalis. Next base: position 14,413,409 of record OX493334.1, on the reverse strand, counting down.
CTCCTCGTCTTTCCCAGCTTAGCCTTCAGCCAATGTAGCGATGAGAAGTACAGGCCTACTCCGGGAACGCACCGGGCGACGGATGGGACCATACCGCGCCATAGCCCGACGATTTGATCTTGACGAATTATGTTGGTGAAGATTGTTATCATGCCGGGTTGGATTCGGCTGCTGTGGAAAAAAAGATTTTATAGTTTGGGGTCACACGGCTTCTTCTAGATAGGTACCTACTCTAAATATTCGTTTACAAAGTGGTGTTCTTAGATTATCTTACAGATATACCTATCCTTCTGAACCGAAAAAAATACGTATCAAAGTGAACACTGACGAACTACAGACCCTCTGATTCGAAGACTGGGTTTAGTGATGAGTAATCTGTATAACACAGATACCTATTATTACTACCTCAAAGCATCAGACTATCACATGATAAATATCTTTTGTAATGTACTTAACTTTTAATTATAGACTTTAGCAGAAAAAGTTTCTTTCCTTACGCGAACTACCTGTTCTGCTATAGGAGGCAGGAAAGTAAAACGAGAAAATTCAGTCATTGAATAATGGTGTTTAATAAAATTTATTTTAGTGCCCCTCTAGCATGAGCAACAAAACACGATATCATATGATACGATATTTATCGACACCCAACTTTCAAAATATGATAACATAGCTACCATCTGGAACTTTTATCGAAACATTGAGTTTGTCCGTGCCGTGCTCGATTTTTCGATAAAAGTTCATAATTTTGACAAAAAATACGCGATAAATCGCTATATCATATGATACCACATCGTGTTTTGTTGCTCATGCTCGAGGGGCAGGTTTATCTCGCATAACAACAGAAAAATGCCAGATTGGGCTAAATCTAATGATATTTTATGATAATTCCGTAATCAATTAATAAAAATTCGTATGTTTCACGAGACAATAAATGAACTTTAAAGTCAATGTTAAACATTTCTACACAAATACAGATAAATTTACCAACAATCTTTTGATTCTACATAGTAGCAGATGGATGAAATTGTTATCTTGTTTACCTACTTGTAAGAATAATGATAAAACTGTAAAATAATGTTAGCTCGTTTAGGTGAGAGCAAGTTTCATTAGGTTAATTAAGTAGGTCCAACAAAAAATATTCAGAGGATAAATCCGATAAAATATTATGTTGTGAGTACCTATGTTGAAGAAACTTAGTAGAACTATTTCTGATACGGTGCGAATATGACAGAATCCAATTTTATTACACGCGTAATAAAGTAATAAATATCAAAAATGCTATATTTTACAGTGTTACTTACTTTAACACTGTAAAATATACTTAAGTTAAGGTACTTAAGTTGTCGCATTAACAATTATTTATTAGAAAGTACGAGAAATGTCAACAATAATAATAACGTTTGATAAGGGGATGATTATGGTATGTTTATTTTGAGACTAATGCGAGTATTGAGGCTACAAAAGATCAAACATAAAAGCGACAAGATATGTCGTTTACACGAGAGAAAAAAAAACATCATCGACGTATATCATTATCAAGGCATATATATCGGGTGTAAAAAAAGGCTTAACGAAGCCGAATACCACATATTCTACGTATTATTACGATCATTTTTTTTATTTTACACTATACCTGGGAAATCACAGGTTACCGAGTTATTGACAGTCAAAGTTACAATTTTTTTTTCAAGGATTTTTACAAAATTGCCTTCTGTTTGATAATACTAAACTTTTTTACAAAGAAACATGATCCGCTTACACACACAGGCATAGTCTGTGGCGTGCGCGCTATACATTGCGGGTTAGAAATATTTTTTTTTTTTGATACCCAAAAATAAAAGTCATTTCCCAGCAATTTTTTTGAATTCTACTTGGTTTTATGTATAGAATTCGTGGTTTAAGGCTTCGTTAAGCCTTTTTTACACCCTGTATACCAGTTATACTATTTTAAGAATGGGTTTTCTTTATCTCTAAGACGTTCATAACTTAAAAAAATAATATGATCACTTACTTGACAGCCGCCGCAACAACATTATGGGTAGGGTTCTGTAGTCTGGTCTTCACCAAATCCAGAGGCTGGAACAGTATCGTGCTGAACGTTCCCGAGAACGACCCAGCTAGGAACGCCTTGAAAACTGGGTGGTACTGTCAACAAAATAATAACCAATTTAAAACCTAATTTGATTACAAAAGCGAGCGGAGATACACTATGACCCTTGCTCCATCAACGTATATAACACATGACTTAACCGATTGATTAGGTATACTTACATTTGCTACAATATCCATGATGATGAAATAAAAAAATCTTCTAAATCAATCAGCAGATCAGTGTCAAGTAATATCTTTTGAATAGACACCAAACTTGTAGTACTCGAAATGGTACAACCAATGGCAGAAAGAACTTTTCGATTGAAATAATTTCAGATACAAGCCTAGATCGTATCCGAATAGTCTGAATAGTATATAGGGTTGACACGATATTTCAGGGTAATGGTCATTTTTTGCAGCAGCTCGTTGGAATAATGCATGTATGCTCTTGCCAGCTCGAATCGTAACGAAGATGTGTGCCTGCGCTGAATCACAGGCGTTTGTACGCGTTTGTTCACACCAGTCCAATAAAGTTTTCGTAAACACACAAACAAATTAATTTGGAGACAGGAAATCACAGTACTTGATGAACTTAGCCATGAGTAAAACTTGGGAAGAAAATAGAAAAACAAAAGAACGGTTATGTGTCGGAAGTTGATATTAGAGAGACGTGCGCACAGAGTGAGGTCTGCGAGGGAACTGACAACTAAAGAATGGTGCGATGCGATAACGTAGTTAATTTATAGGCGCCTGCTATCGGTTGCAGACGGCCGCCGCGGGTGATGGGGGTAAGGGTCGTGTAGCTTGTCAACCCCTGATAAAGCCGTATCCGTGCCTACTTACCAGGGGGTAATGAGTAAATGATAAGCTCGGCCCACAACGATGATATGTCTTAATACTTAATTAGGTCTGATTTCCTTAAAATGCTTATCATCTTTTCTGAAGTCGCTCGGCAGATATAAAAGACGTAGGTAGCATATTATTATTTATTTGAGACCATTGAAAATAACCTTGTACCACAACCTATTTCAGGCCTATTCTAGCTATTAAGTAGGTAGATGTAGGTAGACTTTTTTTTATTAAAAAAGGGCTTTTACACTTCGCTGCCTAGCCGCGCGACTAGCTAGTCCAAGACAATTGACAAATGGTTCTCGCGCGGTTATCGCCTAGTGTAAAACCACTCTAATACAAAAGTAATTTTATAAATGTATTTTAAATTATTGCATAAAACTGTGCATAAAAAAAATATCACTGGTAACTGAGAATTATTTTTAAAGATAGGGTTCTTCACGCGCATCAATAATATTGTTAAGTATTAAGATTTTTATGAATCATAATGACGTCAATTTTGTAATTGTTACTATAAATAAATAATATTATTGTTCATAGCTCAAAATATTTATCATTTGGAAGATGTCAAATCATAAACATTAAGATAATGATAAATACGTAATCAAATAACGCAAATGATTAAGTATGTTACTTACTTTGTCAAAGATAATTATGAATAGGTAGGTACAATACATATCATATGATGTGACCTTAATTCAAATTGTAATGTAGGTTAATATTATAGTTTTGTAATAAATTTATGTATTACAATAACAATTTGAATACTATTTAAATTGCTCTAAAAAGATAACAAAATGGTTATCATTTTTTTAAACTAATAGCTCCTACCGGTAGTAACATAACAATAAAAGTTCCATAATTTCTGTGGCCTGATGGAAAAAAGTTTTGTTAGTACTTTTTTAATTAACTATTGATTGTTTTGGACAGAAGATAGAAATTAATTAAAGGACCAAAACTATTCCAAGCCTATCTAAATTTCATTTAAAAAGTATGTTTAAGTTTAGTTAGTACTTTTTAAATTAACTATTCATTGTTTTGGACAGAAAATAGAAATTAATTAAAAGACCAAAACTATCCCAAGCCTTTTTTTAAATTGAAAAAAGACAACTTGTCCATGCCGGGATTGTTAAGTTGTCTTTTTTAAATTTAAAAATATGTATTCCACATGTTGGCAAAGTAATTTGCTAAAAGAAATACATAAAAAGTTAAGATATTCCAAGCCTATTTTAATTTTATTAAAAAAGTATGTATAAGTTTAGTTAGTACTTTTTTAATTAACTATTCATTGTTTTGGACAAAAAATAGGGCACACATTATTAAAATATTCCTCATTCCTACAATGATTCACTAATAAATAATTAAAAATGATTTTAAAATAGGTTCGTAATGATGTTTATTTCATTGATTTTCATTTATAAAAGTGATTTATTTATTTAGATATTAAGTAACTGTTAAGTAATGATAGTAGGTAAATAGTTTATTGATCACCAACATTTTGCTATGCTTAGGAGAAGATATTACTTTAATTAAGTACAAGGATTTTGATACAATAAATTATGATTTTTCTTAGAGACATAATGATTACTAGGCACTTTGTAAACCAACCTTTAAACTAGTCTATAAACCAGATAAAAATTTAACCTCAAAAAAATATAAATTACCTGAATACAGGTTTCCATGGCAGAGAATTAACTGCAATTTTAACTTCTACAAATTGAGCAGTGTGTCTGTGCGTGATGTTACTATAGGAATAATACGAAACATTCGCAGCATATTAAAAACAGTGATGCCACAATGGTAAAGTTTGCAGGAGCCTCGCTGATAAGCCAGGAATAAACGTCAACTTACGATGGGGTCAAAATAGAGGACAACCGATAACCAATAAGACAAACAACTCTGCTGGGGGGCAACTTACGTCGTTATCGGGAAGTTTGAGCTTGAGGTCAGAAGGCGGAGTAGTGTCAATCGCCCAACCATCCGCATAAGCATCTAACTGCGACATTGCTGTTAATTATGAACTACAAATTGAATTAAAGTATAATTATACATAACCATCGATACTTTTTTTCATTTTCACAGTCATAACTGTTAATTTTGCTTTGCAATCTATTTTATTTTAAAATGATTAAAATCTCTTCTTCTTCTTTTGGATTATGGCGATGAACTAGTGTTTTGACTTTTGTCGTACACGATTCCGCCAATGTCACGTCACGAATCAACAAACAAACATCCCAAAACTTATTAAAATGTTGTTCTTATTTCACTTTTCAAGTCAGCTGCTAGAACGTAATTTTTTCAGCCAATCAGAGAAGGTAAACTTTACAGAACAAGCAGTATGCGCCAATGAAAAATGGTTACGGTTGCATGTAAACAAAAGTGATGCAACGAAAACAAATTTCATTTTTGACATTTATTTCAATGTCAAATTAGGGACGCGTTCATTTTATCAAAAATTGTAAACGTAAGAAGGTGGTCCTAATAAATTATTAAGAAAAAAAATCGAGTAATAACGATTTTCTGTTATTTTAAAATTTTAAGGTTATTGTAGAAGTTGAGTGCATAAACTTTACCAAAAAACGTTGAAGTGTCAAACAAGTTTGGCGATTTTATTATGGTCTTTTTAAACTTTCTTCTAAAACTTTCAGCTACAATTTGACTAAATAATATACTTACTGTAATGCTTGGGCTTCACCTGCGTGACGCCTAACGTTCAAATAAAGGCATGATTAGCGTTAACTAAATTAAAGCATTAAGCTACGCGCTAAGTGCGTGGCCACACTTATTTGACGTTTGATTCTAGCGTCTAGCGACTTAGTTGGCGTGTGATCTGTGAGTGTGTCTTTAAAATAAAATAAAACGCTTCCAAGAACTCAATACTTTTCTCTTTTTGTCTACTCCATCCTAACTTAATAACTATGCACTTTGACATTTATTTCACTAAGAGTTTTTGAATGTGACCGTGTTTTAACATATTTAGTGTAGTAGGTGTAGCCACAACAACGCACAAAACGCCCGCTTAATCCCTTTGATGTGACCAAAGTTACCGCCGTCCGAGCTATCGCCTAACGTCTAATGTTATTGAAGCAAATTAGCGCACAAAGACCGGCCACACCTGCGTATTACGTCAAATAGAGCACTAATTAACGACATTAGACGCAGGTGAAGCCCCAACATAAAGATTCATCATAGCATAGCTCGTTAACGCTTTAGATTATTTAAGGAGTGCTTTTGCAGCTTAAACAAGCAAACAACGAAAAAGACTTTAATTTAGCCACTTGTTTATGTTTAACTTTAATATTGCCTACTTACTAATTATAACATACCTAAAATAAACAAGTGCGATTTGGACTCGCGCACGAAGGGTTCCGTACCATTATCTATAAAAACGGCAAAAAATCACGTTTGTTGTTTATGAGTCCAGTTAAATATTTATTTATGGTATTCTGTTTTTGAGTATTTGTTGTTTTAGCGGCAACAGAAAGACATCATCTGTAAAAAATGTCAACTCTCTAAATATCACGGTTCATGGGATACAGCCTGGTGACAGGCGGACAGACAGATATACAGACATACAGACAGACAGACAGACATACAGACATACAGACATACAGACATACAGACATACAGAAATACAGACATACAGACAGACAGACATACAGACAGACAGACATACAGACAGACAGACAGACATACAGACATACATACATACAGACATACAGACATACAGACATACAGACATACAGACAGACATACAGACAGACAGACGGACAGCGAAGCCTTAGTAAGTAGGGTCCCGTTTTACCCTTTGGGTAAGGAACCCTAAAAATCAGTAAACTTTGAAGTACCTAGTACGTTCTTTTATGATTAAATTTTATCCGCTCGTTGCCTACCTACTTAGGTACCTATTTTTTGTAAGGAATAGGTAAGTATCCCAGTCATACCTATTTTATTTGTAATTATAAATAATTTATCGCTATCCATAGTCCATAGTTAGTAGGTAGGTATTTTAAATAATGACGAGACTTCGTAAGTACAGGGTTATCGCAGGTCCATTGTGATAAGACCACTGCTGGGGGTAACAAACAGATCATGCGGTCGTCACGCGGGCATTGTCGTTATATTTAAATTTGTCCAGTTATCTAGTCACTATGAAGAGTATTTTGATCATTTCTCTTTAAATAAGTGATACCTACCGTTTTATATTAGTCGTGAAGCCTAGTCACAGGCACAGATTAGTCAGAGTATGTCTAGAGTCACAGGCCTTAAGGCGGTTTGATTAGGTACACTGACATTAAGGTTTAGTCACTGGACAGGTCTTCTTAAAACAACCCTCCGCCAATCCGCACTGGGCCCGCGTGTAGGTATGGCCTAAACTACCTCATAGTTGAGGTGAGGACTGACGCCTGTGCCCTGCAGTGGGGTGGGACTTGTAGTATTAGGCATAAGTACTTTACCTTTTTATTGAAATAAGTAGGTACGAGCTGTAGTACTTATTATTATAACTAAAGTTAAGTATTTTAAGTAGGCAACTATTTTCAAAATAAAGTTACATTGCTTGAAATAGGTAGGTACTACTTCTTCTTCTTCTTTGCGTGTCAACTCAGGCTTTCATATATGTGAGGACCAAAACCCAGCCACCGATATAGCACTATCGGTGGCCTTGCAAAGATTAAAATATTATGGCTAAGGTACTACTTACTTAAATACTTAAAGATCGTTGCACAAATATAATATGTTTGTAATAAAATAACTATTGGAAGGAATCCACTAAGGAGAATTCATCTACAGTCAATTCAACTACATAACTTACCAAGGTTGATTGAAGTTAAGCATTCGTACTCCAATTTGCATATGAATTCACTAGAATCGCATAAGAACTCCTAGGAAACTGTATAATTATGATTCTTAGGATTTGGTATACAAATTGGAGTTCGAACGCTTCAAAATACGCCTCCGTTCGAAAACAAATGGTCGAGCGGTAGACCATCACGTGTTTTGCATTATTGTCACGTGACTTAATAGTTGTCAGTATTAGTTGTCGACGGGTTCAGAATCGGGAGGCTGAGCTGCTGAACTTGCAATTGCAAATGTAAGTGGAAGTATTTTTTTACACTTATTATAGCACTATGCTTGCAGCTTGCTCTTGGTCATAAACAAAAAACCGTCGAATATAGAACCTCCTCCTTTTTGAAGTCGGTAATAAAATGGAAATCGGGCAATAAGTTGGCGCAGAAGCGTTATTAACACCTCGACCGTGTGTAAAAAAGTAAAATAGATAGGTACAGTCAACAGCACGTCGACCTACCCCAAAAGTCAAAAATTCTCCAATAGATTTTCAACTTTAAGCCTGACAAATAGAGTTCATTTTCAAATGAGAAAATTTGACATTTTGTGGTAGGTCGACGTGCTGTTGTCTGTACCTAACACTTGATTAACAATGAACGTGCGCGTGCGGTAGCCGGCTAACGCTTGGAAGTTGAAGGATAGTTTATCCCGCCATCTAGTGCCAGTGTAGCACAATACAAATCTGTTGGCTGTTGGCTGCTAAATTAATACTATGATATTACAATGTGTTAATGCGACCGAGATAATAAATAAAACACATAAAAGAGGCCGCTAGCTAAGTTTTCCTAACAGGTAGGACTGTAGGTTACTGCAGGTAGGGTTTTCGTTAAGAATACTTAACTATTATTATAATATTAAATAAATCCTTAAATAAACATACATATTAATATTGTACTCATTGACTTATATATTACTATTGTACTATAATTATAGTAAGTACGCCCAATATGTAACTCCGTATTTTATAATACAAGAAGTAATAATTAAAATTCAAACTATTTAATAACTTTAGATTTTTTCGTGAAAACAAAACTCACTCGTTTGGCAAATGTTTCAATAGTCAAGTCAATCTCAATGATCAGTCAAGTCAATGATTCAACTGCAATATTATTTGGACACATTTTATCGTATCGTTGTCGGCGTTATGAAATTCGATACAAAATTCGTCGGTCAAACCTACCCACTTCTTCTAGCGTTCTAGCTGCGCGAGCGTTTCTTTCCACCAAAGCAATCCAGCCCTCTCACAGACCAATCGATTGATCTCGATCGAAGGCATCGATCGATGGTAAAATAGATTAGTCGACGTCAGTCATCGTCACTTGATCAGTCGGTCAACGATCGATCGATAACACCCTTAAATAGCGTTGCATATTGCATGCCGATTAAAAAGTATTCGATTTTTTTCTAATAACAACTTTTTAATACACACAAAAAATAATCTATACAAAGTAACGGAACGCAGCGGTAGCTGGGTTGTTTCCCAAGAAGGCAAAGAAGGCAACTAGTCTTAAAAACACACGTTTATACGTAAAAACGTTTAAACTCGCCAAAACAATTCAAATGTAAAAAATTAAGGGTTTACTACTATTTACTTGTTTCGCATTGGAACAGTTACCTTCGAGCAAGATTAGCTAGATATTATGGCTTATCATTTATTTGTGTAAAGCCAATAATGTTAAGAGCTTGCAAGATGCTAAATCGAAACGAAAGTTTATTAGAAGTAAATACTCATGCGGCCCGGAACTTGAGCTCTGGGCGAAAGATACGCAGAAAACCATTACGATTATGTGATTGGCTAGTCGTGCGACGCGACTCCTCCGCCAGCCGTGATTGGTGGTTAGCTCCGCCTCCGCGCACAAGCGTCTCAAATACGATGATCATCTCGTAAGATTCCCAAAGCGATTTCCACTCTTTGCCCAGCGCTCATCATCGGTGCCATCAGGGTATTCAGGGTACATACTGTAAGTAGCCCTCGTCTTCTCAGATTTGATTAGGTACAATCACGAGCTTAATATATGTAGATATTTTTTTATTGGATTTTGGACCTTATAGCAACGGAATAAATTATGTCATATTGTTTTTGGATGATAGCTCCCTAAGACAAAAAAGATAGACATTCTAGGAGTCTATGGAATAAAACACTCAATTCTATTTTTAACTTATTTATTCTACGTACTTCCATAAAGCTAAAAGTACTTCATGAAACTTACAATCTTAATATTACGCGTCAAAGTACATAACTATATGAAAATATAGTTAAAGATGTAAATAATAAAATCATTAATCACAGTGTGTACTAATATACTAGTCATACTACAAATTCTGGAATGATTAGTTAAATACCATTAATAAATAAAAATAGAATATAATATATTATAAGCCTTTAGGTAGGTACACTTTGTTGTTAGCCTGAATCAGTTTGAAAGCCCCTAAGAGCTTAAAGGCACAATATAATAGAATTTTATTCAATTACATTATAATTTTCAGTGCAATAGTTACACATAGTAAGTAGGTACAATGTTTGAAGAATAGTTCAATATAAAATGTTTATATAACAAATTGTACTGTTAAGTCAAAAAGCTAATGACAATAATGTGTAAAAAAGATATTGGCACATTTTATGAAAAATAAGTGAAAACTTAATATAATTTTCATTTCGAATATTACAAAAATAGTTATGAATTAAACACGCAATTCTAACCTGACTTATACTTATTGAATATAAATAAAACAAACCACTTTTTATATCAACATTAAAACAGCACAAAAATAAATTCCAAAATGCGGAATATAACTCCGGAATGGTTATAATAATTTACAAAACTAAATGCTAAATAATTACGAAATAATGACTGAGACTACACTTTTACAAAAATAAATTTTGACACAGAGATTCAAGTCCTTTCAGAATCCCGTCTATTTCAGGATGGTCCTTTAATCTAAGTCTTCTAAGTTTTAAGTCGAATCTAAGTACTGACAAATAACTTAAAATATTTATCAATGTGGATAAATTACTATTGATCTTTATTAGTTTCTAACATCCAATCACTAAAATATTTAAATTGTATTCTAAGCAAAATTTCCAATCAGTTGTTTTTTTTTGCTTAGAAAACTTTTGTGTTTTAAAAGAATTTTAATGTCAACCAGTTTAAAGTGATCTCGAGTGTCAAGTGTTTACATGTGTCTCGTATTGCCGAAGTTGATGCCACTCTGGTTGGCGCCCTTGTTGGATCCGTATTGGAGAGAGATCACTCCCTGCCCAGCTCGCAGTTGTTCCTCTGAGAAGTTCCGAACGTTCTTCTCGGCTTCTTTCGGGCCTATGGACGGCTTGCCGAAGTTGTGGGCCTGGAATGGAGAAGAATTTCTTGAGGAATTTTAAGACAAAAGTTTGCAGAATCCAGAAAAAAGTAGGGATATAATATTGTAATAGCATGATGATAACCAGTAACGGAATATTTATGACAACCAGATTGGTTCGATTGAAGATGTCATAGGGTTAGTTCTAACGCTAAATAAAATAATTAGGCATTCTTACAAATGGACAACAAATCATGAAATAAGCGCGAATATAAGGAATTAACTGGCCATTAACCCATTTGTTATTGTAAAACTAGCTTTTTACAGTAAGAAAAGAAAGAAAGTAGGTACCTAATAAGTGATAGTAACTAAAATAGTTTCTAACTAAAAATGAAAAAACAATTGCAGTTTTGCAGATATCATACAATTAAAGCTGAATCAATTTGATCAAAATAATGCTGAGCAAGTACCTACTATGTATTTCATTGTAGTTGCTACACCGTTACGAGGTTTGTACTGCTCGATTATAATGATTATATACAATAGTGCAATAAATAAATCAATTTACCTTCCTGCCAAGACTCTGGAGGCAGATGACCACAGAGTTCAAATTCTGTCGTTCCCACAGGTCCACAGTCTGGAAGGTCTCCTGCGCAGGTACGCCAAGGTTCTTGGCCACCTCTAGAAACGCGTTGATGTTCTCCATGCACTTGAACGCCATTTTCGACTCGTTCACTTTCTTCACTGTGCCTGGCTGGATGTTGTTCACCAGTCTGAAAGCACCGTCAATTGTTTTTAACGATAAATTCATCGAATACTTACGCAGTTTGTGTCGTATGTCGCGGATAATAACAAATATAATAGATGCATTGATATGTTCAGAATCAAAAGGTTAACAATATTCTAAACAGAGAAATCTCTGTATTCTATTATTATCCATCGTAATAGCAGTATCTGCTAAGCTACTAAAGACTCTTGCGTATTTGAGTAAGTATTCTAACACTAAACGAAATTAGTAGTAATAATTGCAAAATTCATAACAACTTAAAATCTAGTTTTAAACTAAGTAAAATTACCTATTTAAATTGCCTTTCTCAAAAAATGAACTCGACCAGAAAACACATATTATTCAGATTTGTAATACCTACCTACTATAATCTCTATTTTGAAACCAAATGCATCTTGGTCAACATCCAAAATCAGAACACTTACTTGCAAAGTAAAGTGCCATCCTTCAGGACTTCATAGAAGTTGTCCATGTCACCAGATACATTTTCTGGCTCGCCAGTGATCTGGCGCACCCACTCCAGACATTCCTGGGCAAGTTCCTCGCTGTATTTGCTGTTAATCTGAAACAAGAAGAAAATACGTAAATACCTACTTATATTGTTTTAAACTTTCATGGTCACTAACATTAGAATAGTTTGTTACGGGATTGCTACCATGTACCTTAAAATAACGGGAACTCAAAAATAAGGTACATGGTAGCAATCCCGTAACAAACTATTCTAATACCTACTTACTCTTTATTTCAGATGAAAATAAATACAAAAAGTCTAAAGAATGGTTGAGTTAAGAAACACCCTTCTTTACGGGGTTTACTGTGTGTGGTACAGCCTGAATATGTCTGCTTTATTATCGTACATTTCTACAAGTTCGTATGTGTAGCGTATTAAGTAAAGAAATGTCTTCTAAGCTAATTTTACTGCCTAAACCTGACACAATATTCAACTTTCTTTGTCCCAAATAATGTTTGTAATGATGTGATGCCCAATCTTCCAAAAACACACTTAAATGGATTGATTTGACAAGAATTGAATGTTTTTTTTTGCAATAAAGTGTTTTAACTGTCTTTATTTCTCTGGAACAGAAGAAAATTATGAGAACTATCCTAGCAGGGAAAGTGTATCTTTCGTTCGGTCGTATAAGCCTAACAAATAACATGTCTCAATCCTTTGATAAAATATGACCAACTCAACTAGCCGTGTAAAAAACCCGAATATTTTCAATTGTTTAAAAATTGTCAAACCTTTGATACTGGGGAATGGATGTTTAAATTTGATCGGTTAATACGACCGACCGAACGATACACTTTCGCGCTAGGCCCCCAGATGCCATTTCTCTCGATTTATACTAAGCAGTAGAGTAGCAAGCCAATCTTCAAGAATTTGGTAATTTGCCTTAGTGTACCGTATAACCTTTTAAGTTAGTGGTGTCGTGATTAGTATTATCAGTGCATTCCTCATGGGGCACGCTCTATAACAGCCATGAAGGTTAGTAAGCAACAGTGTTGTCACTTCCCATGGGCCGAACATTAGAATGGTCAAGCACGCCATCGAAATTAATAAGCAAGACGACTTACACCGTTTGACGTTGGTGACCAAATTCTAAAATGTAAAATATTTGGGTTACGTTTAAGCAGTAGCAGTACAGTAGGCACTGTTTACATATAAAATAAATAAGTATATCCAAAAATCTCATTAATTATTTAGCCCAAATCTAAGAAAATCTTATTCTATGGTATCGGTAAATAAATAGATTTTAATATTCGTTTAATCGTATTACCTAAACGAGGCAATTTAAATATAATTACTAGTCTACATGCATTATCATGCGGTCTCATACGACCGTTTGGCTTCTGAAAATTGTGCTTATCACACAAACATAATATCAACAGGGATTCGAACCCGCAACCGCTTGGCTTTGTAGTCTGGCGCATACGACTGACCTGAAGGTCATTATTCGTAAAATAGGTTACTAAAACGACGACGTTGTCATTTAATATACCTAGTTTGTTTAGAATGACAATTCACAATTCCCTACGGAATCAAGAGAATCATGTACAATTTCCTAGGAATTCGTTTAAGTCGATTCTTGAAATTTAGTTGCGGATTGGGATTCTAAGTAATGCGTAATACCTAAGAGTAACTAAGTGCCTTTGACTTTGCTTCAAAAATTAGTAGTTTACACCTGGGGAGTTGTTCATAATTTGTTAAATATGTAATATTTTGATAAATGTATTTTTAATTTAATACTAAATTAGACAACTGAGTAGGAAAGGAACCAAATTGTATATTTAGTGTTTGATTTTATATTTAGTTCAAGGTTTCGTATCATTTATTTTCTTCTAGGAATCGTAACTAACCGAGTGGCCATTCTTGAATCAACATACCTACCTAACGTTAATGTGATGACCAGTAGTATTTAAAAGTAAAAAATACAGGCGAATTTTATGACGATATTTCAGTTTCGATGATTTCAGACCAACAGTCACGCCGAATAAAGTGAACGATTGACGCAACAAATTATTTTGCAGTTTTAAGTGATTAATTCATTTAGTTCACCATCTAAACGCTATATTATTTTAGTTGTTGAACGGTAAAATTTAACTTAATTGGTTTGTACTCGTATAAGTAACTGCAGATATACCGTAAATAACCATTTAAATTTACTGCTGCTGTTAAAGGAGACACCCTGTATGTCTAACTAGACTAAGAATAGTAGCTGTTACTGCGGTAATTTTTACAAAAATATAATAATATATTTTTCCAACGACCTCCTCAATAAAGTATCTAGTCCCGAGTTAAGCAGAGCTTAATTTGTACCATGTTCAATGACATTCTCTTATACAAAAATATGTCATCTCGTGCCTATTGCATAAATAAACCATTGGTCCCTTGCAGTATTCGAACCCGCAACTGCTATTAACCATCTTTGTAGTCGGAAACACGAGTCACTAGATCAGACGGTTCTTAATTTAAAAAAAAACAATTTTAATAAATAACTTTGAGGAAATGAATATTCCTCATGTATCAACAAAAACTCAGACAATATGACGTAATAAGTTAAGGATGCGTATTCATGACATGACTCAGAAACTCCAACGTTTGTGAGTGTTGCAAAAAAGACTGGCAAATCTGAGTCAAATTTATTGAATGGGTTCTCCACCTAAATAATTACTATTATTTATTTAAGCACGGGATAAAAAGAAGGCTAGCATCCATCATGATGATGCATAATAAACTTTATGCAACCTTCAGCCCGCGACTTCGCTTATGTAGTCTTCAGAATAAGACAAAAGAAATTAACAATCATCCCAGGAAGAAACACAAAAACCGGATCAAAAATAATACTTTGTGTCGAGTTACATTCCAAAAATTTTATGTGGGCCAAATTACAGCTAATCCGGTTTGAACATGACCATAAAAAAATGACTGTTCGACCAATGTCTAGTCTTAAATTCAATAAAATAATTCAATTCGCTGGAGTCCAATAATAACAGTTCAGAAAAAAAATAGATTTTGGATGTGCTGTTGAACACTACTTTTTCTAAGTATTCTGTCTAAAAAACAACTTTTCACAAATCTGAGGTTTCAAGGCTCTAAGTAACAGTTGATACATAGTTGTATACATACAGCCTTATCGCTTAAATAATACTGTTTTAACTTTCTGGGTGTAATAAGCGGTATTGTTTCCCTGGTCCCCTGAGATTTCGAAAAGCATCTCTATAATGGATTAAATAGTCGCCGTTAAGAAACCTCGTTTTTTTCTATCCCGAGGTCGGGACCACGGAACCATAATTTTGAAGAGTTCTTAAATGTTCGAGTGTCATACAAATGATTCAGTGTGAACATTTCGTAATCGC
Organism: Anania fuscalis; assembly: GCA_950371115.1. NCBI lineage: Eukaryota > Metazoa > Arthropoda > Insecta > Lepidoptera > Crambidae > Anania > Anania fuscalis. The sequence continues at coordinate 14,397,679 of OX493334.1, read as the reverse complement.
TAATGAATAGAGAAGTTAGACAACCGCTCTGTAAAAGGAGGACATTATGATTTAGGAATGTAAATATTTCTATTTTAGTTTATTACATCAGTTAGCATTGATTAATTATATTCTTTTTTATATTAGATTATTATAGGTATTTTAAATATTCCTATATTATTATGTTAACAGAATATTACATAAATAATAAATGTTAATGATAATGTCTCATTTATTTATTTTAATCGTTATGTTAATAAGGTTGATGCAAAATAGGAAATGCAATTTTATAGTTTAAATTAATAACTGTTAAGTGTTATAAATATTAATGCTTTACATAATTTGCATCATTCAAATTAAAATGATATTGAAATAATAAAATGTACCGTAGATTCGACATTCAAATCGAATGAATTGCACATTTTTATCGATCAAACATACAGGTTGGGTTTGAAGCTAAGCGAATGTTCATCTTATATGGGGCTAGAGCTTATCAGATATGATTCAGTCATTGTAGTGATGTACAATGTCGATAGATCCAATACTTACAATACTGACTTTAAACACTAAAAATATTTGAAAAAAAACTATATTTTTGCTTAAGAAGGAATTTAATTATAAACACAAAGTGATTAATCAGCTGTTATTAACAATATTTGGAGCACTGTCAAGCTTGTATGTGATTTATTTCACCAACATAATAAATGCAATAAGAGAAATGACTAACATTAAAAGGAATTGTCAATTATTCATAATGGACATATTTATGTCACAATTAATTACTTACTCAGCTTGCTATTCACTAAATGTGATGAATTAAAATAACGCCATATTTCCCAGAAAATATCATAAGACACTTTGAGGATATTCCAAGAGAGATAAAAACGAACCGAAATGAATCAACAGTCGAAGTTTCGTTATCGACATCACTAACTGACCGCAGTCCGTTTCTTTCATTGTAATTCCAAGGCGCTATCTAATTTGTGTTCGAATACAAAGGAAGACGTTCTTGTAAGCTATGTCCTGTTTGAACAGTTTTAGACATGCCACATTGTTACGTTATAATGTAAGACTATTTTTATGCTTGGGGTCATGTGAAAAAGTAAAACCCGACTATCATATTTTATCAATCAATTGTTCTAAAATTAAAAATAACTATCTCCATTCAACGTGCCCATGAGGCATGGAGGCTAGAATGCTTGCAGCGTCTTTTCGTTGAATGGTTATACCTCAGACAGGGGCGTGCGACGCATATAGGCAATTAGGCAGTGCCTACCTGATAATTGAAATAAGGTAGGCAGTAGGTACTTACAAATGTGGATTAATGATGAAAACCACTGATTTTCATCAATAAAACACATTATAAGTATTTACTGCCTACCTCGAAATAAAACCAATGCCCGCCACTGACCTCAGAGTAAGAATTATACTAGGTTATACTAAACTTTGAGTGAGGAATGAGTTAGCATTTGTTTTTAAGTTTATTTGAGGTCATGTGAACCGATAAAAGTGGGGTTATCAGAAGGTAAGTAATCGACTCCTCCTTATTCCTTCATAATAAAACTGAAAACTGAGGTAAGTATAAATAAAACATCAATCTTCATCAGCTCAATAAAAGTAAATACATCCTTAATGTTTCACTTGTTATTTCCAACTATAGTTTTTATTTGACCATTTGTTTAATTTTAAACTAATGTGCTCTAATGCATCAAAAGCCAGTGTTATCAATATGTTATTCATTATGTTTCTATCAAACTAACACAGAAGGTCGTCGGGTTGAATTAGTTCTGATAGCATGCATACCTACCTCGTTAGTTTAGTTTATGAAGCAAACTATTACGAAATTAATAACGTTTGTTTTATCTGAGCTTAGAATTTATCTGAAATGCTACATGATAAAAATGATATTAAGTATCGTAGGTACATAACTGTAGAGCTAAACAGTCAAAGGTCATAAACGTACAATTCCAATAAAGGTGGATTTGAGACATAAAGTAGACATAGGCTTAGAACCTTGTCTATTTCCTTCAGCCGATTTATCGACCTCGGCTGTATATAGTTAGTCCGACAAACTATCAAAATTCTACTGAATCCGCATATCCGAACTCACTTTCTTTCCACCGGTTTTGATTTTTAGTTGTAACATAAATCAATGTTAAGTATAGATACAACGTCACGTAGGTACTATTCTGATCATCAGTTAAGTAACAGAATCAACGACAGTAGTCAGTACCACCATAGAGAAAGAATAATGTACCACAAAACTGACCCAAGACGTTCGTTAACTGCTTACATCAGCCAGACCGAATCGAACCCGGGACCTCAGAGCGGTAACCACGAACTCTTAAAACAATCTCAAATCTGTCAAACATTATCATATCTGTCAAATTTTGTATGTAATGACGTACCAAAATTGTCAGATTTGACAGCTTTGAGATTGTTTTAAGAGTTCATGGTTACCCCGCAGGAATGTAACTGTCAAAAGAAAAAAAAATTGACGCTTTATTTGGAGCTTTGCCCAGCGCCGGCACTAAGACCGGCATGTAGGCCTGTTTGGTTTTTGAATGGAACCGTGTTGGTACAGGATAGGTATGAAGTTTTAGGCTAATATTTACGCACACGATGAACGAATATGTCAGGGAATCCCAGGAACACTTATAATGACGCATGGTGCCTAGATAGTTTGCTTTGCTGCACCAGTTTAGGTAAGCGTAACGTACAGATGTGGTAATTAAATTGCTTTACACAATTGCAATCTTAAGTTGCAAGCCACCATATGTTAAAAGAGGTCAAGATGGATGAGATTACGGATATCAATGTGCCTGTAATGATATTAAGGCATGCGTTCACTGCTAATCTCTGTCCGGTCCAGCCCATACACGGCACAGCAACAAAAACGACTGTAGCCATAAATAACTATGATTCAATGTCAACGGTTTCTGAGGCATCATTGCGTCAGAGCGTAGCTCAGCGTAGCTTAATAATACGTTCCGTTTTTGGTAAATAAACTAGACATGAGTCAAAAATGATTAAAACGCAGCACCGGAATGCATATTGCATTGAGGTAAATTGTATAAAAACCGGGTAGCCTTGCAAGGAATCATCGACAATAGTCCTACGGAGACTTGTAAGGAGGAAAGAATGGGGTCATCGAGCGAGGTTGTTCCTCCGGTCAATGAAATGCAGCAAGCAATCGATTTGCAAAAGCTGCATTTATAGCACTTTATAAGCTGTGCAACCTAAGTGACAAAATGTTGGGTAACGTGGTAACTATGTGGATAAGCTAAAATGGAGATGGATCAGAGAATATGTTTTGAAGAGATGATAATACTCACCCACAAGTCAAAGTAATAATCTGAATTTTAGACCAAACAAGACAAAATATGGGAATGTTACCTATTAAATTATGAAGTTACCACAATAAGTTCATGTTTGAAAACATTCTGTATTAATAATACTTACCTACTCGTAGTTTAGGTACATGGTATGGTATTTTTAAGCAACCCGGAAGTATGGAAACCGCAAATCGCATGGAATGTTGTACATATGAGGCGCTGCCAGTAGTTGAATTATGGCAATAGCCTATTGAAGGCCAAGGTTAAAACGATTAATCCATTGTTAAACGTCTAGCTAGCCCAATGTCAGACAATTCATCAGGAGCGTTGAATCGCGAGCATCCTAAAATTGAAGAGCCTAAAATATTCGATAATTGAGCCAAGAGCAATGTTTAAATCAGAGAAAAATCAACCAATGCTTAAATAAAAATAGATAAGAGACATACAATAATATATTAACAAATTATTTAGCGGAAAATTGATAAAAAGTTGGTTAGGAGTGTTAGGACTTAGGAGCTATGAAAGATGAAATGAACACAAATTACCAGACTATTGCGAAAAAATGACGCACATTAATTTGAAGTGGGCGTTGCATAGACTCGTCTCGTTTACCAAGGCGGACTTTGACTCCAGCGTTAATATTGCCTTCTATTACAAAGTCATTAAAGCCACTACTTAAAATGTAGACGTAGTTCTAAACAATATTAAAACGTATACCTTGGAAATTTAGAAAATGGTGGGTACTATAAACCGTAAGAGTTTGAATACGACCTCTTATTTAAATTAACTTACTATAGAAGTAAACGTTTATTTCGCAAATAACTATCAACAGCTATTATTTCAACAATAGACAATAAAAATTAGGTACCTACTAGGTAGAGTTTACAGCAGAGACGGTGGACCGAATGTATAATCAAGACAGTAAAATTTATTCTTATGAACACGCTCGAAATCTCTTCCAGACGAATGAAGATTTAAATAGAGATATGCTATTTGATATTACAGAAACATTGGATATCAAATACCATACCAAAGTAAAGGTGCCAAAGTATATTGTTACTACAGAAATAGGCGTGCGGTAGCAATGCGACGATATGAACAAAGGGGCGATATAACAATAACATTAGTGGACGGATAGAATTTCATTCTAGGCCACACATTATGTTTTGCTGAAGGTGGGAATATGACGAATGTCAAATCTGTAGTAAATTATAAAACTATTCTAGCATAGCCAGTGTAGATAATATTTTCAAACTGTTAGATTTTCTACACATGCCTTTTAAGTATATTCATTTAGGTTACCGATTTATCAGATTTACTAACATATTTTCTCTTCTAATACAGATTTATTTAAGTAGAAGCTTCTTACAAATGAAAAATGTATTTCTTGTTTTGACACCAAATATGGTATCCTTTTAATTAAAATTATATTAGCCAAGCCTAGCATAGTTAGACTTGGGTAGAGTTAGAGTTGGGTAGGTTGTAATTTGTTTTTTACTATCCTGAATTGCAGACTTTGCAGTATACCTCTAGGATGTGGAGTTAAGCCTGACGATATCACATAAACCACGACAGGGAAATTTATATTTGGAGTTACAAAAAGTATTATTTATGCATATCGTTATATCTTTTCCAACGAAAAATTAAAGAGAAATTTTGTCAGTCAATAGTGAACATATGGCGTGTTTTTGAAAGTGACCCGTATTAAGCCTTATAAATATCCTGCGTAAGGCCATACCATATAAGGCGTGGTTTGTGTTGTAAGTGAACTGCGCGTGAGTCACCGTCTCGACGATTTAGTATAGAGTAAACTCTGTGCTAATCGAACATCTGTTCTTTACCTGTTTGTTCACATGAGTAAACAAATACGGTGACTACATAGGCCAAATTAAGCCATGAATTGATTGGCTGTAATTGTAATTTGTATCACTTATTTCACTCAACTTACACTCCGCACTCAGTCACATCAAAATCCTATAGTCTCACGTGTTGACGACATTGAATGACATCATCGATTCTTTAAATGAATAAAGTAACAAAACGTTGCTTAAGTTCAATGAAATAGGTAGGTAGGTAATAATTGGCGTTAGTTTATCCATCAACTTGTAACTGCCCAATGCACTATAAATTGGAAATCCCATGCCCTCTTACAAACTTAATAAAGATAACAACTCCGACTGTCTCTATATCTGTTATTATTGTTGTGGTACCGTTGTTATTTCTGGTTTCTATAACACAAGACTTACGCTACTACCTTAAGATCAGAGCAATGTGTGTGATGTTGTCCAATATTTATTTATTTATTATTTATTTATGTTACGAGATACATCTTACCACACCAAAAAAAAGCCATTATTAATAGAACTGAGTCGAATCGTAGGTAAATATAATTTTGTCCTTTGGGCTCAACATACTACGTCAATCACATCGCACTAATAATACTAGCAACCTCTAATAAAGATGGACATGTATTGCCTCGTGTATAAAATATCAAGAAACGGACTGTTAACTTTGCCACAGTAGATACGAGTATTAGTTACACAAATATTTACTGCTTCGAGCATGAAATGCTGATAAAGTGCATAAAGTCACGTTCGTTTCAAAAGAATTCGAATTGCTAAAGGACGTATGCTAAGACTTTTTTTGTCTGGCATGGTCTATATTTTTGTTATTTTTAGGGTTCCGTACCCAAAGGGTAAAACGGGGCCATATTACTAAGGCTCCGCTGTCCGTCTGTCTGTCTGTCCGTCTGTCACCAGGCTGTATCTCATGAACCGTGATAGCTAGAGAGTTAAAATTTTCACAGATGATGTATTTCTGTTGCCGCTATAACAAAATGCAGTAAATATTTAAGGGGGCTCCCATACAATAAACGTGTTTTTTTTTACCCTTCGTGCTCGAGTCCGACTCCCACTTGGCCGGTTTTTTCGCTATCATCCATCCATCCATCAGCCGAAAGACGTCCACTGCTGGACATAGGCCTACTGGATAGTAAAATGTAAGATTTGCAACAGTCCAAAACTTTTTAGTCTCGTAACGGTTAATCAAATATGAAAGTCTAGGTTTGGATCGCATTTATGTACTGTACTAACATAATTGTCGAGACCAATTAATTTATGCAAATGTGTCCTTATGAGGCGTATTCACATCTTTGGTTAAAATTACTTATGCCTTTTTGGATTATGCGAATAATAATATCACGGTACTTTTTGTTTCAGTACATTACAGTTGGATTATTAATCATTAACCAGTATCTATCAAATTGCAAAACTAGTGTTTTGCATTTCATCTCAATACTACGTTAGCAGTTTGTCTGGACGATAAATAAAATCAAATAATGCTACTTAACTTTTAACTACTTTGTAAATAGTATTTTATGTGAACTGTTAATAAAACTTGTACAAATCCTTATAAGTAAGCAAGTTGGGTCCATCACCTGCAAGTAGGTTGGCCCCAAAAGTATTTATCAGAACCGGTTGTAAAAAGCCACATCGGGCCAATCTCCTTGACCCAAATCGTACGGAAGAAATGTGTCCTTAATAATATTTTTATGTTAAACTTTCCTTGTGATAACAAATTTTGTTTAAGGCTATTTAAAATTAAATTTAATTAGCTATCTTTAAAAAAAAAAGGATCTTAAATAAAAATATTCGCTTTATGTGACTATGCAGTTGATAAAAATAATGCATGTAGCATTATTTTTATTGTTTTTATGTTTAGAATGTTTTTTTTTCTATTCTGTGTCAATAAAAAGAAAAATAATTGTTAAATGTAGAATTTTCCTATGACAGTATTTAAAATTAATAAATAAATGTTGCATTTGTCATCATCATTACCGCAGTACTCATTATCATGCGAGGGCATCTAATCTTCTATAGTATGGACAAACTTAATGAGCAACCCTCTTTGTTTTTTTATAGCAATTTTTCAAGATGTCCATTATTAAGGTGAGCAAAATTTACGTCAAATGGAATAAGCTTTCTGTAATTATCTACAACACTAATTGAATTTGATAATTTGTATACAATATCAACATATTGCTGCAATATTAACTATAGAAGGTGGCCGGTTTCATATAGTATTTCGCGGAATACCTACTATATGTTGCCGGCCACCTTCTATAGTTATAAGAATTAGTCTTTCTGACATTTTTTACATAATTAGCATGACAAATCAATGAGAAACGATAAGGAAATAACACCAGACGAACTCAGTTATGCAATGAAATGGCTTATAAAAGAGAGAGTAAATAGTTAGCATCAAGATATCGAATTTAATTTAACACAAGCGACAGTATTTCTTTATAAGTTTATAAGTAGGATGATAACGGTGTTGCTCCCAAAAATGAATTGAACAAAATGGTTCAAGTATCGGTGTCACATAGGCAGATATAGTAGGCCCACTCCTCAGTCCTCTTCTTCCTAAGACCCCTTTCTGTTTTATAGCATTCAAAAGTAGATTGTTTTAGTATTGACCGCGCCAAATTTATAATTTCAATATAATTTATTTAGGTATTATAATATCATTATGATTTCACAAAGGCATTGGCACACTTTTAATTCGGTCCGGGCATTTAGACGTTATGGTGCAATAAAGAAACTCGCAAACATAAAAGAAGCATAGATAAATATAAATCCTTCTTAATGTTAGCAGTTATGTAGGCCGTATTTTTTACAGGCTGTTCATAATTTTCAAAGGTCTGCATTTCCTCAAAAAACTTTGATATACATTCAATTTTACTAAAAAAATAAATGTCAAATGATTTTTTAATTATATATAATTCAATAATAAGTACAAATATTTTGTTTACGGTATTAACAAAACAAACTTCAGAGATTTGACGGAGTGTGAAAGTATCAGCCTGGTTTCAATAAACGTGAGTAGGTATTATATAAAATAATATGAAAAATATATATAATTTATGTATCTGCTAAACGATTCTGCACCTATTGGCGTGTGGCTTAAAGTGCTAGCCACAGATTAGTCAGAGTATGTGTTGCTAGCTCCTTCGAAAACGGTGCTGTCATTTATTGACAGCTTGGTGATAGCATAATAATATCTAGAGGTGAGACTTCGTGTTCTAGGCTCTACTGTGGTGTAAGCTTGGTTGACAGAGCGTAAGCGACGGGTCGACGAACTAAACCACTTTAATGTTTTAAGTTGTAAGCATGGGTGGACCAGTGGGTACTCACGGCCGCGTCTTGAGAATTCTTAGCCCAAACTGTAAACTGGTCGTAAAATTATAATTAAAAATAAATAACGCAAATCTCACTTATTCCAGTAAAGAACAGTTAACGGTTTTATTAATGAAATAAACTGATAAATGTTTCCGTTTTTGGGTTAATAAACCGGTAGAGGTTTTGCTTAGTTGATTTCAGAAGGTTTTTGGTTCATTAGGAGATATAATTCAATTTGTTTCCCGTTTATTGCATGCCTTGTGATTTTTATATGGTTAAACAGCCCAAATCTTTATTTTATTAATATCCAATAGAGATTAACGTAGGAAATTTTGAATTCAACACTATTCGGATCAAAGGATAGCATGTATCAAACATACTTGGACACAGCATTTTTTTTGTTTTGCACTTTTTTTTGGACATCATCACATAGGATTAGGTACCTTGCTCTGATCCTAAGGTAAGAAGCTAAAGCCTTTGTGTTATAGAAATCAGAAACAACGACGGTACCACAACACCCAGACCCGAGACAATATAGAAAGGTTCGTTTTCTACATTGACCCGACCGGGGACCGAACCCGAAACCTCAGAGATGGCAACATTGGCAACACGCCATATTCCATCGTGCTCGCCTCTCGGCTACGGTCGTCGTTGTATTTTTCTAAGCAATGTTACTAGTACAAAATATAAGAAATTAGTTTTAGCAGAACATCAAACAGGCTTTGAAGGTGGTACAGTAGGTTAGGAAGTATAACTATTAGAACCGAAAGGAACAATTACAAAAGCAAACTAAAAACGTTTGATGTCCGTACCGTACCAAGCAGCAACTTCGCGCTTTGCCAAAATTTCGCTCAGCGTTGTCTATAGTCTACCACCAAAAAATCTTTTGTAAAAACTTAGGTACCTACTCTTTTCTAAAGTTACTTCTTGCATGTCAATAAAAAGTGCACTTGGGCTATGAATAGAAATTATTACCTTTGAAGTACCTACATTCTAAGCAAACACATTGATTCATGTGTTTGTGTAATCATTATACGTATTATAAATATTTTATTAACAGTTTTAACTTTACTGCTGCGACGGGTCCAGTTGTCCACGAAATTACGAGTAGATTATATCCGCGTTTTAATTAATTCAAGTAAATATTATATTTGTTTTTCTCATTAATTCCACTGAGCTGGTGCCTATTAGACACCAAATCGTTGCGCTGACCGTTTAACGTTTTATTTATATACTTTTTGTCTGTTTTTGTCTCGTTTCACAATGTATTATGCCCTTCAGCTGTACGCATTGCTCGTTTAGTAGGAAGTTATCCTACCGTAGTAGTGTATTCTAGTGTGGTGTAACCTTGCTTCTATATGGGAAATAAAGTTATTCACAGAAGATACGCTGCTTGTTTGCTAAAGAGAAACCTTGTCATATAAATCGCCATTCTTGTTTCTCTTAGTATTACTATCAGCGTATAAATGCTTTAGAAAATGTAATTTACCAAGTCTTGTTGTTACAAATAAAAATCATTTTGCTACAGTCTCTATCTTACAAGGAATTCTAGACGCAAATAAAAAAAACTGACATTTAGGGGCATTAAATGCGCTAAAAAAATATTTTTCTAATTTCAAAATAGTGACGTAATTTTTATCGATAACTTATTATACCGATGTGTTTACAAAAAACTTTTGTTACCGGTATTTACCCGTCCCAGTTCGATAAGTTAACTATTTTGTACCGACATGTCAACGACCTATTTACTAATTTACATAACCATCCGGCATTAGAGGAATTACAAAACGTGCGGGTTATAAAGCTTAAAAAAGTTATTCATTAATGTAAATAAGGCGATGAGCTGGTGACTTAGTTGCAGATTATATTATGTATTTATAAATGTGACATAGTATAGTACATCACGTCATTTTGGTAATGTATGACTAGTTATGAAACAGACGCAATCACTATCGGAGTTACTTTACTAAGTATCTAGGTATTGCAAGTACGTAGTGAGTGTAACATGAATTATGAGAATTTGTTTTCTAAATTATGGATTGCAATAATGTCTTGCTGATAATTACAATTAAAGAAAAGATCGTAAAAACCGAAGCCATTTAATATTTTGTTTCAATATTTTTTGTCCAAATACGATGTTAATAACCCATTTTAGAACATGCCGTTGACTCCAAAATACGAGTATCAGGATTTTTTATTTGCAAGACCTGTTTATGTGACAGGGGTGACCTAAACCATAACTCACTTACACACATTACCAGTAGGGCTGGTGGTACATACCTACTTATGGCCAAATCGATGCATACAAATGAACGTAGTAGCGAAGTAAACATTAATATTGGTAAGTAACTTTGTTAAAAAGTACGTTTAAACAACTTAATAAGAAGATAAATAACACTTGAAAAAAAAATCATCGACCTCAGGTGGGACTCGAACCCACGTCCAATCGCATACCGGGCGAGTGCTTTGACCACTAAGCTACCGAGGACGTCACGTGACTAGATGAAATTCCTCAAGTGTTTTTTCTCGCTGTCAAAGCCAGCGTATTCTGATCAATGTTGTAGCTATATGTATAGCTGAGTAGTATACTACCGTCAACACCCTATAGAAATATTTTTACAAATATTTGACTATTGGTTAAGATCAGAAATGCTTAAACATTGTAAGTTCTAGTGTTATTTATCTTCAATTAAACCTTGCATGGAATTGCTAAAAACAAAAATTTACAACTTAATAAGGTTAAGAAAAATCATAATTTTATCGATAATAATGATCCATGTTTGCAAACAATGGTAATCATCGCTGAATACGAACATGTTGTCATTATAATGCCAGGTAGGTTTGGCTAAAAGGATTATAGGTTGCAAAATTTAAGCTAGTTATTTGAAGGTTTTCAGCTATTTTGGTATGTATAAGTGAGTATCTAGCTAAGCAGTGGCATTTTGTGTTAGTTATAAAATCACGAATATTGACAAAATAGATAGTCAAATGACTAATTAATAGGTAATACTTTGAAACCATAATAGGTAGGTACCTATTAACCGTAGTAGACATTTATCTACTTCCTTTGCTAAATAACAAGTAATAATAAGTCACGTGTTTTGATGCTGTTTTACATGCGGGTAACATACTTACTCCTGCCTAATTAAAAGAAGTTTGAGGAACTAATTGAAATTCCAAATTCCTGTTTAGTTTCGATAGAAAAATATATTTATAACGATAAATTCCTATATGCAACGTACAATTTATTACGTAAAATAGCCCAATTAAGTCATCCTTATCCTAAGTAAAAATACTTATTAGTAGCAATCTTATTTGCTTCTAATAGGTTTGCTAATCCAAGCTAAGCGATCATTTAAAATACCAGCCTAACAACTTCGTAAGAGCGACATGTTGGCATCTCAGTACATTATCGTACATACGTGTCTTTTATTTATCTCCGGCCTGCATTGCCTATAACAATATTTAACGAACATCTGGCGCCCATGTCATCATAAGCACCCAAATGTAGGTCAGGGCTGAGTCCTTGTAACACAATTCTGGACCTCACAGCATCCCGAATCAATATCTAGCCGCCATGCGACCTATTTACGGAGATCTAGACTGAAAAGCGCGAGCGTTTATACATCGAACTACATAAAACAGCCGGTTAAAAGCCTGGTTGAGATGAAAAACTTTTTGAAAACTCACCTTTCTCTGTGCCTCGGCAGCGAATCCAGATTTGGCGGCCCTGTTGTTTGCCATGTTGAACTAACTAATAACTATGTAATTTTATAAATGATTAAATAAATAAATCACAGACACGGATTGTCGCCGTGAAGTCACTGCGTTCAGAATGTAAACAGCGCGGTTGCTTGCGAGCGGGCTCTATGTGTGAGTGTGTGCTGATGAATGACATCATGCAACGGCGTCGCGACCGCCCGGCACACGGGTCTCGCTCGAGCAGGGCGAAGATCTAATTGTTATCGATGTAATAATTTCTTGAATTATCGACATTTTTACAGGTGACATAAGCGGGATAAATATGGTGCTAGCATTAGACCTCAAACTTTAAATTGAGTAAGAAAGTTATTCCGTAATTGATTCGGAATTACGGAATAACTTTCTTCCAAAATAGGTTAATTTATGTAACGTCAGTCCATCATTATTTATTGAACTATGCCCCCAACTTACTTAATAGGTAAAAGACAGGATAGTTAACTTGACATGTTGTAGTTTTAAGCCTTCCATGCGGAAAAGGTAGTTGTTATTTTAGAAGTCGTTTACTTAATTTGCTTTCATTTCAATAATAGTATGCAACAACAAGTTATATCTAAATTGATAAGCTGCTGAATAATATAATAAAATTATCATTCAAATACATTTGTTTTTTAATCTTACATCTGTAAGCTTATATTATATCTGCAATAAAAAGGAAGTAGGTACTGACTGATAAAATCTATGTTACTTGATAAAATCAAGAGCTATAAATAACTTCACTGAAAGCCTTCGCGAAGGCTCTATTTATCGACGGCCCCAAAGTATCGATAAACGCGCATCACTACTAGCTCGAAATGTAAAACGAAAACCAAGTATGGAATACAATGAGTGTGAGTTAGTCAGATGACTAGCTGTCTCTCTCGAACGTCTCGACTCGGCGGCGGCACCGCGCCGGGCAAGGAAAGGTGCTTGGGTCCACCAACCGAATGTTACGAATAACTTCCAAGAAGTTTTGATAAGTGGCCACGAAATATTTAGCGTTAACCTATGCTTCTAGACGTCCAAAATTGATGAACAGAAAAAAGTAGGGTTAAAATTTATAGATCCAAATTCAAATACTACAAACTAAAGGCTAAAGTAATGTTTATAGATTTCAGTATTTTAATTATTTATGTACCTAATAATAACTTCGTGAACGTTAAATTATAATAAAAATCTTTCTTTATTATCTTATGAGAACAACGAAATTAGGTTAATTAATGTTTCACAGCGGCTCCATGTATTTATGCTTTGTCATTTATTTTAACATGTACCGAAAACTTTCGTAATAAATAAGGTTTCTAAATAAGGCTCAACTTTTTAATGTTAATTTGTGCCATCTATCATAACTTTTTAGTATTAAGTGCAAGTGATATGCATATAATGTTCGAGAAACGTAAGTCGCGACTATAAGCTATTCTAGGTGAGAAGTGGCGCGTATTTGTAGGTTAAGCCGTCAGATGGCGTTTTATGAACTACTCGTACTTAAAGCTTCATTTAATATAGCCATTATAAGCTGTAAAGTGAGACCTATTATTTTTTAAATAAAATTTGTTTATTTTATTCCTTTAACAAGAAAAAGAGGTTCTATTGATCCATAATGCTGTTAACTTACTGGCAAGCTTTTTTTAAACTCTCAAATGTGACAAAGTCAACTGTAAAAGTTCTGTCAGGAGTTTTGAAATTTAAACATGGGATCAAATTAAATTTCAAAAAATACGAGAAAATCACAAAAAAAATTGTGGAAATGTAATTTAAAAATATATATTGTCCAATGAGAGTGGTTCCAGACCATTGTTTTTTGGTGGAGGAAATTAGGAAGTAGAAGCAAATAAGAATGGATAGAAGGAGGAATCGTAGAGGACGAGGCCACTCTCATTCTAATCGAAATTTTCCTCATACATTTTCGCCTCCCCAAAATATTGAATCCAAACCCTGGTCTTTTTTGGGTGGTTTGTACAGTTTTGTCATCATGACCAGTCTCATCGCTCTGATCTACCTCATGCTAGAGTATCATTGCAATAATAATTGTAAAGACAAATGCGATATTAACAATTTTACAAAAAGCATCGACGATATTGCGGTAATTATTTATATATATTTTTTAGACTTAGTTGATTGCGATAAATATAATTCATTATAGAGGAGTTTTAAGCCCAGCATGACGAAATAAGGGGAAACTTTAATACTCTCATGCAATCGCTTGGCATCTTATTTAACTTTTGTTCAGAATCGGCCAATTCTGATTTCTGGTTGCAGATACTGACTTGGTTCAGCGTGTTACAATGGTTGACTTGAGAGTGAGACCAATTAAAACCAATTTATTTCTGCAAATAGGCTTAAACTAACCGCTTTTATCACTTCTAATTTTTTATTCTGCCACTGCTAGTAAGCTAGATTACACTGATAAAAAATGGCTAAATTATATTTTTTTGTTTTTATTTTTTGCAAATTATTTTTTTCCAGAAAAATTTATCGATCATCAAAGACAGTTACTACGATTTAGAAGTGAAGATTTCAAGATTCTCTCAAGATATACCTAAGTTGGAAGGGCAAATTGACATATTGGAAGCCTTAGCTAACACCATGGAGAAGAGCCACTTAGGATGGGATCCCAAGACTCAGTTATCTCTTCCTAACGTAGATGTTTATCTCAATAAGCCACTAGAAAAAAACATTTCAAAATGTTCTGTGCATTTGCCTAAGACTGTTGAAGTAGATCAAGATTGACTAGAAATAGCTAAAATACGTAGAAACAATTGTATTGGAATATTTTGATACGGACATGTTACCCTATTTTATAAAAATCCCAAATTAAACAAAGTTATTTCGTCTTAAACCAATTTTATTTTTCATTTTTATCTAAGCCTCAGTCCCAATAAACTGGAATTTCTGAAAAAAGTAAAAACTGTTATTACATAAATAAAGATCCAAAAAAGTTTAAATACACCGAGTGAAAGCCCGTAACCCCTCATATATTTATTATAATCATAAAGTTAAATAATTTATGCAGAAATAATTGTTAATCAGAATTTCCAATTATAAATAGGGTTATTATAGTACTCAAAATCTTTACAACAATGATGGATATTACCAATAGATTTTTTGTTTTTACAATATTCTTGGTTATGACACGTAATTTGGCATTTAATCGAATCTAAACCAACTCCTGTCGATTTAGGAGGATACCTAGTAATTGTCGACATATTTTTACTACTGCAACAAAGTTTTCTCTTTTCCTGTTCAAATTTTTGTGTTGTTTCATTTTTCTTGATATCAAGCATTAAATATTGGACTGTTTTATTAAAAAGCATAGGCGGTGTTAATGTAGTGTGGTTCTTTGTTTTTTTTAAAACTTCTACAGGATTTTTTTGGTGCACTTTGTCTGAGTATTGTTTTTTCTTACTTTGTGGTGGTGGTGCTGGTTCTTTTTTAACTAAATCCTTTGAGGATTGCTTTTTCTCTGCGATTTCTGCCAATCCTAGTAGTTCTCGGTGTAGATTATCGTACGCGTAGCCAATTCTGACTATAGTCTCCTGTGAAAAATAAAAATAATTATAATCAAATTATTTAACAGGTAGGCGCTGCTTATACTCGTATGTCTTATCATGCACATCACTCCGTTGGTGGAAGTCATCTAAGAAGAAGGACCCTTACTTTGAAGTACGACGTAAGTATAATTTTAAGCTTAATTGAAAAAGTTACCTTTAGGGAATGTAAGCTTGTCCTCATGCTGGAAAGTTCATTCTGTATAACAAACCGCTCCCAAAAGTTTATAGAGAGATGACCAACCAATGCAACCATACCGATGAACACAACCATGTCAATAACTATTGCTTTCAGTGTTCTACGTCGAGGCATATTGATTATCTGCGTAAATTTTTATGAAAACAAAAATTTTGCATAAATTTATATAATTTTAAATATTTATGATGGTCATTTTGTATTTTTGTCAAAACATTAGAACAATAGAACAATCTGTATTTTAGAACATTGATTTGGCAAGGTGTTACTGATCAAATAAACTGTGTCAGTTATGATGGCATTTATGCCGAATCGCTTAAAAATAATTTATTTGATCAGTGGATCGCTGTGTACCTAAAGCTAGGGCCAAACCAACGCGGCGGCGTGGGCGTGGGTGTGGGCGTGCGCGGTGGCGTGGGCGTGGGCGTGCTAGCCAGTTCACACCAAACACGCGGACACTAGGCGTTCAGGAGGCCTAGCACGAAAATGTATCTTTCGCTCGGATGTATAAACCTAACAAGAAAGAAATTAGTCATGAGTGAAGTCAAAGAAGATTATGAATGTTAGTCATAATAAAGGTATCTAATGATGTTGTAAAAATTATAATTTAACAATTGTTTATCAGATTATTTGCCGATATACTACGAATATAAAAGCTCAACCCTTTTACTAAATAAACAAATATTTTTTGTAGAGTTTTTAAATCTATTTATTTACTGAGTTTCGCATTAATTAATTCCAACGCGGTTACCCGAGCGAAGCTATTTGAAGATGTAGGAAAGAAAAAACCTTGTTTTCTTCAGTCATTGCTTATCGAAAAAAAAATAGTAGCTTTAAACGTAATTATTTATATTATCGTAGTAGCGCCCCATCTGTTGAGCCTGTCACGTCAAATGTCATGTCCGCGCGTGCAAAAGCTGAATGTCAAGCTGCACGCGTTATGCACGCTGCCGCTCTCCGCGCCGGTGTGAACTCGTCGATACAAATGCTATGGCACGATCTGACGCCCACGCCACCACGCACGCCACCGCGCACGCGTCTGTTTGGCCGGGACTTAACTACGTAGTACATAATTTAAACAAGGAATTTATGTGTACTACATACAAGGAAAATTACTACGTCCATGACTACATATAAATTCCTTGTATGTATTAGGCACATTTATCTCAAGAAGTTGGAAAGGTTCTTTAGTTAAAAAAAAATATTACAATAATTTTAATGTAATTATGGCCTTTCTCTAATTATTAATGTCCTAAATTTATCTTTCTGTAGAGTTCATGTTTTGCGTATAGTTTGTTAAATATAGCCTAGGTTTATTGTACTAGCGTGTTTGTACGAGAGTAGACGTGTAACGACCATACCCTTTCAAATCAAATAATGATTTAAGTAATTAATAAAATAAATATTAAATTTTTCACTCGCTAGGATTATCATAAACACCGCAGGCAAACCCATGTGTATGCCATACGCTTCGGAACGGGCACTTTAAGCTTTGTTTCTACTATGCTTAAAGTCAGATGTTGTCAACTTTTGAATGATCTTAAAATAAAAAAATATGAGGATTTGATTTGTCCACAATAATGTACACTATGAGTGTAAGTCTTAGACGTAAAAGCTAGTTTATATTTATTTAGTAATTTACATTATGTCAAATAATTGGATATACGTAGGTAAACATTGATATGCAATATTCATATAATTTCTAATGAAGGAAAAGGGAGTAAATATATATTCACAGACAGTCATGTTTGTTTTAGTAAAATATTAAGACTTTAGGAAAGTTGAGTATGTGTTAGAATATTTGTCGTGTTATGCTGAAATGGGGCTCGTGGATCATAGAAGGTTGAGTACCCCTGCAAATTGAAAGATTTCGAACGTCAGCTCTTAAGACATGGGGCGTGGGACGCAGGGAAGAAATGTTATGTTTAAGGAGTTTAGCAGGTTAGGCTTGAGGACAGTTGGTGTTTCGCATTGATTGCACCTGGATGGGTGTGGTGTTCGCGAGTGTTCAACGGCTGAGAACGTGAGTTATAGATTTTAAGAAGTCTGGGTATTTTAATTCAAATATTTAATGCCAAAATCCTTTTCAAACCAGTAATTGACAGTAATTCTAGACTTCATTTATGATAATTTAAATGTTCTTTTATCCCACATCATTCCTTTTCATCAGGATTTTAACAGTTTTGTTCGCTACTAATTTACCTAATTTCGATTATTGGGTAACATTATGTGTGCATTAATTTATTATCTTAGTATGAACCCATTTTCAATTTCATGATTCTGTGTGCATGTTAATTTTATTTGACTTTTTGTTGTGTTTTATTTTGAGTGTTTATTTGCGGTACCGGAAAATATTTAACAGATTTGAATACGATTTACGTATCAAAACGTGACGGTTTGCGCTCATTTGAGCTATTTAACTATGACATATTCCTACGGTAAATCAATTTGATTGGTTTAAATCAAGGTCTTTGATCTTGTTTTATATAAAAACCCTAGTGATTTTACTTAACAAATATGACTTTCATTTATCTTTTAAATACTTAATTGTTCGATTAATTGAGCCAAATTACAACAAAACAACTTTTGAAATCTTCATTTTACCTATAACGTACCTATCTTTATTTTACGTCTAAGATTACGCGTAATAATATGTGACTTATAAACCTTTTACTTTTACCAAATTAACTTACTTGACCTATTATAACTAACGTTTGGGGAAATATTGTGTGCCTACTGATATTATAATTTATTGTAGATACTTAACTACAATTAGGCAGGCAGGTATACGTTCTGACGTTGTGACATCTGACTTTCCAAATTATACGTTTAATCAAAATCGAATAAACTTATTTATTATATATTATAGGTAATAGGTAGATAGGGTGCAGCTAGGAAGTTCGTTTGAAGGTTACTAGGTTCTTAAGTATGTAGGTCAGGTAGAGGTACCGTTAGGCAGGGAAAACCCTTTTTCCTTAAAATCATATCCTTCCTGATACCTGTCTAATCCAATCCTCTAAAAATAGCTTCATTTATTTAGGTTAACGGATGTAGTAATTAGGTAGTTAGGAAATGAGCTATTTTTAGGTATCCATCCTTATTAAATCCTTTTTATTTCTCCTTTATCCTCAAGACTGAGTCGAGAATTTAATATTAATTTGTGATTAAATTAAAATATAAGTATTTTAAAAATACAATTTTTACTGCTTACTTCCGACTATCATGAATAGGCTACCAAGGGTCAACTATACATAATAGAGTTTAAATTCGAAATAATGCTGGTTGATGTGGGAGTATCGATGACTTCACAAAGGACACAATGCAGATTTCAGGACCCCGTCCTCTACAAGTTGTCATAGATACTGTTGAATCAATCTGGTATTATATTGAATTAATTACAACATTTATTTCATATCCAAACGGTTTTGATTGATGTGGGAATGTCCATCTGGCATTACTTATGTCATGGATATTGTTGGGTCAATCGGTATTTTATATAGAGGGGTTTTGTATAGAGTATCGGTACCTTACTATTTAGAAAAGTGGTCTGAATCTTTAATCCGAATAATGCTGGTTGATGTGGGAGTATCGATGACTTCACAAAGGACACAATGCAGATTTCAGGACCCCGTCCTCTACAAGTTGTCATAGATACTGTTGGGTCATCTTGGTATTATATTGGACTAAAGGATTCAGATTACTTATTTCGGTTAGGTAATTTAATGACCCCAAACCCTTGGTTGACATTACATGAAGTCGAGTAGGTAGGTTTTAGTTTAAGTAGTTAGTCTGGTATTTTATATTAAATATCTTAGGCTCAGTCGTTCCCTTAGTTGCGCATATTTACGCTAAATGCGTGTTTCAGAGTAGGCCCTATTCCCGGAGGTGGCAGATTGTTTGTTTGGCGATATTTGTTTATCACATGGCCACCACTCCTGATGGGCGTTTGGTGTTGGGGCTCATCAGGCGCCCTTCGGGGCGTTCCTTTTCCTCTTCCTTGAATGCGCACAAACCCAGGAAACTTTGGAGAAAACTTAGTTATAACATTCACGTACCTCTAAAAGAATTTGGTTTACTATTATCAACACAACGTACGGTCCTACCATAAAACTAGACGATCACACAGCCATTTTAAATTATCACAGGCCAACTTTATTTACGTAGTCCATTTCGATCTTAATCAATATATTTACTCATTTTTTAATTCAAAGGCCTCGAGAGGTGGGTGGTTACAATTGGTTCCGTGTTCCAGGATGTAAAAAACGCTGGATCATGTTTAGTAGGCTTTCTAGCCTACAATTGTTGTCTGTGAAACGGAGAGAGGTCGAAAACGTGAATGTTTAACATAAGGATATCCAGGGTTGTGGGTGTGCGCATTCGAGGAAATTGGAATACAGTGGGGGCGTAATGCTTAGGAAACTAATAATCAGAATCATAGTACGGGACCGAGGTCCATAGAGATAAAGAGATTAAGGAAAAAGCACCATACCAAAACAAAAAGGTTCATTCAATCAACGGTTCTGTTTATTTTTCAATAAAACTGTTAATTTTTATACTAAGATCCTAATTTTAGTTTCGAAACGTAATTCTCAATACCAGTTTAGGTTCGATTAAAATATCATATGAAAAGAATGGGGGCGAGATCTGATCGGTAAATTTACAAATATGTTAAGTATGTATGTTATTAACAATTAATTATTCGATTTTCTTATAAGTATAGGTTAAAGGTAAACTAATATTCATTTTTGATAACGTTATTTATCTTACATAAAATGTACTTAGTGAACAAATAACTATAATAAAATAACATATCATTGTTTCTACCTAGTAACTAAACTGTTCTTAGAATAATACAGACTCCAAGCCTGCGTATAGTGTACAACAATGGTGTACTATTCGTTTCGGCATGTTATATTTCAGCCAAATAATCATAACAAGATTACAGTTTAGTTCTTTGTTCAAAGACCGCCGAATCAGTTAATAACAGTTCATATTTCATTCCTTGCGTCGGCTAGTGAGAGCGGTCCCACGAAAATTTTGCCTATTAAATAAACAAACGCCCAGGTGTCCCATATCTAGAATAGGCATTAAAAATATTATGTAACAGGAAATATTTAGTACTAACATAAATAAAAATAATAGCTTTAATTTAAACAATACTTGTTTTAAAGATTTTGAGCGTGAGAATCTAGACTTAAATGCGGACTTGATAAAAACGTTAAAATTATAAATCTGTCACATAAATAGTCTATAGAATTGGCTCGAAGTGTATTTTTTGTTTAACGCTATTGCCACATTTTACGATAAATGTGTTGGAATTTCAAGTGCACCCTTGGTCCCAATGTTGCGTCGAAAGTAATAAATTACAGCTTAGGGTACGTTAATGCAATGTGGCCAAAGCGTCATATTAGTTGAGTGACGGTATTTTTATAGTTTAGTCATAGATTCCACGAATATTATGGCTTGATAAAATTGGTCATAATAAAATAATTAATAAATGTGGGTTTTACTAAAAATATGCATTTCATGTGAAAATCTAAGTAGATTTAAGTAATTACCCTAATGGCTTAGTGGTTAAAATGTTGCGTGGTTCCTAGTTTG
This sequence comes from Anania fuscalis, assembly GCA_950371115.1. Taxonomy (NCBI): domain Eukaryota; kingdom Metazoa; phylum Arthropoda; class Insecta; order Lepidoptera; family Crambidae; genus Anania; species Anania fuscalis. The sequence continues at coordinate 14,376,105 of OX493334.1, read as the reverse complement.
GTTTCCCCAGCAACAGTCATAGGATGGTTATTTACTGTGGGGGCGATGAATAAATGCGAATAAAAATAATTGCAATGCTACTAATGCCTAATAAATACCTAATAGTTGACTGGTGGAAAATACGCAGAAGCGAACAATCCGCTAGTTTAAAGTAGAGGTAGATATAAAATAAATTCTACATCACAGAAATCAAATTAAGTATTTATAGCGACAGTATTGGTTATGGCCCGATGACTTAGTGGTTAAAAACGTAGTGGGACCCGGATTCGATTCCGTGATCAACAATAAAATGGTTGTTTCTATCGTTTGATTAACTATATGAATTATAGTTTAGTTTATTATGTTTTGTTTTAATAGAGTGTTTTAGAAGTTTAACTAAGTTCCTGGTTCGATTCCAGTATACGGTCATCAGGTTTAGGTATAGTAAACAATTAAACCATTTTAAAAATCATAGATTCAATTAGGTAATGACATTTATAGCTTGGAGGTTAAAAGGTTGACTAAGTCCATGGTTCGATTCCGGGACCTCGGTCATTTTGTTTTAGGGATCCATGCCCAAGGGGTGAAGCGGGACCCTGTTGCCAGGACACTGCTGTCTGTCTGTCTTTCCGTCTGTTCGTCTGTCTGTCTGTCTGTATGTACGTTTGTCCGTCTGTCACCGGGCGGTGTCTATGGACCGTGATAGTTCATGTTGAAACATTTGAAAATTTCACATTTTATTATTATGAAGTGTAATTTCTGTTGCTATAACAACAAATATGACGAAACAAAATGAAAGAAATATTAGAGGGGATAAAACAAGCGTGAATTTCATTTGCCGGTTTTATAGACAATGGTACGGAACCGTTCGCGGATCCGACTCGCACTTGGCCGGGGTTTTAGTAAACATTCAGTTCAAGTTACATGTTTTATTTAGCCACAGGTACGCACTCAGGGCATGGTCATATTTTACTTTTACGGGGGCGATTAATTAATTATAGGAGTCACTTAGCTCAGTGGTTGGAAGATTAGCGTAGGTTCTGGTTCGATTCCGGAACTGGTTTTTTTTTAATTTTTATAGGGCTGGTTCGACTCCAGCACGATGTTAGATAGTCGTTAGTCATTTAAGGAGATTGAGTAATTACAAATTGTTTCATATGGCGTTGTGGATGGAGAAATAACGTAGTATCTGGTTCGATACATTAGTCAAATTTAATTATTTCAAGTAATTAAATAATTGGTTAACTTTTGTAATACTTTAGTGCTAATAATTTAGTAGTTAGAAAGCATTCTAGTCACAGGTTCGATTCCGTGACTAGTTATTTTGGGTCATATTACGACTGGTTTGATTCTGGTTCTATTTACAAAACAGATGAATGACAAAGAGATAAAATAGTTTAGATTGAAATGATTAAAATTTCGTATGAAGAACTATTTTAGATTTAAATGATTCGGTTGAGTTCGGTTATATAAAAATAGCATAGCATCAGGTCAAGTCACTGGTTTGATTCCGGGACTATGGTTATTTTATAAAGGCGATTACATACCGTAAATTCCTTTATAGTTTTGAGTACGCAGCCTGTAATGTTCGTGGTTCCGTTATCCACTAAAGGTTATATTTTTGAATATACCTACACTTGAAAGACATGTGTGCTTTAAATAAAGTTTCGTTTTGATTGCATTGCAACGAATATTGTAATTTTTAGTTATAATGCTGATAGCTTTGGTTTGTTTTGAATACAGTTAGGGTCTTACAGATTTAAAGAAAGAAATTTCATAGAAGCTTATTATTTCGCAGAAGGACATCTATTTTATTCTACAAAACTTGAAAAGTAGTCGGCTGGTAGAGAATGCCTTATGGCGCAGGTTGCCTATTGTATGTTTAAGGAATAAGTTTGCTTGAAGAAATAAATAATTTACTTAGGGTTAACTCATAGAAAGCTCTTTGTGTATTTACGATTTTAGTTGCGGTTAATTAGGTTTTTCTATAGCGTACATCTTTTGTAATTGCGTAGATATTGTGATCCGTTGAGTTAGTGCGTATTTGCGAAAGCGTACAACGCATTTTTAGAAGTTTGCGTAGTTTTGCAAGTATTTGCAGGCAGGATGGCAAAACCAAATGCTACTAGCGTAGTGTCTTTGCGTAGTTATATTATCATCATTTTTGCATTTGCGCAAAATATTTTCATAGCATTTTTGCGTATATAGGTGATTTATAGCTTTTTGCGTAGAATTAGTATAATGTCAAATTAAAGTCAAAATAATTAATTTTGTTGACATTACTCATTGAATGGATAGGGGTGTTTTATATTTAAAAACAAAATAGTTGCTAACGTATATACCTTTTATGAGGTCATACACCCTGTACAGTGGATTGGTGGACTGCAAAGTGGCGTTGTGGCGTTAGTAGTTCAGCAGTTTTGCTTGCGGGGTTGCAATTTATTATCATTTTGACCCAAAGCACCCACAACATTGAATTGGTTGAGGGATAGGTGTTAGGTTAGTATGTTCATGTTTACTATTTAACAGGTAAACTGAACAATGTCAGTTTTGTACTGGCCCTCAGTCGATTCATACTCCACACCACCCAGAACTAAGCACACTACACACGCTCCAGGTATTAAGTGGCCGTTAGCTGGTGCAGAGTCTGAGTAAGAAGATTGATCGGTGTATGGTGATGTCTTTAGTTGATAAACGTGATCTGTTTTCTTGTGGGGATTTGTTGATGGTATCCGTATCAAGACGTATGGCACGATTGGACTGATAGTATCAACATATTGTCACTAGGACTGAGCTTGCCTGACAACCAAGTTTTCCTGCAGTGAATGGATTGCCTGACGATAGACTAGCTATACATAGGTTGGTTGGAGGCTCAGAATTTCTGTGCTTGCTGCAGCAATTTCTATCTGGTTTAAATACACACAAAACATTATTTTGAGTACAAATGTTAATAAATTGATTAATACCTACATGTACGATCGTACATGTACTGCACAAATACAAATAAAATAAAATAAACAGCTTGTGCAAATAATGTAATTTTGTTTTAGAGATATGCCTATCCGTCTTTTCAATGTTGTGATTGTTAACACCTTTCCGATCATTTCAGGATAGATTTGTTATAGGTATTTACATTTCAATGAGTTATTTGGTAGATTAGCTAGACTCGTAACTTGATCTCATAATTTGTAAGGAATTTAAATTTCATTCTCCTTTCACGCGGTCAGTTGAAATAAGTTTTATTAAATTGGAACAACGTATTGTTGATTTAAAGGTTCTGGATCTTTTAAGTTTTGAAAATTCTTATTCCAGTAAACTGTCTAAGAATTTTGGGGGCGAATGTAACGACCATACCCTTTCAAATCAAATAATGATTTAAGTAATTAATAAAATAAATATTAAATTTTTCACTCGCTAGGATTATCATAAACACCGCAGGCAAACCCATGTGTATGCCATACGCTTCGGAACGGGCACTTTAAGCTTTGTTTCTACTATGCTTAAAGTCAGATGTTGTCAACTTTTGAATGATCTTAAAATAAAAAAATATGAGGATTTGATTTGTCCACAATAATGTACACTATGAGTGTAAGTCTTAGACGTAAAAGCTAGTTTATATTTATTTAGTAATTTACATTATGTCAAATAATTGGATATACGTAGGTAAACATTGATATGCAATATTCATATAATTTCTAATGAAGGAAAAGGGAGTAAATATATATTCACAGACAGTCATGTTTGTTTTAGTAAAATATTAAGACTTTAGGAAAGTTGAGTATGTGTTAGAATATTTGTCGTGTTATGCTGAAATGGGGCTCGTGGATCATAGAAGGTTGAGTACCCCTGCAAATTGAAAGATTTCGAACGTCAGCTCTTAAGACATGGGGCGTGGGACGCAGGGAAGAAATGTTATGTTTAAGGAGTTTAGCAGGTTAGGCTTGAGGACAGTTGGTGTTTCGCATTGATTGCACCTGGATGGGTGTGGTGTTCGCGAGTGTTCAACGGCTGAGAACGTGAGTTATAGATTTTAAGAAGTCTGGGTATTTTAATTCAAATATTTAATGCCAAAATCCTTTTCAAACCAGTAATTGACAGTAATTCTAGACTTGATTTATGATAATTTAAATGTTCTTTTATCCCACATCATTCCTTTTCATCAGGATTTTAACAGTTTTGTTCGCTACTAATTTACCTAATTTCGATTATTGGGTAACATTATGTGTGCATTAATTTATTATCTTAGTATGAACCCATTTTCAATTTCATGATTCTGTGTGCATGTTAATTTTATTTGACTTTTTGTTGTGTTTTATTTTGAGTGTTTATTTGCGGTACCGGAAAATATTTAACAGATTTGAATACGATTTACGTATCAAAACGTGACGGTTTGCGCTCATTTGAGCTATTTAACTATGACATATTCCTACGGTAAATCAATTTGATTGGTTTAAATCAAGGTCTTTGATCTTGTTTTATATAAAAACCCTAGTGATTTTACTTAACAAATATGACTTTCATTTATCTTTTAAATACTTAATTGTTCGATTAATTGAGCCAAATTACAACAAAACAACTTTTGAAATCTTCATTTTACCTATAACGTACCTATCTTTATTTTACGTCTAAGATTACGCGTAATAATATGTGACTTATAAACCTTTTACTTTTACCAAATTAACTTACTTGACCTATTATAACTAACGTTTGGGGAAATATTGTGTGCCTACTGATATTATAATTTATTGTAGATACTTAACTACAATTAGGCAGGCAGGTATACGTTCTGACGTTGTGACATCTGACTTTCCAAATTATACGTTTAATCAAAATCGAATAAACTTATTTATTATATATTATAGGTAATAGGTAGATAGGGTGCAGCTAGGAAGTTCGTTTGAAGGTTACTAGGTTCTTAAGTATGTAGGTCAGGTAGAGGTACCGTTAGGCAGGGAAAACCCTTTTTCCTTAAAATCATATCCTTCCTGATACCTGTCTAATCCAATCCTCTAAAAATAGCTTCATTTATTTAGGTTAACGGATGTAGTAATTAGGTAGTTAGGAAATGAGCTATTTTTAGGTATCCATCCTTATTAAATCCTTTTTATTTCTCCTTTATCCTCAAGACTGAGTCGAGAATTTAATATTAATTTGTGATTAAATTAAAATATAAGTATTTTAAAAATACAATTTTTACTGCTTACTTCCGACTATCATGAATAGGCTACCAAGGGTCAACTATACATAATAGAGTTTAAATTCGAAATAATGCTGGTTGATGTGGGAGTATCGATGACTTCACAAAGGACACAATGCAGATTTCAGGACCCCGTCCTCTACAAGTTGTCATAGATACTGTTGAATCAATCTGGTATTATATTGAATTAATTACAACATTTATTTCATATCCAAACGGTTTTGATTGATGTGGGAATGTCCATCTGGCATTACTTATGTCATGGATATTGTTGGGTCAATCGGTATTTTATATAGAGGGGTTTTGTATAGAGTATCGGTACCTTACTATTTAGAAAAGTGGTCTGAATCTTTAATCCGAATAATGCTGGTTGATGTGGGAGTATCGATGACTTCACAAAGGACACAATGCAGATTTCAGGACCCCGTCCTCTACAAGTTGTCATAGATACTGTTGGGTCATCTTGGTATTATATTGGACTAAAGGATTCAGATTACTTATTTCGGTTAGGTAATTTAATGACCCCAAACCCTTGGTTGACATTACATGAAGTCGAGTAGGTAGGTTTTAGTTTAAGTAGTTAGTCTGGTATTTTATATTAAATATCTTAGGCTCAGTCGTTCCCTTAGTTGCGCATATTTACGCTAAATGCGTGTTTCAGAGTAGGCCCTATTCCCGGAGGTGGCAGATTGTTTGTTTGGCGATATTTGTTTATCACATGGCCACCACTCCTGATGGGCGTTTGGTGTTGGGGCTCATCAGGCGCCCTTCGGGGCGTTCCTTTTCCTCTTCCTTGAATGCGCACAAACCCAGGAAACTTTGGAGAAAACTTAGTTATAACATTCACGTACCTCTAAAAGAATTTGGTTTACTATTATCAACACAACGTACGGTCCTACCATAAAACTAGACGATCACACAGCCATTTTAAATTATCACAGGCCAACTTTATTTACGTAGTCCATTTCGATCTTAATCAATATATTTACTCATTTTTTAATTCAAAGGCCTCGAGAGGTGGGTGGTTACAGACGTAACGTTTCATATAGTTTTATGAGCAGAAACTTTTTCGATAAAAATATTGGTTCATGTTCAATGAGGATTTAAGTATTACTATGGAAAATGTTTGCTCAACAAGAGAATTAATGTTCTACATAAATAAAAGCTGATAAGCCTGCTCATTACGAATTAAACAAGTTAACCATATCATCATTATTCCAACTTTGTTAATATTTCGAAAATGAATTAATGTAAGTTTCAAATTGTATACCGTGGTATGTATACCGTTTTACAGATTACATTATTATTTCATTTATTGTTTTTCTTTATTACAGGCATTAAATGCCGATTTTATTTTAAAGCTGTTCTCTATCTTGTATTTGTAAAAGATCGTATACAACAGGGTTATTTTTGGACCCCCCGCCACGCCATATTTTTTCATGTCATACTGTAGAAGCAGCACATTATATATATGTGTTGCTGATATGAAATAAAAAGTCTTGTTTTTATTACTTTTATCTCCTATTTTTCCAAACACAAAACAAAATTGTTGCCACTCGTTTGTTCGTATGCGCTAGCTATGGCGCAAGGTCCGTTCCGTGTCGCGCGTAGGCGCTGCGCCGCGGCGTATCGAGCGCTAGCTAGGGTGATCAAACGCGCCTAAAAATTTAGGACTTAAAAAGTTACATGACAGAAAAAAAATAATGTAGGCCGTAGGGGTGCTTTTCATACTAGACGAACTATTTTGCATCGGGTCTCGTAGTCTGACTATAATACTTTTTAACTTGACCTTTTAAAAAAGGTTATTATAAAACTATGAAGTGTTACCAACTTGTATAATTTATCACGTAGAAATAATAAAGCATTTTATAAAGTGATCTGTTTAATTTTACAAGACTTATTTATCGTCGAATGCACTAGCAGAACGGGACGGCAGCACGTCGTTTACATCTGTGAGGTTCATGGTTTTTTGAGCGTCAAACGAGTTTGTGTATACGTAGGACATGATTGTGACTTCCTAGAAAAAAACAAGAAATAATTATTTTTATAAATCTGTATCGCATCAACTCAAATTTTCATTATGATTGGTCAATGAGATAATTGGTTTATATAAGAGTAATTCTTCAAAAATCATTCTTCCTGTCACCTTCATGGTGAAATTTATTTTTGAGTTTTTTCGCAAGGAAATGATACAACAATGAAGAAGGCTAAAAAGTTATGCGAATTCTGTTTGAAACATAAAAAACGGTACATAATCTACTTTGATATTTCATTTTGAAATTTCGGTGACCACGAAAGTTATTTTGGTGCCTACGAAAGTTACCAAACGTATTATTAGGTGTTTCAAAAGTACATGTCTATGGCTGCAATGCAATCAAATGACTGAAAGTAATCCATAAATAGATTACGATAGTGAAGAAATTTTGTGCCATACATTTAATAAATAAATAAATGGCTTATTTGGCCTATCACACTCTGCCATCAAGCAAGACGCAATACGCGGGCTTGTTGAGCAGGTGTGGACAATATTAGACAAAATAAAGTTTATTTTTAATTATTTCTTTTTTTCAAATAAAAAAATAGATGACTTTCGGGGCATAAATTTCTTTACTATTGTAATCTATATGAGTTTAAGAGCATTGTATCTAAAGTATTGGGTAATACTTTCATCAGTTGCAGCCGTGGCAGATATTTTCGAAACAGCTTATATAACATTTATTTTTTAAATTGGCTCGGGTCTAAGTCTACTGGGAGGACTGGCTATGCCTAGCGCCTCTGCTAAAAATTATTGTCCGGCAACAAGGATTTTATTTATTATAGAAGCCATGGCAAGAAGTGTGTTGTTTAGCACATAGAGATCACTTCTAAGGTGCCTCCTCAACCATCATGCATTTCTTGTAAGGTATTAACTCTTCGAGTTTCACGGCCCATATTCTAAAACGACAGTCAAATTGTAAAACTATACTTCAAATTTCGAAAAGATGTATTAAATAACCTTTTAAAAATATAGAGCTAATAAACACACCAGATTTTTACACTTCCCAGAAATAAACCACTAAAAGCGTAAAGAGACCCGACACTCAACTGGTGAGAATTTTGGTACACCCAGGTAAAACCAGTACGGGGTGTAAATAGGCTTTTGTCCTGAGATACCCACATAATATTATTGACCGCTTTCTTAGATTTTCCCATTTATAAAAGTGATAACATTTAGCTCAGGGAAATGTGGCGTAGGACGTCGACTCACAAGGTGGACAGAAAACCTGATAAAGTTTGCAGAAACCCGCTGGATACAGCCGTTTCCAACCGGCCAATTTGGAAGTCAATTGTGTGGGCGCGTGGGCAGGTCTACCTATGTTCAACAGTGGACGTGTTTGACAGTTGACAGTGAGTTGAAGGAGTATTACAAGTTGGTATAATACGTTTACTTTGTGAGATGTGTTTCTGTTGGAGTGGAATATTCGTTTGAAGAAGCCAATCTTCTTCTCGACCTGGACGGGCTCGGACATTGTGGGTCGAATGCTGTGGCTGGTGCAGACTGACAGGTCTCTAAGGTCCGTTGACTGAGAACAGTGACCAAAGGATTTAATTAAGTTATTGAGAATTTTTTTCACTTGATATTCGAAAAAAGTACGCAAAAAGAAACTTTTTTTGGCACAGAAAACTTAATAAAGATAACAGAAAATTTATGAGATTGAACCTCGAACAATCGATTCGTAATGGCATGATAATTTATCAATGTATTTTTTAAGCCGGTCTTTAGAATAGCTTAATACGTGTTGGTATATAAAATTTAAACAAACCTAACACAGCAGAACATTTCGTACAGACAACATTAATGAACGATATTTTGAAATTATCAAAGCCAAAATTGTTTTGGATTTTGATTTCAACAATGTCAACTTTCCATCGAGATAGAGCTTGTTAAATGTAGCAAAACCGTAAGGTACATGTTAAAAAAGGTGGTAGTTATTAATGTTAGTTTAGAAGGAAATTGGTTAATAATGACCTAATACTAACAGTTTCCGTGGCGTCGTCTTGCATAGAGCAATGTAGGTAGCAAATCTCATCAGCCGCAGTCAGGCAAGCCACCTCAGCACGGTCTACTTCTTTCTGCAGAATAGAAAAAAGACCAACTACAATAACCTTCCTAGCAATTTATATCTACTTAGCTAGGCTGAGCGACTTCAAACAGCGGGTTTTATTTTTCAGAAACAAAACTTTTACAAAAGAACATAATTCCTCACTTCGAGACCATGTCAATTAATGTATTTTTACACTTATTTAAATGCCTCAATAAATTTAAATAATAAATAAATAAATATTGGAAAACATTACATACATTGTGCTGATCCTAAAGTGTGCTAAAGCACTTGTGTTAGCTAGGTTGGAATCACAAAACAACGATAGTACCACAACAGCCAGACCCGAGACAATATATAAAAGTTCGTTTTCCACACTGACCCGACCGGGCCATCGAACCTGGAACCTCAAATATGGTGGCAGGCGCCTCCCAGTCCGGCATGCTCGCGTCTCGGCTACGGAGGTTGTCAATCAATGAATACCCAAAAATTTCATTAGGTACCTACTTAGTTATTTTGTGCAGATTTCCATTGCAATAATTTTGTAGTAGGTCATCAGATGAGGATGTAAATGATAAAACGAACGAAAATTTTGAAAGCTATGAAATTTTAAGTCCGGAATGTAGCTACAAATTCTTTACTTAACGTTCTTCTAATCCTGTACTTTTTCTGCAGATTCAAGGTAGAATTTGCGATTAAAAGCGGAAGAAAGTTGGGACGTAGGTAATGCAAACGCCACACTACACGTGAAACAAATTTTGGGATTTTCATATTAATAAATATAATGAATAAAGTAACTCATTTGTGCGCAAATATTACGTCTTTGGATCCTATTTTATATAATGTAGTGAAATGGCTTACATATTAAGCGCATTGTTTAGAAACAAACAGCCTTGAAAACCAAACACATGCGTATCTACCAGATATAGACGATCGATCGTCGACGAACAATTTCTTGAACGACAGGCAGTCCGATCAAGAAATTGTCAGGGAGACAAGTAAAAACTAAACACCCTAATGAGTTTAAGAGCAATGTAAAGTAAATTATGTAAGTATGCTTTAGATTCTTAGCACACAGCGTATTTTAACCGCGCAGACGACGCACATATGACGCGCGTATACGCCATTTGAACGCAACCTTTTAACATAAGCACGAGGGGCGATCGTGAAATTTGTATCACGTTTTACGCGCGTTTGAATCTATAAATAAAATTAAAGAAAAAAATACTTTTTTAAAAACAAGCTTTTATTATTTGTTAATAAAATGAACTAAAAAGTTGAAAATAAATTAACCTGATGAGAAAAAATCCATTACAATATAGGTAGCATTTTTTTTATAAATAAAAGCGTGTTACATTTTAATGGAACATTGAAAAAACATTTAGCTTACTAGGTACCTATTTTTCTTCTGCAATCACAATGTAACACGCTTTTATTTATTTAAAAAAATGCTACCTATATTGTAATGGATTTTTTCTCATCAGGTTAATTTATTTTCAACTTTTCATTGTGAAGATCCTATGGCCACCTTCCAGCCCCATCATCGGATCAGAAACATTTCATCATAATATTGCATTATCACGCGGTTTACACATGTATGCAAAATTTCAGCTCATCGGTAACCGGGAAGGGTTTAAATTTAACTTGCAAGATTTGATTACAGACAACGGGACAGGTAAAACTAATTAAAAGCTTGTATGGCCACCTTCCGGATCCATCATCAGACCCTGGTTACCATGTTGCACCAAAGTACTCGTCAAGACGAATCAAAAGAGCCCAAACTCAATCGGGTTATGTCGCTTAATAACTGAGTTCCTATGGCCATCTTCCAGCTCCATCATCGGGCCCTGGTTACCATCTAGCACCATAGTACTAACTTCCAATACGAATTAAACGATCTCAAACTCGATCGGGTTATCTCGCTCAATTACTGAGTTCGTTTGGCCATTTTCTAGCTCCATCATCGGACCCTGGTTACCATCTAGCATCAAAGTACTCGTCAAGATGAATCAAACAAGCTGAGACTCGATGGGATTGCGTCGTTTCTTTACTGGGTTCCTATGACCACCTTCCATCTCCATCATCAGATCAGACCCTGGTAACCATTATAAAACAAAGTACTCGTCAAAACGAATTAAACGAACCGAAACTCGATCGGGTTTCGTCGTTTCATCACAGAGCTCCTATGACCACCTTTCAGCTCCATCATCAGACCCTGGTTACCATTGAAAGACAAACTGCTCGTCAAGACGATTCAAACGAGCCCAAACTCGATAAGGTTGTTTCGTTTTATAGTGAAGTTCCTATGGCCACCTTCCAGCCCCATCATCAGATTAGAAACATTTCATCATAATATTGCATTGTCACGCGGTTTACACATGAATGCAAAATTTCAGCTCATCGGTAACCGGGAAGGGATTAAATTTAACTTGCAAGATTTGATTTAAGACAACGGGACAGGTAAAACTAAATAAAAGCTTGTATGGCCACCTTCCGGATCCATCATCAGACCCTGGTTACCATGTTGCACCAAAGTACTCGTCAAGACGAATCAAAAGAGCCGAAACTCGATCGGGTTATCTCGCTTAATACTGAGTTCCTTTGGCCATCTTCCAGCTCCATCATCGGACCCTGGTTACCATCTAGCACCAAAGTACTCGTCAAGACGAATCAAACAAGCTGAGATTCGATGGAATTGCGTCGTTTCTTTACTGAGTTCATATGACCACCTTCCATCTCCATCATCAGATGAGACCCTGGTAACCATTATAAAATAAAATACTCGTCAAGACGAATCAAACGAACCGAAACTCGATGGGGTTTTGTAGTTAGATCACCGAGAGTTCCTATGACCACCTTTCAGCTCCATCATCAGACCCTGGTTACCATTAAAAGACAAACAGCTCATCAAGACGATTTAAACAAGCCCAAACTCGATGAGGTTGTTTCGTTTTATAGTGAAGTTCCTATGGCCACCTTCCAGCTCCATCATCAGATCAGCACCATTTCATCATAATATTGCATTGTCGCGCGTTTTACACATGTATGCAAAATTTCAGCTCAATCGGTAACCGAGAAGTGGATCAAATTTAACTTGCAAGATTTGATTACAGACAACGGGACAGGTGAAACTAAATAAAAGCTTGTAACTTGTAAAAAGAAAAGACGGCGCATCTACGGCGCAGAAAACGCGCTTTCCTGAAACAGACGTCGTCTCCGCGTTTAAAATAAAAAATGAAGAGTATGTAAAGCATACATAAATGAATAAATCATTTAAAAGCTAGAATATGGTTACAACCAACGATATTAAAATAGACAGGTAAATTAAATTCCATATAAGTACATTTTATTATCGCAATGCGGTCAATCTTTAACTCTTTGGTGCTCACTAGGAACTGTAGTGTAGTTTTGGCCTTAAGATTTTGTGTAGGTTGGATTTTTCTTATTGCAATGCAACAAGTTAAGCCGGATGGAGTGGTGCGGAACAATAGGCAGGAGGAATGTTTAGGGTAGGGTTCTTAAAATGTGGATACATATATTTTTGTTATCTTTGTGATATGAGAGTAAGCTTAAAGTTAGTATTCATCATATTATTTTGTACGTTAGCTGTACACTTTCACTGTCCATGAAATTAACTTGCACTGAAGACTAAGCTCAGTATGTTCTTGCATGTTTTATTAAAATAACTTCACAAAAAATTGAACTGAACTTGATGTGCGCGATGTTACATTTTCTACGTGTCGTAAGCAATATCACACACAAACAGTTGTTATGTTAGGAGGTGCGAAAATTACACGACAAATGTTATTTTTTGCTACTGTTACAAGAAAATGTAAAATTGTTTCCCATTTATTCAAAACGCTTTTTACGAAACCTGCACACGTCCCAGCCGAATAAAATAGCTTGATCCGATTTTTTAGTTTTCACAATACCATTTTTCTGCACTGTCCATTATGTGTAACATTTTTCAGAACGGTAATGACGTGTTTACAATTTGGTTACGGAGAGTTGAGATCATCCTCTTTTATTCATTTAAGGACAACCAACAAAGCATACACCATACATCGATAGTCATATAACTTAAAAATAAATTGCAAAGTGTTGCCTTTATTACAGGCTGCCACAACATACATAAAAATATTATTGTTGGAAAATAACTTAAATTATTATTTAACATTTTAAACTTTCTTGTTGCATTTTTAAACTAAAACACTATATATAACAAAAAATGCATGCAAAATACCTAAAAAGAGGTATGTTATTAAAAATAAATATGTTGCGTCAATACCTGTGTTGTGTATCGTGTTTTAAATTATTATCACAAATAAGTATGACGTAAGCACTTCATAAAAGTGCTAAAACTGAAAGCACGGATAAATAGTAGATACAGTGTTGCAGAAACCTATACATGACGATAACATATAATTTAGATCAAGACTAATTTAAATTTCTGTAGTGAATATGACATAAATAATATTGGGGTGCCAATATTGGTGTAGTTTTTGGAAAATGGGGTTTTAAATTTCTAATATTGCATTTATTTTTCAAAAGGTGCTTCAAAGGGTGCTTTACAGAAAGAAAACAAAAACATAAAGCACTTTAACTAACACTAGCTGTGCCCGCGTAGAATACTGCTTGTTCGGGGGCATTTATTTACTACCCCAGGAAATATGGGTTGAAAATAGCCTTTGTCCTTTTTTGTAGCGTCATAGGTTTTATTCGGACAGAAATAAAAGTTTTAATCGAACAAAAGACGGTGAAATTTAATAGATAAATCACAATACTTAAATACTGTACCATACATCCAAATGTATTTTGCATTTTTTTCGCATTTACAGTAATTATTATGGGCTAGTGCCTGCCTGCATTGTACTGTACAGAATTGTATAAGCCACGGTAAACAGCTTTCTTGCCTTGTCTTGCCGCGTTCACACCAAATAAACGATTATCTATCAGCCGCCGACCATGCTCAAATTTACTGTTAGCCCCAGTGGGCTAACAGTAAATTTGAACATGGTAGCATGGCACATGGTTTACACTGGCAAACATGAGTCATTGTGTCATCAAGCAAGACAAATGATCAAGAAGAGGATTTTTTCGCCCATATACACTGACAGCAAGTTGCAAGCAATACATTTATACAGTATACTGTAGCGTACAACAATGCGTCTGCGGCTCGTAGTGGCGTAGTATAAAACGCAAAGCGTATAGCTTAGGGATACCTATTGTCGGTGTGGTGTGTATGACCGAAAAGCGGTGAATAGCGTTATGCTGCGCAATGTCAGTATACAGGCAATGGCTGATTATACGTTTGGTGCGAACGCCGCTCACAAGAATACGGTGCACGGATGCGTACACGTCCATGCGTAAGAATCTGTTAGGTATAACCTTTAAGTCCTAGGTCATATTTTTTGAAATGAGGACGGAGAATGCCTATAAATAAAGTTAATATCTTACCGTCATCAAATTAAGCACCTTCTTCATATTCTTCAGCTCGCTGGTCGCGTGGATCTTCTGCGATATGTCTGGTATGAGGAAGCTCAGCAGCACGACGGCGATGACGGTTGCCAGAGCCAGGTAGTTTCCATTCATCATGTTGTATGCTGTCCAGATGTACCGCGAGGCCATGCTGGCAAGATACCGAAGGTGCCTGGACGTCGGGCGGCTGGTCTGGGCCATAGCTGCTGGACGACGGTCAGGGCAAGTATACATGCCTGGATTATATAAAGTAGGCAAAGGTTTAAACATAAGCACTATAAATATTGATGTCATATTTTCAAATTTATGTGCATATTTTAGGATATGGTTTGTGCTATAAGAACTCAAGAACTTGTCTGTATATTTAAACCTTTTATACAAAAATCGATTACTTTGTTGCGCTTGTGGGAGAGCAGAGCCAAAATATGTTTAGTTTCTTTGGCTAACTTGTTAAATGTATATGGGCAAATTTGATCATAGTTGTTGACCAAAATAACACGCAATATCTGTGATTGGGATTAAGAGTACCTTAGATACCTTTCGCGTTCCGTACTAATAACTCCATCCTCAAGGAGCTTCATATACAAGATAGACTTTCGTCGATTGTACAGTTGTGAATATTGAAGTTCTTTGGACACATCTCTAGAAATGAGGACTGGATGGAGAGACTTATTGTGCAGGGCCGTTTGGAAGGCACAAGACCATATGGTCAATCCCCAGCTAGATCGACCTTATTAAAACAACTACCGGATCGACTACCATACAATGTGCTCGCGATGCGGAAAACCGGCAGAGATGGAGAGACATCGTAAGACGTGCTGCAGCCCTGAAAGTGAACGGCGACGGCGAGCCGCAACCCTGTCCATCAACAGCCACGACCACTCCAAGAGTGCCCGACTAAGAAGAAGATACCTTTCAATTCAATTTATTTATACCAAGGAGAGTGTATCACAATTGATAACAAACAATCTGAATTCAGATAGGTAGAGTGTCACAGTGTCTTTGCCTTCCGTAATCAATTTATCTGATTGTATGCGGAAGGGGGCGGTGCAGATGTGGAATAGCTTGTAGAAACCCTACGTCAGACCTATTGTAGCCTTAAGGCGCTTTTTACAAAACGGCTTCTGCCTAGATTCTGCCCTATTTTTACCAAATCTCATAAAAAGAGGCAGCTTGAATTCTAACCCCCGACCCGATTAAAAACCTTTAAATCTTTCCTAACATCACCACAAATAATCTAAAACAAACCTGTATAAATGTGCCGCCGCGCCATTTTTAAATTGTTCAGATTTAAAATCTACATAATGTTTTTTAAACTTTTCAGTTATTTTTACGATTTTTTTACACCTTTTGACAAAGTTATTATTTGGCATTGACGTGACAGCTGATGCATAGAAGAACGTAGTTTATTTGATCAGTGAGAAGAACCACTGATGAAAGAAACTACAGAAGAACCATAGATATTTTTTTAGCTATTACAGTTTAAGTATAGTGGAAGCAGGATACCTAAGTAATTTGTGTTCTGCGCTATCACGTTGGGTTCAGAGTATTGCCAATTTTCAGCCTTTAGTTCATTGACTCAATTATTACTACATGGCCATGGCCATACATTGATCCACGTTTTTTAAATTATATTGAAGGTTTTTGGCATTGTTGTTAGCTAATATTGGTTTTGTAGTCCGTACCCAAAGGAATGCCAACGGGACAGTAGTAGGCGTAAGAATTAAACACAGATCTGTAATTAAAGGTTAGTTGCAAGAAATCTTTAAAGTTAATCCTCCATTGAACATATTGCTGTCTTCTTTGTGTTGTAGATGCAGACATAAACAGCGATACCTTTAATGAGACATTACCTTAATTAATACCGTTCTTGCAACTGACTGTCAGGTATGCCTACTTTATAAGTCCCACTGCAGGGATAGGCTTCACATCAACTATGAAGTTGTTTGAGTCATACTCCACCACATGATTAAGGATTTAAGCTTAGCTGGTACTACCGACAGAAATAGTTTGAAAGAAATCACAACCAATACTTTAAGTTATTAAATAAATCAAAAGTTCACGATCAAAATTTTAATATCGAAACAATATACAATTTTGACAGAACTAAATATTCTTTTATAAAAAACAAAACGCGTGAGGTTCAAAAATAACATCCTATGCGCACCAAATATAAACAATTTTCATACTCCTACGTTTCACAACACATTAAACAATCGCGTAGTCTTAATATTTTATACTTTTCACATTTGTCCATCTTTATAATTTATCGTTTCACTAAGTAAAATGTAAGTTAGTAAATAAAGATTTCCCTACGCGATGCAAAATTTTAACAAGTTACCTAAATCGAACCGCTTTTAAGTTCGTTGTAATCTTAGATGTGTAAAGAAAAACACTTGAGTATAAAGACACCCTCATTATCATTTTTTTGATTTGTCAAATCCATGTTCACTGCTATATATTTTTTTTACCATTTTGAATCAAATACCCCAGTGACACCTCTGCGGTAAGGTCCAATACCAGGGCCTGTCCAGTAGGTATCTAGGCTTCTGCTGGTCTACACATGTCTAGACTTAGGCCCGATCCACAACTTTGCCGCAGTGTATAATCAGAGCGTTTTGAAGCAGTTAACATGAAATTTGCCTTTTTATCATATTTGTTGTTCGTCATTTGTTTGTCATCGCCGGTCGTCGTCTACGCAGCACATCGAGCAACACGAGTTTCGAGTTGCAATGAATTTAGAACACCGCCGAGGAGTCGAGATATGATCTGCCGGGCAAAAAGAAAACAATAACTATTTATTTAAATTGTCATTTGAAGAATCTACATATTTGAGCAAAGATAGTCTTCCGTGCATCGCGGCTGATTGTAAACGCGCAACGATCGATTTTATGCGAATGAAAAGGTACGGTACCGCTTCGAAGGAATGTGACTGGTCCGAGACTAACAGTAAGAGGCCTCCATGTTGTCGCGGCACGGGTGCGGCACGGGCGCGATGTCGCTCCTTTCGTATTTCATACAAAATAGAAGCGACGAGGTGGGATATCAAGCGGCGCGGCGCGGTGAGCGGTATATGAAGGCAAAGTGAGAAAGGTCACCACACCGTTTTCATACATTTTGTATGCAGAAAAGAAGAGGCGTCGCGCCAAGGCCCTACACGTTATTTATTAGCGCCGACGGTTGAAGCTGCAGTGTACATAATTTAGTTTAGGTAGACTGTTGACTGGACGGACGCACAATGGCCCATTCTGCGTGCTGCATTTTTTTCCTATTACAACCAGTCGTGGTCATCTCAGAAGATCAGCAGCGTTTTCAGACTTTTGCAACTCTTGCAAGCACTTAGGAGCGTTCCGAGCGAGCGGTGATTGGTAAATCCGTGCCCATTGTTCTGCCACGCTCTTGCATTCCATGAGCACGTGTTGTGTCGTTTCATCTGACTCTATGCAGCCTCTGCATGTAGGGCTGTCTGTTACATTTATGTTAAACAGGTGTTTGTTTAGAAGACAGTGACCGGTTATAACACCTATAACCTTGTTTTTTTTCCCTTTTTCCCTGATAAGGTTGCGGGAAAGCTTCTCCGGTGCTGCCTAAACTGTTCACTGTTTCTCCATCTGTTTCTTTGGTTCTTTCGCGGAACTGTTTTAATTTGGGCTTGAGCTATGGTCAGTAGTGGTTCCGGACCGTGGACTAATGTCTTCGATCCTATTTTGGGTCATTGCCCAGTGAGGGCAACATACATTTTCGTACTGCATGCAAGGTATTCTTAACATCAATCTGTCGGTAGCGATTCTGTAACACGGATTAGCCGTGATGCAAGGAAGTTTACTTTTACAAAGTACCAAATAGTCGTTTAGCTAGCACACAATAAATTTAGAAGTTGAAAACTCAAACATTACATCTGTGATTTTTCAAAATGATTTTTATTTATCTGAAGTATTCTAGAACTGAAACAAGACAATATTAAAACCAAAGTATTTTTTTTATTAGAATAAAACATTGAAATACTTACGGTTTGGAAAGCAAGTTGGCATGCTGGGGATAGCAAGCCTGAAAATAAATGTTTTGGAATTTAATTTCAAAGCTCAGAGTTTATAATTTTTAAAGGTATGTTAGGATTATTTCTACTGAAGTACTTGCACAAAAAAGATATGGTTTGCTAAAACATCCAACATTTCTTGGAAAATAATAATTGTACTTTGACAACATCAAAACATTGGCTTTATGCGATTGCATTTCAGTTTGAGAGTGGATGTTAATAAGTAAATTCGAATACGCAAATGCTCTTTATTAGCTAGTATGTAGTATGTTTTGGGTTACTTTTTTGGTTTTACTATTCGTATGCAAGCGGGGAATGGCCATAAAAACAAAAAGCGACCAAGTACAATCAGAACAAGAACAGCCCAGGGTTCCATAGTCTTAACTTTATGTCCTCAAAAATAAGGACCTCTGAGTGCACACCTTTTATGCGCGGAGGAAATGCTGTTATACGTATTCCCGCTGTCTTGGAGACGTCCAGGACGTACAGGTTACATAAAAGTGAGTCCTTGACGGGTGGCCAAGCTACTAGCCTACTGAGACTACTAAGGAGAACTACTAAGGATTGTTATTTGCATAATTATACTCCACCTCCAAGAGTACGGTTATGGTACAAAATTACCTATATTTACTTTTTACTACTTACCAAGAAATACCTAATAGGGATGACGAGAAACTTTTTCTTCTTCGTTTATCACGTAGATTTTCAAAAAGTATTGGACATGTATTTTTTATTTTTTCTATTCTATAAAATATTAGAGATACGTTTAGATGTATCAAATCAATATTGATTTGAAATGTCGCATGACATCACGCCAAGGTACAATATTAACTTAGAAATGACGTCACGACCCCTTCTCTCGAACTTCAAAGAATATCTTTGTTTGATTGATTTGATTTTTTTTTGTTAATATCGGCAACGTCAGGCAAAAGAGGTAACGCTTTGTACCTAAATTATAATCGCGTAAATTCCCGTTCATTGAGTTTTAAAAAATACGAGTCCATTCTTTTTTCATAATCTAACTGACGGGCTAAATAGAATTTCATTTTCTTTACCAAGTCATTATCCCTATTTAGATACGTGGTCGAATATTACAAGTAAAGCGCGAAAAAATTTGGCTACGAAACCCTAAAACAACAAGTTAAACTCACCTCGAAGCCGAACGGTTACGCATCACGGACCGTTTGCCGTGAACGCAGCTCTGAAAAGAAACAACCAATGTTTCATTCCTTGTTTTCTGACTTTTCTGTATTTTTGCTGGGCAAAACAGACTCCTGCAGCGTACACTGCACACCCTGGTGTCCAAATGAAATTGGAATTGGTTAATTCAATCTCAAAGTGATTTCGAGTAAAGCAGACAAACTTTGACAGAGAATACCTGGCATACCGGTACTGTTTTATTGCGTTGTTAAAGGTAGGTATTTTCTATTATTTTGAAGTCAATTAACAAATATTTGGAATATTTGATTTGCACATTGAACAAGAAAAACAGCTTGTAAGACTTCTAAGCATATAAACATGCTAGCTTTTGCAAATAGAAGAATAGAAGTCCTACGTCTAAAGCCTGGGGTCTCGGCTATACACTAAGACACACTCGTAGAGAGAAGAAACGGACGAACATGCCTCATTTTATCTACAGGGTTTTGTTTTCTTTTAGCTCAACAATAAATCATCTCACCCTAGCTATAATTTGAGCAAGCTCAACTTTGGCAACACAAATGATTACCTCATAGATACTGTATCAGTATAAATCATTTTGTTATCAGGGCCGCTTACCACTAGGTCACGTGACCGTTTGTTTTAATTTGATTTGCAAACAAAAAATAAGTGGTAGTAGTATTAAAATCGCTTACTTTAGAACAGCTAGACAACCCAATATTCCTCAGCACTTTTTCATCGAAGCTCAGTATACTAGACTGCGGGACCGTGTTGGCTGCCGCTGATTTTGCTTTTTTACAATCCATCCTCGGACAAGGCATGGTTACGCTGTTCGCTGACTTCTGAGGTAGTGTGCTGCTTCTTGACATCAATAGTTCGGCTGGCATACTGGTGAGGCTGGTTCCAAATGAATTACTTGCACTCTGAGCACTGCTTATAGGTTCTCGATATTGACGGACGCCTGAAATAATATAGAGACAAACCATTGTGAACTTTTTTCGTTTTGATTATGGTCAAGCGTACCCTATTGTAACAGGCTAAAGCGTTAGGAGTAAGGAAACGTTTCATCAAGTCAAGTTGATAATAGATGGAACCATTCAGGTATGGCAACAAGCGCAAATGCAGGTTACCTACAAGTAATAACAACATCAAGATTGCCGAGTACTGGCCAGCGCAGCGTAAGACGTCAGACGTAGACACACCCACCGTCGTCCACCCACAAGGTGGAGAGACGACCTGGTAAAGGTCGCAGAAAGCGGCTGTATGCAGGCCGCTTCCAACCGGCCGATCTGGAAGTCATTGGAGGAGGCAGGCCTTATATGCTCAGTAGCAACCTATTGCTGAAATGATGATAATGATGAATAACAACCTGTAGTTGTAGCACTGAAATGTGTTGGATCTGATGATCCCATAATATAAGGTGGGGCTTGGGGTCTCTCTGAGACGAGCTTCAACACGTAGCCCAGCATGACGACGAGGGCTCCCACTGCTACCGAGATAATGATAAGCGACTTCTTGACGAAATCCTCAAAGCAATCTACGAGGTCGTCCATATAACATTCCAGATTGTTGAAGAACCGTGCAGAGTTTGTACACATTTGTATTTTTTTCTCTTAGAATGTATAGTAAATATACCTGAAAAAAAGAAAAACTATCAAAATATATTACACAGTAACTTTTGTAGTGTTAACTGTCGTCCATATTGGCGTAGTGGCATGGTTATTCGCCTTGAATACAAAGGGTTCCAGGTTTTCGAAAAATCGAGCTTTATTCAAATGGTTTGTTTTTTGTGTGCTCGCCTCTTACACAATTCCATTTCTGGTACTTCGTTACATCAGGATGTTAATTTTTTACTTTGAGACCATGACACATGTCATTTATTACGAACATTTTAATTTAGGCTAACTAAAGTCATAAAGAAAACGTTTTTAAAATCTGAAGTGAAACGTCCATTTTGGGCGCGAAGAAACGCTAAGACAGAAGGTTACCGCGGCATTATATAAGGCAGAAGTTATGTTGGTAATTATATTTTTCTTATCAAACATCAGAGAAGAAAACTGACCTTTAATTTAGTTTAACATACTCACTTAGTTACTTACGTTAGACACATTAAACCTTTGCGGATAATAATAATGAATAATTCTAAGCAAATCCCTAAATCGTGCTTATAAGACAAATTGTAGTCCAAACAACTCACGTACTAGATTAACAAACTAAGTTGGTCAGGGTTAAAACTAAGAAACCTTGAGGTAAATTCAAGTTAGTGGAGACCATTAGCCCTTTTCCATTTAGCAACCCTGATTTATTGAAGTTGCCCAGGTAAATAGAAGTTCCTTGAGTACTTACTCGTAGTGAATTAAACAAACCAAGTGCTCTAAGTTCAAATGCAGATTATATTTTAATAAAGTTCTATTAAGATGCAGTAGTAAGAGGTTAACAAATTGTAAGATTTTATTGACTTTTAACAACGCGGGTGCATACCCTGAGTTATAAATAGTTGAATAGGCCAGAAGTTATTGAAATATAATATTATTATTAATAGCTAATAAGTTCTTGAAATATATTATTATTAATAGTTAATGTCACATTGGACATCTTTTTTCTCATTTTATTTCGTGTTTTATCGTGAGAAGATAGATTACCTAATATTGCTGTTCTGTTCGAGCCGAGCTAAGCCTAAAATCTACCGATTACAAATACGCGAGCAGACACTTGTTCTGAGTATTGATTAGTCAAAAGTTTAATCAAAAGTTTAATAAAAAGCTTAAGTCTTAAAAGGTATCTTTTGGCCTGGATGCATTCCTGGGTTAGGTAATAAGAGCAAAGGAGCGATAGGTATTTTTTTTAGTAAATAATAATAGTGACAAATTTTAGTAAATAATGCTGAATTATTGGTGCACTTGATCAGTGAATTCAGTGATCAACAGCACTTTTCTGCCTGACTGACTGATTCTGACAGTGCGATTGGCATGTTTGTAGCACTCATATCCAAAACTCTGCCTGATTCTTATGTTTGTAGCATCTTTATGTATTTATTGGAAAAAAATATATAAAACAATGACGCTAAAAGGTCCTGTCCCTGCTTGTCCATTAGCTAAGTAAGTAAGTACATTTATTTTGACACGGACTGAAAGTTATTGAATAATATAATTAATAAAATATCGTTACCAAACAATCCTTTTTACATTTTTAAAATATTGTGAATACTTCTTGTATACGAAAACGGGGCGCATAGTATGTTAAGTTTTTGCTAAATTTTCACAAAATTCAGAGTCGCATATTATGACAGTCTTTACTCGACTGACAACTCTGACTGACTGACATTTTGTTATTCTTCAATCAGTTAACAGACTCGGAACTAAATGATTAAAAGAGGATTTTAATAAATAAAATTATACTCTATTAAATCCCTACTCAAAAGAAAAAGTGACTATGTTTGTCTGTCTGTTACGTTATCACGCCTAAAATTTTCAATGAAACTCGGTACAGGGATAGACTAGAGCTTAAGCTTATAGCATTCTAATGCAATGCTCTAATGCTCTAAAGTTTAGTATATTTTTATAAATAGAAAACATTTATTTGTCGCACATAAGCACAATCACAAACAGAATCAAATAAATATTTTAAGTTTTTAAATCCCATAAGTAGATCATTAGTTATAGCGACATGAATTATTAAAATGCAGGTTGGTTTTTTCGTATCATAATTCAAAAGAGATCATGAACAGTATTCTTAAATTCTTTGAAAATAACTTTTATCAGATTATTGACACAATAATTGTTTTATGTCCTATTTGGTTAATAACTTTATTGTAACAAATTACCGTTGAACACCTCTCACCACCTCTTTGTATTTTAATTTTAAAAACATAAATTACGTTATTAATGAAATTGTATAACTTAAGTACCTACCTAACGAACGAACGAAGTGTCGTATGGTGCCGGCACGTTAAAAGAATTGCACCACCCCTTCTCTTAATATGGGTGTCGTAAGAGGCGACTACAGGAAAACCGCCATAAGAAGACGGGCAGCAGCGTCTCCTTTCCACCATTGGCCAAACTGCGATCGCCAACCCGCCTGCCAAGCGTGGCGATTATGGCAAAATCCTCCTTTTAGAGAGGCCTGTGTCCAGCAGTGGACTGATATAGGCTGGTGATGATGATGAAAGTGTCAATAAATGAATCATTGACTCAAAAAGAAGTATTGGAACAGTAATTGAAAAATTGTCGCCTAATCCAAAAATGCTATGATCCAAACTAAAGAGCCTAACTCCTTAAATAAAATCCCTCACCCAACAGTCCGGTCTCAGCTATCGTCCATTTTACCATAATCCATAATAAAACGGCCATATTTCGCACGTCGCGTCATCGCCAACCGTGATGGATCGGTCGGATCTTACGCTTTGATTTATTTCTCTATTACGGACAGAAAAACCACTTTTATTATGTTTTTGTCTAGTGCTGATAGGCGGTTCGGGAATTTATGGTGTTTGTGGATATTGGCACAAATAAGTTAGGTTTCTTGTTATGAGGAACAGAAATAAGTGCCAAAGACATATACTCTACTTACTTTAAGGGCTTTCATCAATGACTTTCGAAAAACTGTCTTTATTAATGTTATTGAATCAAAACAGTCAAACAAGGTTTTTTTGTTTATGGTCTGTCCTTCCGAATTTGAAAACAGTTTACAGCCAAAATCGGACAAATGAACACATAACCCAACTTATTATATAGAAAGTAGTAGTAATTGATATTTTTTAAATGAAAAGTAATGATAGAATCAGTTATTCAAACAATCACATCAACACGGACACCAATTATCTAGCCCTAAACATTAAATTACTTGCGCTTAGGTGACTGTTAACTGATATTTCTCAGGTAGAAATGTTAGAGCTCATCACAAAATCACATGCCTCATGCAGGATTTGAAACCACGACCGCTGGCTCTGAAAGCCTACGAAATGTATCGTTTGTTCGGACGCATACCTAAACCTAACAAATTAAAATAACCAATGTCATGTTTTGTCAAAGAATTGATACAAGTGAATTGTTATTTTGATTTGATAGGTTAATTAATACGTCCGAAGGCACGAAACGTTTTCTAGGCCTCCTGCAGTCCAGAGCGCAAACCACTGGACCAAACAATTGTATAATATCGCAAATGTTTTACATTTTGCCTGCATAAAAAACTGTACTTCATGCTTCTTATTTCGAGTGGTTTGCAAATCGAAATTTATCTATAAAGAATTAGATAGATTTTAAACAAAACCTGGAAACTTCTATAGCTCTTTTTCTGTTGCTGTATTACTGGCTTCAACTTATACTTCCATAGCTATTAATAACCATGAGGCTTGCAAGGAGGTTCAAAAAACAAAGTTAATACAGTATTTAAATAGGTCCTCTGGTCATCATAAGAAAGCGTATTTAGTTTGATTAGTAAGCGGTGACCTGATGAAAAATCAATGAATTATTCGTCGCTTGAAGAACTACTATTATAGGCAAGGTCAATGTTTCAAAACATAATGAATCGATGGCGGTCCGTATCTTTGCTGTAGGTGGGGTCATCTCAGAGTGGGTAATATGATACATTTTGAAAGTGTCAAATTTTCATTAGTGATGATTCATTGAAGTTAATAAGTGAAACTAATAGTAAAACAGTAAGTTTCCCGGTCCGGACAATTTAGGAAATAACTTCTCTAAATAATGCGCTTAAGTGTGACGCTTAATGTAAACAAAACGTTTTAAAACCAAACTAGTTTACTGTCCGGAGAATGTAATAAATGTATGACTGTCAAACTGATGTTAGTTAAACATTTAGGATTGTTTTCTTTATATTTTTTGTTATGAAGTAAATGTTAAGAAGACTTAAATTATAAAAGGTAGCAGATTTACGAGGTCAAAACCTTTGAAAATATTCTTACTTGGTAAAAAGGTTTGACTTACGAAAACAAACGTAAACAAAATACAGTATAGTTATTACTTCCATAATAGAAAGTCTCTTTGGACCAGGGATTTACCCTGCCAAATCCTGTTTTAGGTCGGGCCACAATACGAACGAATTGGGTATTTTATTTCTTTGTTGTTATTGAAGGGGAATTTGTTGATATATTATACTAAAAGACCTTATTAATTATGACTATAAAGAAAATATTTTTAGCGAAGCATCATCATCATCATCTCTTTGAAATTGTTATGGCTCCCACTGCTGGGCAAAAGTGTATGCATCGTAATAATATGAAAAATCCTATTCTAACCTTCATGTATCCATTGAGCGGCGATATAAGTTCATTTTGTCTGTATGCATGCACACGGCAGAAACGATCCGCACACTCCCAATTTAATTTTGCTGCAATTGATTGCAGCAAGCAGAAAATATACGTACATCGACAATGCTAGTTTTGGATCGGACGGTCGGATTTGCGACTTCTGGTCTTTAAAGAAGACCGTCCGTAAAATAAAACTTAATATCAAAAAATATATATGCGGTATACTAGATGTGGCATGTGACTCAATCTCATGACTCACGGATGTGAGGCGAGACTTCCTCCATAAAGTTTTTGCTCGTAACAGAATATTTCCTTACTTCATGATCGATTATTTGGTGTCTTATCTGGCGCACATTGATCCTATTGAAAACATTATTAATTGTGGGTAAAATATCTATGAGAATCTGTATCTATAAAAGGCAACCGTTAGTGACTAGCTGATTTATCAACGCACAGCTCAAACAACTAACGGATTGCGCTTAAAATTGGCACACATTGTGATGTAGGCGTGCGCTAAGAAAGCATCTTCCAAACTCATCACCTAAAGGTGGTGAGTTTTGGAAAACGGGGTCTCAAACTTTGTATCCAAGATCGCAAGATTAATTCTTTAACTAAATAAGCAAATAAGTCCATATTTTAGGGTTGAGGAAACTAAAGTTTTGTAGAGTTTTTTTATTTATTTACTGAGTTTGATATTCATTCATTCACTCAAAATCAAATTTAACGTGAGCGAAAGCTAGGTCATTATAAAGCCCGCCTTTTTGTATGGTTTTTAAATCAATGCAATAAAATTAACTAAATAAATTGAAGCTTATTTATGTTTTTGTGACTTTTAGCACAGCTGAAAATCTAAATGTTTTTTATGTGTATCAGAAAGTAAGATTTACACAACGCGTGATTAGAGCAACGCAAAAATATACGTAGTCCACGAACACAAAATGTTGCAAAACCCTAGAACGCTGAAGAAATCTTTTGATGCCTATTATTCATTTTTAGCTTTCAGTGACACCAACAAAAGCGGCTGATTTACAAGTCCCGTTATCAATCTTAATAATGTTTTAAATCACCTTTCAAGAGTGGATCTATTATTTAATTTAAATGTGAATAACTTATTAAGGCTACATTACATTAGTCCTTAAATTCCCCCGGCATTAGAACATCCATCTCACGTCTCGTCGGGTTGCGTCGAGCACATCAATCACTTAACCACGCTCGGCATATGACCGGTAGGTACTTAGGGAAGAATGTGTTTTCTTTTCAGGCGATCAAGGGAAAAACAAAGACGTTTCTTTAACGACATTCAGTTTATGTTTACGGTCAAACTAGTGTTAGTTAATAATATTTTTGACCGATGGAATTAGTTTAGAGGTCTTAAAGTTTTGTTGAGTTTATTATGTTGCTTGGCGTTAGCGGGTCGCTTAACTTTGGACAATCACTTAACTGTCCAAAGTTAAGTTCGATATCCTAAAATTGATAGGACTATCGATACTATCGATAGATTGCTTTTCAATTGTATTAAACTTTCGACAGTCTCTTAATTGTCCAAATTTAAGGAACCAACGCCGCGGTTGTGAGTAGATGAGTGACCATTCCAACGACACTTGGTGACATTTATTAGAAGCATCTCCGTGCTTCAAAAGTTATGTTAGAACTGCTTCGAAAGGCAGGTTAGAAGTTGGTACTGGGTAATATAGCTTGTTTCTAATCGTGAAGCCTAATCGGAGGTTATAAGGCGGCTTGATGCCAACTGACACTGACTGAAACTGAAAGCTAAAGCGCGCCGCCGCTATACGTAATTTGTGGCTAAAGTCACTGTTCTTATATCCATCCATCAATCCGCACTGGGCCCGCGTTGAGAAGTAGGTATGGCCCAAACCCCTCAGATACAGTAGAGGTGACGACTGCAAACTATAGTGGGACGTTAAGACGCCGTCCTAGGAATCGTCTCATTTCGGTACAAGTTAAAACGTGCTGCACGATCGGTTTTGCGCGCTTGATTTTATAGTTACTTTTATTTTGACTAAGGTTTATTAGAAATTGTTGTTTTTTTATATATTTTTTTTATTATTTTAAAATGAAACCTGGAGATTATTGTATAGTTTGTCAAATTAATAAGAGTTCTTAATAAAAAAAACAATGAAAGCCTCTAAAAAAATCATTGTTTCAGCATTTTACAAATATTTATTTACTTCAAAAGGTACACCAACAGTACATGTATACAATATTTATAAATTACACCAAATTTTGTAACACACCTTGTCTTATTAATATTGGTGATTTACTTTTATTATTGAAATAATTATGTAAAATCCCTTTACGCCACATGCAAGAATTAAAACTGTTCTTTTAAAATCAGATGCAATTTTATTTCACGTCTTTACAATCAGAGAACAAAATGTCCGGCAATAAGACGATTCCTAGGATGGCCTCTTAATATGCTAACTTTCCTTTTTTTTTCACATTAAAACGTAATCGTATTTGCAGTCACTTTAAACCTTTTAATTGCTTATAAATAAGTAATGTAACTTAGCACTGGCTGGAGAGGTTTTACGAGCCAAATGGGTAATTATCTCTTCTCCCTTCGCTTTTCCCTGCATTTCCCTGAGAATTAGAAAACTGTGCCGCTCTAATTAACTTAATTTAGACGAATTAGTTTATTTACCGGCCTGAGGGTGGTACCTAATAGAAGAGAGAAAATGTTGGCTAAGTATTTAGTAAATTTTGTAAAGTTTATCAAATACAATGGGATGTGTAGTTTTATCATGAGAAATTACTATAGAGCATCTTATTATAAGATCTAGATAATAGAGGAATTACTGCGTATCAATCAATAGTATTAGTATATTTACACAATCGATATTGTTGCTATCAACACTATTATACATAGGAGGGTAAATATCTATAAAATATAAATGCTTAGGTATATGGCATCTAGACGCGGTCTTTGACTCATTGATGTAAAAAGTAAAGATACGGCTGACAGAACAAATCGCCTTGCATTTCCTCCATACATGACACACTAACCCCATCTGTTAGACTTTGATGTCAACTGTCAAATAGCAACCTTGTAAGAGCGGCTTAAAACGAAAGAGGAACTAAGAAAAAGTTTTTATGCCACAGATGTTCTTTTTAAAGTAGTGTCAGAGTAAATATAACTTTTTGCTTTTTCAAATTAAATACGTCAACATAAATAAAATAAAATAAAATAATCTTTATATGCTTAAACACGGTATGCATAGGTGTTTTAAAATGAACGTGCCAAGCATGTTTAGCCAAAACGAGGCATGCAAATTAAATATAAAATTGAACTAAAATTAAATATAAAATTGAGTCTAAAATTGCATTAAATTAAATAACATAGATGTCAGTCATATCATAATTATGTTGAAATTAATATTTATTATTTTTAAAAACTCCTTTATGGTAGGTATGTGAGATTAGCCACTTATTCAGTTTTGTTTTAAATTGATTATTATTCAATGTTTTGAATTCATTAGTAGGTAATTATTGAAGATTTTTTTATACTCATTGTCATGCAGCTTTTTTTATACTGCATTGTTATTGAAGTTTTTAGTAGTACCAGGATATTTTGATTTCTTGTGTTCCGTGGATAAATGTCAAATGCCCTATTAAAAAAATGCATAATTTGCATTACAAATACACATGTTTCAAATATATACAGGGACGTCAATGTTAGTAATTACAATTGTGCAAATAGAGGACGACATGATGTTCGTGGAGGGACACCGCATATTGTCATGTCATGGTCTTATGCATCTTTTTATGGCAATAAAAGCTCTATTTATATTAGTGCTATTGCCCCACATCAGTAAACTGTAGCGTAATTTAGAACCTACAATGCATGATAGGTAGCAATCGCAGTTTTTGTTACAGATCTAACCTGCTCTAAGGCATAAATAAACTTGATGACTCTGTAAGGATAGGTCCAGATCTGGCGAACGCGCCACGAATGCGCAGGTCGCGCGCGAGCTGCACACTAGTGGCACGCGATCCGTTACTGCAACCGATTGGTGCGTCTCTTTAGCGCAACTCGTGCAAGACTTGTACAGTGCGAGCTGCGCGCGTGCGGTTCTGGTTCACAATCAAGCCGGTTTAAAGGTCGCGTTCGCGCGGCTCGCGCGCAGACCTTGCCAAAGCTCTTGCCTGCTGTACAAACATTATCTATATGCATTTTCCAATTCACGTCTTGTTATATAGTTAAACCTAGGAACTTCGTTTGTTCTACTTCGTTAATTTTCGTGTCTATAGAATGAATATCAATAAATATAAATGTATTTAAGTATGTTTGTAAATGTATTTAAGTATGTTTATAAATGTATTTAAATATGTTTATTATCTGTATCTAGTCGCAATAGCACAAGATTTGCTTAGTTTGGCTAGATAATTGAGTGTTTGTGGATACAATTTATTTTTATATACGGAATCATACCTTAAAACTTAAAAAAAAAACTATATCAGATAATTAATATTTTTATTTAAGTATAACATTTCACTGTCCTGCGAATAAAACATTTTTTTTTAACTTTTGCCTTTTGTTATTTTTGCATGTTTTAAATTTTTAACTCATAGTGCATCACGTAAAATTTAAAATAAGTATTCAATAAATTATCATAAAATAAAATATTTATATTACATCGCATGTACTGGACTGCACTTAGTACACTGTGAGCACTATTATGGCTATACTATAACCATACAACTAATGCACGCCGCTACAAAGATGTATCGATTTTGCGCGGTAAATATGGCGTTGCTTCGTAAAATTGACAAAGAAGTTAGAAAATTGTTAAAGTAATGTAAATAAGTTTAGTGTTTATCAAATATGCGGCTTATTGGTGAGAAGTAATATTAGAATTTGTTTTAATGACCTTTCTGTCGTAATTTAAGCAACCTTTCAGTGAACATCTAGGCATTTTTATTTTTTCATACAAATGTCAGATCCCGATGACCGCCGACCACTGACTACGTCACATCGGCCTCGGTCGGGTCATTTTCGGGTCTCTTTAGGTCCAACACCCAGACGTGTGGTCCGCCCTGTCCTTACGAAGTAATATATAAGTCAATGCTTTGACTATTGTTTAATAACCTCAAATTCACTTAGTGTGTTACTAAAAGATATTTTATTATGGCTGGCGCTAAGAGCATTCAACCAACGGCTGGCGTGTAATAATATCTATATCATTACATCAATACTATCGATAGCTAAAACTAAATTTCGATAGTTCGCCAACACTACCGCAAAGCGCGCTGCGACTAAGCAAGTCCCGTATCTTTTTTGCAAGCTTCGCTTCCTTGGCATCTAGAATTATGCATAATAGATTTGTATGGAAATTGCCAATTTAAATCGTTCGATTTGACTTTTCAAAATCCTCTCTTAGTACTTATTTTTAATTCAGAGTTAATCGTTTCAACTACCAGTAAAAGTCATTTACCTTCAACGCTGTAGACTAAGACGGCATTGGCGGCTGCCGCAAACAGTTGGCGCAGATCAAAGAGATGGTAGAGTTGCCTATGCTCTAAGGCTCTGCTGGATGCCTCGCTCAGCGCTTGGCGTCTAGAAGCCAAGGAAGCGAAACTTGCAAAAAAAATCTTAGAGCATTCAACCAACATGCTCTAAGAGCAGAGCAGCCGCGAGCGACGCTTATTACACAGTATATAAGGTGTTTCAAAAATATCTGCCGGGGCTGCTATGGATGAAAGTTACAATGGATTACGGTAGTGAAAAAAATGTATGACACAGATCTCATCTATTGTTTATTAAAAAAATAATAATGAACTAAAAATTCAGCTTCACTTTAATTAATTTTGTTTTAAACTATCGACACCTGTCCAACTAGCCCCCTCTTTCCCGCGCTAGTTGGACAGGGCGGTAACCATGAACTCTTAAAACAATCTCAAATCTCTCAAAAATATCAAATATGACAAATTTTGAATGTAATGCTTTGAGATTGTTTTAAGAGTTCATGGTTACCCCGCAGGTGTGGATGGTTTAAAAACAAAATGAATTCTAATCTTTAGTTTATTGAAATAGATGAACCGGGCTGGCATGAAATTTTTTCACTATCGAAATTTTATAAGTAATACTTTCATCTATAGCAGCCGCGGCAGATATTTTTGAAACACCTTGTATATGAGATATATACTGTGCTTATTACCAGTGGTCAGATATTCGGATGCATATTACATATTATTAACCTAAACTAATATTAGCTATTACTGAAAGCACCTAAGTATTGAAAAAATCCCGCGATTCCGGGATTGACAAGTGAGATGTCAAAACCCAATTTTAAATAAATGGCTAGTTACCGTGTTCTGTAACACGGTAACTAGCCATTTCTGTAAAAGGGGTTAGTTTTCTCTGCTTTTATGAATTTATTATATTAAATTCCAAACCAACTCTAACTATTCCCATAATCCCATAAACCATACATACAGACACATTTGAATAGGGGTAAAATTTGGCGTAAAGTAAGTAAATAAAGTAAATACGATTGGTTTGCAATCCCGGATCCCCGGGATTCTATTTTTAATAAAAACACCCTAGGAAGCCGCTTCCATAATATTTTAACTTTAGGTAAAATGGTATACTTAATTAATACAATCTCTGGTAAAATTATATGCATCCGATTATCCGACCTCTACTTATTACCTACAAACGGATTTGTAAGTCAAGAAATGACGAGTACCTACTAGGTTTTATGGAAAATTTTATGGTTACTCCGTTGCTCAATTTTATTACGCTCCATTGTATTAAAAACCGTTGTTCAGTTTTATGATAATTCAAAATGCGACTCAATTCAAAGGACGTACATTTGTTTGGCTGTATTTGCACTGGTGATTTGCATTACGTCTCCAAATAAACCCACAAGTCAAACAGTAAATAAAGAGAAAATATTGCTTTTTCGTTTGCAAAATATATTTCAGTGGCAAAATCAAAGAGGACACGATAAAATATTTTAAATCAGACGGAATACCGATATTTAAACACCGCACCGACCAAATGTCAACGGAATCGGTAAATAACAAGATTTGGTTGTTTCTGCGGTTTTAAACCCATGTTTTATCCCTTTTTCTTGTTCTCATAGGATTTTTTTTTTACGATTTTTTTAAGTCTACTCATACGAATTCGTGTGCAGAAGCTATATCTATACTATAATAAATCTGTAACGGGTCGATGTCTGTACATTGAAGATATTTTAAAAATTGTTTTTGGGGAGCACCCTATAATCGATACTGAAGCCAAAAATGCAATTATTTTAATTCTTGTCTGTCTGTCACGATGTATACGCTATTCTCCTAAGATACTGCACTGATTTCTTTTCGGTTTTTACAAATAGATTAAGGTCACCCGTGCGCTTATATTAGGCTTTCTTTCATAAAATTCTGATGCCGGTAGAAACAAGATTTCAGAAGAAACATGTTCAATTCGCTGCGCCTGCTAAAAAACTCATGGCAAAATGACACTGGAAGGATTGATTCCAATAAAGAATAAGAAGGAACCGAAAATCTATTAAACCGTACTATTAATACTTTATTAAACCGTATTACGAGTACATTGAAGATATTTTTAACCGACTTCAAAAAAGGAGGAGGTTCTCAATTCGTCTGAATGATTTTTTTTTATGTTTGTTACGCGATGAACAGATATTAAAATTCCTTTTTTTGTTTGAAAGACTATACTCTCAACTCCCGACGTGGTTTCATTTTCACTAAGTTAGGATCTGATAGATAAATTACACGGAAATCGAAGAAAATTCTCAAAAAATGTAGGCACATAGAGTGTGTTTGTCAACTTTAAATAACTTATTTAGATGTTTGCGTCTGTCAGTTATCATAATCATACTGCTGAGCTAAAGATGAAAGTCACAAAAATCCTTAACAGACGTCGACAGATAATATTTTGCAGTGTATTGGGTAGACGTGGCGCTTACGAGATACTGACAAGAATTTTCAGCTCTTTTCTTAATAAATAGTGCTTCACGCAGTTTACAGCGTTGCTTGATATGGCAATCATCCTGTAGTCCACGCAAACGAAGTTGCGGGCACAGCTAGTATTTAATATAGAGCAATTATGACGCATGCAATAATAATAAGGTCGTTCATAACAATACCTATGTCGCGGTTAGAAGAGGAGCGGATGAGATATATTATCACAAAAAGCGATAAATAAATGCGCAATAATTATTATAATGACCGTAATCCATGTAATAATTTGTAAATTCCATTTTCTTTTGTGTGGTATAGTAGCTCAGTGGTCGGAGTGAGCCTCACGTCACTCTGAGGTCCCGGGTTCAATTGCCGGTGTAGAAAGCGATTTCTATTGTCTTGGGTCTAGATGTCGTGGCACCGTTGCGATCGTTGTTTTCGATTCCTATAACATACGTGCTTTACTTACTTATTAGGATTAGAGGCATTAGAGCAATGTATGAGATGTTGTCCAATATTTATTTGTTGTATAGATTTAAAACACTTGCACAGCGGTAAAAAAAGTATCGTGAGGAACTCTGAACACAATGGGTGCTATTATGGTTCAAAGTGATCCGGTTCCTTTATACAGGGTGTTAGGTAAATGGTATACCAAGCCAAAACTAGCCTATAATGGTGAAAGCATATAAATACTATGGTGAAGTCAAAAATTTGATACCATATTTTTTTTAATTTTCATACAAAACAAATAATTTAGTAATTATCCAATTTTTTTGTTTTTTTTTAAATGAAATTTTCTTAGTTTTGACATAAGTACTAACAGTAATTTTAATTTAGGTAAGTATTTATTGGGTTTATATTATTATGTCCAAACAAACTACACACTTTTTTATTAGGGCTTCAGACTGACCCAGGAGTACGAAGTTTTCTTCTAAAATAAAATGTCGTTTTATAAAATGGTTTGGAAATATCATCAGTCTTTTTGAAAATAACGAATAAATCCTCGTAAATGATCTAAGCACCGCAATTTATCAGTATGTAATTTAAATTAATACTAGCTCATGAGAAATTAGGAATAATTAATACCCTTTACATTTTACTCTTTTCGTCATTAAAAATGCTAATTCCGACCGTGTGGTAAGTATGATAAATTAATCCAATCCCAAACCCTTCTAATTACTGATAGCTAAATTTGGTTGTGCTAATATCGGGTATAAACCGTAAAG
Organism: Anania fuscalis; assembly: GCA_950371115.1. Lineage (NCBI taxonomy): Eukaryota > Metazoa > Arthropoda > Insecta > Lepidoptera > Crambidae > Anania > Anania fuscalis. The sequence continues at coordinate 14,340,737 of OX493334.1, read as the reverse complement.
AGACCTTGACATTAAAAATAAATTACTTGTACTAATTCATTCTGTGTTCAAAGTAAGAAATCACCATTTTTGTTTCACGCGGTAGGTACCTACCAGACAATGTTTTTTTTACATCTAACCGGGGTTGGGATTCCTTTGCGTTTTAGCGAATCCGTGGCACGGCTTTCGCTAGTCGGGTCCCAAATCTAGTAAAAAAGTTTCAGTACTTCGGTAGATAAATAATCCATTAAGAGGATTTAAGTTTTTATATTGTTACTATGTATAGGTACATACAGGTAGGTACATGTTATGAAATCCCCATAATTCTTTAAAAATAAACAATTATATTCACAGTATCCGGACCGCCCGGATTACTAATGTTTGGCCAAAAAACGTTTCCCAAAGTATCACATCACATCCCAAACTATGTTTCCCAAATTTTCATTTGGCAAAACAACTTTTCGCAACTTCTCAGTTAGCAAACACTATTAATGGCAAGTTATTGTTTAGCAAACAATTGCTTGGCAATGTTTCATTTTACCAAATATTATTTAGTCAAATGTATGGTTTGGCAAAACCTACACTTTCCAAAATATTGCAAGGCACGCGATTCACATAAGTAAAAAACATTTTTAAAGTCTTTATTGGCAAGTTAAGAGTTTCGAAAATATACTATTGGAAGCAAAATTTTTATTGAAGCGCTCGCTGGCCGCTGCCGCGGCACGCTCGCTCGGCTTCGCGCTTTTTGTGTGGTCACTTGTCTAACCCAACCTAACCTAGACTCTGTAGTAAAGATCTCTGTTTGTAAAATAAGTTTTGGTAAATAAAGTAAGTAATAATATTACCTAATCTATGCAATCAACAACGTGTATTTATGGCAATTTGACTAATAAATTTTTTGGGATATAATATTTGCCAAAATAAAACATTTGCCTTAATAAAAATTGACAAACTAAAATTTTGCCAAATGATAATTTGACCAAATGAATAAAGAGCGAAATGTATATTTGCTAAAGATTCATTTGGGAAATGAAACATCGGCGATATGGTTTTTGGGAAGTGAAATTTGGCCAAATGAAAGGATACCGGACCGCCCCACATCCCTATGAAAGCATATATTTTCTTAGCCCTGCCTATCGCTGCCTTTGACCCAAATAATCCGCTTGTCGGCATACGAGTGGCCCAGGCTTGACCTTCGCTTTACTGTATCAGACCACAATAAAGAGTGACAGTATCAAAGCTAATGTATTCCCCTAAATTTATCTATAGAACATCAGGATTAGCGTTTTTTCCTTACCTGACTGAAAAGAACGAGTCATGTTTTCAAGTGTGTACTAGCGTAGTAGAAACAAAGGTCCTAGTGTCCAGTCCGCTGCGCTCTCATCTCGATTTGAACTCACTTACAAAGTGTGATAAGTAGGTATTTTGCTTGTTTTGTTATGATACTATTCTCAGGATGTTTCTTACGATAATAATATTTATGATAATAATTATTAATAAGTACGTAATAATTAGTGTCATTTATCACGAGCATCTCCGTGCTTCGCTGGGCACGTTAAAAGTTGGTCCCAGCTGATAATATCGCTTGATACTGGTCGTGAAGTCTAGTCAGAGGCCTTATGGCGCCTTGGGTATCTGAACTGACGGTATGGTTTAGTCACTGGCCTTACGACACCCCTTCACCAATCCGCACTGGGCCTGCGTAGTGGAGTATGACTCAAACCACCTCATAGTTGAGGTGAGGCCAGTTCCCTGCATTGGGACGTATACAAGATTTAACAGAATTATTGCACATGATGCTCCAATGCTACAAATTTTATTCCGGGACCAAGATCGAAATTAAAAAAAAAGACTTCTCCATACAAAATGAGTCAGCCGATCGGCGATTTTGTACGGGGAGGTGACTTTTTTTGCGATTTCGATGTTGGTTCCATAGTAAAAGTTGTTGCATTTGAGCACCAGAATCAGCCCTTAAGAGGACGTGCATTAATTCTGTTACACCTTGTATAGGCATACTTTATTAATTTTTACTATAAGTCATTTTTTGTGCGACTACTTCAAATGCATTCACCGTAGAAAATAGAATATAAAATTTTCACTCCATTCCTGGAGTCATATTGGTAAAGCATATTGGTAGGTACGAGTATATCTATACATGAATAAATAAATGAGTTTACGAACCGTAGTTAACTGTATGTAGTTAATCGATTCCGTAAAATTAATGGAAATATCGATAACAGTTACAACGAAGCTTGAAACGATGGCTAGATTCTGATGTAAAATCAGTTGTAATTTAATAATGGTTATTTCTGTATGCGCATACTTATCATTTCTCTGTGTTTATTCGGGCTCTAGCAAGCCTTTTATAATGCTTACTGATAAAATCAAGCTTAGATACGCATTTCCTAACCTGCATTTTTACAGCCTACATGTCTTTTATAAGAGTAAGGTCCTGTTTCACAATGTACGGATAAAGTTATGTATAAGAAAAAAATATGCCAAGAATAAAAGTGCTTGAAAATCGTCTCAAAAATTGTGTTTATTCTTCAGATAAGTAAAATATAGTTTATTCAGAACTAATGCAGAACCCTTCCGTACATTGTGAAACAGGCTATTAATCTTATAATGGAATAAGTACCAAAGTACATACATAGCGTGTAACATCTAAGTACTATATGTTGTTGTATCTCCTGGCTGGCTCTATTCTTTACACAATTAATGAATTGTTTGATGTGAGGACGGTTTGTAATAAATTATAGCGCTCCGTCATCATCATCAGCTTTTGGAAGTTCACTACTGGACACAGTCTCGCCTATAGATCAACACAGCGAGCGGCTCAGAAAGCCTACTTCGAATGTGTTTCGTTCGTTCGGACGTTTATGCCTAAACCAACTCAAACAAGCTGTGTAAAAGGCGACCGTTTTCAAATGTTTATAAATTGTCAGAGGTTTGATACAAGTAAATGGATATTTTAATTTCATCGGTTAATACGTCAGAACGAAACATTTTCGTAGTAAGCCTCCTGGGCCTTTTCCATCTAGCTGCTTCCTGCGAACTTGACGCGTGGGAGGCCTACCCAAGCTGCGTCTTCCAGTGCTCCACTTGATACGCTCAGATTTATATAGAAAAGCAAAAAAAAAAAACACCTTACCATACAAAATGATGTCAGCGCTCCAATTATATCGGAAAAAAACACCTAACCATATGTGAGCCGGTCAGAGGTTTAGAGCGGGAAATTATGTTTTAATCTGATTTTGAAGTTGGTCTCATAGTAAAAGAAAAGAAAAGCGTACCTGAGCAGTTAAATCAACCCCTAGAAAGAAGTTTGCATATAAATTTGGATTGTTTGTATTCTACCAGGTCCAGTCCCTCTAGCACGAGCAACAAAACACGATATGATGATATAGCGATTTATCGCCTCTTTACTTTCAAAATATGAGAACATAGCCACCACCTTGAACTTTTATTGAAACAGTGAGCATGTCTGTGCCGGCGCACGGTTATGCTCGCTTTTTCGATAAAAGTTCATATTTTGACAAAAAATATGCGATAAATCGCTATCGCTAACCGTATCATATCGTGTTTTGTTGCTCATGCTAGAGGTGCTGGAAGAGTAAAATAACAATAGAGAAAAGTCTGTGTTTCAACAAACACATTTGTCCAGACCCACCACACATTTGATTTTTGTATTGTACGAAATAAAATATACCTACAATATATGTATTTATTTAAAATACTTCTAAAAATAATATACTAATTAGTTGATTAATAGATAATTATAGGATATAGAAGAATCAATACGGCTTGCTTACGAGGTTTAAAGCATGTTTTGGGCAATATTTATTTACATAAATCTAATACTTACAGTTATCATAAAATTGTATTGGTAAATAATATTTATATAAATAGCGTTCAAAAATAGTTTTTCGCGTCTGTGTTTGTTTGTTCTTTGAGACTTCACTTTAATACTTAGAAAATACATAATTTAACGCAGTTTGCATATGTTATTTACATAAAACGTCGGTGTTCTCGTAATAATTTACACGATCACTACATAACTACAAGTTTCTCGTTGACTTATTTTTAGCGTCTACTCGTCGAACTGTATATTTTTTAGTTATGGATAAACAGTGCATATTCATGCACGTATACCTCCCGATATGAAGCATATAAAAATAAATTCGCCGTTTCTAAGAAAAATATTTTTTTGTGCATCAAGTGTGACTTTATTTATTTGTATGTTCTTTTCAATAAGAATTACTTTGAATGATCAAAAACAAAAGAACAATGAAACAGTGAAAGTGAATATAAACACTTTAGAAATGCTATTTGGAAGGAAAGAAAAAAAAACACAGTGTTTAAATATATTCTGCAGTGGACATCACCTAAAAACGTTCCCTTTGATAGTATGGGAGTTGGTCGGGAAGGTTTTACAAGTAGGAACTGCTCTTACACAAACTGCATAGTGACGAGTGAAAAAAACTATTTAAGCGATATAACAGAGTTCGATGTTATTGCTTTTGCTGGACCTGAAGTAGTGTATTTTCCAGACTCCTTTTTACCTGAGCGCAGGGCTCAATACCAAAAGTACGTTTTCGCGTCAATTGAGTCATCTCAGAACTATCCAGCTTGTTCGAATAGATTTGACGGATTTTTCAATTGGACATGGACGTATAGGCTGGATTCCGACGTGCGATGGGGGTATATGGATATACATGATTCCAGAAACAATATCATAGGCCCTAACAAAATAATGTACTGGTTGAATTTGAAAGACATGGTACCAGTGAGTGAGGAGTTTAAGGAGAAATTGAAATCTAAGAACAAAGCGGCAGCGTGGTTTGTTTCGAACTGCTTCGATAGAGCTGGACGCTTCGATTTTGCACTAGAACTTGATATTGAGTTGAAGAAGTACAATCTCGAGCTTGACGTTTATGGAACCTGTGGAAAACTGTCATGCCCTCGATCAACGGATGAGATTTGTATGAAAAAACTTGACGAAACGTACTTCTTTTACTTGTCCTTTGAAAATGCGTTCAGTGAGGACTATGTGACTGAAAAGTTGCTAAAGGCTCTAAAAGCGAATATTGTGCCTATTGTCTTTGGCGGAGCCAATTATACCAGGTATGTACGTTAATATCAATTTACTTCAATGCCACCTTATTGGAAATAAGCTATAATCAATCAAGAAGACTAACTTCGACGACCATCTTGGTTTTTCTCGTCAGATATGCGCTTTGGACTTAATGCCAGGTGTTAGAAGTTTTGAGTCCTGCGATGCGTCATGGGATGTGAAGAGCACAAGCAGTTGTACCTGGCTATAGACGTCATAATGTATTCTAGTTAGAATGGCGACTAGATAACAGATAGCTGTTATCTAATCGCCTTAATACAAGCTCTGCTAGATAATCAGGGAATTGTTAGAAGAATTGTTTACTCGAACTACACTTTTGTTTACACACTGAAAGTAAAAAGCAGAAATATAATTCATTTTGTTCTACGTAAATTCCGACATTATTTAATCTCTGACTGTACATAGATGAACGCATGGATCCATGGACCGACGACCTTAGAAAGATCGTGCTCTTTGATGGTCTTTGTGGGGAGGCTTACGTCCAGCAGTGGACTGCAATAGGCTGAGATAATTGATGATGATGTGCATGTACATAGATGGCTACTAGTGTGACGCGCCTGCACCACCGGCCGGGATTGGGTGTTAGCTCCACGCACCCGCGCCTCTGATACGATGATCGTTTCGAAGGTGCTCAAAGCGATCCCAACTATTCTTTGCCCCAGCGCTCAACATCGGTGCCAGGTACTGTATTATGGGCAAGAGTTGCCAGGGCTTGTTGTTTCATACAATTTTTTTTGCGAGAAACCACTAACATGTTTCAGAGAAAGGTGTTCCGTATTACTGACAGTACCAAGTTGGTTTACCGTCATTTTGGCCAAACAGTATACTTACCAATATTAAGTTGTTCATATTTAGGTACGTTAGGTTTCCGAGATAAATTATTTCGTCCGAAGCTAACATGGGAATTTAATATGCTGGAAATACTGGGATATAAGCCATATCGTAAGACTTCTCAGAGAAATACAAATTAAATTAAATATTTTTTTCTACTGTAAGGGATGGCAATAAATGAAGGATAGCGTTTTTTCATAGTTTGTTTCGTTATTATTGCATACCTACTAGCAGAGTGAGTACATGGGATTTCATTTTTAAAAACCATCGTAGAAATGTAATCAACAAAACTCGTAAAAAACGTGCCTAATTATTAGAGCCAGCTATGTGTTGATGTAAGCAGTAATATAGCTTGAAAATTTAATTAAATAAATAACAACAGCATTCTTAATCTCCAACACAGGAAAGCTCAAAAATATAACTGTCTCAATCATGCTTATGCTCATCAGATATTTGTCCCTAGAGGGATTAAAACCCACAACCGCTAGTCTCGTGTAGAGCTAACCACTATAGTTCATTGCATTTGTGCTCAAAAAGGTTTTGAGTAGACAGCTCAAACCAAGGAACGGATTGCGCTGAAATTTGGCACACATATAGCAATTAAAATTTAGGCGTGCACTAAGAAAGGCTTTTACAAAACTCACCACCTAAAGGGGTAAAACGGGGGTTCAAAGTTTGACTGGAGCACCAATATCGCGAGGTTAATCCTTTAACTAAATAAGCAAATACCTGTTTCAAAGTTTTGTTATTTGCTGTGTTTGATATTCATTTATTCACTCAAAATAAAATCTAATGTAAGCGAAGTCGCGGGCATAAGCTAGTAATAAATAAAGTAAAAGTGGGTTTTGAAGGGACCGCTGAAATATACCAATTTTCACCTTGCACTTATGACCGAACAGTTATTTTATAATAAAAACTAAAAAGTGATATTTGTAGAGAATTAAAGTTCATTAATTTTTGTGAACAAGTTATTTACTAAAAGTTAATACTAAAGTAACCAAGCAAAAATCCGGAAAATAGCAGATTTTTTTCTAATTTTTTGCGATTTTGTCAATGTTGCGTCACAAAATTTTGTTAGCAAACCTCACTGGATTCAGCACCCAAAAATACATTAAGAATGAAAAAATCTGAACTACCCCAGAACGTTCCTAGTAAAAACACAACTTCACTGAACTACTAAATCAATAAGCTTAAACTTGAATAGGAGTAGGTACCGTTAAAATTATAAATAACAAGTTGTTAACAACGTATTTGATTCATTTCAACCACACTCTGATTAATGATAAATAATAGATCGTTTTTATTTTTGTACATTGATATTTTGATCTATTAATGATGTTAAATAATATTTTAAAATTTTTTATTCTCACAGTGGATCTGTATAAACACATTTTACTATTAAACTGTAGTAGAATAGATTTAAGCATATATTAATGTAACATACAAACAAAATCAAAACAGATGTGTGGATTTGCCGGTATCAACAGCGGACTTTAGATAATTTCGATAATACACACACACATGCATACGCGTTCTCGACTCATTATTTGTGCAACAAAGAGTCAATGCGTGACAGATCGGTTTTAAAGCAGTGCATTTTATATGTTTAGTTTAAGGAAGACAGAGTAGAGGCATCATCCAGTACCACGGAGCACATGCTATGAAGCGTAGAAATGGTATCTATTTTGTTACACGAATGTTCCACAATTCATTCTAAATGTAGTCAAAAATTTAATACTTAATATGTTTCGGATATCATATCTATTATCGCTTCTCTATTCCCGATCCCCAGCACACTCACTGTTTTTTTTTAAATTGACCCAAACTGTGATTTGTACCCGGGATCTTGGCTTCCAAAGTGACTATCAGACCACTTCGTTTATTCGTCAAAGTAGTAGGTATTTTCATACTTTCGTAGTTTTTAAAATTGATTAATTTCCATTTTCACAGATTCATGCCCAAGGGCATATACTTGGACGCTCGGGAGCTAGGGGCGGCAGCCTTAGCGGCCAAGATGGCTGAAATTATCAACGACCCGGAACAGTATGCCAATTTTTTCAGATGGAAAAGGTACTACTCTTACCACAGCAAGCATGAGAGTCCAGAAACTAACGAGTACTGTCGAATGTGCGCACTGTTGAATGATGAAGAACAAATGAAAAAGACCACGATTATTAAGAACTTTAGAGAATGGTGGGACGGGAGTTTGAAGTGTTAGGGCAAAAGCACGCACAATTTTTTGTGGGATACTTCAAATACCAAGGCATTTGGCACTATGTATTAAATACAGTAAATATTTTTATTTATTATAATAAAAATAAATATGTGTTGCTTTTAAGCACTCGATGGTCCGAGTGCTTAAAAGCAACACGTGTCCTCAACTTACCTCTTATTGAATTGGTAACACGAGTCCTTAACTCTTATGGAATCGGTTGGCGTCATGACTATGATTTAAGTTTCTTTATAGAAAATATAAATTAATTAATTATTAAAGCAGTCATAACCTCTTGCTATGGGTATTATTTTTGATATGACCTATTCGACACTGCATATATCTGGATTCTGTAACGTAAAGTTCTGTAAAGGCTATTTTTACTTATCTTTAGGATTTATATGACACATTCATTTAAGCAATTTTATCCTCTACATATTTTATCTGTTACGTATCCATTTGACACTTTATCCGAACATTGTGAAATGATTTGAAATACCTATTATTCATTATGATTAAGCTTATAAATAATTCGCAAAGTGCGGCGGCTGCGCTGATATGTAAATCCATATAAATAAAAACAATTCATTCCATCGATCGACTAGTTAGTGACGTACCCTCGTACTTTTTATTTAAGTTTAAATACAAATAAAATTTGATTTTGGATAAGAGTCCATACACTAAATATATTATTAGATTTCAGAGAAGCCGTCACTTTAAGAATGTAACTTTTATTTTGCGGTACGTAAAATATTAACCCATTAACGCCCAAATGAAAACCATGGAAAATTTTACAAAACCTACTTTTAATATTGTTATAAAAATACTTATATTAACACACTATAAAGAAAGAAAGACAAAAATAATATTGGAAGTTGGATTTTTAGGGGTGTACTAAATTTAGTACAATGGGCGCTCAGGAGTGCTTATTGAGCGAAGCATCCCCTATCAAGGCACAATATTTTCATGCATTTTTACATGGGTTTTTAACTCGGTTGGAGCACACGATACATCTAAGTTGGTTTCTATTTTTTTTGATGTTATAACCACTATTCTTCTATCTTCTTCGTCAACTACAGAGGATGACTTCTTGGTTTTATTGTTATTTTTGTGGCCCAATTCGTGCGTGCTATATGTCTGCAAAACGCTAGGTAATCCATCAGATCATTCGGTTTGCAATGCAGTGTAATCTCTATGCATTTCACTGGGTAATTTATGGTATCCAGTAATTATATGTATCCCCAGGAATTTTCGCAGTTCCACTAGGGTAAGAACTTTATCGTGCCTATTGTTTTGTCCGGCATATAATGACGTGCTTTGAGTTGCAATAATCACTAGCACCTGATCATCACAAAGGTACTAAAGAACTGTCACAGGGGTCATACCGCGATTAGACTGAGAATCAGAGTAAAAAGGCACGCATTGTCTCCAAGTTGGCAATTCAGCATATGTTTCGTCTCTTCTTTTCTTTGGCACATTTCGTGATGCAGATATCGCGAATGTTGTAAGGGGTTCATCATCACTGCTGCTCCATTCATCTTCAACAGTAGTGGGGTGCGGTTCTGCGGGTGCCAACTCCTATGTTACCAGGAAAGTCTTGAGGTAATTCCTTTACATAAAAGTCGTCGTCTCCACCTTCCTTTTCGTTGGTAATAACGTCTAGATTGGATTGCAGCATAAACACGTCGTAGGTAGCAGTATCATCACTTTCTTGCCTAATGTCATGTATAGCTTCTTGTAAACAAAAAAGTATTTTTACTGCGTAAAAGTACGTCAATTACCTATGTTATTTATGATATTTGAAGTAGATTTCTTTTGCCGCCTAAAAAGAATGTAAATAAATCGTCACCTATTGTGAAAAAAACAACAAAAACACGAGTGAAAACTGCGACTAAAAAAATAAAACAAAAATAAACATGTATTCACTGCACTATCTTATGCGCCCATTGTACTAAAGATAGTACAGCAACTTTTTATTTGATATAGCATGAAGAACCTTATACACATTCAACTTTTTTATGTATTTTATATTAGAATATGATGTTATAAAGTAAACAACAAATCTTTTTAACAATTTATAAAGCTCAATCCTGTATAAATAAAATAAAGAAGTTCTCAGCGGCAGACACGATAAAAACACTCGCAAAAAATGGGGACTCCTATCATATTATTTTATAAATTGCGATTTGTTTTAGCTATTGCCTTGTTGCGTGGACTTTTATTGACCGGTTAAAAAGGTTGCTAGAGTGAAAAAACTTATAACATCGCTTTTATCTTAACTTGAAATAGTGTACTTTTTATAGTACAGCAGGCGTTAATGGGTGTAGGTACGAAAATTATAAAAAAGACCCATTGAAGATTTAATTTATATTTAATTAACTAAACTACAAACTGACTAGTCGATAGGTAACGGTTTGGCGATCATATATTTACAGGTGGGTGGAACATTTTCAAAGACTAAACCATATTCTTTCCCTATTTCTTCATATGAAATCTCAAAGGCAATCTCCCATCCATCTCGGACAGCTGCTTTCTGAGAGCCAGCCGTCGTCATCCATGCAGCAGTCAGCGGTATACCAGCCTCTTGACATACCTTACGTCTGAAAACAGCAGAAACATCAGTTGTATACTTACTTTTTGTTCCACAATGCAAACCATACAAAGAAGTTACAGTTGATGTGTGCAGAAATATGCACAAAGAATTAAGATCAAACTGGACTATATAGTGTATAGTAACATCTTGAGTAAAATATATTGTTATATATTATACTTTAACTTTTAATAAACGCCATTTCCTTGACATAATTTGTAAACTAACTAACCACCCTTCAATAGAGATGCTCATGTACCATTATGAGTAAAGCGAGCGACCAATGTCAAAATTATTTCTCTACATAATTATGTCAAAACAAACAGCTAACACTTCACTTAAAATTTGGTAGAGGAAATAAAAATTAATGCTGGTAGGTTTTGTAATTTTACAATTATTAGGTTTTTTATCTGCTGCTTTTTTGTTAATGATATTAGTATGTTAATGCATTTGTTTATTTTTTCCTGAAGCAAGCAAAACAACTTGACAACGAACAAGTTTTCTTTTTTCTAGTTTCTAAATACATTGATATTATCATTCTATTTTCAAACAAAATAAAGTTTTACCTGGCATTGAAGAATTGTTGAGCAATCCCGAGACCTCTGTAGTTTGTATGTACTACTATTCCTAAGTCTTCATAGACACTGTCTACTTTAAATTCCTTCATAGCATTGCACAAAGGTGCAAGCATATTGATAAAACTCAAGAATTTTCTGAATTCCTTGGTTTTTGGCTGCAAAAAAGAACGTGTCATGACTCAGGGTATCTGGACGAAAGCGCTTCTAATAGGTGTAAGACTGCCTTATTTGTGCAGTTATATTTTACCTTCACTTTGTTTTTTGTGGTTTTAAATAAGGAGTCATAATCAGCTTTCGTCAGTAATCTGCTGGTAATCGGCCTCTTCCGATGTGTTACGGCACTGAGCGTGACACTTTGTTATTATTTTCATGCACTACCAGCAGCTTTGCATGTATCATTGCTCTACCTTATAGAAGGCCCTATGCATCATTAGAATGAGAATATATTTCTTAAAAAACTGCCATTTTTTAAATTTCTTTACTGCTAGTATATTTGTGGTCTGATATCAGTCACAAATATCGTTCCAACGGGCCAACTTATCTTCGTCAAGCTAATAACTAATCAGTCAATGTGCATACCGCAAAATTCGAATTATCTTCTTCAGGGTCATCAATTTTTTCAATTGTCATTAAAGACGCTCCAACAATTTCGCCAACAACATCAGGATCGTCATCTAAGCAACATATTAATATGTTGTGTGGAGTTTTAACCAACCTTTCGGTAAGAAATTCTCTAGATTCTGCTAAAGCGTTTGCATTTTTATGTACACCTAGAAATAATATTAAATTTTTATTGAAAAGAAAATGTAACAATAAAAATTAGTAAGTTTTTTGGGATTTAGTTATGTCAATGTTCGTTGCTATTGTATTTGAGTGAAAGAGATAGTAAATCCCTGTGAGAATATATAAATTGGAAAAGCAAAACAACATTGATACCGAATGCTAGGGTCTATGATATTATACTGTTTTGGAAGTATACTACTGGTTACAGGCCTTCTCTAAAATTTGTACTAAGCATCTTTCCGCAACCTTGCCCAAGTCCTCAGCCAACTTGATGCATAGAACTCCAGTTCGAGTCACCACAAACTTCATTTAGGTGTACGCACATACAAATAAATCCAAAAATCTGAATAAATCAAACCAAAGTCGGTAATTTCTCAAAGTCTGAAAAAAAAGTCTAAAACGAATGCGTAGGTACTATCTGTGTTGACTTACAGAGCCGAAAACACCAATTTAAAATGTCTCAGCAAACTATGTAGAGAGGTAAGTATGATCAACAAGAAGGTTAAAAACTATGTATGATCAACAAGAAGGTTCACACTAAGTAAGTAAGGAATGAAATCATCAAAAGAGCTAAAGTAATTTACATTGCCTAAAGATATAAAGTAAGCTAAAGAAGCAATGGTCTGGTTACGTTTGCCATACACCCGATAGCCGATGGAGAAGAGTGTGAATAGAGATCGCGACATAACAAACTTGCCTATGTCCAACAGTGGATTCACGGAGACTGTATACAATTCCGATGCACACTTCGGAGATTATTTTGTACAAGATTAGATAGATAGAACACAGAATAAATGTTTACCTGCGGCCTTATGCCACGTTTCTTCAGGCGCGAAATATTTTGTAAAAATATCGATGACATCTTCTATCCGGTCGCTAGGCATATCTTGAATACGAAATTTTAAATCACCATTGTTACTTTTAGCTATAAATTTGCTCCACACTTGTGTTTTTAGATACATTTTATGTATATTAATCAAAACAATACATGCACTTCCTATTATCGATTTGCCTAAACTAAGAAGATATTTTGTTGGTATGATAAGATAGTAGGTACGTGTGGTTTAAAGTACAATCAAGACAGCAATAAAATATCTTTTTAATGTAAGCAAGGTAACTCGTGTTATCATAAAACACAAAAAACTTTTGCTTTGCTACCAACAGTATCAGTGGACATTCTGTAGCTTTTTCATTAAATAATCGCTATTGAATTGGTCAAAATTCTTCCCCTGTTGATTTGAATTTACTTAAACTGTCTTTTTTTTTAAACATTTTTTTTTTCAAATTTTATTTTTAAGCAATTTAGCTAAACTTTAGAAACAATACAAACAGTGTCTCCATAAAGTGGACATGTGTGGTCATCCGCAGAGTAAATATTTTACCCTGTCTAGCGAAATTCTGTAATACTATTTATCTTACGCCTAAAAAGATCCAAAACTGCATCCACAGATTTATTTATTGTAACAGGAAAAAAGTTTTGCAATATTGAATGGACAACCAGCTGACTAACAAACCTCGAGAAGACCTTGACTTACGCGTTCGTAAGTGTGTCATTCCTCAGTTGAACATAAACTGTGAAAGGAAGTACATGTTTTGGTCAAATTAAAATAAAATGTCCCAAGATACGCGTGTTTGGAGCAAATTTACGGTAAAAAGTAAAAATGGTGACTTAAAACTTCGCATTCAAGATGTTCCACAAGATCGGATAGAAGATGTCATTGATATTTTTGTGAAATATTTCGTACCAGAAGAAACTTCTCATAAGGCTGCAGGTAGTTTTTTCTTATTCTTTATCTTAAACACTTTGAATGATTCACATCATACTGTGATTGTCATAAATTGATATAAGAAATTATACGGAATAAGTCATTAGGACTAAATGACGATAGTGACCAGGGCTATAACCATGAACTCTTAAAACAATCTCAAAGTTGTCAAATCTGTCAATTTTGGTACGTCATTTCATACAAAATTTGACAGAAATGATAATGTTTGACAGATTTGTGATTGTTTTAACAGTTCATGGTTAGGGCCCTGGAGAGGAAGCGTAGAGCATTGTCGATAAGAGCAAATATATGCAAGTTCGGAGATTTGCTAAGAGTACAAGTGCAGTGAAACATACCTTTCTAAAGCATACTGCACGTCTCTCTACTCTGTCAGTCAGTGGGTCAGATACACTCAGATCTCGTACAATGCTTTGCGAGTCCATTATAATAATTAACAATGCATTTAGGATATTTTTGGGGGTTGTTGGGGCGCTTCCAAAAGTAATGAAATATCGGAAACTCATAAATAAGGTGCATAGTAGCTATTCCAATTTAGTTAATATATTAAAAGTTAACCTATGGTTACAAAAATAATATAAATAATTAAATAGGCCTCACTTATTTGCAATTGCAACTTTTAAAATAATGCGTGATATTAACATGTTTTAAATTATTTACCTATTTATGTACTAACATGAAACATAAGCAAAACATACTTATGAAAACACAATATCTATCTATAACATGTTTATGTATTCTTTATAACTTTAACATAATCTAACTCTATAGTTTCCACTTTGAAAATATGAAGTGAACAAAAACGTAACTGCGAACAAATTTATATGCATAGAGTAATCAAATTTTAGGGATATACAAAAGCGAAGAAGCCATGGCTGAATCTAAAGAATTTGTGACTGAAATGGTGGATGATCTTAATAAAAATTCACACAACATTTTAATATGTTGCTTGGATGAAAATACTGATGTCGTAGGAGAATTTGTAGGAGCTTCCTTGACAACAATTGCTAGTAAAGATGACCCTGAAGAAGATATGAATTATACGGTAAGAAAGATTGTAATATTTTTTGAGCACATTTAACAAGATATTAAATAAGTCCACTATCTTTTTATAACGGTCGCTAAAATCTTTTTGTTTGCTGATTGTAAGTTGGTTTTTGATAACATTTCCATAATTTATCGTTTTTTTAATGGACACTTGGCATTACTTTTAATACTTTATCTGCTCATATATCAGTAACTCTATTGAGGATTACTTACTATTAAACAAATCATCATCATCATTTCAGGACGTCCATTGCTGAACATAGGCAAAACATGTAGATTTAATATTCTGTTATTGTCTTTCTTACCATAACGAGCCGGAAATGTAGTATGCCACACTTATTTAATGTTAATAAGTTAAGTAATGCTACCCTTTTAAACATTTACTTATATTTTCTAATGACTTTGTCATGACTTTTGAAATTTCAGATAATTATTTGTGAAAATAACTATAAATAATTATTGAATACTAAAGTGCTCTAATGGATTCATAAAATAGTATCGAAAGCTATATTTACAGCAAATTATATAAAAAAAATATGGAGAATATACCACCTCCGTAGCTGAGAGGCGAGCACGCCGGTCTATATGAATATCGCGTCGCCATCTTTGAGGTTCCGGGTTCGATCCCCGGTCGGGTCAATGTAGAAAACTAACTTTTCTATATTGTCTCGGGTCTGGGTGTTGTGGTACCTTCGTTGTTTCTGATTTCTATAACACAAGTGCTTTAGTTACTTACCTTAGTATCAGAGCAATGTATGTGATGCTGTCCAATATTTAAAAAAAACATCATCATCATCATTACAGCCACAGGACGTCCACTGCTGAACACAGGCCTCCCCCAGTGACTTCTGTAATCGGGGGGTTTTTGCCATACTCGCCACGCTTGGCAGGCTTAAAAAAACACCCTGTTACAAAATAGACTATATTTAGAGCGAGTTTACTTGCGTTTTCTTATAATATCGATAGGTTGTTTCCAATCGTACGGTTGACATCTAGCTTAAATCGTCTTAGTTTAAATTTCCGGGAATGAACTATGCATGCGTCAGAGTATGCTAATTTTTATCTGTTCGTTTTTATGATTTTCACAAATTCACTTAGTCTTCTGTAGAAACCCAGACTATAATAATATGTATGTCCGTATTCACAGGTATTTAGAATTATAAGTACTATTTCCCGCTTTGTTACAGACAAAAACTAAGGAACTGGGAGATATGTTTGGAATAATGGACAAACTTTTCTCTAAGTACGACGTAATGAAGGAACTCAAACTAGATAGTTTTTTTGACGACAGAGGAGTGGTTATCCATCCTAGCTATAGAGGACTCGGGATTGCTCAACAATTTTTCAATGTCAGGTAAATATGAACAGTGAGGCTAACATTTGTCATTTGTTCATATGAATAGGCAAATAATTAATAATTTAGTAAAGCAGTTTCACTGCGGACACTGATCCATGAAGTCTAGCTTCAATAAGAGATGGTAATAACCAGACTCCACCACGCGAGCTCAATGCGGATTGGTGGAGGGGTTTCTTCGCTCATCTAATATGGCAAATGATTACCTAATCTCGTTGTCAGAAGTAATCAATCAGGGACTTTCGGGTATCTCAAGCTTTTTAAAAAAAATACTTGCATATGCCGCGGGAACTAAATATTGCCCGTTCAACCCGACAAACTAACAAAACTGGTACATTCATTAATAAGTTAAAATTTATATCTATAGAGTTTAATTTCAGAGATTAAAACAACTTGTAAGCACAAATTTTAACTTTGTATTGAAAATGGAGTAGACGGGAAGTGTAAATTTATAGGAAGTGGATGAATCTAAGAGTTTTATTTTTCTCATTCAGGCGCAAGATATGTAAAGAGGCTGGTGTACCCCTGGCAGGTGCGTGGATGACGTCATCAGGCTCGCAGAAGGCAGCAGCTCGTGATGGGTGGGATACTGTTTTTGAGATCTCTTATGAAGAATTTGGGAAGGAAATCGGAGTCACTTTTCATGACGTACCGCCTACTTGCAAATTCATGGTGGCCAAACCTTTACCTGCAGACTAGTCGTTCTATTGCCTTCGTCAGGCAGCACTATTTTATATTTAGATAGTCAAATTAATAAACTGAAGTGGCTGTTAACTGTGTTATAAATGTGTTACTTACTAGACCCATCCCACCTTCAAAATAATTGATAAAAAATTACGATTTAACAATTTGTATTGCAATCAGTCGGTACTAAGGTATTGCGCATACTATTTAGCAAGGCAACCTGATGTATAATTATAAAATTATCTACATTGACCCGACCGGCGATCAAACCCGGAACCTCAGAGATGGTGACGCCATAATAAAGTCAGTATAGCCACATAATTCACTGTCCGACGCTTAGGAAAATAACACAAATTCCATAATTAGAGTCCATGTCAATCGGTTTATTGTCAGCCGCATTTGTTATTGTTTAATAAGTACTTAGAGCTTACAAAATGGATCAACTTGATTAAACCCTTTACTAACATTTACAATCCCGATAGACTAAATATTAGAGGTTGCAGTAACATCAAAGACGGTCTCGGGACAATTCTATAACGGGATTTGCAAGCGAATCAGAATCTGCAATGATTCAAAGATATACCCGTAGGCGAAGTTAGCTCCAGTTATGTTATATTATATCGGTAGCAAAGAGCTTACATATGTTATTCTTTTGTTATACTGGATGTCACTATAAAGCAGCACTAAAGTGTACAGGGTATAATAAAAAGGTGCAATAAATTCATTTCGAAATAGACACTGAAATCAGAGGTTATGTATAAAGAAAAGGATATTTATTGAATGGACATGATAACGACACTTAACAGAACAATGCACATACAATAATAAATATTGGACCATAAAACATACGTCACTCGTATCCTAAGGTAAGCTAATGTACTTGTGTTATAGAAATCGGAAACAACGACGGTAACCGTAAACCTAGTCCTGAGAACGTTCGTTTTCTATGAAATTCTTTATTGTGTATATAGGCACTCTTCCGAGCACTTATCATACACGTCCCAACATATAACCACCGCCAACAGGAGGCGTTTCGTAAGAGGCGACTAAATCCTGTAGCACTAGACGGGGAGCAGCGTCTGCGTGCGAAATAATAAAAAACTACGCTCGCCAACCCACCTGCCTAGCGTGGCGAGTATGGCAAAAACCCCCCGATGACAGAAGTCACTGGGGGAGGCCTATGTTTAGCAGTGGACGTCCTGTGGCTGAAACGAACATATAACTTAGCCCTACCACCGCTTCGGGACAACATATCGGCTGGTGATGAGAAGTAGCAGCGCAACAAACTCAGTCAGCTTCATTGACCATCGACATTGACCAACCGGAAATCAAACCCGGGACCTCAAACGTATTAAGATACCTACCTTATTTTATCAAATTTGACCATAGTTACATAACAAAAACAGAGATCGTAGTAGGTACTTAAAAAATTATATAATGTCCGAACAGTTAGTATGCGCGTCTTGGCTGTGTTGACGCTTATCACAAAATGCACTCACTTAGCATAACTAGTTGTCAGCTACCGTATTTTAGCCATTGATATTGCTCCAATAAAAAAGTTGTTGCATTTGAGCAGTAGGATCATGCCTTAATTAAAGTTTTATTGGACCATCCTTTATAGTGATGAGATTAATTACAAAGATTATTATCGATACAATATCTGTCACATTTGAGCTGTAATAACTAAGAATACAAATATGATTTATATGATGGTTATGTAAAGCTCATTTCCAAGTACCTATATGATGATTTTATACAGTATGTTAATTAACGAAAGGCGTTCCCGTTAACCCGTAACAGTATAACGTCAGTACATAATAATATTATGAGAAAAATATTCAGGACAAAAAAAATAAGATTTTAAATTTTAAATGAACACAAAAAATAATTTATAGATAGGTACGTAAAATTAAACACCCTATGTATGCCCACTTTCCCTCAATACCGCCAAACGGCAACACGAAAGTCACGAGATTTGAGCTGCTCAAATACGCTAGGTAATATTCCGCGCTACTATTTTAGTTATACATACACAGGACGTAACAAAGTTAAATAATTAATTGAATACCTATGTTTTTATTTGAGATATTTTTTTTATTGATATGTTTATTATAATCTACTAATGATGTGTATAGGGCTTAAGGGAACTCCCTCTGCTTTTTAACATACTGTATATCAATCAGATTCCTCCACATTTATAACATTGAAAAAACATCGTAGATGCAATCATTTCTGCTATAGAATAATAGTAGTAATAATAGAAGACTATTCAAGTTTATTTTATCTATTTTGTATATCGCATAGGCAAGGATTTTTTACAACTTCAAGTTGCATTTATAAACAGGGTTACGCAGAATTATTATACTATGATAGAGGTTGAAGACGATACAACGGTACTATGGAAGCAATACTTTTTTCGACGCGATTCTATATTATTAACAAAAGAACTCTATAAGAGGTGACACACAGCGCCCTCGAGCGGCGCATGATGCTTTCTTGCGTCCCTTCGCTGTCCGCCCCGCCAGCTGTGTGCACATACCTTTAGAGTTCCGATGATCAACCTGTTTCCTGTAACACCGTCAAGGCCAGATGTCCACGGCGCTTGGAAAATTGTGGAAATGAATGCATGATTGTCAATCTCGGACTCATCACGCCTCGGAAATGAACTAAGGGGAACACGGGAGTCCAATTTGTTGTTTTTTTACGTTAGCGTCGAAAGAATGCGTTTGTATCACCTTGAATTTGAGGAAATGTGATGTGAGGATTTGTTTATAAAACTGTGCAAAGTATTCTTTAGATACCGTGACATTAAAATTATCTTCTGATACTTTAACGTTATGTTTCTTCTTATAAATATGAAATCAATAAACTATTAACTGTAGGAGCAAAAATTACAATTTTGAACGAGCAAATACTAAAAGTTTTTAGCATTGGGTTTATATTAATAAAGCTTATTCACAGTTCAAAAAAATAATAATCCATTACGATTGAAAATATGACAGAAGATTTCAGAAGAACATTTAACACTGACATAATTTAACAATTCATATTTTTTTTCTATTTCTTCTTACAACACTAGTCTAGTCACGTCTAGGATTTAATGAGGATTACGAAAGTAGTATGTTTCCGAACGGAAAGAGGAATTGAGAATGAATAAATTAAACATGAAATGATGCAGACTATAAAACCGGCCAAGTGCGAGTCGGACTCGCGCACGAAGGGTTCCGTACCATTATTTATAAAAACGGCAAAGAAACACGTTTGATGTATGGGAGCCCCCTTAAATATTTATTGTATTCTGTTTTTCAGTATTTGTTGTTATAGCGGCAACAGAAATCATCATCTGTAAAATTTTAACTCTCTAGCTATCACGGTTCATGAGATACAGCCTGGTGTTAGACGGACAGACAGACAGACAGACGGACAGCGGAGCCTTAGTAATAGGATCCCGTTTTACCCTTTGGGTACGGAACCCTAAAAATGGTTTGCATCATTGCATTTACAATCCTTTCAATCTCCATTAAGTTATTAGAGTGGCGGTAGAGAAGCACAATCAGGTACAAATGCTCTTTCCGCGCATTTTAACTTACATTTACCATATAATACTCTGTTAAGAAAGTACCGGGAAAAGATTAATAATACACAAAATGTTAGTTATTTATCCAAATTTATTTTATCACCTTCAAAGTATGCTCCTTCAGAAGCGATACACTTACGCCAACGAATAATCCAATTATCAAAACATTTTTTTAACGCTTTTTCCAGAATCGAGTCAAACTCGTAAACCCACGTCTCGTCACCAGTAACAATGCGTTTCATGAATGTTGGGTCGCAATTGACTCGTTCTAGCAAGTCCTCAGCGACTCTTTTGCGATTGAGTTTTTGGAGAAAATTCAGGTCTTTTGGGACTAGCCGAGTGGCAACATGTTTCATACCCAATTGATTATTAAAAATGGTACGAATCGACTCGTGTGACACAGAAAGTTCGACAGCTAGCTCTCTCAAACTTGAATGAGGATTTTCAGTCAATAGTTCCTTCACTTTTGCGATGTTATCTTCAGTAGCAGACGTTCATGGCCTACCAGAGCGAGGCAAATCTTCCATCACATCTCGACTGCTTTTGAATGCTTTGTACTACCAGTGGCGGTCATTGGTTTTATTTCGAGGTAGGCAGTATGTACTTAGAAATGAGTTTTATTGATGAAAATCTGTGGTTTTCGTCAATAACACACATTTTTTATTTCGAGGTAGGCAGTAGATACTTACACATGTGTTTTATTGGTAAAAATCAGTCGTTTTCGTCAATAACACATTTTACCTTCTGCCTACCTCATTTTATTTACCAGGTAGGCACTGTCTAATTGCCTATATGCACCGCACGCCACGGTGTACCACTCATAAACACGTGTTTTTGATAAAGTCGATTCACCTGGTAAGCCTTCTGTAACATTTTCAGATACTCCGAATACAAAATCCCATTGGCGATGCAAAATTTAAGACAAACTCTTTGTTCCATGTTTTTGTCCATTATGAAATTCGCAATACACACTAGGTATGGTATAACTAAAAACAATGCTGTATTTAATCTTATTATCAGATGTAACTCAAACTCCGCGCAAAAATTGAAAACAGTTGTGCCAGTCTAACAACAACAAAAAAAAATGAATTTGGAACCATAAACAAATCATATATTGTTTTAAACTTTCATGGTCACTAACATTAGAATAGTTTGTTACGGGATTGCTACCATGTACCTTATTTTTGAGTTCCCGATATTTGGCACTGTTGCAAGCGCCATGATCACGGAGTAACTGAAGATCTTGCGGGTAAGTTGTTAAGGGCAAACATATCGGTCTACCCTCTTTCGCTGTCTTTTATTGCACGCGTCGGTACCATTGTCTACAAATTCACTATTTTCTCGCACCTGTTTTCGACACACAACACTAACAGTATCTAACCGCGAAATAGCAGTTTGTTGTTTTTTCCGGTTTTTGCACATACGAATAACTGGATTCCAGACACTTGACAATTTAAACCCATCCTCGCGATTGAAATTTTTGTACTTTGTAATTTCTATCGCTTCCCTGACCATTCAACAGTGCCGAAATATCGGGAACTCAAAAATAAGGTACATGGTAGCAATCCCGTAACAAACTATCATAAACAAATTATCAATTCCCGAAACTTTTTTGACAGAATGTATAGCTTAAGTATCAATAAGTCTACCTGCGTCAGCAATAATTATCTTTTACTATCTGCAGAACTTATCGGTGATACTAAGTGGAGTTTGACAATCGCATTTACGTTTCAAGAACTTGATTGCTTAACAGTTTTACTGATTATCGATCCATAATAAACTTTCTTTTGTCGCTTAAGTGTTCAACAAATACTATAATAATAAGTACTATATACTATAGTAAGTAGTATAGTGACTTATCAGGTTGGAGTACCTACCTCGGTGGTGCAATAAGTCCGTGATATATAGCATTTCAATACTCCTTTTGTAGCATTGGTACCTATCTGTTAACATTCACTGGTGTAGATATAAACGAATTTAAAAGATTAAGTTAACAATTTTGAATCAAAATTAGACCCATCGGATCATCTTAATAAATCTCATCAGATTAACACCGTCCATATTCCCCTTTTAGCCGAGGCTATTTACACTTGGAGAACCCTAGTCTCCGATGAGCTTCTTCGAAACCTTTCAGCCCAACGGCTGTGGGACGAGCCCTTGTGCAGAGTAGTTCGTGATAATCTATTACAAACGACAACGAACTCTGCAGATCGTGCTCGTCTCTTAGCTGTAGCTGAATGGGAATCGAGGCTTTGGCTCAGATCCCTGCCTTCTCCTGCCTTGGGAACGTTTTTAGATAACACGTCCTTTAGAATAGCTGTAAGCCTCCGCTTAGGAGCTTTAAACTCTGTTTCTCATCACTGTTCTTGTGGAAAGGTAGTTGATAAGCTTGCTCACCACGGTCTCTCTTGCACCAAAAGTGCTGGCAGAATCCCCCGTCATGCCAGTTTAAACAATGTCATACGTCGGGCACTTGTCAGCGCACATATTCCGGCCGTTCTGGAACCCAGCGGCCTTGCACGTGACGATGGCAAACGCCCTGATGGCATGACGTCTCGTTTAGTGTGGGACGCAACGTGCGTGGACACTTTAGCGCCATCCCATCTTCCATCGACTGGCAACAGGGCCGGTTCAGCAGCAACTTCTGTGGAGATTCTCAAACGGCGCAAATATGAAAGTCTTAGTGAGACATACATATTTGAGCCGTTTGGGGTCGAAACTCTGGGCCCGTGGGGACCAAGTGCCCATAAACTCTATCGTGAGATGTCTAAGCGTTTAGCTGAGACATCCCACGATACAAAGGCTGGTTTATATTTGGCCCAACGTATTAGCTTAGCTATACAGCGTAGCAATGTGGCCAGCCTTTTGGGTACCTTTCCCCAAGGCAGGGACCTCAATCAGATATTTTATTTATAGGTTTTGTCCTATAAATAAAATATCTGATCTTATGTACATAAATAGTTTAGGTTTATATTTGTTTTATTTTTAGATTAAAAAATTGTAATTTTTATCTGTTAATAAATAATACATTATCAATAACTATATATATGACTATAAAGTGCGCTCGCTCGATTCGCACTAGATAATGACTGGATAGTGGGTATAACTTTAGCAACAAGCCTTCCTTGTACCTATAATCTAATCTAACTATGCGTATAGTCGTCAATACTCGCTAGTCAAACTCGGACGGCCAACGAGCGTGTGAGATAAAAATGATTCAAATAAACATTAATCAGTTAGCGTTTTGTGCTTTAAGTGCTATGGTCATTTTCATCTATATTTCTTACACAGACTACGCTATCTCAGGATTATTGGGAAACTACAAAACATACAAAATGTACAGTGTATATAATAGTTCAAAATTTAAGTACATATTGCAATGGACGTCTCCAAAAACCTCGCCCTTCTCCTTAATGGGTATCGGTCAAGATGGTTTTATACAAAGAAATTGTACCTACACTAACTGTGTGGTCACTCCGGACAGATCGTTATTCGAAGATTTGACAAAATTTGATGTCATATTGTTTCACGGCCCGGAACTCGTTTATGTACCCATTCTGAACAAGGACCTGCCTATGATTAGAGCGCCGCGCCAAAAGTACGTTTTTGCCTCATATGAATCGTCGCATTACTACCCAATTTGTTCTCATAGATTTGACAGCTTTTTTAATTGGACGTGGACGTTCAGGCTCGATTCGGATGCAAGATTGGGCTATGTGCTCATTAAAGACTCCCGTAATATTGTGATTGGACCAAACAAAATAATGCACTGGATTAAATTGGAAGACATGGACCCAGTAAGCGAGGATTTCAAGGCTCAGCTTAGGTCGAAATCCAAAGCTGCTGTTTGGTTTGTCTCAAACTGTGACAGCAAATCTGGTCGAAAAGAATATGCTGACAAACTTGGAATCGAACTAGCTAATTACAATCTTACCTTAGACGTATATGGCAAATGTGGGACAATGAAATGTGGTGGATATAACTCCCAACCAAGTTGTGATAGATTGATCAGGGATAACTATTATTTTTATTTATCATTTGAAAATTCCTTGAGTGAAGATTACGTTACTGAAAAGCTACTTCGACCATTGAAATTTGACTCTGTTCCCATCGTTTTAGGATTCGCCAATTACACAAGGTATGTCAAATGAAATCAAAACTAACAATAATAGAGGAGATACGGTATTTTTCAATCGCGGCTTTAAAATAGTAAATTTCTAATTATTTTAGGCAATCTAGTGTTCAAAATGAGCAATTTTACATGTCTGATTTAAAAAAAAGAAACCATTTATGGATCATTAGTCATTAGTAAACTTGAGAAACTTAGGGGCACTTTCAGTTGGCTTGGCCCTAACTTTTAACTTTTCTTTCGGATTAAACTGGATATATTGGAATATACATTAATTAGTATGAGGAATTTAACAAGCAGCAGAAAATGATTTGCATAGCTAGCTATCATCCCTAATGACCCTGCAAGACGACAATAATCTTGACACAAGTGTGGCTTCGGTTCAAAGTGAGCTAAGAGACCTCAGGCGCAACAACCATAATGTAACAGTGATAGCTCACTAGCCTGGTTGAAAGCACACATAATTATTTATGCGAAGTTTTGGCCTGATTTAAAGAACTAAGGACCATAGAAAGTCGTGTTAGGGACGGTGTGCGTTGCATTTCTAAGTTCAATATTTTTTTTGAAACCCTGATTTTAATTTAAAAAATAGCAAATTGACTGTCACTCCCATTAAGGTGTTCGTATGTATTGTGTTCCCCTATGTATCGTGTTGGTTTATCTTTTTTTACACTCCATAATTTTAATCCCATAATTCACTTTGATATTTGCTAATTTTTAGGTTCTGTAAATAATTGGTGTGATTGTTCGAAGAATTTATTGATGTGATTTAAACATATTTTACAGATTTATGCCAGATGGAATCTACTTAAACGCGAATAAGTTGAAGCCTGAGGCTCTAGCAGCAAAGTTGAACTATCTTATACTCAACCCCGAAGAGTATTTCAACTACTTTAAATGGAAGAACCACTACTCTTACCACTCCAGAGAAGAAACCTCAGAGAACAATGATTTCTGTAACTTCTGCGCTTTGGTAAATAATGAGGAGAAGATGAAAAGACAGTCTGTCATAATGAACTTCCACGAGTGGTGGGATAATCCTGCAATGTGCACAAGATAAACACGGCAAGAGCACGATAAGGGTAAAGTTCAAAATGATATGAAGTATCATTCGAAGATTTACTCAACAAAAAAATCTTTTTCGATCAAGATAACACCAATAATTGTAAATTGTAACACATATTTTTCGAACTTAAAAGGTTTCAACCTTGATGACTTAGGATGGTGTACTCTCTCCAACCACGCCACTACACATGAAATCTGTTGTAAGGAATGGAGGGTGCTGTGAAAACGGTCTACAGAGATTTTAAGTATCCGGTTCAGCTCTGGTAACACGAGATGGTAGCATTTCAATATGTTGTTCAGTTTTTGCAGTGGTAACCTCGCAGTATAAAAAATGCGAAATTCGAAAAAAGTTGTAAACTTTGAAAGGTTGGATCTCGGAAACTATTGGGTCTACAGAAACAGTGTATCATATTGTATCAAATTTAGTCTACTTTAAAAGCGTCATCGGAAAGTTTTTTCAAAACTAGTCCTTTAGGGTTATAATCGCCAACATTTGAAAATAAAACGATTTTTTCGCGGTTTTTCGATTTTTAACTAAGTTACGTTCGGCGCTCGAGGTCACAAACTAAAATTATTAATTAGGCCAACATCATAAACAAGTGTGCAAAAAATCAGAACTACCGGATTTGTCGCATACTACCCCATACTTTCAGGCTACAAAGTTACTGGATTAAATAAAGCAGCAATGCCAAATTGAGCGTGTCATGTAGCTATGGGCTGGATATAAGAGAACATTTGAGCAACGTGACGTGAGTCGTGACGTGGCTAGACGTGATGGTGGTAAGTGGAACAAAAACTTGACCGAGAGGCTACCAAGAGATGGAAAGCGAGTGTCAGCAGATCCTAAAGCCACACCAGGAAAGAACTAGACACTTTGACATTGGGACAACACAAAGATAATCATGAGTGGTTTATAATTAATCATAAATACCTACTTCACATGATGAATATAAAGTTTAGCTCTTGTTTTTTTAACTCTTAAACCATAGTTCTGGCATTAGCTCTCTTTTATTTAAAGTGTTTTTTACTGTTAACTTCACCTATGTCCAGCATGGGCCTCTAAAGACTGATAATGATGATGATGTTAATCATATTACTTGACTGCACTTCGTCTATGAAATGAAATGTATTATGTTTATAAGGTGCGATTAGATTTATGCTCGTGACTCGACTTGTGAATTTACTTTCTACTTTTTATTTAGAATGAAGTCAGCCGTCGTCTTAATTAAAGGCATTTTTCTTTAGAAACCGAAAACAATGGCGCTATTGTTTGCAACCAATCGATTCGATCTACCTTTCGTTGTTTTTACCCGACTGCCAATCGAGGGTTATATTTTTCGAGCTTATGTATGTATGTATGTAAGTATGTCTATTTCTTTGGCACGGCCTACAGCCCAAACCGTTTAACGGATTTTAAAGTATAATATATCAATAGATTCGTCTCATTTGTAGGAGTGAGAAAGGGTATGTTATTTCCCAAAATTCCCGCGGGAACAGAACTTACGCCGGAAAAACGGATCTGCAATACTGATAAACCGATTTTGAGACTTTATTTTATTAACTAAGGGTCACATATTTTCAGTGCTAATAGTATTCAATACTTTAATTTCCAATATATAAATACAATTCCTACGGGAACAGGCAAAAAAAACACTCAAAAAATAGGAAGGAAAAACTGTTTAATGGATTTCAACATATGATATGTCATTAGATTCGTCTCAGTTGTGGGAGTGACATAGGCTATGTTATTACCCGGAATTCCTATTGCTACATGAATTAAACGGGAAAAATCGATTTCAGATACTACTTACTCGAGTTAAAACCTTTTTTTTTCCAATTAAGAGTTACAAATACGGCTTTATAGTTTATTGAAAAGTAGTAGTAGAACACTACAAACTAAAAAGTCAAAAATAAAATAAATTAATTTAAAAAAATGAAAAACCCGACTGCTTAAAAAATGAACTTAAAAGATGAAAACAAGATTTAAGAATCAATTTGCAGTCGGAGGCATCAAATCCATTAACAGCATAATGATGATTGACTTGGTATGCACAGTCACTGCGTTAGTACCTTATTAAGTAATTTAAATCCGTGTAGAAAAAGTCGAATCAAGTAACATAGATTTGATGCCTCAGACTGCAAATTGATTCTTTTAATCTTGTTTTCATCTTTTAAGTTCACTTTTTACGCAGTCGGGTTTTTAATTTTTTTTAATTTATCAATTTTATTTAAAGCATTATCTAATAGACATTATAGGAGAATGTAGACATAGTGTAAACTGAATATATCTGAAAAAACGGCCAAGTGCAAGTTGGACACGTTCTGTACAAACTTTTAGGTATGCAAATATTTTTTCATCACGGGAACCCTGAAGTCATTCCCGCTTTTCCAAGTTTGTATATTTTTTGTGTAAGTGCCTACTATAAAACGCGATTCAGATTTTTCCTTTCACTGATTGTCGGTTTTACAGTATAAAGTTGAAGGATAAGAGAATGGTTTTATTTTGTGGATGAATGAAAGGTACCTATTCTATGTTTTACTAACTACTAATTTTAATAACTTACTTTAGTGAGCGCCTATCATAACCGTCACTATAAAATTCCATGTATTAAAATACTTGCTTGTAAATTAGTTTTAATCAGGTAAAATAGACTGTTTTAATTGTATTAGTATAGTTTTTAATTGCCTTATTTCTATGAGTGCTTTGTCCCGCTTCTAGTCAGGTTACACTTAACCATGATCTTGGCTAGTCATTGCATTTGTACATGGGAATTAAATCAGACCAATTTCAGAGAATCATTTATTAGATGACACCACCAATCAATGGACATACTTTTTACACCCCGCATACACATGCTTTAAATCCATGCTACTCGTAGATTTCATATTAAAGTAAGAAGCTACTTTATATGAAATCTAGTGACATTGCAGTCTTGTTAGCTTCGAAGCTACGTAATCGGCGCCGGTGGGACTTCGTCTGAATAGGCCTATTCAGCTACTTCACTCCCATAATTATACTTCTTACTATAATTACTTTTAAGCTTGGGGTAGATGAAGAATCTGCCTCTCATACGGAGTGAAGACATCGCAGTTCTAGTCAGCCTGTGACCACGGTCGGTGTAACCCGATCGAAACGTCAGGCTAAAGAGGTAACATTTTGTACAGTCAACAGCACGTCGACCTACCCAAACAGTCAAAAAATCTCCAATAGATTTTCAACTTTTAGCCTGACATATAGAGATAATTTTCAAATGTGAAAATTTCACATGTTGTGGTAGGTCGACGAGCTGTAGTCCGTACCTAAATTATGATCGCGTTAATTCCCGTTTCATTGAGTTTTAAATACTTACTATAATATCTTTAAAATGCTTTAAATTCCACACACACTAAAAGGAAGAGCGACATATTTCATGGTACACAGGTAACAATGTCACATTCAATCGTGCCTATGTTTGCCTTAAGTTTAATTGAAACCTAAAGATTCAATAATGCGATAGACTTACATTCGTCTTACGTTTGGTAGATATGCGTCCCAAGTTGCTGCTATAATATTATCCTATCAAAAATAAGCAAAGGAATTATTATAAAGAGTGCGCAAAAGAGCAGGAAAAATTCTCACTCGACTTACCCTCGGGGCATAAACATTGTTAGAGAATGGAGTGATTTTATTGATGCAATACTTACTTTTTATAGGCAGTCGGACAAGAATAAGGCGTCTTGATACAATTTTCCTTATCTTTTTTGCATATTTAAAGTCGCTTTCACAGTCTGCTGGCTACCAACGACTTGCACTATTATAAATTAAGCAAATTGCGCGTCAAATGATGCTTTGCGTAAACAACAGTATACCTACATGGAAATCTTTAAATGTTTTTTACGAACGTCTGGTTCGTGCTTTGACATGCAAAGCTGTTAAAAAAACGCTTTAGTACCCAAAGAAAGTTCCAATTGGTCAAGCGTGTTTTAACGCCACATTTTAGTTCTGATTTGTCAATCAATGCAACAATTTTATTTAGTCCTGACTGGACTGGATAAAATTTTTGCAGATCCAACTGACTGATTCAGTCAGTCAAATCAGTCAGTTGGAGCAAAAATAAGGTTTGGCAAGCCCAAACAAAATTATGATTTGGCTAATTAATACTTTTGCATTGGTTAAGAAATCGGAGTTAAAATGTGCAGTTAAAACACTCTTGACCAATTGCAACTTTCTTTGTATTTGACGAGTTACCTACTTACCTACCTACCAAAACAAAACACTTTGTACCTATGTCATGGATGTTTCTGCCGTTATCTAGTCGCTGTGCAAGCTTAACTTAGTTTGGGGCTAGATGATTGGGGTGATTGTTCCAAGATTTTTTAATTTAGAATGTTTTTTTAAAGGCAGCATATATAAGGGAAGAAGTGATACTTCAGTGATGGTTACGTGGAATAAATTGTCTATTATACTTAAGTGTCTGTTCTTTTATTTATTTATAGCTTATATGAATTCGAATTCAAATATATTTTTTGCTCGATAAGTAGTTTAAAAGATAGTACAAACAACAACATACCAAGAGCCATATAAAGTCCCGCAATTTGCAACTCAATTACAGCACAAACTTATAAGAGTTCTAAAGTGGAGCGTAAAAATACGTTTATGGCAGTTGATCTCACTGTCCCAGCACAAGGTGAGACAGTGAGAAGACTAGACAAGCTCTAGGTGGCTTCCTACCGAGAAATACAACATTGTATGATAACTGTCGTGAATCAGGAGAGTTTGTGGGATGTGAGGTAAAAGATATTATAGCTCACTTTTACCGGCACCGTATTGAACAAGTAATGGTAATAAAGTAAATGTCTGATGTTGCAAATCGGGAATTAGAGTGATCAGCTAAAATGAAGAGTTTCGACGTTTCCCGTTTGACTCCACAATGTTATTTCTTTAAAGTAAACACGTTTTTTTAAGGTTTCGTACCTCAAAAAAAAAACAACGGATCCCTTATATCTCTCTTTCTCCCTTAGATCCCTTATGGATCTATTTGTATTTCCGTTGACCTACAACTATGAAATTTGGGTAATCAATACCGTCTATACTAACTACAAGTACAGGGAAAAATCTGAAAACTAGTTACTTGTAAATAAATCAATTAAACCATAAACCTGACCTGACTGTCACGACAAATGCTGAGCGGGGCCTTTTTGACACATACTGATTTTTATTATCCTGTATATAAGGTCCGATTTTATTAGTGTTCATCCTGTTAACCTGTGACTATATAGGTGAAAAGCAATCGTAAAAACCAATTTTCAAATGTGTACCATAAAAACTAAATAAGTTAAAAATCAACAACATTGACTTCATATTGCATAAACTCGTCCTATCTTTGCTACGTTTAACCATCTGATTATCCGTCTTATTCCTTCTCCTTGTACAGAGCGAGAAAGAGTTGAAGATAGGACGAGTTTATGCAATATGAAGTCGATGTTGTTATTTTGTAATTTATTTTTAACTTTTTTAGTTTTTATGATAGACATTTGAAAGTTGGTTTTTACGATTGCTTTTCACCTAAATAGTCACAGGTTAACAGGATAAACATTAATAAAATCGGACCTTATATGTTTTTTTTTTCCTTTTGTATTCTGTGTGTGTCAAATAAATCTTTTTCTATTCTATTCTATTCTATTATATAATATAAATAAATGGATATAAATTCAATATGCAGCAAAAAAAAACAAAGAATCCGATATCCTAACAAGTTATGCCTCTTCTTTGTTTTCGATGACGGATAAAATTTTTTTTTGGTTTTTAACCAACGGCACTTGTAGCAAATACTTTAATTTATTTATCGTCTACATACTCTATGCGTAAGGTATGCGTTGTAAGTTATTCGTAAGACGAGTCAAAATTATTTAATATCTAACGATTAACGCAACTCAAGTTCTCGAGTGGTGACCACGCCTTGGCAAACGTTGTGTAGGATGCCCCCCAGCCCGATAGACCGACGACCTTAGAAAGATGGCTGGCAGTGGATGGATTAAAAATGCGGGAGATCGTGCTCTTTGGTGGAGGCTTACGCCCAGCTGTGGACTGCAATAGGCTGAATAGGTAAATAGATTAACGCAACTCCCAAAGCGCATCGTATGTAAATACCCGTACAATACATCAAAAGAGCTAATTTGTTTAACACACACTGACATTGTAGCTAAATTCTCAATTTCCCTAGCGTGCCATAAAGTACAAAGTGATTTACCTTCCCAAACTTATAGACCAGGAGCCTAACATAAACTCTTAACAGAAAATAAGCCATGTTGTTGTTACGTAAAACTTTATAAAAAAAACAAAACAAGGTTGAAGTAACTCTGTTTGGCAGAGTGCGACCGCACTAGGTGACAGGAAGAATAAAACGTAACCTTATTTAATATAAAAAGCCGGTTCTCTTCCACGGCTAGTTCGTGGCAGCCGCAACAATGTTCTACAGGTCATAGCCGACAGTAGGGACTGACCATTGGTCGAGCACCTAAATAATTTGGTCACTTAACATAGTTGATAAGCTTGTTGTTTTAGCAGCAAACTAACACTATATTATATATAGCATATAACAATGACAAATAAACTTTCAACATTAAAAAAACCGACTAAAATAATGATGCAGTGAGTTTTATCCGAATCATGAATTGTTATTGAGTTTATTATGATTAATATCTATGTCGTCGTCGTCCAAGTCATACAACTCGAACAAGTCGTTAAAAGCTTAGATAGTTTGCTTCCACTGTTATACCTAAATCAAAATTGTTCATTTGAGTTAAAATGCATTTCATAGATAAGTACACTCACATACGCATACGCAGCAATCCTGAAGATTGCTGCATTTCTCCCCCTCTTATGTCCCACTACTGAGGTATACAACTACTGGAAGGTTTTAACAGTACGTCAGTTGTTTATTGTCTCGGTAGTGCTCCGCAAGCACTCCCTTATCACATATGACCCTCTATTAGCGAACAACAGGCGTAGGAGGGGTAGAGTTTGCTTTAATCTGTCTTTTAACACAGCTTTCGCCCACAGATTCTTCTGCTTCCTAGGAGGCTACCTGTACAATAAGCTGAACAATATCCTGAGCTTATACCACCTATCAAAGCACTCGTGTAAAACTAAAATAACTCTCTGGTTGTGTAATCTTGATTATGTGAGCACTGAAGATTTCATTGTAGTTATGAAATAGCTCATGATAATGCATTGAATTACTTACAATATCATCAAATATATTATTGTAACGACTAACGAAATACACAAACACACGCACTCAGACACACCACACACACACATACACGCGCGCGCACGCACGCACCCACACCCACACGCACACGCGCAAAACACACACACACACATACATAAATACATAAATACATAAATACATACATACATATGTGTATATATATATATATATATATATATATATATATACACATATCAGAAAGAATGTAACGTAGTGTAATAAGTATATTTTTAATTTGTATTTTCTTTATCATTTGTCTATATAATCTATTGAACGACTGTCTGAGGAGGTGGGAGGCTGGTGTCCTGTAACACAGGTATTTTATACCTAGCATAGGCACCAGTCTCACACAAACATTTCATTTCATTGTACCTCTAATATTGTCCAACTGAAAATGTTTGTGATGAGAAAATAAAGATTTTATTTTTATTATTATTATTATTATACGGTAGCGAAAGCATCTTCATCATCAGCCACAGGACGTCCACTGCTGAACATAGGCCTCCCCCAGTGACTTCCAGATCGGCCGATTGGAAGCGGCCTGCATCCAGCGTCGTCCTGCAACCTTTACCAGGTCGTCTGCCCACCTTGTGGGTGGGCGTCTTACGCTGAGCTTGCCGGTACGTGGCCTCCATTCCAGAACCTTTCTGCCCCATCGGCCGTCAGTTCTACGTGCTATGTGCCCCGCCCACTGCCACTTCAGCCGGCTAATCCGTCGGGCTATGTCAGCGACTTTGGTTCGTTCACGGATCTCCTCATTTCTGATTTGATCTCGCAAAGAAACACCGAGCATAGCCCTTTCCATAGCGCGCTGTGCAACTTTAAGCTTTCTTATCAGGCCCATAGTAAGAGGCCACGTTTCTGTTCCGTATGTCATCACTGGTAACACACACTGGTTGTATACTTTCGTCTTAAGGCACTGAGGTATTTTGGACGAGAAGATTTTGCGTAGTTTCCCGAACGCTGCCCATCCGAGTTGGATTCGTCGATTGACCTCTTTCTCAAAATTGGATCTACCCAACTGGATCACTTGTCCCAGGTAAACATATTTGTCAACAATTTCGAGAATAGAGCTCCAAACTCGTACTGGGTAGGGCGCAACATGGGCATTCGACATAATCTTTGTTTTGTCCATGTTCATCTGAAGACCTACCTTATGGGAAGCTCTATTAAGGCCATCGAGCATTGTACCGAGATCTTCCAGCGACTCTGCCATGACCACCATATCGTCGGCAAACCGAAGGTGAGTAATGTATTCGCCATTAATGTTGATGCCGAATCCTTCCCATTCCAGGAGTTTAAAAGCATCTTCCAATGCGGCGGTGAACAGTTTTGGAGAAATAACGTCTCCTTGCCTTACGCCTCGCTGCAGAGGAATAGCTTTCGTGCTCTGCTCCTGTACTCGGACCGTCATGGTGGCGTTTTTATATAATGCTCATATTTACTGCCCCGAAAGCTTTCAGCTTGAGCTGTCAAATCGCTTTGAATGCCTAGAGAACTGCGAGTCAGTAGACGAGATTAACAACAGGTTTGTAGAAACTGTCCAGGCGGTCGGGTCGAAATTTTTTAAGCCCCGTCGAAGAGCTAACCGCAAAAACTTACCGACCACACCCTCAAACACATGGCAGAACGACGTTCAATGGCACTGCAGTCCTCCGTTGACGCTAAGTTATATCGGCAGCACAATAGACGTATATGGAAGTCCTTGCGACATGATATCCGCAACTTTAATACAAATAGTATTAAAGAGGCGATAGAGCGGAACCAAGGCTCCAAAGTGTTTGCAAGAGACATGTCTATTGGGCAAAGCCAGCTGACGAAGCTGAAGACGGAGGATGGTAGTATAATGTCGACAAAAGCCAAAGTTTTGAGGGAGAATGAAAAGTTCTATGGGCAGTTATACACCTCGGTCACTAAACCTGTTAGTAGTTCAGCCGCATATCCAAGAGCTAAGCTGACCCGACACTATACCGAAGATATCCCGGACATCAGCCTATATAAGATTAGGATGGGTCTCAAACAGCTCAGGAACAACAAGGCGCAGGGTGATGACGAAATCACCTCAGAGATTCTGAAAGCGGGTGGAACACCGGTACTGAAGGTCCTTCAGAAACTCTTTAACTCTGTCTTGCTCGAGGGAATAACGCCGGAGGTATGGAACAGAGGTGTGGTGGTGCTCTTCTTCAAGAAAGGAGATAACAACTTGCTGAAGAACTACAGACCCATCTCGCTTCTGAGCCATGTCTACAAGTTGTTTTCGAGGGTCATCACGAATCGTCTCGCACGTAGGTTCGCTGACTTCCAGCCTCCCGAACAAGCAGTTTTCCGAAAAGGCTTTAGTACCATAGACCACATACATACGCTGCGATAAGTTATACAGAAGACCGAAGAGTATAACTTACCACTATGCTTGGCGTTTGTGGACTATGAGAAGGCCTTCGATTCGATCGAGACTTGGGCAGTGCTACAGTCTCTACAGCGGTGCCATATTGACTATCGGTACATCGAGGTGCTGAAATGTTTATGTAGCGAAAGCAATTTCTTAAAATATAAAATTAGTTTTTTTTTTCCGAAATAATGTCTTTACTAAGTTGTTTCAAAGCAACAAGTACTTAATTACTTTATAAATACGAGTGTTACACCCGTTATATTAAAAATGGCGTCTATTACTTGGCTAAGAATTATAACTTTTGAACAGTACTTACCTACTTCTGTCAATTACTTTACTATAAAATCAAAATCGTTGCTAACGGGTGTTATGTGAAATATGTTCCAACTCAATAAACTCGACGATGTCGATGACCATCTAGTAAAGTGGTTCGCAATCCGGACCACAAAGTCCGGCGGTTGCGGGTTCGAATCCCTTGGTTTGAAGCTAGATAATTGGTGTGATTATGAAAAGTAGCACTTCCGTTAGTGTTACTTTATTCAAATTGTATGAGAGAACTCTATCATCTCCTGGTCTACTACTCTCTCCTGATTATTAAGTCTGTTCACGGAGTATAAAAGAAAAGTGGGGGTGAGAAAATAGGGTCATTTATCAATGCATTGCGATAAGGTGTCAAGGTAGTGTTGTTTGTGATAGGCGGCTATCGATACTCTTCATTGCTGCACTCTTTTAACACTGAGTGGTATCACACAACTTTTTTTACCTACAACCTTTTTTCTAACTTTTTTCCCATGGTAGGTGATTTATTAGACACGTGATAGCCAGCGCCTCTGCCATGAACAATAAACAGGCAATGAGCAGTGGTTTTTTTCATCAAACTCTTTAGAGGAAAACCATGCAAGGTTGAAGTAATACTGCTCGATGAGATCATGGTAAGGCCAGTGGACGTGTTAACTACTTGTTTCCATCACTACAAATCCTATGAACTTAAATGAAAAAAATCCGGCCAGGGGCGTGACCTGCCACGCGTAGTGTAGGGTTCCGTAGTTGTCCGTCGTTACCACTATTAAATGCTAAATTTATATATGGTAAATTACTCTTAAACTAACTGATCTATCTTAACCGTTATTTTCCTTAAAAGTTCATGAAAAGATTTTTCAAGCCAATAGTTAAGCTTTTAGAGGGGCAGGGGCGGGAGCCCTACTCGATCAAAATTGGCACTTTAAACTTCAATATTACGCAAACGGATAACCTCTGACGGACTGACAGACAGAGGGATATGACGAAATTATAAGGGTTATTTGTCAGGACTAGGAAACCCTAACAATGATACTTTTTAGACTCATAAAAAATAAATTGGATAACAGCAGAGTCCTGTCCTGAGTCCTTCTCAAATTAAGAAATTAACATCCTTGTTATAGTACAAGATAGCACACAGTGAAATAGCTAGAGGGTTCCTCGCAGCAAATCTAGCTCTAAGATAAAAAAATGATTTTTCAATTTACTCAAATCGTCAATCAATCAATCACCAGCCCCTCTCATCGAGATCACAATAAATTATAATCAATAAAAAACCCTTATCGATATTTGAACGGAGCCGGAAAAGAAGCAGATGACTAAGTGGCTCATTGTGATCTGAAAATTGTCGGCACGATTTGATTAATAATCACGGTGTTTTTAAAAGCAGTCTTACAAAAAGACTGTAGATTCTGAACTGGAAAATAAGCTAAAGAATAAAGCTATTATTCATCTTCTTACTTACATGTCATTTACTGTCTGTAATCTGTATGTAACTTCGAGGTACCTATCTTAAGTTATCAAAGTTCTTTAGGTAACAAGAAACACTTACGGCCTGTTTCACAATGTACGCATAAAGTGCCACATGGATACGTAACAGATAAAAATCATCATCATCATCATCAGCCAACACTAGTCCACTGCTGGACATAGGCCTCTCCAATTGCACGCCACTCTACTCTCATCCAGCTCCTGCCAGCAACCTTGCGAAGATCGTCGCTCCATCTAGTCTGAGGGCGTCCCACACTACGCTTGCCGACACGCGGTCTTCACTCAAGAACTCGTTTACCCCAGCGGTTATCGGTTCTGCGACAAATATGGCCGGCCCACTGCCACTTCAGCTTGCTTATTCGATGGGCTATGTCGATGACTGGATAAAAATATGTAGAGGATAAAGTTGCTTGTATGAATGAATGTGTCATTAAGCGCTATTTTTTGAAGGTTGTGAAATGCAAAAATAGTGTTTATCCTGAAGATAAGTCAAATAAATATAATAAAAATAAGTATATTAAAGTCAACTACAAAATGCTCCCTCATTGAATGTACACGCTGTGTCACTAATAGAGAGAGATGGAGAAGCATCACAAAAGCCGCTTGCAACCTAGACGATCCAAGACCATGATATGACTAAGAAGAAGAAGAAGAAGAAGAAAGTAACAAATAGCCTATACAGAACCTATCCGTACATAGTAAAACAGGCCCTTATAGTTTCGCCATGTCGATGGATATTCTGGTTCGTCTGTCTGTCTGCTTTTTTTAGAGACTCTTAGTAAGAAAACTGTTATTTGGCAAGGGCACACATACATATTGATTACGCCGATAACGTGGTAAAACAAGAATTTTGTATGCTAGCTGTTGTCCGCGACTTCGCTCGCGTAGTCTTTAGTTTATTCAATATATCACACAGAAACATTTAACCGGGATAAAAAGTATCCTATTTGTAAAACTATGTAGATCATATTATTCTATATGTGTGCAAAATTTCATCCACGTCCGTTTAGTAGTTTTTCCGTGAAAGAGTAACAAACTTCCATACTTACAAACTTTCGCATTAAGAACATTGGTATGATAAATCCCATGTACATGTATAGTAAAGCTAAGGTATTTTTTTTCTCGTCCATCTCATGGTGACGGAAAGCCAAGATAATGCCAACGGATCCTTGGAGCGAACGATGGTAAAAACAATACTACCAAGATGCGATAGTACCTACAAAGTGCAAGTGATAAGTGCAAAGTGATAGTATGTGACAGGCAAAATCACCCACAAAAACTCTACATTCATTGCGCGTGGCCCGCCACGCACATGGCCGGTTTTTATAGTCATTAAATAATTGATCTAAGTATCATATACGAAATACAAGTTTATTGTTTTTGTTTTGCCTATTCTTCGTTTTATTAAAGAGTTTTGTTCCTATTATAATTTAATTTAAAAATATATATAATTTATAAAAACAATTTAGCTTACCAAAACTCTTTTAGCAAATCATTCAACCGAATTCCATTCCATTTCATTTTCATGTTCATTAGAAATAGGTGCGTAAGAAAGCATTGAAATTTCTATTAGAATTCAACGATTAAATTTGTTAAGGTAAAAGCTAGCGTTGCGCGTTGCTCTGCTTAAATTAAAAACCTATCTCTTAGATCTTGATTTATGCTGACACTTCTCCAATTAACCCTAAATAACTGTGCAATGGTTACGTCTGTGGTGAATATAAAATAACGGTTTTTCGTCAAATGCCTGCAAGTTAGACTTGCTGACACATGTCGCACATTAGGTAAATATTATGTTATAGATAACATGAAAATAAATAAATAAAGTCTCGCAAAACCATAATATTTTAATTGGTTGATTTAAAGTATATTAAAAAAAAAAACGGTCAAACCATTTGGGAACTGGTATAGTGGCACAAACATATAGACACACAGGTTCAACTAATAACATCCTTTTTTGCGACGTAGTTTATAAAAAGTAACTAGGCTAAGTTTCTTTTTTAAACCTACTATGAACAGCAAAAAGCTCTGAAATAAGAAGCTAAGTTATACTGTTGTCTTTTATTTACGCGAACACGATACCTTCGTGCGCAAAACCACCAAAATTATATGGGTTGCCAAAAATACACAAACCAAATGTCCCGCTACGTCCTATTGTGAGTCAGATTGATACACCAACCTACAGACTGGCTCAGCACGTAGCTAGATCACTATCTCGGCTAAGAGGAACAACTACAGCACATGTGAAGGATTCCTACCATTTTATCAGCGAGGTTAAACACCTACACCTAGCGGATAATGAAACTATGGTCAGTTTTGATGTACAGTCCCTATTTACAAGTTTACCAGTACAGGACTGCATTGAAATTACTAAAAGGAAGTTAGTTGAACTTGATATGCCTATAGAATATGCGGAACTATTGGAACATTGCCTAACATCGGGATATTTACTGTGGGACAATGAATTCTATGTACAAGTAGATGGTGTGGCTATGGGCTCTCCAGTATCACCTGTTGTCGCAGACATTTTCATGGAGGACTTCGAGGCCAGAGCTCTAGGCACATCACATATAACACCCAGGTTCTATAAACGGTACGTAGATGATACTTTTACAATTTTACCCACCAATCAAGTCTCTGCTTTTCTAGAACATTTAAATTCAATCCACCCAAAAATCAAATTTACTATGGAAATTGAGGCAAACAATAAACTAGCTTTCTTAGATATTTTACTTACTAGGAATCCGGATCATACTCTTAGTCATACAGTTTTTCGTAAAGCCACCCATACAGATAAATACCTCAATGGTGCCTCTCACCATCATCCTCGACAGTTGGCTACCGTAGGCAAATCGTTGTTTCAGAGAGCAAGGGGTATCTGTGACGACCAACACCTGGCTGGCGAGCTCCAGCATGTCAGGAAGGTACTACGGGAAAACCAGTTGCCGGTACCACGTCGTTCCAGACCCCGGGTCAAGCATTCCACCGTCGAACGCCAACCTGCTGTACTACCTTATATGAAGGGTGTCACTGACAAGATTGGAAACATTTTGAAGCGCGCTTCAATCAAAACCTACTTCAAGCCGCCGAAAAAGATTAACCAATTTTTACCACCTGTCAAGTGCAACATACCTCTTCAAGATGCGGGGGTGTACAGACTGGAATGTGACTGTGGGCTCTCCTATATCGGTCAAACAAAACGAAGTATAGGCGTGCGGGTAAAAGAACATATAGCCGACATCAAACATAGACGGAATACTAAGTCTGCAGTGTGTGAACATGCCTTAGATACACCCAACCATTTCATACGATTTGACCAGCCTAAAGTCCTTGCAAGAGAACGACGATTTGTTCCTCGCATGTTACGGGAGGCAATTGAAATTAGAAGACACCCGAATTTCAACAGAGAAGATGGTTGGAAAATACCACCAGCATGGGATCCTGTTTTAACGAAATCCCATGCTAGGCCCCGCACTGCAAGACCTCTAGATACAGTTAGCTCTTTTTGCGTAGATAGGAACACAAATTAATATTAACTGAGTGACGGTAGTTTATAGTTTTTTCAAAATATTGTAAAGACGAATAACACCTTAGTCTACCTGTGACCACGAACGCTGTAAAGTGTTCGAAACGTCAGGTTAAATAAAATGTTAATAAATCGCGAAATAATCCGTAAAAGTAGTTTCATTTAAAGCTAAGTTATAGCAAAACTTTGCTGGAGTAGATGACATAGTTTGAACTTTGTGTCTAGATTAAAATTTATACCGTTCATTGCTAGATTATTTTGTATGTACAGATATAATAAAAATCCAACTTTTAACTTTTTTTGCCCACTGTTAAATAAGGTATCTATCTAAAGGTGGAAACTAGTGAATTGGCTATACTTCATCTATAAACACTTCTCAATTGTAATATTAGCTGTAAGTTTTTCAAAAAGTTGTAAAAAAAAATTGTAGTACGTAATAAAAATTATAAATGACAAATGCTTTTGCGACGCTATATTTCCACTACCGTGCCGGCGCATGTTTTCTTTGCTACTTTGCGCATCTTACGAGACGTTCATCGTATCAGAGACGCGCGTACGTGAAGCTAACAACCAATCCCGGCCCGGCCGGCGGTACAATAGCCAGTCACGTAATCGTAATGGTCTTCTACGCATCTTTCACCGAGCGCTTAACTTCCGTGCCGCTAGTTGTAGGTCTTCAGCTCATTTATAAACCGTGCAAAGCTACTACGAATACCAGTTATACTAGAAACTGTTCTTTAGGAAAGCGCCTTGTGAATACAATCACATTAATTTCACTTAAATGAAATGAAATGATATAAAGTATTTATTTGCATAAAACACGGTATATATTATACCTACAAAGATCATACAATACAATAGTGCTCAAGCGTGTTTTACCGAACTATCGGTGGGCAAAAATATATAAATTAAATTGAATGTCATCGTGTCTAATATTATATAAAAAATGAAAAATTACAGCAAAAAACAGCAATACTATATAATGTCCATTACATGAAAACTTAAAATAGGGTGGGTCAATCAATAAAACAATAATGTCAAAGGTAGTGAATTAATAAAAATACATTAATTTATAAATAACGTATTATATCTGTCAAAAAAGTTTATGGTTCCGAATTCAAAATTATATTTTTTTTTTGTAGTTGTTAGATGGGCACAACTGTTTTCCATTTTAGCGCAGAGTTTGAGTTACATCAGGGCCCTAACCATGAACTGTTAAAACAATCACAAATCTGTCAAACATTATCATTTCTGTCAAATTTTGTATGAAATGACGTACCAAAATTGACAGATTTGACAACTTTGTTATTGTTTTAAGAGTTCATGGTTATGGCCCTGATAATTAGATTAAATTCAGTATTGTTGTTATACCATACCTAGTGTGTATTGCGAATTTCATAATGGACAAAAACATGGAACAAAGAGTTTGTCTTAAATTTTGCATTGCCAATGGGATTTCGTGTTCGGAGTCTCTGAAAATGTTACAGAAGGCTTACGGTGAATCGACTTTATCAAAAACACGTGTTTATGAGTGGTACAAAGCGTTTAAAAGCGGTCGAGATGTGATGGAAGATTTGCCTCGCTCTGGTAGGCCATCAACATCTGCTACTGAAGATAACATCGCAAAAGTGAAGGAAATAGTGACTGAAAATCCTCATTCAAGTTTGAGAGAGCTAGCCGTCGAACTTTTAGTGTCACACGAGTCGATTCGTACCATTTTAAATAATCAATTGGGTATGAAACATGTTGCCGCTCGGCTAGTCCCAAAAGACCTGAATTTTCTCCAAAAACTCAATCGCAAAAGAGTCGCTGAGGACATGCTTGAACGAGTCAATTCCGACCCAACATTCATGAAACGCATTGTTACTGGTGACGGGACGTGGGTTTAAGAGTTTGACATGCAAACTAGTAAATAAGCTTTGAAGTGGCGCCTTCCAACTGAACCGAAACCGAAGAAACCGCGCCAAACTCGATCGAAAGTCAAAGTCATGTTGACTGTTTTCTTTGACTGTCGCGGTGTTGTGCACTCAGAATTCTTGCCAGAAGGTCAAACGATAAAAAAAGAGTATTATTTAAGCGTTATGCGGCGTTTAAGAGAGCAAATTAGACGAAAAAGGCCAGATTTGTGGAATGAAAATTCTTGAATTTTGCAACACGATAATGCGCCTTCCCACAAGGCCATCATTGTGAACGAATTTTTGACCAAAACTCAACAAATACCATCGAGCAGCCACCTTATTCACCAGATATTGCTCCAGACGACTTTTTTCTTTTTCCTAAACTCAAATTACCACTTCGTGGCACCCGGTTTCATTCGGTAGAAGACATAAAGGAGAATTCGCGGCGAGAACTGAACTCGATTCCGGAACAAGCGTTTTAAAATGTTTTGATGATTGGATTATTCGTTGGCGTAAGTGTATCGCTTCTGAAGGAGCATACATTGAAGGTGATAAAATAAATTTGGATTAATAACTAACATTTTGTGTATTATTTATCTTTTCCCGGTACTTTCTTGACAGAGTAGTATTATTTCAGAAAGTTAACTCCTAGGGATTTATAAA
This sequence comes from Anania fuscalis, assembly GCA_950371115.1. Taxonomy (NCBI): domain Eukaryota; kingdom Metazoa; phylum Arthropoda; class Insecta; order Lepidoptera; family Crambidae; genus Anania; species Anania fuscalis. Next base: position 14,297,473 of record OX493334.1, on the reverse strand, counting down.
GTAAGGAAAAGGTAGCTTATTATAAAGGCTCATCCTCAGTATCGAGATATATGTCATCATACTAAATACCAATATTAATTTAAATAAATAAGACAAAACAAAGTGCATTGGCTAAAATAATAATAGATTTATCCCCACACAACCCAAACACGGTAAGCTATTTAAAGAGGTTTTCGAAGGGTAGGTACATCAACTTTTTCGTATGTATTTGAAATAGACATTGTAATCGAATGAACATTACAAAATCAATAATAAAAAAGGAAACACAAACATATCACATTATTTACCAAACCCAATGTTAAACAAAGTTTTTAGTGTAACGACAGCTGGGTGGCGCTGGCAGTGCTACCAAAACAAACTGTTTCTCAGCTCGTAAACCGATTGATGCCGTTTGATTTGATTTGTTGATCTTGACCTAGATTTTCTGGCTACATGAGGCTTTCCTAAAATAGAAAGCTATGCACTCCGTCATCTACAGCAATCCGTCTCCCTTGACACTTGTTCACTGACTTAACCGAATGAGTCAGCAGAACCCAAATAGTCTTATAAAGATCGGGGGAAAGAATGAAAATCATATGCTTAGGTGGACTTGCACATAACCGGATTACATTAGTACGAGATTAAGACATCATTCTGTCTCTGTCATCGTCATACAAACTGACAGCTATAGAATGATGTTTAATACCGTGTTAGGGTTCTTTAGGATAAAATTTGCTAATCCTGAGATGCGTAAGTGGCCCTTATTGATTAAATTTATTTTTTCTTGTTACTTTTCCTTTTTGTATTTTCTGATAGTTAAATGTTTATCGTTGTTTTTTTCTTTTTATTTTTAAGTAGGAAAACTGATTTTCTTTGTTTTGGTTTTGGTCTGCATGGACAGCAATCCAGAACACGGGTGCCCATGTGTCACAAACATACGTTGCTTGGTACATATCACCGCAGGTTTTTAGTGGGTAATATCTCGCCGGGAAACAGATACGAAAGCCACTATTTTCTAAAGAAGTAGACCCACATCCCACAAAAACATACTGCTTCCTCCGAGGCGGCATGGTATGCCAAAGTTTTTTTCTTGTGCAAAAAAAGGATGGTTTTGGTCAGGCTGGCGGGCTAAATAACGCTTTTGATAAAAGATAAGAAGAAGAAAATCGCCTAATTAATAAAATATTCTCTATTAGAATATGTAACAAACAAGCCACACTGCTTCAATACAAAAGTATTGTAGGTACGTACAAACTTATATGAAACACCAATAAGTATTCCTTAAACAATTCGAAACAATTTGTACAATTAAATTCATTTGTAAGGAGCTTCCGATAGTCCTATCGGCATTTCATTTGTGGACCGCAAATAATTATGTGTCCCTTGTTGGTTGTGTTATTTGTGACCCCGGTTTTGTTAGTTTATTATAACCAGATGTTCAACCCCTTACCAATTCAATTTATTATTATGATATACAGAATGTGCCCAAAATATTGTCGAGCAAAAGTCCAGCTCAGAGAGCACACTGAGCCTTTTGTTAGTTTAAACTGTTTTTTTTTTGTATATTCGTACCTTATCCTACGAGACATTATTATTTTGTCATAGACAATACTGAAACGCTTCCTTGATTTCTATAAAATAGCCAAGTACGACTCGGAGGCTCGCTCCCAAAGTTCGAAGAAACTTGTAAAATTGAGTCTTAAAGATTTACAACGCTTTTCAAGTTTGTCAGTAAAAATCTGTTATATAACTACAACGGTTTTTAGTTTTTTTTTTGTTTACTTGTACCTTAAGACATGACTTCTTGCCTTTTATCATTCTAGATTAATGGGAAGTAGTCTAAAGGTTTTGATTTCCGTGCAAGTATCAAAAATACGGCATAAACAACATTATCTTTTGATTGCGTTGTCTTCGAAGTACTATATGATTCAATTGAGCCGTATCGATTCTCGAAGCAAGAAAATAACACCCCTGTGTTACGCAGTAATAGGACAAATAATTTTGAAAGGGGCATCTTCCAGTCCAGCACACTTAGACTCAAGCCAAATTAAGAAAGATCGTTCTTAGGGTTCCGTACCCAAAGGATAAAAAGGGACCCTATTACTAAGACTCCGCTGTCCGTCCGTCTGTCTGTCGGTATGTCTGTTACCAGGCTGTTCCGTAAACAAGAACCGTGATAGTTAGACAGTTTAAATTTTCACAAATATTTCTGTTGCCGCTATAACAATAAATACTAAAAACCAGAATAAAATAAATATTTATAGGTACTCCCAAACAACAATCGTTATTTTTTTTTGCTCGTTTTTATAGATAATGGCGCGGAACCTTTCATGCGCGAGTCGGACTCATATTTGGCCGGTTTTTTTTAAATTGATCCGGAAATCAACCCGTAGGGGTTCCATAGGGATTCACGCTTCTTAATCAATAGGTCGTCATTAATTAGTATTAATTGTCTTTGTGTTCTATTTCATCAAGCTTAATCCACATTAGGAAGTAAAAGACAAAGTATCAAGTTACTATTTATGTCATCCTAGTCTACCGTCTGTAACCTAGCAGAGTTAAGGTTACAAATGTAATCAGTTACGCAACGATGTTACAGACTCCGGTCACGTTCCGCTTGTAAGTGACGTACGCGATGACGACGGACGTGACGCGTGTCCGCTGTGTAACGACCGGGCGACCTAATCATAATCAGCTTGTATCTTTATCTTGGTAATACAGGGTGGTTAGAGAGGAAATCGGAAAAGGTTGATCGTTATCTTTGGACTATGTCTTTATCTGAGTAATAAAGTAGGTATGGTTAGAGAAATCGGAAAAGGTTGATAATAATCTTGTTGGGATGTATCCTTCATCTTTTTCATACAGGTTAGACGAGGGAATCGTCGATTTTCTCATTTAACCAGATAATTGATTCCGAATCGGTAATCGGAAAAGGTTGATAATAATCGTGTTGGGTTATATCTTTATCTTAGTGAAACTTATACCTAATTTATACATGAATGGTAAGACGAAGTAATTGATTTGGTAGGATATTTAATAATCGTGTTGGGTTATATCTTTATCTAAGTAAAACTAAGACCTAATGAATACCAACGTGAGTCGTGAATGGTAAGACGAAGTAATTGTTTTGGTAGTTTATTTTATCTATTAATTAAAAGACCGACTCTCAGTTTGGCACCAATATCAAAATTAGACGAAAAAGTTTTACTTTTAATTGTATTTGATTTATACACAAAGTCATTTTACCTCGATGATAAAATCTATAGAGCCTCAGTAATTAGTTAATGTATCAAAGGCCCTGTAGTAAAAGCTGTTCACTTATACATATAGGCAGAATATGCTGTAAAGGTAATTCTAGGTTATTCCCTTGTTGAACACGTAACCCTTAATATAAATATAAGGTTTATTTTTTTACTAAAACATTAAAGGTCTGGGTATATATGATTTATTTCCGTTTATTATTTTGCTTAATAATCGAATGTTCTATATTGGACTTATTCGCGTTAAAAATTTATGTTCTATCAAAACATGGTTTTTAGTATTTGTTGTTATAGCAGCAACAGTAATACATCATCTGTAAAAATGTCAGATGACAGATAAACAGACGGACAGCGGAGTCTTAGTAATAGGGTCCAGTCTTACCCATTGGGTACAGAACCCTAAAAAGTCATTTGCGTTATTTAATTATCCGTTAAAACCAAATTATAAGACTTTTAAACATAACCACCACCTAAAAAGATGAAAAAAATCTTTCTCAATCTTTTTATACTCTAATTAAAAGTAAATACCCTATTAAGAGCCGCTTAAAATTCTCTTCAGAATCTCTGGTTTTTATTTATCGCTTGATTTTATAGGCTGCTGCCTTAATTTCTAAGCAGCTTTGTGCTTTAGCAAAAATCGACTTAATTAAGTAGTCCAATCTATATTTAAAAGGGCCAGTAGAGGATATTTTAAAATGCTGCCAAAAATATCTGGTTTTTGTTTAGTGTAATGATTTTTATAATGTGAAGACAAATTAAACACCGTCTTATTTTGGTAATCAGTTACTACAAATGTCAAGCTCACAGTTCTTATATTCAGCTATGATTTACATGCACCTGCTATTTATAAGCTGGATTAATTCCTTATATCAAGAAGGTTACTTTCCATCTCTTTCTGACATACAAATTTCTGTTGTAAGAAAGAGATGGGCAACGCAACGGTTTCGTGGAATATTTAACAGAATAGTTACTTATTGATGGCTTAGTGGAGTTTACTAAAAGGGTCTAAATTGATCAATAGTTAAGTGTTGTCAGGTACGAACAGTCACAGTAAATAGAACACAGTATCTATACGAAGCTGTTAAAATATGTTCAGGAAACTGCCTTGCATATTTACCTGCCTTTACCTATATACCTACTTGTGTGCGTTTTTTTTCCTCCAACCCTGTGATAGCTGATCGGATCACCTGTTACTATGGGAGCAACTTATAAATAAATATAAATATTGGACAACATCACATGACATCATTGTTCTGATCCTAAAGTAAGTAGCTAAAGCTCTTGTGTCGTAGAAATCAGAAACAGCGACGGCTACACAACAGCCGAGACAATATAGAAAAGTTCGTTTTCCACATTGTCCCGACCGGGAATCGAACACGGAACCTCAGAGATGGCGGCAACGCCCAGTCTGGCATGCTCGCCTCTCAGCTACGTAGGTCGTCAATTGAATGATTGTATGAAAGATTTCTGATTTATATGTTTTAAAAACATGATTATTTAGATCTGAATACCATTGATATATTAACTCAATGCTGAATACCTACATTATTATAAACGAATTATTAGGATTTCATGTTAAAAACATAGTCAAAAACATTTTAATCAACGTCAATCATAGTGGAATGCATTTTTTAAATAATGCTTTTTAGTTATTCGCTGAGTTTTCATGTGTTTGTGTTTTTCCATTCGGCGGATTATAGGAAGTTGAGATTACTGTTAAAGGAACCATTGGTTTACTGTGGTATATTTCTAATGTATGTTAAGTTTATTAGAATAATAGTGGAGAACATGACTTTAATTCCTTGTAGGTACTGTTTATTTATTTTAATACCTAATTCGACTACCACATACTTTTTTAGTACTTAGAGGAGAGTTTCTTGGGAATAAAAGTATTTTTTTTATTTTTAATATGATTTATTTCATGGACCATAAGGCGTTTTGCAGACGGCGGGGCGGGTCAATTTCACCGCGAAAGATAGCGCAAAGGGAATCCTATACTACCAACGCACAAGGAGGGCGGAGGGCAAAACGACCGCGCCGCAGGTGCCCGACTGGCACTGTGGCGGTGTGCTTTGTGTTCGCGGGGGCAGCCGCGGATACCGACGGGCAGACGCGGTCTTTATTGCTTCGCGGTCAGACCGGCCCGGTCCGCCCCGCCGTCTGCAAAGCGCCTAATGCGTTCATGTAAGTAATAAATTAAAAATGCTTTATGACGTCAGTATTGTTCATGTTCATCACGTTTAACAAAACAAGAAAATTAGTTTAATTTTTAAATTAGAGACTGTGTTTCTGCCTAATTCTAATAGCCTAAAAATTACAAATGTTCGTGTTTCTTACAAAACGCTTGCCTCTTCCAGAATTCAACTCGCAAACGCGGGTACTATTTTTAATTACTAGGAAAGACAAAAACGCGATCCTAATATTATACTGGGTGAAATTAAATTGTTGTAAAATACGTATTAAGTAAAGGTATGGGTCGATCCATAATAACTTTAAACTTTGCTATAGTAAGTAGTGTTATGAATGTTATGGAATGTTACGGCCGTCTAAATGCAAGAACTGAGGATGGACAGAATGTTTCTAAAACTACAGGTTCTTTGAATGCTGTTTTATTAATAATACCAACACTTGACAGACCGTTGAAAAACCTAACACACAAATCGATATTAAACAAAAACGTATCAAAAATATTATTAAAAAGTATAAAAAACATACTTAGACAATTATAAAAAGGAAACCGATCCAGATATCGGTAGCCAACAACTAGTTTTAGTTACTTATCTCAACTTTTTACTGCTAGGGTACGTTTTCCATGCACATTCATGCTTAAAAATAGTTTACGCGTATTACCAAAATTAAGCTGAGAGGTAGGTAATAAGTTTCTTGGCCAAAGATGTTTTTATTATATGCCTGTTCACTTTCAAAAGTAAATGATAAAAGGAACCTTTATAATTCCGAGAATACTCTGTTGACGTCCGTATGTGAATTGGCAAGTAAGCAGATTCCACACTAAGATAAACTTCAAAGAGATACCCGATCCCAAGTCTGAGGCTTAGAACTTTCACAATTTATTACAGAATAAAGACGTTAGTAAACCTCAGTGCCAGCCTAGACCGCCAAGGGTATCTGGGTGACACAAAAAGACCAAAGTGCTAATTAAATAAAGAAATCGAGGTAGTTACTTCATTTTATGTCTTACCTATATGAAGATTTTTATAAGAGATTATGAAAATAAATTATTTTTGCTTTCGAGTATTAATTAAAAGTTTGAACTATTGAATGAAATAATAAGTACAAATCAAGCTAAACGTTTCCAAGATAAGCTGAACTATATGTGAGTGACCGTCCATAGAATGAATGCTTGTTTATAATCTTGAAGTACCGCGTGTACCTTAAATGTTATTGCAAAATACATAAAGTGTAAGAGAATGCTTAAGGTCACACACGAGATACAAATCGCCGAGTGATTATTTTGTTACCGAATATAAAAAAGTTCAGAGTTCAATACTGTAACGCCGACAATCAAAAATGATCACCCGTCAGTGACGGGTGATCATTTTTGATTGTCTCATTACTCATTATTCTCACTATCTTGGCTCATTGGTAAAGTATGACGGGCCGTCACACTTTACCAATGAGCCAAGATAGTGCACTTTCTTATGCAACACTATTACTTACTTTGATATTAGAATTCTTATCAACTTAGGTATGCAAAATGTTGCTCGTGACTTAAGCCTGCTTGCAGTTGAAGTACAAAACTACGAAACTGTGACGACATGGCGGAGCGACTACGGCGTAGTCGTTCGAAGTGTAAATTTTATGGTTTCTCGTCCCTGTAGCTACGCCTCAATAGATAGTAATGTTAATTTTCAAGCTACTGGTAACATAAATCATATTTATGTAGTCGCCACTTGATCGTCTCATCATCATTATCTCAGCCTATTGTAGTTCACTGCTGGAAGTAAACCTCAAACCTTCAAAACATAAAAAACGCCAAAGAGCACGATTTCTCGGTTTTTTATCCAGCTACCAGCTATCTTCCTAAGGTCGTCGGTCCAGCAAGCTGGGGTGCGTACGACACTTTGTCAAGGCGTGGTCTCCACTCGGGAATCGTTTACTCCACCTTTCATCGGTTCTGCGACAAATGTGACACTTGATAAAGTATTTTCTATTTGTCGTCGATGGGTGGCCAGCACCATTACTTATTTTATAACAGTTTCATTGTGTTTTATTTTATCACTTAAAGGTAAATGGGCATTTTGTTCGGACCTTTGACCCAGAGTATGTAAAGGACCATGAATGAGATAAGTCGCATTCCTGAAAAGCATGGGGAAGTTTTTTTTTTTTAGCAAAACAAGAATTATTATTTAGAAACGAATTTTCGTATATTCATATGAATGTAAAAAATGCTAACAAACATTTTCAGAAAAGTATTTCTTATATTCTAGAGAAGGTTTTAGTTTGCATCATACTGCTGAGCTGATGACGAAGGCCACAGAACTCCTTAACGGTTAGGAATCAATAGATAATACTGCGATTTGTCGACAGAACGTATATTGCACTGCATTGGGCAGACGTGGCGCTTATGAGGTACCCATACAGTAATTGTATTTACGGTGTCAATACAATTACTGTACTCGAAGTGTTTCGATAAAATCCCTCATCAAATTTTGCTAAGTAAATTAGAGTACATTGGTATACATGGCGACCTTCTGAGATGGCTGAAATCTTATCTCATAAACAGAACTCAAGCGGTTACACTGAAAGGTTCTAAGTCTAGTTTTATACCAGTACCATCTGGTGTGCCCCAGGGCTCTCACCTTGGACCCTTACTTTTCAACATTTTTGTTAATGATGTAGTGGATTGTTTTCGTAGTTCCAAATTTCTTCTATTTGCCGATGATGCAAAAATTTTTACAGTCGTTAAATCTGTAGAAGATTGTATAGCCTTACAAGACAATTTAAATCGATTGTGTAATTATTGTATTGATAATAAATTGTTTCTTAATATTGATAAATGCTGTGTAATTTCTTATAGTAGAAAAAAACATCCAATACAATATAATAATAAAATTTTTGGTCAGAATCTTAATCGTTCTACCGAGGTGAGAGACTTGGGTGTTACACTGGATAGTGAATTGTTGTTTTCATCACATATAAATAAAATTACCACTAAGGCATATCAGATGTTGGGGTTCATTTTTAGGCAAAGTGTCGAATTTACCAACGTAGCCACATTAATGCTACTGTATCATAGTTTAGTCAGATCTCAACTTGAATATGCTTCAACTGTCTGGAATCCGCAATATTTAACATATATTAATTTAATAGAAAAGATTCAGAGGAAATTCATCAAGAGAATGGGTTACAAATTTCGAAGCGACTTTAATGCAGACAACATTGTCCCCCTTGCACAGCGAAGAGAACACTGCGATCAATTATTACTGTACAAAATTATTAATGGCTACGTTGATTCGCCTTATCTTTTAAGTAAAATCTTGTTGCGATGTCCAAGAGCGAATACAAGATCATGTGATACTTTTTCTATTTCGACTTGTCGTACTAAATATGCACATAACCGTTTCATCCTTAGAACTATGAAATTATATAACTCCAAGTATTGTCACATTGATATTTTCGGCCTTAAACCAAATAAATTTAAGTCATTATTAAAAAAGTGAAAATTAGTAGTCCTAATAAACGCCGCAGTAGCATGTTCAAGCGTGTGTCTCGTGTTACATTAACTTTTTAGCGATACCTATGTATAAATTACTGGTGAAAACTCTTTTGGCAAATGTACAATTAATAAGTGTGTGTTTATATGTGTTATAAAACTGCTGTTTGTTTTCCTAATAAATAAAATAAAAAAATAAAATAAACCAGTACACCCAGAAACGAGTCAAAATATATTAGTTCGTTATTAAAATTGACTTAGGGATTTAACGCAAGACCTTATCCCATGGACAGTTCTGTTATTAACGATCTTTTTAAACAATTTCTATAATGATAGATTCTCAATTTAAAAATGGTTAAATAAAAAAAGTAAAAAAAAAAACTAAAAACCGGCAAAAAATTTACTAGAAAGCGAAAAATAATAATATTCTAAACTAAAACATACCTAATCACTTATTTTTGGAGTCAATGCTCCATGGAGAATTAAAATGTGTTCATTAATCGCACCGACGATGTTATATTTATTATTATTTATATACTGTGATATAAGAGAGGACCTCTTAACTCTGTATTGTAATGAGCATTGCGTCTTACGAGCACCAGAGACCGTATCACAGTAAGTTATAATGATTGAAAATCAATAATTAGAAAAAATATACGTTTTGCGTTTAAGCTCATAACTTTTTTTTCCCATGCATTAGGATCAAAATAAAAACATTCCGTAAAATGTTAATCCTAAACCTTCAAAACAAACCCCATTTCAATAATGGTCGCGAACTTTGAGGTAAGTAAAGTAAAAGTAAAGTATGTCTATATACGTCCCACTGCAGGGCACAGGCCTCACCTCAACTATAAGGTGGTTTGGGCCATACTCCACCACGCGGGCCCGGTGCGGATTGGTGGAGGGGTGTTGTAAGGTCAGTGACTAAACCTTACTGTCAGATGTTATCAAGCCGCCTTAAGGCCTCTGACTAGGCTTCACGACCAATATCAAGCGATATTGGCCGGGACCAACTTTTAACGTGCCTTCCGAAACACGGAGATGCTCGTGTTAAATGTCACTAAATATGGTCGTTGGTTGCTTAACTTTAGTAATCGATACTAAAGCGCTGCCGCCACTGAGCTACGAGCACCAACAACCAACTTTGAGGTACCGGGTCAAAAATGCCCAGTTACCGAAATTTTACCTGATCCATTTTGCATGGCGAGACATAATAATTGTATATTATTCGTAATATTAGTTAATACATTTAAGTGCTTTAAATTGAACAAAAGTCAGTAAACCTATCCTATTGCAAATTTTCTTGTATTTTCATAATGTCGACCTTAATAAATACATTTTCTTCGTATATAATCCCTTAATATTTAAAAGAGATTAGCTGCACAATAGAATTAGAAAACAAAAAGTATTTAAATGCAATTATGATCTATAAATGATTAGGCACTTTAAAAAATTAATAAACTTCGCTTTAAAACCGGCCAAGTGCGATTCGGACTCGCGCACGAAGGGTTCCGTACCATTATCTATAAAAATGGCAAAAAGAAATAACGTTTGTTGTATGAGAGCCCCCTTAAATATTTATGTTATTCTGTTTTTTAGTATTTGTTATTAAAGCGGTAACAGAAATACATCATCTGAAAATTTTAACTGTCTAACTATCGTGGTTCATAAGATACAGCCTTTCGGTTTACAGTTCATGGTGACAGACGGACAGACGGACAGACGGACAGACGGACAGACGGACAGACGGACAGACGGACAGACGGACAGACGGACAGACGGACAGACGGACAGACGGACAGACGGACAGACGGACAGACGGACAGACGGACAGACGGACAGACGGACAGACGGACAGACGGACAGACGGACAGACGGACAGACGGACAGACGGACAGACGGACAGACGGACAGACGGACAGACGGACAGACGGACAGACGGACAGACGGACAGACGGACAGACGGACAGACGGACAGACGGACAGACGGACAGACGGACAGACGGACAGACGGACAGACGGACAGACGGACAGACGGACAGACGGACAGACGGACAGACGGACAGACGGACAGACGGACAGACGGACAGACGGACAGACGGACAGACGGACAGACGGACAGACGGACAGACGGACAGACGGACAGACGGACAGACGGACAGACGGACAGACGGACAGACGGACAGACGGACAGACGGACAGACGGACAGACGGACAGACGGACAGACGGACAGACGGACAGACGGACAGACGGACAGACGGACAGACGGACAGACGGACAGACGGACAGACGGACAGACGGACAGACGGACAGACGGACAGACGGACAGACGGACAGACGGACAGACGGACAGACGGACAGACGGACAGACGGACAGACGGACAGACGGACAGACGGACAGACGGACAGACGGACAGACGGACAGACGGACAGACGGACAGACGGACAGACGGACAGACGGACAGACGGACAGACGGACAGACGGACAGACGGACAGACGGACAGACGGACAGACGGACAGACGGACAGACGGACAGACGGACAGACGGACAGACGGACAGACGGACAGACGGACAGACGGACAGACGGACAGACGGACAGACGGACAAAAGACGGACAGCAGAGTCTTAGTAATAGAGTCCCGTTTCGCCCTTTGGGTACGGAACCCTAAAAAATTAACTGACATGTAATTTTAAAATGATTAGCTGACTTCGATTTGACGGACCATTTGTGTACTAGAATCCTCCAAATCCGATATCCTATCCTACCAAATCTACCTCCACTATTGTCTTCATTTTATGTTTGCACATATTCCCGGATTATCCAGCGTAATAGGGGCCCATTAACTGTCGCTGGTTAACAGATTACCCGAGAGTAATTATTATTGTAATAATTGCGACCGATTGTTATTACACAATACGAGGCATAATCCTTATTATCAATTTGGAGGATTTATTAATTTATGATAATCCCTATTAATAATATTATTATAAATGGATATTATTAGTGTCGAGACAACGGTTGTTTCATTGTTGTGGTATTAAATACCTAATGATTATAAAACAGTCGATATAAATACCTACTTTAAATATAAACAGTAAACCTTATTTAAGTTAATTAATTGTAATAATCTAGCGCCTCACGCGCAAAATGACGCACACAAGTGATAAATAATTAAAATGTTTTCATAAAAACCCCTTTTTAAAAACATTGAAATTAATTCGTAAAATCTTGTGCGGTTGCATATGGCCGTGTTGTGTCACTATGTTTTATATACTTTATCTATAAACACTACTTAATTATAATATAAGCTGTAAGTTATTCAAAAAGTTGTAAAATAAAATAAAATACTGAATTAGCTGTGCCCGCAACTTCGTTTGCGTGGACTGCAGGATGTATAGTGTGATATGTAAGAAAAACGTTCGAAAAAGAACAATATATAGATAAATATTCCACAGGAACATCAACAGTAAGAAAAAAGTATCTTGTATGTTAATTTCAATCATATTCTATATGTTTACAAAATTTCACTCCAATCCGTTTGGTAGTTTTTTGAAAGAGTAACAAACATCCATACATACTAATATTCGCGTCTAAAATAATAAGTAAGGCTTAGCGATGTTTTAAAATTTAAAAAAAACATTATTTTATCCTTTTTTTACAGATTTTTTTTTTTTAAATGATCTATTTGTGTCTGTGAACAGATTTACGTCCTTTCCTTGCAGCATAAGTTACGTAGTTTGGTCTAATTTGGAGAGTCTCAAACTCTCGAGATAACTACGTGAGACATTCTACTAACTCGCGAAGCTCAACAAAGCAGTCTGACTGTATCTTGAACGCGTTAGTTTGCTGTTAATGTTTAAATTAATTTGTCAAAGATACTCGACTTTGCAGCCGCTACGCTGGAATAACTATTTGCTTGAAGAAGTTTAAGTTTTGTTGAGTTACTATTACGATTACAACTGGTTCTGATACATGAAATGCAAAATTAACGCCCAAGGACCAAAATATTTCATAATACGTATAAATACGTAAATTTATCTTACTTTTACATAAAAGCAAGGTCGCATGAGCTTCAATAAAAAGCACATTCGAACGGGGTGTGCTTAAAAATAACGCATATTGTAAGATAGATATTTTATGACCATGGTTTTCTCAAAAGATTGTCTTCTCTGCGACCCATTGGCTTGCCCATGGAATAATAGGTAATTAATTCTTTCACTCAGTTCGGACACACACGTGTCAGGGGTCCGTTGTCATTCAATTGTTTTTTTTTTCGAGCGTATGGGTTAATCTTTTTTTACTCTTCTGTAGGCTTGTCCGATGCCGCTTTAGCTTTACAACTTCGTTTCTTTTACGGGTATCCACATTTTTAATCTTATCTCGTAAAGAAAAGCCATGCATATTCCTTTCCTTGGCAAGCTTCTTTAAGGCAACAGTCAAAGACTACGTTTCAGTGCCGTAAGTCGTCACAGACAATACGTGAAGACTAGTTTTCAGGATCTGAAGAATATTGGACGAGAAGATATCACGTTTCATTTTATGTTATACGTTGACAAACTAATTTTAACGAGATAACACTACAAATGTGAATACGAGAGTACAACAGCAATTAACATTCCGTGTTGGTATCCAGGTTGTTTCAGACGTCCTGTGTAAACATGGATCTGCGAGTTGGGCGCGCGTTGTCTCAGTTAAACTATGAATATATTAAACTAAATAACCCGAGACTTCCTATTCGTATTGCTGTTTTGTTTTTCCTACTGTTTAATTATTAACGTTGATAAACAAGGGAACCTTTTTCACTCACATACCTTATTCAAGTGAACATGCAATTTGGTTCGTCTACTACAACTAGTAGAAGAAATTAACTGTAAATGTAGACATTTTTGGCTCGATAAAACTTATTCCCCTTTGGCTTTAATCTGAATTCTACGCAGACAAATTCACAAAAAAGCGCCATGAGATAAATATGATTTAGATAGTTATTTCCAGTCAAGCAAATAAACTTAATATTATTATAATTCCTTTTAATTGGTCTTTGCTTTTCTTTTCACAAATATTAGCTATTTCAAATTTTTTGACAATAAAACTATGGTCGTCTTTACCATATTTATCGAAGATGTGTACCCTAGGGGCTTGTTCAACCCAAAGTTAAATCTATATTTCTTTCTAAGAACTACTCTTGTTCAAATAATTCACAAAAGAGGTAATAATAGTGTCAAAAGAAGTGTAGCCTCCCAACCTTTACGTGTTTCTAAAGGAAAACTTCCGTGAAAAAACGATTTGGGCAAAACCTGCGGGACAATGAACACTGGTGTCACAAAGGACACGAGGGGTATATCTTACAGGACATCCGTTGTTGTAAAGGCTTTAGAAGAGATCTTGAAGAAAATGGATATGATTCGATCTTTAGTAGCGTTTAAAAAGTGTGTGATAGGAGTAACTTAAATGTCCATCTACAAATGTGATGATGTAATAAGCCTTTGATTCCTTGTTTTGATAAACAAAAAGATCTGCCTTTTTTACTGCCTTCTGTCAATACCGCTATCCACGGTATTTCCATAAACCTTGGACTAGTCTCGGACTAACCCCATAGCTTAGTCTTTTTGTGTCGTGTGGTGCCGGCACTCACCAAATCTGTCTTTAGGTTCCTTTTGTGTTGTGTGGCAATTTTGACCTACTTATCCGAGTAGATCCTGCACACATAGGTACCCTGGTACTGTACTGTACCTACTATCTTATTACATTATTTAAATGTGACACGCAATGAATAATTTGAATTTGGCAATTTTTTTTCTCATGTACTAGTGCAAAATTAGCTAATGCAATACCGTTTTTTTTACCAGCTTCCCAAAGATTATCTGGCCATCCTCTACATCAGTACCTTCTACCTATGCAGTTTTTACTAGATTGGGTTGGGTTTTGAACTATGGGTAAGTAACTAATAATAAAATATTTTTTTTATATTTATCTAGTTAACAATAAATATACACAGTCTGGCCATAAATACTGTTACAATAAAAAATAAAAAATATTACATTTGAATTTGGAATCTGTTATTTTTATACGATAGTTCATTGTGTTTTCTCATTTTGGCGCCAATACCACATGAGTAAAGAAACGGAACAAAGACAAAGCTTCTAAAGAGCTAGCAAAATTTATACCTATTTTGGTAGGGTTGGCACAATTGAATAAATTTAAAATATAAATGTTCTTTTTTTCACATGTTTTATTAAAATATGTTATTTTTTACAAATTACATACTCTAAATATTTTTTTTTATTACTTTTGGTTTTTAATAATTTGTTGTGTCTTTTAATCGAATGATAAATTCTAAATCTAATATAAAGTTTTTTCAAATAATCCAATGGGAAATAATCACATGGCATATGAAATGTACAATCTTGCAAACGTGCTAATATGTCATTACTAATATTAACAATTTGTACATGAAGATCAAAATATTCGAAAAATTTTTGCTCAAGCAATTCAACAAATGCAATAAAATTGTCAGGAGGTATTATCACACACAGTACAATGTACAACCATATTTACAACACTTTTTAAATACTAAAACAAAAATATTACTACGTATTATGTGAGAAACTCGATAACAAAACAAAACACGCACGACATTCGAGCGTCGTGTCACGCCTGCAAGCCCTGAGATTGACCACTGGCTGATCTAGTTTGAAGCGGTTTCGGCTCATACGTGACAAGCGGCCAGTGGACGTGCGTGTCCACACACGCGTTGCACTTGTAGTGATGTACCTATCACAGCGCATTCGTATGTAGCTTTGTCTCTGTTCCGTTTCTTTACTCATGTGCCAATACATTGTACAATATTTTGCGATATTAAAATGGAGTGGGGTGATAAAGAGAACCGAATCGCTGTGATTGCATTACACAAAGTAGGTATGGAGGCAATTGCAATTTTGAAAACTCTCCATAAACTTAGTATTAGTCAAATGTTTGTGTACCAGGCTATTAATAGTTACAATGAGACGTCCTCTGTTTGTGACAGAAAAAGATCTGGCCGTCCACGTAGTGTTCGTACGAAAAAGGTGGTCAAAGCAGTAAGGGAAAGAATTCGAAGAAATCCTGTCTGAAAGCAAAAGATTTTATCTCTGGAAATGAAGATAGCACCTAGAACCATGTCACGTATTTTAAAAGATGACATAGGACTTGCAGCCTATAAGACACGTACTGGTCATTTCTTAACTGATAATTTAAAAGGGAATAGGGTGGTAAAATCGAAACAACTACTGAAGCGGTACGCAAAGGGAGGTCACAGAAAATTTTTGTTTACGGATGAGAAAATATTTACAATTGAGCAACATTTTAACAAACAGAATGACCGTATTTATGCTCAAAGCTCTAAGGAAGCTACCCAATTAGTCGACAGAGTGCAACGTGGGCATTATCCGACTTCAGTGATGGTTTGGTGGGGAGTTAGCTATGAAGGAGTGACTGAGCCATATTTTTGTGAAAAAGGTATCAAAACATCGGCACAAGTGTATCAAGATACCATTCTTGAGAAGGTAGTTAAGCCCCTTAACAACACCATGTTCAATGTTCAATAACCAAGTATGGTCCTTCCAGCAAGACTCGGCGCCGGGTCATAAAGCTCGGTCCACGCAGTCTTGGTTGGAAGCGAACGTTTCGGACTTCATCAGAGCCGAAGACTGGCGGTCGTCTAGTCCTGATCTTAATCCGCTGGATAATGATTTATGGTCAGTTTTAGAGAGTACGGCTTGCTCTAAACGCCATGATAATTTGGAGTCCCTAAAACAATCCATACGATTGGCAGTGAAGAATTTCCCCATGGAAAAAGTGCGTGCTTCTATTGATAACTGGCCTCAACGTTTAATAGGACTGTATTGCTGCCAATAGAGACCACTTCGAATAAGCTTTTATATTTTAAATTGTTTTATATTTATGTATTAAACTAACATGCTGTAAAAGTAATAAATGTTAATTGCAATTAAGAAAATATTTTGTTCTTTGTTACAATATTTATGGCGGCAAGACTAGGTAATACAATGAAACTTAAAAATTGTTAAACCATAACATTACAATTTATTACGTTATCTTGTTACGTTAAAATTGATAAAATATTTTTAAGGTAATTTCTAATTATTTCAAATTTACCTTTTTAATTCTGCAACAAAACCAATCTCATTTTACTCTGCGTATGACAGTTTCAAAATGAGGTGCACACGCAGTGTTTTAATAAAGGCCTGCGCTCGCTATCTTATATTATATTGTTGTAATAATCCATTATCAAAAGATTGAAACTTTTCGTTTTGTGGCTGTGTGCAACTAGATGTATTCTTCTTTAATCATTTTTTCATAGGATTTTGCTTTTAGATGTTATTGATTAATTACATTTGATTACTTATAGGAATAATTAGCTACGATTAAGTAGGTAGTTACTAAGAGGATGTACAAGATGTATTTTTTTTTAATAAATATATAGATGTATACTCCAATATTTTTTTTTATTAATTTAACATCTACGCATCATTTTAAATATTAACAGCAGGTGTAAATAGTATTAGAAACATCCAAAGTGTGGTGAAGGGAATAATAATATTTAAAAGCATAACTTTTAAATTTTTACTTACAGCACTGAAATTCGGTCAGGTGCTATTTTTTTCTGGTGTCCAATACTATATTACTTTTATGGAAAATAAAAATGTTGAGTTATTTATATTGACATTATATTTTAAAATATAAATTCCTATATACCCACCCTTTAAGATGCGTTATAAGATACATCTGTCATGTCAGTCTGTACATAAATAATACGTTCAATTCGTCTGTACCTTCGCTCGAATATACTGAACATTAATTATTCAAACTCGCCTATAGACAACACGTAATAAGCGAATGGATTAAAAATTAACGCGGTTCGGTTGTCGGTACATACGTTATTATGCATGTGTATAAAAACTTTCAATTGAATATTTTATTTTTCTGCAGTGGTTGGTGCATACGTTGAATATTTTAGTTCACAAGTTTTGCTCATAGTTCATGCACAGTGGTTCATTTTGGCATGTTATTTGATTCATAAAAATATTTAAGACCTTTTCGTATAAGTCGAGTCTTTTACAAAGTCGATTGAAAGTTGATTAAAACAAAATATTAATGTCCTAGAACTCAGCTCATAGCAACCATCTTTTCGATTAGCATTATAAGGTCAGGATGATCGAATTAGTCAGTTAGATTCTAAGAACAGTCTACTGTTAAGAAATCTATAAATACAGTTTTATTTGTCTATGAAAACAATAACAGGATTATTTGAGACACTGAGAATACTAAAAGTTTGTACACTAAAACATTAAGAAAATACTTATCAAAAAAAAAATACACCGCGAACGTTTTAATGAAAATAATATAGGTTTTAAAAACACCGCTCACGATTCCAAAATCTAACTGACGCGTTATAAATTTAAACACGGTCTTGTATGTGAACGATATAGGTACCATTTTTAATATCACCCGAAAGTCTAAATGTATCATTCAGAGAGTCCAGATGGTACATTGAGGTGAAATATTGTAGGCAATTTGAGCGGCTAAATCCAGGCTTTTTATTTTTCTCTTATGTATCTCACTGGTGTAATTTGAAATATGATATCGTAGGGTTGTCAGCTAAATTGTTACAATTTTTTGACATCATTATAAATAGCAGATAGTATAGATACTTGACTATCAGCATCTTAAATTAAAAAAACCGGCCAAGTGGGAGTTGGACTCTTGCACGAAGGGTTCCGTATTATCTATGAAAACGGCAAAAAATTCACGTTTGTTGTCCCATACAATATTTATTGTATTCTATTTTTTAGTATTTGTTGTTATAGCGGCAACAGAAATACATCATCTGTGAAAATTTCAACTCTCTAACTATCACGGTTAATGAGATACAGCCTGACAGACAGACAGACAGACAGACGGACATCGGAGCCTTAGTAATAGGGTCCCGTTTTACCCTCTGGGTACGAAACCCTAGAAACAATAATTAGGAACCTGTAAATTTAATATTGCTAAAAAGTATATCCAAGTAGATGATGCAGTTATGTTACCATATCACAAATTATAAACTACTAGTAGGGATGGAAAAAACATTATTATAAATATTAGGATGTTGGCTAGCAAAAATTGTTGGGTCAGCTTTAAAATAGGATTTTGAAGTTAACAAAACTTCTATTCGTTCGTGTATTATCTAACTCTACACGTTCATAGACAAAACCGCAAAGGGTGTTTTGTAACATGTTATTTAATCACAAAGGTCTTAACACAGTGACCACCAGACGGTCAAATTGTGGTCACAGCTGATAGGCAGTTCAGCGTTTGCTGTTGGACTAATCAGGCTCGGATGCTGCTACGAGTAAATCCCTTGAAAACAGAGCTTAGTGGTTAAGTAAATCACACGCTAATAGAGGTAGAGATATCTTTAATTCTATCACACAAAAGAGAAATTATTTGTTGAACATAATAGACTATAGATAGAGATGAAATGATATATTGCTATCAAAATATTTGTAGCTTTTAGACTATTACAATGACAGGATAATCAAGTTATAATACGGCAAAAATGTTGTAAATATTGTTTTTGGTAGGTTTTGCTCCTTTCCCGCTTTAAAAATACATTAAATTTATAAAAATATAGTAGTCATAATGATAGAAAGAGGAGTCCACTTCTTTCTCTATAGAAGCGAGCTTTCTGAATAATTTATAAATTTGGATTCTTAGTGATAGCTGTGTTTTTGTTGAAAACTGTCTTATTTTGTTACAGCGTCTGTGATTAATAGAAATAAGAAAATAATGTGCGAAACCTGTAGGTGTGTAGGTATACTATGTCTAAAAAATAAATAAACATGCAACAAATTTTAGTAAGTTATTATAGCGTAAAATAAATGTCTGGCTATAAAATTAAATACAATACACGTATCTCCACAGATTACGGCATTTTCAGTAAACATAGGAAGCACATTTCCCGCTACGAAGGTCATAGACGAGCGTGCTCTCATTCCTCTCACTAGCATACGTAAAATGCAAATAGCTTGTTAGTTTATAAACGAATACTTTTATACGAAGACAGTTCAATGTACCATTTCTAGATACAAGTTTTGGGTCATGCAGAGTATTAGTTGTAGCAATTCGGAGTTGTAACTCTAGAAAAGTCGTTGTATTACAGTGGGACAAGACGAATACTAAGTAAAGTTAAATTGTGAGGCTTTAAGCGCAATGTATGGAACATTGAATCACCTGGATTACACACACATGTTAGCAGTCTTAAAGTAGATTATTAGAAGAAGGTTTCAATCGATTTCCATTATTTGATTACATTGTTAAAAGTTTAGCTACTAAAATAAAATTGTGTTCAAAAGCAAGTTAGTAAGGTAAGTAAGCAATTTAGTTTATTTTAACCGTTGAGAATGGCATATTAGCTACAAATAAAAACTTACCAAAACTGTTAATAATACTCGTAGTTCAAAATAGTTCAAATAATGTGAACCTTAAGTGGCAACAAAAAGTCGCTTGAAAATATCTTTCACAGATTATAAACGATCTTCAGTCATGAAGCACCAACATCAGAGTTATTACAAGCTTTTATTTAGTTTCACCTGTCCCGTTGTCTGTAATCAAATCTTGCAAGTTAAATTTGATCCACTTCCCGGTTACCGATTGAGCTGAAATTTTGTATGCATGTGTAAACCGCGTGACAATGCAATAATATGACAAAATGGTGGTGATCTGATGATGGAGCTGGAAGGTGGCCATAGGAACTTCTCAATGAAACGAAACAACCTCATCGAGTGTGGGCTCGTTTGAATCGTCTTGAAGAGTAGTTTGTCTTTCAATGGTAACCAGGGTCTGGTGATGGAGCTGGAAGGTGGTCATAGGAACTCTGTAATGAAACGACGAAACCCCATCGAGTTTCGGCTCGTTTGATTCTTCTTGACGAGTAGGTACTTTGATAATATATGGTAACCAGGGTCTGAGGATGGAGCCGGAACGTCGCCACAAGAACTCCGCAATTAAACGACGCAAACCCATCGAGTTTGGGCTCGTTTAATTCGTCTTGTCGAGTACTTTGATACTATATGGTAACCAAGGTCTGATGATAGAGCTAGAAGGTGGCCATAGGAACTCCGTAATTAAACTACGCAACCCTATCGAGTTTGGGCTCGTTTGATTCATCTTGACGAGTATCTTGTTTGGCGTGAATATGTATCTCCAACAAATTTGGGAAATAAGTTCATTCCGTTTGTTATGAATTTGAATTATGGCTGATTGATTAGATGTATGACCTAATGCGAAGTTGAGCACGTGCCGAGGGCTGAATGGTATGAGGGTGTATAAACCTACTAAAAAGTTAAAAATAAAATTAAAGAAAAAAATACTTTTTTAAACACAAGCTTTTATTATTTGTTAATAAAATGAACTAAAAAGTTGAAAATAAATTAACCTGATGCGATTAATATCATTATAATATAAGCAGCATTTTTTTTTATAAATAAAAGCGTGTTACATTTTAATGGTATATTAGCTTACTAGGTACTTATTTTTCTTCTTCAATCACAATGTAACACGCTTTTATTTATAAAAAAAATGCTGCTTATATTATAATGATATTAATCGCATCAGGTTAATTTATTTTCAACTTTTTAGTTCATTTTATTAACAAATAATAAAAGCTTGTGTTTAAAAAAGTATTTTTTTCTTTAATTTTATTTTATTAATTAAATCTTTATTGCACGGGTGTAAATTTGTGGTACATACTGCCATGGTTTCTATGACACATATGCTTTAGCTACTTACCCTAGGATCAGAGCAATGTATTTGATGTTGTCCAATATTTATTTATTATTATTATTTATTAAATGCTTGCTATACTTACATCATTTTCTGCAAGTCAACTCCGTTCCTACTTAGAAAACAAGGAATTAGTTAAAAATTCGGGTCTTGTTCTTGATTTGAGTCAAAATTTACTAGACTAACCATATTATACCATCATTTTGATATCATACAATCATCTCATGCTAACCATTTAATTCATATTTCCATAGTTAGAGGATGAATACTAACCATCTGCAAGGAAAACTCAGGTAGGTAGGTATAACAAATGCCTAACATTTTTACGGTAACAGTCAGGTAACTTAACGTACATATACCCATTCTTTCACCGAGGATAGAGCTTTAAGATTAAGTCTTAAAATGTTAACTTTGAAAACATGCAGCTATCTAAAAGCTCCAAAGCTTTCTCGAAAGCTCCGACTTAACTGGTGTGTAAAAGTATTAGCGAACACGCTGACATCATTGTTTCCGTTTTGGCTATGAAACTGTTTGTTGATTTTTTCATATTTGTAAACACTATTTTACGGTCCCGGTACTATACATATATTTAGCTCGATTGAAGGTAAAGATAGCGGTATCAGCTATACCTGCATCATTAGGAAACTAATAAAATTGCGAAACAGGTGACATGTTTTGTTCCTGTTGTTATAAGAAAACGAGGAAACAATAGATAGAAAACCTTTGTTGCACACTACACGTCTTAGCGTAAAAAGAAAAATATACATTTACACATACAAAAACGAACGTTTTTAATGCTGTTATTTAGTCGCTTATCGCTAAAAGTTATGCTTTTTTCAGGAAACATACAGCCTTTTGTACAAGTGCAATTCGCGTCCATAAACAATTAAAGCGTACAAAATCTACAGTTGGACCCGTATTTTTATAAGTTTTTTATGTTACATTGTATCTAAGAAGACTACTTGTACAAACTTTTAATATTTGATGAATATAATATTTATAAACTTTTTCAAAACTAATAATGTAGGTTGCACAAAAATATTCAATAGGCAATCTATTTTGATTTCTAATTCTGTCGTTAATTTTGACTATCATCTAGTCCATAAACTAGCACTCACAACAGAAATACCTATCTTTCGAATTTTTATATTTCTAAGAATAATCAGCGTTTTGAAATTCACTTTTTGAACCATTATCTTGTATTTAAGTTCGAAAAATGACTGTCATTTGTTTTTTAAAGCTATAACCACCAATACTGATGACAGCGATGATACACGCACAAGCACTAGCGTTCGAAACGCCCTGAACTAATCACCAGCGGGAAATCAATTCGATTTGTCCATCAATAGCAGCTACTTACCTCTGGATGTATGGGACTATACCTGTAACAGGTAGGGGGAGGGGGGTTCCAGGCCGCAGGAGCAGTGCAAGCGTGGACACCGCTGGGGCTGGACGTGTCGCGATCCCGTTCGGAAAATAACGCGCGGACGAACCTTAACTGTACTCATTGTGCGTGTGAACTCGAAAAACAGTGCAGTTTTAAGTGATTATTTTTTTTCTGATCAAAAAAGGTGGCGATTTTTCTCAGGTAATGTATAATTATTTTTTATATTTACAACTATTGCAATTTATAAACATAAAAGAAATAAGATTAAACACTCAAATTATATCTCAGACAGCTCGAAATAATAGTTTGAAAGCATACTTATTTTTTTTTTAAATTATAATTCCCGTTCGTCAATAGTTCAAGCGTGAATCTACAGGTATCTTTAGGGAATTCAGTGCGGAAAATGAAAGCTTTTATAGGCTGCTGCCATTTTTGAAATATCTTCCACGTTATTTGACATTTCGACGTAAAATAATTTTGCATGCTCATAAAAAAGGCCTGAAAATGCGGTAATTATCATAAAAGCTGTAGGTACATACCATGCTTAAGCACTGAACTTTTATAACGAAAAGCTTTTATAGTCAGAATTAAATATGAATTCTGAATAGTCAGAATTGAGCCCGAAGTTTGAATATTTTAACAAATGAAGGCTATAAAAATAATTCGCAAGCGTTTGAAATTTGAGGCTGAAATATCGAAGAGCTTTTAAAAGCTTGAAATTTATTGAAAGTCCCCTGGTATTTAATGGTTTATTTAACAAGCCGTGAAATAAAGTTATTCGTTTTTTTATTGAGATAGCTTTATTTAACAAACGTGGTAAGTATTTTTCGTGGACAGATTTTGCCAGCGGTGGGCTTGTTAAAAAAATGCAATTTACTAAAATTATTATTTGTAACGATTTGTCAATTTTTTGTAACGATGCTCGTGTTAGGGTTACTAAAATGTTTCTTAATTATCGTACAAACCTTGTTTTTTTACCTATATCATTCATCGGTTTTGATTCTATTTTACAATATCCTATTCTAACCGTTTACCAGAATTTAGTCTCTTTTTTATCTACATATCTATATTTTCTCATACTGGATACGTAACTGTTAATTGTTGACCACCAGAATTAAGTTTCTCTCTTATTAGAATATGTACTTGAATGGATACCTACATAGATAGTTCCTATGTATCACATATCTTGCAAGTTTAAACTCATAGTAGAATAGTAAAATGATCTAACTCAACAACACTAAATTCAACACTAAATAGCAACCCTAAAACTAAATAGTAAACTTCTTTAGCACCTTGTATAACATACGTATATATACTAATCAGTATAGTTATTATAACTCTCAGGAAAAAATCCGTCAATTTTAAAGTAGTATTATATTAATTAATGCATAACACATACTTATTTGTTATAATTTTATTTGCAAGCTGTGCTCGCCTTTTATAGTTAAGCTTCTACTTATAAGCTCATGTTTTGTAACTTCAAACAAATGTATTGTTGTTTTAACTGCTGGCGTGCCTAATAAAATAAAATAATAGATTCATAAAAAATACTCAACATACATACTGCAAACTTTCAATAAATATGCTTTATTTAGCTTCTTTTAAAGTTGTACTAATGGTGTACTCAATACCAAAAAACATTTTCTACAAGAAGACCATTGCAGCGTGATTCTTAGAATGACTGTAGTATCTATTGCAAGAGTATAATATTTTTTACTACAATCCGAAAAAAATATGTTACTTACTCGGCGTATTCTTTACTTGACTTTATCTTGGCGTATACTCTACATACATTATGGAAAGGTATCGACCTTGGATGCTTGGGATTTCGTTAAAGGATAGAATCCGAAACGAGATCATCAGGCAGAGGACTAAAGTAACGGACAGTCCAAGAATGTGGCCACATCTGTCGCAGAACCGATGAAAGGTGGAGTAAACGGGTTCTCGAGTGGAGACCACGCCTCGGCAAACGTAATGTAGGACGCCCCGCAGCTCGATGGACCGACGACCTTAGGAAGATGGCTGGCAGTGGATGGATAAAAAAGCGAGAGATCGTGCTCTTTGGTTCCCTTTGGGGGAGGCCTACGTCCAGCAGTGGACAGATATGGCAGCATTTTTAATTAAAATGTCCATAAATAAAATACAAATTGTATCTTTTCAAAGTAGGTAGTTTTCATCATGAAAAAAAAGAACATTTATACTTATAGCCTAATAATTGAGCGATCGTAGCAAATTAACAAAAGATTAACTCAAATTGGGGTAAATTGCTTCGAGCAACAATTTTTACAAGTTTCTTGAGTGCTCATAAAAATTAGATTAGATCTTAGATTTAGTACCTGGTAACATTAAGAACAGTTTTGAAATTACTAGTCCGCTTTTTTATGTTGGCGTAATTTGCGGGCGCTTAATTACCTAGTATTACACCAACTCCATTGTTTTTAATAGCTGCACTGAAAAACTGAGCTTTCTGCAGAGAAGTTATTATTTCTAATGAAAAGAGTAGGTATATACTGTATAGGCTGGCTACTATTACCACCTATATTACGGTGATGAGGATAAATCTATCTATTCAGCCAATAAGAGCTAAAGAGCGCCAAAGACCACGCTTTTTTCATCCATTTAATGTCAGCCATCTTCCTAAGGTCGTCGGTCCATCGGGCTGGGGGGCGTCCTACACTACATTAGCCAAGGCGTGGTCTTCGTTCGGGAACCCGTTTACTCCACCTTTCATCGGTTCTGCGATAGATGTGGCCAGCTGACTTAAGCTTGCCACAGTTTTGGATTCTATCTGTTACTTTGGTCTTCTGCCTGATGATCTCGTTTCGGATTGTACCCCTTAACGAAAACCTAAGCATCAACCTTTCTATGCTCACTGAGTGACGTAAAGTCGGTGGATGAGGATAAATGTCTTGAAGAGACTTGTTCAATCAGCTAACATAGATGCTCTAGCAAAGTAGACAGGTACAAAATTATCTTAATCCTTCTAAGGGTTACGGGATGGCAATCACTTCCTTGTAACAATTAGATTTGCCATGGATCCTGGTCAAGCAAACCCCGAATAGGAACGGTCATAGCGCTATGAGAAAGAAGATAAATAAATTATAATAATAAATATAGGACAACATCACATACATTGCTCTAAGGTAATCCTAAGGTAATCCTAAGGATCCTAAGGTAAGTAGCTAAAACCCGTATGTTATAGAAACAACGACGGTACAAAACACCCAGTACCGAGACAATATAGAAAAGTTAGTTTCTACATTGACACGACTTGGGATCGAACCCGAAACCTCAGGGTCAAGATCAACTATTAACATAAACAATGTCGCATGGAACCGCGTAACAATAAAACTTATATTATAAATTTTTGTATTGCTGCGCTAAGGGGTAACATTACTCTAATCAGAACTCAAGTTATAGTGAACAAGGACAGAATAATACTTTCATTATGGTATTTTGGTCCCGTTTTGATGACTAAACGGACTGTTTATCCACAATAAAAACAACGAGGTGAGGATTTATTGTGTTACTTTAGCCGAAAGGGAATAAGATAAAAACTGAACACATATACAAACTTGTGTTAAACCAGAGAACGGAATTAAAATGTCTACTACAAGGACTCTAGCATTATTACTTTATCCTTTATTTGTTTGTTGTTAGGTTTAACGTAATAATAACACTGCTAAACTATCAAACAGTTTGTACTTATAAAACAAGATATAAAAGCTTTAAATTAATGAGCGCATTGCCAAAATTGTAATCATGGTAACGTTAACCGTGGTGTGAGACAGGGCTGCGTGCAGGCGCCAACACTCTTTGGGATTTTCTTCTCTGCTCTGATGCTAGTGGCCTATAGAGATTGCGACGTCGGAGTCCATCTGCACACGAGGAAAGACGGCAAACTTTTTAACATCAACCTATTAAGATCTAAAAGGAATCGCTATGAAATAATTGCCCGCGATCTTCTATATGCAGATGATGCTGCACTAGTCGCCAACTCAGAAGAGGAACTACAGGAGTTGGTCACAAAATTTGGTCGCACTTGCCATATGTTCTTAATGAGTGCTAACACCAAAAATACCGTTATTATGGTACAAATGAGCCACCTAATATCGTTTTGGATGGCGCAACGTTACAAGTTGTGGATAGCTTCTGCTACCAAGGCTCCACTACAGGTTTCAAGCTCTCCAACAGCAAGGAGCTCGACACCCGTATTGAAAGAGCTGCTACTACGTTTGGAAGGCTTTCTGCACGTGTTTGGAAGAACAATAAACTCACCACTGCCACAAAAGTCCTCGTATACCAAACGTGCGTCCTAAGTGTCCGCAGCGGAAACGTGGACTACTTATACCAAGCAGGAACGTCGCCTTAATCCATATGCGTTGTCTGCGATCTATCATGGGGGTTACGTGGGAGGATAGAATGACGAATGAAGCCGTTCTTGCAAAAACCAACTGCAACAGCATTACAGCAATTTTGAAACAGAGACGGCTCCGCTGGCTAGGCCAGCACGTCTATCGGATGGGCCCCGAAAGACTGCCGCGTGAGGTCATGCTTGGACAAATTGCTAATGTCAAAAGACCCATGCTGAGGTTTAAAGACGCTTGTAAACGAGATATGGACTCATTCGGCATCAATGCTCGAAACTGGGAAGCACGCGCAAGCATGAGACAAGAATGGCGCCACGATATTGCTCTTGGAGTGTCGCAAAACGATGAAGCCGGCTAGACCATCTAAGGCAAAAAAGGCTTCAACGCAAAGCTGCTCCTCCTCTTGACACACGCTTCATTTGCGACAACTGTGGCAAGAAATGCCGTGCTGCAATTGGACTCCATAGCCATCGGAGACGATGCGGACCCCAGATCAGACCTCAATGACACTGCAAATATCATCTGTAAAGATGCTTTGGCCTAATATATAAGATCCGATTTTATTAGTGTTCATCCTGTTAACCTGTGACTATACAGGTGAAAAGCAATCGTAAAAACCAATTTTCAAATGTGTACCATAAAAACTAAAAATGTTAAAAATCAACAACATCGACTTCATATTGCATAAACTCGTCCTATCTTTGCTACATTTACATTACCCATCTGATTATCCGGCTTATTCCTTCCCCTTGTACAGAGCGAGAAAGAGTCGAAGATAGGACGAGTTTATGCAATATGAAGTCGATGTTGTTATTTTGTAATTTATTTTTAACTTTTTTATTTTTTATGATAGACATTTGAAAGTTGGTTTTTACGATTGCTTTTCACCTATATAGTCACAGGTTAACAGGATGAACACTAATAAAATCGGACCTTATATAATCATGGTAACAAAAACCGTGTTTTTTCTTAATTATTCAAGAAAACCTTTTAATAACCATAGTTTCAAAACTCGTGTATTTTCAACCCGCTTTGTAAACATCGCCTAGAAAGAATGCTGTAAATACGGAAACAACACGGATATTACATTTGACATGCAAATTATTGAAAAAGCAAGATAGCGGCAAAACATTAACGTGTTTTGACGTTTGCAAATCAACGCGTCGGATTGTTTCGTTTGACAGGCAGAATGGACGGGACTCATCAACAATTCATATTTACACATTGACAGGCATCTAGCGGTGAGTTTAAAAAGGTGACAACTGCTATTTGCATGTTACATGAATAAGTTCGTTAATAATTGCGATTAGATAAAAAAAACTACCTTGTCACGGTAATATACCTTGTTGTGCCTATTGCAATGTACTTGTTACTCACTCCTCACACATGTAACCGTATTTTATTAGGTACTGATAAGTAACTTCTGTTTGTAAAATAAACTTAGATGGGAGCATTTTTTTGAGTATGGAAATTTACAAAACACAAATAATGTATCTACAATTTATCAAACAGCCCTTCACATTCTTTTGACCTACTTAAACAGACAATTTATATAAATAATTCAAGATCTCTGACATGCTCATGACATTGAATATTTAATTCATAGAATTTTCGATAAAAGCTGTTATTTTTTCAATTGTTGGTGCCGAGTACGTTGTAGGCATTAGGACTTTACAAAAATTTAAGTTTTATTATTTAATGCTTACTTCTGTAAGTACTATGTATTTGAATAATGATGAACAGTGGGTTGACAATGGAAACGTGGGTGACCTGAAGCTTTGAAATATAAGCGTGACATCATAGTGTATGTTTTCAATGTTCTATCAAAACACTTGGAGTCCACTAATCGATATTACTAAAGTGACAAACTTCACAACAATTACTTCCAGATCGTCGAAATTCCGACAATCCCTTAACAATAACCACTTTATGATAATATTGCACTATCAAGATATCAGTGTTAAAATGGGCCAAGTTTTGTTTCTTCTTATTCTTGACCAATAATTATCTCAAAAGTGTGTATAGTCACACAGAGAGTATTAATAATGCGTAATGAAAAGTCTGTCATGGATAAAAAGAAACGTATTAGTCATCTAGTCTATAATATGGTGGTTTATTTACTTGTAAATCACCAATTCTTAGTAGGTAGCTATGATTATTACATAACATTATTAACTAATAATGTTATTGTAGTAATTTTTCTTTTACTCATTTTGTTTTTCTGAAAAATAGAAAACAAATGACGTATCAGGTCTCCAAGCCCCCAATAATTTAAATTTTTGTTTTTAGCAATTACCATGCTAGGTTTATCTAAGATTTTTAATACTTGAAAAAAATCGCCCGCCTCAGGTGGGATCCGAACCCACGTCCATCGCATACCGGGCGAGTGCTTTACCACTAAGCTACCGAGGCGTTAGCCGACTCAACGAAATCTTTCAAGTGGTTCTCGCTTGTCGAGTTTTTTCAAGTATTAAAAATCCCTAAAAAGTTTTGATTATTTAAAAACCGTTCCTTTCTTACCCAAGCTCTACTATCACGATCTCGTTTGCTTACTGCCAAGTTCGGACAAGTCATTATGTATAATATTTTAGGTGTTAGTAAAACAGCAAGCTTGGCCTATCTACTGCCATGTGCCTAGATGTTCAAGTAAATCAAAACTGAGTTGCGAAGTCGGCAGAGAGTTAGAATAACAAAGGGTTTTCTGGGGGGAGCTTAATCTGTGTTTTGGCGCTAGTTCAACGTTCGGATTAGATATGGCAATGGACCACGAAGCGTTGTCTTGTTTTTATTACTACTAAGTAACGAGGTTGAGTACTGCGGAACTATTACATACATTTTTTTTTTATTTAAGGAATAAAAGACACCATAACACAATAGAAAACCTTTTTCAGCCAATAGTCGATGAGAATTTATACGATCGTGTGATAGATATTTCGAGGAAATACGATAGCGCAAAAGGTTGTAGTAGTCAAACAAAGAAAAATTGAAATATGACGCTAATGGACGTTCAGAGTGTTTCGGGTGTTTTAACTTTTCCCAGCTAAAAGTGATTTAATATTTCTTTATAGATGGGATAAAACTTATTCCATAAAGATGTTAAAGAATCAAAACCAAAACTAAGAGGACAACAAAAATCACTACAAATAACTGATTGAAAGTTGTTTTTTTTAACAGTAGGTTTTCTTCAGCCAGTGCCAAAATACCGTAAAAAAGAACTTTTTGTTACTATTACCTTATCTTAATAGTTATAATTTTACGATACAATAAAGGCAACTTAAATTCAGGATTTTTATTACAGCCACACTCAGATACATTTTTATCTAGTGATCTGTCCGATGAATCACGAATGATTCCCATTAAAAAATGTACTTATTGTGTCTTATCGGAAACAGTATTAAGGGGGTGCCTTTCGAAGGAAAAACTTCGGAAAGTACCGATCGGGCCCGTACGTGAACACTCACACATAGAAAAATAGGTTTACAGAGTAGGCTGAACGACATAGTAAACATTACCTGCTATTTTTTCATAAAGAAAAAAATAATGTAAAGAAGTATATACTATTTAAGATCATACATAATATTTAGTTTATAAATATCTACCTAAACTTTTGTTCTAAATAATATTTACAAACTTTATTATTAATTAACGAATAATTGTTTTTATTGAAAAGCAAACCTAAGTTTTAAATTGCAGAAAAAGTATTTAGGTAAGGAATGTGAAACACAGGCCAGTTTAATTGAACATAGGCGATCTAAATAATAGAGTACACTATTTTTATTGTTTTAAATTAATTTTGAGTAATCATTGACAGGGATAACCTTATTATTCCGAGGCATACTAACTAATGACCACAGCACACCAGTGTGCCGCAGTACACAATTTGCGGAATACCATCAGCTATGAGTATGTAATTAGTTTTTAATTTACTTTTGAAGCCTTCTACTATGGCAGTTGACTCCGTACCGCTAGATGATCCAGAGTAATTTTTATAGCACACATGCTCAGGTACTTCAAGATTGCAATTCTAAGCTCACGCGCATACCATACACTATTCATTTTTATCAGCCAATGTAGAGAGCTTTTTCTTTAGCCAATGATAATTGCAGCTCCTGATAAAGTTATTTATGTTTTTCTATGTACGACCTCTTACTCCAACAATGCATGATGGAGTAAGAGGCTACAACTGTTATCGTCGGTACGCCACATGCATTCACGTCACCATTGTTAATAGCCACTCAAATTCTTCTCTGCTCCCTTTTTTTGCTATTTCCTCTATGACTTTCTCTTTGGCCAGCTCCCAGAGTTCACATACTTTAGCATGACATTTAGCATTAAAGATTTTCCAATATGCAGGGTATATCAAGAGGATTTTTGACATACTCGAGGGCACCTACTCCCATACCTATAGATAGACATAATGTTACTCGTGATTGTGTGTCAGTTCTTTGCTGCTTTGAGGATTTCTACAACTCTCCAATTTTAATTTTGCACACCATGTAAAAGTAGTAATGAAAACCATTTTTATTTTCTCCAGTAATATTTGAATTACTTAAATTGCAACCAAATTAAGAATTGGGGTGTGTAAGTGTGTGTGTAAGGGTTGGGACTCGAACCCACGATCATCGCATACCGGGCGAGTGCTTTTCCAACTAAGCTACCGAAACGTTTGCAGAGCAGACGTAATCTTTCAAGTGTCAAAAACGCTGGCTCTGACAGCGATAAACTGTCGGAGCCAGCGTTTTTAGAACCCGATGCAAAAGAGAGGGGTGTTATAACTTTAACGTGTCTGTCTGTGTATCTGTCTGTGGTATCGTAGCTCTCAAACGGATGAACCGATTCTCGTTTAGTTTTTGTTTCATAGATAAGGAACGTTCTCAAAAAAGTGGCACCGCTTGAATTATTTTAACAATTTTTAAAAATGTGTCAAATATGGAGTTTTGTGAATGTAAATCGAATTAATGTATACTTTGTGTTCATAATTAGTTGAATGGAACGGAGTTTAGACATAAATATGGAAAATACAGCCTTTTAAATTTATTGCCTCACAGGTTAAAGAGCTTTTGTACAGGTTAATGAGAAACGGTACTAAGTTAAAGAAAATTGAACTGGTAAGTAGAAAAGAAAAACAGTAAACCATGCAAAATCAGCTTTTTATTACCAACCTGACATGCACAAACAGCGTAGGAACAAAAAAGACGCCGGGTGACGGTGCAATTACCTCAGTGATTCAATACAACGGAAAGTCCATTAGAAACTCTTCAGCTCCGTCTTGCTCGAGGATATAACGCCGGAGGCATGAAACATATGTACGGTGGTGCTCTTCTTCAAGAAAGGTGATAACACCTTGCTGAAAAATAACAGACCAATCTCGATTCTGAGCAATATCTACAAATTGTTTTCGAAGATCATCACGAATCGTCTCGCACGTAGTTTTAGTAGTTCAAAAAGGGTCTAGACCCCATCCATACGCTGCGACAAGTTATACAGAAGACAGAAAAGTATAACTTGTCACAATGCTTAGCGTTTGTGGACTATGACAAGGCCTTCGCTTCGATCGAGACTTGGGCAGTACTACAGTCTCTCCAACTGCGCAATATTAACTATAGGTACATCGAGGTGCTGAAGTGTTTATATAAAAACGCCACCATGTCGGTCCGAGTAGAGGAGCAGAGCACGAAAGCTATTCCTAGTGGTCCATATAGGTTGGTTCCAACCAGCCGATCTGGATTTCGCTGTGGGAGTCCTTTGTTCAGCTGTGGAGGTTCAATCTCATTAACCTGCTTTCAGAACAGGGTAAAGAGTGGCAGGATAATCAGACATTAAAGGTTATGGTGTGATAACAACGAAATGGCTACGTTAAAGGTATATAGGTAAATGTAGACATTACATATTTTAAGATTATTATTCGCAAACATATTGGGCTACAAATAATAATAAAGAGGTCAGATTAAAGATCACATAATAATAATAAAGCCCTTTATTCTGGTATTAGAGATAACATACACATTGTTGGTAGCTTATAAAATATCTCTAATCTCAGTGTGCCTCTTGACATAGGCCTTCTCTAATAGTTTCCACTGAGGTCTATCCTGGGTTACTCGCCTCCACCTTGGGCCAGCAGTCATTTTGATGAGGATGACATCAAAATGACTGCTGGCCCAAAGATCACATACCCGTTACAAAATCAGATTGTCGTGTTTCGACGTAATTTGTACAAAAACAACACCAATTTCTACAAAAATTGTTTTCCCGGCGGATCACCGACTAGTGTCTGTACATTTTACGCGAGGGGTGCAGGTCATGTATATTGTAGGGTCTGTGTGAGGCGCAAGAGTGTTAGCGGCAGGTTAAAGATAAAATTTAACTGGACATAATTAAAACATCTATTAACGATAAATAACACTTGAAAAAAATCATTCACCTTGGGACTTGAACCCACGTCCCATCGCACCACCTGAGGTCAATGATTTTTTTCAAGTGGTATTTATCTTTAATTAAAACCTTGCATGGAATTGCTAAAAACAATAATTTAAAACATCTATTGCTATAATATTACGTTTTTATTTCAAGTGACGATTATGTCAAGTTTATTTGGTTTGTATACTGATTAAAATTTAAATGGTTTTCAGCGCATATTGAAATAACGTAATATTTTACAGAACATCAAAGTGTGGCTAGTGGTGTTTGGACATGACAAGTTATTGAGAAACCGATGTTACAATTTTATTTTGCTGAAAATAGATCAACCCCCTTTACTTAATAATCCTTAGCCTTTGTGTAAAAAGTCTCTTGAAGCCAATATTTACACTAAATAACGTAATAGGTTTACATACAATTATACATTTTTACTGAAATCCATCCGACAGGTTACAATGCCACTTTTTTGAGAACAACCCATAATGATTTTTATCCTAAGTGTTCTTAGCCATGTTTCATGAAAATCTTTTCAGCCGTTTATAGAGCATTAGTTCTTTTCTAGTTGCTGCGGGGATCTGACTAATTTTCTTATGTCCGATCGATTCGAAATTTTGTACCGTGTTACTTCAATGATATTGAAAGTTTATGGTAGGTAATGTAACCATGACCTGATCAGCCGTTTGATTGAAGATCATCAGCTCTTTAGTAGTTGATGAGAGGACCTGACCACCTTCCACATCGATTTGAAATTTGGTACCGTGTTATTTCAATTATATTGAAAGTATATGGTAAGGTAATCAACACCTAGGCAGCCGATACAGCGTTTTTGGGCTCTTGTGAATGGTGATTATAAGTGAATGTTAGATAATGACTGAGCCCTTGGGTTGGTTGTAACAAAAATTAAATAAAAATAAAATTTAACTATTGATTTAGATCAGAAAATCTTTAAAAAAATTTTTTTTTTCGGCACTTGAAAAATTTGTCAACTCTTCTAACGTCTCAGTAGCTTAGTTGGAAAAGCACTCACCCGGTATGCAATGGTCCAGGGTTCGGTTCCCATCTGATCGGGACCACCAAAATTTAATAATACCTACTTGAGAAAAATCTATTTTCCAAGTAGGTATTATAACATTTTAAATTAGCCCGAAATAAAAATATGCACCGTTTGCTTATATAATAAATCTCACAGCTGACGAAAAAGTGAACGAAACATTGCATTTACAATTTTTATTATTATTTATACATTATTGATGTGGATGTCATTATCATAGACTATTTTATGTTTTTGCTAGATACCTATTGGTTTGCATGCTCTGCGTTTGCACTACTCTGTACGGGATAAGACTTGACATTTGAGTTGAAAGACAGCAAAAACACTAAAATGTACTGCAAATTATAGATTTGTAACACGGCTGCCTTTGGGGACATCGGGGAAGAATTCGGGGATGATCATCAGCTGGCAGGCTGGCTTGAAATAATATCTGTGCTTCATGTGCATGACCTCACCAAGGAATTTATTGAAAATACGCATCACACCATTG